>BSBK01000370.1:4370000-5645000 GCA_027943335.1 Chamaecyparis obtusa | reverse complement strand
TATATGTATAAAGGAATTTAGGGGGGTAAAACAAATAGTTAAGTTCCATCTAGCGGCATGGTGGACAAATAATGTTGATTATGGTTAAGTCAAATTCTCTTGACTCAACCATGCAATTCGAAACAAAGGAAACAAATGACTGAGTTTAAAACTCAATTTTTTGTATGGCTAGTCAAAATTAATTGTTCAATTCATGCAAAATAAATTTTGAAAATAATGGTGTAGTTTTATGCAAGATCATGAAAATAAATGTGAGAATTTGGCCATTATTTCACACATTCATAATCATCACATCAAAGAAAAGATCTTGTTGTGGTTAGTGTAGTTAATAAATGCTATCACAGTAATAAGAGAGTGCATTCATAAAGTATTACAAGTTAGGATTTCTCTATTATTTGAGAATTGTTAAGTAGAATTGTGACTTGGAGGTTCTTCTATGTGTGAATTCTAGTGTTAAATTTTGTGCCTAGTTTTTGAATTGTATAGAATTGGGAGGATGAGTGAGGAAAATCCGCCTAAGTCTGGTCCTAGTAAAAAAATGCAAAGGAGGCCATTATTGAAATATTTTCTTGATGTATTACTCAATTCTTCTACTATCCAATCTGTAAATGAATATTACTGGTGGGATGAGTGTTACAATTGTAGGAATCCCAACACACCTTTATTTGGGTGGACACTTTTCCAAATTTTCTACCATAATAGAGGTAAATCACCCCCAATGTGTAACCCTTGGGGTCTAAATATGGAAAAGTTTATTGTCACTGATGTTTTCATGGATGTAGGTTTCCTTAGAGAATTGGCCAAGAGATAATTATCTTGGATCTAGAGTCATAAAGAGAGGAGACGAAAAAGCCCTAGTTACTATTCATTGAAAGAGTATCATTGAAGCTTTTATGTTATTTGGTGCCACCTATTCTAACATTATTTTTAAAAGGAAAATAAGGGGTTATAAGGCTCATAGGGTTGATATAAAGAAGAATTAAGTACCAAGATATAGGACTAAGGGACCTAAATGCAAACTCATCTTGATTCCTAGTTCAAAAGAAGATCCCTTTGAACTTAGCTCCTTTGAATTCTAGTTTGTGTATAGAATTCAGGGATTGTGTCATGTTTTAGGGTATGATGTGGAAAAGGTAATGCCGATTGAGATCATGTATATGTCAATTGCCATACAAAACCCATATGTTAATATTAATTATGATTATGAGGTATCCTGTTAGGGATTTTCATGAAGAGTTGATGACAATTCATAATAACCCTAGTAAAATTAATTTAAAAGACTATGCCCTATTGTGTCATTTAATTATTCATTTCAATTATGAACATATTGATCAAAGGTTGAAGTTGGATAATTTTGATGTGTATGGAAACAATGTTTCAATATAGTACTATACAAGAGTGACCATCCTTCTCCCAATTTTATCTATTTTTAGAATTAGATAGTGAACCCCATCCTCAACTTGCTAGGGAAAAAAGATTACCACAAAATACCTCCACTAGTAAAGAAGTTACTAAGGCCAAAGGTAGGGATTCCTAGCGGGCCGTTTCATCACAACTAGGGTTGTTTCTTCTAATTTAATAAGAGTTTACAACTGTCCACAACCACCACATATGATGTCAATATTTGTACCTGAGAGAATTGTTGCTATTGAATTTTATGGAAAATGTTTCTTATTGAGAAAGAATATTTGCAAGGAAACAAGAGAGACATATTTCTACCCAGGCTGATTTTCATTTATGAGTTTACTTTTTAAAGGATATATCTCAATGCATTGAACACTTACCTAAGATAGTACAAAATGGATACATGTGCTACTAGATTTTGTGATATAGAAGACTATATGGGCCTTGTCTAGTAGAATATGTTGAGTAGGAAAGATGTTTACCCTTGCAAGGCCATGCTTGAGGAAGATATCATTAGAAAGTAACATCATTAACATCAAGTCCATATCCTTAGTTCCAAGTGGAATAATTTAAGATGAATTAAAAATTGGATGATTGAAAGACATAATAGTGTACCATCCTAAAAGTTAGTACCCATTAATTTGGAAGCTCAAGGACCTATTAGACCCCATTTTAGTGATCTCCTAGAACATGGATGCATTTATTCTTGATTTCCCACTTTTTCCTTAAATTTCCTCTGAAACCCTCAATACCTCTCAAGATCTGGGGTGTTTTTCTTAAGTTTTGCACCCTTAGGTATAGGTCAACCTTGATCTATACCTAGTATCAGTTGACCTCAACCTGTACCTAGGGTTTTGAATTTTGATTGTCCCCAGGCCCGATGCAAGGTATCTTTCTTTTCTTCTCTCCTTTGTCGACCTTCATAGATTTAAACTCCAGGATGCTATAAAAGGAGGTCTTTTCCCTTCATTTGGAGAGAGACATATATGTAGAAATCCATTACATGCACATTCAATCCACAATATATGCAATCAAAAAACACTCAAGCCATAAATTTCAAGCTATTAAGTTCAAGGTTCATTCAAGGAGTTCAAGCCAAGCTCGCAAGGGTTCATTGAAGGCATTCATTCATGCATTTCTTTCTATAGATCTAGCTTCTTTCTTCAAGGAGATAGTGGAGTTGGCCATGAAGGGAGGAGATGTATATACATTCACATTTCATAAGCATTTAACCATTTAGACATACTTACATCCATGGTCTATGATTTAGAAATTGTAGATTTGTTGCATTTGTGAAGACATCCTACATTCTATATCAACATACACAAGCATTCATACATCTTTGTGGGTAGCGGTTAGAATCCATCCGTAAAGGTTTGACAAGTGACGTGAATATTTATATTTGTGTTTTTTTTACATGCTTTCATTTTAATTCAAGGTTAATTCCTAAATGGGGGCTTGACTAATGCAATCCCCTTCCCCCTAAAAAAATTCCATTTTTCTTGTGTAGGATCAGATGTGCAAGTTTTTTCAAGTTTTTGGGATCAAAATTTGTAGATCTAGGGTTACAATCTTTGTCGGACATTTGGATATCATATTTTTGGATAGTGTACGTATAGGTCGACTTGTACCTAGGAAGTTAACATGTTCCTAGGGCTTTCATATTTTTACAGTCAACATTTTCCAGCTTGCAAGTTTTGGATCCAACATGGTTTCAGTCTTTGTTACAGTCTACTAGTCCATTTTGAGATCTAAGCTTGTGACCTCTACTAGCCCTAAAGGTGAGTTCAATTCCTCTCTTTGTCATTTCATAGCACTTACTTTGAGATATCATATTAGGTCTTTTTATGTGCTTGGTTGATACATGTGCTTTATTTTATTCACATTGTAATTAATCAATCAACTAGAATTAGATCACTTAATTTCAATTGACATTAATCAATCAATAAATTATATTAAAGGGAACGAACAATCAAACAAGAAAGAGATCCTTAAGTATATGCCCTTGTAATGCAGTCAAGGATGGAGGATCCAACTAAGGACTGTCCAAACTTGTAGCCACACCACAACACAGCGGAATCACACAACAATAACACTAGATCTGAAAGAGAGCTGAAATCTTTATTCATAAATTCACTAATTACATGCAATGTGTCAATCTGTAAGGCCTTCCTGGTTATGGCCAAATACAAACAAGTAGTAAATTCTAAGAGATCAACAAGATTCGGTTTGATTCTAGCTAGTCCAGTCCTGAAATAATCAACAACTGATGGAAACCCTAAGGTAGATCTGAACTTGTGCTCACAAGCCACCAAGCAATCTCCTTGTCTCCAAGCCTCAACCACTAGCTCTGCTATCACAAACTATCAAAAATCAATCTGATCTACTAGATCTCACATGATTCAAGTATTATCCTTCTATCTGCTACCACTACCTCCTCCTAAACATCTATCCAAACACCCATTAAATAATAATCTTCACCCACAGATCGGCTGGATGAAACAATTAACTCCTAGGCCAAGTTGGCTTCTACTACAAAAAATATTAAAAGCAATACAAGTTGACTCCCAAATGGCCTTACAAACATTAAATTATCCATGTCGGCTTCCAGATCTACAGAGTATAATGTGACATCAACTACCAAAAATAAATGCACCAAGTCAGCCAAGCAAATCTTCAAGAACACCAGTCGGTAAGACCGATTACTGAGCAACAGAGAAATAAACCAGTGCCAGTGAACCGACCATGCCAAGCATCATCGAGCAACATAGTTATCGCCGAGTGCCATGAGTAACTGACGCCTTCAGTTACTGAGTGTTCTTCAAAGATCGAGCACCTCGAGTAACATTGTAACTAAGAAACCATACTCCAAGACCGAGAAAATACTACACCAACTAAGATCAAAACTACCAATATACCTTTCACAACAAACATAATTTTGGGTGATATAGGATTGCCAAGAACCCTAGGATGCTCCTGCATCATACACCCCAAGTAAAGAAGGTTTTCTCATAAGGAAATCAAGAATGTCTTAAGGGAATTAGAACATGTATGCCATATCTGTTCTTAACCCATATCTCCTCTTGTCCTTCATTCCAAGTTGTCTTCACTTCATCCATTGTCCCTTGCAACAAGTTTTCCTACTTCCCACTTTTCTTATCTTTCCTGTTTGCAACTGATAACAACTGACTCTCACCATCCCTTCCACTAGTGATCACATCAGTACCTCGGTAAATCCCATCCTCTCTGGACTCCTCAATCAACTCAGTATCATCTGCATCTCTCTGTGCCATCAATGTCATTATCTGCTATACTATTTCTATCAAAAAGACCATCTGCCTCTTAATCTCAACAAACTCTTCAGATATATCATTCTCCTTCTCTTTGAAACTAGACTTTGTAGCAATAGGTTCATCAACCCTGTGCTCCTGAGGTTTGTCATGATCACACGGACAACACCTGATAAATCCACATTTTGTAGTCCCTGTCTCCTGTAAAGGTAACAACTTATGCCTAGATCCTTCATGCCTAACCACATAGGTGTTTGCACAACCATCAAACAAAACATTTTTATCAAATTGACAAGGTCTCCCGAGAAACAGATGACAAGCATCCATAGGAAATACATCACACAATATTTCATCATGATAAGATCCAATCTGAAAATTAACCAAGCCTTGTTCTTCAATCCTAACCTTAGACACATCTTGTATCGAACTAAACTGATAAGGGTTAGGGTGTTTCTTTCTTTCCAAATTCAATTTATTAACCATCTCTTCTGAAACAAAGTTTTCAGAACTGCCACCATCAACTATGACATTACATACCTTATCCTTGCACTTACATCTAGTTTTGAACAAATTTCTTCTTTGTACTGGTTCATGGACACATGTAGCTAACCTCCTAGTGATAAGAAACTCACCTTTTTTTGCAACATTCACAATGCCTTCTTCAGCAGTTAGTCCAACTCTTCTCTTAGGACATTGAAAACTTTTATGACCCTCTTCACCACATTGATAACAAGTACCAGTGAACTCATTTTTCCACCTTCCTCTCTATCTAGTATTGAAATTTTTAGTGACTTGACCACTTCTAGATCCTGCATCAGTCTTCTTAAGATTCTCTACCACATTACTTTCAGAAACTATTTCACCAGTCTTACCACCTTTATTCCTATTGTTTTGTCTTCCTTCAAACTTCTTGTTCAAATTTTCTTCAATCTTTAATGCCATGTGATAAGCATCTCCTATTGTTGTCATCTGAACAGTAAGTAAATCTTCTTGAATACTAGGTCTCAAACCATAAACATACCTTTCAACCTTCTCTTTATCAGCTTCAGAATGACCAGTCCTAATCAGGATTCTGTAAAACTCCTGAGTATACTCCTGCACTGATTTGTTGGTCTGCTTCAAGGCTTACATCTTCTTAAACATGTCTAACTCATAATCCACTAGAATGAATTGCTTCTTCAACTTGTCAACCATTTAGTTCCATCTTGTGATGTTTTCCTTTCCTCTCCTACTTCTTTCCAACTGAACTTATCTCCACCAAATATTTGCATGACCCTTTAGTTTAGTCTTTGCAAATCTAACTCTATTAGGATCTTCTATTTATTCATACTCAAAGTACTCATCTATCTCATTGATCCAATCAATCAACTCTTTTGGCCTAAGGCTTATAGAAAATGTAGAAACTTCAATCTTAGGTCTTTCCCCAATTTTAGACATAGCCTTCAAGATTCTATTTTCTTTTGGATTCCTAGCTTCTTCTACAACTTCTTCAAAATGATCTTCTTCCTTAGATTCATCATCACTATCTTCTTTCAATGTAGTCTTCTTTCTCAATTCCTCTTGTAGATCTTGCACTTGTTTTTGTAAAGCTCTAAAATCATCAAGACTAAATTCTCTAGTAGGTTCTTCCTCTAAGATCTCACAAGCTCTCCTCAGAGGCATCTTCAATCCAAGGTCCTGGTGCAAACTGCCTCTCCTTCGGTGATCTATCCACACATTCAAGATCAACTCACTCTGATACCACTTAATGCAGTCAAGGATGGAGGATCCAACTAAGGACTGTCCAAACTTGTAGCCACACCACAACACAATGAAATTACACAACAATAACACTATATTTGAAAGAGAACTAAAATCTTTATTCATAAATTCACTGATTACATGCAATGTGCCAGGTGTATGTGACTGAATGTGACCTCTAAATCAGGCACAACACAACATGGTCATTATTCACTTGATAGAATTCGGGAGAGAGTATGAAGAACTCAATCCAAATTCCATGGTGAGGCGACCTGTTGCCTCCTATGTGAATGGGGTGTTTGAATACTCTCAGAATGAGAGCCAACAGTCGGGAGACCAATTCAACAATGGAGGATTTGAAAGCTATAATGAAGATATGCAAAGCTGAAATTAAACTAGAATGTGATGCAATTAATCTAAGATACTTGAAAATAAAGATGAAATGCAATTTAATCTAAGAACTTGAAGCAAATATGATATTAAACTAAGAACAAATAAGCAAATTTAGTCTAAAATGTGATGCAAAGATTATACTAATAATGAGATATTAATCTAATAAATGCAATAAAAAGCTTTGAAAACAATAAATCAAATGAGACTAAAAAATGCCTATAGTGTAGATGCTCTCAAAAATTGCTCTCTCTAATGAAGAAAAAGAGGTTCATTAAATAGACCAAGCCAGAAGAGGAATGAAGAGTTTCTTGATTCGAAACGGTGGACTCTTCATTCCTAATTGAGACAAAAAAGCATGATTTATTTAATTAAAAGAATGGAATTTGCCACATGTGGGGAGGTGACCTTTCGAGTAATTTGAATTATTAAATTCAAATAAAGAGGTGTCCATTCAATTAACTAAATATTTATTAATTCCTTTCAAGGGTAATTAGCTAAAGAGGGTAGATTTTTAATTTAATTAGAAAGCACATAGGACTTTACAATTAAATTAATGTATCATAGAGATAATTTAGCTAATAAAGTCAAAGAGACTTAGGAATTAATTTAGTATTTGATTATTGCAATTTAGGGTCTTTGCAACTGACATCAAGTCAAATTAAGTCAGGTAGGAAAGAGAAAATTGCCTAGTGAACTAGGACTTTGATGATGTAGAATCGAGATAATGCACCAAAATTGATGAAGTTAAATAGGTGCCAATTTTGGGGTATTACACCAGGCTGTAAGGCCTTCCCAGTTATGGCCAAATACAAACAAGTAGTAAATTCTAAGAGATCAACAAGATCCAGTCTAATTTTAGCTAGTCAAGTCCTAAAACAATCGGCAACTGATGGAAACCCTAAGGCAGATCTAAACTTGTGCTCACAAGCCACCAAGCAATCTCCTTGTCTCCAAGTCTCAACCACTAGCTCTGCTATCACAAATGATTAGAAATCAATTTGATCTGCTAGATCTCGTAGGATCCAAGTATTATCCTTCTATCTACTACCACTACCTCCTCCTAAACATCTATCCAAACACCCATTAAATACTAATCTTCAGCCACAAGTCGACTGGATGAAACAATTAACTCCTAGGCCAAGTCAACTTCTACTACAACAAATATTAAATGCAATAAAAGTCAGCTCCCAAATAGCCTTACAAACATTAAATTATCCATGTTAGCCTCCAGATCTACATAGGAGAATGTGACATAAACTACCAAAAATAAATGCACCAAGTCAGCCAAGAAAATCTTCAAGAACACCAATCGGTAAGATTGATTACCAAGTAGCAAAGAAATAACTGAGCGCCAGTGAACCAACCATGCCAAGCATCACCAAGCAACATAGTTATCACCAAGCACCAGGAGTAACTGACACCTTCAATTATTGAGTGTTCTTCAGAGACTGAGAACCTTGGGTAACACTGTAAACAAGCAACCATACTCCAAGACCGAGCAAATACTTCACCGACTAAGATCAAAACTACCAATCTGCCTTTCACAACAAACATATTTTTGGGTGATACAAGATTGCCAAGAACCCTACGATGCTCCTGCATCACCTTGAAAGGACTTGGATTTTGCATTAGCACCCCTACATCCATATGGGTTGTGTTAATCTAGTTTGGGTCCTCTTGAAGGTTATATTTGTGGATCCCTATTTCTCTTTCCCTAATGTGCATAAAAGATTTGGTGAAATAACCTTTCCATCATATCAAATATCAATGAACCATCCACCATATTTCTTTTATGTTACAAATAGTTTTCCTAATTTTTACCCAAACTTGCATCCAATCAAAAGGATTTAGATGATGATGGAGAATCATGACAAGTTAATTGGAAAGTTTCCATAGGTTGAAGAAAAAAGATCATCATCACCAACTCCCCCATAATAGTAAATGATGAAGGGAATAGTAATAAAATATCAACAAGAAGAAGAGATTGTTTCTATCCATGGAGATAGTCCTACACATGATCCCCCCATAGAAAAGACAAAAGATTGAACCCCTTGTTGGGTATTTTATGCATGCAAAGATTGGAGAAAGTGAGGGTGATGAGGTGGATAAACACACCAACAATTTAAAGGATAAGTTGAATCAAGGACCTAGAAAGTGCATGGAACTTTATAAGGACCAACCACTTGGAAAATTTGTGGATGAAAGGATGATTGTTGTAGAGTAGTTTTTACAAGATGATTAATTTTATGAATATCAAGAATTCAATAGTTTCTTATTGAAACTAAAAGAAATATTATTTAAGAAAATGATGGAGCAAGAAGGAAAGGGGTCATATGTGATCATAAGCAATAGGTTGTACTTTCGACCTTACAAATATTTGATCCAAATGAGGTAAATATGTCAGTAGAGGAAGTAAGCAATTTTGTTATGGAAAGTGGTGTGCTATTGCTTCTTAGGTGGGACCTTCAATCTTATTTTATCATTGATCAAATCAAGAATTAGAGTGACACTATTTATTTTTAGAGTTTGAATTTGGACAATCTATGACTAGATCAAGATTTGATCCTAGATCTCAAACCTTGGCAATATGGTCACTTTCCTTGGAAACCCATTAACCACATGTTATTAATATTGGAGAAGATAGGAGAGGGAGTATAATAGTAAATAATATAAAGAATACATCAGAAGTTGAAATAGATTGCATCATGTCACATGGAGAAATGATGAACCAAGTAGTGGCAATTGAAAAGGAAAATGGATTCAAGGAAATGCATGGTGACCTTATTGTAATTTCTTAAAAATGTGATTAATTTTATATAGAAAATAAAGAATTTAAGGAACATTTTTCATATTATACATTGTGCCTTTCTCCACCCCCTCACATGAGCCAAATTAAAGATAAAGCTTTAGCATCACTAGCAACAAAAGGGGTAATTATGTGTCAAGATACTTTTAACAAACTGGATGATTATGATGGTAGGATTGAGGAATTAGAAGAGGATCTATTGAAAAATAGTGTTAACACTTTGATGTAGGTCTTGGATCATATGATAGAAAATTGAAAGTCAAGTTGGAAATTGTTTATTCAGGTTACTTTTCTTTGGTGAGATTTGAAATATTTTTTTTTAATTCAATTTATTTTTTGAATCCCTTATATACTAGATGATCCTACAAATCAGTCTTGATGGAGAAGTTAGGGGTTTCTACTGACTATAGGAATGACATTCCCCCTGTAATTATGGAGACCAAAGGTAAATTTGATGTTTTAATTGCACAGTTTCCATTCTTTGAAGGAAAATTGAAACTAATCAAGAACAAGACTTAGTCACTTCTAGACTTAGAGAACCCCCTTTTTATAGATTCATCAAAAAAGGATAAGAACACGAAGAGTTTTGATAGGTGGGATGGGGAATTTGAATTGGTTTCCATAGTTATAGAAATGAGAATTAGAGTGAGATTGAAATCAATGAGTTTTATGATATCATAGATAAAATGTTCAAATTTGAGATCAATTATGAAAAATTAATTTCAGATGTGTGAGATATAATAGATGCTAAGCAGAGAGAAGTTATTGTAAAGCTAGAATAATTGAAAGGTTTTCATTGGCTAGATGAACTAGAATTAAGAGATTGAAAAAGTTTCATGAAGAAGAAGAGAAAACAAAAGGAATGAGTGAAAAGAGTCACACAATTTTCATTTTTTGGATTTTGAAGTTAGTTGCTTTTGTGATGATTAGACCATTAATAGACTTCAAGGAGGTTTATCAATTATCTGAACGAACATCTTTCCCAGATTAGATAATGCCACAAATGTTCCATAATTTAAGCAGTAAAATTGGTAATCAACTTGAATGCAACAAGCTAAGTTTAGTGCCATATGTTCTTTTCCAACTACATTCCTTTGTAGGTTTCATGTGTGTGCTAAAATGTTGTCACACTTCTATGAATCCTTACATGCAAGAAAACTCAAGAATGAGTCCTCACAAATCGATCCATAGCTCCCTAGGCATGGAGTGCAAGGGTTTTTAAGAATGCTCTTTGCTAGAGCTATTAAGCCTATAACCTTGCTAGTAAACCATGCAATGGGAGATTCAAGGAAGACAAGGGCAAGAATGCCAATATCTCCAATGAAGCCAAATGTATGCAATGCAAAGCAAATCTATATGACAATGCAAGTTAATCTATTGCATAAAAGGAAATCTAAGCTAAGAATGAAGCTATGAAAATGCAAATACTATGCATGAAAATGAAATCTAACTATGAAGCAAGAAAGCCATGATGATGCAAGAATGAAGTCAAGAAGATAGAGTGTTGATGAAGATCCAAGATGAATGCCAACAATGCTCCAAATCTTCAAACCCTAGATGCAAGAATATCTCCAAAAGCTCCAAGATGACCTAGAAAACCTGTAGCATAACAATAGCATAAAAATTTGTGTGTGCAAATGAGGAAGAGAGCTCTTCTTTTATAGGAGGTGAAAAATCAATGGACCATGGAGATTAAGAGGCAAAAGATTTAATCAACGGTGGAGAAAAAAAGAAGCTTGATCCTTGTGCACAAATATCCTCCAATAGGAAAATTAGAAGCATTTACTTTATGTTGAGCATTTACTTTATGTCCATGTGAGACAAAAAGTGCTTTTCTTTTATTTTTTATTTTATTTTTCTTTATAAATAAGAATTAAATGCTTTATTTGTGCAACTTAGGATGAGAAGAAAAGTGGGGCTTTTTATTTAATAAAAGGGGAGGAAATATTCCTTTTAATAAATAAAGACTTAGGATAAGATGGTTAGCCCATAGAAAATAATCAAATAAATGATAGGACTAGGATTTGATCAAGAACAAGCAATTGATGATTTTAGCAAAAGGGACTAATAGTCTAGATGACCATTTTTAGGTGTATACATTTGCCCCTCTTTGACTAATGTGTGATCGATTTGGGAACACATTACGTCAAAGAATAGATTAGCCAAGAAGGCAAGAGATAGCCAAGAAGGCAAGCAGATAGCCAAGAAGGCAAGCAAATAGTGATCTGACTCCAAAGAATGAAGTGCAGAGAGATAGCAAATCCTGCATGGTCAGCCTGGTAGCGACAGTACTGAACACTTAGGAAAGAGATAACCAATAATATATGATGTGTCTACCCCCTCAGGATCAAAAGAGAAATTAGGTAGAGGGATTGCAGAAGCAAGAGCAACATGATCAAATCACTAGAAATCATAATCAAAGAAAGAGGACAGAATAACCATCAAGTAGTGAAGATATGCCCCACACATGGGACACAGGGCATGAACCTATCGGTCCCTCAACCCGTAAACACCACAAAGAGAGGAGGATTTGAACTTGGGATTTGAAAGTGAATGAAAGACTGGAAGTTGAGAGAGATGGGGATGAAGAGGTGAAGAATGCCCTAGCGAAGATCGAAGGATCAAGCCTCAAAAGGTTAACCAACTACACAAACGAAGGAGAAAGATGAGTTGGGTGATCAAGTTGAACTCGAATTTTGGTTTGGATCCCGAAATGAAAGGAAAATGATGTGATATGAAAGACAAGAAGTGAAAGACATGATCGGGAAGAAGCAAAAGGTGAGCGCAGTTGATTAACAAGTCCATGAAAGATAAAGGAGAGCTCTCTCCATATGCAAGATGCAAAACTAACTAACATGAACTTAAGAATGCAAGCTACATGAAAAGTGGTTTACTTGTAAGGTCACAAAGCCAATAGACATCTAATATTCATCATTGAGCGTTATTGGTAGCATCGCAAGATCATACAATACACACTAGCATAACTATGTGGATCTGAATATGATCTATATCAGATAGAAATTTGGGAATCCCACCTAAGCATCAAAGACATGCAGGTCAAGATGACTAGTGCAGTGAGATTACCTAAGTTTGATATAGAAAGATTATGCTCGCATCAAGATACAAGAAAGTTAAGATGACTATAAGCATGCACTTGCAAAACAGTCAAGGATAATACCTTATAGGTCCATAGTGTCAAGTAAGACCAGCATAAATGCTCATGACAGTGAGGACCAACAAAATATACCCACAAGCAGATAAAGAAATAAAACATGTTCTCATACCCTCAGTCTTCTAGCTATGCATCATCAAAAACAATCATAGGGGGAGACCACTTAGCAAAGAAATCATCATAGACAGCACACAAAGAAATAAAATCAAACAAATCTTAGCGAGTCAAGTGCGTGTGTGTAGGTCCATAGAGTCAAACTTTGAGTATCACATCTGCCAGTGAGAAATATTGCATCATCCAAGACGGCGGGAAGGATATCTGATAAGTGTTGAGAAACACTCGATGCTAGGGTAGTGTTAAAAAACACAATTGGGGTGGTGTTGAAAAACACCATTTGTGAGGTGCCTAAGAAACCTAGACACACAAAGAGACCCAAGATAAGCTAAAAACAACGTATGCCCCCTAGACTAAGACAAGAATCAATTCTAGGCTAGGAGAGGCAAAGCGAGAAGTGGAGCGAAGGAGCGCCACACAAGACTGATAGACATAGGTGCAGAGGGTCTCAAGCAGTGCTTGTTTCCAGGTTTTCACCACTTGATAGATTTTTTTGCAATTTTTTTAGGACTTTTTATAATTTTTTTGTATTTTTGCTACCAAGGAGCCTGTTTCCAGGTTTTCACCAAGGCACTTTTTCAATTTTTTTTTTGATGTTTTGAATTTTTTGATTTTTTTTGTGAGACATCAAAGCGCCTATTGCTAGGTTTTCACTAGGATGCTCATTTTTTCAGTACTTTTTATGATTTTTAGGAATTTTTCAGCATCATATATGAATTTTTTTGGTATTTTTTTAGGATCATAAAATATGTACAAAAGGATGCCCCAGATAGAAATGGGCATCAAGAATCTACTTCCTCTGATGTAGAGAACTGATAGGCCCTAGGCCCAAATGGTGCAACTATGATGATAGGAGGTCTCAACCAGTTCGACCAATAATAACCAGCCCTAAGCAATGTCTGAGCTAGCGAAGGATCGTTAGAATGTGATCCACATATGCCATCATGGATTTTAGTTAGCACTTTTTCTGACTCCTCTATTTCTAGACACTTAAGGAGAGTTCTATCTAGACCCTTCCTATACAAGTCACCAGAGACAAAGGAAAAGTGTAAGGGATGGCGAAAGGAATGGCGTGGTGGATTTGCAAGAGGAATATGAGGTGGAAGATATGAAAAGATGGTAGGATTGTAAGATTTGTGAGAAGGATAGCGTAATTCATCCACCAGGAACTTGAAGTGAAATTTATGCTTTTTCATTTGTAAGATGGATGTCGAAGCAACCAAGGCATTAGCAACTTTGTTCTTAGCTCTAGGAATGGGTTGAAGTGTAATAGATATGAGATCATGCTTGAAGTAGTGCATCATTTTTTTGTAGAGAATCAGCTTGTCATCTTTTATTTGATAATCAATATTTTTGAGCAAATTTTTATTTTTACTTTTCTTAGGTTTAGATACCACCACAATGTGGTTTTCACCATCCAACCATTGCTCTTTTCTTTTGACTTGATGACTGTGATGTTTGATTGCTGAGTCAATCTTTTTTGTGGCTAGTTCACTGGTGGAAGAAGTAACAAGTGTTGATGCAAGATGAAATGAAGTGACCGGTTCAATAGCATTTATGTGAGGGGTGTCATCTCTGGTAACAAGAGAGGTTGAGCCTATAGGGTAAGCTCCAAAAGTAGCTAGATCTAGACTTGTCATAGAAGAACCAGCGTGCTCCACTAAGGCAATACGAGGAACAAACTCATCAGACCCCACACAAGACCAATCAACCACGTCGGGATGGTTACTACAAGAATGAACCATATCAACATCCATATCATCAGTAGATATACATTTTTCTCCCCAAAGAAGTGAAGTAGAGGGAAGATCATCTCCCATGTGAGCCATAGTGTGTATTGGTGACTCACCTATATCTGTGTCTGAATTACTGAGCATGGGAGTATTTTGGGCATCTTCTCTATAGATCCACTCGTGAACAACTTGTTCTTCTCTTTTGACTTCAAGGATCACCATAGTAGAAGTGGAAGGTTTCCCATATGACCTAGGAGAAATAGGTATAGAAGCAAAGGAATCCAATTTATATTCACCCATACCAAGGCTCATCATCTTAAATGATTTCTCAGCAGCAACTAGAGACATACTAGGATCATCAGTAGGTTCATTGTGAGGAACAAATTTTTCAGCAGCAGCAAGAGCATTAATAGCAATAGTATGGTCTCCAGGAATCACAATTTCAGTGCCATTGTATGGAAATTTGACGCACTGATGATAAGTGGAAGGAACAGCCTACATGTCATGGATCCAAGGACAACCCAAAAGAATGTTATATGCGAGTGGAACATCCAATACTTGGAAGTTAATATCTTTTGTGATAGGGCCCACTCGGAGAGGCAACGTGACAAGACCTTTGGAAGATCTTTCCACTTCATCATAAGCTTTTATAGTAATCTTCTTCTTAGAATCCACAGCAAATTTTGACAAACCCAACTATTGTATGACATTGAAAGAAACAATATTTAACCCTACTCCATTGTCTATCAGGACTCGGCAGACTTGGGTATTGTAGACTAGAACATCAATGTGTAAAGCTAGATTATGTGGGTGAGCAATAGATATGTCATCTTCTACAAAAAAGGAGAGAGATAGCGGAGATGAAATGTGGTTGACCATAGCCTGAAATTGATCTAGATCAATGTCATTAGGAACACATGTTGTACGTAGAGCCTTATCAAGAATCTCTCTATGTGAAGGGGATAACCAAAGCAACTCAAGGATTGATATCTAAGATGGTGTCTTGTGCAAATGTTGGACAAGATCATAGCTAGGGGTGGCTGAAGGAGCCACTTGTTTGGAAGGTAAAGCTTGTTTGGGATTTTGCATAGTTTTAAGGACAATCTTGGCTTGCCCCGTAGTAATAGCATTCAGTGTCTCACTTTGGGAAGATGAACTATCATGTGTTTGCAAGATTAACTTTGGCTTACCATGATTGGCTTTATTTTCATCTTGAGACCTCATCATTAGAATGCTCTCAACAAGCTCTACCATGTTGATCACAGGTGTATTAGAAGGATACATGTAATTGATCTTAGCATCATGATTCTTCTTATGTGCTTGAGAGGTTTCCCCCTTATCATGCTTAGGTAGAGGATCTTTGAAAGTTGTGTGATCAGAATTTTTAGTTAAGCCATCAGTGGAGATTGTGCCGTTCTCAATAAGATCCTGAATATCATCCTTAAGCCTAAAACAATTGTCTGTTGGATGTCCCTTGTTTATGTGATAATGGCAGTAATGATCCTCTCTCCACCAATCAGGCTTATTTATCAGATCCCAGTTACCAGGTTTATCAGGAAGCGTAAGATATCCATTATCAACCAAAGTCTTGAGGATTACATCGTAAGGTTCTACCAACTTGGTATAGAATCACTTTTGAAATGACTTCTTAGGCTTATCTTCATATTGAGGTTTAAGAGCACTGTGAGTGTTGGTAGCTTCTTGTTGTTTTGCTGCATAGATAGCATTAGAGAGATTGAAAGTAGGCTCTTTAACTTTAGGAGCGTCAACAACTCCATCATTAACAACATACTTGTTCTTATTCCAAGGTTTGTTCTTGTCTTTACCATTGCCTTTAGCATCTTTATTAATAACAATATCCCCTTTTCTTATAGCTACATCCTCAATCCGATATGCACTTTCAACCATGTCATGGAAGGAGGAGAACAGTTGCTTCCTTAGATCATAAAATAGCTTAGGCACAAGTGTGTTGATGAAAATGTCAATCTTTTCTCTTTCGGGTAGCTGACGAGGATATCGAGAATACAATGACCTCCAACATTGTAAGTAAGTTGCAAATGGCTCACCTTGATGTTGTCTTAGATTACCGAGATCTATCACAGTGACAGGTTGTTGGATGTTGTAAGAGTACTGCTCGGTAAATCACTGAGCCAACTCATCAAAAGTCTTAAGAGGTGGTGTCAATTTCGCAAACCATTCTAAAGCTTGGCCTCTTAAGTTTCAAGGGAATAAGCGTAGAAGATATGTGTCTTCATGAAGAAAGTCCATACTAAGAGCATAAAAATGATGCACATGGTCATGAGGGTCACCATTTCCATCATACTTGTCATATTTAGGAACCTCAATATCCTTAGGAAATGGGACCATGTATAGATCTTTATCAAAAGGAAGAGCACAAATTGATTCTACAAAAGAGACCTTTGGAGGCTCTCTTTCTAATGCCATTTGGGTAAGGCATTGATTTGTCTGACATAATTCTTCTTGAAGGACTTCCAATTTAGTTGGTACTCTTTGTTGGACAATTTGTCTGACATCATAGCCGGGAGGAAGCTTGTATCCTCTAGAAGTCATATATTGAAAGTATTGATCACCATTACGCTCTAAAAGCTTATGCATCATTCGTTGAGAGACCACATCTTGTTCAAATCTCATAAGATCCTCACTAGAAATCTCATCATTAGCCTCTACCTCATGTTGAAAGGGAGGAGGTCTAGGAGGTGAAGAAGGCATAGCAAAAGTTGGCCTTGGAGGAGATCTTGGTGGCGTGTTGTTGCTATTGTTGCCACTATTAAAAAGAGGTCTATGCTCATGATTACTAGTCTAAGGTTGCTCATGAAATGTCCCTCTATAAGCCATGCGCCTAGCAGCATCCATCCTTTGTTGATTGTGTTCTTTTTTTAAGCATGTTTGGTTATCCTTACGCTCAAAGTGTTCTTGCAAGAGTTGAAATTTTTCTTGTTCCGTCAAAGTGAGTGAGACACTATCTGTGTTTTTGGGGGTCTTGAATGCGGAAAAGAGGAAACCTCCTTTGTACCACGGGGTAGCCTTAGAATCCTCAGATTGGTCAGAACTAGAACTATTGTTGCTAATGGGCACTCGTGAGCGTATAGTTGGAGAAGGTAATTGTGTATAATTGAATGGAGGATGACTCTCTTGCTCAAATTGAGACCGAGTTGTAATTGGCATGAAAAGAGATGTTGGTTGACTAATAGAATGAGACAAAGTTTCTCAAATTTGAGATAAGAAAAGCTAATAAAGATCACTTGTCAAAGTAGAACAATAGAGAGATGGCTCATCAAAAGTTCTCAAGCACTTACAACAATCAATTGACTAAAGCCGAGTAGCGAGCAAGAAGCTCAATAAGCAAGTAGCTAGAGAGGTAACCGTGATGTGACAAGTGATCAAGAGTAGCATTCATTAAGATCAAATCCAATAGTTTTAGCTCATTTGTTTCAGTCTAGAACAAGTCTAAGCATGTAGATAACAGACCAGCTTCAGTTAAGAATAGAAAAAGACACTCTACAACCAATTAAAATGCAAGTTTAGCAGCTCCAGATTGCAATAGCAACAAGATAGTAAAAAAGGTTCTGGGTGACACTGTTGCAGAGTCATACGACTCTATGACCAATGAACATAAAAATCTTAGTTTTGAAGCATTTTAAAAGATCAAGTAAGTATATCAATAGATTTTTATCATGGATCAAGCACATAAGACAACAATCAAGGAGTTCAAGCAAGCAGTTGTCTTCAAACAATGAGCAAGGGGCAAAGCAACCTTGCACATGAACAAGAATAGTGACTTAGTATATCTACTCCTTAAAGATTCTAATTGTGTATGTTCTTGAAAATGTTTTAGTAGGCACTTAGAACACAACAACACCTTATCAAGCTGTCTACAAGGATATACATAACTTTGCTAAAGGGAGTCCTCGATATACGTAAGGTACATGAGGCCCAAATTTGTAGATGAGAAGAATCCAAAATCACACAGCCGGGGGGAGATGATAACCCAAATCTCCTCCTTCACTTCTCAAAGGTATAAAGTTCTTTGAGGCTTAGCCAAGAGTGATATCAAACTCAATTCCCAAGAGAGGTGTCTTTCGATTCACCACCCGCTATTTATACTCCGCTGGAACATAGGAGTTAAGGTCATCCCTTGAGGTGGTGTGTCCCCAAGCAGGCCTTCTAAAATAAAAGCTAAGTAATTCACTATCAAAAGTATTTAGAGCACTAAAGGTGGAACACTTAACTCTTCAAGTAAATGAAAAGTGAGTCCAAAAGTGGGACACTTAACCCTTCAAGTGAATGTGAAGCGAGTCCAAAAGTGGAACATTTAACCCTTCAAGAGAATGTGAAGCGAGTCCAAAAGTGGAACATTTAACTCTTCACACCAACTCAAAGTGAGTCCAAAAGTGGAATATTTAACTCCTCACATCAACTCAAATTGAGACCAAAAGTGGAACATTTAACTCCTCACATCAACTCAAAGTGATTCCACACTTTAGAAAACAAGTGAGTTTCAAAAATCACAAAAGGGTTGCCTAGTGGAACAATTAACGCTTCTTTCCTGTAGACCCCTCCCCTTTAATGTAGCACTGATCTTGCAACTACGGGGCAACAATGAGGGGCCGGTAGATTAGCGAGTCCAATAACCCAAGATTGCAATCTAGATCAATCACAAGTAATCTAAAGTTTCTTATCAATACTACTCACAAACGACAAAGGGTTGAATCAATGGAATATTTAACTTTCCAAGAAAACATAGAGTGAGTCCACAAAGTGGTGCATTTAACTCCCTATGTAAACAAAGAATGAATCCATGCCCTCAATCACTCAATGAGATATTTGATATTAATGAATCCATGCCCTCAATCACTCAATGAGATATTTGATATTGAAACCAAGAATTACTTAAGGTTTAAACACAAACATTCACTTACACAAACTTGTATGAAAGCAAATCTATGTTCATTCATTTCCCATTAAGAGCATCAATTGAAATGTGTTCTATGAAAGCATGTAAACACTCAAGCCAAACATATGAGAGATTCAATTTTAATCCCAAGATCCAAATGTTGTAGAGTTGTAACAAAATACCTCAAGTCCAACGCAATGCGCTTAGTAGATTTCACCCTTTTTTTGTTTGTTTTAAGCATTTTTCATGAAAACAAGTCATGCACCTTCAAATGAACAAGACAAGAAAACAAGCAAACAAGATATGCAATGTATATCCAACTTATGAAAACCTTAGGGTTAGATCTGAAAATCAATTGTTAGGAGCAATGATAACCAGCAAATAATCTAAATGATAACTCATATCATGCATTGAACAATGAAAAATAAGTGCATACCCATCACAAAATTTTATTTTTTTTGCATTTGACCTAGTCAACAAGATCTGATTTTTACCATATGAATTCGGACCCTAAACCCAAAATGTAGAAAAGAGACCTCTATCAAAAGATAGAGAGATTTTCAAAAATGTAAAAATTTTAGAAAAATCTCTTCATTTGTGCCCTAGAGACCCATTTTACCAAAACAGACCAGTTTTTATAAATTGACCAAATGAGCTATGATATGATCTCTAAATTTAAAACATAGAGAATGAACCCCATGTATAATTTCAAGACCTTTCCAGAAATGTAAAAATTTCCAAAAAATATGCTGATTTGCACCAGAAATCAAAATTTTAATGAAAAATCAAGAAAAAATCATAAAAAATACAAATCACCTTCAAAATTCTGAAATTTTTTTTGGAGCTTCTCTAATATGTCGCCAACCTGCAAAAAAATTTTCAGACCAAAATACCAATCTGTTTGGGAGATATGATCAAATCTTTCAAATCTAAGGTTTTTCCATCTCCAAACAAATCTGCACAAGGGTTAGCTTCAAAAATAATAAAAAACCAGCATGTAAAAGTGGTTTGCCCCATGGTGGGTGCCAAAAATGTGTGCTAAAATGTTGTGACACTTCTATGAATTCTTACATGCAAGAAAAATCAAGAATGAGCCCTCACAAATCGATCCATAGCTCCCTAGGCATGGAGTGCAAGGGTTTTTAAGAATGCTCTCAGCTAGAGCTATTAAGCCTATAACCTTGCTAGTAAACCATGCAATGGGAGATTCAAGGAAAAAAAGGGAAAGGATGCCAATATCTCCAATGAAGCCAAATGTATGCAATGCAAAGAAAATCTATATGACAATTCAAGTTAATCTATTGCATAAAAGAAAATCTAAGCTAAGAATGAAGCTATGAAAATGCAAATAGTATGCATGAAAATAAAATCTAACTATGAAGCAAGAAAGCCATGATGATGCAAGAATGAAGACAAGAAGATAGAGTGTTGATGAAGATCCAAGATGAATGCCAACAATGCTCCAAATCTTCAAACCCTAGATGCAAGAATATCTCCAAAAGCTCCAAGATGACCTAGAAAACCTGTAGCATAACAATAGCATAAAAATTTGTGTGTGCAAATGAGGAAGAGAGCTCTTCTTTTATAGGAGGTGAAAAATCAATGGACCATGGAGATTAAGAGGCAAAAGATTTAATCAACGGTGGAGAAAAAAAGAAGCTTGATCCTTATGCACAAATATCCTCCAATAGGAAAATTAGAAGCATTTACTTTATGTTGAGCATTTACTTTATGTCCATGTGAGACAAAAAGTGCTTTTATTTTATTTTTTATTTTATTTTTCTTTATAAATAAAAATTAAATGCTTTATTTGTGCAACTTAGGATAAGAAGAAAAGTGGGGCTTTTTATTTAATAAAAGGGGAGGAAATATTCCTTTTAATAAATAAAGACTTAGGATAAGATGGTTAGCCCATAGAAAATAATCAAATAAATGATAGGACTAAGATTTGATCAAGAACAAGCAATTGATGATTTTAGCAAAAGGGACTAATAGTCTAGATGACCATTTTTAGGTGTATACATCATGTAGTTTTTGAGAAAAATAAAATAAAATCAACTTCTTTAGTGGTTGCATAAATTAGATGATAAGGATTTTCTCAACAAAGTGAGAAATTCCATTCATGTGAGCCAATTCATACAAATAATGAAAAAATACAAACTTTGACTAATTTTTATTAATCAAACAATAAGCTTTAATAGCTTCATAGGAGAAATTTTTTATAGATGAGAGATAAACTCTCTTACACCAAACATAGGGAAAGTTGAGGAAAGATCTCAACTATTGCACAAAAATCTAACCACATGAAAACTAATAACTATCTCCTAATATAAATTATTAATGGAGATAATATATACATATTTAAATTATGAGGAATATAATCCTTATCATTCCTCCCAATCATATAACTATTGGGATCCAAATCTATCATGGGAGAAAAAAAACTTTGTTGATGTAGTCGATGTTGTTGATGCCATAGATTTGATGAAATTGGTGATTGGAAGATTTCCAACCCAAATCCTATTGGAAAATACAATTGAAACAATTATTATTGATGTCAAACCTTAGCTAGTAAGACAATTGCTACCTAGGAGAGTACTATATCTTTTGATGAAGAGAATGAGGAGATAATAAGAGAACCTAAGGAAAGGTTGAGTTATGTGATATTTCAATGGGTACTTGATGAGTTAGCATGTTGACATTGTAATGTGTTGTTTATCTTTAACACTAAGTAAGGAAGAAAGACTAGAAACACAGGCTTAACTGAGCAAAAGTGAAGAAATATAGTTTAAGCCGAGTGATGTTAGTATCGACTGAGTGCAATATATGCCGAGAAAATCTAGTGTTGACCGAACATCAGTAATTTTTGAGTGACAAAAAATTGTCGAGATGAAAATGTTAGCGATGACCAAGATACATAGTGATGACTGAGAAGATGAACAAAGTATTGACCGAGTGCCAGTAATTTACATTTTGAGAAAGAATTGAGAATCTCAGCCGACATAGTTGATTTCTTGGGATATGTAAAATGTGTTGACATTATTAATAAATTGTATGAAGCATTTAATGCATGGTAAATCATTTTCTTATGATTTCAAAGAGGAGTTAAGAGTTGTATCTAGAAGGAAAAGAAGGAGAACATAATGATGGGAGGATTTGATGAATCTAACCTAAACCTAAGATCTACAAAAGAGTTTAAGCAGAAAAAGATTGTTCTACCTGATCAAGGAGGTATAAGATTAACCTAATTGTGAGTTTGATGTATGAGTGGATGTGAGAAGAAGTTGATGTTATTGATTGATAAGTCTAAGAAGAAGGCTGAAGGTGGAGCTTGAAGGAGCTGAACAATGTTGTGGTGATTTCTTGAAGAGAATACTGAGAAGATCAAAGATGTTGATTAAAATGAAGATCAGTCAGTAAATCAACATATGTGTGAAGTGGATCTGTATTTATAAAGTGAGTTGTATATTTTTATATCAGAACCTAATGCTACCTTCTAATCATTGTATTGGTTTAAATCCTTTTATCAAGGTTGACCTAACAGTCATTTTGTATAAATCCTTTAATCAAGGTGACATTCTGTTCAATGTTCTTAAGCCCTCTAAAAAGGCCACTCTTAATAGGGTGATTAAATCCTTTAACCAGGTCACACCTAGTAGTGTGTTTTGTAAGCCTTTGACAGGGTTGGATTTTCATAGAGATCACTTCAGAAGAGTGAAAATCAGTATCATGTTACAAAGTGGTTTTTCCCAAATTGGGTTTCCACTATAAATCCTAGTGTTATACTTGTGTGAATGATTTTGACATGGATGATGTTGAAAGTTTTATATTCTATAAGTTATTTACTTTAGGATAGTGAACTGAAAAGTTTTTATATGATATAGAGACCGAGTTGAAAACCGATTAGATCTGAGATTGCTGAAGAGATAGAAAGTTGAATTAGTACACCTGGACTTGAGAACAATTGATTCACCCCCCCCTCTCAGTTGTTCTAAAATATTTCTAACAATTGGTATTAGAGTTTTTGGTGCTTGTAGAGAAAATTTTTGAAGGTACTTGAAGCTAATGATAAAGATGTACAAAAAGGAGGTATTGAAGTTGAACAAGGAGAACTTACTTGCATGGAAAAGTTTGATGAAATTGCATCTAGCTAGTATTGGCGATTCAACAAAATACTATGTGGAAAATGATTATATAATTCTTGTTGCACCTTTGACTGCCGAGGAGATGAAAGAAAAATAAGAACACAATCAAGCAATGTTGGAGATTGCATCTAACCTAAGCTATCCTAAAAAATTGAAGACATCAAGGACTGTACTAATGCAAAGAAAATGTGGGACACTCTTGTAGCCATCTATGGTGGGGAAACAAATGTACTAAGAGCCAAATCTGAAAGCCTGAGAGGTAAGTTCGATGAAATGAAAATGCAAGATGGTGAAAATATTTCTCAATATTGTGGTAGTATAAAGGAAGTACTGAATGCTATTAGAGGAGATAATGGAATCATTGATGATGAGACTGTTATCAATAAAGTATTGAGAACCTTTCTTCCTATCTATGCCATCAGAATTTTTGCACTACAAGAATCAAGATGTAACCTTGGTGATGTTCTAACTTCAGAAAGTCTTGTTGGCAAGCTTACTTCTTTTGAGCTATCTAATTATGATAACTTCTTTGTTCAGAATGTTGAGTCAACATTCAAGTCTCAAATGGTTCTTCAAAAGCCTAAGAAAGAAAAAGAAAGATGTGAGAGTAGTGACAGTGACAATGACACTTCTGAGGATGATCTAGATGATATTGAGGCACTTATGGCTAGAAGGCTAAAGAGAGGAAAAGGGAAGTATAAAGGTAAACTTCCTATTATCTATTTATCATGTGACAAAGTTGGCCATATTGTAGTGAGATGCCCTGAAAAGACTGACAAAGATGAAAAAATGGAAAACAAGTACAAAGACAAGAGAAATGACAAAGACCACCGAAGGTACATAGACTACAAAGACAAAGGTAAGAAATCTTGCTATATTGCTGAAGAGGAAACTGACGGTGAAACTAGTGAATCTAATGAATGTGATATTGAAGTTATTTATGTTGCTATGAAAGATGATTATGATGAAGATGAGAAAACTACACTTATTTCATATATTAGTAAAGGTGATAGATGGATTATTGATAGTGGTTGTTCACATCACATGAATGGTGATAAAATTAAGTTTGAAATCCTAAATCATTACAAAGGTAGAAGTGTTAAGTTTGGAAATGATGCACCATGTCCTATGAAAGGAAAAGGATCAATAAGATTGACTGATAAGATCAGATGTGAAAATACTTATTAGGTTCAAGGTCTTAACTATAATTTGCTAAGTGTGGCATAATTGAATAGTACTAGTTACCGAGTGGAGTTTCAGCATAGAAAGGCCAAAATATTTGATGCCGTGAACTAATTGGAATTGGAGATAAAACAAGAGGTAACTTGTTCTATCTAGACTTATATGAAGAAATATGTTTTTTTGCATAGTATGATGATGTATGGTTATGGCATAAGAGGTTGTGTCATGTAAACTTTGATAATTTAGTTAGTATTAGTAAAAAGAAGAAAGTTAGAGGTTTACCAAGATTGAAGAAACTTGACAATATGATGTGTAAATAGTGTCAATTGGGAAAAATGACAAAGTATAGTTTCAAGAGCAAGACTTATACTTCTGACAATGTTTTGGAATTGGTTCATACTAACATTTGTGGACCTATGGCATACAAATTTATTATGGTGATAAGTATTTCATTCTATTTATTGATGACTATTCTAGGATGATGAATGTAATATTTTTAAAAGAAAAATATGAAGCATTTCAGTTGTTTAAATTGTATTTGGAAAAAGTTGAAAAAGAAACTAGTAAAAGCTTGAAATGTTTGAGATCTAATAGAGGAGGAGAGTTTATATCAAATGATTTCAATTTGTTTTTCCATGATAGAGGAATAAAGAGACAGATGTCTGCACCTAGGACACTTCCACAGAATGGTATAGCAGAAAGAAGAAACAAATCAATTATGGATTGTGTTAGAACACTGATGATTGAGAAGAATGTTGCACAAAATTATGGAGAGAAGCTGTAAGTATAACTGTTTATACCTTAAACCGAGTGAAAATCAAGAAAGGTACAAATGTTACATCTTTTGAGTTATGGCATGGTTATTCACCTAATGTGAAATATTTTAGAATCTTTGGGAGTAAATGCTATATATTGAAAGACAATACAAATGGAAAATTTGATGCTAAAAGTGACGAAGGCATATTCCTTGGATATTCCACTAGGAGTAAAGCTTACAAGTGTTTGAATTCTAACACTAACAAAATTGTGGAAAGTGAAAATGTTAGAGTTGATAAATATGCCAAAAAGAATGAATTTGAGTGCAAGAAAGAGCCTAAAGATTATAGATCTTTTGTATATATAGAATATGGAGAGGCCGTTGGAAATTTGGTTGAGTTAGATATCTAGTTGTTTTCATTATGGCAACATATAGTTTGTATGAAGACCGCATATGACAGGAAGCAGTTATGATAGAGTGCTGAATAAAATTGTCTTAGTGTAAGCAGTATTTTCCTAGTCTAACCAGAGACAATTTTGGTTGGTGATGTCGATAGAAGTAAGTTCACTTCTTGCACACTTGAACATGGATACTTTGATGTATATTAAAGATTCATCTCAGAGCACAAGTTTGTATGACATGTACGGAAGAAGTTATTGCAGTATTACCGAAGACAGAGTTGAAGCTGATAGGATAAAGAAATAAGACAGAATGAGTAAATAGTTAAGGGATTATTTTGTTTATCAAAATAATAACTTAATCATATAAAGGGACAACATCCTAGATGTTAACCCCTTGGGTAGTGCAAGTTAATATGTATTTTGTAAAGTGCTTTATGTTTTGTAAAGCCGACTGTAAAAGTTATTATTCTTAATAACTTGTATAAATGTAAGACATATGTAATGCAAAGATACAAGTGTGACATATACATGCCAAAGATATTGATGTGAAGTTATAAATTGTAAAAGTCAAGCAAGAAGATTTTGTATATGCAAGAGAAGAGAAAGATCAGAATATGAAAGCTATTTGGTAGCAGTGAAATGTTATGTACCTTATCCTTTTTGTAATCAGAAATCATTGTACATTACATGTTTGGGTAGTGATCTCATCTTGTAATCATTCTATGTGTTCTACCAACTCTTAGCAGGGTTGAGGCTTCTAACAAGGCCTATAGTCCCTTAATCAGGACTGAGACACTATATGTATGTAATAGGCTCCTAACAGGGTCAACATCCTTAACATGATACTTTTGATTAGTGGATTGTTGTGGGTATCATCCCCACTGGGGTTTTCCCTTGGCCAGGGTTTCCTTGAGAACAAATAATGTGTTATGAGCTGATTTTCTTTATTGCTATGCATACTATTTAGTTTTCTTTGTATCAAGTTAATCTGTTATATCCATAATTGGGAAAAAGTAAAAGATTGTAGAATACTGATTCACCCCCCCCCTCAGTATTCCCTATTTCTAACAGACGCTAGCAGTGCATCTAAACCAGATGATAAGGAACTACATGAGTCTTCCAAGAATACTACCAAGCATTAGAAGGATGATGCCGAGAATCAAGAAGATACTATCAAGCCACATGAGGTTACTTTAAAGCAATTCAAAGAAGAGGTAGAAGATTTACAAGATGAACCTGAAGATCAAGAACAAGGAGAAAGGAAATCTAAACCTAATTTGGCACAGTATGCGAGTAGACTTCATAATCCTGAACAAATCATTGGAGATAAAGAATATGGAATCATGAAAAGAAGTAAGTTGAAAGATCATACATTCTTACTATGTGATTTTGAGACTAAAAATGTGAAAGATGCTTTAGAGAATGAAGACTGGATACAAGCCATGAATGAAGAAATAGAGCAGATAGAAAAGAACAAAACTTGGACTCTAGTGCCGAGACTAGAAGACAAGAATGTTATTGGAACAAAATGGGTATTCAGAAATAAGCTAAATGAACATTGAGATGTTACTAGAAATAAAGCTAGATTAGTATGTAAGGGGTATGCACAAGAAGAAGGAATTGACTATAGGGAGATATTTTCCCCTATTGCAAGATTGGAAGGAGTGAGAACTCTACTTGCATATGTTTCTTACAAAGGATTCAAAGTATATCAAATGGATGTCAAGTCTACATTTTTAAATGGGATATTGGAAGAAGAGGTATACATTGAACAACCAGAAGGATTTGTTGACCCAGACAAGAAGAATATGGTTTGAAAGTTACACAAGGCACTGTATAGATTGAAACAAGCTGCCAAAGCATGGTATGAAAGACTGCACAACTATCTGATAAAGATTGGATTTGTAAGGATAAATGACAACATGAATCTATATATGAATAATGAAAAAGGTAAAGGGATTTTTTTAGCTAAAATATTTGTTGATGATATCATATTTGGAGGAAATGATGCCCTAATGTGAAAACTTTTCAAATGAGATGCAAACTAATTTGAAATGTCTATGTTTGGCGAGATCAAATTATTTTTTGGTTTTCAAGTCTATCAGATGAAGAAAGGTATGGAGGCTTCTAGACCAGTGAGTACGCCTATGGCTACTAGAAACAAATTATCTAAAACTGATGATACAACTAAAGTGAACCAAACCTTGTAAAGATCCATGATTGGAAAGCTACAATATGTTGTCCATAGTAGACTAGATATTTCCCTACAGTTGGGATTGTTTCCATATTTTTTTCCAATCCTAAAGAGATTCAATGATGGTAGTGAAAAGGATATTGAGATATCTTAAAGGAACATAGGACTATGGATTGTACTACAAGAAGAATAAAAAGTTTGAATTAAAAGTTTACACTGATGATGATTGGGCTGGAAATGTTGATGACAGAAAGAGTACAAGTGGAGGTACATTCTTTCTAGGAAAGAGATTAGTATCTTGGACAAGTAAGAAACAGAACTGCATTTCCCAATCTACAGCAGAAGCTGAATATATTGTAGCAATAGTGAATTATTCAAATTTAGTGTGGATAAAGTAATTGTTAAAAGGTATGAAGGAGGAAATCATTGAGTTGGTTGTTATTCTCTATGACAAAACAAGTACTATTAACATATCAAAGAATCTTGTTATGCACACTAAGACTAAGCATATTTCTATCAGGTATCATTACTTGAGAGAGTTGGTTCAAGACAAAGAAGTGAGATAGGAATATGTGAATACAAAGGAACAATTAGCAGATATATTCATAAAAGCATTACCTAAAGATTCTCATGAATAACTTAGAGGTAAATTAGGGGTGATTCCCCTAACTAAGGCTACCTAGAAGAAATTAGGAGCACTACATCAAATGTGCTAATTAGATTATCCAACAAAATTGATGTAGAAGAGGTCACACTTTAGGATTTTTCTAGAGTTGTGAAAAGTAAAGAAAATATGTTGATCAGTCATAAGAAAGATGATAGAGGGGGTATACAACATATAGAATTGATATGAAGACATCTACATGGGAAAGATGTAAGTGAGAGACACAAGTTTCTTTGGCATTGTTGTCAAAGAGGGAGAGATAGAAAAGAGAGGGAGAGATTCAATGAACCCGAGTGACATATTCAGAGGGAGAAATTCAGAGAGATTCAGTAAACAGAAAAGCTAAATCTATCCGAGAGGGAGACTGTTACTTGGATGTGTTGGATGAGAATCAAAATGAAGCTAAGGATATTAATGGATATATATTGCACAAATATTTTTGATTGTTTAGTGAATCATATGATGTTCATGTGGTGTTGTCATCAATGCCAAAGAGGGAGATTGTTGGAAACTACAATTGAAACAATTGTTATATTTTCATTGATGTCAAACCTTAACTGGTAAGACAATTTCTACCTAGGAGAGTACTATATTTTTTGATGAAGAGGATGAGGAGATAATGAGAGAACCGAAGAAAAGGTTGACTTATGTGATATTTCAATGGGTACTTGATGAGTTAGCATGTTGACATTGTAATGTATTGTTTATCTTTAACACTAAGTAAGGAAGAAAGACTGGAAACATAGGTTTAACCAAGAAAAAGTGAAGAAATCTAGTTTATGCTGAGTGATGTTAGTGTCGACCAAGTGCCAATATATGCCAAGAAAATCTAGTGTTGACTGAACATTAGTAATTTATGAGTGACAAATAATTACCGAGAATAAAATGTTAGTGATAACTGAGATACACAGTGATGACTGAGAAGATGAACACAGTATTGACCGAGTGTCAGTAATTTACATTTTGAGATAGAATTGAGAATCCCAGCTATATATAGTTGAATGTGGACCTCTAATCCAACTACACACGCAACATAGTCATTACTCACATGATCGAATTACGAGAGAGAGTATGAATTACTCGATCCAAAATCCATGGTGAAGTGACCTGTTGCCTCCTATGTAGACGAGGTGTTTAATTACTCTCAGAATGAGAGCCAACAACCATAAGACCGGTTCTACAATGGAGGATTTGAAAGCATGAAGATTGAACAAAATGAAATTAAGCTAAGATGAATATGCAATTAAAACTGAGAATGAAGATGCAATTATATTAAGAGCTTGAAAGAGATATGAAGTGTAATTTAATCTAAATAGCTTGAAAGAAATAGAGATTAAACTATGAGAATGTAAGTAAATTAATCTAATATGAGAATGCAATACTATGCTAAATGAGAAATTAAGCTAATTTCAAATGAAATCTTGAAAATATCAAATTGAGACTAAAATTTGCAATAGTTTAATTACTCTCAAAATTGCTCCCTTTGAATGAAGAAATGAGGTTCATTAAATAGACAAGCCTGGGAAGTGAATGAAGAGGTTCTTGATTTGAAACTCCTTACTCTTCATTCCCATTTGAGACAAAAATGCATAAATGACTTAATTAAAAAAATGGAAAATGCCACACAGGGTGACCTTTCAAATATTGTGAATTATTAATTCAAAAAGGAGTGTCCATTCAAATAACAAGTAATTATTAATTCCTTTTCATGTATATTAGCCAAATGGGGTGGGTTTAATTTAATTCCAAGCACTTAGGACTTTATAATTAAATTAATTTATCATAGGGGTAATTTAGCTAATAAAAGTCGAAGACTTTAGGAATTAATTTTAATATTTGATTAATGCAATTAGGGTTTTTGCAATTGACATCAAGTTGAATTAAGTCAGGTAGGAGAGAGAAAATTGCCTAGCAAAGTAGGACTTTGAAGATGCAAAAATTGACACAAATGCACCAAAATTGATTGAAATTATTAGGTGCCAATTTTGAGGTATTACATTTGCCCCTCTCTGAATTGATGTGCGAATAGGGCGTTGATTCAAAGAATAGTCTAAAGTGACAAATGATGAGAAATCCAGAAGTCTAGGTTAGGTTGCCAAGACACCAAACAAATCAAAGTATGATTTTCTAAAGTCCAAGTTAGATTGTGAAGATAACGGTCTTGAGAGAAAATGAGAATTGGGGTTAGATTGTCCCAATGCCCAGAATGAGATTCAGATGCAAACTTAGGACTATCTCCAGAATCAGGTTTAGATTGCCCCAATACAAAACTCATCCCTCTGAGACCTGGGTTAGATTGCCTAGATAATGGTCTAAAAGAGATTTCAAGAGCCATCTCCAAAATGAAGCTTGACTCCCAGGAATTAGGGTTAGATTGCCCCAATACCTAAAAGATTTTGATAACCATCTCCAGAATGAAGCTTAATTCCTAAGGATCTGAGTTAGATTGCTCAGATACCTAAAAGATAGATGACCAGATAGCAAGATGCGAGGCACCGAGATGCCCCTAGCAATGAGAACTGATGATTCAGATCAAACTGATTCAAGAATTGATTCGACAAGATTCAAATGATGCAATAATTTTACCCCCTTAGGAGTGAAATCAAAAGATGACATATCAAAAGGATGATTGACAACAAGAGGTTGCAGGGCAGAAGCAATTAGACTAGATTCAAGAAACTACAAAAGCAAATCAGAGCAAAGAAGAGGTCCTGTTGGCTAAGTTTGACCATGGTTTACTAGATTTGACTAGAGTTGACTTTGATGAAAAGAGAAAAGATCTTGAAAACATGATGCAAAGATGAGGGTCTAGCAGGAAGATAACACCAGAAGGTTGACTGCACAAGCGTCTGATCCCAAAGGGTCACATAATTTAAAACATGATTTCAAGCTATCCATAGATGTTAGATTTCAATTTTGATCTTGAAAATGGATTCAAAGCAATCGATTTAGCCAAGGGTGCAATTTTTGTGCAAAATGGAGCGCTTTTGAAAATTAGGTCAAAAGCTATATAAGGCCCGAAGGGGTCATTTTCAATTCATTATTCACCTTCATCTTCTTGTGATTTTGAGCTCTAAGAGAGAAATGGAGGGTCTTCCACTGCATACACATTGATTTGAGCACTCCCAATGACACACCCAGCCAGTGGACTATGACGCACCTATAAGTAGTCCATAAACCTCCTTGCCTTTCAATTTGTATCACTTTTTAGGTCAATTTAGGATGATCTAGCATAGTTTTAGGTCATGTTCTTCCAATCTCACGTGAGGAAGTAGTTTCCTCACATGAGTTAGGTCTTTTTCATGTAGGCCCTATCTAGAAGCTCATGCGAGCTAAAAGCTGGTCCCACATGAGATTTCTCCTATTTGCGTAAGGGCAAGTCCTATCTCGCATGAAAAGCTGCTGCAGAGTTTGAATGTTTTTGTCCAAAATTTGTCAAATTTGCATAAAATCAGCCAAGTAGAGCGTTGCAGAGTCATGTCGAGGATAGATTCCTTGCTACATTTGCTGTTGTTTGTGTTGAAAACCATCATGTTGAGATACTGATCCAATGTCATCACTTGCTTTGCAGGTTGACTTCCCTGATGTTGCCTTCAGGACACACCATCCCGTTATCACCACATTAGTGCAGAGACTGATAGTTGCAGAGAGTACTCACATTGAGGGACTCAGCCTGGGATACTTGCATGATCTACCTGAAATTTAGGTAAATCACAGTCTTCTTGGTGCCCTCATAGAGAATTTCCATTTGGAGATGAACACTTTCCACTCTTCAATGGGGGAGATGATAGTGACTCCCGAGGATGTATATAGGATTCTGCGGATACCCATCCATGGTGCTCGAGTAGAGTACGACACATAACCATGATAGAGTATAGTAGCCTTAAGGACTATCTTCAAGGATGATCTAGTGATGGGTTGGGCCATCTCCTAGGAGGATTTGATGGGCAGATACGGGGTGCTCATCCGTTAGCCATTATACTTGCGATGTTCTTGAGCTGCTACCTTGTTCCAGATTGAGGTTAGTATGGTCTAGAGTGTGGCTGGGGGATGATGCTACAGAGGATGCTGGCCAGACCAACAGTTAGATTTGGATGGGGTGAGTGCATGCTCGCACAGATGTACCATGAGCTCCATGAGATCATGTATCGGGGCACAAGGATGATGGTGACAGGTGTCTTCATCTTACAGATTTGGGCCTAAGAGCATCTCCTTGTTTACAAGCCTATCTTTCATGACACATGACAACATCTTGAGCCTTTATAGTTATAGGTATGTAGGTCTGATGACTCAACCTCTGCTGGGTAAGATAGAGCAGTGGAGAGGACAGCTGGATGACATGGTAGCTGTAGTCTGGAGACCTTGGGTGGCTACTGAGCCCTGGGATGATGCTTGGAGAGAGATTTCACATATGTTTGTTTCATGTCCACTGATTGGATGGAGTATTACCATCATTGAGAGATTCCTTGTTACATGCGTCCTGCACCAGTTTGGTAGGCAGCAGGACATATCACATGAGGACTACCCCTATGCCTGCTTTGCCGATGAGGAGAAGAAGGGGTGGCATGCGAGAATGGATCCAGGGTGGTGTGCGATAGAGGCACACATTCTAGATGCATGATGGGATTATATGGTGGATGTCACTAATGCATGGGGATGCCTACATATAGTGACTAGTTGATTGCACGTCCTCATCTGAGATTCATAGATCCTATTGGTATGGGAGCACAATAATATCTTGTGCAATAGAAGTAGGTACCGAATCAATAGCCACCAGCCCATCAACCACTAGTTTAGCATCTTGCATATCAGTAGGTTGCACAACAAGGACATCAACAAAGAGTGTTGAGACCATGATCAGGATAGACTAGCATCCCTGCTAGGACTATGGGCTCAGATGCAAGAGCTAGGAGCAGATTCCAATGAAATTGGCATTGCTTGCAAGTCTTAGCATATTGAACAACTTCTTTTTCCATGTCTAGCCAGTAATAACCTATTCTAATAAGTTTTCAGGCTAATGTCAGACCACTAGAATGAGACCCATATATACCTTCATGTACCTCAGCTAGCACATGTTTGGACTCATCAGGTTCTAAACACCTAAGGAGGGTACTGTCTAGACCCCTTCTATACAAGTCATTTGCTATGAGGACATACCGTGAAGCAGTATGAATTAGGTGACACTTTTCATTCCAGGTATAGGTTTCAGGAATGATCTGGTCACAAAGGTAGGAAAAGATATGGTGGTAGTGGGATGAATCATGTCCAATGACTAAATAGATCATCCTGGATTTAGAAATATCATAAGTAGGGTAGCGTAATGCCTCCACTAGGAATTCATGTCTGAAGTCATTTTCTGGCATTTGTAACATTGAAGCAAGAGTGGCCATAACATCAACTACTTTATTATCTTCCCTTGGAATCTGCTAGAAAGAAATGTGTGCAAAGTATTGTTTGAGATCGTCCACCATTCTTTTGTAAGGTATTAGCTTGTCATCTTTTGTTTGGTAAACATCATTGACTTGGTTGATGATTAACTGAGAGTCTCCAAAGACCTTGAGCTCATCCACATGCCATTCAAGGGCTATCTTCATTCCATTAATGAGAGGTTCATATTTAGCTATGTTGTTTGTGTAGGGAAACAACATTTTATATGCTTTTGGCAATGAGTATTTTTGAGGTGTAACAAACAGAATGCCTGCACCGGATCCTTGTTGAGTGAATGATCCATCAAAGAATATGCTCCAAGATTGATGTGTGAGAAGCATGATGGATTCATCTGGGAATTCAATACTCAAAGGTTGGTGATCTTTCAAAGGAGCTTCCGCTAGCTGATCAAAAATTTCTTGTCCCTTAATAGCTTTTCTTTCCACGTACTCAATGTCAAATTCACTAAGTATCAATACCCATTTCGCTAATCTACCCATGAGGGCAGCCTTGATTAGTAGGTACTTTAGTGGATCAATCTTTTCAATAAGCCTTGTGGTGTGAGCTAGCATATAATGTTGCAACTTTTGAGAAGCAAATACCACTTCTAGACAAGCCTTCTCAATGACAGAATAATTCATTTCATAGGAAACCAATGTTTTGCTGATATAGTATATGGCTCTCTCTTTGTTGTTCTGATCTTCTTGAGCTAGGAGAGCACCCAAAGATGTGTTTGTTGCTGAGATATATAGTATAAGTGGCTTCCCATGAATAGGAGGCATCAGGATAGGTGGATTAGCAAGATATTGTTTTATTTGAGTGAGTCCCTTGTCACATTCCTCATTCCATTCATAGGTCACATTCTTATGCAAAGTTTTAGTAAATGGTTGTGACTTGTCGGCCAACTATGAAATGAAGCACTGGATAGATTGTAGCCTTCTCTGTAATCCTCTCATTTGACTAATATTCTTGGGTGGAGGCATGTCCATAATAGCTTGCACCTTTTCAGGATAAAATTCTATGCCTTTAGCTAAAATGATATAACCCAAGAGTTTCCCAGAAGTAACACCGAAAGCACATTTCTTTGGATTAAGTTTGAGACTAAATTGTTCCATGTGGTCAAGGATGGGACCAAAATCTATGAGATGAGTTCTTCACTACATGCTTTTGGCTAAAGTATCATCCACATAATCCTCCATCATTTTATGCATCATATCATGGAAAATAGTAGTAACAGCTCTCTAATATGTTGCTCCAACATTCTTAAGCCCAAAAGGCATGACATTCTAGCAAAAGGTGCCCTAGGCACATGTAAAAGTGGTCTTTTCTTGATCTTCTAGCACAATTTTTATTTGATTATAGCTAGAAAAGCCATCCATCAAGGAATACATCTCAGATCCTGTTGTCATGTCTACTATCATATCAATATTAGGCAGTGGGAAGTTGTCTTTCGGACATGCCTTATTTAGATCTCTGAAATCTATATATACATGAATAGATTTATCATGCTTAGTGACTGGAAAAATGTTTGAAATCCATTCTGCATAATCAATAGTTCTTATGAAACCAGCCTTAAGAAGCTTTCCTAGCTCTACTTTGACCGAGAGTGCTATGTGCGGATGCATCTTTCGCAGCTTCTATTTAACAGGTTTGATACCTGGTGTGATGGAAAAATGATGCATGATTAGATTGGGGTATAATCCAGGCATGTCAGAGTAGGTCCATGCAAAGTTTATTTTCTTTCTCTGAAAGAAGCTCATGAACTCTTCTTTTTCTTCAGCAAACAATGATTGTGCTAGATGAATAATCTATGGAGCAGCCTCTGTACCCAAATTTACCGGCTGTGTCAGCTCAATCAATACTCATGACCTCTCTTGAGAGTGGCTTGGAAGCATATCAAGTATCTCATCCTTGGTGCCTCAGAGAGGTTTTCACCCTCAGATACATCTTTTATTTTTACTATTTTTGGCTCTGATACTACCACAAAGTGGTTTTCACCATCAGAGCATCTATTTTTTCTTCTTTTAATTTTTTGACTAAGATACTTGATATCCACCTTTGTCATGTTGACACTGCTTTCACTGGTGGAGGACATCACAGGTTCAATAGCATGGACGTAACAGGCTAGATCATAATCATTCTGGAATGTTAGGACTTCATTGGATTCAGAAGGGGAGTTCCAGTTTATCAGATTGGGACAGCGGAGTGAAAGGGAAGTAGTGACTGGTTCAACTACATTCATGATATAACCATCAAAAGGACTAACGAACAAGTCAAGACCTAGAGTGATCTCATCCAAAGGAGTGTTTGAATCCCTATAAGACCTTACATCGAAAGTAGAGGACATGTTAACACTAGTGGCATCTAATTCATGCGGCCTAGCGCTAGATCCTTCACCTACTTCGATGAGTCTTTCATACATGTGAACAATATCTATGTCTACATCATAAGTAGCATCAAATAAAGAGTTGAACTCATATTCATGTGAGTTAGTACTTGATGTGGGAATTTCATTAGCAGCATCATCAGACTCATTATTATCCCTTGTGGCATTAATAGCTTGCTGAAGTTGTTCTTGTTCAAAATACTTTGGAAAATGTGGTGGCCTCTATCATTCACCTTGAAAATTAGGATCATCATTTAGTGTTTCTTTCCATTCCTCATATGTGAATTGATACACTGAAGAATTTTTATCAAAATCATTATCAGTATCAGTATCTGTCTCTACCATATGGACAGGTATGATAGGCTCATCAGGTTCTACAAAGAGTGTCGCAAGATCCAGAGGAATAGGATATGGAAATGTATCTTCATCAAAGCTAGCCTCTGGATTCACTTCTAGAGTGGTATCTTCACTTTCTTGTTCAGGTTCAAGTTCAGGCTCAGGAGCTAACACAAATTTCTTGATCCCCAAATGAAAGGGAGTCTTTTTAAAGCCTAAGCCACTAGTATCTTTTTTGTGGTGACCTGTAGCTTCAATGGGTTTTAGCAAAACATTATCATTCTTTCCTATAGGACCACTCCCCTTATAACTAAAGCACTTCATGATCTTGAAGGCTTCACTGTATGGTTCTTGTTCTAAATCTAGAGGTGGAGTAGTTGTTTTAGCTATTTCTTTTCCCTTATAGATCCAAGCTCTGATAGCTCTCTCTTCATCCTCATCTTCTAAAGGCATAGAGGCCCTTACAAAGGTGCCATCATAAACTATTTGATGAGGAGCATTAGAAAGTTTTTTATTCTAAGAAGGTCTCCCATAAGAGTGTGGAGATAGAGGTAGAGCAGCCAGTGATAGCACAGGTTCAATGTGGTATTCTCCCATGCCTGTATCCTTAAGTCTCAAAGATTGTTCCATTTCCTTTAGCTTAGCATCATAAAACTTAGTGGATTCTCTATTTGCTAGAACAAAGCTATCTGCTGATTGCGCAAGAGTGTTGCAAGAGAAATTGGTATTAGCAGGCACAGTGACTTCTGCCCCATGGAATGGAAACTTAATGCATTGATGGTATGTGGATGGAACATCCTACATCTCATGAATCCAAGGCCTACCCAACAAGATATTGTAGGCAAGAGGAATATCGAGCACTTGGAAGGTAACATCTCTTTCAATAGGACCTACATGGATAGGTAGCACAACTAAGCCTTGGGACTTGTGTTCTTCCTCATCATAAGCTTTGATGGTAATCTTTTTGTGAGGGTCTATACAATTTTCATCATAACCTAGCTGAGCGAGCAATTTAGCGGAATAGATATTAAGACTAGCACCATTGTCTATGAGCACTTAGCAGATGCGCTTAGGACCTATCATGACCTCTATATGCAAGGGAGTGTTATGCAGGTGACTCAAAGAGTGATCATCTTCTTCAAAGAAGGATAGATAGTGAGGTGAAGTCAAATGACCCACCATAGACTAGAATCAGTTGAGATCGAGATCCTTTGGAATGTTTGCCTCGGTGAGGGCTTTATCCAAAATATGCCTATGAGTAGGCGAGATCTTCAACAACTCAAAAATGGTAATCTAAGCATTGGTTCATTGGAGTTGATCTAAGATGCTATAACTAGCCGAGCTAGCTGTAGGAATAGATTTTGTGTTCTTGTTGGCGGGGCCAACAACATTCTTATCCACAATTTGCTTCAAAGCGGATGTGGAAGTATCGGGTCTCTTATTCATAGTTTGTTTTAGAGTGGATGTAGAAGTATCAGGACCTTTCAAAACAACTCTTCCTTGTGATTGAGTGACAACATTAGCACAGTCTTGAGATTGTTCAGATTTAGATGAATGAGATGTAGAACTACACAAGATAAAAGGAGTCTTAGATTTGGGAGCATCACCACTCCCTTTAGAAGTGATCATGTCACAATACTCTATCTTGACACGTTCGATCATACCAATAACATTGTCATTATTAGTGTACATGCAATTGACTTTAGCATTGGTATTCTTGGCATTTGAAGATTCACCCTTCTCATGAGGAGGGAAGGGATCCTTAAAAGCCTGATGGTCCAAATTCTTATTATGGTTCTCCATAAGAATGTCACCATTGTCAATGAGATCTTGAACTTTATGCTTCAGTTGGAGACAAGTAGAAGTCTTATGACCAATGTTTTGGTGATAGTCACAGTAAGCATTATCATTCCACTAATGAGGTCATGGTTGTGGGTCATAAGTACATTTTTCCAAAGGAGTAAAAACCTGATTCTCTATAAGATTTTTATAGACCACATCAAGAGGCTCTCCCAAAGAGGTGAATTCATGCTTGGGTCGAGAGGCCGAAGGTTTTTTCTTAGCAAATCTTGAAGTTTTCTGATTATCTGTTGTGGTCTTTTTGATAGCCTTAGCCACTTGTATACTGAAAGTAAGATTAAAAATAGGCTTTGAAGGCTTCACAGTAACATTATCTACCACTCCATCATTTACTACATCTCTGTTCTTATTGACAGTCTTTCCTTTATCCTTGTTTGTGGAGAATCTTTGTTTATTGTCCTTATTCAAAGTTAATTCTCCCTTCTTGATCATAAAGGCCTCTATCTACACTGCTTGTTTAATCATACTATCAAAAGTTAGAGGACCTTGCAATTGCACTTGGTATCTGAAGTCTGGAACAAGATTATCCAAGAAAATATCGAGTCTCTCAGACTCTGGTAGCTTGTGAGGACATTTTGTACATAATTGTCTCCACCTTTGGAGAAATGTTAGGAAAGATTCTCCTTGTCGCTATTTTAAATTGCAAAGATCTCAGATGTTGACCAGATGTTGAATATTATGTGAGTAGTGCTGGAGAAAAAGATTATCCATTTCATCGAAAGTCTTAATGCCAGTAGGAAATCTAGAAGACCATTCCATCGTGGGTCCACCCAAACTACGAGGAAACAAACACACGAGATAGGTTTGATCATGCATAAATTCCATAGACAATGTGCCAAACTCCCTTAAGTGATCTTGGGGATTAGTTGCACCCAAGTATTTGTCATATTTAAGGAGATCCACACCTCTGGGAAAAGGTGGCATATGAAGACTTCTGTCAAAAGGGAACGGACAAATAGTCTCTGTCGTAAATTATTGAGTAGGTTTGTCTTTATTCTTCACAAGTTGACTAATCTGATCTTGCATGTCTCAGACCATCTTTTGGAACTTTGCGGTCTTAGTTTCTTCTTCCTTAGCTATGAGTGTTTCAACTTGATAGTCTTGGGGTAACTTGGCCCCTTGTTTAGCTAACTAAAGGAAGTATTTTTCTTTCTCCTCTAGGAGAAGGATCTCCATCATTTTAATAAGACCCTTATTAGCTTTGGCAGTGTCTATATCCTATTGAGTTATCACCTCATTTTCATTTCAAAGAATCTCATAAATGCTTAGAATCTGATCTTGTTGCTGATCATCTTGGTTTTGATCGAACGGAGGAGGGCGATAGAAGTATGCAGGTTGTCGATCATCTTGAGGTTTGCTTCGAGATTGATCATCATTGTGGGACTGATTTTGGTCATGTTGAGATTGACCATGAGGCTTCTCATTCCGAGGTTGAGTATGACATGGGTCATTAGAGGATTGACCATGATATTGATTGTTTTGAGATTGATCAAAGGTTTGACTGTACTTGTCTGATTGGAAGTCAAACAGATCTCCCATCTTGTTGTAGGCTTGTGCAGTACACAAATTCTCATTGAATGATATGTCTAGTGTCGAAAAGGCATGACCATAGTAACTTTTGGTGAATGAACAAGATAAAAAGATTTAACAAATTTAGGTGAGAAGATATCGTCAATAGTATCACTAGGTTCAATGATAGAGCTATTCTCAGCAGGATCAATAGGTACGATAATAGGATTAGTCCGAGGAAGAGGTCTTCCAAAGTTGTGAAACAGTGAGTTGTCTTGGAAGAATGAGTTGTCTTGGTCTTGAAATGAGAAACTAGGTTGCGCTTCAAACAATGGATTAAAACACTCTTGAAACACCGGAGGTGATGGTTGAGACAGACTATCTTTCAAAGTATTCAATGAGGAAATCGAGGATATCTCACAAAGTTTAGATTTTGCAACAAATTTAGGATGATCTATTTCTTGATTAGGAGGTTCACTTCTACCTTGATTAGTATTCTGAATGGGATAAGTCTTGCCACTTCTAGTCCTGACAATCATAGATGAAGATGAAACGAGAGAAGACTTAGGATAATGCTAGACTCTATCTCTAAGAATAATGCAAAGGAGATAAAGGCTAGAACAACCAAGATGCGAGATGGATCTGGTATGAATCATCAAAAGAGGTGGCTAGAACAGCTGAGATAAGACTATCGCAACACAAGATACAAAAGGCATAAAGAGATAAGGTAAACCAATGAGAGACAACACAAGTCAAAGCAAAGATCAATTGATTCCTAACTCGAGGCAACCAGTTTCTGACAGTGAACAATAGGAAAACAAAAAAATAGACCTCAGACAAAAAGTAGATCAAATAAAGAGTCAAACAGTCAATGGCAAACAGGTTTCTATTTTTGAAAATTGGGCTACAGTCTTGCACGAGAGAACACAAAAATTTGCATGAGAGAACAAAGTCTTGCACGAGAAAGTGCTTTGAAGAGTGAAACTTCACACGGGAAAAGTAAAAAATCTGACAATCTGACATAGTTTTGGAGGTTAAAGTTGAATTTTGAGGTACAACCTGAATTGATGTCTGACAGAAAATCTAGTTTCCTGACAAGTTTGAAGAATAGTTTAATCAACAATCTGATTTTGGGATTTCAAGCATTCGTTTAAAGACATAAAGGTTTAGATCAAACAATTGTGATACAAGAAGTAGTCATTAACATACCTATCAAGGACAAAGCAACTTGATAGCATCAGGGGAGTCTTTGTTTGATAATGATTGGACAATTTTTAAGACTTGATAACAAACACATAGCTTAGTCCTACAAAAAAAATGGTGAGAAGACAAAACCTTTTCCCCATTGCTTATGCACATATGTGCACCTCACACAACCATGTCACCCCTAGAGGGCACCCCTATATTCAGTGTTTCCAAGGACTCAATAGTATACATTCAAAGGTTACCCTTGTAGCAGGGCCAGTGTCACAACCACCTTCAAGCATCTAGGTGTATGCCTATGATGGGAATCTATGGGAGAGATTCTTCCCCCTCCCTGGGCAAAGATTATGACTCCTTTCAGAGGTGAACCAAGTAGGCCACTAGCTAAGGAAATTTTTTAATAGGTTTCCATTCACGCTAACCTTCGGTGCCCCCAATACAGGGTTGAGGCCTCGTAGCCACACCAACACTCGAAAGTCATACACCCCCACAAGCAGGGCTAGGAGCAGCGCCACTCAGTATAGCAGATGGAGCCTTCTCAAGATGATAGTCAAAGTCTTGAGAAGGAAGATAACATGGTTTTGGAGTCTTTAGACTCAACAAAACATTCTTTATTAGAGTGAAGTGGAATCACCGGTGATAGGTGCATACTCACTTGGGTCGTTCTTGGAGGTTCAACTTCTGGTAGGCCCTCTAAAGGTGACACAACTTGGCTTAGATCTGAGGGTTTGATTTTATATTTCTCTCAAAGAGAGAAGAGCATACTTCTCTACCTCATCACTTCACCCAAACACATCAAGAAGATTCATTACGGAGTTAGCTTCACTCCACCACATCTATAAGCTTTTGGGTTTCTATTTCTCTCAAAGAGATAAGAGCATAATCCCCTGGCGAGTAGAAGCATAAAGATTCAGTACCTTTCATCACTTCCCCAAGAATTTGTCATATTAGTAAGATCATTAGGATTTCGGGTTCATTCATTGTCATCACCTCCATGTAATGAAGAGCCAAATTCCCTACTCACTATCAAAATCCTCAAGAAATTTTAACGGAGCCCAATTTAGACTATGTGAATGTAAGAAAGAAACAAACACAACATTTTAGCAAGTCTTCGACTATCGTCCTGTAATCAAACCATTAGCATGTTTTATGTTCTTGGTTAAACATCCTATAGAAAACTATTATGCTGTGAAAATAATAGAGAAATAGTAAACAACAGCAAATAGGAAACTGTCAGAAATCTAGAATAGGAAAGACAGAAACTGAAAAATTAAAACACTGTATCCAAATTTCGTGCAAGGAAGTACTCCATAGTGTGCGAGAAAGTACAGGGTGCCACATGAGGATGTAACAGTTCACGCAAGAGAGTGCTACAGGGAGTGAAACTTTGTGCGATACGCTTTGGATTCTTGCATGAGAATCCATACACAGATAGTACAGACGCACGACAAAGCTTAAATTTCTTGTCAGAAAAAAATTGAGGATGAGGCCAAAAATTGATCTTTCTGCCCCACGGTGGGTGCCAAAATGTATATAGTCAAATGTGGACCTCTAATCCAACTACACACGCAACATAGTCATTACTCACATGATCAAATTACAAGAGAGAGTATGAATTACTCAATCTGAAATCCATGGTGAAGTGACTTGTTGCCTCCTATGTAGATGGGGTGTTTAATTACTCTCAAAACAAGAGCCAACAACCATAAGACCGGTTCTACAATGGAGGATTTGAAAGCATGAAAATTGAACAAAATGAAATTAAGCTAAGATGAATATGCAATTAAAACTAAGAATGAAGATGCAATTATATTAAGAGCTTGAAAGAGATATGAAGTGTAATTTAATCTAAATAGCTTGAAAGAAATAGAGATTAAACTATGAGAATGTAAGTAAATTAATCTAATATGAGAATGCAATACTATGCTAAATGAGAAATTAAGCTAATTGCAAATGAAAGCTTGAAAATATCAAATTGAGACTAAAAATTGCTATACTTCAATTACTCTCAAAATTGCTCCCTTTGAATGAAGAAATGAGGTTCATTAAACAAACAAGCCCAGGAAGTGAATGAAGAGGTTCTTGATTTGAAACTCCTTACTCTTCATTCCCATTTGAGACAAAAATGCATAAATTACTTAATTAAAAGAATGGAAAATGCCACACAGGGTGACCTTTCGAATATTGTGAATTACTAATTCAAAAAGGAGTGTCCATTCAAATAACAAGTAATTATTAATTCCTTTTCATGTATATTAGCCAAATGGGGTGGGTTTAATTTAATTCCAAGCACTTAGGACTTTATAATTAAATTAATTTATCATAGGGGTAATTTAGCTAATAAAAGTTGAAAACTTTAGGAATTAATTTTAATATTTGATTAATGCAATTAGGGTTTTTGCAATTGACATCAAGTCGAATTAAGTCAAGTAGGAGAGAGAAAATTGCCTAGCAAAGTAGGACTTTGAAGATGCAGAAATTGACAAAAATGCACCAAAATTGATTGAAATTATTAGGTGCCAATTTTGGGGTATTACACCAGCCGACATAGTTGAATTCTTGGGATATGTAAAATGTGTTGACATTATTAATAAATTGTATAGAGAGTTTAATGCATGGTAAATCATTTTCTTATGATTTCAAAGAGGAGTTAAGAGTTGTATCTAGAAGGAAAAGAAGGAGATCATAATGATGGAAGGATTCAATTAATATGAGGTAAACCTAAGATCTATGAAAGAGATTAAGTAGAAAAAGATTGATCTACCTAATCAAGGAGGTATAAGATTAACCTAATTGTGAGGTTAACAGTGTTGTGGTGATTGCTTGAAGAGAATACCGAGCAGATTAGAGATGGAGATGAAAATGAAGATCAGTTAGTAAATCAGCATATGTGCAAAGTGGATCTATATTTGCAAAGTGAGTTGTATATTTTCATATCAGAACCTACCTCTACTTTCTAATCATTTTATCAATTTAAATCCTTTAATCAAGATTGACCTAACAGTCATTTTGTATAAATCCTTTAATCAAGGTGACATTCTGTTGAATGTTCTTAAGCCCTTTAATGAGGTCACTCTTAATAGGCTGATTAAAACCTTTAACCAAGTCACACATAGCAGTGTGTTTTGTAAACCTTTGACAAGGTTGGCTTTTCACAGAGCTCACTTCAGAAGAGTAAAACTCAGTAGCATGTTACAAAGTGGTTTTTCCCAAATTGGGTTTCCACTATAAATCCCAGTGTTATACTTGTGTGAATGATTTTGATGTGGATGATGTTGAAAATTTTATATTCTGCAAGTTATTTACTTTAGGATAGTGAACTACAAAGTTTTAATATGTTATAGAGACCGAGTTGAAAACTGATAAGATCTGATAATGTTGAAGATCTAGAAAGTTGAATTGGTACATCTGGACCTAAGAACAACTGATTCACCCCCCCTCTCTATTGTTCTAAAATTATTCTAACAAGTCCATCTTTAAAAATCAACTATAACTCTCCTAGAAAACAAGTTTCTAATGGATATAACACCATATGAAGAGTGGTGATCCAAATAACAAGGTTATTGAAGCAAAATATACTCCAACAAGAATCTAGCATAAGATTTCATTGCTTGATTCATTACCAAAAGAAGGTAAATAAACTCCCAGAGTCATGGATACCAAAGAAAATTGTAACAAAAATGCATGAGAAGTGGGCAAAATCACTACTGAAATTAGTGTTACAAGAAAATCCCAAAATATTGGTGGATGATTCAAATATGATTATCTCCAAATATTAAAAAGAAAAAAGAAAAAATGAAAAGTGGGTTCTCCAAATCAAATATCATTTTATTTCAATACAAAATCTTCCCATGCTACTAGACCTCTCGCTATTATTTCATTCATAGGTTTTTCTACATGATATAAAATCAAAATGTGTCAAAGATCCATTTGAGACACTGAAGAAAAATTTCTATTGATATGATGTTCCCTCAACTGTGGCCATTGAAGACAGGAAATTCATTCTTAAATGGAAGTTAGATGCAACCATGTTGTTTTATGACTTATGAGACTTCAACCAATGATATCTCACAAACTAGTAAAAAAATTGAATTCGGTCAAAGACCCATTTGACGTATCCAATTTTTTTTTCTAGTGATATAAGATACCTCCTTTATGATGGCCTTTAAAGAGATAAAATGTACCCCAGAATGTAAGATAGGTTTGGTTTTTCTATCCTTTGACCTTGGTGACTTCAATAAACAATATCTCAAAATATAGAAAATGAAATCAAATTTACTAAAAACCCCATTTGAGCTAACACAAACTCATTTAAAATGAGCTATTATATGCCCTTAGAAGTGATCTATAGAGGTAGTGTCATCTCCCTAAACTTTTTACTCTACACAAATTTGAGTAAATTAAAAAATATTTTTATTTTTTAAAGCTTCAATTAACTGTACAACCGTGAATATGAATGCTACAACGTATGATTGGAGCTTGATATTTTATGCAAATTGATATGGAAAAGAAAATGAATGAAATATAAAACAAATTTCAATTCCAATGAAATACAATCTCTACAGTTAGAGAACAAATTCCAAACAAATATAATATTCTCTGCAAATAAAGCTACACAATTTCATTATTCTCTCATGTCTTTGTGAGGAGAAAGCTACAAATATATCGGCACTAAGTTGCCTAAAATAAAGGATTTGGAAATATTTTCCAAATCTCAATGTGAGATGGAAAATATAAAAACTATTATATGCATTTTCAAATCTCAAGGTGAGGTGGAAAAGAATAACAAATACAACCATATACAAATTTATGCTAACCTCATAACAACTAAAAAACTAGCATTTAATTTGTACTTTTGACCTTTTATTTTTTACATTTACATAGGAGGATTAAAACTAAACAAATTATACTGAAGTAATAACTTAAATATATCCCATGCATACTCTATTAATCCTCATCATTAGATCTTCTATTCCTCTTTGACACTTGGATTATCAATTCTCGCATGCCTTCAATGCCTTTTTGGAGATTAGATTAATTAAGAATATAATATTTCTTTTTTGATTTTATTTGTACAAGGTCTAAATATTGTTGCATTCTCAGTCCTATAAAGAGAATCCTAGGAGCTTTATTCCTTCTTTTGATATGTTATGTAATAGAGCATAATAGAATAGTGTTTCAAGTTCTTAGGTGTTTTAGTTTAATATTGTGAGTTATATAAGATTTCTTGATATAATGACATTCATGAATCAAAAGAATGTTTCATGTCATAGTTTTTTCTACAATCTATACTGAGATATCTTATATGAATTAAATATAAAGTATATCTCTAGTTTGTCTATCTATTATCATGGGTATGTGTTGATTGTTTCTAGCTTTCATTTAATGAAATAATTAAAGAGCTTGGAATACTTAAGAATGAATTTTAAGTTATGGTTTGGATATGTGAGAAAAATTTGTGACATAATAATTTAAATAAATGCAAGAAATTACATGTTGGCTTGATTCTAAGTTTTTTTAATTGTTGAGGGAAAGTGAGTGCAATTTGTTTTATTCTGACTCTATTTTCTAATGGAATAAACACAAGCCCACAGTGTTTGAAATGCTATAGTCAAGAGGCAAAAAATAAAATTCAAAATCATTTTTCTTTCATGTAATTGGTAGTAGAGTTAAGCTAGATTTCATCCTTAATAATTTTCAAAGTTATAATGATATTGTTTAATGAAATGGTGAACTAGAAGCTCTCATTATGAGTAATCTGAGAATTATCCACTATAAGAAGTTTGTATTTTTTGTTCAAAGCATGTTTATACTATATATAGAGCTATGAAGTAGGAATACCCTCCTAAGTTTTGTCAAGATTGAAGTGAAGAAGACTTGTTTAGCCTTTCTAAGTTATGTTTTCTTGTCTTCAATTAGTGAAAAAGGTTGGATATTGATCTGATTTATGAAACCAAATTACAATACTTGGTGTGATACTTGTAGTATTGTAGAATTCGATACGAAAATTGAGAACCAAATTGCAAACCAAAAACTGATCCATTATATTCGAATATTTGAGTTTATACAAGTCTGATGGATCCCAAGGGTCATCAAAATCCCTTGGAAATGAAATGAAGAGCCATCATAATATTTATTATAAATAAACTATTCAAACTATCAAAAATTATCAAAAAACTATATATAAAAATTAGGTCTACTTGGAGAAGGCATAACTTTCTAGTCCTAGCTCCGATTTGCGAACTGTTTGATGCGTTGGAAAGGTATTCAAAAGAGCTAGAGTCAAATTTCAAAAATGACAACTTCCATTTTTGCCCAGAAATGCACCGAAGACCCTCAAAAATGCAGTTTACTAAAACATAGTAAAATTTGAAAAATTAGATTTTAGTTTTTTTCCCAATTTAATCCTGAGCATTCCTCCCCCCTTGAGAGGCAATGGGCCCCATTGCACTAATCTACTGCAACAGATGAGGAAATTGTTCTTCAATTTGTTCCTTAGTAAACCACTTGCCTTGATGAGAATGCTGACCAGCTCGAACCACCCGATACAGAGGAATGTTCTGATTTCTCAAAGTCTTTAAAATGACTTCAGTAACATGGTCACACTGGACTGGAACAGTAGTAGATGGATTTAACTTTGTAGCTTGAATGTATTTAGTAGCTTGGGAAATATCCAACAAAGGAGGAAAATAGGGTCTCAACAATTCTACATTAAAAACTGGATGTAGTCCCAAAAATGATGGCAAATTAAGTTCAAAAGCATTCTCACCAACTTGTTTCACAATAGTATATGGACCATAACAAAGAGGACGAAGCTTCCTATTTGGTCTGTGGAGGTGCTCTTTCTGAAGATGTAACCATACCTTGTCACCAATTTGAAACTTATGAGGAGTTCTATTTTTATCATGCCTTTCCTTATACTTCTGATTACTCTTCTCCAAGATTTCATGAACTTGCTGTTGGAGGTGTCTAATGTTAACAATGAATTTTTCTTCTTTATCTACCTCCTTGTCACCATTCAATGGACTATTAGATTGTAGAGATGGTATTGCTACATCCATAGGTGCCAATGGTTGGTACCCAAGAGAAACCTCAAATGGACTATGCCCTGTAGTACTATGGAGTGCACGTTTGTAGCTATGTTGCACCTAGGGTAATATTTCATCCCATGTGCGAGGATGTTTGGAATGATACATCCATAAAATATGAATAATCATTCAATTCACCACTTCTGTCTACCCATTTGTTTGGGGATGGAATGTTGTGGACTTTGTCAACTTGGTGTCCATTTTAGCCCATAGTGTAGACCAAAATTTGTTGATGAACCTGCTATCCCTATCAGAAATAATGGTTTTTGGAAAACCAAAATGAACACAAACATGTTCAAAAAATAGCTTGGTAGCATCTTCTATAGAAATCATCTTTTTATATGCCACCATGATAGCCATTTTAGAAAACCTATCTACCACAACATATACACAATCATGCCCATGCCTGGTAGTTGGAAGTCTAGACATAAAATCCATTGAAACAGATTGCCATGGTTTATTAGGAATAGGTAATGATAAGTATAGACCCAACTTATGGTTTGCTAGCTTTGCAATTGCACAGGCTACACAAGCTTGTATATGTGAAATGATATCCTGCTTCATTTTTGGCCAATAGAAATAATTTTGAAGGATAGCAGTAGTCTTACCAATACCAAAATGTCCTACAACATGACTGTAGTGAGCTTCCCATATCATTTTCTTCTGTTCCTCGGTGGGTACACATATGTGACCGTTATGGAAAAGTAACCCATCTTGCAAGTGAAAATCAGGGACATACTTTCCTTCTACCAAATTACCATAGATGTTAGCAAAATTAGGGTCAATACCATATAGTTGTTCCCAAGTTGATGATTGATGACCACATGAATCTAACACTATTGTCAAACCTAAAATTGGAGGCCTACTCAAATAATCTGCCACCTTGTTACTGCTTCCTTTTTTATGACAAATGTTGAGGTGAAATTGTTGTAGATAGGCTGACCACCATTGATGTCTGTCATTTTACAGCTTCCCTTGTGTTTGTAAGAATTGAAGTGGTTTATGGTTTGTATGTATAACAGTTTCCTTTCCAAGTATATAGTGTTTCCATTGTTTGCAAAGTAGTCCCTCTTCCCTTTTTGCTTGAATTTATCTTCAATTTTTGTAGCATATTTATAGGCAGTTGCCAATGTCTCAATATTCAAAAATTCCATCTCTGTTTGAATATACCTATGAAGTCCACTCTGATATTTCAAAATTTGATGCTTCTCTGAATCCTCAATACTAAGTTTCACTGAAAGTGAATGGAATGTATTGGTGTAATCTTGAATAGACTGATCCCTCTTTTATCGAAGAAGTTGCCACTCCATGTATTTTTGTTCATATACATCCTCCGGAAGATAAGCTTCTTTTATGTATTCCACAAATTCTCCCCATGTGGGCTTCTTATCAAGAGAAATTTCAAAACCATCTTCAGCAAATGATTCCCATTCTTTATTTGCGACTTTGGTTTCCCATGCTAATTTCACATGGGTTTCAGCTTTGAGGAGAGAAAATGTTATCTTTTCTGCATCTGAGAAATTATTTACAGAAAAGTATCTATCCAACTTTGATAACCAGTTATCAACAGCTTCAGAATCGACCTTTCCTTCAAAATTTGGGATGTCAAAATTGACCTACACTTTGAAAGGGGTATTTCCACAAAATGATGTTTCTGATTCAGAGGGTTTTTTATTCTTTAGGAGGCATGAAAATTGACTCATCATCTCCTCTCGTTGCTTATTTAAAGCTTCCTCGACCAACTTCTTAACATCATCGTCTGACATCTTCAATCGTGTGCATCTCAAAGGTGGGTATTTTGACAAATCTTGTGTATCCAATCCTAATCTTTGGTAGGAAGACCTTGTGTAAATTGGCATAAAGGAGCGTTCCCGCTCTGATACCACTAATCTAATTTATGAAACTAGATTACAATACCTGGTGTGATACCTGCAGTATTGTAGAATTCAATACGAAAATTGAGAACCAGATTGCAAACCAAAAACTGATCCATTCTATTCGAATATTTGTGTTTATACAAGTTGGATGGATCCCAAGGGTCATCAAAATCCCTTGGAAATGAAATGAAGAGCCATCATAATATTTATTACAAATAAACTATTCAAACTATCAAAAATTATCAAAAAAACTATATATAAAAATTAGGTCTACTTGGAGAAGGCATAACTTTCTAGTCCTAGCTCCGATTTGCGAACCGTTTGATGCGTTGGAAAGGTATTCAAAAGAGCTAGAGTCAAATTTCAGAAATGACAACTTCCATTTTTGCCCAGAAATGCACCAAAGACCCTCAAAAATGTAGTTTACTAAAACATAGTAGAATTTGAAAAATTAGATTTTAGTTTTTTTCCCAATTTAATCCTGAGCAGATATGTTGTCTAAATTTTTAATCCTATGGTCCATGTCTTCTAATTTCACTTACCATTGAAGGTAAAAAAGAAAGATTGCTAACATATCTTTTGGATTTTATTTTTGTTTTCATTTTTGTGCCCTTGCACATGGTTGTGTGAGTTAAAATCATTCATTTGGGGGCTTGCATCCTTAAACTTAGTTATTTCTTATCTCTTTGTAGTTTTTCTTGTTAGATAATTGAGAGGGGGGGTGCATTAGTTAAGTCCAGTTATCCTACAGTCCCAAATACTCTCATATGTATAAATTTTTTTTTTCAAATAAATTAAACAACTCAGTAAAACTTTATCTGTGCCTTTATGCTCATTAACTAGATACCAGTAAATTAACTAGTGTATATACCGATCAAACTAGTAATTGTAATTTGTAAAGAAAATAACAAATCATCACATCCATACACATATAACACTTAATTTTTAATGTGGAAACCCTGTTAGGGGAAAAACCTCCTAGGACTAGTACCCGAAATAATTTTACTCTTTTAAAGTGAGCTCTATTAAGAGCCAACCCTGCTAAAGGTTACAAAACACACTGTAAGGTGTGACCTGGTTAGAGGATTTATCACTAACATTTCTCCATGACTAAACATTCACTATGGGGTCAACATGAAAATAATCAACATTCATTGAATGTCATAATGAAATAATAAAGACTATTAAGTCCACGAGGTTAAGAGATTTATTAGTAGCAATGGTTAGAATGCAACAGTAAATTATCTGATTCAAATACAACTTTCTTTTGTAGATTTTTAGATCTATGCTAAGCTCAAAATACATCTAGCCATCATAATCATTTCAATTTCCTTGTATCCTCCAACTCTGTTCTGGTCGGTCAATTCCTTCCTTTGATGCTCGATATTGTCTGTAGAATTACTCGGTTCTATATTTAACTTGTCTAACCAGCTTCGCATGAATCCAATATTATCACACACATCATCATCATAATGAATCTCTTGTCTCCTTTTATAGACATGATAAACCATTTTCTTCTCATCCATAGATTTTTCCTCTTAATCTTCACCATTGATTTTGCTACTTCAACTTTCCTCAGAATTTGTGTCTGGAACACATTTCATTCTCCATCATCCAATCATCCTTGAATTTTTTCAGTAGTTTGATCTTCATAAAAAACTTTATCTTTAACCTCAGAATCATCCAAATTTGTCTAGCTCATCATCTTAAGTCGACAGTCATATGTTTTATTTATTTTTTTCACTCGGTCAATACCATGATGTGTCAATGACTTCTAACTTGGTTAACACTGTACTTGGTATACACTACACTTTCTTAGTGTACACTATTTCAACTTGGTGTATACTAATTTCTTCATTTACCAACCACATAAACTTGTTCATTCTTGATCTTCAATTCATAACAAAATTATGTAATATAATCAAATCACTAACATGATGTCATAGACTCATCCATAAGTTACCCAATGAATACCATATCCATATCTTTCTCATACATCTCATCTGCATGTTAATATCTCATTCCTTCACCATTATACCTTCTTCAGATGTTTGTAACTATCATGATAAGTACAGTCAAAAGTAGTTGACATCAATGAAAATAAAATAATTTATTTAATGTATCACATATACCTTTGTATCTTGGTGATCATCAATCTCTTCCTTAAGATATTGAATTAGTTGTAGTATAACAATCTCTCCCTTTGGCATTAATGGGAACACAATATGAAATATGCCATAGAGTACCAAACATCTATCTACAACTTTGTGTGTATACTGTGACTCAGTAAGCTCTCCCTAGCTTATGCATTTCATATCATTAATTACTACACAACATCAATGTCTCTCCCTACATGTAATCTCTCTCATTCTCTCTCCCTTATTATAGGCAATCATTTTTCCCTTCAGATAGACATTTCATTGATTCATTCTCTCCCTTTAAATCTTTCTTAAATATTTCATGCAATCTCTCTCCCTTTGACAACAATGCCAAAAAGAAAATAATCAACTCTTCAGTAGCCAAGTTAATATCTCTATTGTTTGGTTCAGATTATAGTACCTTGCATATACAGATATGTAGTTTCATCTTGTCTTCTATCTTTCACAACCTTAGGAAACCCAAAGTGTGAACATCATGCATAAACATCATTATATCTTTTGATAAAGGATAGGTTGATGCAACCTCATATCACCTTAGTGATTGTTAGACAGGGGATGGACCCCTAGTCTAATTCTCAAGTATTCAAATGTATCCTTTGGTAAGAGTTTAGTGAATATATCAATAAGTTTCTCTTGTGACTTCACATATTCCAATCTGACTTTCTTTTCTTGAACTTTCTCGCTCAAGTAGTGATACTTAATAGATATATGCTTTGTCTTTGCATGCAACATTAAATTCTTTGAAATATGTTAGTGAACAGATTTTTCTACTTGATATTCAATTATTAATAACCTCTATTACCCTAAATTTGAAGATCAAATTAGTTCACAACAGTTGGGTAGACTTGATTATTAGCCTCCCTCTGAATTTCTTGAGGTACAACTCCCTCGTTGGATATGTAATGAATCCCTAAACTACAAAAAATGTGTTTGTTTTTAACCTAAAAACAAGAAAAATGAAAACACTTCCTGGCTAATTATAGATGCTCAATCAGGGGAAGTTACAACTGATATTGTTGTGTACAAGCCCAAAGTTAGTTCTACAAATTTAAGCATTGAAGATTTTAAAGTTACAAAAGTGGGTTTAGGTGTATTGAATCAAAAAACCAAGGCAAATTGGTTGGAGCAATCTTCACAATACATGATTTATCAATCATAGAAGGATGCCAAAGAGACGAGGGAATTGAAATAGATAATTACTACTATGGAAGAATATATTAGTTCTTTGGATAGTTATGGTTCCCATGGTTCAAGCCTCTCGGTTCTTTTGATCCTAATTCACCAAATAGTCAAAGGTCGATGAACCAAGTTCAGCACAGTAAGGCCATAGTGGCAACCATGGATGAGTGGGTGAATAACATATTAAAAAAGGGGAAATATTTCTTGCAGCAATGTTCTACCATTTTTAGTGATGTTGATGCTTTATTAAGTGAATTTCAACCTTAACTCACAGCTTGGGAGACAAAATAAATCAAGTGGTCTGAAATTGTTTTAAAGATCACAAACGTAGAGTTATATAGCATAGAGAAGTTCTTGATGGAGAACCCTCTTAAATTAGTGGATGTCAGCATGTTGTATATAGTCAAAGAAAATGAAAATTGGAGATGTTCTGTGTACGAGCCAGCCATCACTAAAGTGTGAAGCATGAAAGCATAGATCAAAGAAATGTATGGTGAATTTATCAAAGATATGCTAATCATAAGTCCCAATAGTACAACTTTGAATGAAGAAGGAAATATTGACATTGATTCTCTGATGAAATCTTTTGAAGAATATTTGAAAGTAATCAAAGAAAAATTTAATCCTACACATGCAGATCTCACAAAGGTGGCACAAGTTGAGGCTATGCTTATTCTCTGCATGGAATATTTTCCAGGTTATTCAAAACAAATCACTAAAATGAAATGGGATCATGACATGTGGAAGATTTAGTTATTGAGCCTAAGGAATCTGAGTCACATCATAGTACAAGAGTTCATAAGTGTTTATCGAAGTTGGAAGCTAGCACATGTAGCAATAGATAACAAAGATCAAGATGAAGATGGAATTAACAAATCCCCTTCTTAGCAGTCTTTTCTTTTTATTTACTCTTTTCATTTCTTTTCACTCGAAGGATGTGTCTCCTTTTTAAACTTTTTTTGTTATTTTAAACTACTTTGGTTAACTGTTAAGGAGGTTGAGTTGTCAGGGATACCTCCTTGACTTTGAAAACTATATATTTTGATGGATGAAATAGTTTTAGGGGTTAGAAGAAAAGTGAAGAGAGGATAAGACTATTCTTTCTCTTTGTTAGGATATATAGTAGTATTTTCTCCTTGATGGTAATACTAGAAACTGAATTTATATCTATTATTTTGGAAAGATCTTTTGTGGTTGAACTTTGAATCAATGTAATATCCTTTAGTTTTATGAATTCAATCTGAATCTATGTTATTTATGGTTGAAGTGTGAAACATTACTTTGGTAATGTTTTTCTTTCTATGAACTATTTTGATCTTGTGAGATAACTGTTTGATGAATTCTAGTATTGCTATTCTCTTATAATAGAGAAAATTTATAAATTACTCAAATTCTTGAAGGGCTTTGTGATCTTCTTGATTCTTTCATTCTACTATATTTATTTAGTATGTGGCATATCATCTATGAATGAGTAGTGATGTCCTTTTTCTTATCTCCGGGTTAAAAAAAAATACATTTTTTTGTATTTTAGGGATTCATTGCATATCCAACGAGGAAGTTGTACCTCAATAAATTTAGAGGGAGGCTAATAATCAAGTCTACCCAACTATTGTGAACTAATTTGATCTTCAAATTTAGGGTAATAGAGGTTATTAATAATTGAATATCAAGAAGATAAATTTGTTCGCTAACAAAATATTAATAGAACTTGTGTTATCACAATAGATTATCATTGGATCAGTGATCTCCTCATTCATACCTTCCAATACTTGCTTTATCCATGCAATATTTGAACAATTAGTAGTAGCAACAACATATTCTCCTTCTTCAATGGACTGAGAAATGCATCCTTATTTCTGCTTATCCAAGTTACCAATCTATCTCCTAAAAAGAATGCTCCATTAGTAGTGATTTTTCTATCATCAATGTTTCCAGCCCAATCAACATCAGTGTAAAATTTCAGTTAAAAATTTCCTTCTTTCTTATACCATAACCATAATTTTTAGTGTTATTTAGGTATCTCAAAATTATTTTCACAATAGTCATGTGTGATTCTTTAGGATTAGTAGAGAATCTAGCTACAATTTCAACCGCATGTGCAATATCTAGTCTGCTATGCACAACATACATTATCTTGCCAATAATAGATCTATACAAGGTTTAATTTACCTTGGTTGACTTTTCATCCTTTGTCATCTTGCATCGAGTGACCATAGGTCTACCAACTTATTTGGAATCTTCCATATTGAATATCTTCAAGACTTATTTGATGTACTTTGACTATGTGATGTAAATGCCTTCCTTCTATTATAGTGTTTGCAATCCAAGGAAAAATTTGATCTCACCAAACATTGACATTTCATATTCTTTCCTCATGTCATCAGCAAAATATTTGCATAAGTTATCATGACCTCTGAATATGATATCATCAACAAATATTTCAGCAATACGAATCCTGTCATCAGTTTAATATTTCAAATACAAATTGATGTTGTCACTTGTTTTAACAAATCCAATTCTTATGAGATAAGACTGTAATCTTTCATACCATGCTCTTGGTGCTTGTTTTAATCCATATAATGTTTTGTGCAGCTTAAATACCATGTTCCTTTGATTAGCATCAATAAAACCTTTAGGTTGTTCAATGCATACTTCTTCCTCAAGTATCCCATTCAGAAATGTAGATTTAACATTCATCTGATAAAATTTAAATCCTTTGTAAGAAACATATGCTAGTAGTATTCTTGCTCCTTCAAGTCTAGAAATGGGTGCAAAAGTTTCTCCATAGTCAATTCCTTCTTCTTGTGCATAACCTTTGCAAACCAATCTTTCTTTGTTCCTTGTTACATCTCCATTCTCATTCAATTTGTGTCTGAATATCCATTTGGTTCCAATCACATTTTTGTCTTTCAGTCTCGGTACCAATTTCCATGTCTTGTTTTTTTGTATTTACTCAATCTCTTCATTCATTGCCTTAATCCATTCATCATTTTCCAATGCATTTCTAACAGTTTTAGGCTCAAATTAACAAACTAAACACATGTTGTTTCTTAACTTACTTTGAATCATCATTCCTGCTCTTTTATCTCCAATTATCTAATCTTGTGGATGGTTTCTTCTCACATACTTTGTAAGTAGAGGTTTAGATCTCTGATCTTCAATGTGTTATCCACTTAGTGCATGATCAACATTCTCATTAGTAACTGTTTACTATTTCTCAGTCTATAAAGACTATTGCTCGGTAATTCCATACTATTGCTTAGGTAGAGTTTAAGGTTCTTCAATATAAACAAATCTACTATAGTCTTTTGGTTCCTTTTTAATTTATTCATCATTCTTTTCTGCAAACTTATCAACTCTCACATTTTCACTTTCAATCATCTTGTTAGTAGCCTTGTTCAAACATTTGTAAGCCTTGCTTTTAGTATAATATCCTAGAAATATCCCTGCATCACCTTTTGAATCAAATTTACCATTCTTGTCATCTTTCATAATGTAACATCTACTTCTAAATATTTTGAAATAACTCACATTAGATGTGTAACCATACCATAATTCATAAGGTGTCTTGTTTGATTCTTTCTTCAGTTGAACTTAGTTCAGTGTGTAAACAACATTACTAACAACTTCTCTCCACTACATTTGTACAACGTATTTATCAATCATCAGTGTTATAGCACAATCAAAAATCAATCTATTCCTCCTTTTAGAAATCTCATTCTATTGGCATGTCCACAGTGCATATACATGTCTCTTAATTCCATGCTCATTACAAAAATTAGTGAACTCATCAGAAATAAATTCACCACATCTATCTGAACTTAAGCATTTAAGTTCCTTACCACTTTCTTTTTCCACTTTTTCTTTGTACCATTCAAACATTTTGCAAGCTTATGATTTTTCTTTTAAGAACATGACAGTCATCATCCTAGAGAAATAAAAAACAAATAAGATAAAATATATGTCTCCATAATAACTCTGAGTTATAATTGGAACACATAAGTCAGTATGAACTAATTCCAAAATAGCATTAGATGAGTAATGTTTTCTCTTGAAACTAGAATTTGACATCTTATCCATTTGACATTATTTGCACATTACATGGTTAGGTTTAGATATGCTCAGTAAACCCCTAACTCTACTTTTCTTAGTGATCTTAACCATGTTGTCAAAGTTCACATGACATAACCTCTTGTGCCATAAACATACATTTTCATTTTTAGCCAATAAATGAGTTTTAGCATTGTCCAAATCGAATAAGTTACCTTTTGATTTTTCACCATTACCGACCAACTTTCTAGTCTCATCATATATTTTCACTTTTCTATTCTCAAATTCAACTCGGTGACCAGTATTATTCAACTATGCTACACTCAACAGATTATAATTAAGTCCTTTCACCCAATATGCATTCTCACATCTAATCTTATTATTTAATAATATAGATCATTTTCCTTTTACTAGACAAGGTGTATCATTTCCCATTTTTGCAGATGCTCCATTATAATGTTCAAGATATTCAAAAAATTTCTTCATCACCAGTCATATGATGTGTGCAACCACTATCAATAATCCAGGTATCATTCTTGCTAACTTTAGAAATAAGTGTTATTTCAACATACCTTCTTCTTTAGAATTTTATTTCAATGCCACAAATACCACTTCTACATCTTCATCAATTTCAGTCTCGGTGTCATCATCTTCATCTTCAACTAGTTAACATGCCTTCTTGCCTTTTATCTTGGTAGTCTCGATTGTCTCTGTTTCCATATTGTTAGTTGCCTCTGTGATCTCGGTAATTTATCTTGTCATTCTTACTTTCATTTGATCTTTCATTTTTTTTCTCATCTTCTTTCCTGTCAAGACATCCTACAACAATATGACCAATTTCTTTGCATTTAAAACATACCAAAGGTAGTTTACCTCTATATCTTCCTTTGCCTTTTTTTAGTCTTCTAGCTATTAATACTTCAAGTTCATCAAGTTCATCTTCTTCACTTTCACTTTCATTTCTTATCTTATGTCTGCTACTTGATCTCCCAATTTTCAAAGATGACATAAATGCAGATTCTACCTTAAGTAACATACCGTTGTCATAGTTAGTAAGCTCAAAAATAGTCAATGTACCAACCAAACTATCAAGAGAAATGTTATTACCAAGAGATTCTCTCATTTCATGAATTGCAGATACTCTAATAGCATAGGCCTATAACAGTGTTATGAGAATTTCACTTACCACAGTCTCTTTATCAATAGTTCCACCTTCTCCTCGGATAACATTCACAACTTCCTTGATTTAGTTGTTGTACTGAGTGATGTTCTCACCTTCTTTCATCTTCATATCATCAAACTTTCCTCTTAGACTTTCAACTTTTTCCCTTAGCACATTCACATCTCCTCCATAAAATAGTGTAAGCTTGTCCCACATCTGCTTTTCATTGGTACAAGTCTTAATATCTTCAAATTCAACATATGATAAAGAAGAAGCAATCTCAATCATCACAACATTTTTTTCTTGTATTTCTTTCATCTGGTTGACAGTCAAAGGACAAGTGGGAGTTATAAAATTATTTTCCAAATAGTAGATTACATAATCTCCAATCCCTGATAGATATAACTTCATCTTGCTTTACCATATTCAAAAGTTTTCTTTTTTAAGCTTTGGCACCTCTCTCTTATACATCTTGTGATCTTTTACTTAATTCCTTCAAAAGTCTTCCTTCAATTACTCTTTCTCTAATACCAATTGTTAAATAACTGAGAGGGGTGGGGGAGGGGGGTGGGGGGTGGGGGTGAATCATTTAAGTATAGTTATTCTATAGTCCCAAATACTCCTAGATGTATAAAACAATTCTTTAAAATCAATTAAACAACTCAGTAAAACTTTGTCTTTGCCTGCATGTTCATTAATGAAATACTAGTAAATTAACTAGTGTATATACTGATCAAACCAGTAATTTTAATGTGTAAATAAAAATAACAAATCATCACATCCATACACATATAACACTTGATTTTTAACATGGAAAACCTGTTAGGGGAAAACCACCTGGGACCAATACCCAAAATAATTTCACTCTTTTGAAGTGAGCTCAGTTAAGAACCAACCCTATTAAAGGTTACAAAACATATTGTAAGGTGTGACCTGGTTAAGGATTTATCACTAACATTTCTTCGTGACCAAATATTCACTATGGGGTCAACATGAAAACAATCAACATTCATTGAATGTCATAGTGAAATAATAAAGACTGTTAAGTCCCACTCGGTTAAGATATTTATCTGTAGCAATGGTTAGAATGCAATAGTAAATGATCTAATTCAAATACAACTTTCTTTTCAGATTTTTAGATCTATGCTAAGATCAAAATACCTCTAGCCATCATAATCATTTCAATTTCCTTGTATCCTCCAACTCTATTATGCTCGGTTAATTCCTTCCTCTAATGCGAGGGTGTTGTCTGTAGAATTACTTGGTTTTTTCTTTAACCTATTTGACCAGCTTCTCATGAATGCAATCTTCTCATGTGCATCATCATCATTATGAATCTCTTGTCTCCTTTTATAGACATGATAAACCATTTTCTTCTCATCCATATATTTTTCCTCTTAATCTTCACCATTGATTTTTATACTTCAACCTTCCTTAGAATTTGTGTTTGAAACACATTTCATTCTCCATCATCCAATCATCCTTGAAATTTTTCAGCCATTTGATCTTCATAAAATACTTTATCTTTAACCTCAGAATCATCGAAATTTGTCCATCTCATCATCTTAAGTTGGCAAACATATGTTCCATTTATTTCTTTCACTCAGTCAATACCGTGATGTGTTTGTGACTTCTAACTCAGTTAACACTGTATTGGGTATACACTACACTTGCTCAATGTACACCATTTCAACTTGATGTATACTAAGTTCTTGATTTACCGACCACATAAACTTGTTCATTCTTGATCTTCAATTCATAACATAATTATGTAATACAACCAAATCACTAACATAATGTCATAGACTCATCAATAAGTTACCCAATTAATACCATATATCCATATCTTTCTCATACATCTCATCTTCATGTGAATATCTCATTCCTTCACCATTATACCTTTTTCAAATGTTTGTAACTATCATGATAAGTACAGTAAAAACTAGTTGACATCAATGACAATACTATAGACACCTAAAAATCTACTTGTTAATTAAAGATATTTTAGTTAATAAAAGTCCTAATGACATCATCATTAATTAATCAATTAATTAATTAATTATTATTTTTATTATCCTCTCCTATTTTAATTAAACCTATTTAATTAAAGAACCTTAGCCAAAAATGTTTAAATCAAATTTAAATGTTTATCTCTCCTATTTATTACATTAATTTAATAAATAAAGTTCTCAACCCAAACCCTCTTTAAATAAATAAATTATTTATTTAAATCCCAAAACCCTAGATATCTTCTAGAAAACCCTAAACCTATCCTCCCATCCCCAATCACTCCCTAACCCCACTTAAGGGGTGATTCCTAACCCTCTTAGGCTAGACCCTCTCCCTTTGACTTTGAGTCAACACCCTCATTAATGAGCCTTACAAGCTCATTAATGACCCCTTACACCCTCATTAATAGTTCTTATAACTTCTTAATGAGAGCCTATATCTCTTCTTCCACCCTTTTCTCCTAGCACACTTCCCTAGTGTTGCTCACACATGTGTGAGAAACCCTCTATCCTTATCCCTTTGACCCTAAGGCTTAACCCTTGGTCCTAACCTCTAACCCTTGGTCCTAAACCCTGACTACCCTTCCTAACCAAATCCCTTCCTCAAATCTATAAATATCCCTCATTCCATGATAAAATTACCAATTCACTCTTCATCTTCATAGCATTGTTAAAATGTGCATTTGCATCTAGAACATCATAGCTTATCTTAATATTTCTAGTTTACTTCATGTTTTCATGCTTTCTAAACTCATCCTAGATTATCCTAATGGATTAACATAGTTCATTTCAATATTTTCATATCACTTTCATTCCATATAATATCCATATTAAAGTTAAAATCAATCTTACATCCTCATTAATAGCCTAGAATCTGCATCTCATCGCTTGCACCCTCAGAACCCTAGGGGCAAAATAGGTTCCCCATACATGGTTTTGTGCCACTTTTTGGGTCTCCATAGATTTAAAATGATCCTAATATTCCATATTTATCATTTATGACATGCTCATTGTGCTTCGAGATCACACCCACATCCCTCTTAAATAAGCAAATCAAACGATGACTGGGTGCTCCCGTTTTAGCTCAATCTGAGGTGGCCTGTGAATAGTTTTTCTATATGTTGATGCATGCTCTTTTCTAACTAAAATTTTAATGTCTTATCATGATCCTGATAGGTTAGGTTCACATCTCTCACATTTTGGCATGCTCGATAGGACCCCACCATGCTCTTCAACTATATTTTTTAGGGTTTTTTGAGCAAAAACTCACTTTTCTAAAGATCTCTTATGACCCTATGGGAATCCTTGTTTGAGTAAACACCCCTAGACCCATTTTATCATCTTAGAACCCCTTTATTACCATATGAGACTATTTACTAAATAATACAAGCCATTTTGTAAGTCTTTCTAGCCTTCTGCATCCCTCCTGGCTCTATTTTCTCATATGAGGAGTCAGGTACACCCGTATGAGGCTTGGTCATGACTCGTACAAGTAAAAAACATAAAATACCCTTCCATATTAGTATGGGAAATAGGGGGCATGTTTAGGGCCTTAATCTTGGGGTTATTTGGTTTTTCAAGTTCATTTGGCCTCCACATTGCTCATAATCCTCAAATTTTTAGGATCTAACTTGGTTTTTGCATGTCATCCTTGGAGAGAATTTTTTTAATGAAAAAAATCAAGGTCCTAAGGCCTACTAACCCCTTTTGGTTTTTAGGAACTAAGGAAAACTTCATTTAATCTTAAATTGAACTCTCATTCAATCTCGAGTGCCTTAAATGAATGAATCTGCATGTTTTCCTAAAAGGTTAAAAACTCAATAAAACTAATCCTAAAGTGGACAAAATAAATCTTCACACTTTGTTTTGAGTTTAAAATGAACTTCATCTAAACAATCTTGAGTGTTCAAAGTTTTCATGCAATCGTAAAAGCAATCTATGAACACTTCAATTCTTTGGGCTTAAAACCAAACCCTTAAAACACAAGTCTTAAATGCATGAGTGGAATGAACTAGAAAATCTCACACTTACTTTGGGTCTTAAAATGAACCTCAAAATCTTGAAAGCTCTCAAAATTTTAATCTATAACTCTTTTTTTTTTTTTTTTTCCTAAAGGGGAAACCCTAAAATCAAATCTTGAGTGGATAAGGGAAAGAACAATCAAAATAAATCTCAATTTCTCTTTTTTGAAACTTAAGGTGAAATAAAAATCTTGGATGACCCTAAGGAATGGAAAAAGATCAAAATAAATTGTTTTCATTTGAGTTCCTAAAAACACATTCAATCTTGAGTGCACAAGGAAAATCAAAAGTAATCAAACAAATTTCATTCTTTGTATTGTAAAAGAAAAATCAAACTTGAGTGCCCAAAAGTTAAAACACTTGCAAAATTTTCAAAATCTTTTCTATTTTAAAGGAATGAACTATGCATCCTAAAAACATGTTCTTGAGAGTCCTAGCATAAATAACACTTAATCAATTTGGAAAATGAACTCTTTTTGATGTGTTGTTAGGAGATTTTCAAATTTATACAATTCCTTTTAATCTAAGTGACGTAAAATAATTGAACTAGGATGAGTTCAATTTTGCTTTAGTTCTAGCAAGGCTCATCTAGAGAGAAAAGCACTTCCTCTTTGGAGAACGACCTCAAACCGGTATTTCCATGATTGATATAGAAACAAAGCGCTGAGAAAACTCTCTCTTCATCCCCTCAAGCTCTGGCAATTTGTGTTGATGGTAGCCTGAGGTAGCTGATTATCCCTACTATTTCAGCATGGTCAACTAGGCTCTTACATGAGTCACGCGCATACAAATCGATTGGGAGGAAGCCACAAAACTTATTAGAAACCTATTAATTAGAGGCTTCCCAATCTACCCTCAAACACTTTCTAATCTTTGTGCAAGGAGAATAGTAATATCCCCAAGATAATCATCATATTGTGCCATCCTTGAGCACTTGGAACCGGATAATATGACATCATGACTAGAGCCATTGCATGCTTGGTGATGACCGTATTCTAATTAGCTCTTGGATGTGTGCCTAAGTCTATGAGAAATGGTTTTTTAGTCACAACCAAAATTCCTTATGGTAAGATTGCTTGTGCGTAATTTCTAATGTTTCAGACTCAGTGAAAAACATGTATTGAACATACACATTTCCAAACGCATTATCAAAAACTTTGTCATCATTGACTATATCCCACAATGTTTCCTTGTCCCTTGCAGGATTATTTTGGTCCTTTTCCATTGGAGAAAAATCAATACTGAAAGCCAAACTCAGTCATATTTATACAAAAAACCTTCAAGTGCTCTCAAAATTAGTTGTTCAAGAAAATTGTTCGAACCAATCCAAACACTATCCTTCCAAAACATGTTCGATTCAATCAAGCATAAGAAAGCCAAAATGCCCAATTCCTATTTCTATCAGGAGAAGAAAGTTATAGAAGGAGATCTTAAATACCATCAACCATTCCTAAAAGAAATCCAAGTAGAAACCAAGAACCAGGAGAAACTGGACAACGTGGGTTACAACGCAAGACTGAAACAATTTGCAACCCACTACTAGGTCAATTATCACTTTGTCAACCTAGAAAGTGAAGAATAGTTGGCTCATCACACCATACTTCTTTCATGATATCATGAATCTTGTCTCAACATCCTTGTATCCTTTCATTATAAATCATCCCCTTAGCTTTCACCGTCAATCATCTTCCTAGTTGTATCCTTGCATAATAGATCATCTCCCTAGTTGCATCATAGATCATCCATTCAGTTGCATATTAGGTCATCATGTTAGAAAATCCTCATTCATTCATCATCCACCATCCTTGATCCTTAATCCAAATCCAAAATCCAAATATGAGAAACCATCCTGAAATCTGAAATCCAAAACCCAATATCCTCCACTATCCAAATCTAAGTCAAAAACCAAAATCCTTGAATCAAATTCAACCTATTCAAAACCATCCACTTAGTGTCACATCCTTTGAGTTATAGAAAGAGATCTTAAAGACCATCAACCATCCCTAAAATAAATCCAAGCAGAAACCAAGTATCAGGAGAAACTAGACAATGTGGGTTACAACGCAAGAGTGAAATAATTTACAACCCGCTTCCAGGTCAATCATCGCTTTGTAAACCTAGAAAGTGAAGAATAATTGGCTCATCACACCATACTTCTTTCATGATCTCATGAATCTTGTCTCAACATCCTTGTATACTTGCATTATAAATCATCCTCTTAGCTTCCACTGTCAATCATCTTCCTAGTTGTATCCTTGCATAATAGATCATCTCCCTAGTTACATCATAGATCATCCATTCAATTGCATATTAGTTCATCCTCTTAGAAAACCCTCAGTCATTCATCATCCACCATCCATGATCCTCAATCCAAATCCAAAATCCAAATATGAGAACCCATCCTTAAATCTGGAATCAAAAACCCACTATCCTCCACTATCCAAATCTAAGTCAAAATCCAAAATCCTTGAATCAAATTCAACCTATTCAAAACTATCCACTTAGTGTCACATCCTTTGAGTTGCTTCAATCCTCATCCTAAATCAAAATCTCCACCCTTTGACTAAGCATTGTCTAGGGAATCTTGTACTTGTCTTTGTAGGCCTCATCATCTCGAGCAAGATATTGGCATGCACTAACAAGAATCCCATCTTCCAAAGATCAATAGTCTATCTTAGGTTTACAATCCTATCCTCTTTGATCCCACATCACGAAGTAGAAACTCATTTCTGAAACTTGATAATCTCCATCATCCTTGTCATCCTTCAGCTAGATCAACATCTTAACATCCTTCAATTCATCCAAAATCCTCTGTATCCTTTCATCTATCCTTAGGTTTTTATAAGCATATCCAATCCACCATCCTAAGAGTTTCCTTAGAAGCATCTTTCATCCACCCATCATTTCACCTTCATCCTTAGATGTTCATTTCATGCCTACCAAGACATGATCCAGGAAGAGAAATAATATGGATCACAACTTAGCCACTAGTTCTTATTATCCTAATGATCCTAGCAACATGATGGTAACCTACGATCCACAACCCCCACAAGTTGATAATGTGTGGGAAGATCCAACTGAGACACCTACCACATTTTCCATGGAAGCCTTCATGAGTCATCCAGGACATGCACAAATGGTTAACACAATCATAGATCATAATCGCCTAGCTATTTTGGTAAACTATACACAAGAGGGTACTCCCATTCCATCACACCTCCAACTTTTCAACCCATCAAGACCCATACACATCCATGTTGATACCTATTCTCCAATTATCCAATAAATCCACGATCCTAACCTCCACATGGCCCATATAGCCTTAGTTATCCCCCATCTCTTTCAATCTTGTTCCACAAAAACCACAGTGCAGTCAACAACCCAATCCACTCCCTTTTCCATCATGGGAACACCATCCCCACCAATGACATCTCAAGCCACCACTCAGGCACAAAGCTTCACACAAACCCAACCTCCACCTCCCATGAAAATATTCACACAAGCAGTGCCACCACCTTTCATGAGCCAAGATTCCTCATCAATGCCATCCTTTCCAGGGGCAACATAATCATTTCCCTCCCTCACTCAACAAGCTTCCACTTCATCACCATCCTTCTAGGAGGCAAAACAAGCACCTCCTTCGACCGCTTAGCAAGCTTTCACCCAAGCCTTTGTTCCACCCATCCCAACTAGCTTCTACACACATTCCACCTCCACCTTTCATCTCCAACACACAAGCCCAAAAAACTACTTTCACAATAGGGATGACATTCATGGGACCTCAAAACCTACCATCTACATCACAAAATCCCACCATCACTTCTGCATCCTCCACATCACAACCCCCACCAAGAATATGCTCTTCTTAGGGCCTTAACCAAGCACAAATGCATGGCTTGGGTATACATATCCAATTCCATATATCCATTCCCATGAACTAATAAGCATCCTTCCCTTTCACAACACAACTACCACCATCACAACCTCCTCCAGCTACATCTTTTCAAAACTATACCAACTATCTATCCTTGCCACATGCTACTTTACAAACTATTCCACCACCATAGCAACAAAGTTCATATCATCTCACTAGCCATCTCACACAACCACCTCTTGCCACCAGCTTCCAAATAGTTGCTCCACCACTCAGCAATGCAGGACTGTATCCCATGTACATCGACCAAACACAAGGAAAATCTTACCAGTAAACTACACTATTTCACCAACCTCCGACACAATAACAATACTCCCTAGTGCAGCAATACATTCCCACACCTCAACATCAATATGTTCCCCAACAACCATCACCCCAAAATCCATTCCAATCCACTTATCTAGATGGGTAATAATCCTATCCAACTCGACAATATCTCCCATAGAATCATCATTATTTGCTAGCACCATCAGATTCTTTCCCAATGAGAGTACCCACTCCAACACCTATCAACGAAAAATGGGAAGAAATGAAGAACACTCTCAAGGAGCTTCAAGCCGGAATAGAAAGCAAGACTTTCAAGTTTGAAGAGGTTTATCCCTATCCCTTTGATAGGTCAATCACAACAATCCCCTTCCCTAAGCACTTCAAGACCCCTATGTTCAAAAAATATTGGGGGAAGGGAGATACAATCAATCACATCAAAGCATTTTACATGGCATATCAAGAGGTGGCTTATACTAATAATTTACTCATGTGCCTCTTCCCCAAAAGATTGGAGGGGACTTCTATTGAGTGTTTCTACAAGATACCTTATGGGATAATCACAACCTTTATAGAACTCTTTGAAAATTTTGTCACCCAATAGGCCCATAATATTGAAAATGAGCTATCCTTGTTAGACCTCTGCAACTCAAAGAAGAAAGGAGGTGAAATCCTAGCTAATTACTTGCAACAATGGCAAAACCTCACCACAAGGTTATCCTACCAACTGCCAGAGAAACACCTCACTAAAATCTTCATCGATAACCTACATCCCAAGTTGTCCCATTTCATGAGAATGAACTGTATCCAAACCTATCTATACATCAAGGGAAAAGGCATGGACATTGAGCGAGGCCTCCTAGACGATGACATAATCAAACACTACAAAGAAATCTCACATGAAAAAACTAGTAACGACAGGCCTCGCTACTAGAACAGAAACAAAAATACTATCATAGATGGAGCCACAAACACCAAACATGTCCAAATTGTCATGTCGATCCCACACCACCTATTCCTATATATCAACAACAATCACCAATCCATCAACAACCCATATAGTAGTATCAAAACCAACATCCAACTAATCAAGAAAATACCATATTAGTTACCCTGACACAGAACAAACATCAAGTCTAGAATAATCAAAGATGCACCTTCACCCCTCTTGGTAAACTATTGGATGTGATCTTCCATCAAAAGGCTAAAGCCAATCTGATGACCTACCCTCCAACTCATCCATTCGATGATGCAACTCCTAAACCCACATGGTACAAAGAGCATGAGTACTATGACTATCACCATGTTAAAGGACACACTACCCTCAAGTGCATGAAACTCAAGCACTATATCCAAGATCTCACTGACAAAAAAGAGATCCAAGTGGACACACCAACCTAGCCTTCACCTAATGCCAATCTGCAAATCCATTAGAATTTTTTCCCTCAACACAACTCTAGGAAGAACCAAGTCAATTCCAATCCTCCACTCCAGAACCCAGGTAAAGGAAAACAAGGAGAACATGCTGACTGAAAAGACTACTATTTCCCATATCAACTACGAAAAATTTGTTGGATGCATACCCAAAGTTGAACCCATGGTCAATGTCATCCATGTTTAGGGAGAAGATAGTCAGTGTGACATCACCACATGTAGAGGCCGAATATCTGTCACTGATGCTAATCCCAGGCCTGCTCACACTAGTAAATTTTAGCTTCATTTTTTACAATGAATAGTTGATTTTTCGATGCAAATTGGTCGACCAAATGACCAATATTGTTGTCAAACTTTCAGCATTGATTATTCGACACATTGTATGTTTGTCGCATATTCGACCAGTATAGTTGTCGAAATATCGACTAATCTGACATCACAATAATCACTTCAATCTGGAAGAATGTCTGACATATCTTTCATCTTTTTCAACCAATGTTGGTTGAAATAATCATATAATGTTGGTCGCAATAATCATAAATAGCCGACAGAGCTTTTTAAATTTTTTATCACATATGGTTGGAAAATCTATTGATTAAATACATCGAATGTATAGCATTGTAGTTGAACTTAAGGTAGTGTAGTCGAAATCATTGTCAAAATAGAGATGACCAATGGTCAGATCATTCATTGAGAGTATAGCATTATCATTGAATGTACAGTCTTGGTTGGTTAAAAAATTGATAGAAAATTAAGTTTATATATATATATATATATTATGAAATCTATTAATATATTATAGTGATTAAAGGGTGCCATTTATACATGATTTAATATTTTCTTCATGGGTTCCATGACAGTTTGTCATCTTGTTGGTAGCTCCAAAATCCACAATAGAGAAAAATGAACCAAGCATATGAAAATGAGCTTCCAAATCCACTTTTATATTTCTACTAAAAAGAACCTCAAAAGCTTTTCCAAATTCCCACTTAAATATTTCATTAAAGCTCAATATTAAAGTGAACTTTTTATATTTCTTTTAGTTTTCACTCAAGCAACTTTATTTAATTAATTAGAATAAAGCTATCCATAAAATAATACTCTATTGGACAACTTAAAATAATTAATTTAATTTATTCCATTATATTTTGACATTAGCTTACATGAATAAAATAGGCCTAGTAGGCCATCTCTAGTTACTCCTCTAAGGGGACAACACAATTGCACATTTGGGGATTTACATCATAACCTAAGACCTTCAACCTGAATAAGTGATTGATGGCTTAGATGCAAACTTTTTGATAATTAGTCAAACTTAAACATTTCATATAAAATAATGACCTAATTTAGAGAAATGCCACCATAGATTGACTCCCAAACTTTGTCCCAAATGGCATATCACTAAGGAGACAGAAAGTACATTGAAAAAATCAAAAAAAAAATTTATAAGGATATCCTACTAACCAATAGGAGTTTTCTTGAGATGACAAATGATTATGCATTTTGATGGCAGTGTGCTAGTTCAAAAGGATAATATAAATTGAAACAATTTTTTTAGATTTTCTCAAACTATAAATGTGGTTAAAGGGAAAATATTATGTGGCAAACCCACAAACCAAGCTAGAAAATTATTGTACTTCAAATTATTCCTATATTCATTCAATTATTTCTATGCTTCAGCTACCTGACCTTTGAGCTTCATCTAGAGGAACGTGTAACTTTAAGATAGAGTTACTTCTTGGGCCTTACAATAGGGTGGAATATGATCAAGATTTGTTTAGACTGTAATTTTGTTAGTCCCATTGTTAGGTTCTTATGGTTCATGGTTTGAATCTATTATGGTTGTGTAAGGGATTTGCAAATTCTTTTTCTAACATAATGATTGGACACCATGATTGGAACAACTGGTTGTTGGCTAACATGAATCATAACTGTCAATGGTTCTTTGTGTTCAAGAATTTGTTGATCTATCTTTGATATTTATTGTCCCAGCTTTAAAAGAGTGATAAAAGATATAGTGAGTGTTACTTTTCCAATTGTTTTGTGGGTGCCATTATCTTCTAGGAGTAATTGCTAGAACCAAATTATGTTATTTGCCTCTAGGAAATATTGCAGACATAATCATCTTCTTGGTGAAGGGTTTCTCCCATCCCCATGAGGCACTATTGCATGGTGGATCCATTCCCTTGTAGTATAGTGAACCTAATTTAGTACTTGAGTGTGCACTATTTTGGGATCCATAATTTATTGCCCCTGCACTGTGGTTGTTAGCCTAAGGCAGACCTACCTTTGCATATAATAAGAGGCCAACATGAAATAAACATCTAGAAGTTAGGGGGTTGTTCCTTGTCCATAATTTATTATTTAAGTGCTAAGTGATGATGGGTATATCGTGTAGTTCATACGTAGTGTGTCTCTTTCTTTCTCTCCACAATTCACATTAGGAGTATATGCTATAAAATACTAATGAATAAACTATTGGTCAAATCTAATCAAAATTGCAATATAAGGATTAAAATAGATCTTGAAGAAATATGGGAACCATTTTTGATAGATATTGTATAAATGAAGAGAACACTCCCAAGAGGAAATGCTTCAATGTGGAACAATTGAAGGACAATATTTTACTTTTATATGCACATCTGCAATGTTCTTAATATATTTCTGAGATTAAAAAACCACATAAAGAATAGCATATAGAAGAAAGTAAATAATAATGATCATACTTTGAGATATTGTGGAGACTTAAAGGAAAGAATGCCTGGTGGGGTTGTATTTTGAAATCCTTATGCACCCAGATTTGATCACTTTGTTCAATGGATATTTTTGCTACCTTGGTCAAAAGCTCAGTACCATTCCACATTAACAAATTATCTTCATATGTTGCAGTGAACTCAAAGAGGCAACTAGTAGAAAGGGGCTACAAAAATGACCATTAGATATTGATTCAGCTTATGGCATATACAATGATAAAATATCCTCAAATTAGTTTAATCCAAAAGCTTTCCTACTAACCAAAATGGACCAGCAAGACCTTATGTAATTAAAATCAATATTAAGAAAAGTGTAGTCCAATCAATAATAACCATAAATATATGTGATTTTATATGTTAGATACTTATCATGCTTAACATATTTTTATCTAAATGTACTTAAAAAACAAGGTATCTTATGTCATACAAAACACCAAAATGTTCAAAATGGTGACAACTCTGCCCTACAGTGTGATCTACTATGCAATTAAAGAGAGTTCATTTTGTGATACCACCATTCTCAGAAGATTCCTAATGAACCTAATCAGACAAGCTTTCCATCAATAATAAGTGCTAATTACTTGTACCAATAGATTATGCAATATAATTTTGAACAAGTCTTAGACCTTATAATGTTTTCCTAATAGTTATTTAAGGAGGTAGCATAAGAATCTCCAAACTTTCTTTTAGCCCATCACTTACAAGAATGGTCTCAAGATAAACCTATTTCCACCTCTTCTAACTCTGAGAATCCATTTTGACATCATCCAAAAAAAATTGCATCTGATAAACATGGTCCTACTCCTAGCTAAACTATAGCCATTTTGATATAATATAGATGCTTAATAATTCCTTACTTAAACAGACAGACATAAATTTTCATGAAACATAATGTAGATGTTAAACATGTGGGCATGAACACTATCTAAGCTATCCAAAATATTGATAATTTAATCCAAACTAAAACAAAGATAAATTGTGACCAAGTTCAGTTGTTAAAAACAAAAGGCCCTTAGTTGTTGATCATGTCAGCAACTACAATTAGCTTTATGACTTTTAACATGTGCTTTGAACATGTCTAATCATATAATAAATTCAATGCTGAAGAGATCATTTTAGATCAGATATATGAAGACTCAAAACCATGCAGGTTGCAACAAATTGGTCAACCAAATGACCAATATTGTTGTTGAACTATGCAATTGAAGCACCTTACCATTAGAGCTCAAATGTCTGAGATTGGATGATCTAGAAATTTGTTGACCTGCAAAGCATTTTAATAGAGCACAAGTCAAATAAAAAAATAACAATACTCCATAAAAGTGTCATTTTATTAAACTATTTTTTCTTTTGATATTCATCGTGAGGCTTAGGAACAAGACCAAGGACACAGTATAATAGATCATGTTCATTGAAGTGATTCAACATCCCTTGCTTCAAAGAGAAATAGTATTATGGATTAATCTTTCCAAGAGAAGGATGAAATTATAGTTTAGATGACATGATGAAACCCCTCTCAAAAGTGAAACTTTATCTCAATTGATGATTACATGTACAATCTCCATGATATCTCAATCAGGTTCACAAATAGAAGAAATGAAAAAGGAGGTGTGAAAACACACATCATACATGGCACAACTCAAATAAACACCCCTTGATTTGGCTTTAGAGACTAGCCTTTTACAATTGGCACTTCATAATTGTAGTGCACCAAAACAATTACAAATTACAAAAAGAAAATTTAAAAATTTGAAGAAAATGGAGGAAAGAAGATTTGTGGCATCAACAATTTGACCAATTTTTCCTTGTCACTTTGTTGTGATTATTTTATTTTTTTTCACACATTGAGGTAAAAATAAAAGTTTGAGAGACCAAATTTAAATTTTATAATTCAGATTTCGTTCCCACCAAAATAATCTTCCCTCCAAACTATCTAAATCTCAAAATGAAGTGCAACTATAAATATAGTTTGATCTAGAAATCCTCACATAGAAAGACTCACTAAGGTGACCACCATTAATCTTAATGAATGTGATTAGATCCAAGGCCTTCAATCTATCCAAATAATTCTTAAATAAAATCCATTTGCTAAAAATCTCAATGTCAAATAAAACATAAATTTCTACAAATCTTAGATGCAAAATGAATGGTGAATTAGAATATATGAGCCCCCCCCATTAATATCTAATAACATTCATTCATCCATTTTTGAAATATAACATTCAATCATTATAATCACATAGCATTCATTAACACATAAAATTCATTAACACACAACATTCATGAATAATTGATTAACACATCATTCATCAACATTTACTAGTACAAAATTACATCCATTAAGACAACGTTCTTTCATTAGCAAAAAATGTTAATTACAATCATTTCTTTTTTGGTTTCTTGCTCATTTTTCTAAGGTAATGGCTAAGCGGAGTATCAATATCCTCATCATTCCCCTCCTCTACTGGTTCTAATATCAACACATTTATCCTCCTCATCTGTTCAGGAATAGGAGGCTGTTGCGCCAAAGGGGGTCTTCTACAATAACAACTACGTCATGGGTTAAATTCAAACCATTTTATATTAGTGTTACAAGTATTTCATTAATTAAAAGAACTATACATCAAAAATGAAATTTAAAAGAACAAAACATAGATTTTCTTTACCTGAATGTGCCACATCATCTACATGGTGATCACTCTGAACATCCTCCACTCATTCAACATGACGTTATGTATGCTCTAAAATATATACAAAAAGGTTACAACAATTTCAATTTAAGATGTTAAATTGTATTAATAATTACACAATATATACATTCATATCTTTAACTTGGTACTTACCGAGTTGAATGAACAAAAACATTATATAATTAATATGACCATTTTGATGGATTATTTATAATAAATTAATTTAAAAGACTATTAAATGAAAAAATACCTAGAAAAATCATTGCCAACATTATGTGCTCCCTCTTTATGGACATCCAAGGAGGAATGTTATTGTTGATAACAAAAATAGAACACACCAAGTAAACAGATCTCATCTCTCCAAATGGATTGACATCATCCGCTGCCAATGAAAGCTTGATATTACGAGGTTCTTCTTTAAAGTGTGGCCAAGTTTCCTCTATTTCCTTAAATGTCAAACCATCTACAGGCATTTGCATAATGTCATCTCAACTTCTATTGTGTGGATGGTAATCCATAAATTGTGCCAAGCTATTGCACCTGAATAATCATTGCAAATGTGGAATAATGGGGATATAACAAAGAACCTTGCGAGTCACCTTTTTTGTTATTTGATTTGATTGATATCTACTAATATGACTTGATCAAGGCATTTTGTTGCAAATTCATGTTGTTTATGATATATAATATGATCATCCAGACATGCATGTATTGTTTGATACTCCATTCCAATATCTTTCATAATGGAAGATAATTATAGGTACGAGTGAGGTAGAATGTTTGATGGTGGTAAAAAACACTCACCTATCAACCTACAACCAAAAATATAATTTGTTAATATAAATAATATTAATTTCTACATGATTCACCCTTTGTTAACTGTAATGAAATTACAACTAAAAAAATAAAAAAAGATGGCATACCTTAACATACGTGTCATTTCTATGTTGGATAAACCATTCATAACCTTCAATTTCACCAATAACAATACCACAGCAAGAAGATTTTTTTGGGAGCCTTCGTATAGGGGCTTGTATGCCTTCTCAAGTATAGGTACATCAAGGTCATCTACATCATCATCATCATCATCATCATCATCATCATCATCATCATCATCTTGATCATCGCAATCTTCTTGATCATTGTGATCTTCTTCCATGGGATCATTACCTTCTACTTTGATATTCACACCTCCATGTTCCCTCATTTGGAAATCCACATTCTTCAGATTGTCATGGTCCATAACATGAAACCTAGGGTGGTTGACCTATATCAAAATGATGACCTTAAATTAACCATGACCATGATGTCATCATCAAATCATGTCTTATGTATTTTATAAATTATTAAAATACATACCAGTAGATGAAATTCATTTCCCCCTTCAATGTGACCATGTTGCGTACAATGTTCCTTGGCTATTTTGATTAGATATCTTTGAGTCTTTAAGCCCTTACAAATTTTACAGGGACAGTAACATTTTCCATCACCTTTTCTTTTAAAGTTAGACCATAATCTAGCAATTGTCTCCCTATTTTGTTGTGGGTTGATATTGTCAGACATGGTCTATCTTGAATGAAATGACTCATTGGTGGAAGAAGGATGATTTGTTTGCAACCTACAAATACAAATTGTCACTAAACAACTATTTTTCTCAACTCTAATTTTCTCAACACAAAGGGACATTTAGCATAGCCATAGAAACCTGATCATTTTTAAATGGAATACACCAAGGAGTACCATCATAAATATTAACCATTACAATCATGAAAAGTAAACCTAAATCAAATAGCTCATTTTTTTATTAGCATGTGTAGTCTTTGTGTATATGAAAATGAATGAAATATCAAGCTGAAATAAAATAGTGAACAAAATAGTATTCCACATAGAGTGAATGAAATATACCATCAAAAGAAGGTGACAAAATCCTATCACCAAGCACAGACATAGGAAATAAAAAAGGGATAAAAGAAAAGAAATAAGAAAAATCATTACGACTATAGAAAAATCATTAAGACTATAGAAAATCATTAAGACTATAATCACAAAAAGAAACACTCTTTGTCAACAATGTTCAAAATTATTAGGACTATAGAAAAATCATTAAGACTATAGAAAATCAAATTCTAGAAATGGACGGTTTTGATGCTTTGCCATTACAACAATTGAGCATTCATCATTTGGTATTGTGTATTCCATTTAAGTATGTCAGGCACAAAGTATTCCATTTAGATTTGACAAACATGAAAATTTGACCAAGCATTACTAGGAGCTTGACCCAGCAACAAATGGACTTGTGATATGATTTTCACAATAGTACATGTGTTGCTGGATAAGCTCCTAGTAGTGCTTAGGAAAATCTGCATGTTCACAATAGTACATGTGTTGTTGGGTAAGCTCTTAGTAGTGCTTAGGAAAATATGATTTTCACAATAGTACATGTGTTATTGGGTAAGCTTCCAGTAGTGTTGGGTAACCTGTGCATATACAACCTTCACATGTGCATATAAGACTCAATCAGAGAAGGTATATACACAGGTGGCAAACATGTAGATTTGACCAAGCATTGTTGGGAACTAGACCCTGCAACAAATGAACTTGTGATGTTTTTCACAATAGTACGTGTTGCAGGGTCAGCTCCGAGTAGTGCTTAGGAAAATCTGCATGTTCATCACTTGTTCATCATAGTACTGCTTAGGCAAATCTGAATTTTCATCACCTATGCATATAAGAGTCGATCAGAGAAGGTATATGCACAAGTGAAAAAAATGTAGATTTATCGACCAAGCATTACTGGGAGCTGGACCCTGCAACAAATGGACTTGTGATGATTTTTCACAATAGTACATGTGTTGCAGGGTAATCTCCCAGTAGTGCTTATGCAAATCTGCATGTTCATCACCTGTGCATAGTAGCTAAATAACCATTTTGTCAACTCTAATTTTCTCAACAAAGAGGGACATTTATCATAGCCATAGAAAAATGATTATTTTTAAATGGAATACACCAAGGAGTACCATCAGAAATATTGACCATTTACAATCATGAACAATAAACCTAAATCAAATAGCTCATTTTTTATCAGCATGTGTAGTCTCTGTGTATATGAAAAATGAATGAAATATCAAGCTAAAATAAAATAGTGAACAAAAATTCAAATTCAAGGCCTAATTTATCAAGAGCAACAAACAATGCGGAACCCCATGATAATCAAAAAAAGAAACATGCTTTGTCAAAAATGTTCAAAATCCTATCACCAAGCACAAACATATGAAATCAAAAAGGGAAAAAAGACAAAAAATAAGAAAAATCATTAGGACTATAGAGAATCAAGTTCTAGAAATGGACGGTTCTGATGCTTTTCCATTACAACAATTGAGCATTCATCATTTGGTACTTCTTGGTGTATTCCATTTAAGTATGTCAGGCACAAAGTATTTTATTTACATTTGAAAAACATGTAGATTTGACCAAGTATTACTAGGAACTAGACCTAACAACAAATGGACTTGTGATGATTTTCACAATAGTACATTTCTTTCTGGGTCAGCTCCCAGTAGTGCTTAGGAAAATCTGCATGTTCATCATCTGTTTCTTTGAAAACTTTCCATATTCTGAGAAGAGGTATGAGTAGAGGCAAAAGAAGGGATTTTTGTGAAGGTTTCATAGAGCTATGTTACTTTTGGCCCACCTCAACTCAGTAAAGAAGATATTCTGTAGAATTTTAGAGATCTAGCAAATCTTCACAAATATCCCTTCTAGCCTCCACTAAATATACGTGTTCTCAGAATCTAAAAACTTTGATCATTGATCTATTTGGTTATTATTTTTATTTATTGATTGGAATCATTACAAATTTGGTCTCTTACACATCCCACCCTACTTATCTCCTTCCACTCATGGTGCAGGAGAACCAAGGTCAAGGACAGGACCTAAGGAGTGCACCAAGGTCACTGATAGATCCTTGGGTAGAGGTGAAGACAACATCGCCCTCAAGGGTCCTTTGATGATGTAATAGACCAATAATGGTCATGCAATGATATTTTGATCATATAATGATAATATTGTAATGAGATCAAGGATGTAAGCCTTTATGGCATTTAAAAGGATAAAGTGTACCTAGGGGTCACTAGGGGTCATTATGTTAATCCCAGAGAATATGAATTGGTGAAAGACCTATAAGGCCAATAATATTTGTATTATGACCAATAGAGCCTTAAGAGTTATGTTATGTTGTCAATTTGACAAATTTTATTTTCAACTTGACAACAATCTTTGGTTTATTTTGTTGACAATCAGTTTAGACTATTTAGGAACAATTTAAAAAATAGTTAGTTAGTGTTTCAAATTTCATTTGTACGGACTGTGTCTATTTGGAAGCAATAAAAAATTGATTTATGGAAATGTTTTGAAGTTTCCTTGATTTTATATCAACCATAATCTTGGTTATGGTTGCATGATAGGTTTTAAGACATATTAGATCAAGTTTGGACCTCTGTAGCTTTATTTTATTGATTTAGAGTTGACTATCCTATAGAAGTTCACAAATTTGCTTTGGTTTCCACCATGGATTTGTAAGATCCATCCCCTTTTTTTACATATTGTAACTTGGGGATGGATTCACATTTGTAACATGTATTTCTAACATGAATAATGCAAAAACAAGAGGAAGTTTGTAGTGATTAATGTTGGAGAGCTGAATGGACAATATTGGAGGGTTACATGCATGGTGCATGGTTAATGTAGTAGGAGTTTGAGCCATTGGAGGGGATCTTTTTATGGTTGAATCCACTTATTTATGGCCTAAGGATGGTGAATCATCCCTTTATTTTAAATTCTAGCATTGGGAGGTCATACACTGACCAAGCCCTAGGTTATAGGGGTTTTAGAGGAGAAAATTAGGGCTTTTTCATATGGAGAGATCTGAGGACCAAATTGGTTGTAGAATCCATGGTTTGGGATAATTTGGTAACTTTTGTGAAAGTCTCAAGGTTTGGGATGAAGAACTATTAGGGGTTGCTTTGTAAAATAAGTCAAATTAGCCCTCCTAGTTTAGGGACAGTGTCAGATTTGAGAGGATTGGTCCAAAGCACCTATGGTTGATTTTTGGGTATGTGGTCAAGTTTCCAAAAGGGTATTGGGATATTTTATTGGTTTTCATAGTTTTTTGGGAAAGGTTTGATAAAATATTTAAAAATCATCGCTGTTGTACTGGGAGGACTGTGCCAGACTGGGCAGTTTGGAGAAGAGGGACAGATTGATTGCAAGGAGTTTAGATTTTTGTGTGAAGATTAATGAAGCATGTTGGGATCCTTAGGAAGTTAGGATCACCTTGTAAACAAGGTCCATGTGTTTTTTTGATGAACCCTATTGGTTGAGGGGTGCAATTGTATGGAGCATGAAGTAGGATTGACTGGTTTGGGTTTGAAGAATGTTCATGTTAGTAATAAGGTCCCCATATGTAATGTCAATTTATAACTTTGTATATGATGCCCATTCATAACTTTGATTAGATTAAAAACATTTGCCCTACATCCAAAATTTGAGAAAAAAAAACTATGTTTTATAAGTAAACTTATGCCTAGGAAACTTCTTAGATGTTGAAGAGGGCATTGCATCATAGAGGGCATTCTATCAAAAATTGTACTATGTCAGGAATGGTCATAAGAAAGTCTACTTTCAAGATTTCATATTATTCACAAGTTTTTTTTTCTGTTTAATATTGGCATAAGAAGATTTGCTGATATATTTTTTTGTTAAAAGTTAAGGATTTAGAATACCCATTTTACTAATGGGTATCCATTCTATCAAACTAGCCCCAAAAAATTTGGCATCATCCTTGAGAGTGGAGTACTAAGATTTATTGATATCTTTCTAGCTCAGAATCAAGGAGTGGGGGTATCCATTCTACCACTATGTATTTGTTCTTTCAAAATGGGCAAGGGTAGAATCTTGGCCTTATTGGAGTACTCCAAAACTCAACCCACCTCACAGATTTCAATACCTTGACTCATCAACTCGACAAGATGAAACATGGTACCATACAGTCATATGAATAAAATTTAAAAGTTTTATTCAAAGTCAAAAGTATCCAAGTAAAAATTGAAAGTGTTGATTTTTGCAATTTACTTTCCATTGAAGATAAACTTGACCACAACTCAATTTAATTTTGACCAAAACTTAACCCATAAAAGAGACCTCAATGCCTTGACTCATTGACTTGTACATTGAAATGATACCATGCAATCATATGAATACAATGTGAAGATTAAACACAAACTTCAATCAAACTCAAAAAACTATTGATCAAACATGAAAGCACATGCATTCAAAAGATATATTCTCAATTCTGACACAAGTAAAGTTCAAATGTGATATGATACTACAACTTTAATCAAGCATTAAAGGAAAAAGATACAAAAAATAGAATCAGTCTTTATAATTTTAAAACAATTTGTTTCTCTTCTTTTATTGAACTCAAACGTGCATTGTATTCTATTATTGTGGCCATGAATTCTTTCAAAGACTTGTCTGTGGTCCATGAAAATACGCAAGCCTATTTTAGGAAGAAAAACTAACAAAAGAGAGAACAAGCAGACCCAAATGAGAAGTTAATCGTAAATCCATGTTTGATGGCTAAGTTCTTGTCTCTCATGTCGACCATTGTCTGAGAAAAGATGAACATAGAAAACAAAATAGGCAACTAGTTATCAATGTTAAGATAATGTATGTTAGCTAAGAATGACCTGACATTTCTGCAAGTCGGTATCTTGACAGGACGACCATGTGGTTTGGCGAAGGGTGGATGCCTTGTTTTCTCTATGCCCATTATGATGCAATGCCCTCTTCAACATGTAATAAGTTTCTTAGGAATAAGTTTACTTATAAAACATAGTTTTTTTCCTCAAATTTTGGATGTAGGGTAAATGTGTTTAATCTAATCAAAGTTATGAATGGGCATCATATACAAAGTTATAAATTGACATTACATATGGGGACCTTATCACTAACATGAACATTCAACAACAACATTCTAACCAAGATTTGAAACTTGGTGGAAATAATTAGTATGTCTATTGTTGGAAAACTAAGGACCAGCTATAGAGCCAACCTAGGTTACTGCATACAGTCTTCCATATAGAAATAGATCATTAGTGAACTATAAAGAGACATATGAGGCTACTTCACCAGAAATTTTTGCGATTTGGTAGCTTGGCAGGATGGTAGTATCGGTTGACCTTCTTTTCTTTCATGAAAAATTTGTACATTATTTATGATATGATACTCTCTTCAATATCCAAGAAATTGAAGACCAGAACAAAAATCCCAATGGTTTTACTCAAACCAGAAAAAAAATCCCATTGTTAACATTAATAAACCCTACGTTTACATTGGTGATTTGTTTTCCCAATGGTTTTACTCATATTGGGCAATGCAAGCATTTGTAAGGTTAGGGTTAGTTTAAACTACAAAGAAGAATCAATAAATTAGAAGAGGGGAGTGACATACAAGGCCATTAAAAAACTAGTGAAGAGATAAAACGCATGTAGAAGTAGCACAAAGGTGAAAAGGGGTCAACTTACTGATTGAATTCCTTTGTTTGAAGAGTGGTACTAGAACTTACAGGTGGTGTTGAGGCTAGATGCGTAGGGTGCGGTGTGTTAATATGATTTAGAACAACATAGAGGGGGGGTGAATCAGTTGTTCTCAGGTCCAGTTGTATAAAAACAATCTTTAAACTCTTCAACAAATCAGATCTAATAACCAACACCTACTCAGTCATTATTGATTGCATAACAGAAACATATAACAATGCAGTCCACTTATCCAATAGCATCTAACTTGTAAAACAAAGAAATGTTCAAACCAAAACATTCACACAAGTATCAACACCAGGATTTATAGTGGAAACCCAATTTGGGAAAAACCACTTTTTAACATTTTACTATTATGTTCACTCTTTTAAAGTGAGCTCAGTGAAAAGCCAACCCTATAAAAGGTTACAAACACACTATCAGGTGTGACCCAGTTAAAGGATTTAAACCACTCTTTTAAAAGTGCGCCTTGTTATAGGACTTACATACACTCCATTAGAATGCAACCTTGCTCAAAAGATTTATACCTATGACTATTAGGTCAACCTTTGTTAAAAGGATTTTGACTATTACAATGGTTAGAAAGTAGCAGTAATATTGATCTGAGAAACATACAACTCACTTTGCAAATATCAAATCCAATTCCGTACACATATGTTGGCTTACTGACTGTGAATCTTTTCCATCTCCATCACTGATCTTCTTGGAACCCTTCAAGTGATCACAACACTTCTCCCTCGGCCTTTTCTACTTAGACAGTCAATAACATCAACAACACTTCCAACATCCACTTCTCCTTCTTACTTCAACCTCTTGCTTAGGTTTCCTTAATACTACCTCTATTAGGTCAATACATCTTTTGCTGCTTAATCTCCTTCGTAGATCTTAGGGTTATGTCAAATTCATTGAATCCATCCTACATTATGTTCTTCAGCTATCCTTTTGAAATATCTCAAATCTCTTAAATATTTACAATAAAACATTTTACAGTGCATTAAATGCTTTCATATAATCAATAAATAAAGTCAACATGTTTTACATAATCCAAGAATTCAATGATGTCGGCTAGAAATCTGAATTCTTCATCAAATGCAAAATACTGACGCTCGGTCAATACTGTGTCCAACTTCTCGGTCTTCTCTGGAAAGCTCGATCACCACATAAATTGTTTTCTCAACTAACACTGTCTTCCTCGGAAATTAACTGGTGTTCAGTCAACACTAATTTTACTCGGCACATACTAGCTCGGTTGACACAAACAACACTTGACTTAAACTATATTTCTTCACTTTTTCTCGGTTAAACCTACCAGTTTAGTCTTCATTCTTACTTAGATAAACAATACATTGTCTTATCATTTTGCCACATAATCAAGTACTCATTGAAGTATCAAGATAACTCAACCTTTCCTTAGGTGTTGTTGTTACCAACCTTGCCTATCCCCTTAGCAACACTCAAATAGATATAGTACTTTCTTAAATAGAAATAGTCTTACCAGTTAAGGTTTGACATCAATGACAATACAACAATTACTTCAATTGCAATTTCCAACATGGTGTCCACAAATGCCCTCCTTCCCTCCTTCACCTCTCCTTTGTGCACGAAGTAATTGCAAAATGAAATAAAATGAAACCGTGTATTTTTTTAAAATTGTATTCCCATGTTGGTTAGAATTACAACCACTTGTCATGGTCGTAATTCTGACCAACACGGGAATAGATTAAAAAAAATCATTTTTTTCCTTCTATAAACCGACCAAGGAAAATCATTTTAATGCTCGGTCAGAAATGTTGGTCTAAAAAGTGGGTCAAATGTACTAGTGTCATAATGCATAGTATAACCTTCTAGAATACCTTGGGAACACACCTACCCAAATCTCCATCCTTGACCTTCTCCGCACTTCACACATCCATCAAGACATCCTCAACCGAGCCCTCCAAGAAGGACATGTCCCCACAAACATTAATACCATCCATTTTGAGAACCTAGCAGGACATCTATCCACACCATGTGCACTTTCCTTCAAGCCTTTTGACATACTATCTATTGAGCTTGACCACAATCTCCCCTTTTGCATCACCATCATGGTCAGAGACTTTGCCATAAAAAGGGTCATGATAGATAATGGATCAGCCCTAAATTTATGTACCTTGAAGTTTATCTAACAAGTGGTATATATAGAGGCCCACCTATCACATGATTTCATTACTATCAAGGCCTATGATAACTTGGAGTGTACCTCAGAAGGTACCTTTCTTTTGTCAATCAAACTAGGCCCAACAATTGAAGACATGGTCTATCATGTTGTTGATCTAGACCTCCCATACAACATCCTCCTCGGCTGACCCTAGATTCATTCCATCAAAGTCGTTCCATCCATCTATCACTAGTGCCTAAAATTCCCATATCAAGGCACTAAAATCACCATTCATGCCGATCCCCAACCCTTTGTTAGTGATTTTTCTTGCAGGGATCCTAATACAAGCCCTGAGTGCTTAAATGGAACTCTATGATTCCTAAACTCCTGATTCAAACAAGAAAAGACTAATTAACAAGGACTAAGTCCTTCTTCACTTCGAGCTCTCGGCTACAGGTAGGTGTACTTATCAGATCTACTTCTTCAAATTATTACAATAATAGTTTATATCCTTGATACAAACCTAATCTTCTCAGCTCTACAATAGACATGAAAGTAAATAGTCATTGATTTTGATTTGATGATGAAAGATGTAGAAACAAATAGTGACTAGTGCCTTATTAATTGGGCAACAGATTCAGATGAAAGTAAATCCCTAGAAATCTTATGATTTCAAAACAAATAAACCCCAAATGAAATTCCTTACAAATCATTCTCTCATTCCCCTACCCAAACATCAAATTCATACACATTGTTAAACTCTCAGAATTATGCCAAAGATTTATTCACTCCTTGAGAGAAACTAAGAACACAGATTCATAGTCACCTTGTAACCAACATATTAGAGTGTCTTACAAACTAATACACAAGAATTTAAAACAATATACATGAAGACATCACCAATATAGGATTGGGATTCCACTGTTTTTCATTCAAAAATACCTAGTTCATTACAATCAAGAAAACTAGGAAAACCTCAAAAAAAGGAAGCTCCTAAGATAGAATACTGCCTCTGTAGTGATTATTCCATCATCCCTGTAATAATGAAGAAAAACTGAGATATAGGAGAATGTGGTTAGTTGGAGCCAACTGACAGCTGTCCATTTTCAGCACAAAATACCTCTGAATTCTCCTTCAAAATTGATCCTCACATTGATTCTCTCCAAACTTCTCAACATGCCTGCAATGATTTCCAACTGATTTGATTCTTTCACCTCAAGGAAATGATTTGATTCTGAGACACCAAAACCCATACTGCTCTTTCCCATTAAGTCAAATCTAAGAATAATTATTGCCATCAGATTCCTCATCTCCTACCATTTTCGGAAACATATAACATGTCTATAGACATATAACATATCTATATTAATTCTATGAGCAAGCCCATCATTTAAATTTTTGGATTTAATTCCTAAGTCTGGACTATGCACCTTTTTAAAATCTTTTTGCACTTTAAATTTGGGCGGGCCCCACATAAGCCACGTGGCATCATTTGATTGGTTTGACTGACCACCTCACTATCCAATTGGAGCTACCTACATCATCATTTATTCTCGGTCACCGATGCCACATCACCACCCCTTCCATGTGTCAACATCCAGCTTGCTGCTACTTCAACCTACAAGTCTATCCGCTAGCTCATCTCTTTGCCATATGTCAGCTTGTCGTAATGCCACAAAGATTACCATCGAGCACCTTTACCTTTGTGGACATGCGACCACCGTTGATCTACCGAGCACACATCTTGAGGCATCTATTGGTTATCCATTTGACTGCTCTATCATTGCCTTGTCACTGACTTCAGCCACGTGTCATGTTCTTACTTGCTCTGTGATTCACTCAGGCACTAACTGCATCAACCTCACCACATCATCAGGAGGACACATGTTGCGATGTCACAATCCCGTGATGGTAAACCTTGTGCATCTCTACCTTTGTGACTATACGACAACTGTTGATCCTTGGGCACACATCCCAAGGTGTTGGATCTTCACTTGCATGATGTGTTAAAATTTCCTCACCTTCACATGGGACCCACTACCACATCATCACTAGCTGTCATCTACATCACCTCCTCGGTTGTCACACATGTGTGGAGAGCCTCTTCCTGGGCGTCCATACTTGGACACCATGTTATTGTGCATTTGGTCATATAAACAACTGATTTTGCTCCTACACCACCAATGTGGGACTAAACTTGTGGGAGTTTTTAAATATTTCATTAAAATATCTCTATAGTGCCTAGTTGTCACACACTTCCAGGCGGGCCCACAAGCTTAGAGGAAACCAATTCCTCTTTCTTTCTCTTTACTCTATTTTTGGGCGACAGTGTATTTAAAATATATAGAAACCCAAATCTAGGCACATGTGGGATAAACCCACATGTAGCCCCTTTCACATATTTTCCTTTTCTTGGTTGCCTATGCATGAGCTTTCCTTTGTTTGATGTTTGGTGTGCATCCCTACGTCACATACTAGTTTACATTGGTCTCTCATTGACATGTTGATTGGCATGCATACCCCAATAAACCCCACACACCCTTACAAATTTTGGTAAGCTACCTCTTGTTTTCATTGTGTGCTGCCACAACATTTGTGTGAGTTCTCTTTCCTCTCACTGGCACATGCTCATTTGTGTTCGTCCCTTTCTCCCTTATGTAGACCATTCCAAATTGTATGCACATTACACCTGCCAAACCTCTACACACCCATAATCTTGCCTTGTGTGAGCTGGCAACATCCTTTTGGCATTCACGCTGTCTGCAGCCTCCACACAGACCCCTTTGTAAGTGCATAGCCCTGCGCTTGGTTGGCATCTACTTCATATCTTTCAACCTTCCCTCTAACATTCACGCACATCCTCTAAATTCAATGCACACCAGCTTGTGTATTCATGTGAGAATATCTTGTGCTCGTTTCTTCTGCAAGTGTTGGCACACACATCTCCAGCATGTGGGCCACACACCAGTCTCATTTTTTATTTTAACTTACCATATGCACTCCCTTATATGCTGCGCAATTCCTTTGTTCATACTCATGCTACCTCAAACACTTGGTCTCTTTAAAAAGAATGTGGTATCCTCCATCATTGGTCTCATGTGCTGGCTACCTCACATATTTATTAACTTTTTTGCCTTCTCATTTAGTTTTTTGCCCGCTGACATACACCAAATGGTTATGTGCACACCTTATGCAAGAAAGCACATAAATCCCCTCATGATTCGGTTTATTTGGTACACTGGCTTTTGCTTCACACACTTCTTTTACTTTAAACTTACAGGCTCGTCCACTTGGCAGCCTTCATTGCATTCTATATGTATCTATTGCCTTCTCCATGCACTTCAAGTACCTCTAACATGATGGCACACACACCACCATTTTGTGTTAAACTCTAACTCATTAAAACACATGGCATACTAGGCTGAAGAATAAACACAATACCGACATTGAAGCGCATACCAGGTGCCCCTTTCATTGTTTGAAATAAGCTCATCAACCAGGGAGCTCAATTGAAAATTAACATTTTAAACACCATGTTTACCTCTTACTCATCCAAAACATAATCACTTAGTGAGAAAAGCCATAGTGTCAAAATGTCAATCACAACCGTTCATTCATTATCACTGCAAGATTTCCCAAAAACCACAACTAGCCTCAAGAAACAACCTCAAAAAATTGACTAAGAGACCTCACAGGAAGACACCGTGAGGAACTTGGCTTCTTTTCCAACATTTTCTCACAATCACCATAGGAGCTTGCATGAAAATATTTGAGCAATGAGATATCAATGATCAAACATGGCACTTCAAGAATCTGAACCTATTCGCATTACCAAATCTATATAAATCACCTCCAAAACTAACTTCAAAAACTGACCAACTGGAAACTTCATGAACCAAAAAATTGGGCACTGATTCACCTCCATACAAGGTACACAAATCCACAATTAACATGCCCAAAAGATCAAGTGGTGAAAAATAAAAAAACACCAAAGTCAGTCTGTTAGGAATATTCAAGACTAAAACAGTGAAATATGTAGAAAACTGATTTGGAAACAGCATAGGAAAGTGATCAAATGGATTGGTAGAGACTCAAAAATATTTGAAGAAGGTAAATTCTAGGTCTATAGTATGGAACAACATTCAAATATACTTGAACTTGAACCGGGTGCAGACTACAAAGTCTCAAAGTAGGCCACTTAGAAAACTGGACTAGGCATTCGTAGAGAAACTTAACAATCTGCAAATGGAATGATACTGGCAAATAGGTCAAACGGGCATATGGGGGGCTGAAAATGGATTTGAACACTCTTTATCATGCCTAAAGTATGATGCAACAACCCACATGTAATGACTATCAACCGGACAAAAGATGCAAGCCTCCAAAGTGGGCTACTCAGTGAAATTTTGGATAGACAATGCAGATTTCTGAGAACTCCCTTAAATGGCCACTTCTAAAACATGTCAGAACTAAAAAATAGGACCTCAAACCTATTACATATGTCAAATGATAGGTGATAGACACCCTATCCAAGTGACTCATCAATAAAAATCAACAGGTCCACATTTTCAATGCACTCAAACCAGGCATCTTTCAATGAATTTCAAAGGCACAATTCTGACACTTAGACAAAATTTACAAATATGGACTCAAAACATATTTAGGATTTTTGAGCTCCAACACCCTTTTCAAAATGTCATGTGTTGGAAGCTTCATTCCCCCACTATACCCACTATCCTAGAATCGAAATTGGCACTTCCATTGCCAATTCCCATAGCGATCCAGAGACTATCCTTGCCTCCACTCTCTCTTCTGTCAAGATCAACAACATGGGTTGTGGTGAGTACATCCTAAATGATGCCTTTTTAGTAGGGGCCCTACCACTTGATCCACATACACAAGGGCACCCAAGCCACCAAAGCCACCAAAACAAGCCTACTCAGATCTTGAAATTAATCAGTTGGGGAAAAGAAAAATTTGAGGCTTAAGGAAAGTAAGTATGTTATTTCTCATGGTATTTTGTACAAAAAAGGTATTGATAGGAATTTTCTGAGATGTGTTGACAAGGGTTAGCAAATGAAGCTTCTGAAAACATTTCATGATGAAGCTTGTAGGGGACATTTTTCCTCTACTATGACAACATTCAAAATACTAAGGAACAAATTTTACTGGCCATGGATGTTCAGGGATAGTTATTCATACATAAAGGATTGTGAGAAATGTAAACTTTTCATGGGAAAACCTCAGTTGGCTGCTCTGACTTTGAAGCCAGCCACTAGTTGATGAACCCTTCAAGTAGTGGGGTTTAGATTTTATAGGTCCTATAAATCAAGCCTCAAGTGCAGGTCATTCATATATACTCACAGTGATTGACTAATTTAATAAATGGGTCGATGCCATTCCCACCAAAAAGAGTAGTTCACAAGTGGTATGTGATTTTCTCAGAGAGTACATTCTAGTCTGTTTTGGAGTGCCTCAAAAAGTGGTCATTGACAATACAACATATTTTTCATCTTAGGATTTAACTACTTTTTGTTATGACCGTGGTATTTCTCAAGCCTCTGACTATTTTCCTCAAGGAAACGGTCAGGCGGAGTCAAGCAATAAGAATTTAGTGGAAATCATGAAAAAATTGGTGAGCACAAATGTGAAAGATTGGCATTAGAAGCTATATGAAGCATTATGGGCTGACCACATCACTCCAAAGAGATCTATAGGTATGGAACCCTTTTAATTGGTATACGGCATTGGAGCACAAGTTTCCCTACCACTTGAATTGTCAGCAGCTAAGTTGCAACTAGAAATTGAAGAAGAACACTTTCAGGATGCTTTGGAAAAGAGAGTATTATATTTGAGTAAGCTAGAGGAAGAAATACAAAGGATGGTAGATCATATAACTAATCATCTGATGAAAGTGAAGAAAATATTTGATATGAAGGTGAGATCGAGAAGGTTCATGAAAGGTGATGAGGTATTGCTAGGAGATAAATGAAGAGCAACTAAAGGAGCTCACGATAAATTTAAGTCTTTATGGAAGAGTCCTTTCATCATATAGGAGAAAATAGGCTCAAATTCATACAAGTTGAAGTATCCATATGGATAGATCATGTCGTTTACTTATAACGGACAAGATCTTAAACTTTTTAAGCTCTGATCGAGTTGTTCCCTTCCATGTACATAATTTCCATTTTATGCTTTTTGTTGCTTTCCTTTCTTTTTGTTTTCATTTTCTCTATTTTATTTTCTTTCGTTTCATTTTGTCTGTTCTTATCTTCTATGTCTAAGGTTAACTTGAGTTCTGAGTTCTTCGTGCTTCAAGAAACCCAATCCCTAGTTAGAGCCGATGTTAGTTCAAGTATTTTTCAGAGTCGCCATATGTTTAGTTTTTAATATTCTTTTTATTTTGAACCATCAACTTTGATATTCCCTTGTATAAAATCACTTTGTCTCCAGTTTATAAGCTTTCAGAAGTTGGTATGAGTCCTTAGTCATTTTCTTTTGATCTAAGCCTCCTTATTTTGCAAATTCTAAATTTTTGAACCTTTGGTCACTCCTAAAATTTTGAACTGATTTGCACCTTTGAACCATTTTGAAGTTGGTTCAAACTGGTTCAAACTGGTTCAAACTGGTTTGACATTTTGAAATGGTTCGTGCAAGGTAAGTGGTGGAGCCCAGATGACTTTCATGACAACAATTGCTAAAACTTTTTAAAAGTTCACAGTGAAGCAGGTTTTTCACATGATCGTTGGTGACGTCAATAATAAAGGGGTGTTTTGTAAATAAATGAGGGAGTAATCATGATAAGTTGTCATCTATAAAAATCATTAAATGAGGAGGTAAGAAGTCAAGCACCTGAGTTCAGGCGCAAAATCTAAGAAAGTTTTATTTATGGGAAAGTAATGATTATTGAGTAAGGGAACTAAAGTTGAAAAGACATCTATTTATGGTAATTCACCATGAGTTATCTTATCATACAGTGTTTTCAGTTGAGATAATCTTCCCGCGATCTTTCTCATTAATTACCCATCAAAATTAATATTTTAAAAAGGGCTCACATTATGTATGATAACTTCATTCTTGTTTAAGTGCAAGCTGTGAAGGGTGCTAAGCAGTTGATTTTGGTATTTCAGTAGGAGTGGTTTGCAATGAATCAAGGTAAATTTTGATAAACTCCCTCATTCAATTTTTAATTATCAAGATGTTTCTCTACAAACTTGGTTCTGGTTGTGGTTGTGAACATGAAGTCCTCTCTTCATTTTTTTGGAAATAACGTCAGTATGAATTGCAAGGGTCCTTTGTTAATTGATATAGATTTAAAAGGGGTTAATGTAGAAGCAATGTGTACTAGATTACAAGAAAATGTAGAGGAAGTGCATGTAACTAAAATTCTAGATAGTGGGTTACTACAAGCAATAACTTTTCCTCAAGCTGTTATAACCCCCGAGTTAATCCAAGAGTGTGTGAACACTGATATTAAAGCTCAGTGTATTAGGGATAATGATGGTAAAGTGTTGCTTCTAATTTCTAGAGATACTATGATGTCTATTTTGAAAATCCCTAATGAACCTTTTTCTGACTTTACTCCTACTTAGTCGTATGCTGAATTCAGGGAGGCCCTTGAGAAAAACCTCTCATGTATTGCTCGCAACTGGACAGAAACATTTTATAAGGGTGGGTCTCGACTTCCCAAAGGTTTGAGTAAAAATCATATGAAATCCCATGTCCGTGACCTAATAGTCATGTTGCATAGAGTCAAAGGTTCACCTGAGGCTCTTTTGTTTAAAGAATGGATGTATCATTTCATTGACATCATTTTGGTAGGAAAACAATATTTAGACTCATCCAAAATCATAGCTAGTTCCATGAGAGAATAGTTAAAATTAGCATAGACTATTAAGAAAGACTTCTTTATGTCTTCCTATCTTGTGTATTTCTTGGCCTGTACCCAATATTTATCATCCTTACCCCATGAAGCTTGGGATCAGAACGTCTTGATATATGACTATTTCCCTATGCTGTAGAGAAATAAAGTTTTAACTGACTACAAGAAGGTTCATGATGTCTACTCTAACAAACAATGTTTTGAACTAGCTAGAATGAAAGAATGAAGGTTTTTTCCCGAAGCCTTGCAATTGGTACAAGTTTATGGTAGAATTTTTATTCAATTTACTAAGTTCACCTACCTTAGAGTGGGTTGTTTTGATGAATAACCCCTAAAATTACCTAGGTTTACCTTAGACTACTTTGTAATAGCTGATATTTGCCAACATCTTGTGGTGGTGATCAAGAAATATATTCCTGAAGATAAGTGGAATAGTTTATTTCCTCTTAAACTTGGAAGACTCTCCTATAAAAGTCTATAGGATGCCATAAATATTGGATTAGATTTGTGTGGGTTTGATTTCAAATTCTACCATGAGAGAAATGATTTTGATAATAATGGATTTGTCAGGAAAGTCTTGGAGATGGAAGGTCAGTTTATACCTTTATCTCACCTGGAGGACCATTGGGAAGATTGTCTAGATGAAAGAGAATTTCAAAAGAAAGACAATTCTAGGTTGTTGTTGACACAAATCACTGCATATCATTTGAAATTAGATGTTAGAGGAATTTGTGAAGATGGTTGAGGGGTTTTTGAACCTGAGTACTTGAAACAGACAGTGATGCCCTTGTCTCTTATAAATTGGTCTAAACTTGAAGAATATGATATGTTACATAGAACCACCCATGTAATTGAACTCACTAAGAGATGGCTTCAAAATAAAAGAGAAATTGCAACACCTCATGTTCAATTCCTTCCTCCCCTGATGCTGACATTATCTTTTCCATTGATTCCATAGGTGGTAATAGGAGTTCAAAGATCTTGATTTCTGAATTATTTGAAAGTCAACCCATTGTACAAAGGACAAGGTCCAAGACCAAACTTACAAAGCAAGGAAAATTGGATTCTCAAAGAGAAGTTCAGGTGAATCTTAAGATTGAGAAAGAGCATGATACAAGTCTGATGGTAGTGAATTGTAAGTATGGTTGACCTTTGACAACGTCTCTTAGGTCATAGATACCATGAGTACTCTAGCAAAGGATGTAGAGAAAACTGAATTACCTTCGTCAGTACCTGATTGGCTAACAACTTCAGTAAGAAAATGAGCCTTGTACTAGTTTCCTTACCTGTTAAAGATGTGGTCAATAAATATTTTTCCAAAACCCCAAAGAACAAAAGAATGAAAAGTTATGCCCGACTAATTATAGATGCTTAATCATGGGAATTTATAGTTGAGATTGTTGTGTACAAGCCCAAAGTCATTTCTGCAAATTTAAGTGTTTAATATTTTGAAGTTACAAAAGTGGGTTTAGGCACATTGAACCGGGAAACCAAGGAAAATTGGTTGGAGAAGTTTTCATAGCAGATGCTTGCTAAATCAAAGAAGGATGCCAAAGAGAAGAGGGAATTAAAACAAATAATTAATTAATACTATGGCACAATACATTAGTTCTTTGGATAGATGTGGTGTCTTTCCCATGGTTCAAGCCTCTCGGTCCTTTGATCCTAATTCACCAAATAGTCAAAGGTTGATGAACCAAGTTCAGTGTAGTAAGGCCATAGCGGAAACCATGGATGAGTGGGTGAATAAAGTACTAAAAAGGGGGAAATATTTCTTGTAACAATGTTTTTGTATTTTCAATGATGTTGATGCTTTATTAAGTGAAGTTCAACCTCAACTCACAGCTTGTGAGACAAAAGAAAGAAAGTGGTATGTAATTATTGCACAGATCACAGATGTAGAGTTATATGGCATAGAGAATTTCCTCATAGATAACCCTCTTAAATCAGTGGATGCCAGCATGCTATATATAGTCAAAGAAAATGCAAAAATGTAGATGTTCTATGTACGAGCTAGCCATCATTGAAGTGAAAAACATGGAAGGATGGATTAAAGAAATTTACGATAAATTTATCAAATATATGCTAATCATAAGTCCCAATAGCACATTTTTTAATGAAGAAGAAAATATCAACATTGAACCTCTAATGAAATATTTTAAAGAATATTTGAAAGTGATCAAAGAAAAATCTAATCCTACACCTACAAATCTCACAAAGGTGGAACAAGTTGAGGCTATTCTTATTCTTTGCATGAAACATTTGCCAGGTTATTCAAAATATATCACTTAGACAATGAAATAGGATCACGAAATGTGGAAGATTCGGTTGTTGAGCCTGAGGAATCCAAGTCACAGCGTAGTACAAGATTTCATAAGCGTTTATTGCAATTGGAAGCTGGCATGTGTAGCGATAGATGACAAGGATCAAGATGAAGATGGAATTAAAAAATCCCATGCTTAGTAGTCTTTTATTTTTATTTTCTCTTTACATTTCTTTAAACTCGGAGGATGTCCCCTTTTTAGATCTTTTTTGTTATTTTAAAATACTCTGGTTAACTGTTAAGGAGGTCGAATTTTCAGGGAGACCTCCTTGACTTCAAAAACTATATATTTTGATGGATGAAATAGTTTTAGGGGTTAGTAGAAAAGGGAAGAGAGGATAAGAGTGTTCTTTCTCTTTTTTGGGATATACAATAGTATTTTCTTTTTTATGGTAATACTAGAAACTGAATCTATATCTATTATTTTGGAAAGACATTTTGTGGTTGAACTGTGAATCAATGCAATATATTTTAGTTCTATGAATTCAATCTGAATATGTGTTCTTTATGGTTGAAGTGTGAAACATTGCTTTGGGAATGCTTTTCTCTCTATGAACTTTTTTGATCTTGTGAGATAATCATTTGATGAATTCTGGTATTGCTACTCTCTTCTAATAGAGAAAATTTATAAATTACTCAAATTCTTGAAGGGCATTGTGATCTTCTCAATTCTTTCATTTTGCTATAATTATTTAGTATGTGGCATCTCATTTATGAATGTCATCTATGAATGAGTAGTGTTGTCCTTTTTCTTGATTTGAGGTTAAAAACAAACACATTTTTTGTAGTTTAGGGATTCATTACATATCCAACGAGGGAGTTGCACCTCAAGAAATTCAGAGGGAGGCTAATAATCAAGTCTACCTAGCTGTTGTGAACTAATTTGATCTTAAATTTTAGGGTAATGGAGGTTATTAATAATTGAATATAAAGAAGACAAATCTACTCACTAAAAAAATATTAATAGCACTTGTGTTATCACAATAGATTATCATTGGATCAGTGATCTCCTCATTCATACCTTCCAATAGTTACTTTATCAATGCAATATTTGAACAATTAGAAACAACAACAACATATTATGCTTCTACAGTGGACTAAGAAATGCATCCTTATTTCTTACTTATCCAAGTTACCAATCTATCTCCTAAAAAGAATGCTCCACCAGTAGTGTTGTTTCTATCATCAATGTTTCCATCCCAATCAGCATCAGTGTAAACTTTCAGTTCAAAATTTCCTTCTTTCTTATATCATAATCCATAATTTTCAGTATTCTTCAAGTATCTCAAAATTCTTTTCACAACAGTCATGTGTGATTCTTTAGGATTAGCATAGAATCTAGCTACAATTTCAACTACATGTGCAATATTTGGTCTACTATATACAACATACATTAAATTGCCAATCATAGCTATACAAGGTTTGATTTACCTTGGTTGACTTGTCATCATTTGTCATCTTGCATCCAGTGACCATACCTATGTACCAACTATTTTGAATCTTCCATACTGAATGTCTTCAAGACTTTGATGTACTTTGATTATGTGATGTATATGCGTTCCTTCTATTGAGTATTTACAATCCAAGGAAAAATTTGATATCACCAAACATTGACATTTCAAATTCTTTCCTAATTTCATCAGCAAAATATTTGCATAAGTTATCATGACCTCCGAATATGATATCATCAACAAATATTTTAGAAGTAAGAATCTTATCATCAGTTTCATATTTCAAATATAAATTGATGTTGTCACTTGTTCTAACAAATCCAATTCTTATGAGATAAGACTTTAGTCTTTCATACCATGCTCTCGGTGCTTATTTTAGTGCATATAATGCTTTTTGTAGCTTACATACCATGTTCCTCTTATTAGGATCAACAAAACCTTCATCTTGTTTGATGTATACTTCTTCCTCAAGTATCCCATTCAGAAATGCAGATTTAAAATCCATCTGATAAAATTTAAATCCTTTGTAAGAAACATATGCTAGTATTATTCCTACTCCTTCAAGTATAGCAATGGGTGCAAAAGTTTCTCCATAGTCAATTCCTTCTTCTTGTGCATAACCTTTACAAACCAATCTTGCTTTGTTCCTTGTTACATCTCCATTCTCATTTAATTTATTTCTGAATATCCATTTGGTTCCAATCACATTTTTGTCTTTCACTCTCGGTACCAATGTCCTGATGGAATATGGATGAAGTGACTGAGAGGGGGGGTGAATCAGTCAACCATAAAACACTTCACTATAATTTCTTCCCAGATCCCTTAGGATATCTTAATGAATATTATCTATTTAACACTCGGTAAATAGATTGCAGTAACTTTGTAGATGCAGAAAGTATTAGTAAATTATCTTTAGATATTTATCAGCACTTGTATATGATTAAGATAGCAATTAAGAACACAAGAGACACAAGATTTAACATGGAAACCCAATATGGGAAAAACCACCAATGTATCTAGATACTAATTTTCACTTTTCTGAAGTGATGCCCGGTTAGAAGCCAACCCGGTAAAAGGTTACAAAACACACTGTTAGGTGTGACCTTGTTAGAGGATTTAAACACCCTGCTAGGAGTGGCCTGGGAAGAGGTCTTGAAAACAATTCAATGGAATTGTCACCTTGTTAGAGGATTTACAATATGGCTATTAAACCAACTCGGTTAAGAGATTTAGAATTCACTGTTACAATGATAAAATGGTAACAATGAAAATGACCTGTATAATAATGCAACTGCCTTGTTGATTACAGATCTCTGTTCTGCATAAGTGTGATCCATCCTAATCGAATATATCTCTATTGCTCCTCAAGGATATCTGATCATCCTTCACAAATTTGCACACACCTTTCCTATTTCTCTTCTATATATCTTCTGCTATATTCATTTTTCATCTTTCGCATTTGACCTTTTATTTATATGATTTTAGATTTGTCAAATCGACATTACTTAGTATAACAGTCGGCTGAATTAAGCAAACTTTATTTGCAAAAATCCTTCAAGGGCTGACAGTGCTCGGTGACCATAACTTTCTACAATCTTTCGGAGACCGAGGGAACTCGGTAAACACTGATAATCCTTTTTCTTCGAAAACCGACTGAACTCGGTAGATGCTATCTTTTCTTTGATAACCGACTGAACTCGGTAAACACTAAATTTTCTTTGATGACCGACTGAACTCGGTAAATGCTGATTTTTCTTTGATAACCGAGTGGACTCGGTAAGCACTAATTTTACTACCTGGCAGACCGACTGAGCTCGGTAGGTACTGAATGTTGTGGACTATGACATAGTGTGACATCAAAGACAATACATAATTTGAGTAGCAATTTCCTTCAGACAATTGTTTCCAACATGTCCATGTATTGTTTTTCTGTATTTGTTCAATCTCTTCATTCATTGCTTTAATCCATTCATCATTTTCCAATGCATTTCTAATAGTTTTAGGCTCAAATTCACAAACTAAACATGTGTTGTTTCTTAACTTACTTTGAATCATCATTCCCACTCTTTTATCTCCAATTATATGATATTGTGGATGGTGTCTTCTCACATACTTTGCAATTACAAGTTCAGATCTCTGATCTTCAATGTGTTCTCCACTTGGTGCATGATAAACATTCTCATCAGTAACTATTTTCTATTGCTCAATCTATAAAGACTATTTCTTGGTAGCATTATTTTGTTGCTTGGTAATGCCAAACTGTTGCTCGGGTAGAGTTTTAGTTTCTTCAATATAACTCACATTAGGTGTGTAACCATACCATAATTCATAAGGTGTCTTGTTTGATTCTTTCTTCAGTTAAACTTGGTTCAGTCTGTAAAAAATAGTATTAACAGGTTCTCTCCAGTACAATTGTGCAACATCTTTTTCAATCATCAATGTTCTAGCACAATCAACAATTGATCTATTCTCCTTTTAGCAATCCCATTCTGCTAAGGTGTCCTTGTTGTAGATACTTGTCTCTTAATTCCATGCTCATTACAAAAATTAGTGAACTCATCAGAAATAAATTCACCACCTCTATTTGAACTTAAGCATTTAAGTTCCTTACCACTTTCTTTTTCCACTTTTTCTTTGTACCATTTAAACATTTTGAAAGCTTCTAATTTTCTTTTAAGAACATGGCAGTCATCATCCTAGACAAATCATCAACAAACAAGATAAAATATTTGTCTCCATAATAACTCTAAGTTCTCATTGGACCACATAAGTCAGTATGAACTAACTCCAAAATAACATTAGATGAGTAATGTTTTCTCTTGAAACTAGACTTTGACATCTTACCCATTTGACATTGTTTGCACATTATGTGGTCAGGTTTAAATATGCTCAGTGAACCTCTAACTCTCCTTTTCTTACTGATCTTAACCATGTTGTCAAAGTTCACATGACATAACCTCTTATGCCATAACCATGCATTTTCATTTTTAGCCTATAAATAAGAAGTTTTAGCATTGTCCAAATAGAATAAGTTACCTTTTGATTGTTTACCAGTATCGACCAACTTTCCAGTCTCATCATAGATTTTCACCTTTCTATTCTCAAATGCCACTCGGTGACCAGTGTTATTCATCTGTGCTACACTCAACAGATTATAATTAAGTCCTTTCACCCAATATGCATTCTCACATCCGATCTTATTATTGAACAATATAGATCCTTTTCCTTTTACTAGACAAGGTGTATCATTTCCCATTTTTATAGATCCACCATTATAATGTTCAAGATATTTAATTTTTCTTCATCACCAGTCATATGATGTGTGCAACCACTATCAATAATCCAATTATCATTCTTTCTAACTTTAGAAATAAGTGTTGTTTCAACATACCTTTCTTCTTCTTTGGAATCTTCTTTCAATTGCACAAATACCCCTTCTATGTCTTCATCAATTTCGGTCTCAGTGTCATCATATTCATCTTAAACTAGGTAACATGTCTTCTTTCCTTTATCTCGCTAGTCTCGGTTGTCTATGTTGCGATACTGTCAGTTTCCTTTGTTGCTTGTCTCATCTCCTTTCTTATCAGGACATCTTGCAGTAATATGACCAATTTCTATGCATTTAAAAAATACCAAAGGTAGTTTACCTTTATATCTTCATTTTCCTTTTTGTAGTCTTCTAGCCATTAATGCTTCAAGTTCATCAAGTTCCTCTTCTTCACTTTTACTTTTACTTTCATTTCTTATCTTATGTCTGCTATTTGATCTTCAATTTTTAGAGATGACATAAATGTTGATTCTACCTTAGGTAACATACTATTGTCATAGTTATTTAGCTCAAATGAAATCAATCTACCAATCAAACTATCAAGAGAAATGTTATTATAAGTTAAAGCTCTCATTTCATGAATTGTAGATACTCTAATAGCATAGGCATGTAACAATGTTCTAAGAATTTTACTTACCATAGTGTCTTCATCAATAGTTCCACTTGCTCCTTGGATAGCATTCACAACTGATGCAGTGGCATCCTGGATTCTTGTCCAGTTCCTTGTAATTTTTTGACACTCATTCAAGGAGGTGGATGAGCTTGGTAAAGACGTGCTTTTACTCAGTTATTTGGGTAATAGTTCTCGGTCAAATTTTTTTTTTCTTCACCGATGGAGCTCAGTGATCTTGGTGGTGATTCTCAGTTGGAATTTTTGGTGGATTTCAGTGGATGATGGTCACTCAGTGACTTGGTGTTTTGTTTCTCGATTACCGATGGAGTCTATGTGTTTATGTATGTTTCTCGGTCATTGAAGTGGATTGGTTGTTGGAGGACTCGGTTGTTGGAGGGAGCTCGGTCATTGAAGGAGACTCGGCATTTTTGGTGCTGAATAATGCTTGTGGAGCTCGATTGGTACGTTTTCTTGGTATATTTCCTGACACTTAGTATTGTGACTCACCGACAGTTGTTCTTAGAGATTTGGGAGGCCGACTTGGTGCATTTATTATTGGTAGTTGATGTCACATTCTCCTATGTGGATATGGAGGCCGACATAGATAATTTAATTATTGTAAGGCTATTTGAGAGCCAACTTGTACTACATTTAATATTTGTTTAGGGGAGTTAATGGTTTCATCCAGTCGACTTGTGGATGATGATTAGTATTTAAGTAGATGTTGGGTAGTTGTTTGAGGAGTTAGAAGAGGTAGAGGGAGTAGAGATCTAGAATCAGATTAGATATGGATAGAAGGTAGCAGAGTTAGTAGCTTCTGAGCACAATTTTAGATCTTTCTTGGAGTGCCTACCAGTGTCATGTTGTGTTGTAGACCTAGGCTAGCTGAGGAGAAGTGTGTTAGATCATGTGTGATCTTGCAAAATTGTTTTTTTCTTTGTAATTGGCTGTAATCGAGAAGGCCTTACAGCCCGGCACATTGCATGTAATCAGTTCATTGATGAATTAAGATATCAGTTTTCTTTCAGATCTGGTGTTATTGTTGTGTTATTCCATTGTACAGGTGTTTGGTTGCAAGTTTGGACAGTCCTTAATTGGATCCTCCATCCTTGACTACATTAAAAAATTCCTTGATTTGGTTTCTATACTGAGTAATGTTCTCACCTTCTTTCATCTTCATATCATAAAACTTTCCTCTTAGACTTTCAGCTTTTGCCCTTAGCACATTCACATTTCCTCCATTAACTAGTGTAAGCTTGTCCCACATCTTCTTTGCAATGGTACATGTCTTAATGTCTTCAAATTTAGCATCTGATAAAGAAGAAGCAATTTGAATCATCGTACCATTGTATTCTTATCTTTCTTTCATCGAGTTGATAGTCAAAGGACCAGTGGGAGTTATAAACTCATTTTCCAAATAGTACATTGTAGAATCTCCAATCCTTGATAGATATAACTTCATCCTACTTTTCCATGTTGAGAAGTTGTCTTTGTTCAACTTTGACACCTCTCTCTTATACATCTTGTGATCTTTTTCTTAATTCCTTCTAACTTCTTCCTTCAAGTACTCTTTCTCTGATACCAATTATTAGATAACTGAGAGGGGGGTTGAATCAATTAAGTCCAGTTATCCTACAGTCCCAAATACTCCCAAATGTATAAAAAATTTCTTTCAAATCAATTAAACAACTCAATACAACTTTGTCTTTTCCTTTATGTTCATTAACCGAATACCAGTAAATTAAATAGTGTATATACCAATCAAACAAGTAATTGTAATGTGTAAATAAAAATAACAAATCATCGCATCCATACACACAATACTTTATTTTTAACATTGAAACCATGTTAGGGGAAAAACCACCTAGGAGCGATACCCAAAATAATTTCACTCTTCTAAAGTGATCTCAATTAAGAGCCAACCCTATTAAAAGTTACAAAATACACTCTAAGCTATGACCTGGTTAGAGGATTTATCACTAACATTTCTCCATGACCAAACATTCACTATGGAGTCAACATGAAAATAATCAACATTCACTATGGAGCCAACATAAAAATAATCAACATTCATAGAATGTCATAATAAGATAATAAAGACTATTAAGTCCCACTCGGTTAAGAGATTTATCTGTAGCAATGGTTAGAATGTTATAGTAAATTATTTGATTCAAATACAACTTTCTTTGCAGATTTTCAGAGCTATGCTAAGCTGAAAATACCTCTGGCCATCATAATCATTTTAATTTCCTTGTATCCTCCAACTTTGTTCTTCTCAGTTAATTCCTTCATCTGACGCTTGTTATTGTCTACAGAATTACTCAGTTCAGTCTTTAACCTATCAGACCAGATCTTCTCATGTGCATCATCATCATAATGAATCTCTTGTCTCCTTTTATAGACATGATAAACCATTTTCTTCTCATCCATATATTTTTCCTCTTAATCTTCGTTGTTTATTTTTCCACTTCAACCTTCCTCAGAATTTTTGTCTAAAACATGTTTCATTCTCCATCATCTAATCATCCTTGATTTTTTTCAGATGTTTGATCTTCATAAAAAACTTTATCTTTAACCTCAAAATCATCCAAATTTGTCCATCTCATCATCTTAAGTTGGCATTCATATGTTCCATTTATTTCTATCACTCAGTCAATACTGTGATGTGTTGGTGACTTCTAACTTGGTTAACACTGTACTCAGTATACACTACACTTGCTCAATGTACATTATTTCAACTCGATGTATACCAAGTTCTTCATTTACCAACCACATAAACTTGTTCATTCTTGATCTTCAATTCATAATAAAATTATGTAATACAATCAAATCACTAACATAATGTCATATACTCATCAATAAGTTACCCAATGAATACCATATCCATATCTTTCTCATACATTTCATCTTCATGTTAATAGCTCATTCCTTCACCATTATACCTTCTTGAGATGTTTGTAACTATCATGATAAGGACAGTCAAAACTAGTTGACATCAATGACAATATTGTAGACACCTAAAAATCCACTTGTTAATTAAAAAATATTTTAGTTAATAAAAGTATTGATGACATCATCATTAATTAATTAATTAATTATTATTGTTATTATTGTCTCCTATTTTAATTAAGCCTATTTAATTAAAGAACCTTATCCAAAAATGTTTAAATCAAATTTAAATGTTTATCCCTCCTATTTATTAAATTAATTAATAAATAAAGTTCTCAACCCAAACCCTCTTTACATAAATTAATTATTTATTTAAATCCAAAAACCCTATATATCTTCTAAAAAACCCTAAACCTATCCTCTCATCCCTAACCCCGCTTAAGGGATGATTCCTATCCCTCTTAGGCTAAACCCTCTCCCTTTCATTTTGAGTCAACACCCTTATTAATGAGCTTGAGAAGCTCATTAGTGACCCCTTATACCCTCATTAATATCTCTTACATCCTCTTAATGAGAGCCTATGTCTCTTCTTCCACCCTTATCCCTAGCAGACTTCCCTGGTGTTTCTCACACATGTGTGACCAACCCTCTATCTGTATCCCTTTGACCCTAAGGCTTAACCCTTGATCCTAAACCATAACCCTTGGTCCTAAACCCTCACCACCCTTCCTAACCCAATCCCTTCCTCAAATATATAAATAGACCTCCTTCCATGAGAAAATTACCAATTCACTCTTTATTTTCATAGAATTGTTATAATGTGCATTTGCATCTAGAACATCATAGCTTATCTTAATATTGCTAGTTTACTTCATGTTTTCATGCTTTCTAAACTCATCCTAGATTATCCTAATGGATTAAAATAGTTCATTTCAAGTTTTGAATATCATTTTCATTCCACATTATATCCATATTCAAGTTACAATCAATCTTGCATCCTCATCAATAGCCTAGAATCCGCATCTCATTGCTTGCACCCTCGGAACCCTAACGAAAAAATAGGTTCCCCATACCTAGTTTTGTGCCACTTTTGGGATCTCCATGGCTTGCAAATGATCCTAATATTCCCTATTTAGCGTTGGGGACATGCTCATTGTGCTTCGAGAGCACACCCAAATCCTTCTTAAATGAGCAAATCAAACGGTGACCGGGTGCTCCCATTTTAGCTCAATTTGAGGTGGCACATGAATAGTTTTTATATATGTTGATGCATGCTCTTTTCTAACTAATGTTTGAATGTCTTAGCATGCTCCCAAAAGGTTAGGTTCACATCACTCACAAATACAATAGCTGACTTAATGTGTCACATATACCTTTGTAGCTCAGTCATCACTAGTCTCTCTCTTTGAAGTATCCAATCAATTGTCAATCTCTTCCTTAAGATATTTAATCAGTTGTAGTATAACATTTCCCATGATCATTTTCTCTCACTTTCTCTCTTTTCGTTTACCTTGAGCATGAGGTGGATGTGTACTCCTACTAAATTGGGGGTTAAATGTACTATCCTAAATTATAATCATCTATAATTAGATTCTCAATTAGGCCCCATTTTGGTGTTGTCAAGATTTTGTGTCCATTTTTCTTGATCTAGCCCTGCACTACCTTCATTTATGACTTTATTTCCATCTTCCTAACTCCCTATTCAAATTTTAGTCTCTTTTTGTGGGAAGAGGTGCCAAAATTTCCCTCTTCTCAGGAATAGGGTGCCAAAACCATCCTCTTCCCTATATTCTCCCTTGAAATTAAAATATGGGCTCTATCTCATTGGATTAGCAATATTTCAAGATTCACATTGGCCTCCTTCAATTTTTTGAGCTCCAAAATGTTGAAAGAGGTATAAATAACCTACTTCTCCTCATTTAGATGTAATACAATTGATAATTCAAGAGCTCTCCTCTAATTTTATACCCAAGTATTCTCAAGAAATATCTCAAGCATTCTTAGGTTTTTTCAAGACATTATTCTCTATGGATCAAGCTTATTTCCTTCATTGAAGGAAAAGAAAAGGAGTCCAATAGTAAGGAAGATCATATTGAAAGAATTCATATACATATATTCAAGCATCCACATTCCTCCAAGCGTTCAGGAATTTAAATACTCAAGTAATTCTTATCTCTCCATCAAGCATTATGACAAACTACAACATCAATTACACAAGGTTTTGTCTTTCATTATTTCTTTTTGTGTTTTTATGTGAAGTCAAATCTATTGAATTAACATACTTGATCACATTCAAAGGAGCATCTGTATTTCCAAGGTATATTACACTTCATTTTTAGATGTCGCTTTGGTATATGACATATTATTTTCATTTATTTTGTTTCATTTCAAGTTTGATTTGGAACCAAGTTTTGACTAAGGAAAACCCCTCTCTATACAAAAAGTTTCCATTTTGTGTGTGTAGGTGTTAGAATAACTAAGAGGGGGGTAAATCAGCTATCCATAGGCCCAAATCAAAATGTATAATCCAAAACAATTTACTTAAACTTCTACAGCTCTGTAACATAAAATACTATGTTGTCTGTGCTTTTACCGATTACTAGTCAATAACAAATAATGATTACCGATCAAATCCAACATGCAATATGTAAATTATGATAAAAAACACTCACCACAATGAACACATAACACAAAATATTTAACGTGGAAACCCTGTGAAGGGAAAAACCACCTGGGATCGGCAACCCAAAAATGTTCACTCTTCTGAAGTGAGGTCAGTGAAGACCCAACCTTGTTAAAGGTTACAAACACACTGTGAGGTGTGACCTTGTTAGAGTATTTTAAACCAACAGTTATTATCCAACTAGCATTCACTATGGGGTTGATAGGATAACAATGTTCATTCTATGAATGATACATAAAATATTTTCAAGTCCACTCTATTAAGAGATTTCTCTGTTTACAATGGTTAAAATGTAACAATAGTTGATCTGATTACAATATAACTTCAATTGTAGATTATCAGATCTATGTTAAGCCCATTCAAATCCTCTGATCAATATATCAATTTTGTATCAACAATAATCAATGACTTACTATCGCTCGGTAATAGCTTTCTGACGCTCGGTAAACTCTGCAATTCGGTTCTCCTTAACTAGTTTGATCAGGCATACATGAAGCTTGTCCATGCGATAGTTCTGTAGTTTCCTTCTTCCAACATAAGTTTCATAATGAAACCTTAGTCTCTTAAATAGACAAGTAAACCATTTTCTTCTCCTCCATAAGATTTTTTTGCTTATTCTCCTTCCTCCATTTTTCTGCTTAAACCTTCCTCAGCTAATGTGCCAGTAACACATTTTGATTTCATCCTTTAGATCTTCCTTGAATTATGCTAGCCATTGATCTTCATAACAAACATTATCTCCATCTTTGATTTCAATGTACTTTACAGCTCATCAATCCTTAACAGCTAAACTAATCATTTAGTTCCTTTTCTCCTATTGGGTTAACAAAGAAATGCATCGGTGAACACAAGCTCAGTTTATACTGTGTTCGGTATACACTACACTACTCAGTGTATACTACGATGCTTCATCAATCAAACACACTGCCTTGTGTCTTTCAGTTCTTTTCCTCATCATAGATGAATGAAACATAATCAAGTCAATAACATAAGGTCATAGACTCATCAACAAGTTACACAATGTATTCCTTATCCTCATCTATCATATACATCTTTCTCATGTAGATATTTATGTTCTTCATCTCTTTTACTCCTTTTCTACAGATGTTTAGGTATTGTAACTTACAAAATAAGTGTTTTCAAACTAGTTGACATCAATGACAACATATTACTGATTTAATCATATTACATATCTAATCAGCAACTCGGTGATCTCTAATCACATATCTTTAATTAGGTTCTAAATCAGTTGTAGTTCATCAATCTCTCCCTTTGGCATTGATGGCAACTCAAGTAATATGAAATATACCATACACATACCAAACATGTATTCTACAACTTTGTGAACAAATGTTGTAAAGGCTCTCCCTAGCTTAATATGTTTAATCATACATTACTCAACAACATTACCAATGCAGCTTTGACATTCTGCAGATATGATCTTTTCAGCTCTTAGATTCCTTCTTCTATTCTTAGTAACTGATCTTCAGTGCTCTTCCTTTCTTTCAGTTTGTCTCTCCCTTAGATAGATGTTTCAGTGTTCTCATCAGTGCATATTATTTCATATTGTTTATCTCTCCCTTTGACAATAATGCCAAAGAAATAAATAAACATACAACTCTATAGTAGCCAGGTAGCTCTCTATTGTCCGGTGCATTCTCTGTATCTCTATATACTGATATGCCAATCTGTTCCAGTTCTCCAAACTTTTCACAACCTTAGACATGATCCAAAGTGTGAACTATGTTGCATCAACATGAATGATCTTCTGATAAGATTAGGCTGATGCAACATCTAGATCACATTAGTGACCGGTAGATAGGGGATGGACCCCAAGTCTAGTCCTCAAGTATTCAAATGTATCCTTCGGTAGAGGCTTTGTAAATATGTCTGCAAGTTGTTCTTTTGATGTAACAAATTCTAGCTTAACTTGCTTCTCTTGTACTTGTTCTCTTAAGTAGTGATACTTAATAGATATATACTTTGTTTTAGAGTGCATCACTGGATTCTTTGAAATGTTTATTGCACTTGTGTTATCACAATATATAATCATCGACTCAGTGATTATCTCATTCATACCTTCCAATACTTGCTTAATATATGCAATATTTGAATAGTTTGTAGCAGCAACAACATACTCTGCTTCGGCTGTAGACTGAGAAATGCAAGCATGCTTCTTACTAGTCCATGTAACAAGTCTTTCACCAAAGAAAAATGCTCCTCCGATGGTGCTTTTTCTGTCATCCACATTTCCATCCCAAACAGTGTCGGTGTAGACTCTGAGTTCAAATTTTCCTTCCTTAGGATACCATAATCCATAATCTTCTATTTTCTTTAGGTATCTTAGGATTCTCTTTGTAGCAACCATGTGTGACTCTCTAGGGTTTGTAAAAAATCTTGCAACAATTCCCACAGCATGTGCTATGTCTAGTCTATTATGCACTACATACATTAACTTACCAATCATAGATCGGTACAATGTCTAGTTCACCTCTGTAGTTTCATCTTCCTTAGTCAGTTTACATCCAATAGCCATTGGTGTTCCCATAGGTTTAGCATCTTCCATGCCAAATGTCTTCAATACTTCCTTGATATATTTAGATTGTGTGATGAATATACCATCATTCTACTGGATCACTTGTAGTCCTAGAAAGAACTTAATCTCTTTGAACATAGACATTTCAAATTCACTTCTCATTTCATCAGCAAATGACTTACAAATTTGATCTTGTCCTCCAAATATAGTGTCATCCACAAATATTTCAGCAATAAAAATAGTATCATCAGTATCTCCTTTCATATGCAAATTGTTGTTCTCACTTGTTCTAACAAATCCAAGTATCTTCTTTGTTGAATAATCTTTTCTTTTGAAACTAGATTTAGTCATTTTACCTTTCTGACATTCAGGACACATAACATGATCTGGCTTAGATAAGTTAGGCAGACCTCTAACTCGTTTCCTTTTACTGATCTTAATCATGTTATCAAAATTCACATGGCATAACCTTTTATGCCACAACCATGCATCTTCATCTTTCATCATTAAACAAGAAGACTGATCATTATCAAGATAAAACATATTAACTCTGGATTGTGTACCAATTCCAACAAGTCTTCCTCCATCGTCAAATATTTTCACCTTTTTGCTCTCAAAAGCAACTCGGTGGCCTGAATTGTTCAGCTGTGCCACACTTAGCAAATTATAGTTCAATCCTTTTACCCAATAAGCATTTTCACATTTTAATCTATCATTTATCATTAGGGATCCTTTACCTCTTACCATACAGGGTGCATCATTTCCCATTCTTACAGATCCTCCATTGTATTCTTCAAGATAATCAAATTTTTCTTCATCACCAATCATGTGATGTGTACAGCCACTATCTATAATCCATGTATCATTTTTATTAACCTTAGAGATAAGTGTTGTCTCTACATACCTTTCATCTTCTTCAGAATCATCCTTCATTGCCACAAATACTACCTCCACTGTTGGAAATATAGATGCAGTAACTGAGAGGGGGGGTGAATCAGTTAACCACATATATTACCACAGATCCTTAGATGTCTTATTAAATCATTTACTATTGTCACTTGGTAAACATATAGAGAAGTGTTGAAGCTCGGTCATTGCAGTGAGTATTAATTATAATTGTTCTTAAGCATTCACTAGTGATTAACATATATGAATAAAGAAAATAACATGAACACAAGAGACACCAGATTTAACGTGGAAACCTAATATGGGAAAAACCACCAATGTAACTAGTTACTATTTTTCACTCTTCTGAAATGATGCCCTATTAGGAGCCAACCCGGTAAAAGGTTACAAAACACACTGTTAGGTGTGACCTTGTTAGAGGATTTAATCACCCTGTTAGGAGTGGCCTTGTAAGAGGTATTTTGAAACAATTCAATAGAACTGTCACCTTGTTAGAGGATTTACAAAATGGCTGTAAAAACAACTCGGTCAAGAGATTTTGAAATCACTACTACAATTGTAAGAAAGTAACAATGAAATGACCTGGTTAAGATGCAACTGAATTGCTGAATACAGATCTCTGTTTTGCTTCACTAGATCCTTCCTGATCAAATATATCTATGCTGCTCCTTAAGGATATCTAACCATCCTTCAAAATTCGCTCACACTTTCCTTCTTTTGCACTTGCACACTTCCACACAATTTACCACTTGACCTTCTATATATATACCATTCGGATTGTCCATTCAAATTGTCAAGTTGGCACTAATAATCATTACAACTTTTAACAATCATTACAACAGTCGGCTGGGATAAACAACTTCATTTCTCAAATCAACAAAATCCTTTACTGGGCTGACCTTTCTCGGTAAACACTAATCTCAAAAATATTTCCTTCGGTGACTGAGTGAGCTCGGTAACCACAGCAAATTCTGCAACATCCTTTGGAGACCGAGGAAGCTCGGTTAACACTATTTTCTGTCATATTCTCTTTTGACACCTGAGAGATCTCGGTGGACACTGAATATTGCCTCACTGACTGATTGAGCTCGGTAGATACTGAGAATGATAATTGATATGACATTTGTGTGACATCAAAGACAACACACAATTAATCCAATGATCTCCTTCAAATAATTGTATCCAATAATCTCCCTCTTTGGCATTGATGGCAACACAACATGTCATAGCACAATGAAATTTCACAGAAAATATAGAATAAAAAACATATCCTTAGCTTCATTCTGATTTCCATCATCCTCAAACTTCTCTCTCTGACTGAGAACTCTCCCTCTTAACTTCTCAAATTCTCCTTAAAAATTTCTTGAAATAATAGCAAACTCTCCCTCTTTGACAACACATGCCAAAGACAACTCACACACTTTTGGTGAATACCAATGTACCTTAAGTACTGATTCATATGCAATGATTCCTTGACTATGCTACATCAACTGATTGATCTTCAACATGTTTTGGTTGATGCATCACTAAAACTTTATTTAGTGAACCTCGAACAAGGGAATGAACCCTAACTTACCTCTTAGATACAAGAATGCATCCTTAGGTAGTGGCTTGGTGAAGATATCTGCAATCTATTCTTTTGTATGAACATATTCCAATCTGATTTCCTTATCCTACACCAATTCTTTGACAAAGTGATATTTTATAGCAATGTGCTTGGTTTTGGAATGCATTACTGGATTCTTTGAAATATTTATTGCACTTGTATTATCACAAAACATAACAACTGGTTCTTTGATCTCAACCTTCATGCCTTCCAATAACAGTTTAAACCAAACAATATTAGAGCAGTTTACTACTACAGCAACATATTCTGCTTCTGTTGTGGATTGGGATGTGCAGTTTTGCTTTTTACTAGTCTAAGATACTAACCTCTTGCCAAGAAAGAATGCTCCACCACTTGTACTCTTTCTATCATCAATGTTTCCTGCCCAATCAGCATCAGTAAACACTTTTAAGTCTAGATTGCCTCCAAATTTATACCAAAAGCCATAATCTTCAGTTCCTCTCAAGTAACTCAAGATCCTTTTGATTGCCATCATGTGATTTTCTCTGGGTTTTGCTGAGAATCTTGCTACTATACCAACTGCTAAGGCAATATCAAGCCTTGTGTGCACTACATACTGTAATTTTCCAATCATTGATCTGTATAAGGTCTGATCTACTTCTTTTGAATCACCATCTTTGGTAAGCTTTAGTCCAGTACACATGGGTGTACCAACTGGTTTTGAATCTTCCATACCAAATTTCTTAAGTATTTCGCTGATATATTTAGACTGAGTAATGTAGATACCATTTTTGTTCTGTTGAATCTGAAGTCCAACAAAGAATTTTATCTGACCAAACATAGACATTTCAAATTCTTTGTTCATTTTCTCTAAAAATTCTTTGCACTGATCATCATTCCCTGTAAACACAGTATCATCCACAAATATTTCTGCCAAAACAATTTTGTTATCTGGTCCTTCTTTGATGTATAAATTACTGTTATCATTAGCTCTTTTGAAATTAATTTGAATAAGATAGTTATGTAATCTTTCATACCATGCTCTAGGGGCTTGTTTTAGACCATAAAATGCTTTGTGTAACTTTTAGACCATATCCCTTTTGTCTGGATCAATAAAACCTTCAGGTTGCTCAATGTAGACTTCTTCATCAAGAATACCATTGAGAAATGCAAATTTTATATCCATCTGATATACCTTAAATCTTTTATGTGCTGCATATGCAAGTAAAGTCCTTACACCTTCTAATCTTGCAACAAGAGAAAAATTCTCTCCATAATCTATACCTTCTTCTTGAGAATATCCTTTACATACCAATCTTGCTTTGTTTCTTGATACTTGACCATCTTCATTCAACTTATTTATGAATACCCATTTTGTCCCAATTACATTTTTATCTTTAGGCCTCGGTACAAGAGTCCATGTCTTGTTTTTCTCTATTTGCTCTATTTCTTCATTCATAGCCTCAATCCAACTTTCATTTTCCAGTGCATCTTTGACATTTTTAGGTTCAAAATCAGCAAGTAACCATGTACCTTTTAGTTTACTTCTTGTCATAGTACCATCTGATTTGTTTCCAATAATTTGATATGGTGTATGATGCTTCCTGACATACTTGTCCAATATAGGTTCCTTTCTTCTTGAATGAGTTACATTGTCATCTTCTTGAATTTCATCTTCAGGTTCAGGTTGCTCAAGCTCGGTAGATACTTGCTCGGTAGCTTCAAACTGAGACTTGGTTCTTTGTGACTCAGTCTGAACTTCTTGTGACTCGGTCTGAACTTCTTCTTGTGAGTCGGTTACTGTACTGGGCTCGGTAGATGTAGTTTCCTTGTTGACAGATGTGTCTGGCAATGTATCAAGTTCAATGTAAACAAATCTTCTGTAATCCTCTGGTTCCTTTTTGCTTTATTCTTTAGTCCTTTCTGAAAACTCATCAACTTTCACATGTGCACTTTCCATGATTTTGTGAGTAGACAAATTCAGACATCTATATGCCTTACTCTTGCAAGAATATCTCAAAAATATTCCTTCATCACTTTTTACATCAAATTTTCCTTTTCTAGATTCTTTCAAGATGTAAAATTTACTACCAAATACTTTTAGGTAACTTACCTTGGGTTTATAGCCATACCATAACTCATAAGGAGTCTTGAATGTATCTTTCCTCAACTGTACTCAGTTCAAGGTATGAACTACATTGCTGATAGCTTCCTTCCAGTATTTCATAGCAATGTTCTTTTCAATCATTAGAGTCCTTGCACAATCCATGATAGATCTATTCCTTCTTTCAGCTATTCCATTCTGCTTAGGAGTTCTTGGAGCTGATACCTATCTTTTGATTCCTCTTTCAATGCAAAAATTGTTGAATTCATGGGAGATGAATTCACCACCTCTGTCTGATCTCAAACACTTCAATCTTTTTCCTGTTTCCTTTTCTACTCTTGCTAAATACCATTTGAACTTCTCAAATGCTTTTGACTTTTCTCTTAAATACATAACAGTCATCATTCTAGAGTAATCATCAACAAAGAGAATAAAGAATTTTTCTCCAGTATAGCTCTCTATTCCAATAGGTCTACATAAATCAGTATGCACAATTTTCAAAATATCTTTAGACTGATAGTTTTTACTTTTAAAGCTAGACTTTCCCATTTTACCAATCTAACAATTCTTGCATAGACCAACATCAGGTTTTTTCAAAGTAGGAACACCTCTTACTTTCTTGAATTTGCTTATTTTCACCATGTTATCAAAATTTACATGACATAACCTTTTGTGCCATAACCAACTTTCTTCAATTTGAGCAATAAAACATGAGCATTCACTAAGATCAAGATAAAATAGGTTACCTTTGGTTTGTTTGCTTGATCCGATCAGTTTTCCCTTGTCATCCAGCAGTCTTGCTTTGCCATTCATGAATTCAACTTTGAATCTAATGTTGATTAGTTGTGCTACACTTAGAAGATTATGCTTTAGTCCTTCAACCCAATATGCATTATCACATATAAGTTCTTTGGTTAATGAAATTCATCATTTTCCTTTAATACAACAAGGTTCATTGTTTCCAAACCTTACACTACCACCATCATAGTTTTCAAAGTGTTCAAAATTAGTTTTGTCACCAGTCATATGATGTGAACATCTACTGTCTATGATCCATGTATCATTTTTTCTTATATGAGAGATAAGTGCCATCTCATCTTCATCATCATCAGATTCATCTTTTACAGTAATGAAAACAATTTCTTCTTCACTTTCATCAGAATCTTTAGCCAGAAAACATGTTTTCTTACCTTTATCCTTGAATGATTTGAAATTCTTCTTGCCATTGTACTTGTAACCTTTCTTCTCATCTCTGCTTTGCTTGTTTGGGCACCTAGCTGCAATATGACCAATTTCTTCACATGAAAAATAGATTAAGGGAGTTTTACCTTTGTATTTACCTCTGCCTCTAGAATATCTCTTTGCAAGTAATACTTCAATAACTTCAAGATCACTATCAAAACTTTCCTCTGATTCTTCTTCACTTTCTGACTAGATTTTCTTGCCCTTCTTAAGTGAAAGTTTGGCCTCAAAGGCTGATTCAATATTTTTAGAAGTTGGAACATAGTTGTCATAGTTATCTAGTTCAAAGGCTGTCAATCTTCCAACTAAAGCATCCAAAGTTATATTGTGATTTTCTTCACATCTTCTTTCTTGAATAGTAGATACTCTTATTGCATAGATAGGAAGTAATGTTCTAAGAACCTTACTTATAACGGTTTCATCATCAATTGTTCCTCCAGAAGCTCTGATTGCACTAACACTTGCCTTGATCCTTTCAACAAATTTTGCAATGTTTTCATCTTCTCTCATTTTCATCTGATCAAACTGTCCTCTTAGGCTTTCTACTTTGGCTCTCTTCACATTGTCATCACCACCATAAATTTTCTTTAGTTTGCTCCACATTGCATGAGCAGTTGTGCAGTCTTTGATCTCATCAAATTCTTCATAGCTAAGAGCTGATGCAATGTCTATCATCATGGTGTTATGGTTCTTTTTCTCTGCAATGTCTTCAACAGTTAATGTGCCAGTAGGAACTGTATATTCTTGATCAATATATTTACATCCTGAATCACCAATGGAAGCCAGATGAAGTCTCATGAGACCTTGCCATGCTGAAAAGTTATCTCTGTTAAGCCTTGGAATTTCTCTGTTGTAAGACATCCTGATCTTTAGCTTAGGTCCTTGAAACCCTTCCTGCAAGCACCAAAAGCTCTGATGCCAATTGTTGGAAATATAGATGCAGTAACTGAGAGGGGGGGTGAATCAGTTAACCACATAATATTACCACAAATCCTTAGATGTCTTATTAAATCATTTATTGTTGTCACTCAGTAAACATACAGAGAAGTGTTGAAGCTCGGTCATTGCAGTGAGTATTAATTATAACTGTTCTTAAGCATTCACCAGTGATTAACATATATGAATAAAGAAAATAACATGAACACAAGAGACACCAGATTTAACATGGAAACCCAATATGGGAAAAACCACCAATGTAACTAGTTACTATTTTTCACTCTTCTGAAGTGATGCCCTGTTAGGAGCTAACCCGGTAAAAGGTTACAAAACACACTGTTAGGTGTGACCTTGTTAGAGGATTTAATCACCCTGTTAGGAGTGGCCTTGTAAGAGGTATTTTGAAACAATTCAATAGAACTGTCACCTTGTTAGAGGATTTACAAAATGGCTGTAAAACCAACTCAGTTAAGAGATTTTGAAATCACTACTACAATTGTAAGAAAGTAACAATGAAATGACCTGGTTAAGATGCAACTGAATTACTAAATACATATCTCTGTTTTGCTTCACTAGATCCTTCCTAATCAAATATATCTCTACTGCTCCTCAAGGATATCTAACCATCCTTCAAAATTCGCTCACACTTTCCTTCTTTTGCACTTGCACACTTCCACACAATTCACCACTTGACCTTCTATATATATACCATTCAGATTGTCCATTCAGATTGTCAAGTCGGCACTAATAATCATTACAACTTTTAACAATCATTACAACAGTCGACTGGGATAAATAAACTTCATTTCTCAAATCAACAAAATCTTTTACTGGGCCGACCTTGCTCGGTAAACACTAATCCCCAAAAGATTTCCTTCGGTGACCGAGTGAGCTCGGTAACCACAGCAAATTCTGCAACATCCTTCGGAGACCGAGGAAGCTCGGTTAACACTATTTTCTATCATATTCTCTTTTGACACCTGAGAGATCTCGGTGGACACTAAAAACTGCCTCACTGACCGACTGAGCTCGATAGATATTGAGAATGATAATTGATATAACATTTGTGTGACATTAAAGACAACACATAATTAATCCAACGATCTCCTTCAAATAATTGTATCCAACATCCACATCATCATCAGTGTCGGTATCGGTGATATCTTCTTCCTCATAAATGTAGCATACCTTCTTGCCTTTGTCATTATTGTCTCGGTTGTCTCTATTGTAGTGTCAGTAGACTTTGTTGTATCTTCTCCCATAGCTTCCTTCAGATCGGTATGTGGTTCTTTCATCATCTTTCTTGTGTGGACATCTAGCAGCAATGTGGCCAACTTCTTTACAGTTAAAGCATGCTAAAGGTAATTTACCTATATACCTTCCTTTACCTTTAGGTAACCTTCTGGCCATAAGAGCTTCAAGTTCATCAAGTTCATCATTAGTATTGCTATCACTATCATCATTCTTATTTCTAGACTTACCAATCTTCAGAGAAGACATAAAAGCAGATTCAACAGATGGTAAACACTATTATCATAATTGTTCAGTTCAAATGTTGTAAGCTTTCCAATCAGATTATCAAGACTGAGTGTGATGTTAGGTGCTGACCTATTTTCATGAATTGCAGATATTCTGATGGCATAGATAGGCAATAGGGTCCTTATAATTTTGCTTACCATAGTGTCTTCATCAATAACTCCATCTGATGCTCTAATAGTGTGAACTACCTCCTTTATTATGTTTGTGTACTACACAATGTTTTCACCTTCTTTCATCTTCATGTCATCGAATCTTCCTCTTAAGCTTTCGGCTCTTGCTCTCTTGACATTCGCATCACCACTATAAACTTGAGCTAGTTTATCCCACATCTTCTTAGCAGTTGTACAATCCTTGATGTCTTAAAATTTGGCATCTAAATAGGCAGCAACAATCTCCATCATAGTAACATTATTCTCATGCCTGTCCCTTAGTTGATCAAGGGTCAGGGGACCATTGGGTGGTGCAAGATATCCATTCTCTATCAGATCTAGGGTAGAATTCCCAATCCCAGATATATGTAGCTTCATTTGACTTTGCCATATTGTGAAGTTATCTTTGTTTAGCTTTGGCACTTCCCTCTTAAACATTTTGAGACCTTTGTGCTGAAGTCCTTAAAACTTTGTTCCAAGAAACTAATGCTTTGATACCAATTGTTAGAATAATTGAGAGGGGGGTGAATCAGTTATCCACAGGCCCAAATCAAAATGTATAATCCAAAACAATTTACTTAAACTTCTGCAGCTCGGTAACATAAAATACTATATTGTCTGTGCTTTTACTGATTACCAGTCAATAACAAATAATGATTACCAATCAAATCCAACATGCAATATGTAAAGTATGATAACAAACAATCACCACAATGAACACATAACACAAAATATTTAACGTGGTTCAAACATTGTGAAGGAAAAAACACCTGGAACTGGCAACCCAAAAATGTTCACTCTCCTGAAGTGAGGTCAGTGAAGACCCAACCCTGTTAAAGGTTACAAACACACTATGAGGTGTGACCTTGTTAGAGGATTTTAGACCAACCATTATCGTCCAACTAGAATTCACTATGGGGTTGACAGGATAACAATGTTCATTATATGAATGATACATAAAAGACTTTCAAGTCCACTCTATTAAGAGATTTCTCTGTTTACAATGGTTAAAATGTAATAGTAGTTGATCTGATTACAATACAACTTCAATTGTAGATTATCAGATCTATGTTAAGCCCATTCAAATCCTCTGATCAATATATTAATTTTGTATCAACAATAATCAATGATTTACTGTCACTCGGTAATAGCTTTCAAACGCTTGGTAAACTTTGCAGTTCGGTTCTCCTTAACTAGTTTGATCAGGCATACATGAAGCTTGTTCATGTGATAGTTCTGCAGTCTCCTTCTTCCAGCATAAGTTTCATAATGAAACCTTAGTCTCTTAAATAGACAAGTAAACCATTTTCTTCTCCTCCATAAGATTTTTTTGCTTATTCTCCTTCCTCCATTTTTTTTCTTAAACCTTCCTCAGCTGATGTGCCAATAACACGTTTTGATTTTGTCCTTTAGATCTTCCTTGAATTATGCTAGCCATTGATCTTCATAACAAACATTATCTCCATCTCTGATTTCGATGTACTTTATAGCTCATCAATCCTTAATGGATAAACTAATCATTTAGTTCATTTTCTCCTACTTGGTTAACAAAGAAATGCATCGGTGAACACAAGCTTGGTTTATAATGTGCTCGGTATACACTACACTACTTAGTGTATACTGTGATGCTTCATCAACTGACCACACTACCTTGTGTCTTTCAGTTCTTTTCCTCATCATAGATGAATGAAACATAATCAAGTCAATAACATAAGGTCTTAGACTCATCAGCAAGTTACACAATGTATTCCTTATCCTCATCTATCATATACATCTTCCTCATGTAGATTTTTTTGTTCTTCATCTCTTTTACTCCTTTTCTACAAATTTTTAGGTATTGTAACTTACAAAATAAGTGTTGTCAAACTAGTTGACATCAATGACAACATATTATTGATTTAATCATATTACATATCTAATTAGCAACTCGGTGATCTCTAATCACAAATCTTCAATTAGGTTCTAAATCAGTTGTAGTTCATCAATAGGTACAAGTAGCATTCACATTATCTTGGATATGAAAAGTATAGAACCTAATGAGTAGTCTACAACTGATTTTAGTCAAAATTATTGGGAATAGATTTCTCTAACTTCACTTTTATTGTGAATAGGGCACCAAAACTACCCTCTTCCCTATAAAAAAATGTCAAATTAAAATCATAGATTAGTGGTGTTCTCTAGTTTCTGTTTCTAATTCATGTACGAAGCTGTCTATTTACTATCACCCTATGTGCACAAAAGTCAATCATTTCCTCTATTTAATCCTAGTTCTCATACCTCCTTATCAATTTTCTATATTAGTGAAGTAATCTTGATACCCATTCAATGCTTAGACCATTTTGAGGTTATTAGGTTATCTCCCCTTCCTATCATACAATAAGATATATTATCCATCTTGTGCAATCCTTTTCTTACTATACAACAACATACTCCATGATATATTAATAGTGTACACTATCTTAAACATTTAAAATACCCCAACCATTTATCTAATAGTCAAAAGAGGGCATTGAAACTCCAATATTTGAGGTATGTGCTCATGAAAGGTGATTTGTATTGGAAAGAAAGAGATGGATTTTTTTTATATCTTAATAAAGGATAATCTAAAAAAGTGTTAAAACGAGATGTATGAAGGAAGTTGTGGAGGACACTTAACTACCAAGACCACAACACATAAGATCTTAAGATCTAGCTAATATCGGCCTACACTTTTTCTTGACACATGGAAATTTGTGAGAAGATGTGAACCTTGTCAGAAATTTTCTGGTAACCTCAAGTATTCTGGTGTATTTGTATTAAGACCTTAGTAAGTACAAGCTCTATTAAATCAATGATGCATAGACTTCATTAGAGATATTGCTAAAAGAACAAGTGGAGGCCACAAATAGATTTTAGTAGATACTGATTATTTCACTAAATGGATTGAATTCATTCCTACTAGAAGAGATACCAACAAAGTGGTCATGGAATTTCTCATGGATTTAACATTATTACTAGATTTAGAGTACCTATTAAATTGATACTTGATAATGCAATGTGTTTTAGATCATATGAGTTTACTAAAATCTGTGATAAGTATGGAATTAATATATCCTACTCATCTTCATACCATCCTCAAGGAAATGGATGGGCCAAATCGAGAAATAAAATCTTGATGAAAATCATAAAAAGGATATTAGAGGAGAATAAGAAGCCATGGGATTTAAAATTAAAATTGGCATTGTGGGCTGATAGGATAATAGAAAAGAGCTACTAGTAAGTCTCCATTTGAGTTTTTTTATGGTATTCATGCTAATATTCCCCTAAATAATTTTCAGCCTATCTACAAGTTCATCAAAGATGAAGAAATCAAAATTGAAGAGCCCATAAAAGATAGAATACAACAATTGATAGAACTTGATGAACGTAGAAGTGAAGCCTAGAAGAAGAATTTTAAAACTCAATAAGATAAATACTTGTATGAAAAAAAAATACTATAAATTTAATGTTGGTAACATATTGTTGCGAAAAAATGCAAAAGCACAAGAAAAGGGGAATAAGGAAAATTTGACTCATTATGGCTTGGTCCTTTTTACATCACTTATCTTCATGGTAAAAACTCATATTCCCTGTGAAATATGAATAGTAAAAGCTAGGAGTTGCTAATGCATGGACAATTCCTAAAGCCATTCTTCTCATAAATTCATATCCATACATAGTTTATATATTTGTATATATTAATTTTAGGGTTAGTCTATTTTCTATTATGTTTGGTGTGCTTTAGGTCTAGGGTCTTCCCTCCTAGAGATAATTAGATTATTCTATTGAAGTGGGTCAGATCCATTGTTGGGACTATGAAATTTGTGTAGACACCTAAAATTGTCCATTCACACTAATGTTAATTTTTATTAATATTTTTCCTTAACATTATAGTTGATTTTAATTAATTAACTATATTGTTATATTCCTCTATTTATTTAATTTAATTTAATTAAATTAAATTAATTCATTTTCCCTTTGTATTTAAATTCTATTTAAATGTTATAATATATTAAATTCAATTTAACATATTATCCCTCCATTTCCCTCTATAAAATAAATTTTATTTATTTTATTCCTCAACTAGCCTAAAGCTCTTCTAAACCATGATTAAATTAAATTTATTTTAATTTAATTCCTTTTTCCTTTTTCCTATTCTTACCTTTTTCTAATATTCTTCTAATCTTAATTAAAAGGTGGATTACCTCTAATCATGTGCACAATCACCTTTTCCAAGGTGGCCACCTCCCCATCTCTTTTCTCCACCAATCATTTTTAAATTCTTTTTTTCCCTCTCAAATGAAGTTTGAGTTTTGCCACTTCATCTTTTCCAAACCCTACCTAACCTTTAATCTTAGCCACTCATTATTTTACCTCTTAATCTCCACCATCTAATTCTTTTCATTTTCTATAAAAGGAGGCCTCACTCCTCATTTTAGGTCTAAGTTCTTTTTCTTCTTAATCTCTTAGCTTATGCATATTCTAGCATTTCTTAATCATTCTAGTTCTTTTCTTCATTGCAATCAAATCTTGTTCCTAGTTTCTTAATCTTTTTGCATTATCATAGATCTTAATCTTATTTGCATTATCATTATCTTGAATCAATCTTGCATCATTTTAATCTTTATCATTTGTGAAGCTTGGGGCAAGTTCCTTATACTTGTTCTCAATCCCTTCACCATCATCTAGCTTGCATCCCATAGTTTTGCATTAGTTTTTCATTTCATTTTTGTTGGGAGAGCATACCCACAATAATCTCAAAGAGAAAATCAAACAAGGCTTTGGGTGCCCTTGTTTTAGCTCATGAGAGGTTGTAATGAAAGTTACTTATTTTGTTGCATTTGAAATTACTAACATCTAATGTGATTTTGTTTGGTGTTTTGGTGTTTTTCATCTACAATAAATAGGTTCATATTTCTATTGCATACATTTTGGCATGCCCGGTGGGACCCACATCCCTATTGGATTTACAATTTTTAAGATTTTTCTATGCTAATGCTTGTGTAGGTTGAGTGGAAGACAAAACCCTAAGATTTTTTGAAAGATTTGATCATATCTTTCAAACGGTTGGGAGTTTTGGTCTGATTTTTTTTGTAGGTGGGGGATCATCATAGTATGTCTCAGTCCAAAACTCAAATTTTTCTTATCAATTTTTTGCAAGTTATAATTTTATTATAATTTTCAATGAAAATTCATTTCTGGTTGCAGATCACCATATTTTTTGAAAAACTTTACATTTTTAAAAAGGTCTAATAATTTTACACATGGCATGTTCTTTGTGTTTTTTATTTTGATGCACGAATATGGCTCAAAAAGTTAATTTTGGAAACTAGTCTATTTTTATCAATCAGGTCCCTAGGGCACAAATTAAGGAATTTTCTCAAAAAATTTACATTTTTGGAAAGCTCTCTATTTTTTAGCAGGGGTCTCTATTTTGTGGCCGAAATCATATCAAAAAAATTAGATCTTGTTGACTAGGTCAAATGCAAAAACAATAAAATTTTGTGATGAGTTTGCAATATATTTGCACATTGTTCAATCCATGGTTGAATTTTATTGCAAGTTTCTGATATTTTTCAATCTTAGTGGTTTTGCATAATGGTTGACCAAGATTAAGACATTTTGAGACTACTAATCAATTTGTTTTGAAGGACATTGTTTGAAGATCTTGAAAAGATTTGGGACTACTAATTCATTGGTTTTGTAGGTTGTTGTAATCACCTGAAAATGGACAAGATTAAATCATGTGAGCAATCAATGCAATAAAATAAAATCAAGCTAAAATCAAAGCAAAATTGCAATCAAGCCAATAATCCAATTTAATTGAAAATCAAAAGTCAATAAATCAATTTAAATCTAATAAATCAATAAATTGTGTAATTAATCTAATTAATTGTATATTTCAATTTAAATCAAATCAACCCATTTAAGGGGTACACATGGCTAAACAAATTAAATAAATTCAATTAATAAATCATAATTTTCCCTCAACACCACATGGGAGGAAAATGCCTCAACCAATAGGATTTAAGGATCAAGCTCACGTGGATCAAGCTCAAAACAAATTTCGATCACACATAAGGTGAGAGCATCTTGGCCACCCGTTTTGTCTCTTTGTCCCAAGCTTTGAGGAAAATCTATTTAAATTGTCTCCAAAGGTGGAACCATGGACTAAACCTCAACTCAACCATGATCAACTCAAGTACACCCCCTACCCTTGCCAAAATCTATAAAAGCAAGGCTAAAATCAATCAATTATCATCCACAAATTTGAGAATAGCATCAAATATCTTGCAATTTTAAGCTAGAAAGGCAAATTTAGTACTAATTAAGGTTAATTTTATTTGGAATTGAACTTTTAGTTTATTTATCATTCAATTCTCATTTTAGGGTTGTTACTAATGGAAGCTTACTGAGAGATTTGCATTAGCAAACCTAAATAGAGGTCCATAGAGTGCTTAATTGTCATTTATTTGCTTAAATAGCTTACTCTTTGTGGTAATTTAGTTATTATTTTCATTTATTTGCAATACTAACCCTATGAAGGTGCTTCTCATAGCACACAAAATGGCACCCACTGTGGTGCATTAGGGCTCATTAATTTTTAATTCGAAAAAATTGTATTTTTCTTGCATATCCTTGTATTTTTCTCTGTTTTACAGGTTCTACAGCACATTTGACAGCTTCTATAGCACATACAATCCTTTCTGCAATGCTTTTAAGGTCTGAAACGATGCATCCATGACAAAGTTGTGTGCCTTTACATAGTCAAATAATGCGTTTAATCCTTCTATTATCATGTCTTTAATTCTTTCAACGCCTGTACCCTGACTCCGGAGCACTTTCAATTTGTTATGTTGTGCATTTGATGTTTTCTTTAAGTGCATTTACCTGTTAAAATAGCGCATTTAATTTCTATTTCTACGCTTTCAATTTTTCCTATAGTGCATTCAATAGTTTTAACAACACTTTCAATTGATTTAATAGCGCGTTTAATAGGTTCTGTTGCGCTTTTAATTAAATTGCAAATTTATAGATTCTAACTTTCGAGAAATGATTTCTCCATGGTTTCAGGATGATGGGTCATACAAGATTTAAAAATCTAGAAACCAGATTTAACAATGATGACAAAGCATTGGCCAAACGAATCAAAAAGGAGAACATAGCAAACATCAAGCAGGTTTTGGAGAATTCACAGCAAGAAAGTGAGGTATATGTATAATATTTGAAAGTTGTAGAACCTTACAAATTAAAATTTATCTCTCTAAATTGGATTTACTTTCCTTGATCAATTTTTGTCAATTTTGAAAAATAAGGCTTAGATTTCAATTTTTTCTTGTTTTCTTCATTTTTCTTGTGTTGACTAACTTTTTGGAGAGGAGGAAAAGAAAAAGGGAACAATCACCACTAGGTGAGTCAAAAACATGACAAAATCCATTAAAAATGCCCCTAGCCTTTGCTAGCTACAAATCAAGGTAAGCCTAAAACTTGATCATTTTTTGCTTAAATTGTGGCCTTGTGATTTTTGCTAAAATCTAGTAATTAGAAAGCCTATTATTGTTTGAGGGATTTGATAGTAGGCCTATGCTCTTCAGTTTGTAAGTGAATCAAAATGCCAAAAATATCAAATTCCTTGATTAAAAGAAAGGCTCAAGGATAAATCAAGCATTTAAATCAACAACCCCTTGTTTGTGGAGGAGAGTAGAAATACTCAATTCTATTAGTTAGTGGGTTTGGATAATTGAACATTGTTAATTGTGCTTGGGAGGCAAGAATAGATAGGGATATTCTCTTCACCTTTTTTTGAATCAAACTCCTAAAACCTATCTCTTAAATCTATTTTATTGCTTTACAAATGAACATGCTAGATCTTTAGTGGGCTCGCCTCCCAAGATTTGCCTTAACAAGGCCGGTGAGAGGGACAACCCAAAGTGGGATACAATTCCTTTGCCACAATAATTTGACCCACTATAAAAATGAATACATGCATCCTTAATGGGGTGTGTGACAAAATGATATTAATCTTCGAACTTTCTCGAGTAGTCCTTTAGGATTGTACAAAACTTTGATATACCGATGGTGGGAAGCCTCCTAATTTTGGGGGATGAAACTTAATATCCATTTTGAATGGAATTTTGATTAAATACCTTGTTAACTTAGAAATCCTACCTTTTAAATCCATGCCTAAGAACCAATTTGACAACTAGGTAGATTGCTTGGAGTTACTTTTCATGAAAAACCCGTGATAACGTTCTTACATATTCAAACATTTTTTGTGTAGAGGGTTTTAAAAGAACAAGTGTATTTGTGGTTGCTTTGTTTGAAGATACATAGAACAAGTGAGAGATATCCATTTTGCAAAATCATCTTATATTTTTAATATCTTCATAAAAAGAACAATCACCAAGTTTGGGGAACACAATTTTGAACCAAACCTTTGTTAATGTCAGTTTCTACATGATCTCATAGACTTAAACTATTCTTGCAAGAAGACGACACTTGCATAGCAAGAGAGGTCCCCGAATTTGAATCTCAAACCTCTTTCATTAATCACAACCAAGGGGATAGTCTCCTAAACCTTTTTGAAAATAGAATTGATCCAATGGATAGAAACTCCACATTTCATGATTACATCCATGGGGGAAACAATGAAAATCAAGGAAACATTAACCATGCAAATCAAGAGCCTAAACAAACACTCGAAGACAAAGCCAATAGGGCGGCTCAAGACATCGAATTCCTTGAAGTTATGGACAAACTTATAGAGAGAAATAGGGAAATATATTTCCTTAATTTAGCCCAAGCAGGGGTGAAACTTCCTCATGACTATGATGTTGCCCAACTTAAGAAAGATAAGGAAGAGGATAATCCTATAGGTGCTCTGAATAAACAACTGAAAATGTTTCAAGCACAAATCGATACAATGAAGAAAGCAGTCAAACCTAAGCCATTTTCCATCGAGGCTTTATGCCCATTTCCTTTTGATAAGAGCTTGGTTATGGCACCTTTCCCGCTAAATGCAGTCTTTCCAAAATATGACAAATATACAGGTAAATCAAACCCACAAGATCATCTTAGAGAATTTTTTTCTCTAAGTATCGAATTCATGCACAACACAACCTAATTAATGTGGCTTTTTCCAAGAAGTTTAGGAGGCCAAGCCATTGAATGGTTCTCAAAACTTCCACAAGGGATAAAAACATTTGAAGAATTAGCTTCAAAATTTGTGACTCATTATTCCTATAACATTGAGCACAAAATCACCATGATTAATCTATGCGACACTAAACAACGAGATGGTGAGTCTTTTCTAGGGTTTCTCCAAAGGTGGAGAATAGTCTTCGCATGATATCCATGAAGCATATCCGTAAAAGAAAAGATGGAAATATTTATGAATAATCTAAATATGGAGATGAACTATAGGCTCCAACTTCAATGTCCCCCTACATTTGAAAAGATCATCGAAAATAGGATCAAAATTGAAGAAGTGTTAGTTAAAAGAGGGGAAATCAAGTTATTCAAAGATAATAAACCTTATACCAACACCAATAACAATCATAACTTATCTAATTATAACAATAATAAAGGAGCCAACAATCACAATGATAAACCAAAACTATGGTTGAAAAACACCAATAAAAATCTTGTGAATGACAGAGTTGTGGAAGCACACAACTTGAAGGCTACTCCCTTTAACTTATTGAGCGGGTCAAACCCAATGTATAATGTCAACCAAATGACCAAGGCTCCTTATAATAACAACACCAACAAAAATGCTAACAACAAAAATAACAATCCCTTCAATAATTCCAATGTTAATAAGCCTAAACCATTCTTTTCCACATATCAAAAAAGAAAATTCACCTTTTTAGGTGAACCTTTGGAAAATGCGTTAAGGACTTTGGTGGCCAATAAAATCATTATCCTACCTGAATCAAGGCCATATGAACCACAAGTCAAGCCCAATTGGTGGAATGATTCTCATCATTGTGAATATCATCGCAACAAAGGACATAAAATGAATGAATGTATGAAATTAAAACACCTTGTCCAAGATCTAATCGATGATGGAACCATAAAATTGGAAGGGCCTCAAAATAATGAGGACCATACGGCTTTCAAAAATCCTTTCTTAAACCATGAAAAGGGGGAATCATCAAATAACAATCACAACAACAAAAGGGGTAATGAAAAGGTTAACTTTGCCCACACTTATGATAACACAATTAATGCCTTAAGTGGTGATGAAAACATAATAAATGTGATTGTGGTAAAAGAAAAATATTTTGATGATTAAAGAAATTCAACATGAAAAGGATGCAAGATACAAAGTTGAAGAGACATTAAAAGAAAAAAATGTGTCGATAGGAAAAATGAAGACTGAACTTGATCACTACAAGGATAAATGTCAAGAATTGGAGAAGTACAATCAGATTATTAAAGGTGAACTCACTCAATCCAAATTGCATATTGAGAAGTTACACATGAGTAATGATAAAATTGATGAGAAAAGAGAGATACATAAACCTAAAGGAGACATGACTGGAATTGGATACAATGAAGGTGAATGCTCTAAGACTAATAATGAATCACATAAAGAGAAATTTGAAGATAGATCCACTTTTGAAGAACCTAAAGATCATATCAGAACTTTCAAAGGTAGATGCTTTGGATGTAACAAAGTGGACTCACCGCACAGTGGCCACTGTACGGTGGGCCCACAATATAGTAACCACGTCGTATGGTGGCACTTTAATCTCATTTTTTCTCATTATACTTCAATACTAGTTGTCCTAGAGTGAAGCATACCCGCTTGAGGTTCTTCGCATGCCATGCTTTCCATCTCAACTGTGCGAACTCGGTAGCCCATTGCACCATCATCCAATGCTCATCCAATTTGTTTAAATTATACAATCTTTCTCGAAGGCTCTCCATAACCCCCAGTCTATTCTCAATTACTATCCTCAAGATTAGCACCATGAATTCCATGGGGACTACTGCTTCCTGCTCATACATCAACTAGAAGGGTGTTTGGTCGGTGGTCACCTTGTATGTTGTTCGATAGGCCCACAGCACCAAGGGTAATTTTTCATCCCTATCTTCTTGCTCCACCCCATATGACTTGTAAATCATAGACACTAGTATCTTATATGTTGCTTCTGCCAACCCATCGGCTCTAGGGTAATAGGGACTGGACAAGAAATGGAAAATTTTGAACTCCATCATCAAGAGTCGGATGACGTGATTTACAAAGTGACCCCCTCTGTCACTAGTCAACTAGATGGGTATGCCATACCTCATTACGATATGTTCGTATATAAATCTTTTCATGCTCAAGGTTGAATTGTCTAGCAACACCCGTGCCTCTACCCACTTCGTCATGTACTCGATGGCCACCATGATGTATCGGCACCTCTGAGCCCTACTTGCCTTCGGTAGTGGCTATCCTTCGTATGGTTAACGATTTTTGTGGTTGCATAGCTACTGCCCTTGCCTTTAGAGGTATGATGAAGTCCAACCCCCATCGTTCGAATAGTTTTTGTGCATGGGAAGGATTGAGAGGCATGAAATCCCTCTTTAATGATTTCCCTACTCTTTGACAGGTGTCACATCCCACGACCCATTTCCTGGTGTCATTGTGCAATGTGGTTCACCACAACCCTACTAACAACACTTTTTGTGTCATTGTGTCCAACCCCATGTGCCCTCTTTTTATCCCTTCATGTGCCTCTCTAAGAACACTTTCTACCTCCTACATAACACACCATCTTAGGACTTGGTCCGGCCCCATTTTATATAGTAATCCATTAATTATCTAGAAAGTACAGCTTCTCAATACCAACATTCATCGCTCACCTAATGGCTTGTCCCTCAGGAGCTATGAAGTGGACAGATACTATCCAATGCTCTTATACCACGCCAACAGGATTGCAATGTGGAACAATTGTGCGTCCAAAAAGTCATTTTTTACTCTCTTCAAAAGCTCTTTGAAATTAATCTGAGAGAGTTGATTCACAATAACATGGCTCTTTCTGGGTCGCACAATGATTGTGAATGTAAACTCTTGTAGGAGTAGGAACCATCTACTCACTCACCCCTATATAATAGGTTTATTTACCAGGTACATTAATGTATGGTGGTCCACATAAAATGTGAACGGTGTTACCACTAGGTAATGCTTTCACTTTTGCACAGCGTAAACCATCCCGAGGGCCTTCAACTCTATGGTGCTATAGTTTTTCTCTGCCCTAGACAACAATCTTCTAGCAAAAGAGATGGGGTGATTTAGACCGTGCTCGCCAACCTGAGCAAGGGTTGCACCAGTTGTAAAGTTTGAAGCATCCACGTGAATGTGAATCAAAGAAGAGTCCGCAGCCAAGATCACATGCTATAAATGCAATAACCTTGGGCATACTGCAAGGTATTATAAGTTGCAGGCTAATCAGGATAGAAGACCACCTAGATGTTTCAAATGCAACAACCTAGGACACATAACAAAGTTTTGTAGGTATAATCGAACGAACAATAGAAGAGGACCACCACCTATTGTTATAAAGAAGAATATTGGTGATAGTGGTAAAAGTATTAATGAGTACATGGATGAGTTTAAGCATCATTTCAAGAAACCAGCAAATGAAGATGATGAGAAGATATGGAAAGTAAAATATTTCAATAAAGCATTGGTTCAGGGAGAGACAGTAGATGCTATTGTGTCTTCGCATGATGTTGACATTACTACATCAACCTAGAAGGTTGCATGACCTTAGGAGAGCATTGGATGCAAACAATAGAATATATACAGCCCTTGATTATGTGGAATAAGCTCATGCAAGCTTAGATATGGTGTGTACAAATACTATGGAGTTTATGTTTGTGATCGTAGTACTTGGAGATTCATATCCTATGATCGTGAAATTTATGTTTGACTGGATAGTGTGTGAAGTTGAGCTACATGTGATTAATGCATTCACTCATCTTGTGATGGATAAAACACCCTGAAACATATCATTCCTGCACTATTTGATTAGTAGTGACCAAGGAGAACAGAGTTAAGAAGAAATACAACCATCTAGCAACTACATTGCATGATCGTATGAAGAAAAAGTCCCACATTTAGGCATATTAAAGGTATTTAGATCATATACTCTTTCAAGAAGATATGGATGCACCTGTGATATTTAATGTTGTTGATAGACCAAGGTATAAGTTTAAAAGGCACCTGTTTAAGTCTTGTGAGGATGATCTAGAAGGAGCATTTTTGCAAACCCCATACGGCATGTTATGCGTTAAAGATATTAGGGCTTACATTCACTACAAGTATGAGACCATAGGAGATGCATAAATCTATAAGGAACTAGGAGAGATGATAGAATATGAAGGTAAAATAAAAGAAGAGTTCAAACATCTAGAAGAGCAGTCTATCATTAAGCTAACCTACCTTAATGAGTTCTACAAGACCGAATGGTTCAAGATCATTCTAAGAAGAATCCATGATCAGTTTATTTGGATAGGGGAGCAACCTATTAAGATATGTAGTCAGCTAACTCATGAGATAATTGGATTGGACAATAATAGAGCCCTCCTAGTAGATGATAAGAATATCAAGAGACAAGTAGAAACCCTAACTCATTCTAAATGAGATAAGAGAGAGATGACTATGAATGACATATTTTAGCAAGACGTGAGATTGGTAGCAATGCTACTAGGATACAAGTTATTCTACAGTAGCAGACCTAATTATGTGTCAGTAGGGGTAATTATGATGGCCTATAGAATGGTGAAGTAAAACACAAGATATAACTTATGTGAAATCCTAGCACAACAGTTCTTGGAGAATGTGAGGATTATCAAGAAGGACAAATCAAAAGCTTTCAGGTTTGGTTCACTCATGAAACACATGTACACTCACATTGTACAAAAATTTCTGGGAATGCACCCTAGAGCATGGAAAGACAATATACCTATTGGCATACAAATATCAAAGAGCTTTAGGAGACAGAATAAAGATTGGGTAGATGGAGAACTATTTGCAATGATTAAGATCCTTCAAAGGAAAATGAAGGAAAGATACAGAATACTGGAGGAACTGGTAGAGAAGTATAAAGACACAATTTGTTTCATGGTTGAAACTGACTATGTGTGCTTTGAAGCAATAGAACCAAGAAATAAATGGTGCTACCCTATGGGGTATGAGGTTAGTTCTAAAGTTCTTACAATGAAAATTGAACATGTACTAGTAGCTGAGATAGACACATCTGAAGAGAGATGGGGAACTTACTTGGAAAAGTCAGCAAAAGTTAGAGAAGAACATGATAAAGGGAAAAGGAAGAGGAAGATTGATAAAATGGTTGATGACATAGTTGTGAAGGCGGGAATTACAAAGAAGAAACTAAAAGAAGGAAAAAGATGACAAAAGGATCCTCTAGCCTGTAAATTGAGGCACCTCCTCCTTCTGAAGCAGAAATGACTATAAGGCCTACTCCTGATATAATTGATTTATCAATTACACATGAGAAGATTGCACAAGAGGTTTCACCTACAAGCACACCTAGGAGATCTACAAGATCTAACAAACCCAGCATCCCTAAGAAACAAAAGGTAGAAGTAGAAACAAAGAAGAAACAGGACAAGGTGACTGAGAAGAAAGAAGAAAAAGAAGAACATAAGAAGCCGCAAGATTTGTGGAAGCCAAATATCAAGATGTTACAGAAGAGGATAATAAGAGATGGAAGCTTGAAGACACACAAAAGGAATTGGACCAAATTCTTATGTGTGACATGCCTAAGAAGACCTCACCTCCGAAGGCTACCAAGCCTACACCTTTAGGAATGGGAGAAAGCTCTAGGATAGCTGAAGTAAGTGAGCAAGAAAGTGAAGTTGATAAGAAACCAAAATTCTTCATTTCTGGTGTGCCTATACCATTAGGCACTTCACTTGATGTAAATGATCCATTTCAAGAAAATATGGACAGTGCAATGACAATAGAAGAGGAAGGACAAAAAGAGGAAGAACATATGAAAGACAAATGGGAAGAAAAAGAACAAGAGAAGGAGAAACAACAAGAGGAAAAATAGGAAAAAGAGATAGGAGCAGAAAAAGAAGAGGTAAGGATTGAGCTTAAACAAGAACTAGATAACTCCTCCACCCTATTGTTGGAAAGTATGGCCAAACCAATGAGCACTGATGTGGAAAGCATGGATGAAGATGCACTCATTAGGTTATCCTTCATGACATTTTCTAAGGAAAAGGAAAGGTCAGAACAAAAGGGGGATAAGAAGGTAAAGGTGATTTCTAGGGCAGTAGAGACTATAAATAAAATACTCCCTACACCTCTCACATTTCAAGGAAAGGATGATGCAGAGAACTTGAACATGGCACTGGACAACTTTGACATTCATTTTGAGTCATTGTTGAAGATCGTAGAGGATAAGGCTGAGAAGAGATACTTAGAATAGAAGTTGAAGGAAGTTTGCCAGTCCATCTCATGGGACTTGGGAATTTTGAAAACAACTATAATCAAAGCTAAAGTCAATGTGGCATAAGGAATAAGGGTATATAGCTATTGCATAAATCCTATTAGATATGTTAAGAATATTGAAGATATCATAGACAAGGATAGGGCTACATTAGACAACATAATAGACAGTTGTGAAACCTCTTCACAAACTATGTTGGAAATGCACAAGTAGATATCCAAGATTTTGGATAAGATAAGTGCTTTGAATACAGAGAAAGGGAGAGTATTGGAAAGATTTGGTTTGCTAAAGAGTCTAATCACTCCTAAGCTTTCAATTCTTGAAGCTCATCTCACAAAGATGGAAAAGATAGAGGGATCAATGACAAACTATGTACCCACTGAGATGAAGGTAGAAAAGACTGCATGTTATGCACTGAATGGACTGATCCATGTCAGTGAACTTCTGATCAAGTCATGGGATGATGAAGTGAAGACCTTGGAAGACTCCTTCCAAGATATTTTGAATTTGGTGAGCAAGCACTAAGTTTTTTATGCTTAAAATTTTGAAGTTTTGTAAGCACCTAATTTGCCATTGATGTCAAAGGGAGAGGAAGAGAAGAGAAAAATGAGAAGAGGAAAAAGAATTAAATAAAAGAAGAGAAGAGCAAAATGAGAAGAAGAAAATAAAAGTATAAATAAAAAAATAAAAATAAAAAAAGAAGAAAGGATATGTACATAGAGAAGTAGAAGGAAGATAGTGTTTTGACACTTAGTCATTTTTTGCTAAGTGTTACCATCAATGCCAAAGGGAGAGATTGTTGCCAAGTGATGATTTGAGAGTACTATGGATCAATTAAGGGTTTTTATTTATGGCAACACTTATGTTGGAGTGATCACATGAAGTGATTATAAGTATTGGAGACACAGTCATGAAAATGACTAAGTACAAAATCAAAATTACAGTATTTTGCAGTATAATTTTGGTTAGCAAAGATAATAAATGATGTATTATGGCTTGAAAACTTAGAGGAAGACATGTTTGGATATGTAGGACCTTCAGTTAAGGTCGCACATGTTTTGGTATTGATATTAGTAAGTTACAGTGTTATGAAGGTATGCGAAGACAGTGAAACAGTGAAACAGGGCATATGAACAGTTGCGATGATTGAGGAAAGGATAGACAGAATGGTAACGTGCTAAGTCAGATGAAAGTTGTATATTGCCAACACTTTGGTAATACAAGATCTCCGACTCTACATTTATCATTTGTATAAGTAATTGTTATGTTTTGTATTGTATTTGAGAGTCGACTGGATGGCAGAATTGATATAAGTATAGAGTGTTTTGTGGAAGTGAAAAGTGTGAAACTATGTGATAGAGATGGATATGTGATGGATACGAATTTGGGATATTAGCAAAGGAAGATAGCAGATACGAGATCAGAGATTGACAGAGCTATAACTGGAACTATCAAAGCATAGCAAATGCTTGTGTAGTTCACTTAGGCCCCGTTTGGTAGCGGGAATTAGCCTAGAATTGGCATTTGTTATTGTCAATTCCATTGAATCCTCAGTTTGGGAGTGCAATATGAAAATGGAATAGGAATATGTTAATGCTCATTTTGGTTCAAAATGAGCATTAACATCTTCCATTTGAAAAGGTGGAATTCGATTTTGAGGGCAAATTCCAATTTTTCCAATGCCCATTTTGAAACTCGTCAAGTCTGCATTGTGATTTATTTGTTTTGGCGTCCACTTTCTACACTTGCTTGTATGCTTTTTTAGGTATTCTTTGCAGACATTGTTTATAGCCACCATCATTGGACGCAAGTTGGGCATCGATATCCAAAGCAGCATTGACTGCAGTCTTCAAAGTGGCATCGACATCAATCTTCAAAGCGGCATCGCAACTCTGGTATGCAATACTCTGTTCAGACTAGGGCTTTCTGGGTTTTTTTGTTTAGGGCTTGCTGGGTTTTTCTGTTTAAGGTGATTTGCAAATAAATACGTCTTCTCAAGTTTTTTGCGCAAATACACTTTTGTATGCATTTATTTGTCATGATAATCTATTTTGGATGCCTTGGCTTTGGCTAAAATTGCACTATATCATTTGTGTAAGAGACGGAAGGTTGTTATGCTTCCTGAATATCGTAAAATAATTTTTTCAAGATGAAGAATTTGGTAACTAGTGTTTTAATCGAACGCTTTCGATCACAATTGCAATCTGTTGTATCATTTGTTACACAGGGTTTTCAAAAGTTTGTTTTCTAGTTATACTGGGGGGCTATTTTCTTATCTTTTTGCAAACGCATACATTATTCTGATAATGATTTGGTGGCCTTTTGCGCAATTCTGACCTTGAGTTAGAATAGCCTAACATTAATTCTTGAGATGTGTAGATCCTTCAGAATCATTTAAGGGAAATTAGTTTTTAAGCAGATAGACCCTCTATTCCGTGGAAGAAACTGCCAATAACGTGGTTCAGATTTAGGCTTGGAAAGAATCTCCAACAAGTCTTTCGTATAAGATCATGAGAAGAATTCATTATCCCCACAGATGTTCCCAGAAACGTTCTATAGTGTCAGTTCGTAGATTAATGATTTCATTATCAACTACAAATACTATTTGCTAGTCCTCCCATGCAGGTCCCTAGTTCAAATAGAAGACATACTAGATGGAAAATGATTACTTCTATAAAGTTATTGTAGCTAATGTTTTAAATCACAAGTCATAGCTTTATGAAGGGGAGTAACTCAAAAGTGTTTTGGGGATAATTTGAAGGGATATCATGTTCCTCAATGGATTTTCTATTTTACAGGGTATGTGGGCTCAACCTAGAGAACAGTATAATTAATTCATTTTCATATGATGAGGTTGTGACAATGCCTACAAAAAATTAGCAAAGAAGATGCAAATGCAGTTTTGGCATGGGACATGCAACTTCCAAGGGGAAGAGTCGACGAAAAATCTCTTACAATATATATGTGATAGTTGTTAGTTGAGCTTTGGCTTAGCTTAAATTTGTTATAATGATATAAAACATGTAATTACACATACCAAGAACCAATCTATTGTTATCAAGCATGTAATGACATAGAAGGTATATGGCCTCAATTCGACCACACACATGAAGATATTACAACAAAGAACAAGGCAAGAATTGGGATGACACAATATCACACACAATTCAAAATTACCTGGGCACATAGGAAACAACATCCCTGTAAAAATACAGCAAGGGGAATACTGAACATTGAATGTAGAGTTGCCATTGTCTTGCACGATTATATGTAGGCCTTCAGTGCAAGTAATAACATTAGTACTATCTTGCATAATTTCACATTAGTAATGGCTTCTCAATTGGATGTGGTCCTAGCCTTAGGTTTTCCATCCAACAAGAATCTTCAGCATCATGGATATGTTGGGTTTTAGTCCAGCAAGGACATTACAGGTCCACCATGCTTTGCAAGGTTCAACCTTGTAGCCTCAACTCTGATACCAAGCTAAGTGACTACAATTATATGTGTCCCCACTTTATAGAATTCCAACTGAAATTGTTCACAATCAAAATTATGGAGGTTGTATGTTTTAGAAGACTATATTTCTCTCCATTCAATTTTATAAACACCCAGTGTCTTTAATATTAATGACCCAATTTCCTTAAGGAAATGTTGATGTACAATTGAATTGGAATATATGAAAATAAATTCTCGCCTCTGGACTATTGAAGATTATAGAGTATTATTTTCCAAAATATCAATGACTTTCACTTCATAATGTTTATCCTACAATAGTTTATTTTGAAAACATGTTCTTAGTTTACCCTGAAATTTCCACAATTAAATTTATTATTATTTCTTTTACATCATTGATCCCTTTCACCAAAGATAAAGGCTACTAAATTTCATATTAGTGGAAGCTTATCACTTTTGAAACATGGCCTTAAGACTGTTCAACTTTAACCATGGTTCATGTTAATTGACCACTGTAGGAAAATACTAACATTAGTGGAAGCTTATCACTTTTGAAAAATGGCCTTTGAGTAATAGAAAATGAAGCTTTTTCTCATCCGAGTCACTGAATTTTGATTTCACCTTTGTCATCAAATTTTATGTTCCCTCTTACATTTTTCTTGTTTGTCATTGATTGGATGTTTGGCTATCCTTTCATTTTTTCATTTTCTCTCATGGGTTATGCTCACCCATAGCTTTAAGTTGTCGAATTGAGTATACAGATTTTTGTAAAATGGTATTGAAAGGTCTCAAAAAATTATTCATAGTTGAACAAGGACATGCCTTTTAGAATTAGGTAGCCTGAAATTTCTAGTTTATGAAATTAGGCCTCATGGCCTCCAATGACCAAGAAGAGAAGAATGTAGTATTTGATAGAATAAATTTGAGTGCTAGTGTGAAAGTGAACTTTCAGACATCAGGACCCTGTACAAACTCTGCTATGATGAAAAACACTATACCCACAACCAAAACATCTTCATTTCAAAATGTGAAGTCCCCTGTTCCCAATGCTTCATATTTTAGTAGCTGGGAAAGCCTCTCAATTCAAACACATTAGTGTGTTCTTCATCTATTCCAAACAATGCCATTGATAATGGCGGTATTGTGCAAAATTTGCCTTCGTCTTTCAAAATTTTCAGTAAGATTATTAGTTTATTGTCTATATTACCTATGTTACTGCACTCAGCAAAACAAACAAGTATATTGTATCCAGCGATAGCGGCTATAAACAATGTCTGCAAAGAATACCTAATAATTTTCCAAGCATTCCACCTTTTCAAATTTCCCTTTGCCTTTCAGAATATATTATATAAAGCAATTCCCAGCGCAAAGGAATATATTATATTGACTTTAGAAGTGTAAAGTTGGATTCTAAATACACAATCAAAAAAACACAAACCAAACATTGATACTTGTTCATTTTGCTGAGTGCAGTAACATAGGTAATATAGACTAAACTAATAATCTTCTAAACCACGAATCTATTTTCAAATTTGGTAATCAATTTCATCATTTTTATAAATATAAAAAATATAAAGTCGACTATTTCAAATAGAGTATGAAGTCATGGTGTTTCAACTTTATGAGAATCCCCTGTCTTGGAAGAATGACTTTCTTAGACATCCTAATATAGTGGAAGACATAGTTTTTAATGTTAGCTTGAATATTTTTTAGATCAGATCATGTGAGTTATTTCTTCTATCATGGATGGTCCATCTCATCTGGAGCTAAATGTATGGTTATATTTTACTATGTACATGTACTCATTTTGTTGATTCACTAGGATTTATGACTATTGGCTATAGATAATAACTAGGATTTGTTGGCTTTTCCTCTTGTTGCCTATGACTGTCGATTTTGTACCTCAAACCTTCTTTGCCGTGTACTTTTTAGGGATGGATATTACCAACAATATAAACATTCAAGGACGCATTTGTAGGAAGAGCAGAACTGCTCGTATTCGGGCACTTATTCTTGCTGTCCTTGGAGTAGCCAAAGCGGTGTCCTTACTTCAAGGTAACAAAGCGTAATGAAAGAAGTGATGGAAGTGGTTTTTATAAACGCATTATTCATTCGAATGAGGTGCATTGTCACGACCAAATTCGCATGACTTCAGCAACCTTCTTTCGGCTGGCCAATCTTGTAAGGAAAAAAGGAAGCCTATCAGATACGATGAGCATGACGTTAGAAGAACAATTAGTCATGTTCCTCCACACCCTTGGCCACAATCTGAGGAATCGTAAGATTGCCCACAACTTTGGTCACTCTGGAGAGGCAGTAAGCCGATACTTCCACAAGGCCTTGATGGCTATCTTAGCACTCCATGCAGATTATATCCTACCACCTACTCCAAACACTCCTCCTGAAATTAGTGGGAAGGAACGTTTCGATCCTTACTTCAAGGTAAACCCCCTAGTGCTACAAATTTCTTTGCCTTAGTGTTAATCTTATTACTGTGTGTTTCTTGAATACAATTTTTGTATCTATAGGATTGTGTTGGAGCAATTGATGGAACCCATATACCGGTCATTGTTGATGTTGAGTTACAAGGTAAATATCGAGATAGAAAAGGGAACTTGTCACAAAATGTTATGGCTGTCTCCTCTTTTGATTATAAGTTTCAATACATTCTTGCTGGTTGGGAAGGGTCTGCTGCAGATAGCCGTGTTCTAGCTTCAGCTCTCAATAGAACTGATCCACTTGTAGTTCCCCCTGGTATGCCATTTCACACTGTATGTTTACTAAAAAAAATGATAAATGTTTCACAGTTTAACAATATATTTAATTTTGTAGAAAAATATTATTCAGTCGATGTTGGATATCCAAATGTACCAGGATTTCTCACACCCTACCAGTGTACACGTTACCACTTGAAGGAGTTTTCAAGAGCAAACCCTATAAACAACCCAAAAGGGTTGTTTAACCACCGACACTCCTCTCTTAGAAATGCAATAGAGTGTACATTTGGCATTTTGAAGCAGCGTTTTCCTATCCTGAGGCATGCAACGTCTTATCCAATCATGACACAAGAACATATTGTTTTGGCATGTTGCATACTGCACAACTTCATTACTATAGAGGACGGTGTTCCATCTGAAGTGGTTATTGAAGAGGACGATGATCGTGATGGGATAAATGTACCAATACTTGAGACATATGGGTCGAGTCAGCGTGATAGGGATGATTGGGGGAAGTTTAGAGATGATATAGCCAGTAGGATGTGGGAAGACTACAGACGTAGAAAATAGTTGTAGTTTTAGAAGACCTTTCTTTGTTCTTTAATGTGCTTTAATGCAGATATAGTGATATGCATGTTTACAACTCTGATTTGTAACTCTGATTTCATAGTTATGTGTGCTCATAGTTTACAACTCTGATTTCATAGTTTATAACTCTGATTTGTAATTCTGATTTGTAACTCTAATTTCATAGTTATGTGTGCTCATAGTTTACAACTCTAATTTGTAACTCTGATTTCATAGTTATGTGTGCTCATAGTTTACAACTCTGATTTCATAGTTTATAACTCTGATTTGTAATTCTGATTTGTAACTCTAATTTCATAGTTATGTGTGCTCATAGTTTACAACTCTGATTTGTAACTCTGATTTCATAGTTATGTGTGCTCATAGTTTACAACTCTAATTTGTAACTCTGATTTCATAGTTTACAACTCTGATTTGTAACTCTGATTTCATAGTTATGTGTGCTCATAGTTTACAACTCTGATTTGTAACTCTAATTTCATAGTTATGTGTGCTCATAGTTTACAACTATGCCTTGTATGATTTGTAACTCTGATTTCTCTTTGATTTCTCATAGTTTACAATTCGTATGACTGTCTGAACATAGTACACCATATATACATGCATACTTAGCTACATGCAAATGAGAATGGATAATAAAGACATATATTACATATTGTTGGATATCATGCAAAAATGCAATATTTTGGATTATATGGCACTGTTGTATGACTATTTCTTTAATATCCATTGTCATTTGCATGTAGCTAATGATTGCATATAATAGGTGGTGTAGGTCATGTCTTTCACAGAACTCATGATGACCATGGAGGATGAGGTTCAAGTAAGCCAGTCAACTTCTTCCTCCAAGAAGGTTATGTGGACAAGAGAAATGGAATGAAAGTTCCTAAACTTGCTCCACAAGCAAATTCACCTAGGAAGGAAATGCGAAGGGGGCTTCAAAAAAGAAGCTTGGACCGCAATTGAGATGAAGTTCAATGGTGAGATGAACAGCTGTCTATCAAAGGAAAATTTCAAAAACAAGCTTAAAGGATGGAAGCAAGGTTTTAGAGTTATGAGAGAGTTGAAGAACATGAGTGGGTTTGCATGGAATGAGGCTACTCAAAGTGTGGATGCTGATGACATGGTGTGGGAGGAGCTTCTAAAGGTAACATGCTCTTTTGAATATTTTGTCTAAGCAATATTGACTTCTTATTAAGTTGGATACAAGACAGAGATCTAATTCATTCATCATGACAACATGCAGAGAAAAGAATTTAAAAGTGTCAAGTGTATAAGAGACAACCCTTCCAATACTACAATGACCTAGCCTTCATTGTGGGTAATGACATAGCTGAAGGTATCGCAGCTACTACTGCACAAGAGATAGAAGAAGGGCTCAATATGGATGGGCCCGCCTACGTGGATTGTGATGAGGATGTCCCTAATATGAGTGCAGCAAATAACACTACAACTGATTTGGATGATGAATTATATCATTCCAATCAATCAAGTGCAAGTGGTAAGCCAAATTCTTCAACACTGTCAGCAAGGAGGGGAAAGAGGAAGAAGGCAACCGTGACTGGTTCGTTGGATGTGCTTTGTGAAAGTATCTACAGAATGGAAGAGGACTTTTGTTTGCCTCTTGTTATCAAAGTGGATAATTCTGATACAGATTATGTCTTAGATAGTCTGTATGAGGCCCTCAAAGGCATCCCTGATTTGAGTCAAGCCACTATGCTAAAGGCATATCACACCTTCATGGCTGAAATTGATAGAGCGAAAGGGTTCTTGAGAATGAATGCAAAGAAGAGAGTGCAGTACATTGCAATGAAGTTTTCAGAACTCTATCTACTTTTGTTTCATTTTAAGTCTTGTTATTTAAACATTGGAAAGGTTAGCCAAGATACTTGTCTTATCAAAATCATACAGTTGATATCGGTGTGACATTGTTTTGTTTTGTTGAAACTCAAATTGTATGTTTTGTTGAAACTCAAATCGTATGTTTTGTTGATATAGTTGATATCATGGTGATGACATTGTTTTTGTTTATCAACTTCTCTACTATAGTTGCTCTAGTATATATTTCTGCTATGCCAGGCCATGATGATATTGTTTTTACTATTTTTCTGCTCTAGTAGATTGAATTTACTGGTCAACCCTTCAAAATGGCGTTGCTTATGAATTTTTGTGGTATTGATAGATTCTATGGTTAGTCATCTGGTAATAAATTTATATGTCATCATCCATTCAAGCAAATTATTTCCTGATTTAGAGTATGTTAATTGAGATTGCTAATTTCTGATGTTGTTGTTGTTGTTGCTGATAAAATTATAATGGAAGGTCATGGTGATTGCTAATATCTATTCTAGTTTTGAGGTTATAATTGAATGCAATCGGATCATTGCTTATTGATTGTTTGGATGATCAATGGTTTGGTCAAATTCTAATTATTTTGGTGGTGATGAATTTGTGAAAAGGTTTCATCAAAGCTAGGTTTTGAAATTAATACTGAATTCTAAAAATTATTTGTTGATGAGTTTATCTTAACAAGATTTCATTCGAACGTGGTTTTGGATCTATAGCAAATTGGGAAAATGTACCGTTGTTTAGATTAACAGCAATATATTAAAAAAATTTGTTAATGAATTGTGATGTTGTTTAGATTAACAGCAATGTAATCAGAGTTAGGTTTTGAAATCTATATTTAAATTTTAAATTGTATGTTATAGATGAACTTGGGTGGTATCTAGCTGTCTTGATTATCAAGAAGATATCTTCTGTGCTTTAGGGGATAGATTAATATTCTCTTCTGGATCGATGGAGAAGTATCTGAAATTTTCGTTAACTTTTGCTCTTTCAAGATATCAAACTTTGTATGTTGATGTATATTTTGGGCTAATATTTATAGCTGTTGACTTATGTTATGGATTGGATGTTGATTATGGTGATTGATAGGTTTACTTAATCGAGTTTATGAAGAAAACATAGTCAAAACATTTCAGATTTTTAAATTATGATTAATATTTCATGAATGTTCCTGCACTGTTTTACATGTGCATTGGCAATGGAAATTTTATCAAAAAGGTATAGGGTTTGGCTTTACACCCGCCAATACCATTTGTTTAGAAGTTTCCAATAGATCTACACTCATTGCATTTTAGAATAGGTTATGCAATCCTGTCTATGTTTATATATGTATGCTACAGCATTGAAATCACATTGTCTAATGATCTCATATAATTTACTTGAATGTTTTTAGGGCATTCTCAACAATTCCATTTTGTGCATATCCTTTTATCTCTGAAGCATTGAGAACTCTTTACTTTGAGGTGCCTTCACATATTGAATGTATAGTGAGGGTGAAAGGATTAAACCAAAATTTTATGTGTAATGCCTTATATTTCATGAATGTTCCTGAACTGTTTTACATGTGCATTGGCAATGGAAATTTTATCAAAAAGGTATAGGGTTTGGCTTTACACCCGCCAATACCATTTGTTTAGAATTTTCCAATAGAATAGGTTATGCAATCCTGTCTATGTTTATATATGTCTGCTACAGCGTTGAAATCACGTTGTCTAATGATCTCATATAATTTACTTGAATGTTTTTAGGGCATTCTCAACAATTCCATTTTGTGCATATCCTTTTATCTCTAAAGCCTTGAGAACTCTTTACTTTGAGGTGCCTTCACATATTGAATGCATAACTAGGGTGAAAGGATTAAACTAAAAAATTTTGTGTAATGCCTTCTATTTCATGAATGTTCCTGCACTGTTTTACATGTGCATTGGCAATGGAAATTTTATCAAAAAGGTATAGGGTTTGGCTTTACACCCGCCAATACCATTTGTTTAGAAGTTTCCAATAGATCTACACTCATTGCATTTTAGAATAGGTTATGCAATCTTGTCTATGTTTATATATGTCTGCTACAGTGTTGAAATCACATTGTCTAATGATCTCATATAATTTACTTGAATGTTTTTAGGGCATTCTCAACAATTCCATTTTGTGCATATCCTTTTATCTCTAAAGCCTTGAGAACTCTTTACTTTGAGGTGCCTTCACATATTGAATGCATAAATAGGGTTAAATTCCCAATTAGCTAGGGTTTGGATTGAGCTCAAAAAATGGAAATTTAACTTGGTTTCTTGATGTAGAACCCGCAATGAGATTAGTTATCTGAAGAGAACTGGATAATTATTGACCATGAATTGTGGTTATAGATTTATTTTCTGGGAGCCAATATAGGCATGTTATTAACAAAGATAAAATCCCACGAAATAGCTGGGCATGTTACCATGCTTACTGTTCCGGTTGAAAGCATCCAATTTTTGCTTGGCAGATGCATGATGCTTTGTAATGTGTGTTCAAAGATAAATATTAATGTTTAATGGTAAGATAAACAGACAATTCTTCACACTTTTTCACATCTTGTTGATGGATCACGAAGAGAGATACGAAACATTGATGCATAGAATCTTTACACAATTGATTCAGAAACACAGTAAGCAGCCAAAAATGTCCAGGGGTAAGTAAGCAGCCAAAAATTCTTGAGGTTTGTAAGCAGCCAAAAAATTGAAATTCCTGAGGTTTGTAAGCAGCCAAAAATTCCTGCATGATAAGCAATGTATCCTACAATTGAAATGAGTTTAGTGGATGTTGCATGCTACTCAAGCTATGTAGTTTTTGAGCACATTCAAAATAGTTGATCAGTTGAAGAAATCTCGAGTGAATGTGTCCAAGTCCTTCTACTTAAACTAGTATATAGAGACATCTTAACTCATTATTGTAATTTAAAGTCTGGCTTGTCAGTTATGCCTAAGAAGACTATATATGCATTGGGCTTAGTTTATGAGCTCATCGATTATTAGAGTAGATTGTTAGAGTAGATTTGATTGTGGAGTTTTTAAAATTTTATGAAGTGTATTTGAATGAACTCTCATTACTTGTTCACTGCTCATATGTTGTTCATGATTTCAACTTACAATCTATATTTCTAATGATTACACATATTTCTGATGTTACTCCTTGGTGTATTACACTTATTATGGGAACTTTGCACGGTGTGTCTTCACACCACCATTTCGTTGTTGGATTTTGCTCTTCCCCATCTTCTATGTACGAGTATAGATTAATTAGATCCTTTCAGTTTCAAATAGAAAATCTCTTTAATCAACCATGGATTGTTGGAGTAGATTTGATTATGTGAAATTTCTAAAATTTTATAAAGTGTATTTAATCAACCATAGATTGTTATAGTGTCAATGACTTCGGTCAATGCACCTATGTGTCAATGTGGTGCTGGGCGATGCATATTGAGGATGTCACAGACATCAAGAAATCCCGGGTGTCAATTTTGGGCTTGCCCAAAAAAGAAAAAGGTCTAGATATGTAATTATAGTTTTATGTTTAAAAATAATGTGACAACTAATCATTTTAGGAAGAACTAATGTAGATTTGGTATTGCAGGGAAATAGTGAATGTAAATTCTTTCGGTGGGTCGATGAACCCAAATGTGCGTCTACTCCATCTACAGCTGTACCCAAGTTTACGTCTACCACATCTACATCCTTACCTGATGTAGGGAATGAGTGCAAGGAGTGCAAGGCTCGAGAGGCAGCTAGTGCCGCCAAATTATTTTCAATGGCGAAAGCAAAAATCATGTTTCTGCAATGCCATTTTTGTGTAGTATGCGCACTACTTTGTTGGGAACATATGCGTAAATGTGGTTAACAGATGGCTATTGTAGATACATGAAGTTTTTTATAATTTAAAGTAGATACGATGGACATATTTTGATAAACTCATGAACTTTTTTGTTGTTTATGACTCAGTTATGATTTTGAATATAAAATTAAACAAAATTAAATATTAACCTTATTTAAAAAAAAATTGAAAAATATTTATGATTTTCTATATAAAATTTACTATATATATATATATATATATATATATATATATATATATATATATATGGTTTTCTCTATAAAATTAAATAAAATAGCAAAATAAATCATAAAATGAACTAATAAAAATAAAATATAATATAAAAAAATATTAAAATAGTTCAAAAAATAAAATAAAAATCATAGTCAAATTCCAATTCTAGTTTTAAAAAGTGGAACCAAACGGTCCAAACTATAATCCGGAAATGAAAAAATGGATTATCAAATCCATGATTTGACCATTTCCAGCATTTGATCAAATGCAGCATTTCCTAATTCCCGCTACCAAACGGGCTTAATGAATAATTTGGTGAGTGGGTTAGTGAGTCTACCTTTCTCACTATTTTTCGTTGATATTCACATCAAACATGAGGAGCTAGTATTAACCTTGAATCTCAGTTATACACTGAGAATGGAGAACCCAAAAAATTTATATGAGGTGTTTGAGACATCAATGAACATTGAGATAGTGGCCAAGTTTGGAATGAGTAGGAGTTTCAAGCCTAAGAAAAAAAAATTATATGCAAGAAAAGATTGCAGATCCAAAGTTGGAAATGAAATTCATAATGAATCTAGAGTTGTCCCATATTTTTTCACTACCTAATGTTGATCATGTCCCCATAATGAAAATCTTGGAGCCATAACCAATGAAATGCACCTAATAGAAAATCAAATGATTTAGAATGCATTCATGATAAATAATGCTCAAATTCTAGACACTTGTAATTAATTGAAAGATGTAGTTCACACATATCAGAAGGGTTTTGAGAATGTTTCATATGGTTAATGGAAGCATTGTATTGAGATGGATTCAAGTGAAGTAATCAAGGAGGTAAAATTTAATAGTTCTAATGAAAATAAATCCACTTGTGTTACATTGCCTCGTGATATAAATCAAGTTCCTTACTATCTTGTTGCTTATAAAGGGCCTAATGAATCAGATTTAGAGAAATTTGCAGCCTATGGATATGACAATAATTTGCAATGTGTTAATGGTGATTGTGAAACTGTTGAATCTCTTCATGCCATTTACAATGATGAAGACAATCAAATTGATTGTTACTTACCTTTCAAGATTATTTGAATAGGACAAAGATGGAATCATTTACCTTAGCTGAAAATGATGTAGAAATGCTTAACACTGTATGCTCACTATTGAATACTCCAGATATGTATTATGTTGATAATATTGATCAAAAATCTATGACAATATCTGTGGAAAGCTTTAGTTATTTTCAAAGGTTTGCTAGTCAAGAGGTTTCAAATTTAGAATTAGGTATGTTAGTAGATCAAATGGAAAGTGATTTTGAGTATCGGTGTTTCATTGATGATTTTAATGTCATTGAAAAGGATCTGAATTATGAATCTAAAAATGTATATGTTCTTAATGATATGAAAAAATTTCTTGACTATATGGAAACCAATACAAGTGATGAAGTCTTTTATAACAGTAGTTCAGATCAGAAAGATGTTCATAAGGATAAGTGTTCACATGAAGGCATGGATGATATGAAATTTTCAGACTTGTATGAACCGGTACTTGAGACTATTTACATAGACATGAAATATGATTTCAATTTTGAATCAGACTATAAACTAGATTTATAATTCGCAATGTTCACTAATGAAGTGAATAATGATGATATGAGTGTGATATACCTTTGAAATATAAAAGCATGCAATGAAATGTCAAACTCTAAAAGTTCAGATGTGAACACTTGCAAATGTGATATAATGCTAATGAAAAGTGAACCAACATAAGAACGTTTCCTTCTTTATGCAACTGAAGACAGTCTGATGAACATTCAACAAAGTTCTTATGAAAAGGTTGTGCAAGATGAAAATGAAATTAGTGTCGCAGTTGGGTATGATTTCTTTCATTTTCATACCACCTGCAAGAGCTATTTTCTAAACATGACAATGACATTAACGTTAATGGGTGTTATACTACTCACAAGGTTTTCACTCATGGTTCAATCAAATGGAGTCACTGACAATTTCAGAGAAAATTGTGCATTTTATAAATCTCCTAAATTGGATTCATATGTTTAAATGAGATATCTTAAAGAGGTTACACAGTACCAATCATTGCATAACAGATGCATGAAATACAAGGATAGGTATACAAATCTAATCTGGAAAAAAAAAGTAATCTTTATTGAGTGTAAAGCGTACACATGTCTCACACAAGTTGTGAAACTAACCAGTTTATTCAATAAAAATACAAATGAGTATGTATGTGCATAAGGAAAAAAATTCAAATAGCAGGTAAGCCCACTCATTTCCTGAATGACTGGTTCATTGAAGTCACTCTGCTTGATCTCTTGTGTCTCCCACCGGCCTGCTGCTCCAGGTAGTTTTTAGTGCCTGCATTAGAATAATAGGAATGATGTTAGATTATAATGATCTAAGCAGTGACTAGTCTTATATCCTATGTACGTCTATCCTTATGCATATAAATCTCGATTCATATGTGCATTGAACAAAAATGGTAGCAACAATAAGAACAATAATGTCAAAGGTTTTGAAAAAGAAAATCATACTGGTGAAGACATGTCACTCTCAGTTCAAGTGTAATTGAATGCTAGTATTAACAAAGAGCTACACAAAGAAATTAGAAAAACACTCAGTTTCATCACAGAGTAATGAAAGTAGTACAGTTAATTCATGCCCAACTTTAAAAGTATGCCAGCAAAAATAGTAATAATCATGAGGGAATGGGAATAGCAAAATGAGCCCAATAATGATGTCAATATAATGATGAGACATGAATCACAACATAAAATAAAAGACAATCAAGGGTCTCAGATATATTGTATCATGAAGATCCATGATATTGAATGATTTTAAACCACAATGCTAAGTGTACAAGAATACATCTCAAGGAATTTCATCACTCAAAGGGAAGAGCCAAAATATTTTCAAAGACATGGAGCATTCTAACAAAGATCAATGATCTAAATATTGTAACAAGAAACAAATAAAAATGAACAAAGCATCTACATAAGCAATGTCAAATGATACAAAGGATGGAATGAATGTTATAAAGAAATATTTCCATGATTATTCTATTCAATCAGCAAAGGCTACAAGAATAGAAAGGTTCCAATGCAAATAAGGTAGCAACATGCAACTATTGAAGTAATATCAAAGATAGTCATCAAAAGTCACATTTAATAATAATGATGTTATCAATCATCATGAAACAATAAGTTACAAAATTCATGTGAAATAATGCAACCAGCTGAGGAGAAGCAGTATTTCCATAGTTACAAGGCAACAAAGAGACAACAAAGTGCATTCAGAACTGGTAAACTTTAAAACTACTACCTATTGTATGGCTAGGGCTTTTCCTTCCGTTGGAGCTTCGTAGACGGCTGAGAAGTTCCAGTCTTCACTGGATTTTGGTGTTTCTAGGGTTGCGCCAGTTGCACAAGGTTTGGCTAGGGCTTTTTCCTCCATTGGAGTTTTGCAATCAGTTGGGAAGTTGCAGTCTTCACCTCTTTATCATCTGAAACTTTGTTGGATGCTAGAGCGTCTAGAACTTCGATGGATGTTGGAGCGTCGCTAGATGATGGAGGTTTGGCTTGGCTTTTCCATCTGCTGGAGCTTTGCAAATGATTGGAAAGTTCCAGTCTTCACTGGATGTTGGAGTTTCTAGGGTTGCGTTGGTTGTTGGAGGCTCGGCTAGGGTTTTTTCCTCAGCTGGAGTATTGCAATCAGCTAGGAAGTTACAGTCTTCATCGTCTATGGGTGTGTTTCTGGGTGCTTCCATTTCTAGGTTCTTGTCGGTTGCTCTTGTGTCTCCTAGTGCGTCGCTGGTAGTTGGGGCTTCATTGTCTGCCTGTGTTTTTCCAAATGGTGAAACTTCGGTTGGCGTTGTTCCTTCTGCTAAAGTGGTGGCTGGAAAGGTTTTTCCAGCTACTGGAACTTCTACTGGGGTTTCCCTTCCTTTTGGTTTCTTTGCTAATCTCTTGCGACCTGTTGGAGTTGTGTCGATGGCTAGTGTTCCACAGATTGTTGGGGGTTCGGATTCTGGATCTGTACCTCTTGTTGGTGCTTCTTTACCTAAGGGGACATTATCATATGCTGGTATGGTTTCATCTAGGGTTGTTACCAGTCACTCTGGTGGGGTGGGGATTAATGGTGGTTTGGGTTTCCATGCTAAGGGACTTCTCCCTATTTCGAACCCTATCTAGATTCCCTTGGATGAGGAAGTGGTGGAAAATATTGAGTTTTCTTCTCATGGTACGATTTTTCACTTTTTGGGTTTGTGGTCGAGCCTTGTTGATTTACACTGGTGGATATCTGCTCATTGGGAACCTATTTTTTGTGGTACTGTTCATATTTTCCCTATGGAAAAGGGTGTTTTTTTTGCTAAATTTGATAATGTTGAAAATAGAAAGTTAATTTTGTGCAATCACTTTTTCTCTTGGGATAATCATTTTTTGTTGGTTATGAAACCTTGGCATCCCAATTTTTCCCCCTCTTTTGAAATTTTTAACAAGATTCTGATTTGGGTGAGGCTCCCTTACCTTCCCCTTAATTTTTGGGTTGATTCCCTATTTGAAGTGGTGGGTGAGGCTCTTGGTGACTTTTTGACAGTGGATGATGAGTCTTCTGATATTATACACTCAATTTACGCGCAATTATTGGTAGAGATGGATATCTCTAAGCGGTTACCAGATAAGATTAAGTTAGAGTACTCAAAGACTTCCTGGATTCAAACATTGGACTATGAAGGGCTTCCCTTCAGAAGTAGGAAGTTTTTTAAAATAGGTCATTTGGCTACCTAGTGTGGATTACAGAGGGCTAAGACCAAAAGGTCTACTTCTTGGTGGAAGGGTGCTTATTCAGACTATTATACAGTAGCTAAGAAAAATATTGATCTTGTTGAGACTGGTGTTCCTGAGGATGTTCCTCCTGTAGGAACTGTCCCTTTGGGGCCTACTATTACTACTGCTAGTAGTTCTGAGGTTGTTCAGTCTGTTGGTGTTTCTTCTGCTGGAACTGTTTCTAATGGAATGTCTCCCAGTAATTTTTCTGTTGTTGTGGTTCCTCCAGCTCGTTCTGGTCTTGCTGGGGTCACTGAATAGTCTGTTGGTGTTTCTGCTGGTACTGTTTGTGTTGGAAGTAATTCTTGTGCTGCTGGTGTTCCTCTTATTGTTTTTGGTTTTACTGGGTGTACTCATACTTCAGCTGGTCATACTGGAGCTGGAAAGTCTACATATGTCCTTTCTGTTGGTTCTATTCCTGCTGGGTCTATCGGTTTCCTTCCAGTTAGTTCTATTTCGGAAGGACTTTTTATTAGTGCTGAGAAGTTTGGATTTGGTTGTAAGGAGGCAGTTGTTGGTTTTGTCTAGACTTCTCTTGTTGGTTCTGTTGTAGTTGTTTCTTCTTCTAGTTCTCTCCTTGACTGGCAAGAGAAGGCTTCTTTGGTAGAGGGGTGGACCACAGTTATTGGTAAACATCATAAAAAGTCATCTCTACAATTTGATATGACTCTCCGCTCCCAAAAGAAGGGAGGTAAAGGAAACTCCTAGATTTTTATTTGACTGTCTCGTATGGTCTAATCCTAGTTTTGGATTTTTATTTTGTTAGGGTTTGTATGGAAGGTTGTTTTATGAATTGTTTCTTCCAGGTTGTGGGTGCCTGCTATAAAACCCTTGCTTTGGTTTTGATCCATTTTGTTTAATGGGATTTTTTGAATATCTTTTGTGACCATTTTGTATAGGGTTTCGGAGCCCCTTCAAAACTTATTTTTATCTTAATAAAAAATAATAGTGCCATCAATTCAAGAAAGTAAAAGAGACTAAGGAACAAATAAAGGTTATTATTCATGTCTAGTCAATGTTCACTTGTGATGGAGCTAAGAGTGGAATAAATTAATGAAAGATAATATGTTGACAAAGTAATAGTAATACCACACCAAGTGTTGCAATAAAGTATAGTAAAATTAAGTGCAGATGCTCATGAATCATATGATAAGATGTGCAACAATGGTGTGGTTCTAAGCTGCTATACATATAGTATTTTACTGGATAGTTTATGTGAACCTTGAGATATAGAAAAGCTTTGAGGCTGCACAAAGATTTTAAGTAAATAATTACTTAATATGACAGGAAGGTATAAAAATGATAGATTAATAACAAGCTATGTGAACCATTTCTACAAGAGGTAGACTTTTGGAAAGTGCAGCAAAAATATAAGTGATTTTCCATTCCGTGAGGACACATGGTAACAAGGATAATGATTTTAAAGATAAATGAGCCACTGGTATGCAAATCAGAACTCCATAAAAGTAAAATAATGAAAAGATCATTCAAAATACCAACCAATTCAATGTTTTGAGAGTTGTGATAATTTTTAGAAGTCACAAACTAGTATGTCATAGTCTTGTTTCTAAGAATATCATAACCTTTCTTATGGGAAAATTTATCCAAGAAATGGCATTTTGAAGTGAATGGAACAATAGTTTTCTTAAAGGAGGACTACATTTTTTTTTAAATTAACAATTGATACTTATAGCATTCATGTAAGGGAAAATATTAAATCATCATAATATGCAAAGAGAATAAAGTATTAAGTCTCTACATTAGATATTTTATGGTTTACTATGAACAAATGGAAATAAGATATGTTGATGTTTTTAAATGATATGTCTATTATATTTAGAAAATAAATATCCATGGTAGAATTAGTTCAAAGCATTGATGTCAATAAAAGGAACAAAGCATATGCTTCAGCTGATACTCCTAAGAGTGATTTTGTTGTCATTAGTTATGAGGAAGTCACATTGATTGTCATAGTCATTCGCTAAAGAAGGAAAGTCAAGTCAATAAAGCACAAAATCTATTTGGTAAAAGAAAATAAGGGAATGGGTAATTTTGGTAAAGGCAAAGAAAGTTTAGACACCGAGCAAGGCATAACCGAGCATCGAGCACTGAATTATACCAAGCTACAACATCAACTAAACTGAGAGATAAGACAGTTACCGAGCAAGAGGAAAACATGTTACTGAGTATAGCAAGTCAACACAAGGAGAATCTTTTGATACATTGAACCTAGACACAGAACAGAAAATGGTTTATAATTCTCGAGGAGATTGTATGACAGAGTATTGGAGATTTAAACATGATGATTATGCATGATTACAAGGTGAGATCCACCAATGAGAATTAAGTATGAAATATGCATTGGAGGAGTAACCAATGCTAGTACTGTTTGAAGAGATGATTCTAGAACATCTAGCACCGTTTCTAGAATTATATATAAATGGATCAAAGTGTGAAGATCAGTATGCATACGTAAGAGGAGATTGCATGTAACAAAGCAAAGATTGCAAATAGAAGGTGATAAGAAGAGAAGCCACTAATTAACAGAGCAGTAAAGCGTAGAGAGTAATTGTGATTCAGAATTGAATCTATCGAGTACTAAATTTTTATTGTGAGAGGTATACAGTATGAGGTAATAAGTTATTGAGCATAACGAGTCTTATATGCATATGATTGATGCAAGTTTAACAGACAATTTTGTGTTACTGATTAAAGAGTAATCAGAATTGTAAATTCTCTTAATCGAGAAGATCCTAATAGATCTTATATTGTAAATCCTTTAACTAGGTACAGTTCTTAGATTAGAATTATAAAATCTTTTAATAAAGGTAGACTTAATAGGTCTTAACACTCTTAACCAGGTTAATACTCTTAATAGGGTAGCTATTAGAAATAAATACAGTGTATCTCTAACTGAGCAAAAATTTTACTGCAGTAGTAAAGTTTTATGGGTGTCATCCCCACTGCATTTTTTATCCTCTAACAAGGATTTTTGCGATACCAAAATGAATGTGTTATGAGTTATGTATTATGTTTTATATGATACATGCAAAAGTTATAGAATCGATAAATGGATAAGAAAGAAAGTTTAAATAGTTTAAAAGTGTTTTATAGTAATGATTCACCCCTCCTCTCACAGTAATTACCTTTTTGTACCTAATCCAACACCAGTTGAAGCTACAGCAGGAAGATCGTCTACAAAAACCCTCTGTACTCTAAGAAAGGAACACAAGAGAGAGAAAGCATATACGCATAGTAGTTGGGTCGTGTCTAATAAAGCAAAGCTAGGGTTAATTATCAAAGAAATACAGGAAAAAGATCATGTTCATTATATCATTCTCAAAAGATAAAACTCAGCAACCAAAAACATAGCATGAAATGAATGAATTTTTTTTAAAGTTCAAACAAAAATATAGGAGATGTAAGCCCGTAGCCAAAGGGATATAGAAACAGGGATTAAACTTTGCACAAAAAAACCTATGTCGGTGGTTGTGAACAAAACTTCAAAGCCTCAAGCCTAAAATATAGAAAGAAAGGGATCATGGGTGTATCATCTTAAAATGGAAGCACTTCCATCTTGATAGGTTTAGCACCCTCTTTTTGTTCATTTATCATGATAGCCTTGCATTTAGGGTGCATTCTGCACTTGATTCCTTCATTCTAGGTGAAATCAAGGTTAGAATCCTGAGGATTCTCCTTAATTTCCATCTTCCATGGCTCCATTTTTTAGATAGGATCTAGAAATAGGTCCTTCTAGCCTTCATCACAATCGTCATAGGATTTTGTGCCTCTCCTTGGCACTCTGTCTCATTCTGGCATCATTTCTAGGTCTCCGGGCATCTCGAGACCTTCTGTCCCTGATTTTGGAAAGATCTGGATCTTTGGGTCAAAGACGACCTAGACCTTGACCTAGGTCAAAGTTGAGGTCATCCCTGACCTAGGTTAGGGTCTACCTCGTCCCTTGACCTAGGTCCCCTTTTTAGATTTGGTCCCGGCGGGCCCCGAAATCAATGTCAGGCCTTCAGATCCGAATGCGGAAAGTTTTAATTCAAAATTCATTTAATTATTTTCCCTCCTTAGTTGGTTATTGTGATTGGACCATAATTAGAGGTGAAATTTGAATTATGAGTCCTCACATTACTCTAGGAGCCTCACCTTGAAACCTCTATATAAAGACTCTCATTTGCATTCATTTTCACCAAGCAATTTCATGAGCAAGTATCCATCAAGTGGAGACAACACAATTGAGCAAGCAAGGAATGGTGAAGTGAAGATGCAAGATTGCAAGAGGATGATATTGAAGATCAAGCCATTGTTGATATCAAGCATCTTTGTGAGCACACCATTGTGAACACCTATTTGGAGCAAGAGAGAGATCCTTTCTTCCTTGATCCACCATTACCGACATTCAAGCATTCAAAGATACAATCATGGGGTAGAAATTACGGATTATGAGTTTGGTAGGAGTACTTTAGCCTTGGGGGCTTGGTATGTTTTCCTATCTCATTCAAATCTATGCATTATTTTCTCATACATATTCATGCTAGGATTTTTATCTAGAGGATTAGATCTTGGCATTACACTTTCAATACACATACACATTCTATTTCAATCGGCTATTTGTGGAGGTGGAGATCACCAAAACGGGGGTTTGACTAAGGCAAAGCCCTATATAGCTACCCCAAAACACCCTTTTTTAGATATCTACAGTCATTGTTTCGAGGATTGGAGGATGGATCTAAGTACCCTTTTCGGCCAACTTCCAAGATCTGCAAACAAAATCAAAGTTGACCTTCAAAATATTAATGTAGCCTTTGACCTTTTATCAAGGTCAAAGACTACCTACTGTCGGAAAGAAAAAAAAATTTGGTTTTCTCTGTTACAGTTTTTTGGTCCTAGATCTGGTTGCAGAATCTTCCCAAACTCCGCACAGGCTTCAGAAAATAGGTATTTCTAAATATGTTCCATAATGAGGTATGTATCTTATCTTAATTAATTTTCAAGTATTTCCAGATTTACTTTGCTTATTACAATTTAAAACACATACAAATAAATAGTGGTGAATGATAGGTACATTACAAAGGTTCCATTTTAACCCTATTCATTTTGGTGAACCCGATTATGACAACTCTTTCTTTTTGGTGTTAGATTTAAATCTTGCATGCTTATAAGATTCGATTTCTTGCATTTATATTTCAAAAATACAAAAAAAAAATTGCAAAATCTCTTTAAAATACAAAAATATTTTACATTTTCATGCTTTTAGTATTTCTTTGTATTCAACATGTATGATTCTTGTTTTGAGTACTTTGATGAGGCTTTTATTGTACAAGAGGATAGATTCCCTAATGAGGTACATGGTAGTGAGGATGAAAATGGTTTGGATAAGATCTTCATGGATCCTATTCCTATTTCACTCTCCTCCACAACCTCTCCAGTTGACCTTTACCATAGGGTGTGTGCATGGTTACCTTCATGTCCCACTATTTGTAACATTGATAAACCTGAAATGATATATCCTACACCTTTGATGACAGTAAAAGAATGTCCTTGTATAACAATTAAGGGTAAACCTAGAGATCCTTTGGATTTCTTTGATAACATTGATTCCATTTCACATGCTTATCGCACACACAATAACCCTCAGCCTACTGTTTCGGTTTCTTTACCACCTTCTCAACCTATGCTTCCTCAAGCACCTAGGTTTCCATGTACCTTTAAGGAGTATAACTTAGTTGACCAATTACGTGCTACTCCTGCTAAGATATCTTTATGGGAATTACGTCAAACTTCCCTGACATATCATGAGGCATTGCAAAAAGCTTTATCTAATCTTCCTGCTTCACCTCCTAATCAAGAGAATATTCATTCTATTTTGGATTGTATGCATACTATGCCTTCTGTACCTCCTATTGTGTTTTCTGACAATGATTTACCTTCCCTAGAGGTGAAGAATCAATATAATGCTCTTATGGTTGTTGTCTCTATTAATCAGAGTATCATTCAAAGAACCTTAATTAATAATGGATTTGGGCTTAATGTTTGTAGCATGCACATGCTCAAGGCAATTAAGGCTGATCTTACTACTATTCAACCTGATAATGTTCCTATATGTGGATTTGACAGTATTGCGAAGAGAACTTTGGGCATTATTACCTTACCTGTTAAAGTTGGTCCACTTATTCTAAATACTCCTATTCATGTTATGCCTGGACCTCTCAATTATAACCTTATTTTAGGAAGACCTTGGTTACATACTATGCATGCAGTTCCTTCTACTCTTCATTGCAAGGTTAGGTTCATTTATAACAACTTAATGTATACATTACATGCGAATGATGTGCCGAATCCTTGCTTAAATGCAGAATATGCCAAAATCTATGAGCCTCTTCAGCCTAGTACAGAGATTGACAAACAACCAGAAATACAACAATGTAAGATAAAATAACCTGAGATTCAACAACAGGAAGCTCCATCTTCTTCTTTGACTGAGGATGATTGGGGGACATTGGATTTTAATCCTACTTTTATTGGAGAATACAAGGTCTCTAATTTAGAATTTATGAAGCAACAAAATGAATTTGAAAATAAAGTTTTTGCTCCTTCTCCGCTTTCTGAAGAACTAAAAAGTAATTTTGTTGCCGCTTTGATTAATGAAATGATTAAAACTATAAAGCTTGATTGTTATGATATTATGACATATGCTGCTCCTTGGACTCCTTCTAATATGACTGATCGATATGGTCCTAGTTATCATTTGCTTAAGAAGTCAGGATTTAATGGGAAAGGATGTGGTAAATATGAACAAGGTATACAAGTACCTTTAGATAATGAAGTTTATGATCATACGTATGGACTAGGATTTAATCCTTATAGACAACCATCAGTTTTTCCTCTTAATGTTAATCATATTTGCAGTGGACAGTTGAAGTTGGTTAACCCACTTCTCATTGACCTTAATCAAGCACCTACTTTGGATACTTTTCCTAAAGATGAAGCCTTAATGGAATTTTTAGAGGTTTATGAAGACTTACCTAATTTTCATCACAAACGACAGAAGCCTTATTGTTTAAGTACCAATGCTTATTTTGGGGAACATGATAAACGAGATACTCTTCCCTTACCAATGGATCCTCCGATACAAAATGATTTGTTAATAACTGAAACTATTGATATTCAAATGGATGCAACACTGAGAGGATGATAAAGATTGGGAAATGTTTGAATCAGGATGAACGTGATCAGTTGGTTTCCTTTTTGCTTGAATTTAAAGACATCTTTTCTTGGACATATTCAGATATGTCGGGTATAGATTCTAAGATTTTTACTCATAACATTGTTTTAAAACTGAATGTGAAACTTATGAAACGGAAAATTCAAAAGATGAATCCATGAATTGCTTTATTAGTCAAAGGTGAAATTGAAAAATTATTGGATTTTAGATTTATCCATTCTATTGATTATTCAGATTGGATTTCAAATATTGTGCTTGTTTCAAAAGGAGAAAACAAGATAAGGATGTGTACTGATTTTAGAGATTTAAATAAGGCATCCTTGAAAGATGATTTCACGTTACCTAATATCGATATGATTGTGGATTCAACAGCGGGTCGTGCCTTGTTATCTTTTATGGATGGTTTTTTGGGATATAATCAAATCTTTATCCCTCCTGAAGATCAATTTAAAACTACATTTATAACACCTTTGGGAACCTTTTGTTGGGTCATGATTCCTTTTGGATTAAAAAATGCAGGAGCAACTTATCAATGAGTTATGACTCTGATTTTTCATGACTACATTCATAAGATCCTTGAAGATTACGTGGATGATATCTTAGCAAAATCCATACAAAGAGAAGATCATGCTACTATTTTACGACAGATATTTGAAAGGATTAGAAGTTACAACATGAGATTGAATCTTAAGAAATGTGTCTTTGGAGTTGACTCCGATAAATTATTAGGATTTATAATCTCTAAGCGAGGCATAAAAGTAGATACTGAAACTATTGAAGCTATTGTTAATATGCCTCCTAAGAATATTTCTCAGTTACGGAGTTTACAAGGAAAAATACAAGTTATTCGTTGCTTTATTTCTAATTTAGCAGACCGAACTATCCCTTTTACTTCTTTACTTAGAAAGGATACCACTTTCTCTTGGAATGATGAGTGTAAACAAGCTTTTGAGCAATTTAAGGAGTATCTTGCAAATCCTCCTATCTTGCAGCCTGCTAAATTTGATAAACCATTCCATTTATAAACTCCAGTGACTCCGCGGGCCGTGAGTGCGTTGTTAGCTCAAATTGATGATGATGGTAAGGAAAGACCTGTGTATTACAATAGTTGGACTTTACTTGATTATGAAACAAGATACACAAATTTAGAAAGACAATGTCTAGTTATTGTTTATGCATGTCAGAAACTCAGGCATTATCTTATAAATGCTGAAGTTAATGTGATTGTCAAATTTGATCCTTTGAAACATCTTTTCTCACAAACTGATCCCTCTGGCCGGTTGGAAAAATGGGTGATGTTGCTTATAGAGTTTGATATTAATTTTATTTCTCAAAAGTCTATTAAAGGACAAGCGTTAACAGATTATCTAGCTGAAGCTCCTTGTCCTCACTGAGATACATATTCTACTTCAATAGAATTCCCTGATGATAATATTCTAGCTATTCAACAAGATGATATTTGGGAATTATATTTCGATGGGTCTAAATGTAAGACAGGTTCTAGTGTGGGTATTATATTGATTCCCCCTACGAAAAACCCATCCCTTTATCATATAAATTAACCTTCCCTTGTACTAATAACATTGCGGAGTATGAAGCTCTTATAGCTGGCCTATGAGCAGCTTCATCCCTTAATATCAAACATTTACAAATATATGGAGATTGGCAATTAATTGTTGAACAAATTAAAGGAGGATATCAAACTAAGGATGCTAAAATGACACAATATAGAGATTTAGCCCTTGATGTTCTTTCCCAATTCTCCTCTTATACGATTCAGACTTACCTAGGAAGGATAATCGACATGCAGACGCCATGACAAGCGCAACTTCTTTGGTTTGTCTCAAGAATAATGCTGAAAACTTTCAATTTACTATACAAACTCTTAAAAGCCCTGCAATTTTTGACAAGATTACCTCTGATTGTTTCAATTTGCATTCGGATGAATGGTATTCACATATTTTTCATTTTTTGAAGGATGGTACTTTTCCTGAATCAGCAACAAGGAACACGCATAATCGTATTAGGAAGCTTGCAACACGTTACATCATTTTAGGAGATACGCTTTATAAACGCTCTTATGAAGGATTATTATTGAGATGTCTCAATAGAACAAAAATACTTGTAGCTTTGGCAGAAGCTCATTCTGGTTCTTGTGGGGGACATTTTAGTGGAAAATCCCTGGTTAATAAATTGCTTCGAATGGGATATTATTGGCAAATAATAGAACAAGATTTTTTCATGTTTGTTAAGAAATGTCCTCAATGTCAACAAAATAGTAATTTGATTCATGCTCCTACTCGTGAGCTTCGTAATCAGGTTTCTCCATGACCTTTTAGTGTTTGGGGTTTTGACCTTATTGGAAAAATCTCACCAGCTTCTTCCCAAGGACATGCTTACATTCTCACTGCTAGGGATTACTTCACGAAGTGGGTCGAAGATGTCCCTCTTCATTCAACAATGGTGGATGTTATTTTTTATTTCATCCTTAATAATATCATAACAAGATTTGGTATTCCTTAGATGATAATTTCGGATAATGGAACCTCTTTTAAAAACAAAGAAGTCGCAAAATTCTTGGAGAAATATTGAATTCAACATAGATTTTCAACTCCTTATTATCCTCAATCTAATGGACAAGCTGAAGCATCAAATAAAATCATTGAACAAATTTTGAGAAAAATAGTTAGTAAGCATGTGAATGATTGGCATACTCAATTGACTTATGCTTTATGGGCCTATAGGACTAGTGTTCGTACTACTACGGGTACTTCTCCTTACAACCTTGTCTATGGTACTGATGCTATTATGCCTTTGGAACTAGAAATACCTTCTCTACATGTTTCATTTCATGGGATAATTGATAAAGATACTTTTCATGAACAACGCTTACAAGAGCTAGAAATGTTGGATGAACAATGAATACATGCATTAGAACATATCAAATCTTATCATAAATCTCTTCAGAAACAATACAATCATAAGGTAATTGAACGAACATTTATGATTGGTGATTTAGTTCTTTATGAGAATCAACGAAATGTGAATGCTTTACCAGGCGAAAAAGGAAAATTTATCCCTAATTGGCTTGGACCTTTTGTTGTTATTGAAGACTTTGGTTCGGGTGCTTATAAACTTGCTAATATGGATGGTGTGTCTTTTAAGGAACCCATTAATATTATGCATATCAAATGTTATTATCCTTAAATGCATTCAATCTTTTCCTTGTGCATTTATTTATTCCTTATAAAGTTTGTTTTATAGGTTAATTACATATTAAATATATTTATGCACTTCCTTTCTTTCTATTAAGTTTTATATTGATGAAAGCATAGTAATCAAACATAGAACTAATCAGTAGAGAAAGTTTTTCATTCATCAAAAAGAATTTTTCAAGTTCTGATACATATGTGGCCAATGGCCCTATCTATCACTACGCTCTGATGGCCGATGGGTACCAGATCTCTCTGCCCTATGATAGGAAGATGAAGATTTGTGTGTCCGCATGTCGCTCCTCAATATACTCATACCCTGTGGATGCTCTTGTGCACTCTGTAGCTCAGCTATCAGCTTCTCCTCTCTTTCTCTACACCATCTTAGCTCTCGCTGGATGCATGCAAAGATATCGACATGCCTGTTGAGATCTCTGCGACCAATGGAAGAGTCTCGCTCGTCAACTGGTAGTCGGTAGGATATAATTGTATCCTTCAAAATCTCAGATACAAATCTCCTCCACTCCGCTACGCTAGCTATATAATGAAAACATTTATCAGTCTAGTGTCTTTTTATCTCAAATCAAATCACATATTCAATCAAATTTCATATTTCATACTTGGGTCTCCCTCTTGGATGTCACTAAAGTGTCTAGATGGTGGGGGCATGGAGTGACTACTCTCTCCACGCTCACTATATCTAGGTCTCGAAGGTGGTATCTTTGTGTGGGGTCATGGGGGCTGTTGTGATCTTAGTGGTGATGCATGAGTAATGGGTATATCTGCACCAGTATCACCAGCTGGGGGCATGTCCTCGACTCTCTCCTCTGCTCTCTCTACTCTCTCCTCCTCCATGGGATCTCCCTCGGAGATGTGCTCCTCATCTCTGATATCCTCATCCTCCTCTGTGGTACCACTATCCCAGTGTGTCCCCTCTGTAGAACCTGGATCACCTGTGGGATAATCCTCAGGAAAGATAGGATGGATCCCCTGCAGACTCTAGTACCTGATGTAATCCCAGATCACGCTTGAATAGGTCACATCTGGTGGTACCTCTATTTCCTATGTCTCATATGTATCGCTATCCTCTATCTGCTATCGATGGTTGGCGCATAGTGTCGAGTCTTTGATAGTACCTCATCGGATGTACATAGCGAGGTACTGCTCTAGGGATTCCTTGTAATAGGTCGAACTACCTCATCACCTGATCATAATAGTATGGCATCACTATATGATTTTGATGACCCTCTAGCAGCTTACGCTGCTATGAATATCTCATCTGGAATCATGTATTAGGCCACTCTGTCATCTGACAGTAGGGTCTCCATATCACATCAGTGCTCGAAATGCGGTCTAGATGTACTCTCCAGTAGAGCATATCTCCAAACTACCAAACATCTCTCAAAGGATACACAAAGACTCTCGGTGTACTTGCATCTACCATCACTGGAACTCCCTGTGGACGTGTACATGTGAAATGCTCAAACAACCAAATCTGCAAGAGCATGCATATCGATAGACTCTCCCTCTAATACCGTACTAGTTGACCTAGCTCATGGTATAGCTAGGCTAACATGCTGCGACCCCATGAGAACACGGTCCTCTCTCTCTCCATCCTTTGTATGAGATGTGTAAGAGGTGTACAAAATATAGTACCCTTTGCATTGGGTAACACAACCAAGGATACTATGAAAAGCATCACCCTCCGTACTAAAGGTGTAGGGCCTGACAGTATGGATGATAATAGGACCTGATCTGACCGGGTCTACATCTGTGGAGTCCGGCCTATATAATAATTTGCATCTGCATGAATCTCCTCACAAGCATGTTGTGCTCTAGGTCTTACGGTCTCACCTCGGTCTGGAAGCCGCATGATCTTGTAGACATCCTCTAATGTCACTATGATCTCTCCAAAGGGAAGATGGAAGGAGCATGTATCCTCATCCCACCTCTCTATCAGAGCTGATAGCATGGCTCAATGTAGTCTGATCTGTGGAAGGAATGATACCCAGTATAATCCCACATCGCTCAAACATTCTCTCTCTGACATTGACTAGCAACTCTCCAAAGGGATGCTCTCGAAAATATACCAAGTCCTGCAAGCACAAACAGATATCATATCAGCTGTCTACATCATCAAAATTGCAAATCTATCTGAACTAGGTCAAAGTCAACCTCAGTTAGGTCAAGGATGACCTTACTGGGTCAATGTTGACTTTCTTGGGTCAGGGTCGACCTTGTTGGGTCAAGGTTGACCTCATCCCAAAAATAGGAAAAAACCCTCTGGTCAATGTTGACTTTTGTGGGTCAAAGTCGACCTAGATGGGTTAGGGCCGACCTAAGAGGGGTAAAGTCGACCTTGCCTATAAAAAAAAGGAATTTGGAAAGTACAATAGCATACAACAACAAAATCACCTCAGGAAGTGACTGTCTGGTAGCCAGGTGGTGTCTCAGAAGCTCCAGGTGCATCGCTCGAAGTTCCTCTCTCCTCGGCATCTTGCTTCGAATCTGCAAATGGTAAGAATGAGTAATTTCTTCTCCTTTTCCTTATTTATAAGTTCAAATTAGGGTTTCCTCAAGGTAAACTCGGATTTCCCTTCTTATGCATTTAGATAGACATAGATTCTTATGCAACCAAAAACATAGCATGAAATGAATGAATTTTTTTTAATGTTCAAACAAAAATACAGGAGATGTAAGCTCGTAGCCAGAGGGATATAGAAACAGGGATTAAATGTTGCACAAAAAAACCTATGTCGACGGTTGTGAACAAAACTTCAAAGCCTCAAGCCTGAAATATTGAAAGAAAGGGATCATGGGTGTATCGTCTTAAAATGGAAGCACTTCCATCTTGATAGGTTTAGCACCCTCTTTTTGTACATTTATCATGATAGACTTGCATTTAGGGTGCATTCTGCACTTGATTCCTTCATTCTAGGCGAAATTAGGGTTAGAATCCTAAGGATTCTCCTTAATTTCCCTCTTCCATGGCTCTATTTTCCAGATAGGATCTAGAAATAGCTCCTTTTGGCCTTCACAATTTTCATAGGATTTTGTGCGTCTCCCTGGCACTCTATCTCATTCTGGCATCATTTCTAGGTCTCTAGGCATCCCTGGGACCTTCTGTCCCTTATTTTGGAAAGATCTGGATCTCTAGGACAAAGACGACCTAGACCCTAACCTAGGTCAGAGTCGAGGTCATCCCTGACCTAGGTTAGGGTCTACCTCTTCCCTGACCTAGGTTAGAGATGAGGTCGTCTTTGACCTCCGAAATTTGTTCCCCTTTTTCAGATTTGGTCCCGGCATGCCTTGAAATCAATGTGGGGCCTTCGGATCCGAGTGCAAAAAGGTTTTAATTCAAAATTCATTTAATTACTTTCCCTCCTTAGTTGTTTATTGTGATTGGACCATAATTCGAGGTGAAATTTGAATTATGGGTCCTCACATTACTCTAGGAGCCTCACCTTGAAACCTCTATATAAAGACTCTCATTTGCATTCATTTTCACCAAGAAATTTCATGAGAAAGTATCCATCAAGTGGAGACAACACAATTGAGAAAGCAAGGAATGGTGAATTGAAGATGTAAGATTGCAAGAGGATGATATAGAAGATCAAGCCATTGTTGATATCAAGCATCTTTGTGAGCACACTATTGTGAACACCTATTTGGAGCAAGAGAGATATCCTTTCTTCCATGATCCACCATTACCGACATTCAAGCATTCAAAGATACAATCATGGGGTAGTAATTATGGATTATGAGTTTGGTAGGAGTACTTTAGCCTTGGGGGCTTGGTATGCTTTCCTATCTCATTCAAATCTATGCATTGTTTTCTCATACATATTCATGCTAGGATTTTTATCTAGAGGATTAGATCTTGGCATTACACTTTCAATACACCCACACATTCTATTTCAATTGGCTATTCGTGGAGGTGGAGATCAATGGGTCTTTGACTAAGGCGAAGCCCTATATAGCCACCCCAAAACACCCTTTTTTAGATATCTACAGTCGTTGTTTTGAGGATTGGAGGATGGATCTGAGTACCCTTTTCGGTGAACTTCCGATATCTGCGAACAAAATCAAATTCGACCTTCAAAATATTAATGTAGCCTTTGACCTTTTATCGGGGTCAAAGACTACCTACTGTCGAAAAGACGAAATTTTTCTAGGTTTACTCTATTACAGTTTTCTAGTCCCGGATCTGGTTGCAAAATCTTCTGAAACTCCGCACAGGCTTCAGAAAATAGGTATTTCTAAATATGTTCCATAATGAGGTATGTATCTTATCTTGATTAATTTTCAAGTATTTCCAGATTTACTTTGCTTATTACAATTTAAAACACATATAAATGAATAGTGGTGAATGATAGGTACATTACAAAGGTTCCATTTCAACCCTATTCAATGGGAAACAGAGAAAGGGTGGTTCATGGAATGAATACACAGGAAGAAATACTCAAAATCTTTATCAAATCTCCAGATTTAAGACATACAAAGTATAAAATACAGAAGTCTTCCATCATTTTTCTTGATGAATGGAGTTCATGGATGCTACAGCAAGTACATACTTGTAGAAATTTTTGAAAGGCCTACATATAAATCTTTAGAAGACCTCCATTTTTCCAGTCAAGGCCCCAATGTTGGCGGTTAGGACTCCAAAGACTTTTAGAAATATTTGAAATGAAAAAATGAGGGTTGTTTTACTATTTTTTAGGGTTTTTAGAGCCCTAACATGGCTCGTGGAAGTATTTTTGGTCTTGTTTGTTTTGCTAGGTCTTCAAAATTAATATCATGTCAGGTATGGAGTTGTGTACCCTCGCCACAAGATAGAGTTTTATTTTTATACTAATATTAATCAAGTATTTTATTTGATAACTATTAGTATAATATAAAGTTGAGTTTTATTTATTTTATATTAATATTTATTAAGCAAATTGATGGATAACTATTCATATAAAACTAATATGTATGTATATTTTCTTTGCAAAGACTTTAAAAAATTGTAATTTAATAACTATTTTATGATATTTCTATAAATCATATAATACTTATTAAAAATTTATAAAAGAAAAGAGTATATATAGGCATGTGCTTCTTCTAAGTCAAGGAGAGATAAGACTGATGTTTTTGAGAAGACCTAGTATGTAGGGAAGTTTGTTTTCTATTTGAAGACAAGAGGAGAGAATATAGGGGTTTTTGAGTCCTTTTAGGGGGAGTTGGAATTTTTTTGGGTGCCTTAATGGTAGAAGGGGTTAAGGGGGGACTTTTTCTTTGATCACATGTTATTTTTGAGTCCTTTGAAGGCCCTATAAAGTAGGGTTTTTAGTTGAATCCGACCATATTGGTTGAAGAGTCCTATTTTGATGCAAATACCTTGGAAAAAAGGATAAATAATTGTAAACTTCATCTTTTTGAGGTTAGTTTTGATGATGCAGTCCTGCACTTAGTGATTTTTGGAGTCCTTTGTGACAATTTTCAACATTCTTTTTTAACTCATCTTGGAACATGAATAACAATGACATATTTTTGCAGATAAATTATTGAGTTATTTTTCCCTCTTATTCATCTATTTTTAGTGTGCAATTAGGTGATTTGATCAAAATTACTAGTGAATGCCATATTTTCCTTGTAATTTTTGTCTCATTTTTTGTACCTTTTATAAATATATACATCACTTATAGGTTATAATTTGTGTTTAAGTGTAGGGTATTTAAGGTGTGAAATCTCTTTTCCTCCTAAAGATCTAGTACCATAACCTTTTTATGAAATATTTATGCATGGATGTATAGGATTAAGTTGTGTAGATCTCTAAATTAGTTTTTTTTTTCCAAGAACCTAGTTATATGTATTTTCATGATCCTTTCAATTTTAGTGCATCACCCTTTAGAGTTAGATTTCGGTTTACATGCTACCCTTCTAACCCTTTTCGCAACAAGGTTTAGTTTAGGTGAGTACCATACAAAGTCAGCCTTCTCTAGAGGTTCTTTCCTTTCAAGTGATCCACAAACCTAGAAATATCCCATGTTTCTCCAAATTACTAAGTTTGTAACTTAGTAAGGGTGCAAATTTGAGAGAACAGTTTTTGGCACACCTGGTGGGACTGCTCTTATAGAACAATGTTAGAATAAATGAGGGAGGGTGAATGAGTTAGATCAGTTATCCTACAATCCCAATCTCAAAGATGTAACTTTCAAAACAATTTCAACAAATTTTGCAACTCGGTAACATAAACTCTTAAATTGTCTACGCCTTTACCGATTACCCTTTAATTAACTCGCAATGATTACCAACCAAATCAAATATTCAGTATGTAAAGTATGACAATAAAGCAATCATCACAGAAACACGTAACACAAATATTTAACGTGGAAACCTTGTTAAGGGAAAAACCACTTGGGACCGGTAACCCAAAATAATTTTCACTCTTCTAAAGTGAGCTCGGTGAAGAGCCAACCCTGTTAAAGGTTACAAATACACTATTAGGTGTGACCTTGTTAGAGGATTTAAGACTAACCGTTATCGTTCAACCAGCATTCACTATGGGGTCGATAGGATAACAATGTACATTCATTGAATGACATGGGGGTATAATATAAAACGGTTAAGTCCACTCGGTTAAGAGATTTTTTTGTATCAATGATTAAACTGAAATAGTAATTGATCTGATTACAATACAACTCAAGTTGAAGATGTTCAGATCTATTCTAAGCCCATACAAATTGTCTGATCAATATATCAATTCACTTCCTCAACTTACTTTCACTCGGTAATAGATCTCTGACGCTCGGTAATGTTCTGCAGGTTGGTTCTTCTTCAACCAGTCTGATCAGGCATGCATGAAACTATATTCACGCAAAATCTCTGCAATCTTCTTTCTTCTGGCATGTCTCAATAAAGAAACTCATATCTCTTATATAGACAGATAAACTATTTTCATATCAACCATCAGATTTTTTCGCTTAATCTCCTTCATAGATTTTGCCTCTTAAACTTTCCTTGGCAGCTGTGTCAATAACATGTTTCAATTCTATCCTTTAGATCTTCTCCAAATTTTGTCAGTCGTGGATCTTATAACAAACTTTATCCTCAATCTCAAAATCATAACAATTTCCAGCTCATCAATTTTTGTCAGCTAAACTTAAGCATTTAATACTTTCATCCATACTCGGTTAACAAAGAAATGTGTCGGTGAGCACAAGCTCGGTTAATACTGTCGCTCGGTATACACTACACTAGCTCGGTGTATACTGAAGTGCTTCATTTACCGACCACGCTGCTTTGTAAATTTTTTCTTCCATCTTCATAATAGATTAATGCAACATAATCAAGTCAACCATATGAAATCATAGATTCATCAATAAGTTACCCAAAGTATTCCTCATCCTCATCTGTCGTATCCATCTTTCTCCATGTAGATATCTCAGTTCTTCATCTCTTCTCTCCTCTTTACAGATGTTTAGATGTTTGAAACTATCATGATAAATACTTTCAAAACTAGTTGACATCAATGAAAACATAATGACTGATTTAATTATCTTACATATCATTTCAGTACTTGGTGATCTCTAATCATTGATCTTCAGGTCATTCAAGTATTCAATCAGTTTTAGTTCATCAATCTCTCCCTTTGGCATTGATGGCAAATCAAGCAATATGAAATATGCCATACACATACCAAACATGTATTCTACAACTATGTAAGTAAATTTTGTAGCTCAGTAAGCTCTCGCTAGCTTGATATTTAATATGTTTAATCACTACGTTACATAACATCATTACAAGTGCAGACTTTCCTTTGCGGATTTGATCTTGTCAGCTCTCAGATTCCTTATGTTCTCAACAACAAATCTTCAAAACTCTCCTTGACTTTCTCAGATTATCTCTCCCTTAGATAGATTTTCCATTGATCTCTGTGTTTATCTTATCTCTCCCTTTGAAAATAATGCCAAAGAAAAACATAAAACATATAACTCTACAATAGCTAAGTAACTCACTATTGTTCGGTGTAGACAATGTATCTTGGTATACTCATATGCAAATATATGTTCTAGTCCTTCAAATCATTCACAACCTTAGACAAAATCCAAAGTGTGAGCTATTTTGCATCAACATGAATGATCTTCTGATAAGAATAGGCTGATGCAACCTCCAGATCACATTAGTGACTGGTAGACAGGGGACAGACCCCAAGTCTAGTCCTCAAGTATTCAAAAGTGTCCTTCGGTAGAGGCTTACTAAAAATATCAGCAAGTTGCTCCTTTGATGTAACATATTCTAGTTTGACTTGCTTCTCCTATACTTGTTCTCTTAAGTAGTGATACTTAATAGAAATATGCTTTGTCTTCGAATGCATTACACGATTCTTAGAAATATTTATTGCTCTAGTGTTGTCACAATATATAATCACAGGCTCAGTGATTACCTCATTCATCCCTTCCAACACTTGTTTGATATAAGCAATGTTTGAACAGTTTGTAGCAGTAGCAACATACTCTTCTTCGGCAGTAGACTGAGAAATACAAGGTTGTTTCTTACTTGTCCAAGTAACAAGTCTTTAAACAAAGAAAAATGTTCCTCCAGTTGTGCTCTTTCTATCATCTATATTTCCAACCCAATCTGCGTTGGTGTAAACTCTTAGTTCAAATTTGCCTTCCTTAGGATACCATAAACCATATTCCTCTATTTTCTTCAGGTATCTCAAGATTCTTTTTACCGCAACCATATGTGAATCCTTTGGATTGGCAGAAAATCTAGCAACAATCCCCACTACATGTGCAATATCTAGTCTATCGTGTACTACATACATAAGTTTACCAATCATAGATCAGTACAATGTCTAGTTTGCCTCTGTAGATTCATCATCTTTTGTTAATTTGCAGCCTGTGACCATCGGTGTTCCAACTGGTTTAGCATCTTCCATGCCAAATGTTCTCAATACTTCCTTTATGTACTTTGATTGTGTGATGAAAATTCCATCATTCTGCTAAATAACCTGCAAGCCTAAAAAGAACTTAATTTATCCAAACATAGACATTTCAAATTCTTTTCTCATCTCATCAGCAAATGATTTACAAATATGATCTTGTCCTTCAAAAATTATATCATCCACAAATATTTTAGCAATCAAAATAGTATCATCAGATCGTCCTTTCATGTACAAATTGTTATTTTCACTAGTTCTTACAAAACCAATACTTAAAAGATAAGTATGAAACCTTTCATACCAGGCTCTCGGTGCTTGCTTTAAACCATATAAAGCTTTGTATAGTCTACATACCATGTCTTTCTAATTTGGATCAACAAACCCTTCTGGTTGTTCTATGTAGACTTCCTATTCTAATATCCCATTCAGAAAAGAAGACTTAACATCCATTTGATAGACTTTAAATTTCTTATGTGTAGCATATGCAAGTAACATGTGGACTCCTAGTCTAGCAATAGGTGTAAAATTTTCACCATAATCAATACCTTCTTCCTATGCATATCCCTTGCAAACAAGTCTAGCTTTGTTCCTTGTAACCTCTCCATTCTAATTCAGCTTATTTCTGAAAATCCATTTAGTACCGATAACATTCTTATCTTTTGTTCTAGGTACTAAAGTCCATGTCTTGTTTTTCTCAATTTGTTCTATCTCTTCATTCATTTCATTTATCCATTCATCATTCTCAAGTGCAACCTTAACATTCTTCAGTTCAAACTCACAAACTAAGCATGTGCTTTGTCTTAACTTACTTCTTGTCAGCATGCCATCTTGCTTCTCTCCAATGATTTGGTTCTCAGGATGATGTCTTCTGACAAATCTTGCCAACACTTGATCTCTTCTTTGTTCTTCATTCTGTTTAGGTTCATTTCCTTGCTCGGTAGCTTCTTCCTACTCCTCGATTTCCCTTTTTTGTTCCTCGGTGTTCTTTTCCTGATGCTCGGTCGACTCATCCTATGGCTTCGGTAGGTACTCTAGATGTTCAATATAAGTGAATCTACCATATTCTTCCGGCTCCTTATTGCTTTCTTCATCATTTTTATCATCAAATTCATCAACTTTGACATTAGCACTTTCAATCATCTTATTAGTAACCTTATTCAAACACTTGTAAGCTTTGCTTTTAGTATAATATCCAAGAAATATTCCCTCATCCCCTTTAGAGTCAAATTTTCCCTTCCTATCATTTTTCAAAATAAAACATTTTCTACCAAAAATTTTGAAGTAACTTACAGTCGGTTTGTGACCAAACCATAACACGTAGCGTGTTTTGTTTGTATCTTTCTTCAATTGTACTCGGTTTAGAACATATACAGATGTGCTAATTGCCTCTCTCTAGTATACTTGTGCAACATTCTTTTCTATCATCAATGTCCTCGCGCAATCAACAATTGATCTGTTTCTCCTTTCAGCAATCCCATTATGCTGAGGTGTTCTCAGTGCAGAAACCTGTCTTTTTATGCCATGCTCATTACAATAAAAGTGAATTCATCAGAAATAAAATCACCACCTCTATCAGACCTCAAGCATTTCAGTTCTTTCCCGGTTTCTTTTTCACTTTTTCTTTGTACCATTTAAACATTTTAAATGCCTCAGATTTATCCTTTAAAAACATTACAGTCATCAATCTAGTGTAATCATCAACAAACAAAATAAAATATCTTTCTCCATAGTAGCTCTGAGTTCTCATGGGACCACATAGGTCAGTGTGAACTAACTCCAAGATTTTCTTTGTTGAATAGTCTTTACTCTTAAAACTAGATTTTGTCATTTTCCCTTTTTGACATTCATGACACATAACATGATCAAGCTTTGTTAGGCTAGGCAGACGTGTACCCTTTTTCTTTCTACTAATCTTAATCATGTTATCAAAATTTACATGACATAACCTTTTATGCCATAACCATGCATCCTCATTTTTCATCAGTAAATAGGAAGTCTCAGCATTGTCAAGATAAAATAAGTTACCTTTGGATTGTGCTCATGTTCCAACAAGCTTTCCACCATCATCAAATATATTTACTTCTTTCTTTTAAAATCTACTCGGTGACCTGAGTTGTTAAGTTGTGCCACACTTAGCAAATTGTAATTTAGTCCTTCTACCCAATAAGCATTATCACATTTGATTTTATCATTTATCAATACAGATCCTTTTCCTCTAACCATACATGGTGTATCATTACCCATTTTTACTAATCCTCCATTATATTTCTCAAGATGATCAAACTTTTCTTCACCACCAGTCATGTGATGTGTACAACCACTATCAATTATCCATGTATCATTTTTATTAACTTTAGAAATGAGTGTTGTCTCTACATACCTTTCTTCTTTCTCAGAATCATCCTTCATCGCAACAAATACTACCTCAACATCATCATTTGTGTCAGTATCAGTATCATTCTCTTCAGCAATGTAACATGCCTTTTTTCCCTTATCATTGTGATCTTAGTTGTCTCTATTTTAGTGTTAGTAACTTCTATTGTTTCTCCTTCCATAGCTTCCTTCACCAGATCGATCTTTGTTTCTATCTTCTTCTTTCCTGTTTAGGCATCTAGCAGCAATATGGCCAACTTCTTTGCAGTTAAAACATTCTAAAGGCAATTTACCCTTATATCTACCTTTACCTTTAGGTAATCTCCGGGCCATAAGAGATTCAAGTTCATCAAGCTCATCATCATTATTACTGTCACTCTCATCCCTATTTCTTCTACTGCTAGACTTATCGATCTTCAAAGAAGTCATGAAAGCAGACTCAAAAGACGGTACAATACTATTATCAAAATTGTTCAACTCAAAAGTTGTTAGCTTACCAATCAGACTATCAAGAGTAAGTGTGTTGCCAGGTGAAAACCTCATTTCATGTATAGCAGATATTTTGATTGCATAAACAAGCAGAAAGGTCCTTAGAATTTTACTTACCATTATATCTTCATCAATGACACCACAAGATCCTCTGATAGCATTGACTGCCTCCTTTATTCGGTTTGTATAATGTAGTATGTTTTCTCCTTTCATTTTCATATCGTCAAACCTGCCTCTTAGGCTTTCAGCTCGGGCTCTCTTGACATTAACATCGCCACCATAGACTTGAGCTAGTTTGTCCCACATTTCCTTTGAAGTACTACAATCTTTGACATCCTCAAATTCAGCATCAGATAGAGCAGCAACAATCTCTATCATAGTCATGTTGTGTTCATGTCAATCTTTCAGTTGATCAAGAGTCAAAGGTCTAGTCGGTGGTTGTAAGTAGCCATTATCAAGTAGATGTAAGGCAGAATCTCTAATTCTGGATATGTGAAGTTTCATTCGACTTTTCCATATAGTAAAGTTGTCCTTGTTCAGCTTTGGCACCTCCCTCTTATACATCTTGTGATCTTTCTGCTAAAGTCCTTAAAACTCTGTTCCAAGCAACCAGTGCTCTGATACCAATTGTTAGAATAACTGAGAGGGGGGGTGAATTAGTTAGATCAGTTATCTTACAATCCCAATCTCAAAGATGTAACTTTCAAAACAATTTCAACAAATTCTGCAGCTTGGTAACATAAACTCTTAAACTATCTATGTCTTTACTGATTACCAGTTAATTAACTCATAGTGATTACCAACCAAATCAAATATGCAATATATAAAGTATGACAATAAAGAAATCATCACAAAAACACATAACACAAAGATTTAACGTGGAAACCTTGTTAAGGGAAAAACCACCTGGGACCAGTAACCCAAAATAATTCACTCTTCTGAAGTGAGCTCGGTGAAGAGCCAACCCTGTTAAAGGTTACAAATACACTGTTAGGTGTGACCTTGTTATAAGATTTAAGACTAACAGTTATCATTCAACCATCATTCACTATGGGGTCAATAGGATAACAATGTACATTCATTGAATGACATGGGGGCATAACATAAGATGGTTAAGTCCACTCGGTTAACAGATTTTTTTGTACCAATGGTTAAACTGAAATAGTAGTTGATCTAATTACAATACAACTCAAATTGTAGATGTTCAGATCTATTCTAAGTCCATACAAATCCTCTGATCAATATATCAATTCACTTCCTCACTTACTTTCACTCGGTAATAGCTCTCTGGCGCTCGGTACTATTCTGCAATTTGGTTCTTCTTCAACTAGTTTGCAGTAGGAAAAGGATCAAGATATGGAAGCTAACAAGAACCTTGAGGAGAACATTTTTTATACTATTATCGAGGATTTCTGTGTGAAGCTTGATGCAAATATATCAAGTGAAATTTTGTTGAAAGAGGATATACCAGTGTTGGAGCATTTCCCTACCTTCATTGAAGAGGAAAGTCCTATTTTGGATTGTACCCCCTTAAGTGATAATGAGGAATTCAAGTTGGAACTAGTTGTTCCTAAGAGCCTTCCATGTTCTGATAGTGTTGATGATATTTTAGCTATCCTAGTAGATTATGGCCCTTTGACCATAGAGGAGGAATTAACATGGAAGGAAATCATGCAAGGTGCATCACATGGAGCGAGTCTTTCTACGTAGCATGATGGGGTTTTGGATGTAGTAGCCGCTGACAAAGGTAGAGTCACCCTAAAGAGCTCTAAGTTCATACTCTCAAGAGGTTTCCAAATCATGCATCTTGATAGGGTGTAGGCAAGTAATAAGGTACTAGCTATGTCAATGTCGGTGTATAAAGGTGCAAATGAGGACGAACAAATGCAATATGTCGATCCTTTCCAAATCAATAGTCTATTCAATCAGCATAGTGAAGTAAGTGAAGTTATTTTCCTTCTTTAAGAAGTATGTCAGAAACTTGTCAAGTGTATGTTATTTTCCCATCTCCTTGAAGTTGATCATAAGCATGTTTTTTATTGTACATTTCTGAGAAAAGGTAGATATTTTAAAGAATGTGTGAATTGCTTTGTTTGGCCATATTTTGTGCTGGTTAGAGTAAGCTAGTATAGGTTGTTTGAGTTGTAGTTTCAGTTTTCCTAAGCATTATCTAGCACAATTAGGTAGGTTTCAATTTTCCTAAGCATTTTCTAGTACAACTAGGTAGCCTCACCTTGGGCTCCTCTACTTCCCTTAGATTGCTCCAACAATTGCAATTTTCACTCTCCAACCTTCCAACTCTCACTGTGTACCCTTAGGTTCACTCTTGTCAACTTGCCTCCACGCTGTTCCAAGCAATTGAAAGGGTGTATTATTTATTTTCCTCTCACTTCCTATCATTCTTGATCCAACTGGTAGGTTTCTTTCTTATCTTATCTATCGGGTTCATATTTCAATAGTTTTAGGCCTAGTAGCCTTTTAGCCCCAATTAGGCCTCCTAGAATTTGAATTCTTGTTTTCCTGTCAAACTTCCCTTAGTAACCCACTGAACTAATTGTGGATTCTTCATAGGACCACCATAGGCTCAAGGATTTTCTTGGTTTAAGGTCCCCAACCTGTCCGTACATAGGACTTCCATTAAACCCCTAATTTTAAGGGTTTCTAGGGAATGTGAACCAATTAGGGTTCTTAGCTTCCAAAGGAGGTTCAATTCAACTTTTCCACCTCTCTCCTTTCACTCATGTAACAAATACACATTCCCTTACATGATCCAACTCTTTATTGGCTCAAACCAATCCATCTAGCAAGCATTCTTGTCACTGCACTAGTTAAGCTCCTAGCCAGAATTCCACTGAACTTGCCTAGGGCTTGCTTGGAAAAATAGCTCCCCTGCAACCACAAACCCTATAATACATATTTACACTTCTTACATAGTCCCCTACTTTATTCCAAGTGGCCATAGGGTTTCAACCATGGGAACTCAAGAGGGACCCATTTTTACATGACTGGCACCGTTCAATATAGTGAACCAGGGAACTGAAAAGAATTTACAAAATGCTAAAGAAAAGATTCAAAGAACTCAAAAGGTGTTATGAATTTCCTTCACATGTCAATCACTAACTTCTCAATGCATTATAGTAAGAAAAATCAATCCATTAACATTGGATGATACTTCAAAAGTAGTTCAAACTCAGAATTTCAATGCTCCAATTTGTTCAATCCATACAATCTGACACTTAACCTCGGGATTAGGGTTTTGTTGATCTTAAATAGTCTAACCCCAAATGTTCAGACCCTTAGGTCAGGTTTTGGACCTCTTTTATACCAAATGAAACTTTTTTGGAATGTTGTCATGACAACTTTGCAAAGTTACAAAGTTGTCATGAGCAACTTTGACAACTTTTTGATATTGTGTCTTCCAACTAACCTTACTAACTCAACTTGACTCAAATCCAAACTATTGGATCCCAAATCACTTAAAAATCATAAATAACCATTTTTCCCACCATTTGGGGTTTTAACAAAAATTTGACCACCTTTGACCTTTCAAGGACTTAGGCACTAGGCCTTACTAACTTAACTAAAAACATGACTCTCACAACTATTTACACAATCACACTAAATCAACTTTGGGACTTTATTCTTAAAATTTATTACTTTGGTGGTTGGATAGAACCACCTACAAGCCAAAATTAAAAATATCTACCTAGAGACCTTAAGGTGCTCCTGCACCATCCTCCCCCTGCAACAAGGAAGTCAAGGAACTTGTGGGGTTAAGAACTCTCCACTGATGCCATGCTTCTTAAAGTCTCTCTCAGCTATCCAAGTAGCCTGTGATTTTGGTTGATGTCTCCATCTTACTAAGTGCTCCATGTAAATCTTATGTCCATTCTTCTTCTTCACCCTTGAATCCAAAATCTTTTCAACTTGTGGTTTGATCTGATCAGTAGCCTTGAGTTCTTCCACATCCTTACGCACCTCAATACTATACTATTCTTAATCCATCTCTGGCCCTTTATACTTCACCAAATCTTTCACATTGAAGATAGGAGAAATGGAAATCTGAGATCTCCTTGGGTAGTTCCACTTTGTATGCATTTGGACCATATTTGGCCAATACTTCACATGGCCCAATCCTTCTCATCTATAGCTTACTTGGTATGCCTTTCTATAGCCTAGCCTTGTTCAAAAATACCATCACTAAATCACCTACCTCAAATTGTAGGTCTCTTCTCCCTTCATCTCTCTTAGCCTTCAATTTATGATTGGCCTCCATTAGTGTCTTCTTGACTTGTTCATGAACTTCTCTCATTGACTGAGCAAAATCATCAACATGACCACTGATCCCTTCATATCCTTTTAAGTCTCTTAACTCAAGAACACCCCTTTGATGTAACCCATATACAATCTCAAATGGACTCCTACCAGTAGTCTTGTTTGTGCTATCATTGTAGGAAAATTATGTCTGTGAGATAACTTTCTCCCAACCTTTTCCATACTCCTTGGTCAAACATCTCAACAAGTTACCAAGTACCCTGTTAATGACCTCTGTCTGCCCATCCATTTGAGGATGATAGGCAGAGCTATGAGACAAGTTGGTTCCTAGCCTCCTCCAAAGTGTCTTCTAGAAGTGTCCCATGAATTTCACATCTCTGTCTGCAATGATGCTTATTGGAAACCCATGTATCCTTACTATCTCCTTGAATAAAAGGTGGACAATGTGACTAGCATCATGTGTGCTTTTACAAGGAATAAAGTGGCTCATCTTAGTGAACCCGTCCACTACCACAAATACACTATCCAAACCAGTTGGTGTCCTAGGCAACCCTACTATGAAATCCATGCTTATGCACTCCCAAGGTCTATTTGGGATGGAAAATGGTTGGTAAAGTCCTACATTTTATGATGTCCCCTTTACCTTTTGACACACTCCACATTGTTCAACATACCTTCTTATATCCTTCTGCATTTTAGGCCACCAATAGAATCTCTCCACGAAATCTAGTGTCTTGTTTAACCCAAAGTGTCCACTCAAGCTACCATTGTACTTCTCTTGGATGAGGTTCTCCCTCATGGAACCTCTTGGAAAACATAACTGCTTGCCCTTAAACAGTAGACCATTTTGCAAAGTATAGTCAGCATAGTCATTATGAAAATGATTATCAAATTCAGTGCATACCTTGTGGATCTCTGAGAAGTCTACATCCCCCTTATAGAGGTCTTTGAACTCTTCAAATCCAATACTTTGTAACTGTATCTCCTAGACAGTAAGAAGTCTCCTACTAAGGGCATCTGCAACCTTATTGTTAACCCCCTTTTTATGCTTGATTGTAAATGTATATGACTGTAGGAACTCCATCCATTTGATATGCCTTAAACTAAGCTTCTCTTGAGTGTTGATGTAACTTAATGTCTGGTTATCAATGAAAACCACAAAATCCTTGGGAAATAGGTAGTGCCTCCACTTCTTAAGAGTTTTTACTAAAGCATATATCTCTAAGTCATAGGATGAGTACCTATACTTTGCCTCATTTAGCCTCTCACTAAAGAATGCCATGGGCCTGCCTTCTTGACTTAGGACTACCCCCACTGTTATGTTGTTGGCATCACATTCCACTATGAATGGTTTGTCAAAACTTGGTAAAACTAGTATTGGTTGGGTAGCTACTTCCTTCTTCAACTTCTCAAACCCCTCATTGGCTTCTTTGGTCCATATAAACTTTTTCTTGAGTCCTCCTTTGATGGTGTCAAGGAATGGTGCACAAATTTCACTAAACCTTCTAATAAACTTCCTATAGAATTGGGCTAACCCATGGAAGCTTCTAACTTCAGTCCCTGTCTTAAAAGTAGGCCAACTAAGAATGGATTCAACCTTACTCTTGTCCATCTTCAAGTCACCTTGGAATACTACAAATCCTAGGTAGACTAACTCTTGTTTCATAAACTCACTCTTTTCAAGGTTTATGTTGAGCTTCTCCTCTTGAAGTTTCATCAATACAAGTTCTAGGTGTGCCATGTGATCTTCCTTTGTCGTACTAAAGACTAATATGTCATCTAGATACACCACTAAAAACACTCCTATGAAATCCTTTAAGACCTCATTCATAACCCTCATGAAGGTACTAGGTGCATTTGTGCTGCCAAATGGAATTACTAGCCACTCATAGAGACCCTTTGTGCTTTTGAAGGAAGATTTACACTCATCCCCCTCTTTCATCCTGATTTGATAGTACCCACTCTTAAGGTCTATCTCAGAATATAATTTAGCACCCCCTAAGTAATCCATTAGGTCTTCTCTCCTAGGGATTGGGAACCTATACCTGATGGTGATCCGGTTGATTTCTCTTGAGTCAGTGCACATCCTCCATGTGCCTCCCTTCTTGGGTGCTAGAACCACTAGTACAGCACAAGGGCTTATGCTCTTCCTTATCAAACCTTCATCCAAAAGTTCTTGAACCTGCCTGGTTATCTCCTTGTTTTGTTCTGGTGTCATCTTGTAGGCAGCCTTGTTAGGAAATGATGCCCCTAGCACAAAATCTATCTGATGACTGATTTCTCTCTTTGGTGGTAATGTAGCTAGTGTACCCTCACTAGTTATGTCCTTGAACTGGTCTAATAGTTGCTTTACTTCTGCTGGCACAAGTGACTGTTTAGATGGCTCTTCCTCCTTTGTCTTCAACATGATAGCATAGCCAACTTCTTCTCCTCCTTTCATGTCTTGTAGGAACTCTTTCCCACTCATTAGGAGTGCAGTTGAGTCTACCTTCTCCACTGCCTCTTCTTCAATTATAGACTGAATCTTGTAAGTTACTTCATTCTTCTTGAATGAGTACTTGTTCTCCTTTCCATGATGTACTGCCTCCCTATCATATTGCCATGGTCTGTCAAGAAATAGATGGCATGCATCCATTAGTAACACATCACAAAGTATCCTATCTTGATACTTGCCTATGGTGAACTCAACCCACACTTTCTCATTTACCAATATATTATGCCCCTTATTCAACCATGTGACTTTGTAAGGACACACATGAGGTATCTTGGTGAGTTTCAACTTTTGTATTACCTCCTCAGAGATCACATTGTCAATAGACCCTGAATCAATTATGACCCTACATACTTTGCCCAGTATCTTGCACTTGACCCTAAAAAGAGCCCTTCTCTATTTGTGTTCATCCTTTGTAGGTTCTTTGATCAAGATCCTTCTCAACATGAGACTCTCTCCTTTCTCTGAGTCTAAACTCACCTCTAATTTCTTAGTACAATCCTCCTCTTGTGTAAATAAAATCTTTTTCTCACCTTGTGAAGATGTTGGTTTGTTAGGGAACCTATATGCAGGGTGTCCCAATTGCCCACAATTATAACACTTCATGGAATAAAATTGAGAGCTCCTCCCAAATCCACTTCATCTACCTTTGTCACCACTATAGGAAGTTCTACCTCTTCCATAGCTTTCTCTATTGCTAGATTCACTGGTGGGTTCAATGACTTTGGCTTCCCCTTGATTCTTGAATTCATTTCTTATGCCACTAGACCCCCCTCTATGTCCACCTCTTGAGTCTCTTCCTCTGCCCCTACTCCTAGAAGTAGTGTCTTACTTCTTTTTGTTTCTTTCCTCTACTTTAAGTGCCAATTGAAAACACTTATGGATAGTAGTGGGAGTCCACAAAATGATCTCCTCTTGAATGCTCCATCTTAGGCCACCCAAATATCTAGCCACTCAGATGCTTTCTTCCTCTTGGACTTTGGTTCTTAGGAAAAGTTTTTAGAACTCCTCGGTGTAAGAGGCCACATCCATCTCTTTCTATCTGAGACTTTGTCTCTTCTTATGCATCTGAATCTCATGATCTTCTGGTAAGTAATTGTCTTTTATCTTAGCCACCATATCCCTCCAATTGGCTATTAGTCTTTTCCCCTCTCTTTCCCTCTCTTCTTGGAGGAACTTCCACCATTTTAGGGCTGGTCCCCTGAGTCTTGACTTTGCAAACTTCACTCTTTGTTCCTTTGTGATGCCTTCACACTCAAAATGATTCTCCATTCCCTCAGTCCACCCCATAACTAAATCTGAATCCATCTTACCAGTGAATAGGGGTATACCTTCAAGTGCCTTTCCTCCTAATTCCTTAATTTCTTTAAGGGTTCTTCTTGCATTGGTGGATCTAGTTCAGGGATGTAATCCTCCTCTTCCTTTTCTTTACCCTTATCATCCTCAACTTCCAATTTTTCCTTCATCTTACCAGCTATCTCTTCCACTTCATCAAGCTTATCCTTTAGGGCTTCTACAGTCTCCTCTAGGATCTCATTTCTTTCTTTTTGTTCAACCACTTCTCTGGCCAATTCTGCATTAGTCACCATGGTGTTATCTCCAATGGACTCACTTCCTTCTGACATACACTTCTCAATTCCAAAGCCTTTTATGGCTCTGATACCGCTTTGATGGGGAGATCTAACTCTTAAGAGCACTATTTCTCCTCTCAAGACCTTTCCTTTGGTCTTCTTAGGGTAATATATTCTACCCTACCTAGAGGCCTCTCCTTGGGTTCCTCTACTTCCCTTAGATCCCTCCAACAATTGGAATTTTCACTCTCCAACCTTCCAACTCTTACTGTGTACCCTTAGGTTTACTCTTGTCAACTTTCCTCCACACTCTTCCAAGCAATGGAAAGGGTGTATTCTTGAGTTTCCTCTCACTTCCTATCATTCTTGATCCAACTGATAGGTTTCTTGCTTATCTTATCCATCGGTTTCATATTTCCATAGTTTTAGGCCTAGTAGCCTTTTAGCCCCAATTAAGCCTCCTAGAATTTGAATTCTTGTTTTCCTATCAAGCTTCCCTTAGTAACCCACTGAAATAATTGTGGATTCTTCATAGGACCACCATAGGCTCAAGGATTTTCTAGGTTTAAGGTCCCCAACCTATCCGTACATAGGAATTCCATTAAACCCCTACTTTTAAGGGTTTCTAGTGTATGTGAACTAGTCAGGGTTCTTAGCTTCCAAAGGAGGTTCAATTCAACTCCTCCACCTCTCTCCTTGCACCCATGTAACAAAGACACATGCTCTTACATGCTCCAACTCTTGATTGGCTCAAACTAATCCATCTAGCAAGCCTTCTTACTGCTACACTGGTCAAGCTCCTAGCCAGAATTCCACTAAACTCGCCTAGAGCTTGCTTGGAAAAATAGCACCCCTGCAACCACAAACCCTACAATAAATATTTACACTACTTACATAGTCCCCTACTTGATTCCATGTGGCCATAGGGTTTCAACCGCGAGAACTCAAGAGGGACCCATTTTTACATGACTAGCACCGTTCAGGACAGTGAACTAGGGAACTGAAAAGAATTTACAAAATGCTAAAGAAAAGATTCAAAGAACTCAAAAGGTGTTATGAATTTCCTTCACATGTAAATCACTAACTTCTCAATGCATTACAGTAAGAAAAATCAATCCATTAACATTGGATGATGCTTCAAAAGTATTTCAAACTCAAAATTTCAATGCTCCAGTTTGTTCAATCTGTACACTCTAACACCTAACCTCGGGACTAGGGTTTTGTTGATCTTAAATAGTCTAACCCCAAGTGTTCAGACCCTTAGGTTGGGATTTGGACCTCTTTTATACCAAAAGAAACTTTTTTGGAATGTTGTCATAACAACTTTGCAAAGTTTCAAAGTTGTCATGAGCAACTTTGACAACTTTTTGATATTGTGTCTTCCAACTAACCTTACTAACTCAACTTGACTCAAATACAAATTATTGGATCCCAAAGCACTTAAAAACCATAAATAACCATTTTTCCCACCATTTGGGGTCTTAACCAAAATCTTACCACCTTTGACCTTTCAAGGACTTAGGCACTAGGCCTTACTAACTTAACTAAAAACATGACTCTCACAACTCCTATTTACACACTCACACTAAATCAACTTTGGGACTTTATTCTTAGTCCTTATTACTTTGGTGGTTAGTGAGAACCACCTACAAGCCAAAATTGAAAAGATCTACCAAGAGACCTTAAGGTGCTCCTGCACCAAAATGTTACCAAATTTTCACTCATAGTTCAATCACATGGAGCCACTAATAATTTCAGAGAAATGGTGCATTTTCTAACTCTCCTAAATTGCATTCATATTTTTGAAAGATATATCTTAAACAGGTTACATAGTACCAGTCATTGCATAATAGATGCATGAAATACAAGCATAGGTATACAAATCTATTTTATAAAAAAGATCTTTATTGAGTGTAAATCGTACACGTCTCACGCAAGCCACAAGACTAACTGATTTATTCAATACAAATAAAAATGAGTCTATATGTGCATAAGGAAAAAAAATGCAAATAGAAGGTAAGACCAGTCATTTCCTAAATGATTGGTTCATTGAAGTCACGATGCTTGATCTCTTGTGTATCCATCTAAGTTACCATGGTTCACCCCTGAACCCCTCCAGACCAGCCCTGGTATGAACTAGTACGTGGTCTGGATCCGGTTCTCCTATGGGTCCGGTCAGGGTTCAAAAATTTGGGACCAGTTCGAACTTCTACCTCGAATGAATGGACCTGGGTGGACCAAGTCACAAAAAATCGAAACCATTGTGAACTGCAACAAACTTCAAGCCGTGGACGTCACTTAAGTGACAAATTTTTGCAAAATTTATAATTTTTTGACATCCGGAACCCTAAAAGGTGGTTATGAAAGGCTAATGTTTGCTTCTCATTCTCATTTGTGGTGTGCAAGTAGGTTATTTTGACTTGAGCAAGAACAAAAGAGAAAGTTCTTGGTTGTGCAAGGAGTTGGAAGATTGGTTTGTGAGATTTCTTCAAGTGTTTTTGCCTCATACGTACACCTTTGCAAGATTACAATGAGTAGAGGTAAGTTATTATTCCATTTTTTTTTTTTGTTTAAGTTTTTTATTTTTTTCATTTCTCTTTCATTTTCCATAAGATCTTAGCCATTTTTTCTATAATTTTTCATTCTCTTGCTTTTAAAGTTTTAATTTTTATATTGAATATGTATACAATTTGAAATTTCTTTCCATTGAAAAAGGAACTACAATGACATCTACATCTTCCTCATTAGGCAATATCGAACAAAGAATAGAGCCCCACTATGATTCTCCTTTGTGGAAGCATGTTGATATTATAAGAGCCCTTCCATGAGGTGGTGTATTCTGTTAGAAATGTAGAGGTTGTGATGTAGAAAGAAATAGTTCATATTTTTGTATGGTAAACTATTTGTGTGGATACCCTGGTAGAGGAGTCAACAAATTCCCTAGAAAAAAAGGTGCACCTCTACCCAATGAAACTGTACTAAAGTATATTGAAGAGCATGAGGCAGCAGAAGAGAGAGAAGAATGCAGGCAAAATTCAATCGATGGCATTGGCAATAAAAGTAAAAATAACAAAAAAAAAAAAGGTAACACAAGCCTCTACATATGTGATAGAAGACCACCCCTTTTTTACTACCTCAGCTACCCGTGAGCCTGAAAAAGAACCCCTTAGCCTTACACACAAAAGAAAGGGACCACTAGAAACTACATTTCAAAATCAAAGTCGGAAAATTGTCGACATTGATGTGGGAAGATGCTTGTATGCAAATGGGTTGTCTTTTAATGTTGTTCACTCTCCATATTGGAGACAGATGTTGAAAAGTGCCAATGAAGCTCCAAGAAGGTATCAGGGCCCCAATTTTGAGAGAGTACAAACCACCTTGTTGGATCAAGAGGTCAAGTGGATTGATGATCAATTGAAGCCCATAAAGGATTGATGGATTGAGACAGGGGTATCAATTGTTTCAGATGGGTGGAAAGATGCTAGAAACCATCCCTTGATCAATGTCCTAGCGGTGTCCCGTACAGGGGGAATGTTTTTGAAAGCAGTGGATTGTGAAGGGCAAGTAAAATATGAGCTATTTATTGCTAATATTCTCATCTCTGTCATTGAACAAGTGGGTGCTAGTAATGTTGTCCAATTCATAATAGATAATGTAAAGAATTGTAGAGTTGTTGGTTTGTTGGTTGAAGAGCGATATCAGCATATCTTTTGAACACCTTGTGCAGTCCATTCACTCAATCTAATGCTACAAAAGATTTGGGACACAATTGACTCAATCAAGGAGGTGTATGCAAAGGCTAAGGACATCCAGATGTTCATCACAAACCATCACATGACTCAAGGAATATTTAGAATGTTTTTGTGTTTGGAGTTACTGAAGGTAAGTGAACTTGAACTAAAGTTAGTAATTTAAATTTTTTTTTTAAATTAGTATCTTACAATTTATGATTTTCATTTTGTTATTGTGTAATGTGTATTCTTTTATAAAGTATGTATCTAATAGTTGTATTTTTTTGCCCTAATTTATGTTACAGGTTGCTGAAACTCATTTTGCATCAAATTTAATCATCTTGAGATGACTTGTGCAAGTGAAAGAGGCACTTTGCAATATGGTAATCAGAAACAATTGGGCTATATGGAAGCAAAGAAATAGTGAGAGGACAACCAAAATAAAGCGAATGATATTGGATGACTTATGGTGGGAATGTGTGGAATATATCATTAAGTTCACCAAGCCCATTATGAGCATGCTTAGGTATGCTGACATGGATATCCCTTGCCTTGGAGAGATCTATGATGGCATAGACTCAACACTTGAGAAGATCAAGCAAATTGTAAATGAAAAAGAGAAAGATCCCGAAGAGACCCTCTTCAAACAATTGCAAGCAATTATTGTAGAACGATGGAACATGCTTGCCTATGCATTGACGCCCAAATATTATAGAAACCAATTTCTTGATATACCAGGAAGGCTACCACCCTATAGAGATTTAGAAGTGTCTGATGGATACAAGGAAGCATTTGAAAGACTCTTTCCTTATGATGATATGAGAGATTTGATTATGGATGAATTCATAGAGTTTATGAATGCAAGAGGTCTGATTAATGATTCTCTTCATCATCAATTTAGGAAGGATGCTCATAGTTGGTGGTACCTCCATGGCCAAATATTCCAAACATTGCAGCCCCTTGCAATAAAAATTATATCACAAGTAAGTTTTTTTATTTTTTTTTAAAATAGCTTTATCTTCATGACTAGCAAGTAATTTTTATAATTTTATTTTGATTTCTTACCTTGTCTTGCCTTTATAGGTTTCTCTCTCATCTGCATCAGAAAGAAATTGGAGCACATATTCTTTCATCCACTCAGTGAAGCGCAATAGATTGCAATAAAAAAGAGCAGAGAACTTGGTATTTGTACATTACAACTTGTGTCTTCTCTCACACAAGAGTAAACAATACAAAGAAGGGGACATGAAGAGGTGGGATGTAAATGCAGAGCTTGCGGACTTGGATGCTTCCACTTCTCAGCTTGCACTTGATGATTTTGAAGATTTTGACGCCAATACTATTGTTGTTGTTGTTGATCCCATTGGCCTTAGTTGTATTGCTGAGTCAACTAATGTTGAAGAAGAAGAAGATGAAGATGAAGATGAAGATGAAAATGAAGAAGATGAAGATGAAGATGAAGATTAATACATTTTTAATTCATTAGTTGAACTTGAAACAATGATACTTGAACTTGATTTTATGATTTAGTTTTAATGTTTTGAATCTTTGATGTTGAACTTGAAGTATATGTGTTAGGAATGGGAACACTGAGAGAGGGGGGTGAATCAGTGTTCACTTAATTTAATCTTTTTGCTTTACTTCTTAAACTTAACTTGAATGCTTAAGTAATGAAATGAACATCAACATAAATAAGAAACATGAACTCAACACATAACACCAATGTGGTTACGGGGAAACCCAAATAGGTAAAAACCCTGGTGGGAATTGACACACACTAATAATCTGTACTATTTTTTTATGATCCTTGTTAGAAGATCCTTAACCCTGTTAGGAGTTGCTTTACAATGTATTTAGTACAATGACTTGGTCAAGGGTCGGACCCTGTTAGGAGTATTTTACAATAACCCTGTTAGGGGTATGGACACACTGTCCTAGAGCTCACTTCTCAAGTGGTGAAGGCTACAACCTCCTAATCTCAGATACACTATATCTACTGGATGAACTAGCACTGTGACACTGCTTGTCTGATCAATTCCTTTGATGCGTTGATGCTTTGACCTCTTGCAAAGCTCTAATACATCTTAACAACCTTTCGCATACTTCTCTTCTTATTTTCACTCTCTATTGACTTCCATTCTTCATTACAATGGCGCATCTAATATTTATATGCGCATACAAAACAATTAACTAGGTCAGCCCTTTAACCAATTACACACAACGCTTCCAATTGAATTGGCTCAAGCGTGTTTACAAATAAACATAATTATATGTCTACAACCTAATTACAATAGGCGCATAGCCCTTACACAATAATAATATAACCGCTAACCAAAATACCAACAGTCAGTTGCTTGCACTGTTCTTCTCTGGCATTCACTATCTATGCAACTTGAACTCTCTGTATCTTCCTCATACTAAATCTTTTGATCATGCACTCTTAGACTTAGCATGAATATGGTCTTACCAACTTAAATTCTAGGGTGCATATCATAATTCTTTCGTATGCACGTGCGCTGATGCTCTGACCTTCAGGTACTCTGTATACTATCCAGTCTTCAACACTTTGCCAATTTCTGATCTTCTTATCATGAGCGCTAACTCCAAAACATCATATGACTTTGTTTCCATAATGACAACACTATATTAAGTCATATACACTAGTATAGTCAGCTTTCCAACAATCTCCCCCTTTGTCATTGATGGCAACAAAGGAATATGGCAAAGTTACTAACTGTCCCTTGATACAAAAAACACTTAATCATACTCTATCTTATATCTCCCTTATGTCATCTTACTATATATTTTCTTTACATAGCTAAAGCTCCATATTCTATACATACTTCCCCTTTGACATTAATGACAAAGGTGTTACAAAACTAAATCTGTACAAGTACTTACACTGATAGTACATCTGGGTATGCAATCTGTAAATTTTGGATCTCTTGCTTCCAAAATATAATCAATCCATTGATTGTTTGGAGATGGGTGCATAAGGCATATTTTAGTTTCTCCATCTTCTCCAAATCTGAACTAGGACCTTCATCATATGTCACCATGGTGGCATCGATCTCCTTGATATTCTGATTCAACACATCTAGGGAGGGCGCAAGAGCATTTCTAAGCTGAGTCTGCCTAGCCCTTATCTTTGACATCTCCTTATCTGCCTTCTCAATTTTGTCAATCTATCCCTGATATACATAGTTACACATGTTTACATTAGTAGAGGGATCTTCTACTGACTTCCTCACTTTTTCAATCATAGCCTCTTCTTCTTGAATCTTCTTGTAGTGATCGACTGTCAACTTATCTTTATTCATACAGTCAGCAATAATTTTCCTTCCTTTTGCTGCAAAATCTTTCAAAGTTTCTTGTCCAACTTTGAGTGAACTAAGGTCTAGTGAGAAGTTACTGACCAACTCATTTAGTCTTTTCTTCATATACTTTTCTACAACTAATGATGTTGATTCTTCCAAGTTAGAGAAATTACTCTTGAACTGTGAAAGAATTGCACTTACATCATCAACAAAGTGTACCTTAGACACTTTCTTATCTGTTGGTAACAAGTTGTTCAGGATATTTATTAATTCTACAAGGAGGGGATTCCTCATTACCTATTTCTCCTTGGCCTTCTCCATAGCTAAGACACTGAACTTGATCAGGTCTTCTTCTCCCCATGAGTCCAAACTAGTGGTGTCAGGTGTCAAGCTTGACAACAATGATGTTGAGGGAGTGATAGGAGTGCTATCCATCACTTCTTGCCTTACTTTACTTAGCATTTCAACAAATGGCTTATCTGTTGTTTCATTTCCTTTTTCCTCTTCTTTTTCATCTGTTATATCTTCAATGTGTACTTCTTCTTGTGGCTTGGGTGAATTGATACCGCAAAGGATTTCAGCTTCTTGTGTGATCACAAAAGCTTCCTCAAACTTATCCAGGTCTCTATCTGTGGCCGCCATGGCTATTTCTACATTATCAATGATGATATTGTTGTCTTTTAGTGACTCTGTCATGGGCACAGACTTTTTTGCCTCTGTATGTGTTTCTACTACAAGCGTTGAATCCTGAGGACCTATTATTGATATCTTTGTGGTCTCTGACTCCTTGGCTTCCTTAGGAGGCACTTGAGTTGTGTGCACAATAGATGGATACATGTGTCTATTCAAGAATACCTTCTCAAAGGCTTTCTCTGTCTCTTTAGCTACTAACTCATAATTTTTATCCATGATATGTAATGTTCTTGTCTTAGTCCAGAGATGTGGTTTTACCAAATCTAACAGCGGAGCTTTCTCTTCAAGAGAACATACCAGGAGACTTTCATCTAGAATTTTCTCTCTTATTCTCAGATCTTCCTCATTTGCATGTCTCTTCAAGAATTCCAAAATGTTCCATACATTGTCTGGAATCACTATTTTTAGTTCTAGGACTATCTTTTTAAACTTCAGCATATGTTTGACAATCATTCCATGAATCTCTGATTTATCAATCTCACTGTATTTCTCATAGAACTTTCCTACTTGATCAATTCTTCCTTCATCAACAATTCTTGAACTCAACACACTGAGACTAGGTTTGAAACTTACTTCTAGAGGTGCTTGATTGTTTCTCTTACTTCTTGTTGCTCGTGAGGATGGATGACTAGTGTTGATCTCTTTCTTCCTCTTTTCTATTGTCTTATACTCCAGAGGAGCAGTAAGATCAATTGTTACTGTGGGCGCAGGAGGGGCAACATCAGATTTACCCTTCTGATCATCTAATTTCTCAGTTTTCACCTTCTTCATCTTTGGATCATCAGATTTTTTCTTTGTTGCAGTTGCGCTCTCTATTTCCAAAGCAATATTCTCTTGCCTTGCTTTGTCTAAGTATGCTTGAGAAACTCCATGAATTTTCAAAATCTCCTAAGTAACCTTGGCAACTTTTCTTTTTGTTGTTGTGTTGTTCAATACAGCATCTACTTCTCTTTTTTTCTCTTCATAAGTCCCCCACCTAGGTTCATTGAGGTCCTTAGGTGCTGACAACAGAACTTGAGCATAAGCCTCTAGAATAGGCTCTTCAACTTCATATCCTAGTGGATGAATCCACTTTGTTCTTGGTTCAATAGCCTCCATGCATGTTGTATCAGTCTCTACCATAAAACAAATACTATCCTTGTATTTTTCAACTATCTTTTTAGGTATCCTATACCTCATCTGCATTCTCACTCTGAATGTTTTCAACTCCAATTCCATATAATCCTTAAGGGTACTTTCTGTGGATGCCTTAAAGGATATCTGTGGCATAGTGGGAATAGACTTGTCTAGATATAAATCAGACACCTTTCCAAGAATATGGAAGTACATATAGATTATTAGAGACCCAAACTTGAATATCTTGGTCTTGTCATGCTTGATGGCTTTTATGTTGTCTATTAGCTATGCGCGCAAGATCTCACACAGATTAAACTCTCCATTCTCTCTTACCAACCTTATTGCTACTAGAATGGTGGCCGCTGACACACTGTTTACTCTGATGGTGTGCTGGAACCTGTATCCCAGTATCATGGACATCAATTTGATGTCTTTCTCCTCTATAGGCTCTATTGTCATTTCGCGCCTATCACTTCTTGATTTGCAAGTTTGCTCAACTAGTTTTCTCACGTCCTTGCCTGTTGGAAGAACGGCGTCTTTCTTAGACAAACTGGTCATCTCATGAATTAGATCTCCTATTATCATAACCAGTACTTCTATCCAAAATAGGTCATGGACCTTGCTGAGTAGGATCTTGATCCATTCAGACTCATAGAACTCATATGTCGTAGCATATTCCACTATAGGATTTATTTCCAACTGCGCGTACTCATCCATGAACGTTTTATCAGGTTTCATCATGGTTTCCATGTGGGCTCATATTCTATCCAAACCTACTGGTTCCTTCTTGCAATATATGTATGCCCTGATATCCTCCACATGCATAACACCCATGGGAGTGCGAGAGAATGCACCTTCAAGGTCGTCTAGTGTGGACTTGAATGGATGCCTCTTAAACACATCTCTTCTTCTCAGCCACATTAAATACAATGGGAGTAGTCATTACTTACTTGTATATTGCTTTCCAAATGATCTCAAAGACTTCTGAATCAGCGCGATAGATTAGGGCTTTCGCAACCGATCAATTACACTTGCTAAACACTAGTGAATCAATCTGCAATCCTTCGCAATCAAATGTTAGGGCTCCTCTTCTATCCAATCTCTCTGAGTTCAAATGCAATGAGAGATCTAAAATCTTTTGTGTACTTCAAAGTAAGAATTCTGCCATTAATGTTTGCCATGTAAACCAAGTTGTCACTGATAATTTCCAACTTTCATTGTGTAATTAATCAGCTAGTGCGCTCTTGCACATAGGTTCTATTAGTCTCCAAAAGGTTAAGTCCAAAGGCGCATACTCTGAGGGTGAGTATACTGGCTGTGCAGGGGTTTAGAGCTAAATTAGCTCTCCCTATGACCCTGAGGGCCATTTATCCAGATGTAGAGGGTGCATCCACTACGGATGCATCCAATACATTCTTATCAACCTTGTCCTTCTTTGCCTCTCACCAAATCAAGCTCACATCTTCTGAAGCTTTCACAAACTTGACTTCACCTTTGGTATCCAGTATTGATTCTTCTGGCTTTTTAGGGATTTCTTGACTTTGCATCCTTGATCTACAGAACTTTGAGATGTGTCCAGCCTTGTTACATGAGTGACAAGTGACTAGAGGCCTTATATTCCTCAGCGTATTGACATGGGTTACCATTTTACACTATCTAGCTGAGTGACCATTATAGTTACATATCTGACATGTAACATTCTGAGAACTTCTTACATTTGGTTGATTCTAATTTCTCTGATTATGCTAAGTCTTGTTCTTCTGACTTGTCTTACAATTCATAGCTCTATGACCAAAATTTATTGCATGAATAACAGTAACCATTGAAAGGTCTTACCTCTGTACAATTCCTTGCTATATGTCCATGCTTGTTACATGCATAACAAGTTTGATCTACTGGCTTGCGCTCATTCTTGGATGGTTCAACAAGATCTTTAGTCTGACTTCCAGTCTCCTTAGCATCTATGGTATCTTCTGGTGCTTTCATTCTTGCTCGCATGTTGTCAATATGATTTTGTGCTTCATTGAATCCAATGTCGCTGGTATCTCCTTTAAGCTTCCGAGCATACAGTTGAGATTCAATCAGATCCTTGCTTGTGTGTAATTTATCAATATGATTCTTAGCCTCTTTCAATTCAGATTCCAAGCTTTCTTTGTTGTTTCTTAGCTCCAAGATTTCCATGTTTTCTTGCCTCAATTCTTCATTTAGTTGAAGGTTCTCTTTGATCTGTTCATCATAGACTTCTTGATTGTTGGTTATCTTATCATCCAATTCTTCATTTTGTTTTTTCAGGGATGAATTTTCTTCATTCAACTTCTTGATCATTATCCCTAAATCACTGGTAGAGCATTTTTTCAAATCTTTTCTTATCCTTTTGATGACTACTTGAGCATCACTGACTTTTTCTTTTAGTTCTTCAATTTCTTTTTCAAATCTATCCAGGTCTTCAAGAGCAGCTTCAAGATTTCTTTTCAGATGTTTCATTTCTGCTTTGTCCATAATCTCCTCAAATGGTTAAACTTCTTTGTTGAGGACCAGAGCTCTGATACCAATTATTAGGAATGGGAACACTAAGAGGGGGAGTAAATCAGTGTTCACTTAATTTAATCTTTTTGCTTTACTTCTTAAACTTAACTTGAATGCTTAAGTACTGAAATGAACATCAACATAAATAAGAAGCATGAACTCAACACATAACACCAATGTGGTTATAGAGAAACCCAAATAGGTAAAAACCCCAGTGGGAATTGACACCCACTAATAATTTGTACTAGTATTTTATGATCCTTGTTAAAAGATCATTAACCCTGTTAGGAGTTGTTTTACAATGTATTTAATACAATGACTTGGTCAAGGGTCGGACCCTGTTAGGATTCTTTTACAATAACCCTGTTAGGGGTGTGGACACACTATCCTAGGGCTCACTGCTTAAGTGGTGAAGGCTACAACCTTTTGATCTCAGATACACACTATATCTGCTGGATGAACTAGCACTGTGACATTGCTTGTCTGATCAGTTTCTTTGATGCATTGATGCTTTGACCTCTTGCAAAGCTCTAATACATCTTAACAACCCTTCACATACTTCTTCTCTGCTTATTTTGACTCTCTATCGACTTCCATTCTTCATTACAATGGCGCATCTAATATTTATATGCGCATACAAAACAATTAACTAGGTTGGCCCTTTAACCGATTACACACAATGCTTCCAATTGAATTGGCTCAAGTGTGTTTACAAACAAATATAATTATATGTCTAAAACCTAATTACAATAGGTGCATAGCCCTTACATAACAATAATATAACCGCTAACCAAAATACCAACAGTCGGCTGCTTGCACTGTTCTTCTCTGGCATTCACTGTCTATGCAACTTGAACTCTTTGTATCTTCCTCATACTGAATCTTTTGATCATGCGCTCTTAGATTTAGCATGAATATGGTCTTACCAACTTAACTTCTAGGGCGCATACCATAATTCTATCGTATGCACGTGCGCTGATGCTCTGACCTTCAGGTACTCTGTATATTGTCCAGTCTTCAATACTTAGCCAATTTTTGATCTTATCATGAGCGCTGACTCCAAAACATCATATGACTTTGTTGCCATAATGACAACACTATATTAAGTCATATACACCAGTATAGTCAACTTGCCAACAATATGATGGTATGATCATGATTCATGATGCTATGATTACAAGTTTATGGTTTTTTTGTTATTTAAATGTTGTTTTTATGATACTATGTGACATCCTAATTTTTACTCATGCTTCTATGCTTCATATATATATATATATATATATATATATATAATTTAAAAAAATTACATATTTTTCCAAACCTGAACCCAAATCCCTTTTCAAAATTTTTTCGAACTTGCAAACCAGTTCTTTGTACCCAAACTTGGAAGCGAACTCGAACCAGTAACTTAGGTCTCCATCTATACTGTTGTCCCACTACTCCAAGTAGTTTTTAGTGTTTGCATTAGAATAATATAAATCACATTAGATCATAATGGTCTAAGTAGTGACTAGTCCCATATCCTATGTACATTTATCCTTATGCATATACATCATGATTCATATGTGCATTGAACAAAAATAGTAGCAATAATAAGAACAGTATTGTCAAAGGTTTTGAAAGAACATCATACTAGTGAGGACATATCACTCTCATTTCAAGTGAAATTAAATGATAGTATTAACAAACAGATTGATAGAGAAATTATAAAAATACTCAATGTCATAACAAAGGAATGAAAATGCTACAGTCCATTCATGCCCAACTTGAAAAGCATGTCAGAAAAATAGTAATTATTATGAGGGAATGGGAAAAATAGAATGGGCCCAATAATGACATAAATACAATGATGATGTACGAATTAGAAAGGGTCTTGGATATATTATATCATGGAGAGCCAATATATTGATTTATTTTAAACAACAATGCTAAGTGTACAAGAATACATCTCAAGGAATTTCATCACTAAGAGGGCAGGGCCAAAATATTTTCAAAGACATGGAGCATTCTAACAAAGATCAATGATCTAAATAAAGTAACGAGAAACAAATGATAATGAACGGAGGCATATACATCAGAAATGCCAAATGATGCAAAGGATGGAATAACTATTATAAAGAAATCTTGCCATGATTAGTCTATTCAATTAGCAAAGGCTACAAGAACAGCAAGGTTCCAATGCAAATAAGGTAACAACATGAAACTATTGAAGTAATATCAAATACAATCATCAAAAGTCACATTTAATGATAATGATGTTATCCATCATCATGAAACAATAAGTTACAATAGTCATGTGAATTAGTGGAACCAGCTAAAGAGGAGGAGCATTTCCATAGTTATAAGGCAGCAAAGAGACAACATAGTGCATTCAAAACTGGTAACCTTTCACTACTACCTCTTGTAGGGTAAAAGACAAATAGTATGATATCATAAATGGATCAAATAATATGAATAGAAAAATGAATCTATTTTATAGAATTTTGATTAACAATAGTTCCATCAATTCAAGAAAGTAACAGAGACTAAGGAACAGATCAAGGTTATTATTCATGTCTAGTCAGTGTTCACTTATGATGGAGCTAAGAGTGGTGTAAAGAAATGAAATAATATATGTTGACAATGTAATAGTAATACCAAGAGGGATGACACACCAAGTGTTGCAATCAAGTATAGTAAAATTAAGTGCAAATGTCCATGAATCGTATGATCAGATGTGCAACAGTGGTGTGGTTCTAAGCTGCTATATATAATGTTTTACTGGGTAGTTTATGCAAAGCTTGAGATATACAAATTATTTTAGGATACACAAGTATTTTAATTAAATATTGACTTAATCTGATAGGAAGGTATAAATATAATACAATTCTAACAAGCTATGTGATCCTATAAAAATAATACAATTGTAAATTCCAATAGATTTATGTTGGGATAAAGTCTACCTTCCGAAGACAGGTATGTTTGCATGGGCAACCGTGCAACATAGGACCATCACTGCAGATTGGTTTTGGAACATGGGATATCAAGGGCCATCTAGATGCAGTCTATGGAGAAATGATGCAAAATATATGGATCGTATCCTTTCAAACTGTGATTTCATAAAGGAATATTGGGTATGATTAATGAGAAAATTAAATTGGAGGACAACTCTTCCAAATAAGATCACAAACTTATTCCAATATTATCCAAGGAGAAGGAATCAAGATTTGTATAGCAACATCTGGATTGTGGCTTCTTCCCTATTGATATGGGAAGTATGGAAGGAAAGGAATAGGATAATTTTTAAAGATAAGGCTATGGACTTAGACCAATTTACTAATAAGTTAGAAGAAACTATTGTCGAGTTAGTAAATAGAAGAAATAGTGTGGGAAAACAAGGCCTGAAGTTTTCAGAATGGGATGACAATATTAGGAACAAATGGATGGGCCTTAAAATCCCTTCTCTTGGTGAGAAATCTAAGAAAGATTTGGATAAGCTAAGGTGTGATTGTGTCTGGAAGGTTCCCTCGGTAGGATGGCATGAATTGAATTTTGATGGATTTTCTAGAGGAAACCCACAGATAGCAGGGATTGGATGTTGTAATCATAATTAGGAAGGAGAACTAAATGCAAGGTTGGCTAGCCCCATCGGGGTAAGGTCCAACAATATAGTACAATTCACAGCCTTGTTGAAAGGACTGAGACTTTGTATTAAGTTAGGCCTAGAAAAAGTAGAAATTGAAGGGGGCTCAACTCTAGTAGTTAATGTGATCATGAAAGGAGAAACTCTAAATTGGCAAAATTGTCATCCCATTTATACTCCAATCCGAATGAAACTAGGTAAGAGATAAATGTCCTTTTGGGGAGAGATTGTGTAGATTAAGTTGGGTAAGATGATAAACGCGAAGCATAATCTAATTTTCAGGGCAGTTATGAAGATTGTAGGTAAGGAATTCTCTATGCTTGAGGATCGCCCTAAGACTAATACAGAGATCATAGCAATGTTCATAGCTCCTATTCTCCATGTGGATAGGGACAACGTTTCTATTAGGGAATTTTGCTACAGCCTCTTCGAGAAATTCTTGTTGGAGGAATTGCACATTGTCCTTGAAAACATCAATAGCAATCTTTGCATCCCCAAGCGCAGGGACCATGGAGTGAATGATCGCCCAGTCCTAGTTTATCCCATTTTGCCAATGAAAAACAAGACATTTGAGAAGAGGCTTCCAACAATTAGAAGAAATTGGATGTTTCTTCTAAGTGTAATGCATGTTAGGGTATGTAAGAACTGGAAAGGGTTGGAGTGGTTTTTGAAGGAGGACAAAGTGGACCACATCGATGATGAATATGAAGAAGGTAGCTGAGCTAAGGAGGAGCTTATTTCTCTTGAAAAGTAACCAGTTAAGGATGTTTAGAGTTTTGTTTTGGGTATAAAGACATATTTTATAGGCTCTATAGGTAGATAAGTCAGACTTTCTTTTGAATATATAGTTATGATATTAATTTTGTATATGTAAAGACTTCTAATCTGGGGATGATACTATGGCTCAAACACCTTTAGCTACGGATGAACTGTTTTGTAATAAGAATATAATAGACTTAATAAAGGCATTATCAAAAATAATATTATTGATATGAAAAGTAGCTTATGGTTTTATCTTTGTAAAAATTCTGATTTTTTTTGTTGCTACTGTTAAGGAAGTTAATACTATTTGTAGTTCTGAGGCTTGTTTTACACACACACACACAAATATATATATATACATGACTAAATATTAATATATACATGAAATATAGATATGTGTGTGTGTGTGTATATACATATATATACACTCGCATATATATATAGACACACATATATATATAGACACACACACACACACACACACATATATATATATACATATATACATATATATATACATATATATATATATATATATATATGTATATGTATATATATGTATATGTATATATATGTGTCTATATATATATATATATATATATATATATATATAAATATCTATATATAAATATCTATATATATTGGTATATATATAGATATACTCGTATGTGTGTGTGTAGGTTATATATATTCAGTTTTTTACTGGATATATAGCAATGGGGTTTTAGTTTTCATTATGTACTTATCTATTTAGAGGTATTCAATAATAAGTTGGTTGAAGATTTGGCGTGTAAATCTGCTATTCTCTCTTGTTAATAGTTTCCACAACACATATGGTTTTCTTTATAATGTAAGACTTGGGATTGAGATAGTATTAGCTCCATTATAGATCAAGATGTTTGCTATGTTCTAATTAAAGTTAGAAGTTGTAGATTTTAAATTAAACTGATGATATTAATGATCCTTAAGTGATTTCGGTATACAATCTATTAAGCAAGAAGACAATCGACCTTATAAGGCATTAATGGTGTAGTGTTTTATAAAAGTTAGAGTTACTGTCATAAGTAGCATATTATAAAATTGACAAATTAAGCGCCCAAGGTGTGGGCAAATAAGGACTTTACTATTTTTGAACTATGGCTTAATATAATTGCAGGGGTTGTATGGACTAGCTATCATTACATGGTTTTCATTGTTTTTTAGACGATATATGGATGACATTTGGTTGATGGTAGTATTGTTTGTTATCTCCATCTTCTATTCCAATAAGTTCTAGAATGTACAATTACTCTCGTGATAAGGAAGATGGTTTGTATATGGCTTATGGACACAACAGGTCATGAATCTTTATGATTTTCGCAGTTTCATTTGATTTTTCTCACTCCACAATAATCTGCAAAAGGAATATTTTAGCTACAAAGGTTATATTTTTGTACTATAATAATAAACGGTGATACAAGATTCCCTTTCCTACTAACAAATGGAAAATAGATTGATTTCTCACTTGGCAAATTGATTTAAGGGATGATGTTATTTACAAGAGTTAAGGACCGTCAATGATTAACATGGCTCTATCTCAGTCAATCCCATTTTGTAATAAACATTTTTTATGTAACACCTAGCCTAAGTTATTGAGGCATGGTCAAGTCAGGGTCAAGTCAAGGTCAAGTTATGCAACAAGCTAAATGTAAGAATGATTCCCTAAATGTCTGGACATGTAAATGTGGATCTCCAATTCACACAAGCTATTGTTGGTCTAGGGCGGTTAGTCAAAACTGTAATTTGTAATTCGGAATAAATAACTCACCGGCAAGACCGGAGGTTTTCTTTACTTCGTTCTTTTCTACCGGTACCCGCAAAGAACGGAGATAGAACTATTTTTTAATTTATCTTTAATGATAATAAAAAAATATTCTGGCCTTGGCTTCTTATTGATAAAAAAAAATAATATATATGTATATTTTCTTTGCAAAGATTTAAAAAATAATGTAATTTAATAACTATTTTATGTTATTGCTATAAATCATATAATATTTATTAAAATTTTATAAAAGCAAAGAGTATATATACAGGCATGTTCTTTTTTATGATTCAAGGAGGGATAAGACAGATGTTTTTGAGAAGACCTAATATGTAGGGAAATTTGTTTTCTATTTTTAGACAAGAGGAGAGAATATAGGGGTTTTTGAGTCCTTTTAGGGGGAGTTGGATTTTTTTTGGGTGCCTTAATGGTAGAAGGGGTCGATGAGGGACTTTTTCTTCACTCACATGTTATTTTTGAGTTCTTTGAGGGCCTTAAAAGTAGGGTTTTTAGTTAAATCCGACCGTGTTGGTTGAAGATTCCTACTTTGATGCAAATACCTTGGAAAAAAGATAATTAATTGTAAACTTCATTTTTTTGAGGTTATTTTTGATGATGCAGTCTTGCACTTAGTGATTTTCGGAGTCCTTTATGGCAGTTTTCAACATTCTTTTGTAACTCATCTTGGAACATGAATAACAGTGACAGTTTTTTTGAGATAAATTATTGAGTTATTCTTCCCTCTTATTTATCTATTTTTAGTGTGCAATTAGGTGATTTGATCAAAATTACTAGTGAATGTCTTATTTTACTTATAATTTTTGTCTCATTTTTAGTACCTTTTGTAGAGAAATATAGCACTTGCAGGTTATAATTTGTGTTTTAAGTGAAAGTTTTTTAAGGCGTGAAATCTCTTTTCCTCCTAAAGGTCCAGTACCAGAACCTTTTTATGGAATATTTATGTAGGGATGTATAGGAGTGAGTTGTGAAGATCTTTAACTTAGTTTTCTTTTTCCAAGAGCTTGGTTATATGTATTTTCATAATCCTTTAAATTTTGGTGCATCACACTTTAGAGTTAGATATTAGTTTATATGTTATCCTTCTAACCCTTTTTCCAACAAGGTTTAGCTTAGATGAGTACCATAGGAAGACAGCCTTCTCCAGAGGTTCTTTCCTTTTAGATGATCCACAAACCTGGAAAGATCCATAAGTCTGTAACTTAGTAAGGGTGCAAATTTGAGAGATAACAATACTAAATGTGAATATATCTTTAAGGAAGGGTGTGACAATCGTTTGTCATGTTATTATGAAGGGATCAAGTTGATGCCTTATGATGAAGTTAAGATTGGTAAGGAATGGGCTAGTGATGTTGATTGTAGAAGCTTGATTAAGTGTGCTAGTTGTGATATATGTAATCAAAAGTTGAAGGGTAACAATGTTGTCACCAATAAACATTAAAATTATCTCTATGTTTTTGTGGAAAATAGGGATGATGAGCGCATCCATGAGAAACATAAGAGAATAAACCATAGTTAAGAGATATTGTGGAATGCTCTCGAAGGTAGCAAACATACTGATGCACTTGAAGTGGAAGCAAAATACATAGGTTTTATGGTATGTAGTTAAGAGAAAATATTTCATAGAAGAAGCTTGTATAAAAAGACTCGATGTGTGAATTTAAATGATAATCAAATGAGTTTACTCAATTTTATCACATAGTATAGAGCTATGTAGAAAGAGAACATGATCAAGTTGATGATATTTCCACTACAATTGAGAATGCTTGCATGACAAATAGAGGAGAGTAAATGTATTCAAGAAGAAGAGCTAAAGAGAGAACTAAACAATCATGCTAAAGTCTATGAAGGGAAGAGCGTTGTTATTATTGGAGTTGATGAGTAAACAACCCACAGCTCCCAAGAACACCTGCATGCAAACACCTGTCACAGAAAGAGAGAGAAGCAAGAAGCTAGAGAGGCCTGAACACATGGATCCATGAAAGAGGAGACATTCTTGATGTGCAAAAACAAAATTTGCAATTCAATAAAATGAATGTTTCTCAATAAGATTACAAGAGAGATCAATCCTTATAAAAGAATATCAAAACCCTAAAAGGGTGAACAAACCTAGGTTGCGTGATAATAATTAATAAAGCAATTAATTATTGTATGCCTAAAGTTTAGCTTAAGTAGAAATAGATAAGAAGTGACTTAGTAATTAAATCAATGACCTAATTAATAAGTAAATACTTTATTACTCTAACACCCCCCCCCTCCTTAAGATAAACTTTGGGAGAAGCTAAAAACCTAGAAAGAACTACTAAAAGTAAATGGGTCTCCGCAACAAAAGGCTTGATCAGGTACCCAAGTACAAAAGAGTCTTTGAAAAGTGGAGAAATAAAGAAAACCACATGGGAAAAACTCCTCCAAAAATATATGAAGACTAGTCTGAAGGACTAAAGAAGCCTCCAAAACTAAGAATTGTTCCATAAAATAGGAACAAGGATGAACATGTACAACTTTACTGAAGCAAGAAGCTACAAACTCTATCAAGAAGTAACTAATGATCTCAAGATCCTCCACTGAAATATGACTAGGTAGAGAAGACTGTAATCTGCATGAGTGCCCTCAAATGACACTACTCGAATCAGGAGGCAAAAAAAGAAAACAAATGAAGTCAAAGATACAGAATACTGTAATTTAAACGAGTGCCCTCAAATGACACTACTCGAATTAGGAGGCAAACAAAGGCAAACACCTAAACTAAAAAATACAGATGGCATAAAAACACCAAAGTCTGAAGAGATGATCAATCAAAGCTGGAAGAGTGCATCCAAAAATAGGAAAGAGAAGAGTGTCCATATAGTAAATGATCCATCTCACCGAAATACATAAGTACCCAACCACTGCATCTGCCTAGTACATAGGATCAAATAATGAATACATAGATCACACTATTGAACCAAGGGAGCAGTAGAACCAATAGTAGAAACTCTCCAATAATGATGACAAGGGAGTAATGAGAGGTACACTGAAAAGATCATCCAATATGAACTGCATGATATTAGGAACATCGAAGGTGCAGAGAGAGTACAAACACAAGTAAAGATAACTGAGGCTAATGTCGTTGGAGGAATTCTCACATGAAAAAATAGATGGCAAACAAAGGCAAACATCAAACCCCCTTGACACTTTATAATGGACTGCCAAGTACATAGAGCTCGGACATGTGCAAAAATACCATACATGCAATAGAATGACACTTTATCTCAGTGTGTGAGCATAAAAGAATGCTAAAAAAGTAAAGTATACACTTCTCAAAGAACAACGAAGGCTGCTGAAACAAAAGAATAGACAAAGACGAGCCATCCCTTAAAGGGAAGAGATCCTAGGACCTGTAACATCCAAGATATCTACTAGATTGCAAAAATGCAAGAATCTGAATAAAATGTACCTAGAGAAGAATCTAGAAAAATGACTCATGGCAATGGAAATATCTTAGAACAATATTTCCAACGATATATCATTTTCCCAAAACGGAGTCCAGATGCGCAAGATAGAGCTCCCAGAGTGCAAAAATGAACATCTGACTGTGACAGTAAAAATACCATCAAAAAAGAAAAATAAAAAATTCAAACCTCTAGATCTGGATAGAGCTCGAAACTAGCTTTCCGATGATATCTCGTTTTCTTGATTTCTACATTGTATGCTCAAGTTATGAGCAAAAAACCAACAGCTGTGTCGGAGGGCCCAAAAGGGTGTCTGAAAGTGTTGATGCGTTGCTGACATCAGCACTTCACAAGCCTAAATTTGACAGGCGTATGGCCATCACAGGAAAAACCCAATAGGCCCCTGGGGCCAAAAAACTCTGGGCCCCTGGTCGCCACATGACCAAGGGCTGGCGAAAAAATGGGTTGAGTGGCCAGGGGTTGGTCCCTCATATGACCACCGGCTGCAAGTGTGAGGGGTTGTTCCCGGAACCTACTGGTGGTTTAGGGCTTGACCACTGGCAGTCGCTAGCTATCACGCCGGTCATCACGGCGATGACTACGCAGTCACCGTCTGGTGGTGCGACGACGACACCATCACGGGCCGCTGGCAGTGACTACGGGTCACTAAGCAATGACCGTGGGCCACCAGCGGTTATCGCGGGGTGGCCGTGGGTCCACTATTGGTGGTGCGCGAGTGGCCCCCGCCCCAAAAAAAATTTTAATTTTTCACCTGTGCTACCTTGATCTATGTGCCAGGGTCGTACAGCCCTAGTACACAAAAAAAAATCACAGAATCCAACGTCGTCCAAATTGGACGTGCCTTATATGGAAATAGGGGTTTTTGGCCACTGCGAGCTCAACGGTGTGGTTCATTTGAGCCAAAAATGCTCCAAAAAACTAGTGACCGCCTTGGGATCCATGTTAGAGCTAGTTGCAAAAAAAATTGCAAAACTTCCAACTTTGTCCAAATTTGACAAACTTTATATGGATCTAGGGGTTCTTAGACGTTGTGAACACAACCATGAGGTCTGTTTGAAGTTAAGATGACTAGAAAGAGAGGTCCCCCCCAGATTCACTAGAAAAACCTCTGAAACTACAGATCTGACGAACACGACCGAATCTCTCAAGAAAAGGATAGGGGCAAATAGATATGAAGCTCTTATACCATATTGGTGTTGATGAGTAAACAACCCACAGCTCCCAAGAACACCTTCATGCAAATACCTGTCACAAAAAGAGAGAGAAGCAAGAAGCTAGAGAGGCCTAAACATATGGATCCATGAAAGAGGAGACATTCTTGATGTGCAAAAACAAAAGTTTCAATTCAATAAAATGAATGTTCCTCAATAAGATTACAAGAGAGATCGATCCTTATAAAAGAAGATCAAAACCCTAAAAGGGTGAACAAAACTAGGTTGAATGATAATAATTAATAAAGCAATTAATTATTATATGCCTAAAGTTTAGCTTAAGTAGAAAGAGAGAATAAGTGACTTAGTAATTAAATCAATATGACTTAATTAATAAGTAAACACTTTATTACTCTAACAGTTATGATAGTAATGAATAAATTGCAAGAACATTGGAAAATTAAGGATAACCCACAAAGACAATGCATGGTGAAGTATGTATCAAGTGTGAGACAAAGGAAGAAGGAACAAATAGAGAATTTTTGTAAAATTGTGTGTTTAAGAATAGTTGTAGTAGAAAGCATGTATCACAACTTTACTACCATCAAAGTAGAATGCATTCTTGTATGTCATTCAAAGTTTGTAGAGCAAAGTTTATAACTTTATGAAAGGTAGGGGCTTGAAATATTCAACCTTCTACAACAAGGAAGAATGATATTGTGGTGCCTTATAATGGTATTGAAGGGCCTGCTCCTCGTGTTCAAGCTAGATTGGCACAACTTGAAAGGCATATAGTACAGACCTACGCCTTTCACAAAGTTGCAGATGGCCATCTTATATCATAAGATAGGAGTTTTGATATTCTTTATACGATAGAAGGTAGTATGAAAATTGAAAATGATCCAAACCTCCCTTTCAAGTTTGACCTAGATGCATACTTTTATGGGTGTTACAATGGTCTGTGTTGGCTTTAATAATGGAATGTATGCAATGTGTTCTCCTGCAGGCTAAAGATAAAAATGTAGGGCCTCAAAGAATAAGGAAGAATCTTTTAAAAAGCTTCAAATTTGGTGAGACTATTGCTAACCTTTTTTTTTACCTCTAGGCCCAAATTGTTTTTGTCGCTATCATACCCCAAGATGAATATGTTAATGATTTCAAGATATTTGTTTGAGAATGGTATTCATGTTCTAAGTGCACTTTTATCCCACCTTTTTAAGTTGTAAATATAGTTTTAATTATGGTTCTTTATATTTTCAAGGTTTTCAATGAAGCATTAAATCTTGAAGTGGTTTTAATCATATCCATAAAAGCTTTTTTCTTGGTCAAACTTGTGCTTCAAGTTCCTTTTGATCACAATCAAAGCTCTAAAATAGATTGATTTTCATGTCTTTCATTTTCAATAGTATAACAGATACACTAAAGAATCATTTTTTTATTACTTCACCAGAATGGACCAGAGATGGATGACATAAAATGAGGGTTTTGAGGAAACCACTTAACAACTTAAACTTCTTAAGGGGGAATGAAGACATCTATGAAGTATGTGGTATTGATTTTTTGAAAGATGACTTCATAGGGAAGAGTGTGTGTTTCTGATCTGTAAATTATAGTCATAAGAGGATTTTATTAAAATCCCAATGACATGCCAAAATTAAAAACCTATGAACTAGTTAAGGTATGGTTTGCATGCAGGAATGTATTCATGGTCTAGGCCAGCTCATATATCTTAATACAAACAATTTCAAGAAGATAGGCATGATGAATGTTTTGTAAGAAACTGATAAGGTAAAGGACAACATAAAGGTGTAATACCCCCAAATGGCAATCTTATGGAAAACATATACACTATCCTCGAAAAAATGTTACATGGCAGTGTTGTCAATTAGATTTGCACCATGTTGAAGATACAATTCAACAATCTACTAAAATATGAGAATGATCCAAAGGTGTGGGTATATTATATGAGATTGAATCTCCCGAGAAGGTTGAGTTCCTCTTTGTACAGCTTGTTAATCCTATAGCTAATGATTAGCAGAGGAAAAGGGAAGCAAAAAACCTCAAAATAAACCTACAAATAATAAAGTGATGCACCAAAATGAAGCTTGAACCTATAATGCTGATATTTTATACACAAAAAATATCCATTTTTTCATTGAACTAAACCTACACAACTTAAGAGACAACCTGTTTGTGTATGAACATTTCTTGGAGAGACTAGTTTCAATAACCTTACAAGTAAGAAGATATAGATTACTCTTCCCAAATAAAGATTATTTTTAGATGTGCACAAACAACAAACTATAGGAAAGTATGTTACTTTTGCCTAAAGGTGTTGATAATAACATCATTTTAAGTATTTATGAGAAGAAAATCAAATGAAACAACATTGATTACCAAAATTTGAACACAATACAACAATTCTTTTGAAGGTAAAATACTGATTTTGTTCATACTAAGTTTTGTAGCAGCAATATGCAGTCTGATAATGCTTTTATTTTCATCAAAAGAAAATTTATAAATGTTGTACAATCACAAAAATGACTAATTTAGAGTTACATGTCTGTATTTCTTCTTGGAAAGAACTAAATACCAAGTAATACTTAGCAGCTAAATAAATTATCATACTGATAATGGCTTGGCATTTTTGTGCTTGTCTTTTACTTAATGATTCTAAAGGCTACATTGATTCACTTTACTTTGTTTGTTGTCTTTATGTAACTGTCACTTCATGATGACCTTTACTCTTGGATCTTTCATTCACCACTTTAAAGTTCTTGCAAATTTATTGTATTGGATCTTTGTGTTCTATACATTATAAACCTATTGTTCTTAATAAAAAACTATTTTTCTCCCTCAACTTCTACTATTGAAAAAGTTTTTTCATTCTATTAGCTCTTCACTCACTAACATCCATTCCTTATCCAGCTTGGATATTCTTTGCTTGCAATACATAGGTTTTCTCTAAAAACCTCATCAAAAGAACATCGACAAGTATTGTGTAGCTATTGACTTAGAGAAAGATGAAAACCATTTATAGAGATACCAAGATTCATTCATCATACCTATGAATGACTTTATGTAAAATAACAAAGGCGTCATGTGGTCATTTGGTCAAAACAGAGAAGAAAATAAAAATGTTTGTTTCCCTTCTAAATGCATACCATAAATTTCTTTTTTTTGCTTTGCAACATGAGACCAGCCTTCTATTCAATTTTCAAAGTGTCATCAACCTCCTTTGCGACCTGTTCAACCCCTTCATACTTGATTTCATCGGCTTCCATGAATGCCTAAACTTGTTATGAGAAGTGGAAGAAGGGGAATACCCTAATGAACTCGACTAATTTCAAACAACTTAAACCTCTTTACAAGTGATTTGCCTTTACATGGATAGCATGGAGTTGAAAAAATCTAGGCATTTCACAAATAAAGCGACTAAGGCTCCCTTATTTCACATGCCCATGGATTTTATCATTAATAAGGACTTTTAACATCTTTGACAAATTTAAGGGTAGTTGAAATCCTAATAGAAGAGCCAAGCAAAAAATTAAGTTGAGACTTATAATCTAGACACATAGGCATTTTTTTGTTATTTTGTGCACGACTATTTTTCACTAAAGACAGTGCATTACGTAGACAATAATGATAACTATGGTTAGTTCAAACATGTTAAGTCTTATGAACTTATGTACTATAGGTCAGGACCGACCACTCATATAAAGAAGCTTTGAAAGGATTCAATAGCTATAAGGAGCTGTAATAGAAATGAATGATATGGAAATGATAGTTTCGGAACCATTTCAAAGGTGACAATAAATGTAACTTATCATGTGTGTTACACACAATGGATTGATCAGCTTTCAAGCATCATTTTATCTTGATTGCTCATCCTTAGAATATTTTGAATAAAGTTACCATGTTTCTTTCAAGGATGGTACTCTCCATAGATCTAATTTGGTCCATTGTCTTCATTCACTTGTAAGAAGAACTTTATACCTTCAATTTGTCCTAGTTGTGGATGAGAAGCTATTCTATTTTTTAAAAAATCTAATCCACAATACCTCAGCTCAATAAACTTTGCACTAACACGAAACTGCTATGAAGAAGTGCTTTTTTTGAAGCTCCCATTGCTGCGCTAAGCTACCAGAGAAAAATGTTGGCAGAGGTTGGAGGATCTTCCTTTACACCTGCCAATCACATTTGCTTTAAAGTTTCTAAAGCCTTATCAGCAAATCGATTTACTTTCATATATGATCCATAGGATCCCAAGGAAATAAGTTCACATGACCACTGCGGGTTGACATCTTTGTAAGGCATTCTATTAAAGTGTTCAGCACCCTCTCAGCTCTCCATTTTTCATGCACATTTACTGCGCAAGGCACAACTATATTATCTCACTAAATACCCATCCACTAGTCTTTGGTAAACGTCGTAACCTATTTTCAACATCCTATTCTAAGCAAACACAAAGAATATTGCAGCAAGGTTGTAGAGTTTGTCTTCTGGGCTTATCACATGCATTTGCTCGAAAGATTCTACAACATTTCAACAGATACTTTTTTTAACTCAAATCCTTGTAGTGATACGCTCCACAAATTAATGTCTCTATGGGCCATTCTATTAAACACTTAGCATGTTATATCCTCCTTCCATATTTTGCATGAACCGAGCATTGTATTGTAACGGCTCTGCAATGTAACGGCTTTGCAGACTGTTGTGAAGCCTAATCTTCCATCGTCTATAACCGTCAGATTCCTTGTCTTCCGCAGATGCTATGAAGGTCTTTGACCATGCAATGTAAAATGAAAATAGAGCTGAGAGTTGCTGGTTCATTGTAACAGACTGTATTTTAATAAAAGAGATATGCCCTGCTTCTAAAGTGGACGTAATCCAGAATAGCTGGATGAACCACTATAATCTTTGTGTCTCTGTGTCTGTGTGTTTTTAATCTTTTATCTTCTATTCTGTTTTAATTGCTTTTGTCTGCAATTTACTTTCAACAATTGGTATCAAAGCTGATTAAGGTTTGATTTTTTGAAAATCGGTGAGGATTTGTAGACGCCATGGATGAGGCAGACAAATGGAAGATTGAAAAGTTTTCAAGGCAGAACTACAGGTTATGGAAAGTGCAGATAGAATCTTTGCTTATCAAGAAGGATTTGCAACTCGCTTTACTTGGAAAAACCAAGGGCAAAGGGTCTTTATCAGATGAAGACTGGCTGAAGATCGATCAGAAAGCAAAGGCAACGATTTTCTTATCTCTATCAAGCAATGTGCTCTTCAATGTTTCGATAAAGCCGACAATGAAAGAGCTGTGGGATAAGTTATCTTCATTATATGAGATAGCTTCAGCATTGAACAAAGTATTTATCATGAAGAAGTTATATAATCTGAAAATGAAAGGAGGAGTGATATCGAATCATCTCAACGAGTTCAATACTTTAGTTACTCAGTTGACTTTGGTTGGCATCCCATTAGATGATGAAATAAAGGTGATCATATTATTATGCTCACTTCCAAACAGCTAGGAAGGCGTAGTAATGGCTGTAAGGACTTCAGTTGCAACCAAGAGAAAGCTCAAATTTGATGAAGTTGCAGCCACACTACTGAGTGAAGACATGCGACGAAAGCATCAAGAACCCTCTTCCGGTGATGCTCTAACAGCAATGAGCACAAGCAATAGAGGTAGAAGTTGTGAGAGAGGAAGAAATAATAATAATAATAATGGAAGAGATAGATCGAATCATCACTCAAAATTGAGAGAAAGAAATGACACTTGCTGGTTTTGTGGAAAATCTGGGCACACAAAGAAGCAATGTTGGAATTATAAAAAGGCTCAAAACAAAGTTATCAATGATGGTGTTAATGCTGCAACGGATGGAGCCTTGGTACTTGCAATTGGTGACACAGATTCAAGCTCATGGGTTCTCGATTTTAGTGCCTCTTTTCATGCAACTCCATGTCGGAGTGCTTTCACAAATTACCACGAAGGTATGTTTGGCAAAGTTTTTCTTGGGGATAATAAAGAATGTGATATAGTCGGCAAAGGGGATATTTTATTGTTGCTGAAAAATGGAAGTAAATGGATTCTCAAAGATGTTAGGCACATTCCTACACTTAAGCATAATCTGATTTCAGTCAGTCAGTTATATACACAAGGTTGCAATGTTAGCTTTGATCTAGCTTCTTGGAAAGTGTCCAAAGGTCAATTAATTTTAGCGAAAGGGTAGAAAACTAGAAGTTTATACACATTAGAGTCTAATGGTGAAGTGGGAGCAGCCATGGCGGTTGCGGATAGCAATGCCGAACTTTGGCATAAGAGGCTCGGTCATATGAGCAAAATAGGTCTTGAAGTCATGCTTCGAAGAGACCAACTTCCAGGTCTTAAATCGGTTGATTTGGAACTGTGTGAGCATTGTCTTTATGGCAAGAAAAATCGCACCAGCTTCGTAAGGACGGGTCATGAGAAGAAATCATCTCCATTAGAGCTCATTCATTTTGATGTTTTCGGTCCTACAGAGGTAACTTCTATCGGTGGTGCTAATTATTTTGTCACATTTCTTGATGATTGCACTCGCAAAGTTTGGGTTTACATGCTGAATAAGAAATCCGAAGTATTTTTAAAATTTAAAAGCTTTAAGGCTATGGTGGAAAATCAAATTGGAAGAAAAATAAAATGTTTACTAATGGACAATGAAGGTGAGTAATGCTCTTTGGAGTTTGATCTTTTTTGTGCAGATCATGGCATTTGGAGGATTAAAATAGTCCCCTATACACCTCAAGAAAATGGTGCAGCTGAGAGGTTAAATCGAACTATTTTGGAAAGAGCTCGGTGTATGTTGTCTAATGCTGGTTTGGGGAAGGAATTTTGGGCGGAGGCGCGTAATACAGCGGTTTATTTAATAAACCGAGCTCCTTCATCATGACTAGATTTTGATATTTCGAAAGAAAGGTGGGCTGGTAAGAGAATTTCATTTTCTCATATGCATGTTTTTGGATGTGATGCATATGCTCACATTAACAAGGAGCAAAGAACGAAGTTGGATTTCAAATCTAAAAGATGCATCTTTTGGGGGTATGGTGAGGACCAATTTGGCTTTCATCTCTAGGATTCAATCACCAAGAAAGTGATACAGAGCCGAGATGTTGTATTTAATGAAAAATCATTCTCAGGTCTACACAATTAGAATTCCACTTCTGATGATTTTATCAAATTTGATTTATCAGACAATGGCAACCATGTTCAGAAAACTCCCCGAGTTACCTTCCACCCCTCTACTACTATTATTCCCCCAGGAAATGTAAGTTCCTCCTCAATTTCTACTCCAATGCCAATTCAAATTACCACAACCCCTACCATTTTCTCCATGCAACCAATCCTGCCTGGCTCTACCCAGGCTCCTCTAATTTCCACACGAGCAAGGCAATCATTGTTTGAAGAGGGAACTGTCGCAGAGGATTCTACTCTGTTCCCACCACAGCCCCTGCAACAGCTCACCACTGCGTCTCACGTCAGAACCCCTACTGTGTGGGATGTCATATTCCCCATGCAGCCTCCCCACTTACCTTCATCATAGGATACCCTGTCATGGGCTACTCCTCTGCCACGGGCAGAGCCTGCGAAAGCCATCCCCAATCCCGCGCGTGACTCCTCTCTGCAGCGTGAGCATCAACAACACTCTCTACCGCGTGAACATCCTGAGTCCACTCTGCCATGTAAGCATCCACCGTTCTCTCAACCACGGGAAGATGGAGTGCAGCCCGTGCCCTTTGCTACTTCCTCCCCACATTCTGCCAAGTCACGCATTGACTATGGTCCACCATACGTGACACAAAAATTGCCAAGCGTGGAATTGGGTCCAAATTCCACAGTCCTCCGCTCCACCAGTCAGCCTCCTATTGCATTCGGATTACCAGATAAACCATATGTCAGTTAGATACATGGCATTCAAAACATAGAGGCTGTTGGTCCTCTTCAAACTCTCGAAATTGATCAAAATATTCACCTGTGGAGGTCTACCAGAGAAAGAAAGCGTCCAAGGAAATTCGATGATTATGAGTTGTTATTTTCCTTGTGTTCTGATCAAGCAAAGCCACAAACCTTCAAGAAAGCATGTAGTGATGTTAGTTCAGTGTTCTGGATGGATGCCATGAAAGATGAAATGGATTATTTAAACACGAATCAGACTTGGGATTTGGTTTCTCTTCTGCCAAATCGTAAAGCTTTGAAAAATAAATGGGTCTATCGCATAAAAGAGGAAGATGGAGGACAAAAGAGATACAAGTCCAGACTGGTAGTGAAGGGATTCGCTCAACAGAAGGGTGTGGACTTCAATGAGATTTTTTCTCTAGTGGTTAAAATGTAGACTATTCGTTTGGTACTTGGCATGGCAGCCGCATGGGACCTTGAGCTTGAGCAACTCGATGTCAAAACAACATTTTTACATGGGGACATTGTTGAAGAGTTATATATGGAACAGCCGGAAGGCTTTGAAAAATAGGGGCAAGAACATTTGTATTGTAGATTAAAGAGGAGTCTATATGGGCTGAAGCAAGCCCCACGCCAATGGTATTTAAAGTTTGATAACTTCATGACTCAGCAAGGTTTTACTCGCTGCGAATCAGACCCATGTGTCTACTTCAAAAGGCTTCCGACTGGTGAGTTTGTGATCTTGCTATTGTATGTTGATGATATGTTGACTGTTGGTAACAGTATGAGAGTCATTCATGAGCTGAAGACACATTTGGCTCTTTGTTTTGCCATGAAAGATTTAGGGGCAGCGAAGAGGATTCTTGGGATTCTACCGCGTGAACATCCTCAGTCCACTCTGTCGTGTAAGCATCCACCGTTCTCTCAGCCGCGGGAAGATGGAGTGCACCCCGTGCCCTTTGCTGCTTCCTCCCCACGTTCCGCCAAGTCACGTGTCGACTATGGTCCACCATACGTGACACAAAAATTGCCAAGCGTGGAATTAGGTCCAAATTCCACAGTCCTCTGCTCCACCAGTCAGCCTCCTATGGCATTCAGATTACCAAATCAACCATATGTCAGTCAAATACATGACATTCAAAACACAGAGGTTGCTTGTCCTCTTCAAACTCTCAAAATTGATCAAAATATTCACCTATGGAGGTCTACCAGAGAAAGAAAGCGTCCAAGGAAATTAGATGATTATGAGTTGTTATTTTCCTTGTGTTCTGATCAGGCAGAGCCACAAATCTTCAAGCAAGCATGTAGTGATGTTAATTCAATGTTCTGGATGGATGCCATGAAAGATGAAATGGATTCTTTAAACATGAATCAGACTTGGGATTTGGTTTCTCTTCCGCCAAATCGTAAAGCTTTGAAAAATAAATGGGTTTATCGCATAAAAGAGGAAGATGGAGGACGAAAGAGATACAGGGCCAGATTGGTAGTGAAGGGATTCGCTCAACAGAAGGGTGTGGACTTCAATGAGATTTTTTCTCCAGTGGTTAAAATGCAGACTATTCATTTGGTACTTGGCATGGCAGCAGCATGGGACCTTGAGCTTGAGCAACTCGATGTCAAAATAGCATTTTTACATGGGGACATTGTTGAAGAGTTATATATGGAACAGCCAGAAGGCTTTGTAAAATAGGGGCAGGAACATTTGTATTGCAAATTAAAGAGGAGTCTATATGGGCTGAAGCAAGCCCCGCGCCAATGGTATTTAAAGTTTGATAACTTCATGACTCAGCAAGGTTTTACTCACTGCGAATCAGACCCATGTGTCTACTTCAAAAGGCTTCCGACTGGTGAGTTTGTGATCTTGCTATTTTATGTTGATGATATGCTAACTTCTAGTAACAGTATGAGTCATTCATGAGCTGAAGACACATTTGGCTCTTCATTTTTCCATGAAAGATTTAGGGGCAGCGAAGAGGATTCTTCGGATGGATATAATCCGAGATCGACATAAGAGAGAAATTAAGTTATCTCAAGAAAAATGCATTCTTAAAGTTTTAGAAAATTTTAATATGTCAAATGCAAAATCGGTTGCCACTCCATTGGCTGATCATTTCCGATTGTCCTGTAAAATGTGTCATTCTACTCAGGAAGAAAAACATGAGATGGCTGGTATTCTTTATTCTTCAGCAGTTGGGAGTTTAATGTACGCCATAGTTAGCACACGTCTCGATATTGCTCATGCAGTGGGAGTTGTGAGTGGTTTTATGAGTAATCCAAGTAAAACTCATTGGCAAGCAGTTCAATGGACTCTTCGGTATTTGAGAGGCACTTCCTCTCATGTTTTATGTTTTAACAGTAAGGCCCCTTATATTTGCGGATATGTTGATTCCGATATGGCAGGAGATTTAGATACAAGGAGGTCAACAACAGGCTATGTGTTTACTTTTGTCGGGGCAGCGATTAGCTGGACTTCTTGGAAGCAACAAGTAGTTGCTCTTTCCTCTACCGAGGCTGAATACATTGCTCTCGCTGAGGGACCTAAAGAGTTGATATGGTTACAGTGATTGTTTGGAGAGTTGGGATTTAAACAATCCACATTTACTCTATTCTCTGACAGCAACAGTGCCATTCATCTGGCTAAAAATTCAGCTTTCCACAGTCGCACAAAGCATATTGAAACCAGGTTTCACTTCATCCGCCATGCTCTTGAAGAGGGAAGACTACAGTTAGATAAGATTGATACAAAGGTCAATCCGGCTGATGCGTTCACCAAGGTTGTACTGCGAGAGAAGTTTGAATTATGTAGAACTTCTCTCGGCATTGTGATGACATAGCCATAAGCACCAAGTGGGGGATATCTCTGAGTAGCTCACCTCGTACCATTGATTGGACTTCAAGTGGGAGATTGTAACGGCTCTGCAATGTAACGGCTCTGTAGACTATTGTGAAGCCCAATCTTCCATCGTCTGTAACCGTCAGATTCCCTATCTTCCGCAGATGATATGAAGGTCTTTGACCATGCAATGTAAAATGAAAATAGAGCTGAGAGCTGCTGGTTTATTGTAACAGACTATATTTTAATAAAAGAGATATGCCCTGCTTGTAAAGTGGACGTAATCCAGAATACACTACTACATTTGAGGTCAAATTCCGATGGCTATTTGTCGGATTTGCAACACTAATTTGTCGACATTTTGACTGATGAGTCCATCGCCATTTTTGCATAGGAAATTGCGACAGAAGACATATCCGTCAGTTTACCGACACCATATCATGTCGGAAAATTGCAAATGACAACAGCTTCATTATGGCATTTTGTACGGTTCATCCATCGGAATTCTGACACAACGACCTATCGGAAATATACAATCTCTGTCGGAATTAACTGTCGAAAACATATCCTTTCCGACATTTTAACTGTTGGAATACCGACAGTTGCCACCTAATTCCGACAGATATACGTATCAGTGATATGGCATTAATGTCAAAGTTTCTGTCAAAAAATTTCTATTTGCGACACTTAAACTGTCAGAAGAGTGACAATCCTTCAACATTTCTCCAACAGGTTCCCTGTCGAACATATAGCATTACTGTCAGAACTATTGTCGTAAATTATTTTTCTTCGACATTTTATCTATCGAATGAGTAGCACTTCTGTCGGAATTAATTATTAAGTGTCAAAAAACCGACGGATATGCACATTAAAGATAAAATAGCTCAAGAGACCATCATAGGTTCTCTCTTTCTTCGGTCTATATTATTGACAAAATGTTTTACCTTTCATTAGCTCATCAAATCCGGGGATTTGAAAGAATTTAATAGAATATTTTCATGACAATGTATATTATTTAAGTTGACGTTGCACGAATTTATCTACTTCACGCACTTGTAGACTATGACGACGGCGATAAAGAAGCATGGCCATGGGAGGAGATGCTTCTTTATCGCCGTCTTCATAGTATACAAGTGCGCGAAGTAGATAAATTTGTGCAACGTCAACTTAAATAATATATGTTGTCATGAAAATATTCTATTAAATTCTTTCAAATCCCCGGATTTGATGAGCTAATGAAAGGTAAAACATTCTGTCAATAATATAGACTGAAGAAAGAGACAACCTATGATGGTCTCTTGAGCTGTGTTATCTTTAGTCCTAGCTACCTGTCGATCGTCGAGAATAATCACCACCTTGCATTTATGTACACTGCACAAATTCATCCCAATCACGCAAAAACATTTTACACTTGTGCATCTCATCAATACTAGAGGCCTAAAGTAATTTTATACGATCACTAGCACATTTCGTGCATGGATGAGAAACAGTATCCAAAGTTTCTAGATAACCATTTTTGAGAAGAGGAATGAGTGCAGGCCAAAGAAGGGATAATTCCACAACAGAAAGGAAGACATCTTTTTAGCCTGGGTCTGGATCCTACCCCAATTGTCGAAGGATCCAGAGCCAGTCTAGAAAGATGTCTTCCCATTCTGTCTGCAACATTGTGTCCATCCATGATCTCAGGAATATCATCATCTTTCTACTCTTCATTTGCCAAAATATATCACTTCTTCAAGCTTGCAGAGTAATCTTATTAATAAAAGAACTCTTGCCAACATTAGGGTACCCACAAATCAAAATAGTTGATGTTATTGGTGCTTGTGCTCAAGGATATCGATTCACTGTTTTGAAATAGCCAAATCATTTTTATTTCATTTGTAGAGAAAAGGAGTGGGATAAAACAAGCGGGTGAAAGTTGATCGAGCGCGAGAGAAGGCATTGCATTTTATTTGATCATGAATGCTCTCTGAAATGACCAATCATGTTTTCTATTCGATTTTTTTGGGTGTTTTTTTTTTCCCATATTCAGTAGATAAAAATCATGGCGGCAGCCACTTAGCCATCTTTTTGATGTTCCAGGTATTTTACAAAGATACAGGTATGTGGATTTATCATTCAGTTGCTTGCAGTTATTGGTCAAATGCAAATATTTTGTCAAGTTGAAAGGGCAAGATATCAGTTTGGTGTTTTCAGTTTATGTTAAAAGTTGATTTGGTAAAATCCTCAAAAAACACACTACATGTTCTAAAATGTAAAGAAGTTGAATGTTAAATGTAAGATATATATCTCATCCATAGTAATCAAAAGAAAGGACATGAAACTTATAAGGAGATTTACCAATCCAAAAATATAAGCGAATAGGAAACATGATTGGTACCTTATGAATTGGTTTTTGAGGTGCACAATCTTCATCAATCTCCTGAGAACAAGACCCCTACTCATGAAAAATGCATTTAACGGATTAAACAAATCTACAAAACTAAACCAATGGCATGTTTAGAACAAAGAAATAGATTGATAATAATATGCTGAAAATTCTATTATGTTTAATACACGCAAAAGGACCAATCCCAACAATTCTTAAACATACTTTATCTGATATGATAATAACATGCTAATTAAACTGACAAAGGTGTTATCTGCATTTAATCTGCCAATTACTAATTACACAAAAAATAAATTACAAAACTGAACCAATGGCATGTTCTTCGTGTGGTACAAGGAAGATTTAGCTATGAAAAAAAAAAGTGAAACGGCCTCATCATTTTTATTTCAATTGGATAGAGGAGCGAAAGCTGAGCGCAAAAGAAGGTATGTGATTTCCTCATCTTTCGAGCATCTGGCATCATATTCGACTGCAAATTTCAAATGCATTGCATTTTATTTGATCACGAATGCTCTTTGAAATGACCGCATTCTACTGGTGTTGTGCCCTAGCCCATGCTTTATCTCCATTATTTGATATTATTGGTGCTTGTGCTCAAGGATATTGATTCACTATTTTCAAATGTTTGGATCGTTTAGACAGTTACATTTCCTAACTGTTTCTCTAGTACATAGTCAAGAAATGTAACTGTCTAATGATTATATGTAATGTTGAATGGATTAAATGCTTTATTCTTGGTAGAAGTGAATGGAAGGAATAGTGTGTATTAAATACAATCCAGTCACTTATTGAATGCTTTGGAGACTACTAGTTTGATTGTCCATGCGCTACCAGTGACTGAGATTCATTAAAGGAGACAAAACCCTTCATTTTGGAGTTATTGTGTGTGGATTCAAATGTAAGTTTGATTTGGTTAATGTTTAGAAGAAATCAATAAAGTATTTAAAGACAATCTTACATGTTTGGAGAGGTTTGAGAGGCACTTATCATGATTGTACCCTCACAAACATCAGCATAGACTAGTTTTACTAAGTTTCCTTTCTCTATTTTGAAGTTTCCTTTCTCTGCCGCAGGGGTACAGTCAGAGGGTTCATTCACAAAATGATCCTTCGAATGGTTACTATGAATATGAATGATTTGATATAGCATATTGCTCATTTTACTTGAAGTTTGGAATAGTTTGTGCAAAGGTGAAAGTAGTTTTGATCATTTTGGTCGTGACTATTCCTCTACACAGTCAGGAAATGTAACTGTCTAATGATTATATGTAATGTTGAATGGATTAAATATTTTATTCTTGGTAGAAGTGAATGGAAGGAATAGTGTTGGTGTTAGGTTTCATTTATTATTGAATTCAATGGTTTCCAAGATGTGTTCAAGAGTTTTCTCCTTGTTTAATGTTAACTGTTCCTGCACAATCCACTCATACAACAGTGAAGTTACAAAACTGAACCGATGACATGTTTACAACAAAGAAATAGAATGATAATAATATGCTGAAAATTCTATTTTGTTTAATACACGCCAAAAGACCGCATTCTAAATTGCTATCACTGAAATGACCGCATTCTACTAGTGTCGTGCCCTAGCCCGTGCTTTAACTCCATTATTTGATGTTATTGGTGCTTGTGCTCAAGGATATCCATTTTTTTGAAATGTTGACTGTGGTTATCAAATGGACAGTCCGTGAGCTTCTAGCTAGGCGCCATTTGTATTGATAGCTTAGGGCATCAAATGTATTGTATCATTGATAGTTGATACTTTGTTAAAAGGAAATAGGACAAACAACGATTTTTATTTCGTTTCTCTATTTTGATCCCTAAGTGGCTTACAACCCTAGAGAAGTATATGCAGATTTACGGATGCAGTTGCAGGATACATAGCAGCAAATAATTCACAATAAATCCATGCATCCAATTTGAACAGCAATTAATACAAAGAACTAGAGTCCTCCAATGGCCCAATCATCCGGACCTTAACTGTTCCCTCAACCAGTGACCCTTCAAAACCGGGTTATCATGCAATCAGTGAGTGATCCTTCATTCTCCTGGTGAGCTTCTAGGTAGGTTCCATTTGTATATTTGATAGCTTAGGGCATCAAATGTATATTGTATCATTGATAGTTGAGACTTTGTTAAAAGGAAATAGGACAAAGAACGATTTTGATTTAGTTTCTCTATTTTGATCTATAAGTGGCTTACAACTGTAGAGAAGTATACGCAGATTTACAGATGCAGTTGCAAGATACATAGCAGCGGATAATTCACAAGAAATCCATACATCCAATTTAAATAGCAATTACTACAAAGAAATAGGGTCCTCCAATGGCCCAATCATCGGGACCTTGACTGTCACCTCAACCAGTGACCCTTCAAAACCAAGTTATCATGCAATCGGTGAGTGATCCTTCATTCTCCTGGTCTGCCCTGCAACCAAACATATTGGAAATACACAATACAATGATAACAAGTCTTTCACAATCCCCCTTCCCTCAAGGAACACTATCAACCATCCCTTCCACATAGCATTTCACTGTTGTATGAGTGGATTGTGCAGGAACAGTTAACATTAAACAAGGAGCAAACTCCTCAACACATCTTGGAAACCATTGAATTCAATAATAAATGAAACCTAACACCAACATTATTCCTTCCATAGTTGCAGGATACATAGCAATCGATAATTCAGAAGAAATTCATGCATCAAATTTTTATAAGGATATCCTACTAATCAATAGGAATTTTCTTGAGATGACCAATGATTATGCATTTTGATGGCAGTGTGCTAGTTCAAAAGGATAATATATATCTGAAACAATTTTTTTTTATTTTCTCAAACTATAAATGTGGTTAAAGGGAAAATATTATGTGAAAAACCCACAAACTAAGCTAGCAAATGATTGTACATCAAATTATTCCTATATTCATTCAAGTATTGCTATGCTTCAGCTACCTGACCTTTGAGCTTCATCTAGAGGAATGTGTAGCTTTAAGATAGAGTTACTTTTTGGGCCTTACAATAGGGTGGAATATGATCAAGATTTGTTTAGGCTGTATCTTTGTTAGTCCCATTGTTAGGTTCTTATAGTTCATGGTTTGAATCTATTATGGTTATGTAAGGGATTTGTAGATTTTTTTCTAACATAATTATTGGACGCCATGATTGGAACAATTGGTTGTTGGCTATTGTACACATGAATCATATCTGTCAATGGTTCTTTGTGTTCAAGAATTCGTTGATCAATCTTTGAGATTTATTGTCCCAGCTTTAAAAGAGTGGTAAAAGATATAGTGAGTGCTATCTTTTCCAAGTGTTTTGTGGATGCCATTGTCTTCTAGGAGTAATTGTTGGAACCAAATTATGTTCTTTGCCTTTAGTAAATATTGCAGACACAACCATCTTCTTGGTGAAGGGTTTCTTCCATCCCCATGAGGCACTATTGCATGGTTTCCATTTCCTTGTAGTATACTGAACCTAATTTAATACAAGTGTGCACTATTTTGGGTTCCATAATTTATGGCCCCTACACTGTGGTTGTTAGCCTAATTAAGATAGGCCTACCTTTGCATATAATAAGAGGCCAACATGAAACAAACATCCAGAGGTTAGGGGGTTGTTCCCTGTCCATAATTTATTATTTAAATGCTAAGTGATGATGGGTATATCGTGTAATTCATACCTAGTGTGTCTCTTTATTTCTCTCCACATTTCACATTAGGAGTATATGTTATAAAATACTAATGAAAACAACTATAGGTCAAATCTAATCAAAATTGCAATATAAAGATTAAAATAGATCTTGAAGAAATATGGGAACCATTTTTTACAGATATTGTACAAACGAAGAAAATACTCCAAAGAGGAAATGCTTCAATGTGGAACAATTGAAGGACAATATTTTACTTTTATATGCACATCTGCAATGTTTTTGATATATTTCTGAGATAACAAAACCATAGAAAGAATGGCATATAGAAGAAAGTAAAGAATAATGATCATACTTTGAGATATTGTGGAAAATTAAAAGAAAAAATGCTTGGTGGGGTTATCATACAATTAGTGAGTGATCTTTCATTCCCCTCTTCCAGTGACCCTTCAAACTGGGTTATCATGCAATCAGTGAGTGATCCTTCATTCTCCCGGTCTGCCTTGCATCCAAACATATTGGAAATACACAATACAATGATAACAAGTCTTTCAAAATCCCCCTTCCCTCAAGGAACACTATCAACCATCCCTTCCACATAGTATTTCACTATTGTATGAGTGGATTGTGCAGAAACAGTTAACATTAAACAAGGAGCAAACTCCTCAACACATCTTTGTTGTAAACATGTCATTGGTTCAGTTTTGTAAATTTGTTTTTTGTGTTAAATGCATTTAAATGGAACATTAAGCATAGTAATAATATGCTTAGTCTATTAGTAATTGCAGATTAAATGCCCATAACACCTTTATCAATTTAGCATGTTATTATAAGATACTAAAGAAGACCTGCTATTTGTCAGAGAAATCTTCACTGTCCCCCACAATGAAGACAATGAAGATTGACCTCCTGCCCTACAATAAAGAACATTGTAATAAGAATAAGATAGTGCCAAGAAACATTTTCACAAATATGAAACATGAGGAAAAGTAATAACATTAACAATGTCAAGATTCACAGCATTAAATTTCACTTGCGAATGAGTTTCTGCAGTGGGTTGCCCAGCATCAAAAATATGTTGAGTTGCATTTGAGCTATAACTAAGAGTATCATGTAGAATAGACCCTAAACTTTGAAAGCGTTCTCCAGCCTGGCAATTCAAAATTCAATCTAGGCAAGCATTAGTAAGTGAAATAAATTATAGACATCAACATCAACATCATCATAATCATTAGACATAAATTATAGACATCAACATCAACATAATCATAATCATTTGGAGGGTATTCGTTTTGGTCCTTGGATAGTACTATGTTTCTTGAAAGTTCTTGTGATGCTTCTAAACTTTAAAAACATATTTTATGGCTTAATGATAATATAGATTAGTGTTTTGTTTTCTAATGGAATGTTGTTGATCATTCATGGTCTTAAAGAAACTTTTGATTGTTTTGATTTTCAAGTCTTGACGTTGTTTCTCAATGTGATATAGACTGACCACAAGATGGTTCAGTTGGTCCTCTCTTTCTATTTAATCATTTGTCTTCTTCATGGTGTAAGTGTCAATATGTTATAATCCAACTAGCATGTCATACCCCCACTTCTGACAAACCTCACAGCATGCAAATCACAGCCAAAGACTTGGGTGATCAGCATACACAAACAGCGATTACCCTTAGGAAACAATGATCATTAATATTCATTAATGGCCAGAGGATTCTTTGGTAATAAAGGCATTGCCAGCATTCATCATCTTAACCAAGTCATGGGTGGTGATACTTGAAATAGCACAATTAGTAAAAGGAAATAACAACATAAGTCATGGGTGGTGATCCTTGAATTTGGAGCGAGGAAGAAGGAAAATTGGAAAACAAAATATGGAATAATCAGGTTGGAATTGGAGAAGAATTCAGAAATAAACTTGAATTAGAAAAAAGCCAAGTTATCTGGTTCTTTGTTTGAGGCTGGGTTCCGATTCTACTTTTGTTCTCCTCTAGGTTCGACTTGGGTTCCTTTAGTAGGAACTTGGGTGCCTAGGCCAATCCCGGGTGCACCTTTATAAATATGATACACGAGGTATTTTATTCATAATTTTATAGGCTAACTCATTATTATAGTAACATGGGTATGACCACACTCCATGCCTTATAATGGTACCCGACATGAAGTGTGATTCAAATGAAGTTGAACCAAATGCTAACCGCGATGACTATGATCATGATGAAGATAAATATGAATATTAAATCTAAAATATGGCTTATAATTTGAATTTTCATTGTGAATAAAGAAATTATAGATTCAAGTTGACTCATTCTATGTTGTAATATATTTGTTCCCTAGATCTACCATATTATATATGTGTAGCCTGTAAGGGACATCTTCTGTTCATCCATGTATCATAGCTTGGTGAGAGTTCTTAGGAGAAAGACAAGATGTCAATGGGAGATGGAGAAACCAATATCAAAACACCACTTGAAGCCTTGCAATGTTGAGAGTGGGATAAAAGCTACACTTGAGACCCTATATAAGGAACAAACTTATTGAGCTTCACTTTGTTTCGAAAATAGTTTTATATTCTATACTAAATAAGGCCAACCACGTGAAGGTGGAAGCTCATTTGGCCCCACCCCCCCCTAACATCACTCTAAATTTCCCGTTAACATCTAACATTCATTCATTATTTCATCCATTAATAAAATGTAACATTCATTAATTATCACACGATAAAATTCATTCACACATTAATAAAATGTGACATTCATTAATTATCACACGATAACATTCATTAACACATTATAAAATTTATGAACATTCACTACCACATAATTAAATTCATTGGCATATAAAAATCAGTCATTATCAATTAAGGTGCATAGATGACAATCATTTCTTTTTTTTCTTTTGATTTCTAGTTTTTAAGATATAATTGTTAAGATGAGTATCGATATCATCATCATGATCATCTACCCTCTCATTAGATCTCAATGCACGCCTAGTTCTCTGTTGATACAAAGGGGGGTCATTTGCAATAACATATAAAAGGGTTAAATTAAAAATATTTTATTATAATTAAAAACATTTTAAACATTTTAAAGTATTTCAATACTTTACAGGCCATAATCGTATAGCTCTTTACCTGATCTAGTCACATCATCAACATCAAGGTCATTTTTTCGATCCATGAGACTGTGTGGGATGCTCGTGAAAGGAGTCTAGGTACCTACATATGTAATTCAATTATCTAATGTTAGCTAAAAAACTCATGATACATATACTCAAAACCACATAGTAAGTACATTAAAAACCATAAGCATCCCATAGTAAGTACATCACGAATTAATTAGATTAAGCATTGATTGCATAACTGCACATTTCTATCAAGAAATCAATATTAAATAGATTAAGCAGTGATCACATAACTGTACATTTCATTCATGTCATTCATCTTCTTCTTCATCCAACTAATCGCCATGATCATCGTTGACGTCGACATCATCACCGCCACCGTCATTGTCTTCGTCTTTGTCATCATCATCATCATCGGCATCAGCATCATCATCATCATCAGCAGCAACAGCAGCAGCAACATCATCATCAGTAACATCATCATCATCATCATCATCAGTAGCATCATCATCATCATCTTCTTCTTCTTCTTCAAGAAAAGTTGCGTCAAGAACATCATTGACTAACTGTTGTTCGTGATCATCATCTACATCATCTTCTAGTTGTTCGCAATCTTCTTCCATCGCATTATACCTCATCGGCCTTCCTCTTGGATCATATCTAACAACAAACGACCAACCCGATTTATGCGGAACCTCTGAGTAAAATACCTGCTCACATTGGCTTGGAAGAACATAGGGTTCATCCCCAACTGGCTCAAACCACCTTGTATTAATCATTGGAAATCTATTGTCATATTCAATAACAGTTCTATCAGGATCATTTTGATTAAATTATAGCCTATACCATTTGACGACGAAAAGAACTAATCTGAAGGAATTAAAGTCACACTCAAGTATAGCATCCAAAATGCCATAATATCAATTTTCGGACTCTCGAGGATGTAAGTCATTTCTAAATGAAATATTAGTCACCTGAAAGACTGCACTTATCCCAGAATCACAAATTTTCTTTGTGTTATCCAACTTTTTGATATGAAATTTATGACCATTGCAAAACATAGCCTTGTGGTGTTTGACCTACAAAAATATGTAAAACATGTATAAATTAATGCATCGAGAGTTCATAAACATACGAGTGATTAACAAATTTATATGTACTTGAAAATATTTTAAACCATGTGCTAAATCTATTTTCCTTTGGGTAACATTTGGATCTCCATTACGATGAGCTTTATTAACCAATAAAGACAACTTCCCATGTTAATGTGTGACCTAAATGATAACATCGTTCAATCCATTTCGTCATCCAATCTTGATTGTTTGCAATATATAAATGTATTGCATCCCACTCTCGAGCAACTGTACAAAAAATAAATAGATGACTTACAACCGATTAATTTTGAAGATTAAGAATTAATTAACAACTACAATAACATCTTATAATTTATTACCTCTCACTTTCCTCATTCTACCTTCCCCCACCAAGTACTCCCCTTCAAATTTTCTAATGGTGTCGAGATCCCAAATGCGATCTATATGGATCTTTGTTGCAAGCTTAAGAAGATATTCAGTAACATACACCAAAGTCTGGTATACCATATATCCCTCCACCATAAAACCCTCGGGACGTGCTCTTTGCCGAGCCAAAGCCTTCAAAAATTTCAAGTGCTTCTCAATCATCCACATTGACCGAGTGTGTACGAGTCCACACATTTCAATCTCCTCAACTTGGTGTATGAGGTAGTGTTTTTGTGCATTAAAAAAAGTTGAAGGTAGACACTTTTGCATTTCACACATTAGAAAAAGAATTCTTCTCTTCAGGTATTTTATATCTGCTCTATAGATTTCTTTAGATGACAACCACCTACAAGACATTCAAGACACAAAAATATATAAACACGAGACTTTATAATATATATATACAACAAATTGAACAGATATCATTGCTTACCTCATGTATTTTTCAAGATCATATATCACTTGTTTGATGTTATTGTTGAAGTTCTCTGGGAGAGATAGGGGTAGCACGTACTGCAACAATTATAAAAATAATCATGTCATTCTTTTTTCATTTAATACAATGAGAAGTACATGCAGTTTACAAATATATTGTAAATACAAAAGAACATGACTTACCTTGATGAAGGTATGTCAATCATGCATTTTCAACCCTGGCCCAAATTCACCTTTCTTTGATATGGTACTACTTATGTTTGCAGCAAATATTATGGAAAATCGAATTTTTCATATGACTTTTTTTATAGCATCACCTTGTTGTTCTGTTAATAACCAAGGAAGGGCACTTGTATTAATCTATTCTCCATTTCTATTTGATTCAATAAAAATTTTCATTGCATGATTGGATTCATGAATGTCGCTACAAATTTTGACAATTTTTTCTTTGTCACGCCTTCCATCCAATATCTTCCACAATGTCTCCGTTACATTCTTTCCAATATGTATAATATCAAACAAATGCACATCAAGCAGCTGCTCGTAGTAGGGCAACCTACTAAATTGTCTAGGATAACTCTTTAGTCCCTTTGGAAGGTGCTCACTAGTGTTGCCTTGACGACATTCACGATCATCAATCACATAATCAGCAAACAAAACACAATAAAAATATACAAATTTCAAACATAAACCATTAGGTAGAATGGTAGTACCTTTACAATTAATTCTATTATATTCCAACTTCCATAAGTGAAGTGTCATTTTTCGTGGCTTAGATGTAGTCTCTTCTTTCCCATTGAAAAGATATTTTTCGGTAATTCAATAGTTATGATTTTTGTAGAAAAAGTGTCTATACTCATCAAACACCTGCTTTTCTAAACTTTTTGAATAACGAGATTTCATCTTTGGACCACAAATTGGACATGCAAATTTTCTCTTTGTTTGAAGACCTACAAGGTAATGATACAATTAGATTAAATATGTTAATTTTTATTTTTAGAATTATCATGTGCAACTTGAATTCACCATAACATACCAAAAAAATGTGTTAGCCCTGGGGCATCATGTATTGTTCATACAAACATTGCATAGAATTGAAATTGTATGTCTCCTATTGGTCTAGAGATGTCATACATAGTGACACCTTTCCATAACTCCACCAACTCGTCGATAAGAGACTCAATATAAATATTCATATCTTTAACTTGGTATTTACCTAATTGAATGAACAACAACATTACATAATTATTGTGACCATTTTACTACAAGATTTATAATTACATGCAGATAACTATTAAATGATCAAATACCTGGAACAATCATTGCCAACATAATGTGCTCCCTCTTTATTGACATCCATAGAGGAATGTTATTGTTGATGACAAAAATAAGCCAAACAATGCAAACAAATCTTAGCTCTCCAAATGGATTGACACCGTCCGCTGCCACTAAAAGCTTGAGATTTCGAAGTTCTTCGATAAAGTGCGGCCACTTTTTCTTTATGTCCTTAAATATAGAACCATCCGCAGGCATTCAAATAATGTCATCTTGACTCCTATTGCATGCATGGTAATCCATAAATTGTGCCAAGATACTACACTTAAATAATCTTTGCAAACGTGGTATAATGGGGATGTAACGAAGAACCTTGTGAGGCACTTTTTTTGTTATTTGATCTGTTCGATATCTACTCGTATGACATTCAGAGCATTCTATTGCAAACTCATGTTCTTTATGATAAATAATATGATCATTGAGACAAGCATCTATTGTTTGATACTCTATTCTAATATCTTTCATAGTGGCACATAATTCTCGGTATGAGTGAGGGAGAATATTCGATGGTGGTAACAAGAACTCGCCTATCAATCTGTAGAAAAAAATATATGTTAATATTAACAATATTTATGGTACATGTTTCACCATTTAATTACTATAATGACATATATGACATACCATAGCATACGTGACATTGTTGTGTTGGATAAACCATTCATAACCTTCAAATTCAACAACAACAATACAGCAGAGAGAAGAGTTGTTTGATAGCCTTCGTAAAGGGGCGTGGCTGCCTTCTCAAGTAGAGGTATATCATGGATGACATCAACATCATCCTGATCATCATCATCAGTTGCGTCAATACCAAATGTGTCATGGATCAATGTATTAGTAGCATCATCTGGCACATCATTGTCATCTTCCATGGGATCATAATCTTCAGCTTCAATATTTGCACCTTCATGATCCTCCACTTCCAAAGCCATATTCTCAATATTCGCACCTCCATGGTCCATATCACATACTCCCCTAGGGAGGTTGACCTATATTAAAATGATGAACACAAATAAACCATGATAATGATCTCATCATCAGGTGTATTTCATATATATATTAATTGTTAAATAAATATAATGAAAAAATTACCAATTCATGATAATCAAAGCCTCTTTCAATGTGACCATTATCCCTACAATGTCTCTTAGCTGTTTTGATTAGCAATCTTCTAATGTTTAAGCCCTTACAATTATTGCAGGGACAATAACATTTTTCGTCGCCTTTTCTTTTCAAGTTCGACCACAATCTATGATTGCATCCCCATTACCTTCTTCACTTGGATTGTCTGACATGACGCTTTTTCACTTAGATTATCTATAACCTAATTATATATAGAAATTGAAAAGTTAGTTATGAAATGATGTTTTAGTATAGTATACCAAATTGAAACACTTCTATTATTGTAGTCTTCCACCTCAAATTCTTTCATATTGTGGCAAGAAAGAAAGATATTCAAATAATATAGAAGTTTGTAAATCAAAATAAAATGGAGGCAAGTTGTTGATTGAGGGTGCAAGAAACAACACCCGTCAGTACTTTTATCGAATTGTAAATTTCAATTTTGAACCATTATGTGAATATAGAACATGGATGTAATCTTAGAAAATAACAAAATGTAGACACGACAAATTACTTATTTTGTTATTCTACATTACTTACTATTTGAGTGCATGTTCCACCTGCAACTTGATCAAGTCTTGTTTGATACTTCAATTTTGTGTTAACTGTCCTGTAGAAGTACACAATTTTGTATTTGCCCAATATGTTATTCAAAAAATAATAATAGAATAAAATACTTGTTGAAAAAGATCATCATAGGAGTATCAAAAACTCAAAATTTAAGGTAACACAACATTATAAAACTCTTACATTCAACCTTCAACTCATGCACCTAATAAATAGCCGAAAAAATACGTGAAATTGAAAAATTTAACTAATGAATTGTGTTTTTCTTAACATCTTAATTGGCCAAATTTATATGAGATTCTAAAGAAGGCCTCACTCTTAATCAACCAAATCTTCCTTGTACCACACAAAAAAAATTGTGATAACTATGTCTACTCCAACCTTAATTGTTTAAGAATTCATCATATCAAATAAAGTATGTTTAAGAATTGTTGGGACTGGTCCTTTGGCGTGTATTAAATAGAATACAATTTTCAGCATATTATTATTACTCTATTTCTTTGTTGTAAACATGTCATTGGTTCAGTTTTGTAAAAAAAAATTGTGTTAGATGCTTTTAAAATTATCTTCATTATCTTCTGATTGTCTAAATGCTTCTTCATTTATCAACCAATTAATACATGCTACTATATAAAGAAGACAATCAAAAGACAATGAAGATTTGTCTGACAAAAATGAATACACTAAACTGAACCAATGACATGTTTACAAAAATTATCATAACTCGCAAGCAAAATTGAAGCAATGGCATGTTTATAACTCATTAAGAGTGAGGAATAGCTTGTGCAAGGGTGAAAGTAGTTTTGATCATTTTAGTCGTGACTGTTCCTCTACATAGTCAAGAAATGTAACTATCTAATGATTATATGTAATGTTGAATGGATTAAATGCTTTATTCTTGGTAGAAGTGAATGAAAGGAATAGTGTTGGTGTTAGGTTTCATTTATTATTGAATTCAATGGTTTCCGAAATGTGTTGAGGAGTTTGCTCCTTGTTTAATGTTAACTGTTCCTGCACAATCCACTCATACAATAGTGAAATGCTATGTGGAAGGGTGGTTGATAGTGTTTCTTGAGGGAAGGGGGATTTTGAAAGACTTGTTATCATTGTATTGTGTATTTCCAATATGTTTGGATGCAGGGCAGACTGGGAGAATGAAGGATCACTCACCGATTGCATGATAACCCGGTTTTGAAAGGTCACTGGTTGAGGGGACAATCAAGGTCCCAATGATTGGGCCATTGGAGGACCCTATATCTTTGTATTAATTTTTATTCAAATTGGATGCATGGATTTCTTGTGAATTATCAGCTGCTATGTATCCTGCAACTGTATCCATAAATCTGCATATACTTCTCTACGGTTGTAAGCCACTTAGAGATCAAAATAGAGAAACTAAATCAAAATCGTTCTTTATCCTATTTCTTTTTAACAAAGTCTCAAATATCAATGATACAATATACATTTGATGCCCTAAGCTATCAAATATACCAATGGCACCTACCTAGAAGCTCACTAGGAGAATGAAGGATCACTCACTGATTGCATGATAACCCAGTTTTGAAGGGTCACTGGTTGAGGGGACAGTCAAGGTCCGGATGATTGGGCCATTGGAGGACCCTAGTTCTTTGTATTAATTGTTATTCAAATTGGATGCATGGATTTATTGTAAATTATCGGTTGCTATATATCCTGCAACTGCATTCGTAAATCTGCATATACTTCTCTAGGGTTGTAAGCCACTTAGGGATCAAAATAGAGAAACTAAATAAAAACCCAATTTTGAAGGGTCACTGGAAGAGGGGAATGAAAGATCACTCACTGATTGCATGATAACCCCACCAAGCATTCTTTCTTTTAATTTTTCACAATATCTCAAAGTATGATCATTATTTTTTACTTTCTTCTATATGCTATTCTTTCTATGATTTTGTTATCTCAGAAATTTATCAAAAACATTGCAGATGTTCATAGAAAAGTAAAATATTGTCCTTCAATTGTTCCATATTGAAGCATTTCCTCTTTGGAGTATTCTCTTCGTTTGTACAATATCTGTCAAAAATGGTTCCCATATTTCTTCAAGATCTATTTTAATCTTTATATTGCAATTTTGATTAAATTTGACCTATAGTTGATTTCATTAGTATTTTATAACATATACTCCTAATGTGAAATGTGGAGAGAAAGAAAGAGACACACTAGGTATGAATTACACGATATACCCATCATCACTTAGCACTTAAATAATAAATTATGGACACGGAACAACCCCCTAACCTTTGGATGTTTGTTTCATGTTGGCCTCTTATTATATGCAAAGGTAGGCCTGTCTTAATTAGGCTAACAACCACAGTGTAGGGGCCATAAATTATGGAACCCAAAATAGTGCACACTTGTATTAAATTAGGTTCAGTATACTATAAGGGAATGGAAACCATGCAATAGTGCCTCATGCGGATGGAAGAAACCCTTCACCAAGAAGATGGTTGTGTCTACAATATTTACTAAAGGCAAAGAACATAATTTGGTTCCAACAATTATTCTCAGAAGATAATGGCACCCACAAAACACTTGGAAAAGATAGCACTCACTATATCTTTTATCACTTTTTTAAAGCTGAGACAATAAATCTCAAAGATTGATCAACAAATTCTTGAACACAAAGAACCATTGACAGATATGATTCATGTGTACAATAGCCAACAACCAATTGTTTCAATCATGGTGTCCAATAATTATGTTAGAAAAAGCATCTACAAATCCCTTACACAATCATAATAGATTCAAACCATGAACTATAAGAACCTAACAATGGGACTAACAAAGATACAACCTAAACAAATCTTGATCATATTCCACCCTATTGTAAGGCCCAAGAAGTAACTCTGTTTTAAAGCTACACATTCTTCTAGATGAAGCTCAAAGGTCAGGTAGCTGAAGCATAGCAATACTTGAATGAATATAGGAATAATTTGATGTACAATTTTTTGCTAGCTTGGTTTGTGGGTTTTCCACATAATATTTTCCCTTTAACCACATTTATAGTTTGGAAAAATTAGAAAAAATTATTTCAGATATATATTATCTTTTTAAACTAGCACACTGTCATCAAAATGCATAATCATTGGTCATCTCAAGAAAATTCCTATTGATTAGTAGGATATCCTTATAAAAATTTGATGCATGAATTTCTTGTGAATTATCGACTGTTATGTATCCTACAACTATGGAAGGAATAGTGTTGGTGTTAGGCTTCATTTATTATTGAATTCAATGGTTTCCAAGATGTGTTGAGGAGTTTGCTCCTTGTTTAATGTTAATTGTTCCTACACAATTCACTCATACAATAGTGAAATGCTATGTGGAAGAGATGGTTGATAGTGTTCCTTGAGGGAAGGGGGATTGTGAAAGACTTGTTATCATTGTATTGTGTATTTCCAATATGTTTGGTTGCAGGGCAGACCAGGAGAATGAAGGATCACTCACCGATTGCATGATAACTTTGTTTTGAAGGGTCACTGGTTGAGGGGACAGTCAAGGTCCCGATGATTGGGCCATTGGAGGACCCTATTTCTTTGTATTAATTGCTATTCAAATTGGATGCATGAATTTCTTGTAAATTATCCGCTGCTATGTTTCTTGCAACTGCATCCGTAAATCTCCATATACTTCTCTAGGGTTGTAAGCCACTTAGGGATCAAAATACAAAGACTAAATCAAAATCATTCTTTGTCCTATTTCCTTTTAACAAAGTCTCAACTATCAATGATACAATATACATTTGATACCCTAAGCTATCAAATACACAAATGGCGCCTACCTAGAAGCTCACCAAGAGAATGAAGGATCACTCATTGATTGCATGATAACTCGGCTTTGAAGGGTCACTGGTTGAGGGGACAGTCAAGGTCCGGATGATTGGGCCATTGGAGGACCCTAGTTCTTTGTATTAATTGCTATTCAAATTGGATGCATTGATTTATTGTAAATTATCGGCCGCTATGTATCCTGCAACTGCATTCGTAAATCTACATATACTTCTCTAGAGTTGTAAGCCACTTAGGGATCAAAATAGAGAAACTAAATAAAAATCGTTCTTTGTCCTATTTCTTTTTAACAAAGTATCAACTATCAATGATACAATACATTTGATGCCCTAAGCTATCAATTCAAATGGCGCCTAGCTAGAAGCTCATAGGCTATCCATTTGATAACCACAGTCAACATTTCAAGAAAATGGATATCCTTGAGCACAAGCACCAATAACATCAAATAATGGAGTTAAAGCATGAGCTAGGCACGACACCAGTAGAATGTGGTCATTTCAGTGACAGCAATTTACAATGGCGTCATTAAACATATATGCCAGTAATATCAACAAACGTGAATCCAAATATTTGAATACAGTGAATCGATATCGTTGAGCACAAGCACCAATAACATCAAATAATAGAGATAAAGCACTGACTACGACATGACACCAGTAGAATGCGGTCATTTCAGAGAGCATTCATGATCAAATAAAATGAAATGCATTTGAATATGATGTCAGAGGCTCGAAAGATGAAGAAATCACATACCTTCTCCCGCGCTCAGCTTTCGCTCCTTTTCTCCCGCTCCCTCTATCCAATCAAAATAAAAATGATGAAGCTGTTTCACTTTTTTTTTTTATCTATACTCCGAATTTGTCAGAATTTCAATGGTTAATTAAACACCCATCGGAATACCGACATCATCGGAGCCTATTACCCAAAAAAAAACTAAATTCGTAATAAAAAATTACCCGTCGGAAACTTCTATCGAAATTTGGCCCCAAATGTAGTAGTGATAGCTGGATGAACCACTATAATCTATGTGTCCCTGTCTCTGTGTGTTTTTAATCTTTTATCTTATATTCTGTTTTAATTGTTTTTGTCTGCAATTTACTTTCAACATGTATAACATTGACGCTCTTCCCAAACTTCTATGAATAATGCGCATGTTTGTTCCTACAAACTCTGATATTGGCACAACTTGGAGGATTCTAATAAAGGTGGTGAACTTCTGCTTCCAACCAGCAACCATTACATTTCGTGAGATGACAATGCTTTCCGGCATTCTGTGAAACAAACCAGCGGCATTTGGTCAAACAATTGTTGTGCTTTCTGTACACTTCCCATTTTGGCTTATGCGTCGCCAAATCAATTTCTACAAAATGATTTAAGTAGACATTCAATCAAACAGCCTGCCTACATTGTCTATGATTCCACATTCACCATGCTTGTCCCTATGGGTGCACTCCCTTAGGTGACACCTCTTTGAGGTATTCGGTCAAATACTCCGGCCGCATTGTTCACGATCCCATTATTTTCTTGCATGTCATTGCAACTACAATACCTGGTCGATCTCCTCGACTATTCTTTACACCAAGATTCATAGCTAGGTATACACAGTGATGATGTTAGAAAAGATTACGGTGGTCAAATCTGGCTTTACACCTGCCAATTGCATGCACTCAAAAGTTTACAAAACTCATTCAAAACTTGGTCCCATGCGCTTCTTTGTTATTGCATCAAAGAAATGAGACGTCCCCACCGGCGGCATTCTGTCAAACATTCTCGCTGCTGATGAAATACGATTGCTATTAGGCTGCCCTTCCTTGTTTACTAAAAAACACAATCCAGAGGGGTTTTGTTATCGTGACCAGCATCTAACTCTCCATGTCTTCCATGCTTTTCTCTTCAATGTGTTTTGATGCAAGCCCAAACTCATACCAAAACTATCATTTGAGCTTTACAGCTGAGTTAATTATTTTCTATTGAATCCATTTTTGTTTAGGTTGAACCGCCATAATATTCAGTTGAGAAGATGTCTAATTGAGGCATTTTCCCCCATTCCTTACTTGTCGTGCAATGCTACTATGCCTAGAAAGCATTTGTGCTTCCATGATGTTTGCAGAACATTCAATTTCCCCTGATTACATTTGCTGGCGATTTGCAAGAAAAGGTAGTTATAAATTTATAATGAATCCTTTTGAAATACATTTTTTTAAGAAGATTGCTTAACCAAGATGAGGTTAATCTTTCTTTGTCACGTGTTTTACATAAATATATCAATTTTTTTTTCCCTTTTTTTGTAAGTTTAAATGAGGTTAATGAATCACTTAAAAATATGTAATTTGACAAGATTGATTAACCTCTTCAACTTTTTGGTTAATATTCAGATGCACACTTAACCAAGAATAACTTTTGACTTAGAAGAGTTTTTTTGAAAATTCTAAATGTACGATTGAGTTAGGAAGCAATCGGAAATATTTGATTCATAAAACCAATGAAGTTTCAACAAAAGATCAAGCATTTTTAAGGAGGAACTTTGATGTTTATCTCTTGCTTAGAACAACAAAAAAAAAAGATAAATTTTGAGACCTCAAAAATAGGAAGACGAGGGAAATTGAAGTCGATGAGATGGGAAAGATGTTGAGCTTACAAGAAACGCCACTTAATACAAGTATTTTAATTTTTTGGGGGATGGACAATACTAGGGCAATAATACTGATTTGATATTTCCATCATATATTGATCAAAGCTTTGAGTTAAATACATAGCAATTACTTGCACCCTTGTCGTCGTGGACAACAAAATTAATGGAGAAATGAATTAGAAAACCCTATTTCAAGTTTAACTTTTTATGTTTTAAGTTATTCATAGGTTGACTTTTTCTTGACCAATTTTTCGTAGAAAAATGCGTGGGTTTAGCGATTTTTGTTCCTAAACATCATCGTGCAATGATGAAAAACTCGACTATGATTTTTTGGGCGATTATAATATCAATTCATGTAGTGACGCGTGATATATCACTAGTTTAGCGATATATCGCTTATATTTTCAACTATGGCTTAAATCATTATAATTGCCTATTTAAACCAAATTGGCAAATAGTCAATGTTTTTCTTCATTTATGCTTATCTTGTTTTTTGTAGAACAATCTACATTTATATAATGTATCATTTATTGAATGACTCTAATTAGGGTGGGTTAAATTAAAGTGTAGATAACTATTAATTAGAGTTGTATCATCAACATAAAAACAATAATCTTGTTTGATAATGTTTTTAAAGCAGGAACCTAACTCAATCTTATGAGGTTGGGAGATGTTGCAACTAATTAGGTAAATTTTAAACACTATTTAAAATCATACTCAATTTTGCTCATAGTTGCATAGAAACAAACTTCTCTATTGTACCATATAGTCTTGGTACTCCACACTATGAGTTGGGAGGTTAAGGTGGTCTGGACTCAATAGAGGATCATACGAGGAGGCCTTGCCTCAAGAAAATGGGGCCAAATTTGAATAATTTGGTGGATAACTTGCAAGAGAGGGAAATCCATTTTTGTGTCAATAGCCTTTGAAATTATGTCCTCCTCTCATATGAAGTAGTTATTAATATTTTTTTTCTGTCATTATTAATATGAAATTATTATAATCTTTAAATAATTGATTTTTTTGTTTTTGACCTAATTTGAACTCAAATTGTGATCTGACGAGTTCCTATCAGCCTCTCATTTATAGATTTGTTTTTTATTGCAAGAAAAAATAGGTTTTAAAGGGGACCTGAAACCCCGTACAAGTAGAATTCAAAATATTACAAAGTTAAGCGTACTGAAAAGAAACAAGACTAGAAGATAGTCCAACAGAACCAAAACCAGTAGGAAAAACTAAAACAACCAGACACCAAAAAACTGACCAGCAACCAAAAAAACCTAGAACCCGAACAGCATATGGACCCAAGAGAAACTAAGCAAACTCCTTACGAGTTTCATCTACTTCCTTCTTCACCTCCGAGATCTTCTTAATAGCAGCATTGAAGTCTGAGAGCTTGAGGATCTGATCTTGGATCTTTTTCCATTTAGTCGACCAAGTGCATTTACCAGGGCCCTCATCACCCGCATCCTCATTGTCCTCCTCAGGTTTCTTGTTGGGGGAACCAGCATCCAGCTCCGCTTTGATGGTCATAAAACAATCCATGGTAGAGCCCATGAACATGTTGTTGTCTTGCATATGCTTCTTCATAGTATTCTCCAGATTATCAACTCTAACTTGCATTTCTTACACCTTCTTATCACTGTCATTGTCCTTGTTGCTCTCACCAGTCTTCGAACCAATCTCCAAAATCTCCTGCAAGGAATCAACCTTAGCAGAGATAGAGTGATATTTTATATTCAAATTTTTAATTTCCTGAAAAACCCATTTTAATAAATGAAATGAATACATGGAAGTCGCCTTCGTAGTCTGGAGGACCCCAAAAGGCAGGTCGATTTTGTCATCCATATCTTCTTTGAGAAGTTGCACATTCCTTTCTTGCATATCCACAGTTTTGATAAAGGGGATATTCCGAGAGGAAGAAGGGGCATTATCTTTCTCAGCAATAGGGGAGTCCTTCTCCATAGCAGGGGAATTCTTCACCCTATCCAGATGAACCTCCATAACAACTTCCAGTTTGGGGGATATGGGCACATCATGATCTTTCAAGCTATCATAATCCACCAAAATGGGGACCGGTTGACCTCCCACATCCTCATCTTTCTTGTCATCCTCATTGTTATCCTTGATCTCGGGAATGTCCTCCTCCATAATTTTAGCATCCTCCTCCTTGTTCTCATTATCCCCAGAGACCGTATTCGACACCGACAGTGAAGCTTCACTATCATCCTCATTCGAATTGTTTGTATCAGCATAACCCTCTGCACTTTCAGCAGTAGATTATGTGTCCATACCAACATCCTTCTCCAATTTTAATTTTTTAACAGAAGAAATCTCCTCTTTTCTGCCCATATCCCTCAAACATTTCTTAGCCAAGCCAGAGGCTTTGGGTGAAGAAATAATAGGACTAGAAATGGCCTTCTGTTTGATAAATTCCACAATGAGGAGAATGATCCCCTCATGCAAATGGGTTTCTTCTCTTTTCTCCTATGCTTAGTAATGCTAAGACGAAGAGATTGAAGGAGAAAAAAAGGCGGAGACACCCTAATCTTGTGATGGAAATGACAAAGTAGCACAAAATGGTAGGAGTGAGCTCTTTTATACCTGCCATCCAAAGTAATGTATTCCATGATCATCGTCATGACCATCGCCCAAATTTCCTTAAAGCCATTATCATCATAGCAGCCACTGGAGTTTTTCACCAAACTCTGTGCCTCATCTTTTCTTTTGGGGAAGCATTGGATGGCCTTCTACAAACTCTCTTATCTCTATAAAACTTAATACCCTTGAGGCTCAGTCCAGACACCTCAATAATAAGATCCTTTGTTATGTTCACAGTAAGACCAGCAATGGTCACCGCCCCATCTTTCCAGGACTCTGCAAACACCTTCATATACGTAGTAAGATCACCCTTTCTAAGAATTTCCCAAACCTCCGGCATTGTTTTCCATTTCATACAATCCTTCGTCTCTCTTCGTTTAAGCCCACCACCCATGATTTCAAGAAGGGAATTAACAACAACAATAGCAGAGAACATACAAATGTAGACGAAAAGGGCAACTTTAAAGTTCACGCAAGCAGACTCGTGTCTACATTTAGTAATCTTGAGAAAGGCAACACTTTCTGTAATCATATTAACCTGTTTAGCAATAAGGTGTCTTTTCATCATAATTTCTTGATATGCTCCCACTCCACCCTCCTGCTATGAATCCTGTCAAAATCCAACTTGGCTTTCATATCTACGGTGAGATTGCTACCTTCGTGCCAAATCATAATGTCCTTTGCCCTAACCGCAAAGTTGGCCAGCTCATCCACAGTATCATTCGCTTCCCCGTAAGCATGGGAAATGATGACTTGCTTAAAAGAATTAATAATTATCTGAGCCTTCTCAATAATCACCTTTATGGACCATGATGGTTTAGTGATATTGTTGATACACTTTAAGATATTCATTGAATCACCTTCAATCCACACGTTCGGAGCCATATCTTTTTTAATAATTTTAAGGGTTTGGAGAAGAGCCATGGCCTCCGCAACATGATTTGTCTGCACCCCAATAGGAAGCACCACGATAGCAAGACAATTATCCATGTCATCTCTTATGAGCCCACCACAACCCATCGGGCCCAAGTTACCCTTCGCAACACCGTCAAAATTAATTTTCATCCATCTTGGAGGGGGGTAAGCCAGGTGGCATTCTCCCATAGGGTGGAAGTTTTGTTCTTGGATCCAGCACTATAATCCCCAGCACCAAAGTCCAACTTCAAGCTAGTTGACAAATTGTAGTTCTCCCTGAGACTCCTCTTAATCTTTTCAACAATAACCACCAGCGAAAGATTAGTATTTCTGAAAACTTTGTCGTTGTGTTCTCTCCACAGTCTCCATATAACATGGGGAGCAATGAGGTTCCACAACTGCTTATCTATGGGAACCTCCACATTTCTCCACTGGGTACTAAAATTCTCCATGTTGTTAGGAAAAAACCAGTTAATCTACCAGCACTGTAAGGTGAGACACCAAAATTCCCAAGAATAGCTACAGTCAACAGCCAGATGGAAGGTCATTTCCTCTGCCTTTTTACAAAGAAAGAATCTATTGGTCAAAATCATACCACATTTCTAGAGATTATCTATAGTAAGAATCTTATTCTGCAAAACCAACCAAAAGAAAATGTTAATTTTAGGAATTGATCTTTTATCCCAAACCTGGGCCCAAAAGGGGATAGGATCCAGCTGCTTCAATAAAAGATCAGAGGTTGAGGCCACAATGAAGACACCTGAAGGAATGATTCCCCAAATCACCTCATCATCTCTAGAGGGGTTTACCTTCCAAGTCTTCAAATCCAACATCAAAGGCTTAAGGGCTTCATCCACCAAGCAAAGATCAATCCACAATCTATTCCTCCAGTAGTCCCTGACCCTAGAACCAAATCTCTAGATACAGGAATTAATAAAAGGTTGAAAGGTGTTAATAGAACTAAGAGGGAAGTCTTTGAGCCAACAGTCTTCCTAGAACTTTATTCTTCATCCATTGCCTAAATACCATTTGGCCCCTTTAAAGGTTGTTTCCTTATATTATTGGATGCAATTCCAAATGAAGGAGCCCTTCACTTTCAGATCCGTCTTCATAAAATCATAAATGTGGGGAAAGGAGTAGAGATATTTATTATGGATAATCTCATTCCATTCCTTCTTAACCCCAAAAATCCTCCAGATTTGTTTGGCCAGTAGTGCCTGATTTGTCACTCTTATGGAGTGAATTCCCAGGCCCCCCCCCCCCCAACATTTTAGGGGTGCAAACCTTGTCCCACACAACCAAAGCCAATCTCTTTTTTTCTTCAACCCCAAACCATAGAAAGCTTCTCTAGATTCTCTCAATGATGTCAACATGTTTTCCAGGTATCTTAAAAAGGCTAAGAGCATAAATGGGGAGACTCTGTAGAGAGGTCTTCAAAATTTGAAGTTTGCTCACTTGACTGAGCAGCACTCCTTTCCAGCCAACAAGCTTCTTATTAAATCTATCCACAATACCAGCCCAAAAAGAATCAAGAGGTTTAAGGCCTAGGGGTAGGTCGAGATAAGTAGCTAGTAAGGTGTCAATTCTACAACCAATGATTCTAGCAATTTTGTTCTATCTATCCACTAGCGTGTTGAGAAAGAACAAAGAGCTCTTATCCCAATTAACAATTTGACCAGTACCCAAGGAGTAATTGGAAAGAGCTTTCTTGATAATCCTAGCCTCCTGGATGTACGAATACCCCGTAATGATGGTGTCATCCACAAATTGTTCATGGGAGCACAACCTAGAAGTAGAATACAGGGAGATGCCCTTGAAGGAACCAATGTAGACTAAATTGTGAAGGTAGCGACCAAGACATTCTGCCATGATAGAAAAAAGGATAGGAGACAAGGGATCTCCTTGCTGCATCCCCCTAGAAGATTTAAAAAATCTGGAGGGAACACCATTAACCATGATAGCAACCGAAGAAGTACTAATGAGCTGGAAGATCAATTTGAGAAATTTTTCACCGAAGACAAAAGATTTCAACACCTTTATCATCAAATCCCAATCCACACGGTCATAAGCCTTAGAGAAATCAAGTTTCAGCAAAAAACCAGGGTTGTGAGAAGCTTGAGTGGAATGAATAACCTCATGAACCTTCATAATTGAATCAAGGATCTGCCTGCCAGGAACAAACCCACTTTGATGAGGAGAAATAATCTTCGAAAGAATAGCTAATAGCCTGAGAGCAATAAAATTGGAAAGGATCTTGCACACAGAATTACACAAACTAATTGGTCTAAAGGAATCCATCGAATCAGCACCAGGCTTCTTCGGTATCAGAACAATAAAAGTAGCATTGATTTCTTTCAACAAAGATCTGGATCCAAAGAATTCATTAATCGCATTACAAATGTCCTTACCAATAGTATCCCAGAATTTGTGGAAAAAGAACATAGGGAACCCGTCTGGACCCGGGGATTTATCACCTTCAAAAGAAAAAATAGCAGTCTTGACTTCTTTCGAGGAAGGGATAGCAGACAGAAGTTTATTAGTAGCTTCATCAATAATGGAAGGAATGGAATCAAGAAGAACATTTTGATTCTCCAAGTGAAGATTTAAGTCCTTAGATAAAAGAGAGGAGAAGAAGTCAGCCATAGCCAAAGAGATGTCCTTATTGTTACTAACCTCTCCCACTGCCACTTCGAGCCTAGAGATCCTATTAGAAGCTCTATGTTTAGAGGCTGACATATGGAAGAATCCGGTATTCTTGTCTCCAGCTTTAAGCCAAATCGATCTAGAACTCTATCTCTAATACTCCTCCTCCTTGGAGATAATATTATGAGTCTTGGCAAGGATACTCTCCTCCTTAGCCCTAAGTTCTTGGGTAAGGCCCAAGTGTTGAATAGTTTCTTGAATAATATCGAGGTCCCTTTTCAGTGAGATTTTGGATTTAAAGATATCACCAAAAGCCTCTTTACTCTAGGATTTGACATTCTATTTTAAATTTTGGAGCTTTTTGACCACCCTAAACATCACAGTACCCTGAATATTAATATTCCACTAGCCTTTGATCTTATGTTCTATCTTCGAGTGATCAATCCACATTTTATCAAATCTGAAGGGTGGGTTGCCATTTGCCATGATCGAATCAGCACTAAAAGATATAGGGAAGTGATCCGACCCAATCTTCGTAAGCGAAGACAAAGAACAACCAAAGCTATTGAAGTAGTAGGCAGAGATCAAAGCCCAATCCAACCAAACTTGAATGAGATCCTGACCAATTCTTCTATTCGACCAGATGTAATTAACCCCCTAAAGCTCTAAATCAAAAAGAGCTTGTTTACTAACAAAATCCATTAACTCAACTCTACCATCAAGCTGACTCTGACTATCCACTCCACCAAATTTCTCATTTTCTTTCAAAGGACAATTGAAATCACCAATAACCAACCAAGGAGAGTCCTGAAAAAGCATTCTTTGGTTATCAACCCTTTTCCAAAAAGAAGACCTTCCAGTTTTAGTGTTAGGGGCATAGATATTAGTAACAACCCATTCAAAGTCAAACTTGACATGGACAAATTTAATGCTTAAGCAATTCAGATTGCCCATAATCACAGCCCCAGTAACATGATTATGATTCCAAAAAACAACAACCCCTCCTGAAGCCCCTTCGGAGCTTTAGCCCATCACTCCACCATTTTTGAAAATACGAATCTTTTCAACCTTATCTTTAACCATCTTTGTTTCTTGGACAAAAATAATATCAGGTTATGATCTCTTGCCAAATTCCTAAGGATGTCTTGCTTATGAGGGGCATTTAGCCCTCTGATATTCCATGAGATGAACTTCATTTCTTAACTGGAGTACAAACTCCTTGGATGATTAATTGTTTTCCATCTACAATGTCCTTTTTGCTTTCTCTTTCTCTAATCTCTTTGTTGGTGCTTCTACCTTGGGATTTTTTCTGGGATCCAACATCCGCCTTAAGGCCCTTAATCCCCATATCAGCTTTGCTTTTAGTAGTGACACCCTTGGATCCAAGGGTAGTTAACTTATTGTGCTTTTCTTTCCTCCCCTTAGGAACCATCCAAGGTTCCTCATTTTGATCCACTAAAAGATCCTCACCAACAATGGTATCCTCCTCACCACTCCCCGAAAGGGTGTCAGGAATAGAGAGGAATCATCATCATCCAATTTTAATTCCTCCAAAGGAGCTCTAGCTTTTGGAGTGCCACTCAGAATAGTGTCTCCCTGAATAGGGACCAACACCACCATTGGAACAAACTCATCAACAGGATTACCCACGCTGGGGACAACTTCCATAGAGGAGCTAGCAAGATAATTAGAGACATGAGAGACTGGTTCAACCAGTTCCCCTTCCTCCAGGTCTGGGAGAGCATTAGAATCCACCTTCTCAACTTCTTCCATAACCATATATTCTTTATTATTACTGACACCATCTTCCACAGCTTGATATTTCACTTCCTTCCAGACCTGTCTAGAGGACTTATGTGGTTTAGGATCAGGATCCACAAGCTTAGTAACCTTAGGGGTTTTCTTTGGGCAGTGTTTGGCCCAGTGACCCATTTTATGACAAAAAAAACATGCAAAAGGGAGAGATTCGAAGATCACCTCCTGCTTCCACAAACCTTGTTTGGATTTAATATTAATCTCTGAGGGGAAGTTGTCAAACTGGCCAATGTTGACACAGATCCTAGTGAAAACTAGTCTAGACTTGGTCATCATCATAGGGTCAATCAAGAGGAGATCACCTCCAAAAGAAGAAGCCAGACCCTTAAAGATCTCCTCATTCCAATACTCAAGGGGTAGGCCAGGAAACCTAACCCAGATAGGGGTGTAATACGCCAAAAATGGGCTATAGGTTCATTAACCTCCTACATCGACATATAGAATGAAATCGACATCAAAATCCTAACCTAAGGCACATCTGAACATCATCAAATCCTAATTGATTATCATAAATTTTGCATCAGGGAATATTCCTAGTAATATTCCTAATCATCATAATTGTCTTTAATTTAATGATTATTTGGTGATAAATCATATTTATCCTAAAGTTTGATTAATTGAATATTCTCAATATTTAATTTATTAGATTTAATTCTGCCACTTAATTGTTTAATTGAAGTTAATTATATTTATTCCTAAATTGTATTATTTAATTTTGACAATAAATCCAAAATCCTATGAATAATTGATTAAATTCTTATTTAATTAATTAAAGCAAGTTGTCAATTTTTAATAATATTATTTTTAAATAAAAGTTTGAAAAATAATTGATTAACCCATAAATCAATTGTTTTATTTTTCAAAATTAGTTAAGTTGGAAATAAATCACTTTATTATTAAATTAATTCATAAATAAAACATGCACATTCAAGAAAAGCAGACAACTATCAATTATCAATTAAAGCTAAACTCTATTTTGAGTTAAACTCTGCTTTTGCATGTTTTTGTGAGTTAAATATCTTTTATTTAAAAATAACTCAAAAATCAACCTGAGTTATTTGAGTGATTTATGGCTTTTATTCATGCACCTCCAAAGCCCTGGATTTATATAAAATCAAGGCTCAGCTCTTCACAAATCATCTCATAATTGTACAAACTTATGCTGGCGAATTGATGTCTGAAGAATTGGAGCTTCTTTTGCAAATCAAACAACTTTGCGAGATCATTCTTGTTTTTGAGTATTGCATATCATTTAGAATTTATCTTAGATCAATTCATTACATATCAATTTCATCTTAGATTCTAGATTCATATCAAGTTTTCATTCATATTTGCATAGAAAATCTAAAAAAATAAGGTTAATTGCATTCATTCCATATCTAGATTTTGCATTCAAATCCTTCATTTAGGTGTCATCAAGGTCACTGATCTCAGTCTCATCTAAGAATACATACTCGCATCTACTAGAAGGCAGTAAATCACCTGGTTAGTTTAGTTTTTCAATTATTGCACAATTTTGATTTCAACTAACCTCTAATGTTTTACTAAAGTGTTGTGTCTACAGATAGGTACAAAATTCACACACACATTTCTGGCACCCACCGTGGGGCCCTGAAATGGGTTTCCAATTCAATTCTATCAATTTCTATCTTTTCTTCTTGATTTCTGAGCCAAAACTATGATTTTTAAATTCTATCCGTACAAGTTTCATATGAGTTTCTGAAAAAAGTCATCTCAGACTATACCCACTATCGTATGATAGTCTATTGGATTGAGAATCATGCTAGACTGTACACACTATCATTTGGAAGTTCAACTATCGTATCATCATACACCCAGTGTTGTACAAGTTTGTGGACTATCGTCTGGAAGCAGACCTAGTATCATATGAGTTTTGGCACCAGGTTTTCATTGTCATTTCATTTTTCAGAGTAGTTTGTCAAATTTGGTTTTCAAATTTTGACTAACGGCTAATCTTAACAATTGAAATTCTCTATTTTTGATTGACTCCTGCTGGTTTTGATTGGAAAAAGTGCAAGAATTGCTAAAAATAGGTAAAAATCTACTAAGCGCATTGCGAGGAATTCAGGTAATCTTCTCAGCTGATAAGACTTCAATTTTGGATCTAAAACAAACATCTCATGTGTCTAGCTTGAGTGACTTTTATTGCTTTCCTATCACGGACTTCATTTGGGCTATAAAAATGAACATAGTTTGCTTTTAGCATCTTTGTTACACATAGTAATTAGGCCCCATGAACACTATTTATGGATCTTGAGAGAGTGGTTTTCTATCCAAACTCTTCTCAACGAAGGATCCCTTGTAGGTGGGGAGGATATTGAGGGAGTCTCACGTTCCACTAGATCCATGTGTCTTCAACTTTTGATCGAGGCATTCTCTCTCCGGAGAGGTTGATAGATCATAAGGGGTTGACATCATAGATCTTTGTGAGATAATATTAGTCTTATCGTGTCGGGTTAATCTATCTGCTTTGTTTGGGTTAAAAGTGAAAAGGCTAGGGGATTATGCTCTACTTCCTTTTTGGATAGTACCAGAAACCCAAATCCTTGAATCTGGAACCAGTCTCCATGTGGTATATCTTGTGAGTCACCTTTAGAGAGGGTTAACCATAGTGGACATTCCCTTAATTGGGTCAACCACATTGACAGAACCTTAAGCAGTAATAGCCATTTTCACCGTGGTAGTGACAACCGCTATATAATGTCCTATCAGAAGAAATCTCCACAGGTGTGGTCTCTTATTGGGCTGTCAGATCTCCTTAGCAGATCCTAAAGATTAAGTTCTCGGACTGTGTCAAAACCCCAGTGCGCCTGGATTGGAGTTCACCCTCTTGGATCATAAAAGTTGCAGAGTCAAACCATTACTAAAAACCCTAGTGAGGCCAAATTTTCATTTTCTAGGAATATGTGCGTTAATGCAAAACTTTTTGTAACATACACAATTAGCACTTTTAAGGATTAGCACAATTTAGTCACTTGATTGGTCATGCGCAAGGTTGCTTTTTCCCTTTTTCATTGTTTTCAGACATGCTTGAAATCACTTGCTTGCTATTTTGTGTGCTTGTTTATCTATCTAGTTACTGAAAATGAACAAATATGTTACAATCCTCAAATCTAGACATTGAAATTTGCAAACAATCTGAAACTAAAAACCCTAAATTTGCAAAATTTGAAGTGAAATTCCTTTCTGGAGTCAAAAGTCATCTCAGGAGGTCAGAAAGTCATACGAGTTTTTATCAAATGTCATTTCATTACTGCCCAACTGTCGTATGGTAAAGAACCCAGTGTTGTACAAGTCTTTCTGCCAGTCACATTCAAAAATTCAAATCCTACTAGCAACTATCATGCGAGTTTTGCAACTATCGTATGAGCTTTTCAACTATCATTTCATAGCATACCCACTATCGTACGAGTCTGCAGAGTATCATTTGGGAAAATTTTGCAGAGTTGTCAAAAATTGTCAGAATTGCCAGATACTTAGCTTTTCCAGCCTATTTCCAGAATCTGTCAAATAAATCACTGAGTCAGGAACATAGTAGTAAGCTATTGAGAATCCAATCATTATCCCAAAGGGGTCTTTTGAATCTGATTTAGCCTTCTATTTAATCAATTTGAGTCTTTATCATCTTGTGTCAAAACCTTGTCATAACTATCAATCTCCAATCAATCATCAAAAGACTAAGTGTTGTGATATCTTGTCTGCTATCTTTTGGGCACCTACCCATACATCCAGGGCATAGTATCCCTCATCTAAGTCATATCTATACTTTAATCAATCAAACCTTGATAAGGTTGTGTCATATGATCATCTTGATTCAATTCATTCTTCAGTTGTTTTCATCTTATTCTTTTGCTTCACCCAAGGTTAATGGTGGAAACTAGAGCTTCCTCTCACAAGAAATTTGGGGAAATATCTCATACTTTACCTTTGACTCACATAGGTCCAACTTTTGAGCAACTTCGTGATTCTGGTCTCTACGAAGATGACGATGCTGGCAACCTTTGATTAAAAACTGGTTACATTCCTCCTTCATCAACTCGCGGAGGTACCCAATGAACCCCACATCAATCTATTCCAGAGAGTCCACAAACTCCTACCATGTCTCAAGCAGGGACAAACTTTGGCTCTCAAAGAGCTCAATCTCAACATGGTGCAAATCAGGAACCCACACCTGAAGAAATTGCTCAATATCAAAATGATGATAACTTCAAACGAATGATGAAGCATTTCTTGAAAGAAGACAGAGAGGCATACTTTTTACAATTGGCTCATCAAGGAGCTAAACTTCCTCCCAACTTTAATGTTGAAGATATCATTACACATGAGGAAGAAATATGATGAAACAGATGCATGCCATGCAAGTCAATCTTAATAATCTTGAGAAAGAAAAGGAACCCAAGGAGTTCCCCATGGAGGCCCTATGTCCTTTTCCATTCGACAAAGACTTGTACATGCCACCATTCCCAAAAAGAGTGGAGATGCCTAAGTATGATAAGTATGATGGACACTCAGATCCTCAAGATCATGTCAGAGAATTTTGTACACAATCTATGGAGTTCATGCATGAACCAACCTATCTGATGCGTCTCTTCCCTCGATCTCTAGGGGGAGCAGCCATCCACTGGTTCTCTAGATTGCCTTCTACTATCAAAACTTTTGAGGAGTTGATCAAATTGTTTTATCAGCAATACTCCTACAATATTCAACATCCAATCACCATGATTGATATCTGTAATCTCAAGCAATATCCAGGGGAACCATTCCTAACATTTCTCAAGAGATGGAGGAAGAAGTTCTCGCTATATGCCAGACCTATTCCAGAAATAGAAAAACTAGAAATCTTCATCAATAACCTTGTTCTAGAAATCAATTATCCTCTACAAATGCAAGATCATACATCTTTTGATAAGATGGTGGACAATGCTATCAAAATCAAAAAAGTGCTTGTGAAAAAAGGAGAAATCACACTTCAAAAAGACAAGTATGAATCAGGATCCAGTTCTAAAGACAAGAACAAAAATTGGAACAAGAATAAAGGCATCATCATAGATGGCATTGTTGACACTATCCATGCCCCATCAAAGGCACCAGCCTACAACCTAACTCTTGGTTCCCAAGCCATTAAAGCTTCCAAACAAAAGTCATATAAACCATTCCAAAAGAAGCTAGAATACAAATCTTGGGATAAAAATTGAAAGTTCACTCCTCTTGGAGAATCTTTAGAATCAGTTATGAGAACTCTACTGGCTAATAACATCATCTCTTTGTCAGCAATCTAACAATCTGATCCAGACCCTAAGCCACATTGGTGGAAAGAAAATGAATTCTATGATTTCCATCGAGGTAAAGGTCACAAAACTAATAACTGCTTATGGTTGAAACACACCATTCAAGATTTGATCGATAGTAGAGACATCATAGTTGACAATCCTAAGAGAAATAATGATCATACAACATTCACAGAACCATTTTCGCAACATGGTCAAGAAGTTTCAACTTCTCAACCTAATATGGGGGCAAAAGTCAATTATGCCTACCCTGGAAATAATGTTGTCATCAATATGGTTGAACCATGTCTCTCTGAAAGTTGCAATGTCATCACAATTGTACGAAGAGAAAGAGATCATTCCTCAGCTAATGTAGTTACTTGATCACAAGCTTAGGCACATCTGAAAGGACAAATCCCAGATTCATCTAATGTCCCTAAGATACCCTTCAATCTTTCATCTACTTCCAAACAAAAGTTTGCTTCCAAATCTTCCAATCCAAAGGATATAAGGCCTACATCTTATAGCATTGTTCAACAAATCCAACACACTAATGCAAAAATCTCCATGTTTGAGTTACTTCGGATCTCTCTAGCTCATAGAGCTATACTAGACAAAGCTTTTCTCGGTTCCAATGTTCCTGATGACCTTGATTTAGATAGGTTCCAGACTATGGTTGGACATCTTACATCTCTGCAATATATCTCCTTTTCAGAGGAAGATGACAACTCCTTCAGTCATCCACATAATCAGCCTTTGCATATAGAAGTCTTGATCCAGAACCGTAGAGTCAAACGTGTGTTGATAGAAGGAGGCACTGGCCTAAACATTTGTTCTTACAGCTTGATCACACAATTGGGATTTTCAGAATTGGCTATTGATCCTAGAAAGAAAATAACTATCAAAGCCTATGATGAACAAGAAAGATCTTCTAAAGGCACCATTGTCTTACCTATCAGAGTAGGTCCAGTTATCAGAGATACTATATGTCAAGTTCTTGATCTACCTTTGGCTTACAACATCCTCCTAGGGAGACCATGGATACATGAAATGCAAGCTATTCCTTCTACATACCATCAATGTTTGAAGTTTCCTTATGAAGGAGTAGAGGTTACTATCCCCATAGATCTGAATACAACTTGCAATACTTTGAAGGAAAGTGTAGATAAGCTTGTGCCCAATAACAAAGAATCTTCTACTGAACAACTAAATGTTGCTTCAACATCCAAAATGGAAGATCTTGCAAAAGAGGTTAATATCAAAGAAAATGGGATGGGAGAATATATTATAGAGCTAGTCTTATCTTTGACATCTCTCCCTATCCAACCTAAGTCTTATGGACAATCTTTGAAACAATCCAAGCCCAAACCTAGGGAACCTCTTGAAGCATATAAAAAGAATTTTGTGGCAGAAAAAGTATCCAAGCAAGAGTTTGAAGAGGATGAAGTTGTGCTATCATGGCTATACAAAGATGAACCTGAATCCCACAATGTTAAAACTAGTGACTCTACAGCACCACAGATCCCTTCTAAGTCATATGGTCCAGGAAATAAATTGATAGCTAAGATGGGATATCTAGGTCAAGGACCTCTAGGAATCAGAGGAAAAGGTCTTGTGGCACCTATTTCACATACGGGTAGGGAAAATAAGAATACTGTTGGCCTAGGCTTTAAGAAGAAACCTTATAACCTCAAAGGTAATTGTTCTCACGTCATAAAGTAGATCACACCAGGAGAACCTCTTCTTAAGAAAGAAGAAACAAAACCATTAGATAGTGATTCAGATAGCTCAGAACTCATCCCCTATGAAAATTTGCCTAAGGAGATCAAAGACCTTCTTGATGATAAAGATGATCCAATCAAAACAATTAATGTAGTAGAAACACAAGAACCTACTATCAATCAAGAGATAGTTGCCACACAAGAAAAAACTAATCAAGAGGATCAAGAAGAAGGTGGTAGTTATTCTGAAACTGATTCCCATGAGTATGAATTCAAATCAAAAACTGAGGGTAACCCTTCTTGGGGTATTCACCCTGACTTTACTCATGTTCTAAGATTTCCCAGAGATCCTAAATCAGAAGCTTAATCAAATGACTATGAATGGGGAGCCATTCCAGAACCAGATGAAGATGAGCTTATTATAAAGAAACATGTTGATGTTATTCACCAATATGCACCTCAACCCAACATAAGTCTAGAGCGAAATGATGAACCTATCGAGTCTGATCCACCTATGGCTGAATTGGACTCCCACAATGACATTGAGCCTATTCATGAATTGAATGTCTTAAGTTGTAATATCACCTTTGAACTCGAGCATTGGGTTAGGACCAATGATGACAGATCCATATCCGTAAACACTATCTCCCAATCTTTCCCCACTTTGACTATCCAATATCCAGAACTTATTGATCAAACCTCCACAAATCTGAGCCATGGTGTTTACACCTTTTCCAATGACTATGCCCTTGCTTGCTACCTTAATGTAGTTGAGCCTATGAGTACTTCCATCAGTGAACCAAGCGTTAGCATGACGAAGTCGGACATCAAATATCTTAGTCAAAAAAATAAGAATAAAAAGAAAAAGAAAAGGAGTTCTAAGGGTGAAAACCACTTTGTGGCGGTCTCAGAACCTACAAAAGTAAAAATAAAAGATGTATCTGAAGGTGAAAACCTCTCTGAGGCACCTAAGGATGAGATATTTGATGTCCTTCTGAGTCATTTACAGGATAGATCTCCGGTTCTAATTGAGCCCACTCAATCTATCAATTTGGGTACAACAGAGGAACCATAATTGGTACATGTAGCACAATCATTATCAGAAGAAGAGAAACAAAAATTTACTACATTCCTAATAGATAAAAAGATCAACTTTGCATGGAAATACTCAGATATGCCAGGGTTGGATCCTAATCTTATCATGCACCATTTATCTATAGCTCCTAATATAAAACATGTCAAGCAAAAATTGAGAAAGACACATCCTCATGTTGCACTCTTAAAAGTTGGATTGGAGAAGCTACTAAAAGTTGGGTTCATCCATGTCATAGACTATGCTGAATGGATCTCTAATATTGTACCTATTTCTAAACCATATGGTTCAAACAGAGTGTGCACAGACTTTAGAGATGTAAATAGAGTGTGCCCTAAGGATGATTTTCCACTACCTAACATTGATATGATAGTGGACATGACTGCGGGTTTCAAGATGTATTCCTTAATGGATGGCTTCTCTGGATATAACCAAATAAAAATCGCTCTAGAGGATCAAGAGAAAACTGCTTTCACATGTGCATGGGGTACCTTCTATTGGAATGTTATGCCATTTGGGCTTAAAAATGCTGGTGCTACGTATAAAAGAGCAATGACATCTATTTTCCATGACATGATGCATCGAACTATGGAAGATTATGTTGATGATACTTTAGCAAAATCTATGATTAGAATTGAACATCTAAAGGACTTGAGCATGATCCTAGACATAATGGAAAGTTTAGTCTCCGACTAAATCCTAAGAAGTGTGCTTTTGGTGTCACTTCTGGAAAGCTCTTAGGATACATAGTTTCAAAGAAGGGCATTAAAGTTGATCCAGCTAAAGTCAAGGCTATAATAGAGATGCAACCTCCCAAGAATATTAGTCAAATGAGGACGTTGCAAGGAAGAGTTCAATCTATCAGAAGATTTATATCACAGCTTGCTGATATATCACAACCTTTTACAAAAACATTACATAAAGGTGTGACCTTTGCATGGAATGAAGAATGTGAGAACAACTTTAACCATATCAAAAAGTATCTATCAAATCCGCTTATCTTGATGCCTCCTATTCATGGGAAGCCTTTGATCTTATATGTCTCCACTACAGATACATCATTGGGGGCATTGCTAGCACAACATGATGAAAACAAAAGGGAAAGAGCTATATACTATATCAGTAGAACATTGGTTGCATATGAGAAGAACTATTCAATGATTGAGAAAGCTTGTCTAGCTGTGATCTTTGCATCACAGAAACTGAGACACTATATGTTAGCTCATACAACACAATAGGTAGCTAAGATTGATCCACTCAAATACCTACTAAGCAAAGCTACCCTCACAAGTAGATTAGCTAAATGGGTTATGCTCTTAAGTGAATTTGACATTGAATATGTGGAAAGAAAGGCTATCAAAGGACAAGTTATTACTGATCAATTAGCATATGCACCTATGATTGATGATACACCAAATCAAATGGAATTTCTAGATTCCTCTATCATGACTCTTTCTTCTAGAGAATGGCAATTATTCTTTGATGGCTCCTATACATAGAGTGGATCTGGAGCAGGCATATTGTTCATAACTCCTCAAAGATACTCAATCCCAAAAGCATTCAGATTAAAGTTTCCTTGCACAAACAATATTGTAGAATATGAAGCCCTTTTGAATGGTATGAAAATAGAAATTGAATGGAGAGTAACAGAGCTACACATTCACGGAGACTCTCAACTTGTTATTCATCAAGTCAATGATGTGTACCAAACTAAAGATGAAAAGCTCATTCCTTACAAAAGAATGGTAGATGATCTAAAGAAGTATTTTCTATCTATCACATTTGAGCAAATTCTTAGAACGGAGAACAAGGTTGCCGATGCAATGGCAACACTATCTACTTTATTATAGCAGCCTGAACATGAGCTACGCTATGAGTTCCTGGTGGAAGGACTATCTTATCTTCCATATGATTCCCCCGAAACCTGCATGATCTACATTATTGTTGGTCATGATTCATCCAGATACAAAAACCTATTTTCCTATCTCCAAGACCAAATCATTCCCGATACCTTCAACTACCATGAAAAGAGATACCTTATCCATAATGCCTCCTGATATGTCATCATTGGTCACGATCTATACAAATGAGGTCTAGATGGTACGGTACTTAGACGTTTAGAACGGGAAGAGTCTCAACATGCATCAGAGGAAGTCCATGATGGTATTTGTGGGTCACACTCAAACGGTTTAACACTAGCTCGAAACTTATTAGGGATGGGTACTATTGGCCTGAAATGGAGAAAGAGTCTATCAAGTTTGCTAAGAATTGTCAAAAATGCCAAGTGCATGGCAACTTAATTCATGCTCCAGGGAGAGATCTAATTCCCTTAACTACACAATGGCCTTTTCACCAATGGGCATTTGATCTTATAGGAGCTATACATCCTCATTCTTCTAATGGACATACCCATATCATCACAACTACAGATTATTTTACAAAATGGGTAGAAGCAGTCCCTTTGACACAAGCAACTAGAAAGTAAATATCTATGTTCATATTGAACTATATCATATACAGATATGGGATACCTCATTCCATAATCACAGATAACGGTGGACAATTCAAGAACAAAGACCTAGATGATCTATGTGCCAAATTCAAGATCACACAACATTGGTCTTATATCTACTATCCCCAAGGGAATGGACAAGCAGAGGCTTCTAACCAGAATCTATTGAAAATCTTGCACCTTACAGTCAACAAAATAGGAAGAGACTGGCATCTCATGATCAATCCAGCTCTCTGGGCCTACAGAACAAGTATTAGAACACCTACTAGGGCTACATCTTTCGCTTTAGTTTATGGGTCTGAAGTGGTACTACCTATTGAGGTTGAAATCCCATCACTAACAATCAGAATGCATGGTCTAGTAACTGATGATGACTACATAGTGTCTAGGTTGTAAGAACTTGAACTACTAGATGAGCACAGACAAGCAGCATATGATCATCTTAGAGTATATCAGAAGAGAATGTCTAGAGGTTACAACAAGAAAGTCAAACACAGAGAATTTCAAGTTGGTGATCTAGTCTTGAGAGAAAATCCTAAAAATCAATCACATCAAGAACGCAAGGGGAAGTTTGAACCTAACTGGCTAGGTCCCTTTGTAATCACTGCTACTTTTGGCTCTGGTGCTTATCAACTCTCAATGACTAAAAGAGAACAGCTCTAAGAACCAATCAACGTTCTCCATCTGAAGAAATTCTATGCCTAAGACATTCAGTGTATGCTAAAATGTCCTAAAAAAATTATAAAAATCTAAAAAATTCTTGAAAAAATGAACATCTTGGTGAAAACCTGGCAATAGGCACCTTGATGATTCACAAAAAAAATCAAAAAATATCAAAAATATCAAAAAAATTGAAAAAATGAAAAATACAAAAAAAAAAAAAGTGCCTTGGTGAAAACCTGGAAATAGGAACCTTGGTAGCAAAAATAGAATCTTTGCCAAGATGGTGAAAACTCAGCAAATGGGCACCACTTGTTTCAAAATGCTCCATCTATTAGTGCAATCTTGGTCTTTCCCAGCTTTCAGTCTTGCTTTAGTTTGTACATATCTCTCGGTTTGTTTTTGCATTCTTATTTTCAATAAGTCAGTTTGTACAAGCCTCTGTATCCTATCAATGTTCAAACTTGGTGGCAATCAAAGTCATATCCTATGGTCTCCAATGTATCTTAGATGTATCATATCCAGTCAGAGTCCTTTGAAGCTTCATCTAAGTTAGTCAGTTAGTCTTGTCTCCAGAAATGATTTTGCATCTACAACAACGCAATCAAACATCAACACAAATTGAAAACAATCTATGCTTTTTACATGCTTTTATCTCCTTGTATGCTTACTGATTCACATTGAGATTTTTTTGCATATTGTGTCTCTTTGAGCTCTTTGATGATGTCCTTTATAGGATTTAGAGAGTGATGACTGGGGGCATAATCTTTTCTTTGTCTTCTACTTGTATGTGAAAATCTAACAACTTTGGAAATTCTGGATTAAAATGGTGTCCGATTGTAAGAGTCTCTATCTCGAATTGGATGGCCATGCGTACCTCGACCATTAATACCCAAAAAGTTCAAAGAAGTTTGATCTAACTATTGTCTTTTTGAGTGAGTTCTTTCTCCTACTGTGAAATGCGATCTTACCTAAGGATGTGAATGATAAAAGGTCACTACAGGTAATTCACATTGGATTTAGAATGATCTCTTGACTGTTTGATGTGTTTGTCATGCAAGGCATATTTTTGTCATCATGACGTTTATGTTTTGATGCTTATACAAATTGCTATATCAAAATAGACATGATATTCAGGTCATCCTAGTGCTTGTGCCTTGGTGCTTATATCTAATCTGACATTCCGAAAATAAAATCAATATTCATATATCCATGGTTGTTGACCAGTGGGTGTTGTATTGATTCTTGCACATACAAATTGATATTCATTTCTATGGTTTCATAGCTAGTGGGCATTGTATTGATTTATCTAGTTACCTAAAAGTTCAATGATGATAACAAACTGACACATGATCAGTGACTAGGTCCTAGGTCTTAGGTTGCATTTCATTTTTCATCTTTGCATGATCTCACAATGATTAAACGAACTTCAATGTTTAAACGATTCTTCAAATTGCATCTTCAAATCTAACAAGAGTTGAATCTCACACGAAGGTTCCTCCAATGAAACAACAAGTAGAATCCTTTTTTGAGATCAAAATCAAAATCTATAATCGTTCATATTATTAACTACTTGCATAATCGACCTTCAATCATCACAGAAATCTAGTATTCAACTTAACTGATTATCTTACATCAAACTATCAAAATTTCAACTTGGTCAACCATGGTCAACTCATGGTTTCACCTAGTCAAACTTGGTCTTCTGGACCTCCAAACGATGCAGAATGCATTCTCAAATGTGTTTAACCACCTTTCAAATCAATTAGCATGCTTCTAAACTCTCAACGTTGACTTTTCTTGTTAGATTTCAATTTTAATCCCGAAGGAGGCATGGTATTGCACATCATTCAAAGTCTGTAATCTAAATTTAGAAATCATATCTTTCCTCAGTAATCGAGACAACAATCATGTCTAGTTGTTGATTCATCAAAAGTCCTCATCGCTCGGGGAAAATCTATCATCACTTGGGGCATATCAGATTCATCAAGATCCATATCAATCTAATATTCTCCTAATCTTGTAAACTATATCAGCTTTTCGTAACCATCGGTTCATTAATGTTATTTCCTTGGTTCTTCAGTAACTGAAGGGTTCAGATGTGATACCTACATGATTCTTCTAAGGACAATGGAGTCTGAAATCGGTCACTCACTTCTTCGCAATCATAAGGTTCAAAATCAGGCATTTTAAAGCTTTTGTTTCATTGGTTCATCGCTGTTATAGTTAACATTATCTTTGGTCATTCAGGACCTATTATCTTCATATCAAATCTTTCAATCAGTTCCTATCTCATATCAATATCAATTTCAAACATCAGATTCTTCATCATACATAGACTATCTTTGAACCACTATGCTTTGCACAGCAATTCAAAGAGGGGCAAAATGTGATACCCCAAAAATGGGCTATAGGTTCATTAACCTCCTACATTGACATATCGAACGAAATCGACATCAAAGTCCTAACCTAAGGCACATCTGAACATCATTGAATCCTAATTGATTATCATAAATTCTGCATCAGAGAATATTCCTAGTAATATTCCTAATCATCATAGTTATCTTTAATTTAATGATTATTTGGCGATAAATCATATTTATCCTAAAGTTTGATTAATTGAATATTCTCAATATTTAATTTATTAGATTTAATTCTGCCACTTAATTGTTTAAATGAGTTAATTATATTTATTCCTAAATTGCATTATTTAATTTTGACAATAAATCTTAAATCCTATGAATAATTGATTAAATTCTTATTTAATTAATTAAAGCAAGTTGTCAATTTTTAATAATATTGTTTTTGAATAAAAGTTTGAAAAATAATTGATTAACCCATAAATCAATTGTTTTATTTTTCAAAATCAGTTAAGTTGGAAATAAATCACTTTATTATTAAATTAATTCATAAATAAAACATGCACATTCAAGAAAAGCAGACAACTATCAATTATCAATTAAAGCTAAACTCTATTTTGAGTTAAACTTTGCTTTTGCATGTTTTTGTGAGTTAAATATCCTTTATTTAAAAATAACTCAAAAATCAACCTAAGTTATTTGAGTGATTTATGGCTTTTATTCATGCACCTCCAAAGCCCTGGATTTCTATAAAATCAAGGCTCAGCTCTTCACAAATCATCTCATAATTGTACAAACTTATGCTGGCGAATTGATGTCTGAAGAATTGGAGCTTCTTTTGCAAATCAAACAACTTTGCGAGATCATTCTTGTTTTTGAGTATTGCATATCATTTAGAATTCATCTTAGATCAATTCATTACATATCAATTTCATCTTAGATTCTAGATTCATATCAAGTTTTCATTCATATTTGCATAGAAAATCCAAAAAAATTAGGTTAATTGCATTCATTCCATATCTAGAATTTGCATTCAAATCCTTTGTTTAGGTGTCGTCAAGGTCACCGATCTCGGTCTAATCTGAGAATACATACTCGCATCTACTAGAAGGCAATAAATCACCTGGTTAGTTTAGTTTTTCAATTATTGCATGATTTCAATTTCAACTAACCTCTAATGTTTTACTAAAGTGTTGTGTCTATAGACAGGTACAAAATTCACACACACAAGGGGTAGCCATAAAAAAGTTATATGAATAGTCCCAATTCGGGGTCCATTTGTGGAAGGTAACAGCCATTCTACCAAATATCCAGGGACCTCCACATAAAACATATTATTTATAGATTTGTTATTGTTATTTGACAATTTGATTTCTATAACACTACATGTTAAACATACTGAAAACAATAACTTTCTTATAGTTAGCCTATCCCCCACATCTAGGCTATAAATTTTATTATCATTTTCAACTCAAACAAGGATTATTGAACTTGCTTTGTGCCCAATCTGTTGATCCAAGTGGATCATTTTGATTCAATAGTAATTAAATTTGAAATATGTATAATTTCTTAGCTTGCACACATAAACTAGTGAACTGTAATTCACCGCATTACATATATATTTCTTCATTTTTTGGATACTTTTTCCTTACTTTTAAAATTGCATTACTCCATAGTAAACATGGATTTTTGCTTCATACCATTTGTATCTTGTTGATGTAATCTACGAGTTAGTTTAAACCATATCACAATATTAGTTTAGTAGTGAATTTATGTTTGATTTGTGTCATTGTTGGGTACTTGGATATATGTTTACACTCTTAATATTTATTTTTTCTCTGTTAAACAACACTATTTGTTGGGTGCTTTGAGTAGTTTGGTTAAGCAAAAATTAGTTTATTTGAGCTATGGCTTTGTAACTTCATTGGTTATTGTCATTGTTATTTATTGATTGTTGGCATGGTGATATTGATATTCTATTTTTATGCATATAACTCAACTATTATTGTGCTCCTATAATTGATCTACAAACCCTTAAATCATCTAGTGCATAGCTTGAAGGAAATTGACTCTATTATGAAATGATGATATTGTACTATTGTAGATAAATTTTTAGTTCTAGATATAGAAATGAACATAGTTATTGAAACACTCAAAAATGGTTCAAGGCTTCTAGGCTATGTGTTAACATTTTTCACATTACGATCGAAACATTGTTTTGTATTCTAATTATTCCTCTATATTGCACATATGGTTTTTACTATATGTTAATATTGTGTCTTTTGTCATCAATTGAACATTAAAAATTATTTAATTGGTTATTAATATTTCTCTCATTTTGCATCGCAACCTCAATTTCTTAGGCCAAATCGATCAAGTTCGAATTATCATCAAAGAATTTTAAAATGTTCCTAAACTAATTCAAATCTTTCTAAACCAAACCCAAATGTTCCTAAAGCATGTCAATATCATCAAATTTGATCCTAATCAGTCCTAAACCATGTTAAATCTTCCTAAATCATTCCAAATTAGTCTTAATCATTACAAGATCATTTCAAGTACATTCAATAATTCTCAACTCAATTTTAGGGCATTGTCAAAGTTCATCGATGCCTCATCAATCATTAGTTCATTTAATGGCATTGTCAAAGTTCATCAATTTTGTTTCAAATCAACCTTATCAACCAGTTTCAAATTAATCGATTCAAGTGCATTGTCAAAGTTCATCAATGCCTTGTTATCATCAACCCGATCCAAGTCAATTTAATAGCATTGTCAAAGTCCATTAATGTTGTTTTAGGTCCTCCTCATCAATCATTTTTATCATTATTTGAGTGCATTATCAAAGTTCATCGATACCTTGTAATCATCAAAATTGTTCCTAATCGTCATCGAGATCATCAAATTTGGTTTAGTTTCGTGTCCACATCATCAATTCGGTCAATGATCAGCTAATTTTGTTGGCAAGTTGACTATACTAAACTATATGACTATATTTAGTGTTGTCATTATGGCAATAAAGTCATATGAAGTTTTGGAGTCAGCGCATAATGTAGAAGATCAGAAATATGGCTAAGTATGGAAGACTAGAGAGTTAGTAGAGCACTAGGTGAACAGAGCATCAACGCACGTGCATATGACAAAGTTATGACATGCAACCTTGAAGATAAGCTTTTAAGAATTTATTCATGCTAAGTCTAAGAGTGCATGATTATATGAGTCAGCATGAGGAATTTACAGTTAGATGAAGTGACACAGACAGTAAGCGGTGGAACAAGAGCAGACCATGGAGCCAAGTGTTGTTATTTTGATTAGTGCTTGTAATATTGTTTTGTAAAGGCTATGCACCTATTGTATTTAGGTCACAGACATGTTAATATGATTATATGTAAACATGCTTGAGCCAATTCATTTGGAAGCGTTGTATGTAATTAGTTATAGGCTGACTTGATGAAGAGTTTTGTATGCGCATATAAATAAGACATATGCCCTTGTAATTCAATATGGCATGAGATATAGAGATCGGAAGAAGCAAAGAAAAGTATGTGAAGAGTAGTTAGAATGTTGTAGTGATTTACAAGAGGCTAAAGCATAAGCACACAAAAGGAACTGATCAGACAAGAAGTGTCATAGCAATAGTTCACCTTGCAGATATAGTGTGTATTTGAGATTCAGAAGGTTGTAGCCTTCACCACTTGAGCAGTGAGCTCTAGGAAAGTGTGTTCCCACCCCTAATAGGGTTAATTGTAAAAGACTTCTAACAAGGTCTGACCCTTGACTAGGTCATTGTACTAAAAGCATTATAAAGAACAACTCCTAACTGGGTTGCAAGATCTTCTAACAGGGATCATAAAACACTAGTGTACTTCTTAGTGGGTGTCAATTCCAACTGAGGTTTCTACCTATTTGGATTTCCCCATAATCATATTTGGTGTTATGTGTTGTGGATGTTTAATTTACTTGCATTTATTTTCAGTTCAGTACTTAAGCAATAAAGTTAAGATTCAAGATAGCAGAAAAAGTAACTACGTATAGAACACTGATTCACCCCCCCCCCCCTGGTGCAGGAGCACCTAGGCTAGCCTCCTAGGCCTTAGTAATTTTGGCTTGTATCTGACCTTTTCCAAGTCATGAGTGTGTTTAATTTGTACCTTATAAGGTCTTGCAAGTGTGTGACTAGGTGGATTGATAGTTAGTATCTAATCCAACCTAGTTTAGTTAGGTTCCTTTATTGCTAAATTTTGGCTTGATTAGGGAAATGAGTCTAAATGTGTCTTAAACCTTGGAATAATAAAGAAGATGCCTTATTAGGCTTAAATGAGGTTAGTTCTTTGAACTAAGTTTGATAGAGGCCCAAGAATATAGGTTACCTCATTATGGAAAAAGATGTTAAAAGTTGTCATGACAACATTTGCAACTTTGTGCAAATGTTGCATGCAACTCGACCACATTGGATCCCCACCATTCTAGGAGTGGGAAATGAATCCCAAGGACTAAAAAGATGGATAAAGTATCTTATGATACTAAAGGACTCATGTTTGAAGTTAGTGGTGAATGTAAGGAAGTTTTTGATTTGAATAGAAGCTCTGCTACTCTAGTTTTAGAGGATACCCGAGCATTCTTGTGTGACAGTGTATTCATATGGATTGAACTTGTTGATTTAGATTTGGATCTATGTTGATAGTATAGATATAAGACTTTTTATTTCTTTGTGCAAGTATTTTAGAGTTAGTTTAGTGTCAGTAATAAATTGATTAGTGTTTAGATAGTCTATTGGTCCAGTCCAGGCCGGTTTGTGTTTCTATGGCTCCCCCATGAAATCTAACCATGGGATCCTCCTAAAGTTGGATGAATGTTTTAGGGGAGTCAATTTAAATTATGAATATGAAGGTAGGAGTCCTGAAGAGTCAAGCTTCTAATTTTATATTCATGCCCTAGGTGAGACTAGTGTGCACGGTTGGAGGTGTGACAGTAGAAAAATTTGTGTTTACATGCAGGGGAAAAGAAGACTGTATGGAACAAGTATGGTTCTAGATAGCATATGTAGTTTTCAATTCATGTTAGTGATATTGAGGATTAATCAATCCATTTGGTTGAGTTTCAAGCAATAAATCAGTAAAGTCCTAGAAATTAGGCCTATTAGCCCTATTAGCCCTATTAGCCCTACTTTGTAGGAAGCTTGTGTACAAAGGCCATAAAACCCTAAATCCTCCTAAGTATTTTATAAATTCCAAAAGGGTACTCAAATGTAAAGTTTTTTTTGAAGGTTTTTTGGGAATTTCTGGCTTGAAATGGGAAAAAGACCCTGTCAAGGGCTACAAGGAAACTAGGCCTAATTAGGCCTCTATATGACTAGTTCTTGAACCCGATTGAGAAGAGCTTTGTGATCCATCAAAATGGATTCAATAGGAAACAAAATGAATTATTTCAAGGTATTTGGAGCCCCTACAACCACATTGGCTATTTGTGAGAGAAATGCACTTAGAGTCTTCTAGGTGTTTGAAAGCATTGAGACAAAACTAAAAGGTGAATGTCCTTCAAGGCTAAGCACAAGGAGATTGAATCTTAGAATAGAGTTTGGAAGAGTTTTAGGTTGGCCACCTAAGACTAGTAAGATCCTAGAAGAGAATAGGATCCTTTGGAGAGGATGAGCAAGGTCCTAATAGCACTTGTGTGAGCAGACCAAGAAGAACATACACCAAATTGGTATCAGAGCTTAAGGTGATTAGGCTTGTGCTTAATGTTCCAACTAGCTAAATCAATAGGAGAGTCAAGGATGGTTACTAATTTTGAGTTAGCAAAGAAAGTGGAAGATCAAGAAGAGGAGAATAGAATACTCTGAGAGAGATTGGCTCAATTAGAGAAAAAGGTAGATGAAGTAGATGTAAAGGCTGAAGAAGCAAAAGATAAGATAGATGGCAAACAAAAGGAGATCCCTTTGGAGGATGAGATCCCTAAACCAGACCCAATACCAATTGAAGAACCATTATTAAAGGCATTGAAAGTGTTGAGTGGGAAAGCATTAGAAAGCATTCCAATCTTCAATGGGAAGATGGAACCAGAGGTAGTCCTAGATTGGATAGAAGGACTAGAAAACCACTTTGAGTGTGATGGTATCATAGAGGCTCAAAAGATTAAAGTGGCCAAGGCTAGATTGAGAGGTCCTACACTCACTTGGTGGAAATTTATCCAAGATGAGAGGGATAAAGAAGGTAAGAACCCAATTTCTACATGGAAGGAAATGGTAGCCAAAATTAGGGATGTTTATGTGCTAGAGGATTATGAAATCTAGCTCCATAAGAAAAGACAAAGTCTTAGGCAAAAAGACTTAAATGTGAACTCATATACCGAGGAGTTCCAAAGACTTTGCATGAGATCTCGAGTTGCAGATGATGAGAAGGTAAAGGTGGAAAGATACCTTAATGGGCTCAAGTGGAATATTCAGGATGAGATGAGTCTTTTGACTCCTAACACCATTCAAAAATGTCATCAGCTTGCTATCAAGGTTGAAGAAAAATTAAAGAAGAAGAAAGACTCTAACACTTCAAGAAGCAAAGGTAGGGGAAGAGACAATAGAGGACACAGAAGTGGATATGGTGGAAGGAGCTCAGAGCCAAGAACTCAAGGAGAAGTTAAATATACTGAACAACAAGAGGAAGGCTCTAGTAGAGGTAGTAGAGGAAGGAGCTCTAATTATAGAGGAAGAAGTGGTGGACAAGGAAGAGGCAACTATTTTTCCAACATGAAGTGTTATCATTACCAAATGGGACACCCTGCCTATAGGTGTCCAGAGAAGGGTAGTACTTCTCAAGGAGGTGATAAAAGAGTTAATTTTGTTCAAGAAGGGACAAATCCAGGAGTGAAATCTCTTGAGGTACCACTAACATCAGAGGAAGGTGAGAACCTCATGATGAGGGGAACATTAATTAAAGAACCGGTTAAGGAAGAGCCAAATCAGAGGAGGTCCTTATTTAGGATCAAGTGTAAGATGATGGGTAAGGTATGTAGATTCATCATAGACTCAGGGTCTACTGACAAAATTGTGTCAGAGGAAGCAGTCAACAAGTTAAAGATGGAAAGGATACTCCTCACTAACCCTTACAAGGTCACATGGCTTAATAAAGGACAACATGTCTTAGTGAATGAGTAGGCTTCAGTTGAATTATCAATTGGAAGATATAAGGACAAGTTACTATGTGATGTGTTACCTTTGGATGCATGTCACTTGCTCCTAGGTAGACCATGGCAATTTGACCGCCAAGCTATGCATGATGGAGTGAAGAATTCATATTCTTTCAAGAAGGACAATGTGACATTTAAGATTCAGTCATTGTTGGAGCGTACAGAGATGAAGTCAACAAGTCCAAATGTTCTCATGGTGGGTGAGAAAGAGTTCTTAGAAGCTCTTGAAGAAGGAGAAGGAGTTGGCTTTGCACTAGTGTTAAGGCCAAGAGAGGTGAGTGATGACAAGGCAGCCAAGATGCTAGAGCCACCTAAGGAGATACAAAGGATGTTGCAAACCTATGAAGGAATTGTAAGTGATGGGAAACCATCAACATTACCCCCTAAAAGAGTTTTAATCCATAGGATAGACTTCATACCAAGAACTACCCTTCCCAATAAGGCAGCTTATAAGATGACCCCTCAACAAAATGAGAAAATTGCTAGACAAATCCAAGAACTCTTAAGCCAAGGTCCTATAAGAAAGAGCATCAGCTCATGTGTCTTACCCATTGTCCTAGCTATGTGCTAAAATTTTGACACACTTCTATGAGTCATTATAACCAATGGTGACTCATATCTCTCTATTCATGGAGTGCAAGGGTTTATAATGGAGGCCCTCAGATTAGACCTAGTTTGTGCCCATGAAATTACACCATAAAATGAGAGATTCAAAGAGAAAAAAAAGAATACTAGTCTCCATGATCATCAAGTATGCATGCAAATGAAAATGAAAGCTATTCTACATGATAACAATGCATGAAAGAAAACTAATCTATGAAAGGAAATGCTTATGCAAGATTACTCTATGAAAGGAAATATGAATCTAATCTAATATGCAAGTGTAAGATTAATCTAAATGGATTTCCATGGAGGCATGAGAGAAGAAGACAAGAAAAGAGAAGTTGCAATATTCAAGCTCAAGTGCTCAAATTCTCCTCCAAAATCACTCTCCAAACCTGCATAACAATAACATAAAATCTTGATCTCTAAAATCTCCATGCATAAAAATAAGAAGGAGAGGGCTCCTTATAAAGGATTTAGAAATGAATGGACGGTCAAGATTAAGAGGCAAAAAGAAATGAGCAATGGTGGAAATTAAATCTAGGTTGATCCATGTGCTCAAGATTCTTAAGAGGCAAAATCAATGGACATGATTAAGAGGCAAAAAGATGTGTGGAAGAGATTAAGAGGAAAAAGGAGATTTCACTCATCTTGGAAAGCGTGCATTCAATGTGTAGACAAAAAAGCTTTTTCTTTTTCTTTTTATTTTATTATTTATTTATTATTTTTAGCAAAGTGGTCTCTATTATTTAATTAAAAGATTTTTTATTTATTTCAAAGAGATTTGTTCTTTCAATTAAATGTGGCTTAGGATAAAGTCATTTTATTATTTAATTAAAAGATTTTTTATTTAATTAAAAGTGATATTTATTTAATAAAAAGGGAGCATGTTCTCTTAATTAAATCAAATAAAATGATCAAACGTTAGGAAATATTAAAATAATTGAATTAATTACGATTTGATCAAGGAAATTGATTTAAATTGAAAATATTGCAAGACATTGATTCAGGAAATTGATAAATTGATGAATGGGGGCTCAAAGTCTAGGTGACCATTTTAGGGTGCATACATTTGCCCCTCTTTGACTAATGTATGATCTTCATGGGAACACATGTAGTCAAAGAATGAAGTTGAAATGTGAGATTGATTTGAGATCACAAAACAACCCAGACGTGTGATCGATGGATGGGAACATATCAGGACAAATATAAGCTAATTGAAAAAGACAAGGCCAAAACCCCTGTAAATAGGTAATTGTCAAGTCTCAAGCAAGGTTGCCCCAAGAAAATCAATTGGTAGGATTGATAAAGCTGAATCAAGGATTGAAGTTTGATAGGTACTTCCCCCTCATGATCAAAATCGAAATGAGATAGAGGAAAAATAGTGAATTGATAAATTTGATCAAATCAAACTAAAGATAAGGTTCTTGATGTAAGATGAAAGATATAAGGATCACAGAACCAAGGTAGATCATTAAGCATGAAAGATTATGCCCCAAGGTTGAATTAGAATAAAAGAAGTGGGGTGAAAGCAAATGGAAGATCAAAGTTTGGAAGAGGTGGAAAGAAAAGGATATAAGAAAGAGAATTTGTCTTAAGAAAGAGAATGCCTCAAAATCAATCAACTGTTTAAGATAGAAAATTTCGATTGAGATCATGAAAAAAGATGAGGAAATGAAGATCAAAATGTGACCATAGTTGATTAAAAGTCCAAAAGAAAGATGAAGGAAAACCCTCTCAAACTCATAATGCAGCCTAAAAATGCAAATTAACATGAAGTCTAACAATGCAAGCTACATGAAAATGCAAAGGTGTACTTGCAATAGAGAAACTGTAACAAAGGATTTTGTGTTCATCATTCATTAGAGAATGTTAAGGAACTTATTTTCATCATTGGGCCATTATTAACGGATATCGTAAAATCACACAATCATCACTAGTCACAAGCGCAACTATGAAGATATGAATGTGATTTATATCAGATTGGAATATGAAAAGATTCTAACATAATCATCAAAGACATAAAGGTCAAGATGACTTACCCAATTTAATGTAGAAAAACTACGCTCGCATCAAGGCATAGATGTTGGGATGACCATAAGAATGGTTGTGCAAAAATAGTCAAGGATGATGCCTCAAATCTCCTAAGTGTTTCAAGGGAACAACAAGAGACACTCAAGAGTTTCAAGACCACACCCACAAGCAGAAAGCAAATAAAAACATGCCCCATGCCCCAAGTCCTCTATCTATGCATCTCGGAGAGACTTATTAGACAAAGACACTCAATAAAAATTAATAACAGTCAACACACAAAGAAAATATCATGACATAGCTCAAGCATTGAGTGTTATGGTTAAAAATTTAAGTGTGTTAACTGATACTGAGTTCCGAGGATAAGGATCAAATGCTTGCAAGCAGGTAAGATCACATGACAAAACTAGGTAAGACCAAGCTAAGAAGTGTTGAAAAACACTTGATGTCAGGGGTTGTGTTGAAAAACACAGTTGGGGTGGTGTTGAAAAACACCATTTGCAAGGTGTCCTAAAGACTAACGCATCCAAGAGACCAAAGCTAACATAGTTATGCCCCCTAGAAAAAGACAAAGACCAACTCCAAACCAAGGCAACAAGGACAAGGCATGATGGAGAAAGGCTAAGTGTCGAGGACGCGTGCTAAGAAATAGGGGTGCAAAGGCCTCAAGTAGTGCTCATTTCCAAGTTTTCACAACTTAGATTTTATTGCCAAAAAATTTATTTTATTTTTTATATTTTTTATTTTATTTATTTCAAGACTTTTTATAATTTTTTTGTATTTTTGCTACCAAGGCACCTGTTTCCAAGTTTTCACCAAGGCACTTTTTCTATTTTTTTTTAATTTTTGAATTTTAAATATTTTATTTTTTTGTATTTTTGAAATATATAATTTTTTTGGAGATACATCAAAGTGCCTATTGCTAAGTTTTCACTAAGATGATCATTTTTTAAGGACATTTTCCAATTTTTAGACAATATATCATTTTTTGGGATTTTTCAGGATCAATAAGTATGTACAAAGGATGCCCCCGGACAGAATGGGCATCAAACTCCCAAGCAAGATCACATCGTGTAGTCCCAATGTTTAGCAAGGTGGAGAACAAGAGGGATTAGCAAGCTGGTGGAAGAGATGGAAGACAAGAGAATGAAGGAGAATCAAGGGAAGAAATCCTCAAGGGAAAACTCCTCAAGAGTACCCAAGCTAGGGAAAAATTGTCATGTAAAGCACATTTGGACAAGCAACAAAAGGCTGGCATAGGATAAGTCACAAAAGCGTAATGCAAAAGAAGGAAAGGATGCAATCCAAAGGAGTAGACATGTCAAGAGGCTTCATAGCATCGTGTTTTACTCTTTTTTATTAGATCAAGACCAAAGGGGAAAAGGGTAGCAAAAGGCTAGAATGAATGGAGGAAAATAAATATGAAGGCTAAACATGAATGGAATGAAAGGAAGATCATCATAAGATAGCTCAAAAGATATCCAAATGTTTGTGTATAGGTCAACATTGTCAAAATCAAAGAGAGAAGACGGAAGGGATGAAATATGTTGAAGAATTACGCATGATCCCTGATTGCCAAGTTTTCATCATGGTACTTATCCAAGGTGCCACAAGGGAATGGTTTTCACCATAGGATGAATTTATTTCTCTTTAATTTTTCTACCAAGGCACCTGTTTCCAGGTTTCCACCAAGGCACATTTTCAATTTTTCATTTTTTTAAATTTTCTTTTTGAATTTTTCTATTTTTGAATTTTATTTTTTTTTGAAACAAGGCAAGCTTTTTAGATAATGCTCCTTGAAAGGATAAACTATGGTATTCCAAGGATTCAAAATGATATGCTCAGAGATGTTGATAGGGAAAGGAAGATGGAAGAAAAAAATGGAGGATAAGGTTTTATGTAAAATGAGTGAGGTTGGAAGATAGGAGGAATAGACAAATGAGGAAAAAGGATAGAAGGTAGAAGGATAATGAATGGAAGGATTGTGAAAGGGTAGATGGAAAGGAAGGAAAGATCAACATCAACACACACCTTGAACAGTGGTAAGAGGATGGAGGAAATGCGAATGAAGGAATACGTGAATGAATATGGTGAATGGATAGCAGAGTTTGCAGTTTAGGCGCATGGAATGGAAGAATGTTTTTGGAAGAAGATGAAGTGGAAGCCTTTGGAAGATTGAATGTCAACTTCACTTGTTGCTCAACATCAGACTCTTTCAAGAGACACTTTGGAATCCATATAGTCGTAGGCTTTTCATTTCTTTTTGATGATTTAGAGAGAATATCTTCAATGATGGATTTTGGAACCCATACTTGTCTTGTAGTTTTCTTCTTAGATATTTCTTTTGACTTTATGCCTCCATGTCAATTAGAGGAGACATGGTGATCTTCTTTTTTTGATGGATTCTTGTATTGCTTCTTTTTCTTGTATTGAACATTTAAGTTACTTCCAAAAGACTTGGGACTTATGGAAGAAGGAGGATATGATTGGTTTAGATGGGTGGGTGGATGAAAAGGATTTAAGGGTATGCATCTATGTTGATCTTGAGGAAAGATAGGAGATGGAGGGACGTAAGGACCCAATATGGATGATGAATTAGGAGAGCTAGGAGGGGAAAGTTAAGGTACATAAGGGCCCAAGATGGAAGGGAGATGTGAAGCCCTTAGTATTGGTGGAGGAGGTCCAAGGATGGATGTGGAAGATACAAAAGGATAATCAATAAGTTCATCAACATCTATATGACAACCAAGAACATCATCATCTTTAGAGGGATACCCGATAAAGCGAATCTTGGTTTTCATTTTCCTTGCGATGGGCCTGGTAGAGGAGGAACATGTCAAGTATCTTCTTGGGATCATGTCTTCTTAGGGTTATTCTGGATGTACAATGCAATTTCGGTAGTAATATTTCGTTTTAGCTGGAAAATGCAGTCTGATGTTTGGGGTAGTATAAGTGATCAGGGAGTGGTAACTCATATTACAGGAGGAAACTTTGTGCAGAGTTTCGTTACAATTAACAGGTGGCTCTATGACTTTCTATGGGCACAAGCTTCTCAAGTAATCCAATCTTATGGTTCTTCATTATCTGCATATGGTCTTTTATTCTTAGGTGCTCATTTCATTTGGGCCTTTAGTTTAATGTTCCTATTTAGTGGCCGTGGATATTGGCAAGAACTTATTGGAGCATTAAAATTTGCAATAGGATCATGAACATCTTGAATAGGAGAAACTTCTTTGATAGGATTGTTTGGAGATTGAAAAGACTTAGGAAGAGTAGAAAGTGGAAGCGAATATGGAGTGGTAGAACAAGAAGATGGAAGACTTTGATCTTGACAAGGAGCTTTGGATAGCATCAGCGTATAATTTTTCTCTTGATTTTCAATAGGCTTAACATTGGAAGCAACAACACTATTTTTAATAACCTTAATGGAAGTATCATCTTTGAAAAGTGCAAGTGTATGTAGTAAGGTTATTTTGATTGTCAATAAGCTCAATGACGTAAGTAATAGCTTGATCTTGCTTAGGATAAGACTTAAGACATGGTGGAATGAAAGAGAAAGGGCGTGCAGGATCAAAAGAACCATGAAATGGATAAGAGACATCATGAAAAAGATTGGATGACATGGAGGGTTCTTGATCTTGATCTTTCTTTATGTTATTTTATTTATCATTTTTAGAGTCCTCTTGACATGGAGCCACTTCTAAGGACAAGGAAACATGTTGGAATTATATGGAAGACTTTGGAAGAGATGGTGAAGGACTAGCTTAAGTAGGCATTATAGTGTATAAAGGCTTAGGCTCTTTAGGTTTAGCATTATTGAAAGTATTTGCAGCCAAGTGAAGGTTAGATTGAGTTTCTTTAAGAGGTAGCCCTTGAGGACAACTATAGAGAATCGTATGAAAAGTATTAGGACCTTTTTTGAATGAAAGATTTGTGAAAGATTTGAAACACTTGGAAGCTTTAGGAAATGTATGGGTATTGGAGGAAGTAGGGGATGGAAGGGAACCATCACAAGACAAAGGTCCATCATTAACATAATCTTTCTTGAGAGTGTAATCTTTATTTTCAAAATGAGAGTTCTTAGAGGAGAGATTCTTATAGTATTTACATTTATAATTAGTACAGAAAGCTTTCTCTTCCTCAATAGAAGTAGATGTATCATCTAGGTATTATTCACAAGAATCATCAAAGTCTCTTTCAAAATCAGAAGCATATGGATCACCATCACGATCTATCCAATGTGACAACCCATTTCTAGTAAGCACCAACACATGACTAGGAGGACTCTTAGTAATAGAGGTGTCATAGGTATCACTACATTGTCCATCATCATAGTCATCAAAGATGGGCATGTCACTCTTCATAGAAGAGGTATCACAAGGATTTTCACATTGCTCATTATGGTATGTCTTGAGATGAGAAGCAAGAATCTTGGGAGAAGTAGAAGAGGAACAAGATCATGAAGAAGAGGAAAGTAAAGACCTAGTGGAGGAAGAAGACTTAGATAATGAGGAATGAGAATAATATCTAGAAGATTCATGGTAAGACTTGGAAGATGAGGAAGGATGAGAAGACTTAGAAGATGAAAAATGTTTGGAAGAAGGAGGTCATGACAAGATCATGCGTATGATCCTAGCAAAGGCGTCTGATTCAATCAACTTTTCTTTTATTTTTGTCTTAAGTGTATCACCTGTGCAATATCTAGAAGGGCTATTGGAGGAATAAAACTCTTCGAATTGAGAAATGAGTTTGAGATCATCTATTTTCAAGAGAGGTTCCATAACAAGATAGTTGAAATTCATGGTTCTGGAAGAGAAGGAATCAAGCGTGGAAGTGACAGATGAGATGAATAGAAGGTAGACTAGATAATAAGAGGAAAAGAATCAAGAAGACATGAAGAGTTTAGGAAGAAGAGGAAGAAGTGTGAAGGAAGAAGAGAAAGAATGGAAATGGGAGACTAGGAAGACATGGGAGATGTGGAAGAAAGAAGACCAAGAGTCATTTTGTGCAGCTTGATACCATTTAAGTTCATTTGGATGTTGAGAAACATGTCATAGCACTTTTGGGGAGATCTTTGAAGTTTTTATCACTCGGGAACTCAGATTTGTTTGTTTAATGTGACCAACTAGATGCATTGATAGATTTTTATCACTAATCAAGCACGAAAGACATCAATCAGGGAGTTCAATCAAATAATTATCTTCAAACAATGAGAAAGGGACAAAGCAACCTTGCACATGAACAAGAAAGGTGATGTAGTATTCTACTCCCTAAAGATGTTATTTGTGTATGTTCTCAAAAAAAATTTCAGTCACGTACATAGTCCTAGCAAAGAAAAAGTTGGTTGAGCTATGGTTCGTAGTAATGGTCAACTCTGCAACTTTTGCAATCTAAAGAGGGTGAACTCCAATTCAAGCGCACCAGGGTTTTGACACATTTTGAGAATTTAATCAATCGGAGATGCTGAGGAGATCTGACAGCCCAACAAGAAACTACACCCATGGAGATTTCTTCCACAAGGACATTTATATAGTGGTTGTTGCTACCACAGCAAAAATGTCTATTACCACTTGAGGTTCTATCCACATGGTTTACCCAATAAAGGGAATGTCCACTATGGTTAACCCTCTCTAAAAGGTGACTTACAAAAAGGACCACATGGGGACTTGGTTTAGATTTAAGGATCTGGGTTTTTGATACTACCCAAAAAGGGAGTAGAGCATAATCCTCTAGCCTCTTCACTTCACCCAAACATAGCAAGAAGATTCTTTGACACACTAAAATTGAAATCACCTCACCAAAGTTTTTAATGTCAACAACAATGTCTATCGAGCTCTCTAAGTGGGACCAAGAGAGAACGTACCGATCAATGTTGAAGACTAAACCAAGTAAGACCGTGAGATAGTAAAAATATCCTCCCTACCTACAAGGGGTTCTATCGTCAAGAAGAGCTTCGCAAGAAACCTAGTCTCTCAAGAATGCCACAAATAGTGTTCATAGGGCCTAATTACTATGTGAAACAAATATGCAAGAAAGTGAATCTATGTTCTTTTTAGAGCCCAAAATTGAAGTGTGATCTATGAAAGCAATAAACACTCAAGCTAGACACATGAGAGATTAATTTTATTCTCAAAATAAAAATTTTATAGAGATTGTAACAAAATACCTCAAGTCCAAAGCAACGCGTTTAGTAGATTTTTGTTGAGCTTTTTTGTGTAAGCAAGTCACGAACTCTCCAACAAGCAAACAAGCAAACAAGAAAAATAAGATATGCAATGTATATCTAACTTATGCAAACCCTAGGGTTAGATCTAAAAATCAATTTTTAGAAGAAATAATAGCTAGAAAATAATCCAAATGACAACTCATATCATGCATTAAATCATGAAAAATAAGTGCATACTCATCACAAAATTTTATTTTTTTGCATTTGACCTAGTCAACAAGATTTGATTTTTTTGATATGATTTCGGCCACAAAAATAGAAATGCAAAATATAGACCCCTACTAAAAAATAGAGAGCTTTCCAAAAATGTAAAAATGTCAGAAAAATCTCTTCATTTGTGCCCTAGAGACCCATTTTACCAAAATAGACCAATTTTTTTAAATTGACTATTTAAGCTATGATATTGCATCCAAATTTAAAACACAAACAATGGAACCCTTGTGAAATTTAAATAGATTTTCAAAAATGTAAAGATTTCCAAAAAATATACGTATTTGTGCTGAAAATTATTTTTTTATGAAAAATAAAGAAAAAATTATAAAAAATTCAAAATACCTCAGAAAATTCTAAATTTTTTACTGAAGCTTCTCTGATATGTCTTCAACTTGCAAAAAAAATGTCAGACCAAAAATCTAAGCCTTTTGAGAGATATGATCAAATCTTTGAAAATTGATGATATTACTCTCCAACAAATCTGCACAAGGGGGTTAGCTCTAGAAAATAACCAAAACAAGCATGTAAAGGTGGGTTTCCCCATGGTGGGTGCCAAAAATGTGTGCTGAAATGTTGACACACTTCTATGAGTCATTATATCCAAGATTTCTCAAGAATGAGGTCTCAAATGGTGGCTCATAACTCTCTATTCATGGAGTGCAAGGGTTTATAATGGAGGCCCTCATATTAGACCTAGTTTGTGCCCATACAAGTACACCATAAAATGAGAGATTCAAAGAATAAAAGCAAGAATGCCAGTCTCCATGATCATCAAGTATGCATGCAAATAAAAATGAAAGCTATTCTATATGATAACAATGAATAAAAGCAAACTAATCTATGAAAGGAAATGCTTATGCAAGATTATTCTATGAAAGGAAATATGAATCTAATCTAATATGCAAGTGCAATATTAATCTAAATGGATTTCCATGGAGGCATGAGAGAAGAAGACAAGAAAAGAGAAGTTGCAATATCCAAGCTCAAGTGCTCCAAACTCTCCTCCAAAATCGCTCTCCAAACCTGCATAACAATAACATAAATCTTGATCTCTAAAATCTCCATGCATAAAAATGAGAAGGAGAGGGCTCCTTATAAAGGATTTAGAAATGAATAGATCAACCAAGATTTAATCTCCACCATTGCTCATTTCTTTTTGTCTCTTAATCTTGACTGTCCATTCATTTCTAAATCCTTTATAAGGAGCCCTCACCTTCTCATTTTTATGCATGGAGATTTTAGAGATCAAGATTTATGTTATTGTTATGTAGGTTTGGAGAGCAATTTTGGAGAAGAGTTTGGAGCACTTGATCTTGGATATTGCAACTTCTATTTTCTTGTCTTCTTCTCTCATGCCTCCATGGCAATCCATTTAGATTAATATTGCACTTGCATATTAGATTAGATTCATATTTCCTTTCATAGAATAATCTTGCATAAGCATTTCCTTTCATAGATTAGTTTGCTTTCATGCATTTTTATCATATAGAATAACTTTCATTTTCATTTGCATGCATACTTGATGATCATGGAGACTAGCATTCTTGTTTTTCTTCTTTGAATCTCTCATTTTATGGTGTACTTGCATGGGCACAAACTAGGTCTAATCTAAAGGCCTCCATTATAAACCCTTGCACTCCATGAATAGAGAGCTATGAGCTACCATTTGAGACCTCATTCTTGAGCAATCTTAGATATAATGACTCATAGAAGTGTGTCAACATTTTAGCACACACTAGCACCTAAAAAGGGAGGAACTTGGAGATTATGTACTGATTTAAGGGCCATAAATAGGATAACCATTAGGTACAGGTTCCCTATCCCTAGGATAGAAGACCTAATGGATTGCCTAGGAGAAGCCAAGTACTTTACCAAGATAGACTTAAAGAGTGGTTATCACCAAATTAGGATACATTAAGGAGATGAGTGGAAAACAACCTTCAAATCCAATGAGGGTTTGTATGAATGGCTTGTCATGCCATTTGGACTGTCTAATGCCCCCTCCACATTCATGAGGCTCATGAATGAAGTTCTCAAGGACTACATTGGAAAATTTGTAGTGGTATATCTTGATGATATACTAATTTATAGCAAGACAAAGGATGAACATGTCCAACATCTAGAAATTGTTATCAAGAGGCTGCATGATGAAAGATTGATGATAAATTTAGAGAAGTGTGAATTCATGAGGCAGGAGTTGGTGTATCTTGGCTTTGCACTATCTCATGGAAATATGAAAATGGACTCTAGTAAGGTGGAAGCCATCCTAAAGTGTCCTACTCCAAGGACAGCAACAAAGGTAAGAAGTTTTCATGGCCTTGCTCAATACTATAGAAAGTTTATTAGACAATTCAATGCTATTTGTGCTCCTATGTTGGACACCATTAAAGGAGGCATGAAGACTAAGTTTTTGTGGAATTAAAAAGCTAACAATATTTTTGAGTTGTTGGAGAAAAATATTTCTACTCAACCTATTTTGGTTTTGCTAAGCTTTGAGAAAATTTTCACCATAGAGTGTGATTGAAGCAATGTGGCTATTGGAGTTGTCTTAAGCCAAGAGGGAAGACCAGTAGCTTTCCATTTAAAGAAGTTGAGTGAAGCTAAGAAGAAATATTCTTCTTATGACCTTGAGATGTATGCTCTAGTTCATGCCTTAAGGAAATGGAGGCATTATTTGCTTCCAAAAGAATTCATAGTCTACTCAGACAACCAAGCTCTAGGTTTCATCAACTCTCAAGAGAAACTTAGTCATAAGCACATGAAATGGGTTGAATACTTGCAAGCATACACATTCAACATCAAACACAAGAATGAAGTATAAAACAAGGTGGCAGATGCCTTGAGTAGAAGAGCTCTCACTATCCAGGAGATACAATTGAAGAGCATCGAGATAGATAAATTCAAGGATCTATATGTTGATGATGAAGACTTTGCAAACATTTACAAGGTATGTGTAGAACATAAGAACCACTTTCATAGTAAATATGTTGAATATACTTTGCAAAGTAATCTCTTATTCAAGGGAAGTCAGCTATGTGTCCTTAGAGGGCCTATAAGGGAGAACTTGATTCAGGAAAAGCACAATGGTGCATTGAGTGGTCATTTTGGGGTCACTAAGACACAAGAACTGGTTCAAAGATTTTACTTTTGGCAAAGATTGAACATTGATGTTAGGAAGTATGTTGAGAGTTGTATTGTGTGTCAAAAGGCAAAAGGAACTTCTTCTAATGCTGGCCTATATCAACCACTACCTATTCCCACTAGGCCATGGGAATGCTTGAGCATGGACTTTGTAGTTGGGTTACCTAAAAAAATACAAGGAATGGATAGTGTTTATGTGATAGTAGACAGGTTCAGCAAGATGGCTCATTTTGTGCCATGCAAAATAACCAATGATGCCAGCCAAATAACTTCCCTATTCTTTAAAGAGATAGTTAGGATACATGGATTGCCTTTGAGCATAGTATCAGACAGAGATAACAAATTCATGAGTCACTTTTGGAAGACTCTTTGACAAAGACTAGGCACCAATTTGTCCTTTGGATCTGCATACCATCCTCAGACTGATGGTCAAACTGAGGTGGTAAATAGGAGTCTTGGCAACCTCCTAAGATGCTTGACTAAAGAATCTGGTCAACAATGGGATCAACTAATTAGACAGGCTGATTTTGCATACAATGACACTGTGAACATGACCACATGTAAGAGTCCCTTTGAAATTGTGTATGGCCTACACCCTAGAGGAGTCTATGAACTAAGAGACTTAAAGGATGGAGTTAAAGGGAGTGGATATGTTGAAGATTTTGCCTATGCTATGCAAGAGATTCATGATACAATCAAGAAGACACTAGCTGACAACACTATGAAACACAAGAGTAAGGTTGATGAGGGTAGAAGGGAAGTCAAATTCAAGATTGGAGATCTAGTAATGGTGCATCTTAATAAAGCCAGGTTACAAAAATGAGTCCCTCACAAATTGCAGATGAGAAGGATTGGCCCATGTCCTATAATAGCCAAATATGGAGCCAATGCCTATAAGGTGGAGTTACCAGAAGATAGTGGACTGTCCCCTATCTTCAATGTTGTAGACCTGGTTCCTTATTAGGGACCAACCCCTGATCATGAACAAAGCTTAACTGAAGTCATTCAAGATGTAGATGAACTTCATTTACCTTCTACACCAGGCAAGAAGGCAAACAACATACTGGATTCCAAAGTTTATAAGAAGACTAGAACCAAGGAGTATAAGGAACATTTAGTCAAATGGCAAGGGAAAATGGATGCAGATGCAGCATGGATCAAAGAATCAAATTTTAAAAAGTTGGGCATTGACCTCAACTTACTTAATCCAAGGATGGATTGAAATCTTTCACTTGGGGAGGATGGTGCAGGAGCACCTAGGCTAGCCTCCTAAGCCTTAGTAATTTTGGCTTGTATCTGACCTTTGCCAAGTCAGAAGTGTGTTTAATTTGGACCTTAGAAGGTCTTGCAAGTGTGTGATTAGGTGGATTGATAGTTAGTATCTAATCCAACCTAGTTTAGTTAGGTTCCTTTATTGCTAAATTTTGGCTTGATTAGGGAAATGAGTCTAAATGTGTCTTAAACCTTGGCATAGTAAAGAAGATGCCTTATTAGGCTTAAATGAGGTTATTTATTTGAACTAAGTTTGATAGAGGCCCAAGAATATAGGTTACCTCATTATGGCAAAAGATGCTAAAAGTTGTCATGACAACATTTGCAACTTTGTGAAAATGTTGCATGCAACTCGACCACATTGGATCCCCACCATTCTAGGAGTGGGAAATGAATTTCAAGGCCTAAAAAGATGGATAAAGTATCTTATGATACCTAAGGACTCATGTTTGAAGTCAGTGGTGAATGCAAGGAAGTTTTTGATTTGAATAGAAGCTTTGCTACTCTAGTTTTAGAGGATACCCGAGCATCCTTGTGTGATAGTGTATTCATATGGATTGAACTCATTGATTTAGCTTTGGATCTATGTAGATAGGATAGATATAATACTTTTTCTTTCTTTGTACAAGTATTTTAGAGTTATTTTAGTGTCAGTAATAAATTGATTAGTGTTTAGATAGTCTACTGGTCCAGTCCAGGCTGGTTTGTGTTTCTATGGCTCCCCCATGAAATCTAACCATGCGATCCTCCTAAAGTTGGATGAATATTTTAGGGGAGTCAATTTACATTAGGAATATGAAGGTAGGAGTCCTGAAGAGTCAATCTTCTAATTTTATAGTCATGCCCTAGGCGAGACTAGTGTGCCCGGTTAGAGGTGTGACAATGGAAAAATATGTGTTTGCATGCAGGGGAAAAGAAGACTGTAATGAAAAAGAATGGTTCCAGATAGAATATAAGTTTTCAATTCATGTTAGTGAGATTGAGGATTGATCAATCCATTTGGTTGAGTTTCAAGCAAGAAATTAGTAAAGTCCTAGAAATTAGGCCTATTAGCTCTATTTTTTAGGAAGCATGTATATAGAGGTCATAGAACCCTAAATCCTCCTGAATCTTTTATAACTTCCAAAAGGGTACTCAAATTTTTTGCAGGTTTTTTGGGAATTTTTGGCTTGAAATGGGAAAAAGACCCTGTCAAGGGCTACAAGGGAACTAGGCCTCTATATGACTAGTTCTTGAACTCGATTGAGAAGAGCTTTGTGATCCATAAAAAGGATTCAATAGGAAACAAAATGAATTATTTCAAGGTATTTGGAGCCCCTGCAACCACATTGGGTATTTGTGAGAGAAATGCACTTAGAGTCTTCTAGGTGTTTGAAAGCATTAAGAAAAAACTAAAGGTGAATGTCCTTCAAGACTAAGCACAAGGAGATTGACTCTTAGAATAGAGTTTGGAAGAGTTTTAGGTTGGTCACCTAAGACTAGTAAGATCCTAGAAGAGAATAGGATCCTTTGGAGAGGACAAGCGAGGTCCTAATAGCACTTGTGTGAGCACACCAATAAGAACATACACCACTCCCTCTCAGTGTTCCCATTCCTAAAAATTGGTATCAGAGCTCTGGTCCTTTGAAGATAAGTTTAACCACTTGAGGAGATCATGGATAAGGGAGAAATGAAATATCTAAAAAAAATCTTGAAGCAGCTCTTGAAGACCTTGACAGATCTGAAAAAGAAATTGAAGAACTGAAAGAAAAGGTTAGTGATTCTCAAGAAGTCATTAAAAGATAGAGAAAAGACTTGAAAGACTGTTCCACAAGTGATTTGGGAAAAATGGTTAAAAAGCTAAATGAGGAAAACACATCTCTGAATTATTAGATTGAAGAGTTCGATGAAAAGCTACTTAACAATCAAGAAGCCTATGAAGAATAGGTCAAAGAAAATAAGCAGTTAAATAAAGAACTAAGGCAAGCAAACATGAAAATATTGGAATTAGAGAACATCAAGAAATAGATGGAATCTAAATTGACTGAGGCAAAGAATTGTTAGGAATAAGGTGTCTCAACCTTGGATAATTCCTATTCTTATTATTTGTTTTGTAAAATGTATTTCTTGCAAATAATGTTGATGTGTCGACATCTTGAATTGTGTGCAAGGAGATCATGACTAAAACGGTTATGACGGATTCTTATGACACGTAAGAGCTATGTCAGGAAGATTCAATGACAGGTGACTTGATATGTGGCAACTGATAAATTAGAGTACTGTACACTCTTCCCCAATCGTGGGTGAAAATTTTTTTGGGGTTCCTATTTTCTCAGAGAATGGTAAAACCCTAATACGTTTATCTTTGGGAGTAGCCCTAAAAAGTGAAGCGCATGATATAAGCTTTTTTAGGGTTGCGAAGAGCTGTGATGCGAGTGTATTGTTGGAACGTTTTATGGTACCGTGATTTGTCTTCAAGGGTTTTGAAATCTTCTGAAAGAACTTGCATTGCAAGTGTATTGTAAGCTGTAAAAGTTTTGATCAATACATTGTGTAGGTTTTGGAGTGCTGGGGTTTTTACTGAAAGGTTTCCCCAGGGTATATCATTGTGTCATTCTCTATTTTTCTATATGCATGGTATGTGGTTGCAATATCTTTGTTAAAGTAGTTAACGAATCTAAAATTGTAAGGATTTATAAGAATTTGCACAATACTCTCCTATAGAGATTAGCGTAGGAAGCTATTTCTGCACCTGAGTTTCCTTACAAGAATCATATTAACAAATTTCATACAAGTAAGGATCTAATAGAGTCACAGTTGTATGCTCAGAAGATAAAAGGAGATACCACTGGTGTTGAGTTCAATGAAGCCCAAGTTTAGATTGATGCTATGCGAGATAAGATGAAATCTCCTAAAGAACCTACAGAAGCAAAGAAGATTAATGATCATACTAAAGCTAAAGCAGAACAATCTAAAGATGAGCACAAGCTAGTAAACAAAACTTGTTATGCCTGTAACAAGCATGGTCATATAGCAAGAGATTGTAAAGAGGTAAGACCCTTTAATGGCTATTGTTATTCATGCAATAATTTTTCTCATAAAGCTATGAATTATAGATCAAGTCAAATAAATTAGCATCGCCAAAGTTAGATAACTCATCCTCAGCAAAATGTTAGAAGTTCTTAGAACATTACATGTCAGATGTGTAACTATAATGGTCATTCAGCTAGACAATGCAAAATGGTAACTCACATCAATGCGCCAAAGAATATAAGGCCTCTAGTCATTTGTCACTCATGCAACAAGGCTGGACACATCTCAAAGTGTTGTAGATCAAAATCGCAGAGACAGGAAAGCCCTAAAAAGTCAGAAGGATTAATACTAGATGAAGCCGGAGAAGTCAAGTTTGTGAAAGCTACAGAAGATGCGAGCTTGATCTAGAAGGATTTAAAATCAGATAATGTTGGTGAAATAGTTGAGGATGCATCCACAATGGACGCACCTCCTATTTATGGTTAAATGACCCTCATGGTCATAGGGGGAGCTAGATTAGCTCTAGACCCCTACGTGGCTGGTATACTCACTCTCAGAGAATGTGCCTTGGACTACAACTATTTGGAGACTATGTGATGTAGTATGCAAGAGCGCACTACCTAATTAATAGTAGAGACAAAGAACAAAATTCACAGTTACATTCTATGTTTACGTGGCAAGCATTAATGGCAGAAAAGTTTCTTTATAGCCATCAAAGATTCATTATTCACCCATTACATTCTAAGTTGAGCGATTGAAGAGCACAGAAGATCAAGCAGTTGAGTTGTGAAGCATTGTAGTTGAATTTATCAGCGAAGAAGGAAGATTGATTATTGCAAAGCCCTAATTTGGACGTGACGATCCAGAAACCCTAGGAAACCTTTGTGAAGTGATAAATCAAGTAAGTCATGGCTACACCAATTGTATTTGATGTTACTGAAAGGAAAAGATATGTGTTTAAGAAGCATCCCTTCAAGTCCATCGTAGATGACCTAGAAGGAGCATTTTCAAGAACCCCAATGGGAGTTATGCATGTAGAAGACATACGCGCATATATATATATATATATATTGCAAGAAAGAACCGGTTGGTTTAGATAGAATTAGGTCGCACCTAGAAACCATGATGAACCCGAACAAAACATTCACTGAAGAGTTCACGCACCTTGAGAATCACCCTATCATTGAGTATGCTATAGTGTTTGAGTTTTATGAATCCGAATGGATTAAGATCTTGTTGAGAAGGATACATGATGACCTATTTTGGATAGGTGAAATTCCAGTTAGAATCATAGTTGATCTCATTCATGAGATGACTAGTCTATCAAAGATAGGTGCCATTCTTCCAATTGGTAAGGATGCTAGAAAATTGGTTGAGCAAGCCTGCAAATCCCGGAGTGATAAGCGCGGGATGAAAATTGATTCAATTGAGGAGAAGAACATCAATTGATGTCTATGATACTTGGGTACAGATTTCAACATACAAACAAGGTCAATAGTGTGTCTGCAGCCACTATTCTTGCAGCCATCAGGATAGTAAAAGAGAATGGAGAATTCAACTTGTGTGAAATCTTGTGCACACAGTTGATGGACAACATCAGGGAAATCAAGCATGACAAGACCAAGATATTCAAGTTTGGGCCTTTGATAATCTATATGTACTTTCATATAGTTGGGAAAGTATCAGATTTATACCTTGACAAAAGTTTACCTACAATGCCAAAAATATGTCTTAAGGCATCAACTAAGAGTACACTAAAATATTATATGGAGTTAGAGTTAAAAACATTCAGGATAAAGATGCAGATGAGGCATAGGATATCTAAAAGTATTGTTGAGAAATACAAGGACAATATTTGTTTTATGGTGGAAACAGGCATTACTTGTATGGAGGCTATTGAGCCTAGAACTAAGTGGATTCATCCACTTGGATATGAAGTGGAGGAGCTAGTTTTGGAAGCTTATGAACAAGTCTTACTATCGGCGCCCAAAGATCCCAATGAGCCAAGATGGGAACATATGAGGAAAAGACTAGATAGGTTGATGCAATCCTAAATAGTGTTGCAACTAAGAGGAAAGCCACCAAAATCACCTTTGAGATTTTGAAGATCCATGATGTGACCCAAGAAGACCTGGATAAAGCTAGAGAAGCAAAGATAGCTATGCAAATAGAGAGTGCATCCAATGTGGAAGCCAAAATAGAAAAGACTAATGTTCCTAAATTGAAGAAAGTAAAAATTGAGAAAATTGATGATCCAAAGGTAAAGGAGAGTAAGATAGATGATATCAATCCTGTGCCCACAAACCCAATTGACTTGGAGTCCACCGAAGCATCTCCTAAGATGTTTAAGAGGAAAAAGCAACCAGTTACAAGTCATCCATCAACTAGAGCCACAAGAAGTAGAGGCAAAAATGTGCAACCACCTCCTGAGGTAGGATTCTTACCAAGTTTACAAGTGTTGAGATCAAGAGTGGTTGATGAAGGTAGACTTGATCAGATATCTAAGTTTTATGATAGATATCATGATATTGACAAGTCTGAGATCCATGAGATGTTGATCAAACATATGATCAAATTTAAGAGGACTATGCTAGAACTGAAGATAGTCATCCTAGATAAAGTATGGGACATTTTGGACACTTTGAAGAGACAAGCTACTAAAGAAGACATCAGAATAAGAGAAAAGACACTGAATGACAATCTGCCAGTGTGTTCAGTAGAGGAAAAGGTCTTGTTAATGGATTTGGTGAAGCCGCACCTAAGGACAAAAATGAGAACATTGCACATAATGAACAAGGATTATGATTTGATAGCCAAGGAGACTGAAAAAGCCTTTGAGAAGGTGTTCCTTGAAAAATGCATGCAACCTACATCTGCACCCATCACTCAAGCACCTATTGAGCAAGCTAAAGTAGCCGAGGTCACAAAAGCACCTATGAAAGGTCCACATGACTCAGCGCCCATAGTGTCAGTGCCTACAATTGAAACAAAGTCTGCGTCCATGCTTGAAACACAAGAAGATGCCACAATAATGATTGATAATGTGGAAATATCAATGGTGGCCACTAACAAAGACTTAGACAAATGTGAGGAAACCTTTGTAAGTACACAAGAGGTAGAAATACTATGCGGTGACAATTCACCTAAGCAGCAAGAAGATGTGCTAATTGAGGATATAATAAGACAAGAAGAAAAAGAGGAGAAAGAAAAAGAAAAGGAGAAAGAAGAAGAAGAGGAGAAAGAAAAAGAAAAGGAGAAAGAAGAAGAAAATGAGAAAGTAAAGGAACCAATAGATGAACCCTCTATTGAAATGTCTACAAAGATAAAAATAGAAGTGATGGACAACACACCTATCACTCGCATACAATCAGCAACATTGTTGTCAAGTTTGACCCCTGACACTACAAGCTTGGACTCTTGGGGAGAAGAAGACCTGATCAAGATCAGTGTCCTTTCTATGGAGAAGACCAAGGAGAAACAAGTGATGAGGAATCCTTTGTTTGTTGAGTCAGTAAATATCCTAAACAATCTGCTACCAATAGAGAAGAAGGTAACAAAAGTACATTTTGTGGATGATGTCAGTACCATCCTAACAAGCTTCAAGGCAAACTTCTCTTGCCTAGAAGAATCAATAGCTAAGGTAGTAGAAGAGAAGTATCTCAAGAAAAGATTGAATGAATTAACTGCAAACTTTGCACTTAACCTCAACTCTCTAAAGGTTGGTCAAGCTTCATTGAAAGAATTTGTAGCAAAAGGAAGGAAAATCATAGCAGATTGCATGAACCAAGACAAGCTGACTGTAGACCTCTACAAGAAAATTAAGGAAGCAAAAGTTATGATAGATAAAGTGAGGAAATCAGTAGAAGACCCCTCTACAAATGTAAACATGTGTAACAATGTATACTAGGGACAAGTGGACAAAATAGAGAAGGTAGAGAAATAAATGTCCAAGATAAGGGCAAGGCAAACACAGCTAAGAAATGCTCTTGCACCTTCATTAGATTTATTGAACCAAAACATCAAGGAGATCGATGCCACTATGGTGACATATGATCAAGGTCTGAGTAAAAATTTGGAGAAGATGGAAAAGTTGACATATGCTTTGTGCGCCCATCTCCAGACAATAGACTCATTGAAGAAGTTTTCACAGAATGAGATGGCAAACCTTTAGATAGCCTACCCGGATGTATTAACTATGTAAGTACTTGTAGATAAATTTTTTAGCACCTTTGTCATTAATGTCAAAGGGGGAGTATATTATATGGAGAATATGGAGTTTTTTATATGATGTAAAGGGGAGGATAGTCCATAGTGAAAGGGGAGATATAAGTTAGAGTATGCATTAGAAAATTTTGTATAAGGATACAGTTAGTAACTTCTCCATATTCCTTTGTTGCCATTAATGAAAAAGGGGGAGATTGTTGGAAAGTTGACTATACTAAACTATATGACTATATTTAGTGTTGTCATTATGGAAACAAAGTCATATGAAGTTTTGGAGTCAGCGCATAATGTAGAAGATCATAAATATGGCTAAGTATGGAAGACTAGATAGTTAGCAGAGCACCAGGTGAATAGAGCATCAGCGCACATGTGTATGATAGAGTTATGACATGCACACTTGAAGATAAGCTTCTATGTATGTATTCATACTAATTCTAAGAGCACATGATGATATGAGTCAACATGAGGAATTTATAGTCGGATGAAGTGACACAAATAGTAAGCAACAAAACAAGAATAGAGCATGGAGCCAACTGTTGTTATTTTGACTAGCGCGTGTAATATTATTTTGTAAAGTCTATGCACCTATTTTATTTAGGTCATAGACATGTTAATATGATTATATATAAACACACTTGAGCCAATTCATTTGGAAGCGTTGTATGTAATTAGTTATAGGCCGACTTGATGAAGAGTTTTATATGTGCATATAAATAAGACATGTGCCCTTGTAATTTAGTATGGCATGAGATATAGAGATCGTAAGAGGTAGAGCAGAGTATGTGAAGAGAAGTTAGAATGTGGTAGTGCTTTAAAAGATGCTAAAGCATAGACGCACAAAAGGAACTGATCAAACAAGCAGTGTCAAAACAACAATTCACCTTGCAGATATAGTGTGTATCTGAGATTCAGAAGGTTGTAGCCTTCACCACTTGAGCAGTGAGCTCTAGGAAAATGTGTCCCCACCCCTAACAGGGTTAATTGTAAAAGAATCCTAACAAGGTCTAACCCTTGACCAGGTCACTATACTAAAAGCATTGTAAAGAACAACTCCTAATAGGGTTGCAAGATCTTCTAATAGGGATCATAAAACACTAGTACAGTTCTTAGTGGGTGTCAATTCCCACCGAGGTTTTTACCTATTTGGGTTTCCTCATAATCATATTTGGTGTTATGTGTTGTGGATATTTAATTTACTTCCATTGATTTTTAGTTTAGTACTTAAGCAATAAAGTTAAGATTCAAGATAGCAGAAAAAGTAATTAAGTATAGAACATTGATTTTGTTGGCATAATGGTTAGCGCTCCCCTCGGGATTTGTGACATGGCTTAACCACCTCTTATGTCTTCTATAAGTCTAGTGGTTGTATCGGGCATTAACAGGTCGATCTTTTGGTGCAACATCAACCACTACTTGTAACAAGTTGTATCAGAGATTGGTCATAGGTTCGAATCCCCTCAGGTAGCACTAAGGGGGAGATTGTTGGCATAATGGTCAGTGCTCCCCTTGAGATTCGTGACATGGCTTAATCGCCTCCTGTGTCTTCTATAAGTCTAGTGGTTGTATCGGGCATTAATAGGTTGATCTTTTGGTGCAATGGAAACCACTACTTGTAACAGATCCCCTCCCCCCTCTCAGTGTTCTCATTCCAAACAAATTTTTCCTCTTCAGGTAAATAACCTATAGTTTATCCCTTTGTCCTAATCATTTAATTAAACTAATTCTCCCTTCCTTATGTATCCCACGATTAATAAATTGGTCACCTTTTTGAATTATGAGATTTCTCAAATTCCTAATTTCCTAATTTCTAATTTGGAGGGAATAATGAGTATTCAAAATTCAAAAAAATTCAACTCTTACATCCTTCCCCCTAACTGTGCTTCATCTCCTACTAATTATATTTTTCATTTCTTACACCTTTCCCTCCACTTTTTCTCCCCTAATTGTGCTTCTACTTGCCTCCACCTTCCCTTCCATTTTCCCTTTAATTTGTGCATTCCAAAATGCATTTCTTCATATTATCATAATGTGTCATAATATGTCACTTTTCTAATTTGGCTCCTTAATTATGACAATTTACTAATTTGTGCCTTCAATTTGTCATAATCATTACATCCTTCCAATTTGTGCACCTAATTTCCATTTCTATATTTTGGCTCCAAATCTCTATAAATTCAGCCTAATTTGCTCTAATTTGAAAGAACCACACTCCTAGCATTCTCATGCTATAATTTTTTTTTCAAATTTTTAGTGCATTTTAGTCATTATCAAGAGAAACATCATGTCCCATTCAATGGAGAAGAAAGGAGAACATGGAAGCTACATTTGAAGGGTGTTTTATGTTGTTTTGTGTTTATGTTTTTACCTTCTTTTCAAATGGCTTTCATGATAGGATTAGATTAGGTTAACATGTGTTTTTGAGGTTGTAGTTGCCTTCATATTCTCACTATACCTTTTTTGGTCTTACATTTGGTCAACCCGACATGAAAACATGTCTAACTAACTGAATTTTGATGTTTTGTGCATTTCCATGTCCTAGTGAAGTCCTACGCACTTGGTTCTTTATCCTCTGTAGTTGGGCCTAGTTTTTGTGCACTTGGTGCTCTTTTCTATGCACTTGGTGCTCAAAAGTGCACACTTGGTTAAGTTTTTTCCACATTTGGTTGGGTTTTCTACATAGTTGGTTCTCAGGGTTTTGAATCAGGGTTTAAGGTTCTAGTTTATACTTTGATGTTTTTTGTTTCACTTTCATTCTACCTCAAGACTATAAATGAACATTAGATGGCTTAAAAAAAACCCTAAATGAACCTCACACTTGATTTTAGGTACCTAAAAAGAACTCCACCTTTCAATTTGGTGCTTTAAAATGCATCACACCTAGTTAGGCTACAAATTCAAAGTGTTTCAATCAATTTGCTTTCAAATCAAATATAATTTGCATATAGGATAATTAGGGGTTTTCAAATTGGTTTCAATCTACTCAAATCTTTCTAAAATGTCATAAAATGAACCCTAATTACATATTCATTGAGTCCTATATGATCAATTTTGACAAAGTATTTAAAATTTACAAGTTTTTAGTCAATTTTAGGTCTTTGATTATAAGTTGTGCACTTGGTCAAGTGTTCTACGCACTTGGCTAGGGTTTCTGCATATTTGGTTCTCAATTTTTTGCAGTTGGCCTTCTACATAGTTGGCTCTTTGTGTTGCACTGTTGGTTGAAAGTCTTGCCTAGTTGGTAAAATCCATGTTTTTGATGCTCAAATCTGCTTATTCTACCTTTATACTTGTATTTTTTCATTTAGATTAGTAGATTTCTATGTTACTGATGATCTTTGTAGCCTTTTGGAAAACATGGTATAAAGGTTTGATCATAAACTACAAGTGTGTTTGATGTAGGATGCTTGACGAAGACCTTGTGTGTCTTCCTAAACTTTCATGTCTACTTTTAGTAGTTAGAAAATAATTCAATTTGGTGCTTAAAAAGAACAACTTTTCTTATGTGTTTGAGTATTTTCTAGATTTTTATTCTAATAATTATATGAATGTATCCTCTCCCCTCGCCTTCATTGATCTTGGGTGTAAGAGAAATTCATACAATTCTTTTAAAGGGTCTGCCTCCCAAGACTTGCTTTAGTAGAGCCAATGAGAGGGAATGACCCAAGTGGGAAGAAGGAAAAGATAGCCTCTTCCACCCACTATAAATAATACCTCATTGAGATCAAAGTTTTGAAGTTCAAGCATATCTTGTGCTTGTTATTTGTGGGGCTATAGGTCTCAACCATGATTGCATGATCACGTTGCCTTATATGATTAACCTAAGATATCTTTGCACGGATGTCATGACTAAACACCTTTGTTGTAGTGGCCAAATAAAACCTTTCTATTTACTAATGCGAGTAGTCACCCATGTCCATAAAGACATACCATGCTTTTGTGTCTCTTGGTAGAGACAATGGTCCCTTGGGAGGTGATGACCCTTGGGATTCAAAGCTTGGTGTGCCTGAGAAGTGAGTGCATTGTAAGGGTGAGCTCCTACCACTACGAATCTAGGTTGTCTATCTTGAGTAGGCGCAAGTGAACTTGTTCAAGTGGGAATTTAGTGAATATTATTATTTTCGGCCTAAGTTGTAGTGTGATTATTTACTTTTTGACAACAATCAATTTGTCTAATGTGTTTTGTGTGAGTGCTCAAACATTTCAAGATAATTAAGAACACATTAAAACCAATCAAAACTTTTTCAAATCATTCCTAAATATTCAATTTATCACAAACCCCTTTTTTTAAACCTTTGTGAACATATGGAGTCTCAATACATTCACCTTGGAGCCTTGTGGAATGTGTAGTAGTCCTGATTTTGCATCCCCATACATTAAATTAGTCCCTTTGCATTTTTAATTTCAATCCTTGGCATTAGTCCTCATTATAGTCCCTTTTTCATGAGTCCTTATTTTTTCACTTAGATCCTCTTCAAAACTTTGTAAAATCCCACAAAAATCCAAATCCTAGAGTCTTTCCTTGTGTTATTGAAAATGGGATCTTGATTTGGTCCCTTTGTCCCTTTATCATAATTGTCAAGCTCTATCATTTGGTCAAACTCCACCTTTGTCGTGATGGATTTGACTTAGTCCCTTTATCCAATTATCCTTTGTCCCTTTGATTCCCTTTTTAATTCAAGATCCCTATTCAATTTCCTAAAGTTATACTCTTAGGTTTGCATTTTCAAAAGATTTTTCAAAGTCCAAAATCCCAAAAACATAGTTGCATTTTGCATAATCATCCAAAAATCCTAAAACCCAAAAAAAATGAATTTGTTTCATAACCCAAATTTGCATATCATTTCAAAATTCTTTGCATACCTTAGGTTGCATTCTCATTCCAAAGTCTCCTAGAAAGAAAAAAAATTGTATTTTGCATATAGACATCATGCCAATTTTCAAAAGGTCCCAAGCATAATAAAAGCAACAAGATACTTATTAACCTATGTTTACATCACAAGGAGGATCACAACCACCATTTGACCCAAGACAAGGTGTAACATTTCAAACCTAATAAATTGATCCAATCAACAAGAAACCTCCAAGAGAGATAACCCATACTTTTCATGACCCAAGACATGCAGTCACATTTTCACAAGTTCCTACCACCACAAAAACATTTTCCAATGTGAGACAAAGTGATGACATATATAACACGGGGTACCCCACAAATACTTCACCAAGTTATGGCATGATTCAATGGGGGCCTCCACCAAACTTTGAACCAATTTTCATGCTTGTGCAACCAAGATGTGGTAGTGTTCCACCAACACCTCAAGAGGAACACCAAATGATATTTGAATTTGATCAACCTCATCAAGGACCTCTTCAAATAGTATCTACCTCAAACATGGAACCAATGTATAATCTAGGGTCTATTTTTTATCAACCTAATCTATTATCACAAGTTGAATATGAAACCAGTGATTCACTAGAAACTTGTTTGTATTTTGAAGGCTTACAAACAAGTCACCTTTCACTTAAGGATTTACCAAAGGAACAAATTGATGAAGTTATTAAAGATAAGAGAATTCAAAAGACATTGGAGTACATCATGACTCAAGATCTAAAATGATACATCAAACTGTTAAAGAAATCAAATCCTCAATTAATATAGGAAGATCAAAATCAAACACAACCTACTTTCAAAGAAAATCAACCTTTGATTACTTTGGATGACAAAAAGGGGAAACAAACCTTGGATGAAACAACCACAAAGGTAATGAAAAAGAGACCATGATAGGAATTTAATATCAAAATTCCTTAAAAGAGTACCTTTGGATAAATTAATAACCCCTTATTTGATACAACATATTGTCAAGGAATAGTTGGTGTTAGTAACACTTCCAAAACATATCCTAAAAGGACATTAAGACTTGATTTTAAGAAACGTATTCCAATAACTCAACAAGAAGTACCAAAGGATACATTTTCACTTTCTTTGGGGATGCCACATATACCCTCTTTGGAAGACAAGAACCATGCACAACAAATTGGCCCTTTATTATAAACATATCCAACAATGCAAGAGAAGACTTCAACTATTACATCATATAAAGGGAAAATTGAAAGTATACCAAGGGTATCTATAGTATAAATGATAGATGAGTCTCGTGTAACAACCACAACTATGCCAAGTATGTCACTTGAATCAAATAAGAAAAGCATTATTGACATTTCACCAATTCCACCAAACTAGGAAGGACCCTACATAGTCACTACAACATACAAGTTTGGAGTCTATCAGCTTGTAACACCAGATGGAGAACCAATGCCAGAAGTGGTGAATAGCATGTACATCTACAAGTATTACACATGATCCTAAAAAAAGAACAAAGCAATTGGAAAAAAATAACAAAAAAATAGCAAAAAAATTGAAAGAAAAACCAAAAAAAGTGAAAAAAAGAAAAAATTATTGCCTTGATAAAACATGGTAAACATACATCTTGGCACACAAGAATAAAAATAAAGAGAAATATTTCATCCAAAAGTGAAAACCTAGAAAATAGGTGCTTTGGAAAAATACTGTGGTGAAAACATGGCAAATAGGTGTTAGGCATAGTAAGTCATTGCTCCAATATCTATCTTGACTCTACATGATGTTTACTCATGTTTTCCCTGATCATATCCTTAGCCATGAATCATCCCTAGTGCCCTTTTATGGCATGTAATTGGTTAATAGACTTTGTCATTTCCTTAATGAAACTAGTTTTTACATATCTCATCCCTGGCCTTTGTATATAGTTTGTGTTGTATCTGGGGGCATTTTCCTTGCATTTCTCAAATTTGAATTTGAACTGGGGGAAAGTCCTCGAACATGGTGGGTATATGGATTACTCGCTTTATCGAATTGGAGATAATAACATGTAAATACTTAAAGACCTTAAAAAATATTAAAAATCATATAAAGACATGAAAAAATCATAAAAATCATAAAATGACCTGAAAAAATCCTAAAAATAATATAATGGCCTAAAAAAAAAACTTAAAAATCATATAATGACCAGAAAAATACTTAAAAATCATATCCTTGAAAATCACTAAAAAGCATAAAAAGTCCTAAAAAATCTCAAAAAATCAGACAATGTCTTGACAAAAATACTAAAAAGCATTAAAAAATCCTAAAAGATCTCTAAAAATCAGACAAAGTCCTGAAAAAAATTCTAAAAACTTGTAAAAAGTCCTAAATAAATCATCACAAAAAATTCAAATATTTCAAAAAACCCCAAAAATTTGAAAAGTGCTTTTAAAATATGCAATAAAATTATACATATTCATCTTCCTTTTGTGGCATGACCAACATGTATGCATACATGAATTGAAGACGCATAACAATGCGCTTCAACACAATAAAGTTTTAACAAACAAAAATTTGAATCATTTGATCCAATACTCAATCTAATTGAACTTGTTCAATTTGTCAACCTTCATGTTATCAACCAATCAATCTATCAAACATCTAGCCTTTCAATCGATTGATCGATATCAAACCATCAAACAAAAGCAAAAAAAGAAAGCAATAATAAGATCAGAATGGTTGTTGGCTCACATGTATCGGTGAGTATTTTATATTTTCTTGATTTTCTTTTTGGTTATGTTCCTATGCCACTTGATGATATTAGTCGAGTTATAAGAGTGGTCGGGATGATTCAATATTATATTTTATGTTGTGTCTTCTACCTAATGGATGTTTGCATGAAATTCTGGGACATGTCTTCCATATGCTTCAGGATCAATAAGATCATTCTCTATATGCATCAAGTTTGTTTTTATGCAAAAGGATTGCATTATCGTTGTAGTCCTTTATGCCATGATGCGTCGCATCCATTTTTCTCTATAAAAAATAAATCTCTTGCAACATAAATGCACTTTAAGAAAGCAACTTTCATCTCTTACTAACCTTTCTTCATCTAATTTTTGAATTTTGCTAACACTTCTTCAGTTAGTCCTTGTAGTCACCATGGTCTAGTGCTCTAGTACACAAAAACAAGTGCATTATGTAATACCCCAAAATTGGCACCTATTTAATTTCATCAATTTTGGTGCATTATCTCGATTTTACATCACCAAAGTCCTAGTTCCCTAGGCAATTTTCTCTCTCATATCTGACTTAATTTGACTTGATGTCAATTGCAAAGACCATAAATTGCAATAATCAAACGCTAAAATAATTCCTAAGTCCTAGACTTTATTTGGCTAAATAATCTCTATGATAAGTTAATTTAATTATGAAGTCCTAAGTACTTTTAATTAAATTAAACTCCACCCCCTTTAGCTAAATACCCTTGAAAGGAATTAATAAATATTTAGTTCAATTGAATGGACATCTCTTTATTTGAATTTAATAATTCAAATTACTCGAAAGGTCACTCCCCACATGTGGCAAATTTCATTCTTTTAATTAAATAATTCATACCTTTTTGTCTCAAAGGGGAATGAAGAGTCAGGAGTTTCAAATCAAGAAACTCTTCATTCCTCTCCCGAGCTTTTCTATTTAATGAGCCTCTTCTTCTCATTCAAAAAAAAAGACAATTTTGAGAGTAAAGGCACTATAGTGAATTTTTTATTGAATTTCAAGCTTTCATTTGCAACTAGTTTAATTTCTCATTTTATGTGTAATTGCATTTCTCATTTAGATTAAATTTGTTTAATTATTCTTAGATTAAGATAATTTTTATTCCAAAATCAAATAAAAATCTGCATTTCATATTTCCTTTCAAGTACTTTAGATTAATTGCATATTTCTCTCAAAGTATTCTTAGATTAATTGCATTCATCTTAGTTTGATTCTAAGCTTTGCATATCATCTTTATGGCTTTCTTGGAAGATCCTCCGTTGTAGTAGCGGTCTGATGGTTGTTGGTTCTCCAATCTGAGAGCGATTATACACCCCGCCTGCATAGGAGGCAACAAGTCACTTCCTCACGAATTTCGGATTGAATAATTCATATTCTCTTCGTAATTTGACCATAGGAGTAATGACTATGTTGCGTATGTGGTTGATTTAGAGGTCACATTCAAGCACACACATTTTGGCGCCCACCGTGGGGCAGAAAATCTAATTTCTAGCCTCATTATCATTTTTTTTTTGACAAAAATTTAAGCTCTGTCGTGCATCCGTACTGTATGTGTACGGATCTTCGCGCGAGTATCCAGAGCATCCCGCGTGAAGTTTTTCTTCTATAGCACTCTTTCGCGCGATATTTTACTGTCTCGCCCCAGAGTTTGCACTTTCTCGCGTGCACTGGAGTACTTCCTCACGCAAGATTTTAGTTATCTCATGCCAGATACTGCACTTTCTCGTGCATATTTGTACTTTCTCGCGCTTAGTTATATTATAGTTTTTTCCAGTTTCCAATTTTCTTGTTCTTTCTGCTCTTAATTTCTGATAACTTCTGCTAACTGTTGATTTTTATCTCTCTGATATTTTACAGCATTAACAGTTTCTGCAGGACGCTTGTCAAAGAATTTGAAAACATACTAATGGTTTGATTGCAGGACGAATAGTTGAAGATTGCTAAAACGTTGTGTTTTTTTCCTGCTTTTATTCACATAGTATAAATAGGGCTCCGTTAAAATTTCTTGAGAATTTCGATAGTGAGTAGGAATTTTGGCTCTTCATTACATGGAGGTGATGACCATGAATGAATCCAGAATTCTAATGATCTTACTAATATGAAAAATTCTTGGGGAAGCGGAGAAAGTTAGTGAATCTTTAACATTTCTATTCGTCAGGGAATTATGCTCTTCTCTCCTTGAGAGAGAATCAAAAACCCAAAAGCGTATAGATTTGGTGAGGTGAAACTAACTCGGTGATGAACTTTCTTGATGTGTTTGGGTGAGGAAACGGGATAGAGAAGTATGCTCTTCTCCCTTTGGGAGAATCAGAAAATCAGACTCCTGAATCTAAACCAAGTCTAGTGTCACCTTTAGAGGGCCTGCCGGTATTGAACCTCCGGGAACGACCCAAGTGAGTACACACCTATTGTTGGTGATTCCACCTCACTATAATAAAGAAATTTTTGTTGATTCTAAAGACTCCAAAACCATGGTAACTTCCTTTTCATGACTTTGACGATCATCATGGAAAGGCCCTGTCTATTACACTGAGCGGCGCCGCTCCAAGCCCTGCTTGCGGGGGTGTGTGTTTTTCAGGTGTTGGTGTGGCTGTGAGGCCTCAACCCTGTATCAGGGGCATTGAAGGTTATTGTGAATGGAAGCCTAGTAAAAAACCTTCTTAGCTAGTGGCCTACCCGATTCATCTCCGAAAGGAGTCATTATCTTTGCGCAAGGAGGGGGAAGAATCTCTCTGTATGTTTATCATACACAGATTCCCATCATAGGCATACACCTGGATGTTTGGAGGTGGTTGCGACACTAGCCCCTGCTACAAGGGTAACCTTTGAACGTACATCGTTGAGTCCTTGGAAACACCGAAAACACGGGCGCCCTCTAGGGGGTGACATGGGTGTGTGAGGTGCACGTATGCATTCAAGCAATGGGGCAAAGGTTTTGGCTTCTCACCATTTTTTTTTGTAGGACTAGGCTATGTGCTTGTTATTGAGTCTTAAACATTGTCCATACATTATCAAACAAAGACTCCCCTGATGCTATCAAGTTGCTTTGTCCTTGATAGGTTTGTTAATGACTACTTCTTGCTTCACAAGTGCTTGATATAAACCATTGTGTCTTTAAATGAATGCTTGGAATCCTAAAATGAGTGTGTTGATTAAACAATTCTGTCAACCTATCAGGAAATTGGATTTTCTGTCAGACATCAGTTCAGACTGTACCTCAAAATTCAACTCAAACTTTGAAAATTGCATCAAAACTGTCAGATTTTGCCTGTTTCCCGCGCGAGCTTTTAGCTTCAGAGCACTTCCTCACGTGAGATTGTATTTTCTCACATGAAGTTCTGTGTTCTCTCTCATGAGCTATCATTTCCTCACGTGGTCAGGCATTTTCTCGCGTGAACCTGTAGTGCAATTTTCCAAAATAGAGACCTATTTGCAGTTCACTGTTTGACTTTTTATCTGGTCTGCTTTTTGTCTGGGGTCTATTTTTCTGCTTCCCTGTTGTTTACCATCAAAAACTGGTTGTGTTGAGTTAGGAATCGATCGACCTTTGCTTTGGTTCATGTTGTCTCTCATCTATTCATCTTATCTCTTTATGCCTTTTGTACCTCGCATTGCGATTGTCTTATCTCGGCTGTTCTAGCCATCTCTTTTTGACAATTCGTACCAGGTCCATCTTGCATCTTGGCTATTCTAGCCATTTATCTCTTTTTCGTTATCTTAGAGACAGAGCCTAGCTTTATCCCGAATCTTTGCTCATTACATCTTCATCTATGACTGTCACGACTCGAAGTGGTAAGACTTATCCTATCCAGAACGCTGATCAAGATCAAAGTAAATCTCATAATCAAAACATAGGTCATTTCCAATTTGTTGAGAAGTCTGAACTTTGTAAGAGTTCTTCAAATTCATCATTAAGCACTCCATAAGATAATTTGTCTCAGACATCTCCTCCGATTTTGCAAGAGTGCTTTAATCCTTTATTTTCGCAATCTAGTTCGTCACGCCAAGAACAAGACAACTCTTATTTTCAAAACAATTCATTGTTTTGTGGCTTTGGGAGATCATTTCCTTGGACGAAACCTATTATTGAAACTATTGATCCCACTGAAGATAGTGATTCATCTGAAGCTATTCACACACCAAAAGTTACATTGGCTACACCTTTTCGACATCGTTCTCATCACTTTACTGAAGCTTCAATTGCAGCACAAATTCATCTTGACAAGATGGGAACCAAGAACCGATTTGACTTTCAATCAGGCCAATACGGTCAAACTTATAATCAATACCATGGTCAATCTTCTCATGACCAAAATCAGACTCATCACAATTAGTCTCATAATGACGATCAATCTCGCAACAAAACTCAAGCTGATCAACAAGCAGCATATAACTATCGCCCTCCTCCTTATGATCAAAATCAAGATGATCAACAAGATCACACACAAAGCATATATGAGACTCTTGGTAACGAGGATGATGTAATTACTCAGAATGATATAAATGCTGCGAAAGCTAACAAGAATCTCATTAAAATGATGGAAATTATTCTTTTGGAAGATAAGGAAAAGTATTTTCTTGAGTTGGCTAAGCAAGGAGCCAAACTACCTCTGAATTTCCAAGTGGAAACTATTGTAGCTAAAGAAGAAGAAACTGAAACCGCTAAGCTACAAAAGATGATTCAAAGTATGCAAGATCAAATTACCCAACTGACAAAAGAAAAGGATAAGCCCACACAACAATTTACATTGGAGAATATATGTCCTTTTCCTTTTGATAAGAATGTTTACATGCCTCCTTTTCCAAGAGGAGTAGAGTTACCCAAATATGACAAGTACATGGGTACAACTGATCCTCAAGATCATCTAAGAGAGTTTGGTGCACTGTCCATGGAATTCATGCACGATCAAATGTATCTTATGAGACTCTTCCCCCGCAGCTTGGGTGGGCCAGCTATGAAATGGTTTTGCTGATTACATCCTGGTATTCAAACTTTTGACGAGATTGCCAATCTTTTTCTTCAGCATTATTCTCACAACATCCAACACCCTGTCAATATTCGTGACTTGTGTAATTTGAAACAATGACAGGGAGAACCTTTCTTGTCTTTTCTCCAGAGGTGGAGACAACTTTGTACAAAGTATCCTCGTAAATTGTCTGAATATGAGAAACTTGATATCTTTTTAGACAACCTTCTTCCAAACTTTGGATATCAAGTATAATTACAAGGTCCTTTGACATTTGATAGCATGATCAAACAAGCTGTGAGGATAGAAGCCTTTATGGTCAAAAAGGGAGAATTAATTCTGAATAAAGACAATAAACAAGGATTCTCAACGAACAAGGATAAAGGGAAGTCTGTAAACAAGAATAGAGAGGTGGTAAATGATGGAGTGGTTGATAATGTCACCGCAAAGCCTTCAAAGCCTGTCTTTAATCTTACTTCTAGCATACAGGCGACTAAGGCTGTCGAAAAGAATACAACAAATAATCAGCACAGTTCAAGATTTTCTAGAAACAAACCATGGGCTCCTCAACCTAAGCGTAATTTCACTTCTTTGGGAGAGCCTCTTGATGTAGTCTTTAAAACTCTCATACAAAATTAGATTCTCACTCCTTTGGACAAGCGAACTTATGACCCACAACCAAGACCTCACTGGTGGAATGACAATGATTATTGCGACTATCATCAAAATATTGGTCATAAGACATCCACTTGTCTTCAGTTGAGACATAAAGTTCAAGATTTGATTGACAGTGGTGATATTGTTGTGGATGGTCATAATAAGAATTCTGATCATCAGGCGTTTAAAGATCCTTTTCCTCCTCATGAGAAAGGAGAGTCTTCTACAACTAAGAACAACAATGCTAAGGTGAATTACACTTACCCTTCTACTGATAATGTTATTAACATGATTGAACCTATGGGAGTTGAATATTGTGATGTGATCACTTTTAAGGGGAGTGGTGATGCTCCCAAGCCTAAAGTTCCTTTCATCTTACGAAATTCCACATCTTGTTCATCTGAATCTAAACAAACTCAAGATTGTGCAACTGTTGTCACTCGATCACGTGGAAGAGTTGTTTTGAAAGGTCCCGATCCTCTGAAGCAAACTGTAGACAAGGATACTTCGAGACAAAGCACAGACAAGGTTGCTCCGAAACAAATGATGGATAAGATTACCACTGGCCCTACCAACAAAGCTTCTAAATCAACTCCCACATCTAGTGTTAGTAGTTATAGTATCTTAGATCAACTCCAGCGAACCAATGCTCAGATTACTATTTTTGAGTTGTTAAAAATCTCGCCTGCTCATAGGCAAATTTTGGATAAAGCCCTCGCTGAAGCAAATGTCCCCAAGGATCTTGATCTAAACCGGTTCCAATCTATGGTGGGTCACTTGACCTCACCGCATTATTTGTCCTTCTCAGAGGAAGATGATCATTCTTTGAACCACCTGCATAATGCTCCCTTACACATAGAGGTTATGATAGTTCCCAAACATGTCCATCGTGTGCTTATTGATAATGGCGCTGGTCTTAACATTTGTTCCGCTACATTGCTCACTCAGCTAGGTTATGATGAGGACTACATAGACTCCCGTAAGAAGATTACCATAAAAGCTTATGATGAAGAAGAACGCAAGTCCCAGGGTTTAGTTGTGCTACCTATCCACGTAGGTCCTGTTGAGAGAGATGTTACTTTCCAAGTGCTTGACATTCCTTTAGCATACAACATTTTGTTGGGTAGGCCTTGGATTCATGAGATGCAAGCTGTTCCATCGACATATCATCAATGCATCAAGTTCCCATTTCACGGGGCAGAAGTCACTGTACCCGCAAACACCAATCTCTCTTGTAATACTCTCATGCAAACTACAAATAGCTTTGTTCCTACCAATAGGGACTCCACTGAGTTCTATGACACTAAGCTTAGAGAAATGGAGAAAACTTTTAAAATTAAAGATACGGGCATGGGAGAATATCAAATGGAACCTGTGCTATCTCTAGCAGCTTTACCTCCCTCTCCACACTTCTATGGGAGACCTTCGGAAACTCATGGACCTTCTGATAATCCTCCTCAAACAATCTATGATGGTGCTTTTGTGCGAGCCTCCATACCTTTAGAAGATGAAGATGAGGAAAGAGCTATCAAAGCTTGGATCTATAAAGGAAAGGAGATATCTGAAACAACTACTCCTCCAGAGTTAGAACAAGAACCTTATAGTGAAGGTTTCAAAATCATGAAGCGCTTTGGATACAAGGGAAGTGGTCCTATAGGGGTAAATGATAATGGATTGTTGAAGCCTATTGAAGTTGTAGGTTGTAGCCCAAAGGACACTACTGGCTTAGGCTTTAAAAAGACTCCCTTTCATTTGGGGACCAAGACATTTATGTGGGCTCCTATGTCTGATTCCAAGCTTGAACCTGAGCATGAACAAGAAATTGAAGATACCACTCCAAAGATGAATCCAGAAAATAGCTCTGATGAAGATACATTTCCATATCCTATCCCTTTGGATATTGCAAAACTCCTTGCTGAACCTGATGAGCCTATCATACCTATTCATCTGGTAGAGACTGATACTGATACGTGCTCTGAGGCTGATTCTGAGAAAACTTCTTCAGTACATCAAGTTACATATGAGGAATGGAAAGTAGCATTAAATGATGATCCCAATTTTACAGGTGAGCAATATAGGCCACCATATTTTCAAAAATACTATCAACAAGAACAACTTCAGCAAGCCGTCAATGACAGAAGGAATAATAATGAGACTAATGATGCTGCTAATGAAATTCCTACATCAAGTATGGACTCACATGAATATGAGTTTGACTCTACATCCGATGCCACTTATGATGTAGACATAGATACTGTTCATGAGTATGAAAGACTCCTCGAAGTAGGTGAAGGGTCTGGCATTAGAACACAATAATTTGATGTTGTAGATGTCGACTTGTCTTCCGCTTCCGACGTAGGATCTCATAGGGATTCAAACACTCCTCTGGACAAGACTGCTCTAGCTCTTGACTTGCTTGTTAACACTTTTGAGGGTTATACCATGAACGCAATTGAGCCAGCCACTACTTCCCTTTCACTCCACCGTCCTGATCTAATAAACTGGAACTCCCCTCTCACATCCAATGAAGTCCTTACGTTCCAGAATGATTATGAACTAGCCTGTTACCTCCATGCTCTTGAACCTGTAATGTCTTCCACCAGCAAATACAACATCAGCATGACAGAAGGGGATATCAAGTATCTTAGTCAAAAAATAAAAAATAGAAAAAATAAGAGCTCTGATGGTGAAAACCACTTTGTGGCAGTATCAGAGCCAAAAATAGTAAAAATAAAATACGTATCTGAGGGTGAAAACCTCTTTGAGGCGCCCAAGGATGAGATACTTGATACTCTACCAAGCCATTTTCAAGAAAGATCATCAGTTCTGATTGAACTGACACAGCCAGTGAACTTGGGCACTGAGGCTACTCCATAGATTATACATTTAGCACAGTCATTATCTGCTGAAGAAAAAGAAGAGTTCACTAGATTCTTCCAACGCAAGAAAATAAACTTTGCATGGGGTTATTCTGATATGCCTGGATTGGATCCCAATCTAATCATGCATCATTTGTCCATTGCACCAGATGTCAAACCTGTTAAGCAGAAGCTTCGAAAGATGCACCCTCATGTGGCACTGTTGGTTAAAACTGAACTAGAAAAGCTCCTTAAAGCTAGTTTCATAAGAGCAATTGATTATGCCGAATGGATTTCAAACATTGTTCCAGTTACTAAACATGATAAGTCCATTTGTGTGTGTACGGATTTCAGAGATCTCAATAAGGCATGTCCAAAAGATGATTTCCCACTGCCTAATATTGATATACTAGTAGACATGACAACAGGATATGAAATGTACTCCTTGATGGATGGCTTCTTTGGCTATAATCAAATTAAAATTGTGCCAGAAGACCAAGAAAAAACTGCCTTCACATGTGCTTGGGGCACTTTCTACTGGAATGTTATGCCTTTTGGGCTTAAGAACGCCGGAGCAACATATCAGAGAGCTGTTACTACTATCTTCCATGATATGATGCACAAAACTATGGAGGACTATGTAGATGATACTTTAGCCAAGAGTATGCAGCGAAGAACTCACCTTGAAGATCTGGGTCCCATCCTTGACCGCATGGAGAAGTTTAGCCTTAGACTTAATCCCAAGAAATGTGCATTTGGAGTCACTTCTGGAAAACTCTTGGGTTACATTATCTCAGCCAAAGGCATAGAAGTCGATCCAGAAAAAGTTCATGCTATTATAGACATGCCTCCTCCTAAGAACATAAGTCAGATGAGAGGTCTACAAGGAAGGTTGCAATCCATTCGGCGGTTCATCTCACAACTAGCTGATAAGTCACAGCCGTTCACTAAAACTCTGCATAAAGGTGTCACCTATGAATGGAACGAGGAATGTGACAAGGGACTCAATCAAATAAAACAATATCTTGCCAATCCACCCATTTTGATGCCTCCTATCCATGGGAAGCCACTTATACTGTATATTTCAGCCACAAGTACATCTTTGGGTGCTCTCTTAGCTCAAGAAGATCAGAACAATAAAGAAAGAGCTATTTATTACATCAGCAGAACATTGGTGTCCTATGAAATAAACTACTCTGTTATTGAAAAAGCTTGTCTAGCTGTAGTGTTTGCCTCACAGAAACTGCGACATTATATGTTGGCTCACGCTACAAAGCTTATTACAAAAATTGACCCGCTAAAATACTTATTAAGCAAGGCTACTCTCACGGGTAGGTTGGCTAAATGGGTCATGATCCTCAGTGAGTTTGATATTGAATATGTGGAAAGGAAAGCTATTAAGGGACAAGCAATTGCTGATCAGTTGGCAGAGGCTCCTCTACATGATCACCAACCTTTGAACATTGAATTTCCAGATGACTCCATTCTGCATCTCACACATCAGTCTTGGAGTATGTTTTTTGATGGCTCATTCACTCAACAAGGATCAGGTGCGGGTATTCTGTTTATAACACCTCAACGCTATTCTTTGCCTAAGGCCTACAAAATGATGTTTCCTTGCACCAACAACATAGCTTAATATGAGGCTCTTATCAATGGTATGAAATTAGCCCTTGAATGGCGTATAAATGAGCTCCAAGTCTTTGGCGATTCTCAGTTGATCATTAATCAAGTTAATAATGTATATCAAACAAAGGATGACAAGCTAATACCCTACAAAAGAATGGTGGATGATCTTAAGTTATACTTTGCACATATTTCCTTCCAGCAGATTCCAAGAATAGATAATAAGGCGGCTGATGCTATGGCTACTTTGGCCTCAATATTACAAATGCCAGAAAATGACTTCAGGCATGAATTCCTAGTGGAAACATTATGCTACCCTGCCTATGACAATCCTGAATCCAAGATGATCTGTTCAGTCATTAGACATGACTCATCCCGCTACCACCATATTTACTCTTATCTTCGAGACCAAATTATCCCCGATACCTATACCCAGAATGAGAAACGTCACCTCATTCGTACTGCTTCACGATATGTTCTTATAAAAAATGACTTGTATAGACGGGGCCTAGACGGTACTCTACTTACGTGTCTAGAACCTGATGAGTCCAAACGTGCATTAGCTGAGGTACACGAAGGTATTTGCGGCTCTCATTGGAGTGGTCTGACGTTAGCTTGTAAACTTATTAGAGCTGGATACTACTGGCCGGATATGGAAAAAGAAGCTATCCAATATGTCAAGACTTGCAAGCAGTGTCAATATCATGGGAATCTGATCCACGCTCCTGCTAGGGAGCTCAATCCTCTCATTAGTTTTTGGCCATTTCAACAATGGGCTTTTGACTTGGTTGGTCAGATACACCCTTCTTCTTCAAGAGGACATAAATTCATAATCACTGCTATAGATTACTTTACCAAATGGGTCGAGGTAGTGCCTCTAACTATAGCTGATGGAAGGACTATTGCTAAGTTCATTTTGAACTATATTATTTGCAGATATGGCATACCTTCATCTATTATCACTGACAATGGAGGACAGTTTAAGAACAAAGATTTGACAGACTTATGCACTAAATTCAGGATCATTCAGCATTGGTCATCTATTTATTATCCTCAGGGTAGTGGACAAGCAGAAGCTTCTAATAAGACAATCCTAAAAATTTTGCACAGAACAGTTCATAAATCTGGTAGAGATTGGCATCTCCAAATTAATCCGGCTTTGTGGGCTTACAGAACAAGTATCTGAACACCAACGGGAGCCACTCCTTTTGCCTTAGTCTATGGGGCAGAAGCAGTATTGCCAATTGAGGTCGAGATTCTGACATTGCGAATCTCTCTGAAGGGCCTCATCACTGATGAAGATACCAGAATATCTAGGTTGCAAGAGCTTGAACTATTAGATGAACGTCGGAGGGTGGCGTTCAATCATCTTCGAGCATATCAAAAGAGAATGTCAAAAACATATAACAAGAAAGTCAGACAAAGGGAATTCCAAGTGGGTGACCTCGTCTTGAGGGAGAACCCCAAGAATCAGTAGCAGAGAACCCAAAAAGGAAAATTTGAACCAAACTGGCTTGGTCTATACATTATTACTATAGCATTTGGATCTGGTGCTTACCGCCTCTCCACCACTGAAGGAGAGCAACTCAAAGAGCCTATCAACGCTCTTCATTTGAAAAAGTTCTACAGCTGACATTCTCAGTATGCTCATGTACATACTTATTGATCCTGAAAAAATCCTAAAAATTGATATATTGCAAAAAATCCTAAAAATTGTAAAATGTCCTAAAAAATGATCATCTTAGTGAAAACCTGGCAAACAGGCACTTTGATGTATCTATTATCCTAGTGAAAACCTGGTAAACAGGCGCCTTGATAATACCAAAAAAAATAGAAAATTTCAAAAATACAAAAAAAATGAAATATTCAAAAAAATACAAAAAAAATAAAAAAAAAGAGAAAAGTACAAAAAATTGAAAAAGAGAAAAATGTGCCATTGATGAAAACCTGGTAAACAGGTGTCATGGTAGCAAAAATAGAATCTCTGCCAAGATGGTGAAAACCTGGTAAACATGCACCTCTTGTTTTCCTGAAGTAACATCTCATCTCAGCGTCGCTTGGCTCTTAGTTTCCTGCTTTAGTTTCCTTCCTTTCCTGCTTTAGTTTATTTTCCTGCTTTCCTGCTTTAGTTTGTTTCCTGCTTTGGTTTGCTAGCTCATGCGCTTGTCTTTGAGTTTTCCTCGACTCTTCACGGATTGGAACTGGTTCACACTTGGGGGCACCTGCTTGGTCTAGGGGGCATTGTCCTATCGCTTTCGAAAACTCTTTTGAGCATTGGTCGCCAGTGGTTCTCACTATGCCTGCCTGCGGATACCTAGCTTTCGTTCGATCTCTCTTCTTTGGGATTTCTCCCTTTTATCAATCACCAGTGATTCTCATTACGTCTGCCTACTATCATTATCTCATTGAGACTTCGAACGTTATCTTTTCGAATCGACTTCAATCCGCTTGAACACGAACTTGAACTGAAACTTAAACTAAATGTGTGTTCCTTTGAGGCTTGCTGAGCTTTGTTTTCTTTGAGTGTTTGTTTGTTTTCTTTCTTTGCTTTCTGCTTGTTGGTTTAGTTCCAATGATCCAAAGAATTCATTTAAGAGGGGTGTCCGTCTGTAAGAGCCTCTATCTTGTATTGGATGGCCATGCGTACCTTGACTCCTTTTATATGGATGCTTTGGTGAGGTTGGTTCTTCTCCTTGTCTTTTGAGTGACTTCTTTCTGCTACTAATGAAATTGTAAACGCTCGTCTTGTTAAGTGAACGTAAGGGTCACTGCGAGCAATCTTTGGCAAAAGAAGGAACTCCTGCATGCTTGGTGTGTTTGTTCGCAAGAGACATTCAGGTCATTCTAGCATTTATACTCTAATGCTTATGTTAACTTGCTAGATTAAAAGGAATAGGTGTTCAGGTCATTCTGGCTTCTTGTGCCTTAATGCTTACACCTTATTCTGACAAATTTAAGACTCATGTCATATTCATATTCTCATGATAGTGATATTAGTAAGGATTGTATGACATCTTGCGATTGTCCGAACTTGAAAGGCTCTATGATGATAAATACGGTGAGTCCAACAACCAAGTCCTAGGGTTTGCATTTTCATTTTAAGCTTGCATCTTTAGCTTAGGCTTTGAACTTAAGACGATGCCTTATTTACTCTCTTAATAGTCTTCATCAAAGGCTCTCATCTATTGCCTCAGGTTCTTCTTGGTTGCACAAGTATCCAGTCTTCATTGTCGATCCTCGAACATATCTATCCTTTGATTAGTACCTGTTAAATATTGCTACAATCCTGCATGAGATGATTAGTACCATATCCATTGCATTTTATTTCCATCCATAAACTCATTGCATCTGCATCAACATGTGTATCCGCTATAAGCATAAACCATTTATCTATCACTACATTGCATACATTTCTATTCATACATCTAAAGCATATAAGAGCACATCTCCTAAACATCATACATTCAAGCAATTTGCAACAAGTACAATGATATCAACAGAATCATCGATCTCATATATATATATCTCTCGATCCAAATGTCATATACAAAGAGGTGCTACTCGAGCACATTACCAAAACAACAAAAATGAGCTATGATACAATCAAGATCCACTCCCACTGGGAGGGGGTGGAGGTGGAGGAGCCTACTGTCCTAATGTCTGCGGTGGTGGCATCGGTCTCTGTGGAGGAGCCTGTGAAGGAGCCTGTGGAGGAACTTGTGGAGGTACTAGGGGAGGAGCCTGGGGAGCCCTAGCATACTCAGAAAATGGCGGCACCTGCTCTGATAGATCTGGAACAGCCCCGCAGTATGTTGCATAGTAATAAGCCACCTGGGTGGCCTCATATCTCATCTCTAATCTCGAATGCGCTAACTCCGCCCGTAGCTGTCTAATCTCTGCATCCCTATCTGCTACTCGAGTCTCCTCTTGGATAAGACGCGTGTGAAAATCATCACGCTCACGCTGCACCTGCCATACTCTCTCTCGGCTCTTCCTGAGAGCCTCCTGCACCTATCCTACACCTGCTCCAGCTGCCACGTTTGGCATGTCAGTATCCTCCCCTTGTGGTACCTGCTGGGATATGTCAGCTATATGTGGTCTCATGGACCTCTGCTGTGTACCGCTACTCCCTGCTCTGGGATCTGAGCCCATGGTCCTAGCAGGGATGCTCACCTATCCTGATCGGGGCCTCAAAACTCTCTGCCCAGGTCTCTGCTATGGTGCCTGCTGCTGCATAGCCTGCTGCTGTATAGGCTGCTCTGCCTGCGCTTGTTGATCCTGTGCTGCCTGCTGCTGCAGTGGTGCCTGCTGCTGCGCCCCTATGCCAACTGGATCTGTGAACCTTGGATGAGGTCGTGCAATCAACTGGTCCCTGTATGCAGGTGTCACCCCTGCATTGGTGACATCCACCATGTAATCCCATCGTGCTGGTGGGATGCATGACTCTATCGCACATCACCCTGGATCCAATCGTGCACGCCACCCCTTCTTCTCCTTGTTGGAGAAGCGAGCGTAGGGGCAGTACTCCTGTGAAATATCCTGCTATTTGCCAAACTAGCGCAGGACACGTGTAACCAAGAATCTCTCAATCGTCTGAATAGTTCATCCAATCAGTGGACGTGATACAAACATGGTAGCAAGCTCTCTCCGAGCATCATCCCAGGGCTCAGTAGCTATCCAAGGTCTCCAAACTACAGCGACCATGTCATCCAACTGTGCTCTCCACTGCTTTGTCTTACCCAGCAGGGGCTGGGTCATCACACCTGAATATCTGTAAATATAAGGCTCCAGCGCCTGTCGCGTATCATGGAATAGGGGTCTACAAATGGGGAGGTGCTCCCAGGCCCAGACCTGTAAGACGAAGACTCCTGCCGCCATCGATCTCGCACCTCTATACACAATCTCATGCATCTCGTGATACATGTGTGCCAGCATACACTCCCCCCATCCAAATCTCACAGCTGGTCTGTCCAGCATCCTCTGCAGCATAGTACCCCAACCACACTCTAATCCATGCGGACCTCGATCAGGTACGAGGTAACAACTCAAAAATATAGCCAACATGACTTGAAATGGATGTGCTCCGCCATATCTGTGCACCAGATCCTCCCAAGAGATGGCCCGACCCATCATAAGATCATCCCTGAAGATAGTCCTCAAGGCCACTGTACCCTGCCGCGGCTGTGTATTGTACTCAACACGAGTACCATGAATGGGTATCCGCAGGATCCTATATATGTCCTCGGTGGTCACTATCATCTCCCCCATCGAAAAATGAAATGTGTTCGTCTCCGAATGGAAATGCTTTACCAATGCAGTAAGAAGACCGTGATTCACCCGCATGTCGGGTAACTCACGCAAATATCCCAAGCCCAGAGCATCAATGTGAGCACTCTCAGCATCTGTCAGTCTCTAAACTAATGTAGTAATAACAGGGTGATGTGCTCGAAATGCGATATCTGGAAAGTCAACACTGGGTCAGTAACTCAATCATGTTGGTTTTCACTACTACAACAGCAACTACAGTAGAGTATCTATCCTATGACAAGGCTCTACAAGACTTTATTTGGCTGATTTCATGCAAATCTGATAAAATTTGGCCACTTGCAACAGTCTTTCGCGCGAGAAAAGTGTTCTTTCGCGCGAGAAAACTACCACTTCGCGCGAGAAAACAAAATGCTCGTGCGGAATAGCCCTCTAGCTCGCGCGAAGTTCTATCCTTGGAGCTTGTTAGTTCGCGCAAGAAAAATACTTAATCGTGCGAAATGAAACCTGCCCTCACGCGAGAGAACTACTTTCTCGCGCGAGATTTCACACTTTTTTAATTATGCTAATTTTTTTTAAAAAAAAAATCTAACCTATCACGCTGTATGAATTGAAATGCAAAGCAGTTTATCGACTACTTACAGGTGCGTCATACTCCAATGGCCGGGCATGTCATCGAGAACGCTCAAATCGGTGTGTATGTAGTGGCAGACCCTCCATTTCTCTATCTTAGAGCTCAGAATCACTAAAAGACAACACTGAATAATGATTTGAAAATGACTCCTCCGGGCCTTATATAGCTTTTGACCTAATTTTTGAAAGTGCTCCGTTTTGCGTGAAAATTGCACCCTTTGCTAAATCGACTGTTTTGAATCCATTTTCAGGATCGAAATCAAAATCTGACATCTCTAAGTGGCTCAAAATCATGTTTTAAATATTGGACTCCTTCTGGATCGGATGCTTGTGCAGTCAGCCTTCTGGTGTCATCTTCCTGCCAGATCCTCATCTTTGCATCATGTTCTCAAATCTTTGCTTCTTTTCATCAAGTCAACCCTAGTCAAAATTTAGTCAACTATGGTCAAACTTGGTCAACAGGACCTCTACTTTGCTCCGTTTCACTTCTATAGCTTCGCGAATCTAGTCTAATTGCTTTTGCTCTGCAATCTCTTGTTGTTTATCATCTTTCTGACATGTCATCTTTCCATTTCACTCCCGAGGGGGCAGGATGATTACATCATTTGAATCTTATCGGATCTATTCTTGAATCAGTCTGATTTGAATCATCAGTCCTCATTGCTAGGGGCATCTTCACGCCTCGCATCTTGTTATCTGGAAATCTATCTCTTAGGTATCTGAGCAATCTAACTCAGATCCTCGAGGATCATTCTTCGTTCTGGAGATGGTTCTTGAAATCTATTGGGTATTGGGGCAATCTAACCCTAATTCCTGGGAGTCAATCTTTGTTCTGGAGATGACTCTCGAAATCTCTTTTAGACCGTTATCTGGGCAATCTAACCTGGGTCTCGAAGGACTAAGCTTCGTATTGGGGCAATCTAACCCTGATTCGGAGATAGTCCTAAATCTGCATCTTCATCAATTGGTATTGGGGAAATCTAACCCCGATTTTGATTCTCTTTTAAAGATCGTTGTCTTCGCAATCTAACTTAGACTTCAAAAAAATCATGCTTTGATCTGCTTTCATCTGTCACTTCAGACTATTCTTTGAATCAACGCGTTGTTCGCACATCAATTCAAAGAGGGGCAAATGTAATACCCCAAAATTGGCACCTATTTAATTTCATCAATTTTGGTGCATTATCTTGATTTTACATCACCAAAGTCCTAGTTCCCTAGGCAATTTTCTCTCTCATATCTGACTTAATTTGACTTGATGTTAATTGCAAAGACCATAAATTGTGATAATCAAACGCTAAAATAATTCCTAAGTCCTAGACTTTATTTGGCTAAATAATCTCTATGATAAGTTAATTTAATTATGAAGTCCTAAGTACTTTTAATTAAATTAAACTCCACCCCCTTTAGCTAAATACCCTTGAAAGGAATTAATAAATATTTAGTTGAATTGAATGGACATCTCTTTATTTGAATTTAATAATTCAAATTACTCGAAAGGTCACTCCCCACATGTGGCAAATTTCATTCTTTTAATTAAATAATTCATACCTTTTTGTCTCAAAGGGGAATGAAGAGTCAGGAGTTTCAAATCAAGAAACTCTTCATTCCTCTCCCGAGCTTTTCTATTTAATGAGCCTCTTCTTCTCATTCAAAAAAAAAGACAATTTTGAGAGTAAAGGCACTATAGTGAATTTTTTATTGAATTTCAAGCTTTCATTTGCAACTAGTTTAATTTCTCATTTTATGTGTAATTGCATTTCTCATTTAGATTAAATTTGTTTAATTATTCTTAGATTAAGATAATTTTTATTCCAAAATCAAATAAAAATCTGCATTTCATATTTCCTTTCAAGTACTTTAGATTAATTGCATATTTCTCTCAAAGTATTCTTAGATTAATTGCATTCATCTTAGTTTGATTCTAAGCTTTGCATATCATCTTTATGGCTTTCTTGGAAAATCCTCCGTTGTAGTAGCGGTCTGATGGTTGTTGGTTCTCCAATCTGAGAGCGATTATACACCCGGCCTGCATAGGAGGCAACAGGTCGCTTCCTCACGAATTTCGGATTGAATAATTCATATTCTCTTCGTAATTTGACCATAGGAGTAATGACTATGTTGCGTATGTGGTTGATTTAGAGGTCACATTCAAGCACACACACATTATACATTCATGCAATCATAAAAGTAGAAAAATAGAAAAACAATTATTGTATCCATCGCATACATGTATATATTGTAATTTGAAAAGTAGAAAAGTAAAAACATATTGCATTCATGGCATATATGTATGTACTACAAATAAAAGGTGTATTACACCATATAAACATCAACACATGAAAAGTAAAAAGCATACATATAAGCATCCATCTCATATAAGAGCACTTATAGCAGTATATCATATATATCTCAAAAATTTTAGAGTACAAAAATTAGGGTGTTTGTATACACTAAGGCTCGTAGGCTCAATACGATATATAGAATCTCTATAAAAAAATGTCCCTATGTATAAAAGAGAGTCTCTTGTCAACCTATGCTCTCTCTATCCTCCTAGTCTTTTCTCTACCTCAAAGATGAAGCTCTTCCTAACTTCTATACTGTCACCTCTAGTCTAGGTAGCCTCCTTGGTTTTTCCACTCCCTCACAACTCAATGTCCTCTAGGAGTATGATATGCTAGAAGAAGGCCTGAAGCTCAGTGCCCACTACTCATGTGGTACGTCTCTCCTGTACATATCCTTCCAGTACTATATCTCTACTCGAGAATCCCCTAGCATCTCTGCTACCTCATGTACACCTACATCTGCAATGTTGTTAATGAATCATCGTAACTCATCCTCCACCATTTATGCTCTAGACAAAATTGTGTCTCGAGAGGCTATTGTTGTATCCATCTCCACTATCAATCTGTCTAGCTCAACTATCAATCTATCTATCTGTGAGGTGAGTGTTGATCACTCTGTGTTCTAAGCTTCCTAATTTGTATCTCTCTCTACTATTAACCTTTCTATCTAGTGCATCAAATATACAATATTCTATCTTCGTTGCATATCTTCCTTATCACCTACAACTATATCTAGCATGTGTATGTCCTCGAGAGCATTTTTATCCTCATCATCTAGTGGATCCTCTTTGTCCTCCTCTACCTAGATAGGCATAGCATCTAGACTATCATCATCCTCATCATCATCATCCTCACTGCTAGACTTAGTGTTGTCATCCTCCTAACTACTGTTATCTTCATCATCCTCACCCCTCTCATCATCCTCCTCATCAATTTTTTCCTCATCCTTTTCATTCGATCTCGACACTCACAATCTCAGCCCTAGTACATCTAGATCTTTCAAAGGAATAAGCCTATGTCGTGAAAACTACTTGTCATACTCTAATATGGTCCCTATGTCTATGAAATTTGCACCTTCTCCCCACTCTCTAAGTTGTAGTTTATCAAAATTTTCATATGTTACATGTGGTCTGATAAGTGCACCCCATGACCTCACCTCACCCCTATAGTGTGCGAATAGTTCCATGTCAGTTGTCACTCCTTGTCTCTCTCTGAATTTCCTACACACTCTCTCTAGCAGCTGAACCTTGATGACCACATGACCTATGATCATGCCCCCAATCAATTACTTCTCATGTATAAAATATGGAAAGTTATCCATGTCATCATCCCATCCAGGGTAGTCTCTATATGGTCTCAACATGAAATCTCTCAATATATCCATAGCATGTTTGAAATATAGCACATATCCTAATGGCCCTTACACAAGTGCCCAAGTATAGCAATACACATACAAAATATTTGATATCACAACTCAGTCTACAATAGGACATAATAATGCTATGTGCTCATAAGCCCAAATCTACAACAATGTAATACCACTGTTGATAGATAACCCTCCTTTGTAAGCTACATGATGCAAATGATAGTATGTCATAACTAGCATGCATGGACCCCAAGAAAACATTGCCTTGTCCATGATCATCTACTTGAGAACTCTCCCCCAATCAATAGGGAAACTGTGTCCTCATTGACCTGGCACTAGTAATCTTGCAATCACACGGCATAATACTATCACTAATCTATCATGTTGTCCAGCTAGTGTCTCCCACCTAATCTCATAATCCCTAATGTCTAGCTCCTCATCATCACAATTAAATATCTAGTGAAATTCTTCTCTCCTTGTCATTGGGTCATACTTTGCTAACTTATCATGTATAGTGATCCTAAGGATGTGTCAGACATCCTCTAGAGTCATTGTAGCCTCTCTAGTCGACAAGTGAAATGAACTAGTCTATGAGTGCCATCGCTCTATCAATGTTGTGATCAAACCCCTTGTTTCCTTGATCTCTAACATATAGGTGATGTAATGTGAACATGATTCGGTTATGATGTCTCTCTCATGTGCACTCAATTGGTTTCGCAAATCCAAGTACACTAGCCTACTCTCCCTTGTCTATAATAGGGGCAACTCCTCTTGCATTTACCATGTAATTTGTGTCAACTTTCTATTACTTTTTGTTACTCTTCACCAAGTTTTAAAAAACTTTGACGTACTTTTTACCTATGTTTGACCATGTTTGACCTATCCTAGGGTTTTTACCATTGAGGAAGCTTTCAACATTGCTTTGGAACTAATACACAGTTTACTTAACCAACTGCACAACTTGGGCAACCAAGTGCGGTCAGGACCGCACTTGGCATGCGAAGTGTGGCCAAGACCACACTTGGCATGCAAAGTGCAGCCAGAACCACACTTGGTCACATTTTTTTCAATCTTGGGGTGTTTAACCAATAAATTTTCCCCCGGGACCCCTATTTGACCTCTAACTAACCCCTAATTGCCTAGAAAAGCATGCAAAATATTATAATAACCAAGAGGCTTCAATGTAATCACCCGTGGTCCTATGCCCTTCGATCATTGGTAGATTTGCGCTTGTTCCCCATGATGTTTCTCTACTGGAAATTGTCCATCCTCCTAGCTCCAGAGCTCCAAATATTCCAAAAGTGAGAATGAAAATGGCCGTAAAACTCCTCTCCAAGTCCTTTAATAGCCCATTTGTTGTCTAGATAGATGTAAAACCTTTACCTTATGTATTGGTCATGATGCTTTTTACACTTTGGGCCTCATAAATTTTTCATTTGAGCTCTGATTCTTGAACCATTCATTCCAAGGGATGCATCTTGTCATTATCAACAAATTAACCTATCACTTGCATTTTTTGATCAATTTATCAAGGGGGCACCTATATATCCTATTAATGTCGGGGCATGTTTTAATGTGATTTTTATTAGTATTCTTTGACACAATGCTCTAAATCACATTGTATTGAAGAGGGGAAAAATGTAGACGCTCAAAAATGGTTCAAGCATGTTATTCTATGTGTTAACATTTTTCACATTACAATCGAAACATTATTTGGAATTCTAATTATTCCTCTATGTTGCACATATGGTTTTTACTACATGTCAACATTGCATCTTTCGTCATCAACTGAACATTGAAAATTATTTAATTGGTTATTAACATTTCTCTCATTTGGCATCACAACCTCGATCTCGTTGGCTGAATCGATCAAGTTTGAATTATCATCAAAGCATTTCAAAACATTCCTAAATAAATTCAAATCTTCCTAAACCAATCCTAAACATTCCTAAATCATGTCAATGTCATCAAAGTCAATCCTAATCGATCCTAAACTATGTCAAACCTTCCTAAATCATTCCAAATCAGTCCTAATCCCTTTCTAATTATTCCAAGATTATTTCAAATGCATTCAATCATTCTCAAGTCAATTTAGGGCATTGTCAAAGTTCATCGATTCCTCATCAATTATCAATTCATTTAATGGCATTGCCAAAGTTCACCAATGTTGTTTCAAATCAACCTTATCATCCAGTTTCAAATCAATCAATTTGAGTGCATTGTCAAATTTTATCGATGCCTCGTTATCATCAACCAAATCCAAGTTAATTTAATAGCGTTATCAAAGTTCATCAATGCTATTTAAAATCCTCCTCATCAATCATTTTTATCATTATTCGAGCGTATTGTCAAAGTTTATGGATGCCTTATAATCATTAGAATTGTTCCTAATCATCATCAATATCATCAAATTTGGTTCAATTTTATGTCCTCGTCATTAATTCGGTCAATTATCCACTAATTTTCCCTCTTGGGGTAAATAATCTATAGTTTATCCCTTTGTCCTAATCATTTAATTAAACTAATTATCCCTTCCTTATGTCTCCCATGATAAATTAATTTTGAATTAATTAATTGGTCACCTTTTTGAATTATGGGATTTCTCAATTTCCTAAATTCCTAATTTCTAATTTGGAGAGAATAATGAGTTCTCAAAATTTAAAAAAATCAACTGTTACATACTTCCCCCTAATATTGCTTCATCTCCTACTAATTAGCTTCTTCATTTATTAAACCTTTTCCTCCACATTTTCTCCCCTAATTGTGCTTTCATTTGCCTATTAATTTGCCTCCACCTTCCCTTCTATTTTTCCCTTAATTTGTGCATTCCAAAATATGTTTCTTCATATTGTCATAATGTGTCATAATATGACACTTTTCTAATTTGGCTCCTCAATTATGAAAATCTACTAATTTGTGTCTTCAATTTATCATAATTATGACATCCTTCCAATTTGTGCACCTAATTGCCATTTTTGCATTTTGGCTCCCAATCTCTATAAATTGAGCCCAATTTTCTCTAAGTTGCAAGAACTACACTCCTAGTATTCTTATGCTATCATTTTTATTTCAATATTTTAGTGTTTTTGTGTCATTATCAAGAGCAACATCATGTCCCATACAATGGAGAAGAAAGGAGAACATGGAAGCTACATTTGAAGGGGGTTTTATGTTGTTTTGTGTTTATATTTTTACCTTCTTTTCAAATGGATTTCATAATAGGATTAGATTAGGTTAGCATATGTTTTTGAGGTTGTGGTTGCCTTATATGCTCACCGTGCCTTTTTTGGTCTTATAGTTATTTATTGTACCATAGGTCACACTAGAGGGGAGTGGACACATCAAATAATTGTACTAGTCAAAACTCAATATTACTATGATCTTTCTAATAGGATTGACTAAGAATCATATCAATTCCTAAAATAACAACCACAATAAATAATGATGTTAGAAAATTATGGTTAGCTCATGCCTAAAATTGGTGTCGTCTATCAAATGGTGGTTGCTTACAACTAAAAAGTTTACAATATTTTGATTTTACATGTGAGATGCTATAAATATTCACCAATTCATTGCCTAAAAGACAACCTTGCTAGATAACTCTTGACTAGATAATCATCAAATCCTTTTGTTCAAATTCACCTATGGACAGATTCTTCACAAATTTGGAGACTATGCTGGGGTTTCCACCAAAACTCTAATGCTCTTGTCGACAAAGCTAACTGCAAAGATACATATCGGTGTCCAAAACATCTATTCCTAAATGTTTCCAACTTATCTCCTTTTATACTACCTCCACTTTACTTTTCCCTTCAATGTCAATTGAATTCAAATTGGCTCTTAGGAGGGAAAGCTAATAAAATTGCCCAATTAATAATTTAATTTTTAAATTTAATGGACACTAAATAAATTGAATACTAGCATTCTTTAAAAAATGATGGTAGGAGAATACTACTAATTAATAATTCCTAGGATAATTAATATCCTATAGGAATTAAGTTAGGTAGGCTATTAAATAATTTTCCTTTTGTGCAATTATATACTTTAAATGTTTATTTCTTTGGTTTTATTTTTTTTATCTTTTTATTTACATGTATTTACCATATATTTATGTATGCTTATATATTTTCATTTTTTTGTTCATATATATATATATATATATATATATATATATATATATATATATAGTTAGATAACTGATATGGGGGGTGAATCAGTTAAATCAGTTATCCTACAATCCCAATCTCTCTAATGTACTCTTTCAAACTTCTTCAACAAATTAATCAACTCGGTAAGATGTTAATCAATAACTTTCTGTTCATTTATCGATTGCCAGTAATTTCCAAAACTATGTTTACCAATTAATCAAATATGAAAATATGTAAAGTATGATAGTAAAACAATCAAAATAAATAACACATAACAAAAAGATTTAATGTGGAAACCCTGCTAAGGGAAAAACCACCTGGGACCGCTAACCCAAAATATTTCACTCTTCTGAAGTGAGCTTGGTTAGGAGCCAACTCTGTTAAAGGTTACAAAACACACTAGACCTTGTTAGAGGATTTATCATTAACAATTCTCCTTCGATCAACATTCACTATGGGGTCAACAAGAAAACAATTAACATTCACTGAATGTCATATTGAAATACAAAAAGATTGTTAAGTCTACTCGGTTAAGAGATTTAGCTGTAACAATGGTTAAACTGATACATTAGTGATCTGATTCAAATACAACTCAATTTTACAAGTATTCAGATCTATGCTAAGCTCAATAAAACTCTTCTAATCAATAATCAATTTCACTCCATTATATCCTCCAACTTACTTCACTCAGTGTATATATCTCTAACACTCAGTTATGCATGTAGTCCAGCTCAGTTCTGTTTGTAACATGTTTGACCAGTAGTGCATGGAAATCATCTTCACTCAAATTCTCTTATAGTCTCAATTCATCAGCATATTCAACAATGAATCTCATGTATCTTAAATAGACATGTAAACCATTTTCAGCCATTAGATTTTGCCTCTTAATCTCCATCATCCATTTTACCGCTTTAAGTGTTCTCAACAATTGTATCAATAACACGTTTCAATCTCTTCCCTTTGATCATTTCTAAATTTTGTCAGTCGTTTGATCTTCCTAACAAACTCTATCTCTTACCTCAAAATCATAAGCATATGCCAGCTCATCAATTTCAATCGGCTATTATAAACATTTGTTTCTCCTTTACTCGGTTAATACATAATACATCAGTGACTACTAACTCAATTAATATTGTCACTTGATATACACAAGATTGACTCGGTGTATACAAAAATCTTCAATTACCAACCACATTAACTTGTTCAATTCTGATCTCTTCTTCATAATAGAGTAATGTAACATGCTCAAGTCAACAATATAATGCCATAGACTCATCAATAAGTTACCCAATATATACCATATCCATATCTATTATATCCATCTTATTCTTATGTAGATATCTCATTTCTTCACCATTTCTTCCTTCTACAGATGTTCAGATGTTTGTAACTATCATGATAAGTATAGTCAAAACTAGTTGACATCAATGACAACATATTGACTAATTTAATCATCTTCAATATCATTTTAATAGCTCGGTGACCTCCTGAATCTTCATCAAGATATTCAATCAGTTGTAGGTTAACAATCTCTCCCTTTGGCATTGATGGCAACATAGACAATATGAAATATGTCATAGAGTACTAAAATTCTATTCTACAACTATATAGACAATTTTTGTAGCTCTATAAGCTCTCCCTAGCTTGATATTTTAATATGTTTAATCATTACATTACTACAACAACATTTCATGTAGACTCTACTTGCAAATTTGATCTTTTTTAGTTCACTGAATGTTTCTCTCCCTTTTCATGTGTTCTCCTCAACTAATATTTCATAGAAATCTCTCTCCCTTTGACAACAATGCCAAAAATGCCAAAATAAAAAAATATACAATCAACTCTTCAGTAGCCAAATAGTTCTTTGTTGTTTGGTCCAGATCAAATACCTTCATGTATTGATATACAATTCTCTGTTCCAGCTTCTACAATCTTCACATCCGTCACAACTTTCACAACTTTAGAAATCCTAAAGTGTGAGATACATGTATCAACATGATTGGTTTTATGATAAAGTACAGGTTGATGCAACCTCCTGATCACCTTAGTGACCAATAGACAGGGGATGGACCCCTAGTCTAGTCCTCAAGTACTCGAATGTATCCTTCGGTAAGGACTTTGTAAATATATCTGCAAGTTGTTCCTTAGACTTCACAAACTCCAACTTCACTTGCTTTTCTTGTACTTGTTCCTTCAAATAGTGATACTTAATTGATATGTGCTTTGTCTTTGCATGCATCACCAGATTCTTTGAAATATTTATGGCATTTGTGTTATCATAATATATAATCACTAGCTCAATGATCTCCTCATTCATTCCTTTTAGCAATTATTTTATCCATGCAATATTTGAATAATTAGTAGCAACAACCACATACTCTACTTCAGTAGTTGACTGAGAATTACATGTTTGTTTCTTACTTATCCATGTTACAAGTCTTTTTCCCAAAAATAATTCTCCACCAATAGTACTCTTCCAGTCATCTATATTTCCAGTCCAATCTCCATCAGTGTAAAATTGTAGTTCAAAATTGCCTTCCTTTTTGTACCATAACCCATAGTGCTCAGTGTTCTTCAAATATCTCAAAATTCTCTTAACAATAGTCATATGTGATTCCTTGGGATTAGTAGAAAATCTTTCCACAATTCCAATTGCATGTGCTATATCAGGTCTATGGTGTACAACATACATCAATTTGCCAATCATTGATCTATACAGTGTCTGATTTACCTCAGTTGATTCATCATCTTTAGTCAATTTACATCGGATAACCATAGGTGTTCCAACTAGCTTAGAATCTTCCATTCCAAATGGCTTCAATACTTCCTTGCTATATTTTGATTGTGTGATGAATATACCTTCACTCTCTTGTAGAATTTGCAATCCAAGAAAGAATTTTAACTCTCCAAATATTGACATCTCAAACTCCTTTCTCATTTTAGCAGCAAAATATTTGCAAAGGTTATCATGACCTCCAAATGTTATATCATCAACAAAAATTTCAACAATAAGTATATTATCATCAGCTCCATCTTTCAAATATAAATTTCTATTGTCACTTGTTCTCACAAAACTAATACTAATAAGATATGAATGCAATATTTCATACCATGCTCTTGGTGCTTGTTTCAGTCCATACAGTGCTTTGTGCAATTTATGAACCACGTTATTCTTATTTTAATCAATAAAACCTTCAAGTTGTTGTATGTAGACTTCTTCCTCACATCCATTTGATAAACTTTAAATCCTTTATAAGCAGCGTATGCAAGCAATATTCTAACTCCTTCAAGTCTTGCTACTAGTGAAAATGTTTCACCATAGTCAATTCTTTCTTCTTGTGCATATCCCTTATATACAAGTCTTGCTTTGTTTCTAGTCACTTCACCATTCTCATTCAACTTGATTCTGAATATCCATTTAGTATCAATCACATTTTTATCACTCAGTCTAGGTACCAATGTCCATGTTTTATTTTTCTCTATCTACTCAATTTCTTCATTCATTGCTTCAATCCATTCATCATTCTCAAGTGTATCTTTAACATTTTTAGGCTCAAATTCACAAATTAAGCATGTGTTATGTCTTAACTTACTTCATGTCATCATGCCAGCTTGTTTGTCTCCAATAATCTAGGTTTGTGGATGGTGTCTTCTCACAAATCTCACCAATACTTGTTATCTTCTTTGTTTATCACTCAGTTCAGGTTCAATTTCCTCCTCGTAACATCTTCATAATTCTTGGTTTACAATTACTGATGCTCGGTAGCATTTTCCCATCGCTTGGTAGACTCAGCCTTTGGCTCAGGTAGATAGTTTGGATGCTCAATATATGTAAATCTACCATAGTCTTCTAGTTCCTTCCTACTTTCTTCATCATTTTTCTCAGCAAACTCATCAACTTTCACATTAGCACTCTCAATCATTTTATTAGTAACTTTGTTCAAACATTTGTATGCTTTTCTCTTAGTAGAATATCCTAGAAATATTCCTTCATCACCTTTAGTATCAAATTTACCATTTCTATCATCTTTCAGAATGTAACATCTACTTCCAAAAATTCTAAAATAACTCACATTAGGTGTGTATCCAAACCATAGCTCATAAGGTGTCTTATTTGTGTCTTTCTTCAATTGAACTCAGTTCAAGGTGTATACAACAGTGCTAAATACTTCTCTCCAGTACATTTGTGCAACATCCTTTTTAATCATCGGTGTTCTAGCAAAGTCAACTATAGATCTATTCCTTCTTTTTGCAATACCATTTTGTTGTGGTTTCCTTGGTGCAGAAACATGTCTCTTAATTCCATGCTCATTGAAAAAGTTAGTGAATTCATCAAAAATAAACTCACCACCTCTATCTGATCTTAAGCATTTTAAATCTTTTCCAATTTCTTTTTCTACTTTAGCTTGATACCACTTAAACATTTTGAAAGCTTCAGATTTCTCCTTCAAAAACATAACTGTCATCATCCTAGAGTAGTCATCAACAAATAAAATGAAATATTTGTCACCATAATAACTCTAAGTTCTCATAGGACCACATAAGTCGGTATGCACCAACTCCAAAATACCTTTAGAAGAATAGTTCTTTCTCTTAAAACTAGATTTAGTCATTTTCCCTTTCTGACATTGATTACACATGACATGGTCAGGTTTAGTTAGACTCGGTAAACCTCTAACTATTCTCTTCTTACTGATCTTAACCATGTTATCAAAATTCACATGCCACAATCTCTTATGCCACAACCACACATCTTCATTTCTAGCCAACAAACAAGAAGTTTCAACATTGTCAAGATAAAATAGATTACCTTTGGATTGTTCACCAGTACCAACCAACTTTCCGGTTTCATCATAAATCTTCACCTTTCTACTCTCAAATGCAACTTGGTGACCTGAATTATTCAATTGTGCCACACTCAATAGATTATAGTTAAGTCCTTTCACCCAATATGCATTCTCGCATCTAATCTTATTATTCAACAAGATAGATCATTTTCCTTTCACTAGACAAGGTGTATCATTTCCCATTTTAACAGATCCTCCATCATAGTGTTCAAGATATTCAAATTTGTCCTCATATGATGTGTATAGCCACTATCAATAATCCATGTATCATTCTTGCTAACTTTATATATAATTGTTGTTTCAACATACGTTTCTTCTTCTTCTTAATAATCTTTCATAGCAACAAATACCACTTCAATGTCTTCATCAGTGTTGGTGTGGGTATCAACATCATCATCTCCAACTAGGTAACAAGTCTTCTTGCCTTTATCTTTGTAGTCTTGGTTGTTTCTTCCATCATATCTTCGGTCTCCTATGTGTTCTCAGTGAACTCTTATGTCAGACTTTCTTTCACCAGATTGGTCATTGTCTTTATCATTATCTTTCCTATTAGGACATCTAGCTGCAATATGGCCAATTTCTTTACAATTAAAACATGCTAAAGGTAACTTTCCTTTATACCTTCCTTTACCTTTATGAAGTCTCCTAGCCATAAGTTCTTCAAGCTCATCAAGTTCATCTTCACTGTCACTTCATTTCTTATGTTATGTTTACTACTAGACTTACCAATCTTCAAGGATGACATAAATGCAGACTCAACACTTAGTACAATACTGTTATCAAAGTTATTCAGCTTAAAAGGATTCAATTTACTGTTTAGACTATCAAGTGTAAGAACATTTCCCGGTGCAGATCTCATTTCATGAATAGCATAGATTCTAATAACATAGACAAACAACAAGGTTCTAATAATTTTACTCACACCAGTGTCTTCATCAATAATACCTCCTGCTCCTCTGATAGCATTGAAAATCTCCTTGATTCGATTACTATACTATGTAATATTTTCACCTGTCATCTTCATATCATCAAATCTACCTTTAAGGCTTTTAGCTCTGGCTCTTAGTATATTTTCATCTCCACCATGAACTAGTGCAAGTTTGTCCCACATGTCTTTAGCATTTGTGCATGTCTTCACATCTTCAAATTCGGCATCTGATAGGGCAGCAACAATCTCTATCATTGTCATGTTGTGTTCATGTGTGTCTCTCAACTGATCAACTGTCAAAGGTCCAATAGATGGTTGAATGTAAGCATTGTCCAAGTAGAATACAAAAGATTCTCCAATTCTAGATATGTGCAGCCTCATCTTGCTTTGCCATGCAGAGAAGTTATCTTTGTTCAGCTTAGGCACCTCCCTTTTATATAGCTTGTGATCTTTAGCTCAAGTCTTTGAAACTTTCCTCCAAGCAACCAATAAGCTCTGATACCAATTATTAGATAACCGAGAGGGGGGGTGAATTAGTTAAATCAGTTATCCTACAGCCCCAATCTCTCTAATGTGCTCTTTCAAACTTCTTCAACAAATTAATCAACTCGGTAAGATGTTAATCAGTAACTTTATGTTCATTTACTGATTGCAAGTAATTTCCAAAACTATGTTTACTAATTAATCAAATATGAAAATATGTAAAGTATGATAGTAAAACAATCATAACAAATAACACATAACACAAAGATTTAACGTGGACACCCTGCTAAGGGAAAAACCACCTGGGATTGGTAACCCAAATTATTTCACTCTTCTAAAGTGAGCTCGGTTAGGAGCCAACCATGTTAAAGGTTATAAAACACATTGTAAGGTGTGACCTTGTTAGAGGGTTTATCACTAACAATTCTCCTTCGACCAACATTCACTATAGGGTCAACAAGAAAATAATTAACATTCCCTGAATATCATATTGAAATACAAAAAGACTGTTAATTCCACTCGGTTAAGAGATTTAGTTGTAACAATGCTTAAACTAATACAGTATTGATCTGATTCAAATACAACTCAAATTTGCAAGTATTCAGATCTATTATAAGCTCAATAAAACTCTTTCGATTAATAATCAATTTCACTCCATTATATCCTCCAACTTACTTCACTCAGTGTATATATCTCTAACGCTCGGTTATGCTTGTAGTCCATCTTGGTTCTATCTATAACCTGTTTGACTAGTAGTGCATGAAAATCATCTTCACGCAAATTCTCATATAGTCTCAATTCATCTAGTATATTCAACAATGAATCTCATGTCTCTTAAATAGCCATGTAAATCATTTTCTTCTTAGCCATTAGATTTTGCCTCTTAATCCCCATCATCCATTTTGCCACTTCAAGTGTCCTCAACAATTATATCAATAACACATTTCAATCTCTTCCCTTCGATCATCTCTGAATTTTGTCAGTCATTTGATCTTCCTACCAAAATCTATCTCTTACCTCGAAATCATAAGCATCTGCCAGCTCATCAATTTCAGTTGGCTATTATAAAAAATTATTTCTCCTTTACTCAGTTAATATAGAATGGTTTGGTGACTACTAACTTGGTTAATACTGTCACTCAGTATACACAAGACTGGCTCGATGTATATAGAAATCTTCAATTACCGACCACATTAACTTGTTCAATTATGATCTCTTCTTCATAATAGAGTAATGTAACATGCTCAAGTCAACAATATAATGTCATAGACTCATCAATAAGTTACCCAATGTATACCATATCCATATTTTTCATATCCATCTTATCCTTATGTAGATATCTCATTTCTTCTCCATTTCTTCCTTCTACAGATGTTTGTAACTATCATGAAAAGTATAATCAAAACTAGTTGACATTAATGACAACATATTGATTGATTTAATCATCTTACATATCATTTTAACAGCTCGGTGACTTCCTGAATCTTCATCAAGATATTCAATCAGTTGTAGGTTTATATATATATATATATATATATATATATATATATATATATCTTAGTTTTATTTCCTTAATTTGTATTTTTATATTTTGGGTTTTATTAAATAGTGTAAGGAGGGGGTCCTTTTCAATCTTGATATTTGTGTCCCTCCCTTCTCTCTTCTCCCTTTCTGCCTCTTCTTCTTTTTTATTGTTTGTTAGGTATGCAATTTAGCATCTTTATGCTCCTTATGCTCCTTTCACCTTGATGATGGATCATGTATTGTGATCTGAAACGTTGATAACAAAAAAGTTCTACACAATTAAATCCTAAAACTAATATAGATGATATTTTAAAGGTACTTAAGCTTCTCCAAATTAGTTGCATGAAAATAGGGGCTCCAACCTCTTTGGTTGAATACAAACACCAAGCCTAAATTTGAGCCCCTCAAACAAATCCAAAAAGGTTTATGCATGGAGAAAATGTCAAACATTGACCCCTTCTCCCAAATGCACCTAAAAATGGTCATAATGCCTCCAATTTGGGTCAAAATAGTCTTATATCCCCTCCAAATGTTTAGCTAACTCATTCAACCTTCCTAGATACTTGGTGCCTTCAATTGAATCACAATTATATGCTATTTATATTGCACCATAAGGCACATTTACTAAAGTGACTTAAAATAACATCAACTTTAACAAACATTTCAAATTTATACCATGTAAATAAAAATAAAAGTCCCAAGTCATACAAAATTCCTAGTTTGCAATTGCATATGCCTAAGTGATTTATATGAACATCACTAGGACTTTTACAATTCAAATATAATTCAAACTAATATTATGTAAAAAACTATTATGACCAACTGTTAAAATGAAAAGGTAAAAAAGATAGAACTTAGATTTAAAAAATATGATTTTCTTACTATTAATAATTTTTAGGGTAAAGAAACCCTAAAGGAAAAACCTGACTATTCATTTACACTTTCACTTGGTGTTTCAAGATTTGTGGCTAGCATAGACTAGGCATAATATCACATAATACCTCATCATGATAGTTTCCAAATTTAAACTTTACTAGACTATTCATTGACAAAACCCTTGTGATCCTTTTTCAACCAAGAAATTGGGTAGGGACTGAGATTCTTCCTTCCCTCTAACTTTCATTTTATTAACCATTTCTTCTAAAATAAGGTTATCGGTACTACCACCATCAATAATGACATTGCATACTTTAACATTATATTTACATCTTGTGTGAAACAAATTCTTCCTTTTCTTAGGTTCCTTCTTATCATTTAGAAAGTTTCTTATGGTAACAAGGACCTCTCCTCTTTTAGAATCTTTAGAATGTGACTACTCAACATCTTCATCTACATGTGCAACTTGTGCATTATCGTCTGGTCTTCTATTTATCCTCCCTTGATGGTGGGGACACTCATAAGCTCTATGTCTTTCGCATTGGAAACATGCTCCAAAAAAACCTCCTCTTCCTGATCTTGATCCTCTTTCTCTTCCTCTTTAATCTCTATTATTTCTATTACAAGGATGATAGGAATTATTTCCCCTCTAATTTTGACTACTACTAGAATCACCATTCTTCTTTTGATCAATGGAAAAGTTTCTACCAATCCCACAAGTCTCTTTTCCTTCAAATATTTCACTTTTCAATGTGTGCTTATGATAGTGGGTGCCACATGTCAGAATCACAAAGTTTCTATAGGTTGGAAAGAGGGAAGATCTCAAGAACCCGTTGTTCCAACACGTGTCATCTATATGGTCGTATCTTCCAACAGACCTATGTGGCCCATATCTTTTGATGAATATGTTACTTTTTTTATTCAGTGACACGTCTTAAGGTTGATTTGATTTGAATATGCGATCTCTACACACAAGTCAAAAGGGATTGATCGTTGAAAGTGAAGTTGGAAGTTTTTTCTCTCTCAATGGCGAGGAAAGTTAAAAAGAGGCATAGGTGGTGCCCATGTTGTGCATGAAAACTGACAAAATTATAGATAAATTAGCATGACAATGATAGTCATAATAACTGCTATGATGATATCCCCACATGGAACATTTTTAAAACTCATTTTTTATTGCATTTTTAAGGTTTTAGTTAAAGGAAATCCTATATATAATCCTATAGGCACATTGTAAGAGATATATTTTGTTCTAGAGTCTTTTTCTCGCTATTTTAAAATAGTAGAACACTTAGAAATTTCTATAGTTTCATTTTTGAGGCCTTAGCCTTATATTTTTCACTTAATCAATACAAGAAGATGTATCAGATTGTGCCCAATTTTTCTCTAATGTATGTTTACTTATGTTTTGTTGATGATTTTAATGTTCAATTTTGATTTTGGATAGTGTAGCTACCATTAGTTATTTTTAAGATTTTATAATTTTGTCAAAGATGCATAGGTCATTGGACCATGTCTTATACTCTTTCAATGTTTGTAATATGAGGTTATATTATGTCATTTTGTGAATGAAATTCTCATAGAATAGTCATTTTAGCGAGATAATAGGAAGAAAACCTACGAGCCTTAATGATTGCTTATAATGGATAGACCTAAATATTTTACACTATGTTCATCTAAATTTCTCATCTTGTTCTCTCTCCAAAAATCAAGAGTCTATGGCATTATGTGCCTTATCTTTTGGGAGTTTATTTTTCCTATTATTTTTTAAAAGAGATTCAAAGGGTTTTGAAAGCTTTGGTGAATTGCCTTAGGTTTTAGTCATTTCTCAATTTTCACTCTCTCCCCTTTCCCAAAGACACCAACAAGAAGAACCAACTTCTAAAATTTCAGAGGTTGTTTTAGAGGGTGTAATTTTTCACACTCCTATTAAGTTTCTCAAGTTCCCTTATTTAGGCATGAGCCTCTTAGGGATCAACAATATTTTTGGCACACTTGGTGGGACAAAGCTTTCACATCTGGAGATTTTCTAGATTCTTCATGATTTTCAACCTTGTAAAGATATTTTGATTTCCTTGTGTTGGAATGGAGGTATATTATGGATATTGGATTTCTTTCCCTCCTTTTCATGAAAATACAAGGATTTTTCTTCCCTACTAGCAATACTATACTATAAGTGCTCCCAAATTTGATCCATGTTCATTTTCTACATCAGACTATGAGTAATTTTCTAGTTCTTACCTCTCACCCACCCTTACACATTCTCCTTGGAAACTTGCATATGGTTACCAGCCACCATAGCCTTATTATGTCTCCTATCAACATTATTATTCTCTCACCTAGCATGAAGATGTGGGAAACTTGGGAAATGTAAGTGCCAAATAGATATTTCTAAATTTTTAGGAATAATTAAAGGCTATTGAAGAGGAGTAGGAATGTCTCTAGTGGTAAGAAAACCTTACTTATGAAGCTCAACTTCAAAGCCAACACCAAGAAAATATTTAGACAAAATAACAAGAACATTTTCTTGCAACTTGTGTTACTACTATTGAAGAAGAATAAGAAGAAGGATTTAGAGCTTGAGCAAGAAGAGGATATGCAAGAGGTTATTGATAAGGTTTTATTCCAACAAAACTCTCTACAGATAAAGGATAACAAGGAGGAGGAAGATCCAATCCTCTCATTTGAATAGCTCCCCCTTTTTTGTTCATGTGGAGAATCAAGAGAAAGTTATTAAGGTGAAACATGTCCTTGAAGATGAGAAGATCAGTGTGCATTAGGTTGTTCCTCGACCTACACCATTTCATGGCATGGAGGGAATCATAGAGGAGATTGATGTTGAAGAAATCCTTGTGGATGAGTTTGATGCCATTTGCTTATCCATTGACTATGGATTAGTAGATCCTAAATTATAAAGCCATGAGTTGGAACAAATGGAGGAGGTCCCAATGTTAGTAAAGATTCCATTAAAGGAGTTATCGATGCCAACCCTTATTTATTAACAATACATTGAAGTAGTAGAGTGTAGCAATGAGTTAAAGGTTGATTACTTGAATTTGTTTCTTTCAAGAGGATGTCTAATAAGAAATCTAGCTTAGAATTGCAAGTTTTCACTAGTCATGCTTACCTCTAAGTATTAAGATGAGCATCACAAAGAGTGGGAACAACTTTCCCATTCACTATAGGAGAACAAAATTCAAACATGGGTGAGGTTTTTGGTTCTAAATCTTTGTAAGGCATTCTAGCATGTTGGATTCCTATCAAGTTTCCTTTTTTGGATAGTTGTCTAGAAGCATGTGAAATACCATAAGCTAGTTAGGAAGAGCAACTACTTCAAGAAGCTAGTCAATGGTTTTGTTTAACATCATTTCAATGTAAATCTTTGTACATCATAGGTTAGAAGTTTTTCTATTTTCTATGAAGTGTTGATGTACATGTTGTATTCTCCTTAAGGGAATGGATGTTTTAGTTTTATATTTTCCTCTAAGTGCATGCTTGCATAGTTTTTTGTGTCCCTTCTTGTTTTAAGGAAGGTTTGTTTGTTATGGCTCTACTTTTTTAAAAATGCCAAAAGGATAAGGCATTATAGTCTACACAACCATAAGGTATGGGGATCTTTCTAAAAAGGTTTAGATCCCTTGCGAGTTTCCAAAAGTTGTAGATGTTTTCTACCACAAACTTTATCCAAAACATCTTATCCATTGACTATGGATTGGTATCTCCTAAATAAAAAATCCACGAGTTACAACAAAAGGAGTTATCCTTGCTAGTAAAGAATCCTTTAGAGGAGCTATTAGCGTCAACCCTTACTAGCCAACAAGAGATCAAGGTAGTAGAGCATAACAATGTGTTTAAGGTTGATTACTTGAATTTATTTCTTTCAAGAGGATGTCTAATCAGACATCTAGCTAAGATTTACAAGTTGCCATTGCTAATGCTTATCTCTGAATGTGAAGATGTGCTTTATACGGAGTGAGAACAACTTACCCATTTTCTATAGGAGAACAAAATTAAAACATGTGTGAGGTTTTTTCCTTCTAAATCTTTGTAAGGCATTCCAACATGTTGTCCATTCCTATCAAGTTTCCTTTTTTGGCTAGTTGTACAGAAACATGTAAACTATCATATTCTAGTTAGGAAGGGCATCTACTTAAATAAGCTAGTCAATGGTTTCATTTAACATCATTTCAATGTAAATCTCTAGACATAGTAGGTTAGAAGTTTTCTTATTTTTCAATAAGTGTTGTTGCACATGTTGCATTCTCCTTAAGGGAATGCATGTTGTAATTTCTAGTTTTCCTCTAAGTGCATGATTTCACAGGTTTTTGTGTCCCTTATTTTTTCAAGGTAGGTCTATTTGTTACAACTCTTTTTTTTTTTTTAATTATATGCCCAATGGATAAGGCATTATAGTCTATGCAACCAAATATTATGGGGTTCCTTCTAAGAAGGATGAGATCCCCTTTGAGTCACCAAAACTTGTAGATTTTATCTACTGCAACATTCATCCAAATCATCCTTAAGGAGATTTGAGGTAGTACATAAGTGACAAATTGAGCAAAAAGTAAAAATTAAAAAAAATTATTGTTTTCTATTTTTCTATTTTTCAAAAAAGTGCATTTTCAAAGACCTTCAGAGTGAAATTTGAGGTTGAAACTATCATTCATCCATAAACACAATGTGTCAAATCCATGGTTCTAAGGGACCAAAACTAGATCTCTTGAACCTTTCCAACAATGTATTGTATTAAAAAATCTATGCAAATAACAAAACATTATGACTTGACAAAGATGGGATAGCCAAATCTCAACATGACACAATTTCTACCAAGTTCGCGAGCCTCTTGTCCTTTAAACGTTTCACCTTCAATGTGTGCTCATGATAGTAGGTGCCATGTGTCAACATTGTAGAGTTTTTGAAGGTCACAAGGAAGGCAAAACTCAAGAACTCATGTCGTTACAACTCATGTTTGGTCTGTGATTGTGTCAACCAGTGAGCCTATGGGGCCCACATCCTTTGAGGAATATGTCACTTTTTTATTTATCGACACATCCTTAGGAAAATTTGGTTTGAATAAGCAATCATCATGCACACAATGATGAAAGAGACTAATCATTGTGAGTGCAGTTGGAAGTTTATTCTCTCATTATGGTGAGGGATGTTGAAAGAGGTACAAGTGACACCCATGATGCACATGCAAAAGGACAATAATGATATAGAAATAAACACACCTACAGTAGTCATAACAACCACCATGATGAGATCTCAACATGGCACATTCACAAAGCCCCTTTTTCAGTTATATTTTTGAGGTTTAGTTCAAGGAAATTGTATATATAAGATCACAAGCACATTATAAGATATATCTTTTATTCTAGAGTCTTTTGTTCACTATTTTGAAATAGAAGAACACTTAGAAACAACTGCAATTTCATTTCGTAGACCTTAGTCTTGTATTTTTTACTTAATTAATATAGGAAGATGTATTAGATTGTGCTTAGTTTGCCTCGGTTGTATGTTTACTTCTATTTTGTGGATGATTTAATGTTGTGTCAATTTTGGATAACATAGAGCTATCATACATTATTTTTAGGCTTTTATAATTTTTTCATAGATGCCCAGGTCATTAGACCATGCTTTATACTCTTTCAATGTTTGTGGTATGAGGTTATACTATGTCATTTGGTGAATGAAATTCTCATAGAATACTCATTTTAGCGAGATAATAGGAATGAGTCTTGTGGGCCTTAACGAGTTCTTCTCCTAGATAGATTTTAATATTTTGCATTATGTATGTATAACGTTTGTGTCTTATTCTCTCTCTAATAATGAAGAACCTATGGAATTTTGTACAGCTAATGTTTTCGGAGTTTGTTATTCCTTCTATTTTTTAAAAAGGGTTCAAAGGGTTGTGAAAGCTTTGGTGAATCACCTTAGATTAGCCATTTCCTAGTTTTTGTTATCTCCCTTTTTACAAAGACACCAACACAAAGAGTCAGCTTCTAAAATTTTAGACATTGTTTCAGAGGGTGCATTTTGTCCCACTCCTTTGAATCCTCCTGACTACCTTTGTTTAGGTTTGAGCCTCTTAGTAATCAATAATTCCTTTTTCCATCTGACATATTCTACAAGTTTTCACAAACTCCTTAACGTCTTGTTACAAGTGTGGCCAATAATAATGCTTACTAACTAGAGCAATTATTTTATGTCAAACAAAGTGTCCAACCAATGTTCCACTATGCTTCTCTTTTATTAGGTTCTCCCTCATAGAACCCTTTGGAATGCACAATTGGCTTCCTTTTTTTTTTTTGGATCGGTAAAAGGCCGTAGCCCTAGAAATTTTTTTATTAATATAAATAATTAATTTACAATGTGACCCCACTCACTACAGGCACTGGTAGGAAAGAGCGGGGTTGAGAAAACCTCCAGCCTTGCCTGGGACCATAGGTCCTGTCCTTATACAAAATTAACGTGGGCATACCATGACTCGACGATTGTCGAGATTTGTAAAAATACATGTTTCCGTAGGCATACCCATGGCTCGATACCTATCAAGATTTGTACATATTTTCGTGGGCATACCCACGTCCCGAAAAAACTTGAGATTGTTTTTCTTTTTTAAAATCATGATCTGATTGATATACATTGACTGGTGATTACACAAGGGTTAAGTCATTTATACAATTATATACAATATCTGATCCTCTTACTTTGTCGAGAATAAGTATTGATCGTCCGAATGATAATCCTGCCTGAACAAACAAGACAAAAATCCTCCAAAAACCAAGGTTAATCGACATCAAGATTAGAAGGTCCTACATCTTAGCTCCATCACCTATCTATGAATATTGTGAATATTGACTTAAAAACCACTCTATAGATTATATGAAATATTAGGGAAATAGACATACTAAGAGTTATATTAAAGAAAAAACATAAGCTTAATTTTTACCATTTCTAAGCCACTGCTCCTTAAGTGCTACTAACATCTACTTACCTTTACTTGAACACGTTCTTTTCTATCATGATAATATTAGAGACATAATATATTTGTGTGGTTAATAATCCTTACCGATTAAGATTGTTGTTTCCTTCCACAAGTTAGCAATCTTCAATCTGAACATTTTAGGAATATTTGTAACAGAACTGAGCAGTCTCCTTTATGTTATACTTATGATCTGACTAATTTCATGTATAGCCTGGTTGTCTATCATAATGAGGAGTTATGTAGAGGTTCCTTGTAAGCCTCTTAATTTTAGTTCAACAGAAATTACTCTTGTGATTATCTAGACTCCTCAGGCAAATTAATCAATAAAGTTAGTTTTCACAATTTGGCTTCCTTTGAATAACATACCATCTTTGATTATAAAATACAACCATCTAGTCTTGTCTAGAGTAATAGGTTCTATGCAATCTCTCCAGGCCTCACCCAAATCAGGATCCTCAAGATACAAACTCTTGAGTTCCTAGAACCCAACAACTTTGATCTGCATCTTTATTAATAAATTATGTCTCCTTCTCAGGGCATTTAAAACACTATTAAACTTTCCACTCCTCTTCTTCAAAATAGAAGTGTAACTGTGCAAAAACTAAACCCATTTTAAATGGCATTAACTCAACTTTCCTTGTCTATTCAAATATTCTAAAGCTTAATGATTAGTAAACAAAACAAACTCTTTAGGAAAAAGATAATGTCTCCACTTCCTCAATCTGTGAACTATATCATAAAATTATTGATCCTAAACAAAATATTTTCTTTTGGCATCATTCAACTTCTCAGTAGAATAAGCAATGGGTTTACCTTCCTGACCCAAAACAACTCCAATGGCTCCAAAAAAGGCTGCTCTGTAACTTTTTTTTAATAAATAAAAACTCTTTGTTGCTATTGTTGTCCACTTAAACTCTTTTCTATCCCCTCTCATTATTTCATTTAGAGGTCCATGTATACTTCTAATTTTTTTGATAAACTTTATGTAAAAGCTAGCCAAACTATTAAGAGATCTTACCTCAACAACACTCCTTGAAGTAGACCATTCAAGGATAGCCTTCACTAAATCTACTTAGACAAAAAAATCTCAAGTACACTAAATCCTTCATAAAACTGCTCTTTTTCAGGTTAATTAACTAATTTTCTTCCCTTAACTTCTCAAATACCTTTCAATATACATTATATTCTCTTCCAATGTCTTATTGAAGATCAAAATATCACCCAAGTAAATAATAAAAAACTTACTAAAAAATTCCTTCAATATTTCATTAATGATCCACATGAATGTGCTTGGTGCATTGGTTATCTCAAAGGGCATGACTAACCACTCATACAAGCCCTCCTTTGCCTTGAGGGTTGTTTTCCATTCATCTCCTTCTCTAATTTACATTTGGTGATATGTAGTCTTCAAATCTATCTTTGTGAAGTATTCAACTCCACTCAAACAATATATAATGTCCTTTATCCTTGCCAAGGAAAACCTATACTTGATAGTAATCTTATTGATAACTTGATAATCTGTACATGTCTTGCATTCTCCATTATTTTTTTGGTGTTAGTACCTTTGTTACAACACATGGAATAACAATCTCTCAAATCAACCCATTTTGCAACAACTCTTATACTTTTCTATTCAACTCTTCACTTTATGTTGGAGTCATTCTATGGGCTGTCTTATTTGGAAAAGTGGCTCTGGCTCCATGAATCAAGTCCATTTGATGAGTATTCTTTCTTATTGGTGAAAATCCATCAAGTACATTATTAGATACGTTACCTTGGAACTCGTCCAAAAAGTATACAACTTCCCCTAGTATATCTTCTACTTCCTCTTTATCAACCTTTGGAATTAAAGAAAAACACATATGCTCATGCTTCATGCCTTCTAAAAACTTCCTTCCATCAACTAAACATACTATTGTATTACTACATACCTTTTCCTTTATTTCCTTCAATGGCTTCCGCTTGTGTCAAACTCTATCCTTTATCAAAGAATAGGTATTTTCATACCCATCATGTATTGCATGATGACTAAATTAAAATGGTCTCACTGAAAATAGATAGCAAACATCCATAACATAATATTACATAATACCTCATCATGCTAGTTTCCAATTTTGAACTTTACCAAACTATTCATTGACAAAATCCTTGTGATCCTTCTACAACCAAGAAACCTGATAGGGATTGAGATGCTTCTTTCTCTCTAACTTCAATTTATTAACCATTTTCTCTAAACAAGGTTACCATTACACTTATATCTTGTGTGAAACAAAATTTTCCTTTGCTCAAGTTTCTTCTCATTATTTATCAAGGCTCTTTTGGTAACAAGGACCTCTCCTCTTTCAACATCTTCAGAATGTGAAAACTCAACATCTTCATCTATATGTGCAACTCATGCATTATCATCTAGTCTTATATTTGTCCTCTCTTGATATTGGGGACACTCATAAACTCTATATCCTTCTTCGCACTAGAAACACGTTTCACAAAAACCTCCTCTTCCTCTTCCTCTTCAATCTCCATTATATTAATGATGAGGTTGATAGGAATTATAACCCCTCTGATTCAGACTACTACTAGTCATCATTGTTCTTCTAATCTTCATTTTATCCTCCATAAGATTCTACACTAGGATTTCCACCACATCCTCTTCTATTTTTCTTGCTCTAAAACTTCTTGTTAAGTTTTTCTTCTACCTTTAAAGCAAATTGATATGCATATTCAATGGTAGACATTATTACCATTATCAAATCCTCTTGAATAATTGGCCTCAATCCATTTATGTAACGAATAACCTTCTCCTTGTTTGATTCAACATGACACATTTTGCTAAGGATTTGGTGGAACTCTTCTTTATAGTCTTGGATAGATCTTCTTGCCTGCTTCAACTTTTGCATTTTCTTTAGTAAATCAACCTTAGTCAATAGGAATGAACTGTCTCTTTAGTTTTTCCACCATCCAATCCCATCTTGTTATCTTCTCCTTCCCTCTTCTATTTCTCTCCAACTAAACCCTTTTCCACAAAATTTTAGCATGACCTTTAAGCTTGGCCTTTCAAATCTAACCCTATCAAGATCTTCTACTTCTTCATACTAAAAATTCTCTTCCTTATCATTGATCCAATCAATCAATGCTTCTAGATTAAGATTTCCATGAAATGTGGAAACCTCAAATTTTGGTCTCTTTCCAATCTTGGAAAAGACCCTAAAAACCTAGCTTCATCAGGATCTCTAGTCATTTTTTGGTCTTCTTTAAATTGTCCTTCTTCAAATTCATCATCACTTTCATCTCCTGCCCTAATATTATCTCCTTCATGTAGCTCCTCTTGTAGTGCTTGTACTTGTCTCTAAAGGGACCTAAAACCCTCTTTTGTTACACCAGTGATTCTTCCACATGGTTCCTTCATGGAGGCATTTTATTTACTTATTTCTCAGACCCACAACCATAGTCTTGGTGCAAATTGCCTCAGGTTTGGTGATTTGTTTACACACTCAAGAACTTATGTTTTGATACCACTTAATGAAGGGTGTTCCCCTCACTAATCCCAACACAAACAACACACCAAGGAAATAAATAAAAAATTATAGGAACTGAGTAATTTCCTCAATGAATTGACATTACAATATTCATAAAAATAGCATGCTACAACCAAATGGGCGTTTTCATTACAATAGTTTGCAAGATAGAGCCATAATCTACACTTTTAGAACTGAGCCCAAAAACCTTCCTTCATCCCTATATCTGTAGCACCAATAATGACCTTAGAATATTCTATAAAGTGAAACTTTCCTCTTTTAGCACCCATCAATTCATCAATCCAATTCCTACCTAAGTGATTTTTCTCTCTCTTGATTTTTGTATTGAAACTTGAGTCTTGATGACACTACTTCTATAAGCCATAACTTGAGACTCGGGTGTCCGATTTGTTCATATAATAAATCATTAGAAAATTTTCAATTCAAGGAAATTCTATATATAAGCTTGTAGTTTTATTTTTGAGACCCTAGCCTTGTATTTTTCACTTAATCAATAGAGGAAGACGTATCAGATTGTGCCTAGTTTGTCTCTATTGTATGTTTACTTCTTTTTTGTTGATGATTTTAATGCTCTATGTCAATTTTGGATAGCATAGCTACCATTCATTATTTTTAGGCTTTTATAATTTTGTCAAAGATGTATAGGTCATTGGACCATGTTTTATGCTCTTTAATTGTTTGTGATTTGAGGTTGTACTATGCCATTTGGTGAATGAAATTCTTATAGAATAGTCATTTTAGTGAGATAATAGGAACAAGTCCTATGTGCCTTAACGATTGCTTCTGATGGAGAGATCTAAATATTTTGCACTATGTTCGCCTTACTTTTACTTCATGTTCTCTCTCCAAAAATGAAGAGCCTATGGTGTCTTGTACCTAAACTTTTGGGAGTTTCTTGTCCCTGTTATTTTTGAAAAGAGGCTCAAAAGGTTTTGAAAGCTTTGGTGAATTGCCCTATGTTAGCCGTTTCCCAATTTTTTCTCTATCCCCTTTCCCAAAGATGCGAACATGAAGAGTTAGCTTCTAAAATCTCAGAGGTTGTTTCACAGGGAATAATTTTCCCCCTTCTAAGAAGCTTCTTGATTGCCCTTAGTTAGGCATGAGCCTCTTAGGGATAAACAATATTTTGGCATGCCATGTGGGACAAAGATTTCACATTTGGAGATTTATTGCATTCTTTAGTATTTTCAGCCTTGCAGAGATATTTTTCTTTCCTTATGCTTTGGAATGGAGGGATATTATGGATAGTGGATTTCTTTCCCTTCTTTTCGTGAAAATACGCATATAGCTTCCCTACCAACAATATCACACTATAATTGCTCCTAAATTTGCTCCATATTCCTTTGCTACATGAAACTATGAACAATTTTCTAGTGCTTACCTCCCACCCACCCCTACACATCCTCCTTGGCAACTTTCATACACCTAACAACCACCAGAGCCTTATTATGTCTCCTATCAACATGATTATCCTCTCACCCAACATCAAGATGTGAGAAACTTGGGAAATGTTAGCACCAAAGAAATATTATTGAATTTCCAAGAACAATTAAAAGCTATTAAAGAGGAGTAGGAATATTGATAGTGGCAAGAAAATGTTACTTATGAGGCTCAACTTCAAAAATAACACCAAGAAAAGATCCAAAGCCATGGGTTTTTCTTGGTTGTCATCTCCTTCATGCATTTTTATCCTACATAGGTTTTGCAAGATCTTGAAATCTCTTAATTGGAAGCCTATGGGTCTCATCTACATCACTATACATGTACAATAAATACTTCCATTCTTATTAGCTAGTGAGACAACTTACAAGACCTATGCACACCAATTCTCGATTTGTTAATACTCATTACACCATAATATCCCATTTGCATGACATGATAATGATAAAAAATGACTCATTGCACATCTTTTCTATATTTTGTAGGTTATATAGAGAACACATACCAAAGGGTAAACACACATGATGAGATCTACATGGATCTATTACTTTATTTGGGTTTGGTATCATTTTTTTGTCTAGCTATCTAGTTTACATGTACGTTTGTGAGTGCTCATTTACTTTAAGATACATGTTCATGTCAGGATTGATATGCATGTCAAAGTAGCAATGAAATTTAATGGTGAAACTTATGTACCTGTGCAATAATATCTTAGTTTTAGACCCCTTCAAAGAAATTGCATTCTTAAATTTACACACCAACAAATGAATTGATCTAGTGTAAAGCTAGTTATCATTCCATAATCCTTTTTATGTAAACATTTCCACACATTCAACACTTTTGACCTTATCTGATCCATATCCAAAATTATTGTCATACATTTAATTTTATTGCACTGCTCTATATAGATATTAATTATCCACCATTACATTAGCTTTTCTTTGTTTTGGGTCAATTTCACAATGCAAGATTAAACTTGATTGCACAAATTTGACCCTTGAAAAAAAATTTTCAAATTTAAATTTTTTCATCTTTCACACTTTTTTTTCTCACCATGAGTAGGCTTTGTATGTATTTCATGTGATATATTGTTATAAAAAGACATTTAATGTGCAACAATTTATCATCCAATGCATCATGTTCCAATTTGTACTCACATGCAATAAAGATAATACTCATTCTAGGAACAATTCACTTGGGGCATGAAAAAATCAAAATTCGGTTGTTTAGAGATTGTTTTTCATATTGATCATCCTAGGTTTTGGACATAAAAGAACTTGACCCTAGTAATTCATAAGCTTGTCTAAAATATTTACAAATACTATGTGTCCTTAATTATTAACATAAAAGAACAAAATTGCTCATATCAAATATAGATCTTAGATAAAATTCACACTCATAGAAATAACTTTAAATTACAAAATTAACATATAAATAGAATTGATATTCTATTTTGATTTTAAACTAAAGTATAGAAATAAAAGATCCATAATTTTAGAATAGTTAACTTTAAAACTACACCAAAATTCTTCCTTTATCGGTCTTTAAATTTATTATCTTAAATCTTCTTTGATAATGTTAAATATTAAATTAATTGATCTGATTATACGCATTTACGTATATAGTAAATTAAGGAAAAGAAAAATATACATCCCAAGGGAACATTGTGACATGACACCCAGACCTGGAAACGGTAGTGGCTATCCAGCGACGAATTTTTTTTTTTATATAACTTTTTGCAAACTTTTGGGAAAAAAACTAAGTGTTTCCCCTGCGTATGGTTAACAATTTTCGTGGCTGCATAGCCGCTGCCCCTGGAAACCTGGTGTAAACCCTACAAGAGACCAACCGTGAATGGTCCAAGGTTACCAGACTATCAGTCAAAAAAGAAAATAAATAGGGAATGATCTGAGGGTACCTTCAGGGCGTGAAGAAAACATTTTCATCAAACACGGTCGCTTGAAGCAGTTGGCAATTGCAGAGGAGGGAAGGCGAAGCAACAGTAGATACTGATTATGGAGGAGGAAGTGAAGGGGCTGGTGGATGCTGTGGAAGCTCTTAAAGCCTCATTACCTGCATCATTTCAACCTCAACTTGATAATGTAACAGTCATTACTATTACATCTTTTCAAGAGGCATTGCATATTTAATAGATAGTGCATTTTCACACTAGATAGTATGCTTGTAAAACATGCTCGAGGTAGCTAAGCAGATCAATTTCACCTCAATGTTGCATTAAATGAGACACTGTCATTTTTTTGTGGGCATCTGCTCATCCTACAAGTTTTCGTGCTTTTTCGTAGATGTTCAACTTAGTTGATTCACGATCCATATCAGAATTGCAAAAATCATTTAATAAAACAATTCAGCAATAGTCATGCCAATGCATTTCAATTTTTTCTGATTATTTCAACAAACTTATAATTTCTGTAAGCTTCGGGTAATTATATATTCTTGAGCCTCTTTATAAACATTGTGGTCGCTCCAAATTTACCTTTGAAGCTAAACATGTATTTGCTACTTATATACTGACAGAGCTAATGGAAGAAACGCAATAAAAAAGAGATTTTATTTCTATTTCATTGAAATTATAAAATGTAGGATTGGTACTCAGTGTAATTATTGAATTTCGAATGCGTCTCAATAATTACATCAACAATCCTTTTGCGAGCGCAACTTACTAGGGAACTTTGCAACATTAGTCTTTTGGAAATGCCTTTAATAAGGAGCAATAACTGAAAAAATTCTTTAGATCACACTATACACACATGAAGCGAGAACCAAAAATAAGAATTCCTAAGGCGTGGACATGTATTGATCACGCCAATTTGAAATTTGAATACAGATGTTTCTTTCTTCTCTAAATGATTTTTCTATACAATTCTTACAATGCTCTTTCGCCTATATGATTTTTAAGTGTGCAAGTTTTATCCTTTCTTAATCTGCATTATTCCCTGAAATATTGTCTATCCTATTTAAATTTCTCCGTGTCAAGATTTTGACTAAATTTACAGGACTCAGACGTGGGAGTGATTTATGAAACCAAAGGGTAAGTGTATCTTACTATTTAGCAAAAACTCAGCCATAAATTTTTTATAGACAAGTGAATAAAATATTCAAAATTATGATTTCTGTATGAATCTAGAATATGCCAAGACCGTAGTAGATATTTTCAAGTTCTGACCCAAGATGTCTTCCTAGCTTTGTCAAGTTTTCATAATTTTCCCATGTGTCAAGCCTAGTATTATTCAAGTATTATCAAGTTTGAACAAATGTTGATGAGATTGATTGACTCCCATTGACTGGATGATTTTGTGTGTGTGCCAACGCATTGAAAACTGACAAGCCATGTTACTATTTATCATTTCTTGTACATGTTTCTGCTGGATGACTTTGTTTTATTCAAGAAGCTTAACAAGCATCTCGCATATTAGATTAGACATTTTATTTTATTTTCTTTCCGATGTCCTGAAAACCTTGTTTTGTGTCTTTGATAGCAAGATCTAACAATTATTTTCCTTATATTTTGTTAAACAATTTACTATGCAGTTGCAACAACATGTGGATCATATTGCATGTATTGTGAAGGGTTCAACTATGAGACGCCCAAAAATAAAGGTTGTAGTTTCACGAGCCTAATCTTAATGGGGAAAAAATGTTTCCTTTTTATTTTTCTTAAAATCGTGTTTGGTACGTCTTTATTTCAATATGATTCATGTGTTGCCTCATATGGTATCTAGGATATGAGCTCTGAAGTAAATGACACCAATCCTTATAGTAGACTAATGGCATTGAAGCGGATGGGTATTGTGGACAATTTTGAAAGGATTCGAGAATTCTCAGTTGCTATCATTGTATGTGCCATCTCACTCTTCTAAGAATGTGTTTTGTTTGTATAATCAACACTAGTTAACTTAATGGTCATTGACAAAACATATTTTAAATAGTGAATTGCAATTCTTCTATTTCAGAGAGAATTATTTGTAGATAACCATAATCCATATTTTATACTGTAATTATCAGTTATGGTTATAAGAGTTTGCTAGGACATTGAATCAGTCAATAAGAATTTTCCAAAATGATGGGCCAGTTTTTGGCCACATATGTGCTTTTTGTAGCATGTGTATCTTTTGGAACTACAAGCATTTAATTCTATTTAACTTCAAATATTCGTTATTCTTGTATTGTTGGGAGTTTTAGTAAGGAATCTTGATCATTGCCTTCTTTTCAATCTTCACCTTATGGTTATGCACTTATTTTAGTATTCATTCCTGTAGGTGGATACTAAGATTCATTTTTTGCATTTTCTGGTCTTACGTTTATTACTGGACTGATCTGCATGCATCTTTAAGTTTTTGTAGACATCCTAAACCTACCCTAGAAGTTTCAGACCTGGACTTTAGCAACAAACCCACACACCTAAGGCTAAAATGCTAGTGTTTTAGACTTTCGTTAATTGAAAATCTTGTTGTCTTAACCCTAAATCATAGTTTCCTAGATGTTCATTGTTTTCCAATGGATATGTTGATCTAGGCATGAAATGATGCCTTCAACATTATCATTTGATGTGACACTTTACTCATACCTTTCAAGTGTGTTGCTTGGCTGCTGTTCTCCTGCAGCTGGGCACAGGAAATCAGTTATTGTTTTTATTGTTTTTGTCCTACAGCCAAGCACACAATCATTTTATCTTTTTATTGTTTTTGTCCTGCAGCCAGGCGCTGGAAACTGTTTTAACTAGTTTTAGTTTAGTTTCTCTCTATTTCTACCTGAGCGCTGGACTCTTCAAGCTTTCATAGCTTTTGGTATGCTAGAGGGATTCTAAATTCATGAAAATAAGATATTATGTTTCTGGAATAAAACACTTTGTCATTAGTTTGATTTAGCTTTCTGCTTCAGTTTTTTCCCCTCTGGCTAAAAGTTTATTTTAGCAAATTTGGTGCTTCAACTGAGTTAGATGGGTTTAAAAACTTGAAGATTCTGTTAGTCTAAAAACTATATCTTGGGCACATATGTAATGATCTAAGGTAAATCTATGTGAGAATTTTAGAATTTTAATTCTGGCTGAAGGAGCTCATATAACTATTGACTGATGCTGATTGCTCAGCTTGTGAATGAGTATGTGGTAACCGTGTTGCCAGTTTGTCTTGAGAACTTCAAATGAATTATTCTGACTGTCTGATTTGTAACGTTTAATGGATTCTCAGGAGTGCATTACAATGAAATTTAAATATTTTTCCAGCCTAACATAAAAATGCTATAAAATGATTTCAAGAATAGTTCTCAGGCAATAGCATTCAATATTGCATATCAGACCTCTTTAAAACAGTCTACAGACAGTGCGTTGAAATACAATATGCAGAGAAAGAAGAAATCTTAGAACTAACTTATTCATTCGAATCTCCCCACACAAATATGATAACAATTTTGTTAAATAAATACCGACCAGGCATTATGAGTCCGGGTGTGTAGGTCGTTGGCTGCCTCACCAGTGAGAGCCCGTGAGCTGGAACCTGTTGCAAGTGATGACCTGAGTACGGGTTTAATGCCCACGCGAGCTGCCTGTGCTTGTGCAAACTGGTTTAGTGCCTGCACAGATTGTCTTAGGCTCCCGCTCTATTTACCGTCTCCAATCCATTGCCGGGTGCCAACAATGCACGGCTCGGTAGGATAAGATGCCGTGCTGCAAGGGATGGTCTTTCGGCTGCAGTGCGAGTCCTTATGGGAATGTACGCGCCCAGTAGATAGTTTGCCACGAATGTTCAGTCCACACGAAACAACAGGAGTGCGTGACTGTGCTCAATGTGCACTGGACCAGCGAGTGTTGCTAGCCGAGTTCGTCCTGATCTTATAAGCATCTGACCACTTCTGTGTACATATCCCTTGTCCCGGGTAACCAATAACCAGTGCTTTAATGTGACCCTGTCTGTGCGTAATGCTGGGTTAATACTCCTGTCCCTATGTAGTGTCTGCTAACAACTGCCGAGGGTGGTGAAAATGATCTCTTTACTGTAGTCTCAGCTTTGAACTATCAACCTGTTTAATTAGTGCTGGAGCTGGAGACGTCTTCTTCTCAAAGCATGGACTGCTTGTGATTTCCCTGTTGACTGAGAATGGTATTGAATACTAGAACACCACTGAAACCATCAACTGCTGGAGATAACTATCTTTCCAAATCAATGAGGCTCATTTGTGAAAACTGAATGTTTCCACCTTGGAGAGAGAGCTGGGGCTACGTCCAATCTCTTCTCGAATTCTTGAGGGTTTGCGTCCTCGGAATAACCAGTCACATCAAAGCAACCAGAATACTTTTTTCTTTTATTTTTTATTTCCTCATGGTTCTTTTTCCAAGATGTACTTTTCCTTTTTATAACCTCGAAGTGAGTGCAAGTACAACGAACTAAGCCATGTGGGATAAAAGCTCACTTAAGTCACATTTATAACTTAAAGTAACTTTATAAAATAAAGTGACTTTATAATAAGACATAAAGTGACTTTATAACACACTTTATTAAATAAAGTGATTCCAACTATAGAAATTGAGCCCCGAATATAAATATTCGCCCGTGCAAACTTGTGACTGGCTGGCATCCTCCGAAAAGTGGCCATTAGTCCATCATAGACTAATCAGGCATCTAGATAGTCTACTGCCGAGAAGGGGACATTACAGTCCTCCCTTCCCGGGATCGCTTGCCCTCAAGCAATCTCAATGTCGGATGTTGCAGGATTGACTCACCCTCCCAAGTGGCATCCTCATAAGGTAAGTCCTTCCACCGAATCAGATACTCACGGACAGTCCTGTTCCGTAGCTTTCTCTCCCTGACCTCAATGACCTCTGCTGGAACTAAAGCCAATTTACCCTCCTCATCCAATGGGGGTAATCCATTTGAAACCACTATCTGCTGTTCGATTGCCTTCTCGAGGCAAGAAACGTGGAAAACATTGTGGATCTTGCTGTCTGAGGGAAGCTCTAACTCGTAGGCCACCTCGCCAACTCTCCTCGAGATGCGAAAGGGACCATAAAATCTAGGTCTGAGCTTCTCTGACCTGCTCCGCTTCAGGGAGCTCTGTCTATAGGGCTATAGGTGAAGGTAAACCATGTCTCCTATGTCAAAGTTCCGCTCTGTCCTATGTCGATCAACATACAGCTTTTGCTGATTCTGTGTCCTCTGGATGCTCTCTCTGAGAGATCTGAGTATATCCTGGTGGTCCTGCAACCAATCTCTCGCAATCAGGGCCCTGCTGTCCTGTAGAGCCAAATCTATAAAAGAAAGTGGCTCGCTACCATAGAGAGCTCAAAATGGCGACATGCCAATCATCATGTGGTACGTGGAGTTGTAGCAGAACTCCCCCAAGTACAACCATCGGACCCATGCTCTCTGCTGCCCCGCTACATAGCTCCGGAGATAGCCTTCCACCCATCTGTTTACAATCTCTGTCTGGCCATCTGTCTGCGGGTGGTAACTGGTACTAGGAGTCAACTCAGTGCCGGCCAACCTGAACAACTCCTGCCAAAAAGTACTGAGGAACTTACTGTCCCTGTCGCTCACAATGGTCTTGGGGAGACCATGCAATCTAAATACCTCGCGGAAAAATAACTCTGCCACCTATGAAGCGGACCAATCTGCGGCGATAGCAAAGAAGTGAGTGAACTTGGTGAGTCTTTCGACCACCACATAAAAGATGTCCTTGCCCTGCACTCTCGGCAAACCCGTGATGAAATCTGCCCTCCCACTTTTGAGCTGGAATGGGAAGGGGCTGCAATAACCTTGTCGGATGCTCGTGCTCTTACTTGTTCTGCTGATAAGTCTGGCACTCCCTGACATGCTGGAGTACGTCATCCCTGAGGCCCTTCTAAGAGAACCTCTCTCTAACCTGCCTGTAAGTCTTAAAGAATCCCGGATGTCCTGCTGTGGGCGCATCATGAACAACCCTCAATATCCTCGCCTTAAGCTGAGAACCCGACACTAGGTAGATCCTGCCCTTATAAAAGATGATGTCATCAACCACCTTGTATTTGCTATCCGGCAACTGATTGTCCAAAATCTAGCAGGCTTGAGGATCCTTAGAATACTCGACTAGCAAAAGGGATTTCCAATCAGCGGAAATCTTTGACAGAACACAACAAACTGCCTCTGAAGGTCTCCTAGAGAGTGCATCAGCCACCACATTGTTCTTTCCTTTGACATACGCGATGTCGAAATCATAGGCCTGAATCTTACTGACCCATTTCTGCTATCTCTCATTTAGCTCCTTCTGCTCCAGGAAGTAGCGGAAATTGTTGTGGTATGTTCTGACTGTGAACTTACCACCCACTAAATATTGTCTAAATTTAGCCAAGGCGTGCATGATGGCAAGCATCTCCTTGTCATAGGTGGAATAAAGCCTCTCATTATCCTTGAGCTTCCTGCTCTCGAAAGCTATGGGGTGCCTGTCCTGCATCAATACTGCGCCAATTCCATTCCCTGAGGCATCACACTCTAAGACAAAGGGGCGAGAGAAATCCGGTAGAGCCAAAATCGGACAAGTGCTCATAACGGTCTTGAGCTTGTCGAAGACAGTCTTAGCCTCATCTGTCCACCTGAAGGCTCCCTTCCGAGTAAGATCGGTAAGAGGGGCTGCTGTTTGAGAGAATCCCTTGACGAACCTCCTATAGTACGAGCAAAGCCCAAGGAACCCTCTCAAATCTGATACATTACGCGGAGGGGCCAATCCTGAATTGCTTGAATCTTCTCCTAGTACACCATAACCCCGTCTGCTCCTATCACATGCCCCAGATAGAGAATCTCTGTCAATCCGAACTCACGTTTGGATCCTTTCGCAAATAGATATTGGCTCTCCATGATGCTCAGAACCTCATCCAAGTGCTGCAAGTGCTCTGCCCATGTCTTGCTGTAGACTAGGATGTCATCAAAGAATACTAGAACACTCTTGTGCAACTGTACTTTAAAAATGTGATTCATGCAGGACTGAAAAGTGGCCGGTGCATTAGTGAGCCCAAAAGACATCACTAGGAACTCGTAGTGTCCGTAGTGGCATCTGAAAGTTGTCTTGTGGACATCTTCATCTCGGACACATCTGATGATACCTAGATCGAAGATCAATCTTCGAGAAATAAACTGCCCCATGTAGCTCATCTAGAAGCTCATCAATCCTGGGGATAGGGTACCTGTTCTTGATAGTCCTCTTATTCCATGCACGGTAATCAATACACATGCGAAGCGTACCATCCTTCTTCACCAAAACTATAGAAGAAGCAAAAGGGCTGGAACTAGGTCTGATGTGCCCCATGTCTAATAACTCCTTAATCGCCTTTTCAATTTCCTCCTTGTAATGCCTAGGATGATGATAAGGAGTGGTGATTACGGGTTTGGCCCCCTCCTCCAACTCTATGATATGCTTGAAGCCCCTGTTTGGTGGTATACCTGGAGGGATGTCCTCAAAATCTCGTTTGTGCCTGTCAAGCACACCCTGTATGTCAGCGTGAATCTGCTGCTTTGAATCCGGTGAAGGACTGGAGGATATGAAGCACTAGGCTGCCCACTCCATGTTGCTGTGTCTGAAAATGGCCTCCATCCTGTGAGCTAAAACCACCTGTGTTCCACTATCTAACATGGCCTTGAGTGTAACCAATTGATCACCCTTCATAAACTCTAACTGTCTCTGCTGATGATCAATGGTATACCGCTCGAGAGTCTGTAGCCACTGCATGCCTAGGATGGCGTCAAGGCTATCTAAGTCAATGACGTAGAAATCTGCCTCTAGGAGATAATCTCTGAAATGAATCTGAAGACCTGAGATCTTCCCCGTGCAACTCAATAAATCTCCCCCGGCCACCTTGACCTCAAATTCTGAAATGCCATCTATCGGGAGTCCTCTTTTGGAAACCAAACCAGTGCTGATGAAATTGTGTGTTGCACCTGTGTCCAGAAGACATATGATTTGCTGCCCTCTAGCCACTCCCTTAAGACGAAAGGAGTGACAGGTGGGAATACTAGAGAGGGATGCTAAAGTAATAGGGGGCTGTCCTGCACGAACCTCCCTCTTCTTCCTCTCTACTACATGCTCATCTTGAGTCTCAGCATCGCTGCCCTCCTCATTGCTGCCCTCCTGCTGCTCACAATCATCATCGGTTACCACCTCAATGTAATGCACCTGGCCCTTCCCAAGGCACCCGTGATCCAGAGCCCAAGGCTTTCTGCATGTAAAGCACAACTTCTTCCTTCTCAACTCATTCCAAGTCTCGAAGTCAAGTCTGGGAGGCGTGCTCTTATTCTGATTTCTGTTTCTCTGAAAAGAAGACCCCTTAAAGGTTTTCTTCGGTGGCTGTAGGATGGATGATGGTGAGTCCAAGTCATGTGCCAACTTAATGGCGTCATCCAGAGTGTTTGGCTTGAGGACTCTAACCAACCCTCTGAACCTGTCCTGTAGTCCCTCAATAAACAGCATTACCTTCCTCTTCTCTGTCATATTCGGAACCATAACAGACACTCTCTGAAACTCGTCAATATAGTGGTCCAAAGATCCACTCTGCCTCAATTGAGCTAACTCCCTGTAGTAGACCTCAATGTCTTTCTGGTCAAAGCGGGTGATCAATTTAATGCTGAAGATCTCGTAAGATGTAATCAACCCGTGATCCTGGGTGATGAGGCCGTGATGCCACCAATCATATGCTGCACCTTGGTTGTGAACTTAATCTCCTCTGTCTCTGACATGGGTTTCAGGGTCAGGAATGTATCTAGCTTGTGGATCCAAGCTCTTGCAGAAGTCTTACCGCTGCCATAAAAAACGGGGAGGGTTAATTTATTCATAGCATGTTTAAGATCTCTGTTCGGTCCCTTGGGTCTCCGGTCCTGCTGTGCTCTGCCAAAATCTCTTTTTTGTGTCAGGTACTGGACAAACGTCAAGTTAGCCTTGACTCTGTCTAGTAACATATCCCACTCATTATGTGCGGCTGCAACATTGTCCGGGAGTCCAGCTGCTGCCTCGGGCTGGGCCACTTCCTCCTCGACATTGTTCCCTATGAACGTAGGCATAAGGGGCTTATCTGTAGTGCGAGTGGCTGCTATAGCAGCTTTGGGTGATCCTGCCACACTACTACCACCATTGTGGTGGCTCCGGGGTCTCGCTGCTGCCACTGTCAACTACTGCATAACACCTGTGAGCTGGTGTAACACATCAGCGATGTGATTCTGTCCCACACGAAGAGCTCTCATTGTGCTCTGACCTCTCTGTCCTCCTCTGCCATGCCTGTGCCTCGAGTACCCTGTTCAAAGATAATATGTTCGTCCTCCTCTGTATGACTGTTTTTAATATCTACCTGGACCGACGGTTCAGGCTGCCCCCGTTCCACCCTGTTATGTCTGAAATTGTACAACCTGTGTCTATTGTGCATGCCTGGACTGCATTACCAAGTACTGTAAGTAAAATGCCCACAAGGTTGCCAAGACCTTAGGCTCTGATACCACTGCAATGATATAAGGTGAATCTCTGTGAGAATTTTAGAATTTTAATTCTGGCTGAAGGTGCTCTTATAACTATTGACTGATGTTGATTGCTCAGCTTGTGAATGAGTATGTGGTAACCGTGTTGCCAGTTTGTCTTGAGAACTTCAAATGAATTATTCTGACTGTCTGATTTGTAACGTTTAATGGATTCTCAAGAGTGCATGACAATGAAATTTAAATATTTTTCCAGCCTAACATAAAAATGATATAAAATGATTTCAAGAATAGTTCTTAGGCAATAGCATTCAATATTGCATAGCAGACCTCTTTAAAATAGTCTACAGACAGTGCGTTGAAATACAATATGCAGAGAAAGAAGAAATCTGAGAACTAACTTATTCATTCGAATCTTCCCACACAAATATGATAACAATTTTGTTAAATAAATACCGACCAGGCATTATGAGTCCGGGTGTGTAGGTCGTTGGTTGCCTCACTAGTGAGAGCCCATGAGCTGGAACTTGTCGCAAGTGATGACCTGAGTACGGGTTTAATGCCCACGCGAGCTGCCTGTGCTTGTGCAAACTGGTTTAGTGCCTGCACGGATTGTCTTAGGCTCCTGCTCTATTTATCGTCTCCAATCCACTGCCGGGTGCCAACAATGCACGACACGGTAGGATAAGAGGGTGTGCTGCAAGGGATGGTCTTTCGGCTGCAGTGCGAGTCCTTACGGGAATGTACGCGCCCAGTAGATAGTTTGCCGCGAATGTTCAGTCCACGCGAAACAACAGGAGTGCGTGACTGTGCTCAATGTGCACTGGACCAGCAAGTGTTGCTAGCCGAGTTCGTCTTGATCTTGTAAGCACCCGACCACTGTTGTGTACATATCCCTTGTCCCGGGTAACCAATAACCAGTGCTTTAATGTGACCTTGTCTGTGTGTAATGTTGGGTTAATACTTCTGTCCCTATGTAGTGTCTGCTTACAACTGTCGAGGGTGGTGAAAATGATCTCTTTACTGTAGTCTCAGCTTTGAACTATCAACCTATTTAATTAGTGCTGGAGCTGGAGACGTCTTCTTCTCAAAGCATGGACTGCTTGTGATTTCCCTGTTGACTGAGAATGGTATTGAATACTAGAACACCACTGAAACCATCAACTGCTGGAGATAACTATCTTTCCAAATCAATGAGGCTCATTTGTGAAAACTGAATGTTTCCATCTTGGAGAGAGAGCTGGGGCTACGTCCAATCTCTTCTTGAATTCCTGAGGGTTTGCGTCCTTGGAATAACCAGTCGCATCAAAGCAACCAGAATACTTTTTTCTTTTATTTTTTATTTCCTCATGGTGCTTTTTCTGAGATGTACTTTTCCTTTTTATAACCTCGAAGTGAGTGCAAGTACAACGAATTAAGCCATGTGGGATAAAAGCTCACTTAAGTCACTTTTATAACTTAAAGTAACTTTATAAAATAAAGTGACTTTATAATAAGACATAAAGTGACTTTATAACACACTTTATTAAATAAAGTGATTCCAGCTATAGAAATTGAGCCCCAAATAAAAATATTCGCTCGTGCAAACTTGTGACTGGCTGACATCCTCCGAAAAGTGGCCATTAGTCCATCCGGATGGATAGATAGACTAATCAGGCATCTAGATAGTCTACTTCTGAGAAGGGGACATTACAACATAACGTAGCAACAAAAAAAATTATATAATACATAAGATGTATGATATTTTGAGTGTAATTTGAATATATCTTAGGTACATAACTTATTCAAAAAAAGTATATAATATAGAAGAGGTATGACATTTGAGTGTAATTTACTTTCAATTTAGTGAAATGGCAAATTTAATATTTTTATTAGTATTTTCAGTGATGTGTATTTATGAGTTATTGCACTTAAGTTTTCAGCTATGATTGCCTTTTGGAATGCAGAATCTGCTTAGCATGGTCTGAAAATTAACATGATATTAGAGTACATTAACGGAATCTGTTAGGTCCATGTAGGGAGTGTAGTACTACATATGAGAGGGAGTTGTCACAGGATTTTAGAGCCCTACCTTCAATGATTGAAGTGACCCAAACTTGTGAGAGGTTGTAGGGTTTGATGCTTTAAGCGCTCTAATGAATGGAGTGTTGATCTGTACCTGTCATAGATTTCTGTTCTTTCTGGTTTCAACTTGTTTCATAAGTTGTAGTCATTACTTATCTCAGTCTTAGAGAGTGTGACAGTTAGAGTTTACTTCTAATTCTACACCTTGGAAGTGTAGATTGCAAATGCTATTGTACGAAATTGACTAACTTTTTGTGGAAGCTATTACTTATCTCAGTCTTAGAGAGTGTGACAATTAGAGTTTACTTCTAATTCTACACCTTGGAAGTGTAGATTGCAAATGCTATTGTACGAAATTGACTAACTTTTTGTGGAAGCTAAAATTGCACCTCCTAATAATCTTGTTCGATTGACTGAACATAACAAAAAGTGGCGTACGGCTAAGAAAATTATCCTAAATTTGGTGAAAGACCATTTGGTTGCTCACATTGCTGTTTATAAAGATCATTTAACATTGAGATCAACTTGTTGCTACAGTGGCAAAGATCAATGACGACGAGGTGCTGTCCACAGCTCTAAATGAATTCTTATCTTGGGATCCATTTGTTCAATCCGTTTGCTGTTGTGAGGTGCTTACCATTTTTGAGAAGCTTTGGGATGATTTTATGTAATATTAGAATCTACCTTTAGTTTCAACTATGATAGATCTTGAGTGTATGGCTGAGTTTGATCGTCAACAATTTATTATTAGACATTATAGCTAGAATACTGGTCTAGTTTCAGCCGGAGGTATGTGAGAGGGTGGTCTTTATAGATTGATTACTAATCCATTCACACATGTAGCCTTGATACATGACAGCGATAAATTCTGGGAGCTTTGGCACAAGAGACTTGGTCACCTGTAAAATGACACATTACCTCTCTTTAAAGATATGGTGCAGGGATTGTTAAACTTTAAGATATATAAGATATGAGTTGGCTAGAGCCGCATATTCAACAAGGATGCCAAGACTGCTTTCCTTAGTTGTTAGTACAGATCAAGAGTGTGTCTTGATCTGATCTAGTCAGTTGTATACCTGTTGTCCTCAATTTGTATTTGCAAAATTGGGGCAACCCTACAGAAAATTTTGTAGTTTAAACTCTCTAAGGTGTTCTCTTTGTTGATTTGTTTGATTTTGACTTTGTTTTCGCCCTAGGATTGTGGCATTTTCAATTCCACTCGTTTCGAGCTATCGTAGGCCTCAATCGGAGTTGTCTATCAAAAGATATTGAAGAATTAAGTGATCAGCAGGTCGGCTTTTTAGGCCTGACTGCATATCTTTATTCTTTAATTAAAAATTATGTCAAAGTGGACTTTTCATCAATCATTGCATAAAACTATGGGTGTATTTGCGTGTAAAATGGAAATAAAACTCCATTTTTATATATTCGCATTGAATATATGAAGTTTTCATGAGTTTTTAATGTAATAGTGGGGTTTTAAACTCTTATTATATATTCTCTTTTAAAATTTACTTGTGATTACACATGAGAAGCCCATTAGTGTTTAAATCATGTGCAAAGGTGGTGATTTTTTCTAGTGCATATCTTAAAATGTGTTTAAACATGTGTTTTGTTTTAAAGTCCATTACAAATCAATAATGGCGATTTTAAATGCATTTACATGCATTTAAAACATAGTTACAAACACATGTAAATGGACCAAAACAGCTCATCATTAGTTATTGGTGGCAATTTTAGAAGCCTTTGCACATTGTTTATACATGCATTTGGCAAAGAAAAAGACGTCTACACCCATAGTGCTGATTTTAGAGTGATTTGCATGACTTTATATCCCTTAAATACACGCGTTTCACTTCTTAAAATCCGTCTAAACCAAAGGTGGCGATTTTTAGAGGGATTGCTTGTGTTTTAAATTTAAAAAGTCATTACATGTAAATAGACTTAAATAGCCCGTTATCACTTGGGTGGTGATTTTAGCACACTTTGCATATTGATTGAAACATATCGTTATGTGTAAATGCCTATTGAAATCCCATTATGACTTTGTAAGCATGTAATTTTCTCTTTAAAACCCGTTTTTAGGGTATCATTTGTTTTCTCAAGGCTGCATTTTCTATATCCAGTGCTAGATGGCATTTTTCTTCCAAAAAGCACATGCAAATGGCTTTTAAAAATGCGTTTTTATAATCCATTACCTGCTTTTAAAACTCCAATGCATTGGTGGCGATTTTGGGCTGAAATGCATATGTAAATGCATGATAAAAGTGCGTTTTTATTCCTTTTATGACTGTGTTTTCCATTTGAGGTTAATGGTAGCGATTTTATTCAAGGTTGCATATGTAAATAACACCCAAAATTGCATCATTTTCCTTCCTAAGCCTGCGTTTTTGTCTAAAGAGTGGTGGTGGCGATTTTTGGAGCATTTACATGCTCTCCAAACACACCAAAATACATGCACTTTGCCTAAAACAGCCCGTCTAGGGCATCATTTGATAAAAAACAGTACTTGGAGTAGTGATTGTAAGCATCTAAACTTGCAATATTGATTTAAAATCCCGTCCTTGTGCAAGACTCTTCATTTGCAGGTTTGAACAAGTCTTTTACTTCCTATCTTTTTGCATTTTGGCTCTCATTCATGGCCATTTGTCATTGATTTGTAGAGGACTGAGTTTTGCCTTCATTATTGAAGGGATTTGGTTAATTTTCACTGCGTATATAGCTGCAATCTTGGGATCTTCTTCCAAATTCGAAATCATTTGGATTTGAGAAGATTGGTTCAAAGTTTTGAGTCTTCTCCATTGCATTTGCAAGTTCAAAGAAGAGCTATGCTTTCCTTTTTGAAATCTTTTTGGTGCAAGCTAGGGCTTCTTTTGTTTTGTGTATACATTTTTGTTTTTAAAAATCATTTTCAGATTTGTGTAATCTTGGAATGCGAGCATTGGTAATTCAAAAGAATATTTTTGGCTTCAAAAGTTTGAATGTATTGTTCTCACAACAATACAAGTTCTTCCCAAAATGATTCAAGAAGAGATACAAGTACCTCCCCTTTCATGAAGAAGCTCTAAACACTCATGTGCAATCGAGCAAAAAAATCCCATCCATAAGCATGTCTTACATAAAAAGAGCAAGGTTTTTCCCCATTATGTAATGTGAGCTAAAAAGCCCACCTCTAAGTGTTTTACATGCACTTTTGATGCCCTTTTCAAATCTGTAAATGGACTTCTAAAATCCATTTGTGGGCATCAAGTACTTTCCAAAATGACATGTAATGGAACCTAAAAACTCAGCTTACAAGAGAGAAATCTTCCCATGCTTAGAGGGGAAAAATGGAACAATGACAACATAGAAAGCTTTCAAGACTGATTTCAAGTGGGTGATATGTTGATGTCATCAATACATAACAGTCAAGGATGTAGGTTCATATTCTAGTTCGAGATGTCTTGTCTTTACAAACACTTAGTTTATTTTCATTATGTAATTGACAAATTACATGTGATTGTGAAAACAATATGTAATTGCATGTTATAGTATCACCTACAAAGCTGTAACATGTAATCGCGTCACAAGTGCTTTAGGCCTTGTGACATTGAATAAGTCAAAGTTAGTTAGTTTGTTAAAGAATTAGTCAAGGTGGTTGAGGGTTTCCCCTTTTGTCTCCACCTTTTTCTCTCATCTTTTCCTATATAAAGGAGGGAACTCATTGTAAATAATCATCTTTTGGCAAGGCAAGAAAATTTTGCCAATTTGTATATGCACTTCTAGACTTTGAGCTTAGATGGAAATCTGAATTGCTTTCAATAAAAGAGGTAGGTTGTTTTGAGACTTTGTGCCAATCCAACTTGTTATGTGACGACATTTTCTTAAATTGATTGTGAGTTTTAATGCTTTGTTCAAGAGGGATTTGAATTCAATTGTGCAGACTTTGAGCCGTCTATCGTATTCAGAGTCAATTTGGACTTTTGAAGACTTTGTGTTGCAGGAGGACGAATTGTTATAATATAGTTTTAAGTGTTTTTATTAAATTTGAGCGTATCCAGTAAGAGACTTTGTGCTTTACTAGTTATTCTACTTGAATCCTCATTCGAGACAAGCGCAAGAGACTTTGGATTCTTGTATTTGTTTCACAAAATATATAAGTAAACTGCTGTCTTTGGAGTTGTTCTTAAGTCAACCCCCTAGCCATTGGTATTATCGTAGCAATAGGACCTTTTTGTTAAACTTGAAAGTTGTAGTTGCTTGCAAATCATTCATAAAAGAAGAGGAATTCATTAAGAGAACTGCCTTTTTTGTAATTTCCAGTTAAGTTCCTATTAAAGCCTCTTACGGTAAGAAGGGAGTCTCTCCTATTGTTGAGAGGAGAGAGAAATCTCATAAGACGTTGCCTAAAGTCACAATTTTGTAAGTTGTGGTCACAGTGACTTACAAAATTTTTACCCAACAATACCCTATGCCAACAACAACATTAGTGGGAAATATTTACAATGATACATTTATGTTGATTCTTGAAGGAAAAATTGCCTCTAAGGAAAAATTGAATTTACTTCATGAAGACCAAAGACGAGGTCTTTGTGAAGTTCAAAGGGTTCAAAGATCTTATGGAGAATCATATAGGAAGTAAGATTAAAGTTGTGAAGCTTGTCAATAGAGTTGTTTATATCTCCAAGGACTTTGATGGCTTTTGCAAAGATGTAGAGATCAATATGGTGTTCAACACTTTAAAAACCTCAGAATAATGGGGTCATAGAGAGGAAGAATAGGTCTATGTAATGTACTCCTTTTAGAATTGACCTAAAATTTGCCCTAGAATTACATGTACAATAATAATAAGAAATATAGCTCACTGAGATACAACTTACCATTTAACAGTTTCCTTTCTAACATAAATTTTGATTTAGCACGTGCAATAATGTTAGACAACATTAGAAACATAATGCATAAGACTGATTATTTCTATTAGAGTTAGGGATCCACTCAACAAATTTAAGCACGTACAACAATAATCATCTTATCTTACTCAGATAAATCACACAATAACCATCCATGGTTCCATTTCCCATAGTTAGTCATATTCCAGGCTGAGAACAACCACTGTCAATATAACATAAGTCTTTTCCATTTCGTGCAAGAGAGGCTTTTTGCACAATCAGAGATTATGCTAACTCTTTTTTCTTCTTCTTCCTCCAAACCTTAGCAACCTCCTTTTCTTTGTCCTCTTTTTTCAACCTTCTTGTCCTGCTTAGAGAAATCTGCCATACCACTTATACAAGCTTTTGCAGTGTGACCAAAGTTATTACATTTATAACATACAACATTGTAGTTCCTTGGAGGAGCAAAAAATTCCTACTCATAAGTATGAAATCATTTCTTGCAAACATTCTACAGTTGATTGCCTTGTGTCCAAAATAATTGCAAGAGAAACAATAACCATAAAAGAAAGAATTATTAAACCTGTTCTTATGTGCTTGTCTTGAGATAGGAGACCTTTTGAAAACATTTTTTCTGATTTTTGACGGTGAATCATTTGTGCTATCAATGCTGGTCTTTTGCTGTTCTTCTTTTGTGGACTTAAAACTTTGAGCTTCTTCAAAACCAATTCCACCTTTATTAGAAGATGATCTTTGTGAGCCAATGACCTTGCGCAAGGACATAAGATTTTTTTGATTTATCTTCTCATGTTTCCACACTGTCAAAGATTTATCTAACTTTCTAAGTGAAACAATTTCAGCTTCAAATATTTCACAGTTTTCTTCCTTGAGCTTAAGTTGTTTTCTGATTTCTTCTTCTATTTTCATTGCTTCTTCAACCCGAATCTTCAAATCATCTATCAATTTTTCTGCCTCTCAAACAGCTTGAGATATCTTGGTATTTGCCTCATTCTCTTCTTGTAGCAGAAACTTCAAGTTCTGATATTTCTTTCTAAGTTTCTTGATTTCATTTAAAGCACTTATTAGCTCCCGTTTCAAGATCTACTTCTCCTTCTCCATCAGTAGGATCTTCATATTCTTGATTTCATCATGAACTTCTATGGCCATGGAAAATATTTTCTTTATTAAAGACTCTTCGTCACTAACATCAGATGAACTACTTTCTTCCTTTGAGTAGAGACTCTTTTTGGACTTCTGAAACTTTCTCTTTTCCCTTGTACTTATTCTTGTTGGACTTAGGCTTCCTTTCATAGTTGCCGTCCTCACTTTTTGCATGTGGACATTTGGCTGCAAAATGCCCTACCTTACCACAATTAAAGCACTTGAAAGACAATTTGCCTTTGTATTTACCTGAACCTTTCTTCAACTTCCTCATGAAATATGTTTCTTCAGAATCAGAGTCTTCATCAATACTTTCACTAGATACACACTCCTCGTCTTTTCCTTTCATTGAAACTTTGAAGGCTGCCTCCCTTTTGGATGAAGAATTTGAGTTTGTCCTCATCTCATTGGCTGTTAGAACACCATGTAGCTCATCAATAGTTAACATATCAAGTTCCTTCATCTCTTCAATCACTGAAACCTTTGCATCAAAACATAAAGGAAAAGACCTTTAATTTTTTTTAAACTATAGTGGACTCCTCAACCTTTTCTCCTAAACCCTTAATAGAGTTAACAACTTTATATACTTGCAAAAAATAAGTAGCAACGTTTTTCTCTTCCTACATCCTGAGACTTCCAAAATTTCTTCTACGAGTCAGAAGCTTTGCCTGCTTAACCTTATCATCTCCTTCATATGATTTTTGAAGTTTCTCCCAACTCCCTTTAGCTGTATTGCAATGCATGATTTTGTCTTTGACAAGTCACATAAGATTACATTCATGGCTTTTGCTTTATTTCTTCAAAAGCCTTCTTCCCATTAGCATCCATTGGAGGAATTGGAGGAATTGTATAACCAATAGTTCAAAATATCGTTATCGGGAACTTATTGCCGAGGGCAAGATAAAGTTATCGGCAAATATCGAAGATAAGTCGGGAACTTCTTGGGAAAATATTAGAGACTTAAAAAATTGCTTAAATTTAATTAGAAATGCATTTTTTTTTGCAAAATTCAATAAGGAGATGCATCTAATGAGTCAGTAAATGAGTAAACAAACCAAACAAGCTGATCTAAATATATATAAATGCAAATATGATACAAAATCGCATCCTCATGTGGAATGCTAATGACTCGTAGCCATAGTCTGATAGTCTAAACTCTGAAGCAAACTAAAAATAATAAATTGTCTTTGTAAAACTAAAAGAAAATACATGTGTCAAGTACAATATCAAAATAGTCTTCATCATCCTCTTCCCCCTCTCAGCAGCTCTAGTAAAAATTGCTAGAATGGGAGGGGGTCTAGCCATAGAAGTCCGCCGTTGCTGTGACTTGACCTCTATCCTAGATGTAGATGGTGCTGACATTGGCAATGATTCATCATCTGTATCCTCCTCTCTCTCAGACTTAGTGCCCTCTAACCGAATTTGCTTGAAAAATCTCTTCGAATCGGCTTCAAATCCACAAGAAATCGCTCTAGAACGCCACAAATGACCTTCTTTCTCCTCCAAACCCTTTCTCTCCTCTCCAAATCAGCTCTTGCAAACAAAAAAATCACTTTTGCACTTTGCTGGGCTGTCACAACCTATTTCTAGGTGCGCGGGCGATAAGTATTTAAAATAACACGATAAATTGTGAACTTATTGCCACTTTTTTCTGCGATAATTTGGAAACTTATTTGCGATAAGTTCCTGCGATAACTTGACAAAATTTATTGCAGGCCAAAACTTATTGCGATAAGTTCACTTATTTGCGATAAGTCGGCAATAATTTGATCTATACTATAACCAATCTTCACACTATTCCAAACATCAAAACTAAGAGACAACATTCAAACATGTCGCCGGCCCAAAAAGACTCTTCTTTGTACCTCTTACATGTTTTTTCATCCATTGTGTTGTAGTTCTACTTCCTTTGGGGAATGATGACATTTCATACTTGATATAATATTACATATTATCATATGATCATACTGACCCCAAAGTTAGTGGATCCCTTGGTGTTCTCTCTTTTGTCATGTGTTGCATAGTTGGACCCATCAAATAAGGGAGCTCTATTCATAGCAAGACCATGAGAACCCATGTGTGTAATTAGGATCGACCTCCAAGCATTTGTGCTTTGTTTTCGAAGGAAACCGTGCTTTGATACCAATTGAAGAGCACATAGAAAATACTGAGAGGGGGAGGAGTGAATCAATGTTTTTAACTTTTAAACACACAAACCCCACATAAAACAAAGAGATAGAACAGATAGCTAACATCAACAAGGAGAACACCAGATTTCACATGGAAAACCCTTTTGGGTAAAACAACCACGACACATAATATCTTCCATTAACAAAATGAGCACCAACCCAAAATACATAAGTGAGCACCAGCTCCCAGAGAGCACCGACCCTCTTCGAAGCGCCAACTTTGATTGGCTGAAGCACCAACTTCAGTTTGAGCACCAACTCAATTGCAAAAGCTCTATAAATTTAAGAACATGCACAACACTTCAAACACCATGCAAGAATTACACAACACTTTTAATCTGAACTATACAGTAGCAGCACACTAGATAGAACGAATTCAACTCCTTTATCATGCTCAACTTGTAACTTCCTTTACAAACTACAACAAATCCAACATCAATTCTACTATTAAAATGACTATGAGACTCCTATAGAAATCCCCCTTTTTTATTCTCTTTCTCAGGTCTGCAATAATCTTCTTATTTATACATATCCGCTTTTACATCTTTTTTTGACACAACACACCATTTTTAGACCCATGATTTACATACTTTTTATATCTTCAAACAAAATCACAGCCTTAGCACAAAAAACCTGATATTTGAAAATTTTAAGCAAGGTCTATTGTCTCCTCATGCATACTCACTTTAGTTGTATATCATATTGACTCCTTCAGCAATATCATTTATTCCACTAAGGCATTAATTTTTTTTTCTTTTTGAATCTCTAGTCTGATATCATCTTGGCTGGAACTTACCTTTTTTTTAAAGATAATTCTAACCGTCCAGTCATTGAGAATAAATAACGCTCAACACTTTTCATTATGCTTGTCTCTGCGTATTGCCGTCCCTGTTTCACACCTTCTCTTAGCCTTCAATAATATAATGCATGACTCCTAGACAGCCACTCAGTCACAGTAAAAAATGTTATCGCACAGCCACCAATCTCCTTTTGTGATATAATTTATTCATTTCTTTCAAAACTGGAAACGGAATCTGGTCTCCCACACATGCACGATTTCCCTTTAATACACGTTGCTGAATCTGCAAATCAAAATCAATTTTAAATTTCCAAAAGACGTCACAAGCTGTCAAAATAAAGGAGCCACCCCCACTTTCATACGTTACCAAGGAATCCATTGCACAAGGACTTTGTTAACATGAGCATTAATATATGCGATGCATATTTAACTTAGCCACTATATTTAACATCATAGAAGTATACTTTTATCAAAAACACTTGATGCCATGTCAATTAGTCTAACGTGGCGCGTCAGCAGGTGAAGTAGACATGTAGGCAGCTCAAGTAGACATTCAATCAGCCAATCAGACAACTAAGTAGCTCAACCAAACAACCAAGTAGCTCAACCAGACAACCAACCAGCTCAAGCATGCAACCAAGTAGCCCAAGCAAGTAACCAAGTAGCTCAACCTTGAAACAAGCAGCCCAAGCAAACAACCAGGCAGCTCATTCCAATTCCTTATTATTTTGAGTAATTCTCTGAAATTTATACGACCTTAATCATCAACCTCTGGCATTAATGACAACATATTCAACAACCTTTCACTTTGAAAATAGTAATTTTTAAAATGATAACCAAATTTAGAGAGTGGGTAAAAATTCATAAACCTAATTTTGATAAAACTTTGATTGCGAGAACTTGGAGGAGTGGCAATTTGTGGCCATTGAGGTTTGAGGTACCACCAAGAGTGAGCATCCTTCCTATACTTATCAGCAAGAGCAAGACTTTGATCAATGGAGGCTACAAAATTGGCAAATTCACTTGTAGTTGCATCTTCCATTTTAGTACCAAGGAAGAGTTTATTAAGACCTTTCTTAAACTTGTTACTGACTTTTGCATCACGATATGGTGGGACCCTTGTTGGCATAGCAAGGATCTCTTCACTATAATATTTGGGAGTCAATGAGAAGGCAAGAAGATGGAGTGGGGTGGTCATTTAAATCCATCGCTCAACACAAGTTGTCTGCACCTCTTTGAAGAAGCTTTCTTCGAGATCTTGCTCTTTTTCATTTATGATCAGTTTTCTTCTCTTCATTGAGTCTATTCCATGATGAACCTCCGCCAAGCATGGCTTGTCATAGTCATGACGGGCTCAATGAAACTAAGAAAGTATTCCACATGTTTGCACCAAGTGTTATCTAGACTCTTTTGCTTTACATTTGTTGCCCTCTCAGTGTTGGATTGCCTCCATATGGCCCATGATTTGTTAATGACATATTAGAAAGTGCCTCCCAAATCTTCACTAGACATCTCAAGATGATTGTGTTGGATACAAATCTAGTCTCAACAATCTATTTGTAATGCCCCTTTTTTCCAATATTGGAAATCAATTAAATAAATAAAATTCTAAGTTGTCAAAAAATAAAATATTTAATGGGAACTTAATTTAATTATTTAAAAAAGTATTAAAATGACTTTAATGGTGAGTTCAGTGAATATTTAATAAAGTCATTTTATTATTCCTCCCTCATTTCAAATTTAATTAAAAGACAAAAGACAGGATATGAAGCAGCAACCAAAAGGAAAGTGAAGAGTCACTGCAACATGTTTAAAAAGAACAATAAAGGTTTATTCAGATATGCTTAGTTTTGGGTTAATTTCTTTGGGAGAAGTTTGAGAGCCTATTTATATTTGAAACTTGAGGACAAAAATCTTCAAGATTTCTCGGTGGATTGGACGGAAACCAAATTCATTCCATGGGTGGATTCACGATGCAGTTCATTGCTGGGCAAAATTGTGAAGTCTCCATTAGAGACAAATTTGTAAGGTTTTGAGTTTGTAAGGGAATAAATATTTGCTTCTATGTTTTATCCGAGAATTAAAGATATTATTTCTTGAATATTTTATATTTCTAAGTTTAATTTGGCGAATGACTTTGGGGATCCGCTGAATATATTCTGGTCTGATAATCTTCATGGGTATATGATTTTAACTATTTCTATGTTGAAGCCATTATTCATCATTTATTGTTCAATATCATTCCGCTTATGCTGATGTTCTCTTGGTTTATAGTAGCGCCTAATTCTTTGCTGCAGAAGCTATATATATATATTGCTCTTGACTATAGTTAGTAGGAGAATTTATTTATGAAGATCGGCTTTGATAAAGTCCTGCTAATATTTACGGAGGAAGAATTTATTATTAATTTCTTTTGGATAGTGACATTGCATTGACTTTACAATTAAAGATAATATTAATGTATGCACCTTGTAAGTGATTATAGCCGAAGGTTACAAGTTTCTATGGGTTTAAATATATTAGTCACAGCCATTGTTTAAGTTTGGAAAAATAAATACTAACGGTGAAAGTCTGCGGAATCATTTCTAATGTTTGCTAGGGCTAAATACATTGCCGCGGAGTATATGGAACCACAAATTTTAATATATGCTTGCTAGGCTCGACTTCAACATTAGTGAAATTGATTATTTCTTTGAGAAGTGGGCCCTATTTATATTTTCGCTGACCATTATAAGGTTTGGCATTTGTATTGATTGTGGATTGCCAAGAGGAGAAAATAATTTAGATGGGCAAACATTTGAAGTTGCAATAAATTAGAACAGCGATCTTTTCTCAAAAGAATTCAATGATACAATTTAATGACGATCAGCTAAGTGACTTGCAAAAAAAAAAACTAGAAAATTGGCTCTTTTTAATTGGATTACAATTGGAGTCCATGAAATTTCCTTATTAAATTCTTTCTAAATTAGAGGAATTAGACTCATCTGTCTAAAGTAGATTAGTCAGATTAGAAGCTTTTGAATTGGGCTTTGAAACCCTCAATGCCTACTTTGGTCCAACACAGGTGATTGAAACATCCTTTTGTGGAGGTGAGACTTGCAGCTGCTTCTTGTCACAGTGAGATCATAAGAACAACAAATCCTATAGTACCCTATAATGCTGACATACTAAAGAAGGTTCTACAGTTGATTGTGGAGAGTCTACATGGGCTACATGATGTCAAAGCCCCTACTTTTTGGTAAGAGGGCTAAGATTTTAGAAATTGTAGCAAGACCTAGATCATTTGTTATTCTGGTGGATCTCAAATGTGATAAATTGTTTATTCAAATGTTTCAACGCTTCTTAGCCAAAATCAAGAAACATCATCCAAACAATGTGAGGGCTTGTATGCAAACTATTATGTCCTTAATCTTAGATGAGGATGATGATATGTGCAAGCAGTTGCAATCAGACTTGTTGGCCATCTGGAGGAAGGATAAGACTATATCACCTATTGCTTATGAGTTCTCCAAAAGATTGGTTGAGCATAAAATTGAAAGGTTCAAGAAACAAATGACTGAAAATGAACTATATTCTATGGTGTATACTCACAACAATGTGTATATTGTTGTATGAACTGAAAATACGGGACTTAAGAATTGAATTTAATAATGTATATATTATGTGTATACTCTGTGTATGCTTCGTGTCTTCCTGCATCAATGTGTATGCTTTGTGTATTCATGCATTAGTGTGTATGCCTCGTGTATACTTTGTGTCTGCATATATTTATATATTTTCAAGTGGATGCGATTCTATATTTAATTGATTGGCAATAGTAAGAATACCTAGAGTGAACTCAAGATATACTAATTAATATCAGGGTTACACAACTACTCACAACAAAAGATTATCCCTCTAGAAAATGAGATAAAACTTGTCTTAAGCTACCAAATAATGAGGAAACATGTAATTGCTTGAGGACAAGCAATTTTGGGGAGGGTAGGACTATGATATCCCCAATTTGAAACAAAATTTAATAATAATAAATAATCATAAATAATATAATTATGAGAAGTTTCTAAAAACATTATTAATATGAATAAAATAATATTGGTCAATGTGTAATTAATATCATTGACAAATATATGAATATTACTATTGATGAATATCTATAATAATAAAAATATAAATCAATAATAACTATTGATGGTAATGATTATAATAAAGCCGCACGATAATATTCAGATGCCCTTGCTATATTAATTAATGTATGAACCGTCCATGCTGAAGATTAGCATGGTCAACAATAATAACGATAGTGCATGTCTGTAAATCCATATTTACAAAATTAACTGACAAGATCGGTGGCTAATTAGACGATGCCGATTAACAGAATGACTAAGACGTATCAATAGATACAATTAAGATGATGAAATTCAACGGGGACTGATCAACAATTAAATTAATAACAATATTATATACAACAACCGCAATTAGTAGAGATATTAAGGAACAATGATTATGATATGCCAGTGACTAAGGGAAGTTATGCGTATCTCAATGAAAGGCTATGGTGACTTCACTAAGTGTAAGATGTGATTACTTATTGTTAATATGAAAGGGTGCAATTAAGCATGATGAGGCGTGCCTCTTAGGAGACCCCTTCATTGTGCAAAGATATATATATATATATATATATATATATATATATGAGTAAGTGTGCATTCAAAGAGGCATCATATCATAGATTATAAAATATATACAGTATGAATTATAAGACAGACAGAAGGATGGTGTAAAATATTTTAGTGCAGTATGGATTATAAGACAGACAGAAGGATGGTGTAAAATATTTTAGTGCGGGCAGGCATTGTCTGACAGCATATTTAGTATAATGTAAATTACTTACAGATCAATACTAGTCTACAGAATATGATTGGAAATAAAGGATATATATATATATATATATATATATATGAGATTAGATAAAGTTACTTTATATATAAAGTATATATAAGAGATTGTGATTATATATATAAGTATGTTAATAATAATAATAAAATCAGAATTATATGTATAGATATATATAGATACATGTGAGCATATATTGAGAAGAATAAAATCTGAATTATATTTAATGAGATTCTAACATATTTTAGACTCAAATCTTATTGCTACTTTGGTATATGAGAGGGGAAGGGCTGAGGCTGCCAAAGAGGGGCAGTCTAAATCCAACAGGATAGCTCCCATGATAGGGTGGGGACCAGTGTTCTCTTTAGCCTCGAGGGCTTGAGCCCGAGACAGGTTAAAGGCTGGATATGTAAACTTTGAGGGAGCCTATCAATGGGCTCTAAGCGCTTTGGTGATTGCCTCCAATGTCTTCTCCCATCTTTATAACTGAAGCAATAATAAGATTTGTTCTTTAATATGGATTGGATTGGAAACAGTAAATTTCTTAGTTCATTACTTATTCCTCATTACGAATATTAGTAAATTAGCAGGGGACATTACACACTTATTGGCAGTGAGTCCCAAGATTGTTTTTCGGATGGACATGCTGTTACTATGGAAGAAGTGTTCGAAGATACTGTTAAAACAACAACTTCAACAATGTCTTTTGAGCCATCTTATGAGGTACATAGCAATAGTACTTTTGATGATATTGTGTGCAAAGTCAATAGCACACATGACGTTCCTTATCATATAGTGAGCGATGATGTTTCAACTTCATATCACAGTGCAAACTTTGATTTAGGGAGCTTGCATGGGAGTCATGAATTTCAGATACATCATTTGGTTGGGCAACTTAAGTTTATTAGTAGAATGATTGCCACAACCATAGAACACTTTGATATTGCTTGTCAGATGTTGGCTACCTATGGTTGGAGCACTCATGTGACAGATGAGCATTGTAATGATTGTCTTTCCCTTACAAAGTTTCATACACTTCGAGAAGCTATCAGAATAATGAAACACAACTATTTACAGTTATTGGCTGACAAAGACTATCTTCTCGAGTGGGATTGCTCTTGCTATGATGTGCTAAGGGGAAAGGAAGAGGAGGTAGATGAGCTCACTCATGAGGTGGGAGTGACTACGGATTCATTAGAGAGAGCACAGTTGGCCCTTCATGAGTCACAATCACAGATTGAAGAGCTTTCTGTGGAGTTGAGGTCGACCCAGTCTCCACCAGCTATAGATACAGTACAATTTCCTACAGTGGCAGTTGGTGATGATTTGGTATCCACGGGTTGTAGTGAGGATGTGGCTACATCCATTTCTGATATAGGTGCAGTAGTTTTAGATGGGATGAGTACTTTGGTTGAGAACAGTAGAGAACCACTTTTTGCATCCGGTTCTCTTGAGGTTAGTACTATGTCAATGGCGTGACAAATTGTTGATAGCTCTTGTGTGGTAGTGGTGGATTCTCCAGAGAGTTGTGTGTTAGCCCACGACGCTACTCTTGTAATAGCCCCCTATTTGTAATAAATATTTAATAGGGTGAATAAATCAAGTAATTGATTTTAAGGAATATATTAATTATATTGAACAAAACATCAACATTATTATTGATTAGTTATTGAAATATATAAATCATATATACAATATATTGATCATTAAATAAATAATTATTAACTAATAAATAATAATTAATCAATAAATAAATAACAAATGATTATAAATAATGATCATCACTACATATTTATGAATGGTCATCCTTTATTATATTATCACTGCACATCCCCGTGATATTATGTTTAATATAAAACCTAGCTATTATGTATCCCGATGTTAATTAACATATGTTGCATCCACGATAGTAACTCTTGCACATGCCAAGGGATCATTCCGCACAAATCCACATAGGCAGATTACGTTGGAAGTTAATATGACAAACAAACATTAATTTGTAATGCTGTCGGTTCACCTAGAAGACACGATGGAGAGGCACATCCCTTGTATGGTAGGAGATATAAAGCGGCAATATTCAGGGGAGGGAATACACATAAGGGAATATATAAACTAAGCACCGAACAATATAAAGGAAGGAATTTAGGAGCGAAGTACAAAGCCGCCAGTGAGAAGATGGCATCAAAGAGCATATAAGATAATTCACAGAGCACCGAGAAACAACAATGGTCTCGTATTTGTTTATAGCATTATGTTACTAATATATTTATATAGTTATTGCCAAACAGGAGTATCAAAGCATAAGAGATTATGTAATGATACTGGTGCTTCATGAGAAATAACCGATAAGGAAGAAAGGAAGATATTAAATATTATAATCAGTGCTGACTGTGACAGAATCAGCAGATTGGTCCAAATAGGACTTATGGTATTTAAAGACAATGTCAGTAATATATTTTACAAGTGACATTATAAAAGGAAATGATGACTGGTGAATAATTATATATATAGGTAACAGTATAATCACATATATATATATAGCCATGAGATTTTTGGAGGTTATAGAAGCTGCAAACTGACCTAAAACGGATGCTCAGGACTGCTTTTGTAACATAAATATACAAGGGATTAATTGGAGGCTGAAGAATGAAGATATGAATTTTTAATGCTAGCTGCCCTATGTACCTAGCACCTAGTTTTACTGTTTCAAATTTTCTGAGCATGATTTCAGTTTGGTAGATGAGATTTTCAGGTGTTGGGAAGGCTGAAAATTCATTCTTAGCAATTCAGAGTGTTGGGTGTTGATGTGAAGATTTTCTTTGACCTTTTTTGATGCCTTTGGAGCCTTGCACAATAGCTACAAATGCTGATTTTCAGTCCTACTGTTGATCATTCACTTCATAAGTAGTAGATTGTTCATCTTGCTTTCAATATCTAATTTTTGATTTTATTTTGAAGGCAATAAATGCTTAATCCATGTAATCATTTGAATTTTTTTTGCTAAATATCAAATCAAAATTTGCATCAGCAGGGAACCCTTGTTTGTGTTATTAGATGATATAACCAATGCTACATCAGTGACTTTCCATATGTCATGTTGATTGTGGTTAAGTTAATTCGTTAAACAAATAGAAAAGAGTTTAGAGGTGTACGTTACAACTTACGACAGACTAGATAACAAATGCAAAACTATGCAGCATATTACCAATAAACTTTCTGTTTAGCAGAACAATTAAGTAAATGAAAACAATTATGGTTCCTAAATGTCTGGAATTTACAAATGGCATTTCCTAAGGGCAGTTGTCTTGCAAGTTTTTATGCGTGGATTTTGGGTCTGGAGTCACCAAGCTATAATATCCTTCTGCCTTGACTCCAACACTAAAATATTTTGAAATTAAATTCCTTTGAGCATTGTCTCAAAGCCTAAAATTCTCTTAAATCATTTTTCATAATTATACCATGCACGTCAAAATTATCTTACCTTTGAAACTGGTTCTTGATAGAAAGCACAAAAAGTTATTAGAATTTGTGATTTAATATCAGATGTAGCTTTCTTCCATTGTTGACTAATTGATTATCTGTCATTTGATTATGATTGGGTAGGTTAAGAAGATTGTTCTTTGAATTTGTTTATATAACAAGATAACCATAATCATAATCCTAAACCCTAAATATTGATCATAATCCCTAATCCCTAACAATAATGCTAACCATGATTTAAACCCTAACCCTAATGATAATCCCAATCCTTAACCCTAAACCCAAATTTGAACCCTAACCCTAATCAAAGCACTAACTATATCCATAATACTAACCATGATATAAACCCTAAAGCTAAACCCTTATCCTAATTTCCTGTGGACATAATCCTAATCCTAAGTGCTATTACCTAAGCCTAAAACTAACCCAAATATTAAGCCCTTAACCCTAACCATAATACTAGTCCTAAATAAGATCTTAACCCAAGCCCTAAACCCTAATAAAAAAACTTAATGCTATGATTCTAATCTTAAATAAGATTATAAATCAAACAATAAACCCTAATCAAAACCTTAACTTTAACCCCAATCCCAAACATGCTAACCCTAATCCTAAAAACTAAACCTTTATCCTAATCCTAAACCCTAATTCTAATTATAAACCACAAACTCTAACCCCAAACCTAACGATTATACTATTCATAATGTAAACCATAACCCTATCTATAATCCTAATCTTAAACCATAAATCCTAATCCTAACCCTAACCTTAATCAAAATCCTAACTCTAACCATAATACTAACCATGATGTAAACCTTAACCTTAATGATAATTCTAATTGTAAACCCTTAAGCATAATCCTAACTATAACCCTACATCCTAACCCTAAGCATAATACTAACTATGATGTAAACCCTTACCCTTACCATAATCCTAATTTTAAAGAAGATTATAACGCAAATCCTAAACACAACCATAACCCTAATCATGATGTAAATCCAAACTGTTTTCCTAACCCTAACCCTAAATGTTAAACCTAATCAAAACCCTAACACTAACCCTATTTCCAACCATGTTATAAACCCTAAATATAACCATAATCCTAATCCTAAACCCTAAACCCTAAACCCTTATCCTAATTCTATACCCTAATCCAAATCCTAAACCCTAACCCTAATAATAATGCTAATCATGATGTAATCCCTAACCCTAATCATCATCTTAACTATAATCTTAATCCTAAACTCCAAATAGTAACCCTAACCCTAACCCTAACCCTAATCAAGACCTTAACTATAACCATAATACTAACCAGAATATAAATACTAACAATAAACCCTAATCTTAATTTACTAAACATAATCCTAATCCTAAGCCCTAATCCCTAATCCTTACCCTAAGCATAAACCCTGACCCAAGTATTTAACTTGTAACCCTAACCATAATCCTAATTGTAAATAAGATCATAACCAAAACCCTAAACCCTAATCAAAACCCTAACCCTAACCCTAACCCTAACCCAATTCCAACCATGATATAAAACCTAGACCTAATCATAATCCAATCCTAAACCCTAAACCCTACCCTTAATCATAAATCCTAATTCTAGTTATAAACTGTAGACCTTGATCCTAACCCTAAATCCTAAACCTAACAATAATAACCATGATGTAAACCCTAACTCTAACAATAATCCTAATCTTAAACCCTAATCCTTGATCCTAATCCTAACCCTAATGAAAGCCCTAACAATGTGTAAACCTTAACCCTAACGATAATTCTAATCCTAAACCATAATCCTAACCCTCATCCCATAGCCTAACCCTAACCATAATACTAACCATGATGTAAACCCTTACCCTAACAATAATCCTAATTCTAAAGAAGATCATGACCCAAACCCTAAACACAACCCTAACTCTAACCATGGCGTAAAGCTAAACCCTCTCCTAACCATAACCCTGTAGTCAACATAAAATGCTTATTGTTGTGTTGGATAATATTGGTTATTTGTTAGTGTATTAATTGTCAATGTATTAATTGTGGTTGGTTGTTACTCTCGGGTGGTTGTAAGTGTCGGTTGTGTTCCTCTTGGCAATCGTTGGTCCTTTAAATGTCATGTACCGCCAAGGAAGGGGCATGGTATGGTTGGGTGAATTGTAATCCTTGGCAGACCATCTATGGTCTTCTTCTATAACGTATGCATGAGCTAATAAAGATATAGTTTACTCCTATATTTGGTATGCACTGCCATCTGTATTATTATTCCATGTATGTTAATTACCAGGTATAGTAGTAAACAAACCCTAAACCCTAAACCTAATCAGAAACCTAACCCTAATCCTATTTTCAACTATGATATAAACCTTGAACATAATATATAATCCTAAACCAAAACCCTAATCCCTTATCCTAATTCTAAACCCTAATTCTAATATGTAACCCTAACTGTAACAATAATGCTAACCATGATGTCAACCCTAAGCTTAACCATAATCTTAACTATAATTTTAATCCTAAACCCTGACACTAAACCCAAACCCTTTTCAAACCCTAACTGTAATCATAATATTAACCATGATACAAATCCTAACATTAATGATAATCTTAATTATAAACCTTAAACCTTAATCCTATCCCTAACCCTAATCCTATACTCTGATGTAAATGATAAACCTAACCGTAACCGTAACCCTAACCTCTAATCCTAACCATAATACTAAACATGATGTAAATCCTTGCTCTAGCCATAATCCTAGCCCTAACCCTAACCCTAATGCTAATCCTAACCCTAAATTCTAATCAAAATCCTTACCAGAACTATAATTCTAACCATGATGTAAACCCTAACCCTAATCTAAATCATAACCCTAACCAAAGCTCTAATCATATTACTAACCATGATGTAAACCCTAACCCTAATCTAAATCATAACCCTAACTAAAGCCCTAATCATATTACTAACCATGATGTAAACCCTAACCCTAATCATAATTTTAATACACTAATTATATATTAAAAATTATATAATGTCTTTCATGTTGCGTCATGACTGCTACTAGCTTATATTTTTTAGTATATATAAAATACGTTGAGAGATATCCTTCTCGAGGCACCTATTTTTAATTATATTCACCTTAAGGTGTGATAGGCGCCTCGAGAAGGATATCTCTCGGCGTATTTTGTATATACTATAAAATATATATAAGCTAGTATAACCTATGTTGCAAGGTCTTCACCTTGCAGGCTCGCATCAAGTGTGGGTGCGTCTGCAGGTGCACACTAGGTACTCATAGGGTGTGTGCCCAGCCTTGTGGGTGCGTAGCCCTGCACATCTAGGTGCACCCATAGGGCTGGGTGTGCAGCTTGTGCACACCCAACACACATCCACATCGAAAAGCATCAAGAAGAATGATTTTATGCATCAAATAATTTAATGATACTTTTGATGATTGATGAACATTGAATCATGTTTCATAAACTACATCTTGTAATTCAGTAATTGTAATGATTTTCATCGGAATTGTGAACATAGACATATGATATCATTGATATGGCATATTTGAATATTTTTCAACTATCAATCAATATTTAATATTTATCTTTGGCATTTGACATTGATCAATGATCATGTATCATACTATGAAAAGATTTAGTTTTACAATTCTGTATATTTCTCTTATTTTTTTGTACACACACACCCAAACCCCTAATTTTTTTTTTCACACACCCACGTACTTGATTTGCATCCCCGCACCCGAACCGGTAACTTAGAGTATAACCAATGCTACAGCAGTGACTTTCCATATGTCATGTTGATCGTGGTTAAACTAATTTGTTAAACAAATTAAAAAAAAAGTTTAGAGGTGTACGTTACAAAAGACTAGATAACAAATGCAGAACTGTGCAACAAATTACCAATAAACTTTCTGCTTAGCAGAACAATTAAGTAAATGAAAACAATTATGGTTCCTAAACGTCTGGAATCTAATTTACAAATGGCATTGCCTAAGGGCAGCTGTCTTGCAGGTTTTTATGCATGGATTTTGTGTCTGGAGTCACTGAGCTTTAATATCCTTCTGCCTTGACTCCAGCACTAAAATATTCTGAAATTAAATTCCTCTGAGCATTATCACAAAGCTTAAATTCTCTTAAATCATTTTTCATAATTATACCATGCACGACAAAATGATCTACCTTTGAAGCTGGTTCTTGATAAAAAAAAACACAGAAAATTATTGAAATTTGTGATTTAATATCGGAGGTAGCTTTCTTGCATTATTGACTAACTGATTTTCTGTCATTTGATTGTGATTGGGTAGGTTAAGAAGATTTTTCTTTGAATTTGTTTATAAACCAGGATAAGATCATTATATTAATGTCTACAATGACCAAAGCTATGTTAATGGGACTTGAGAATACATCATTGACCTTTCCTCAAGGGTCACATGTCTTTTGTTTGCTTCAGTAGGTGTAGTCGAATTTCCGTATTTATTTTCCTTAAAAACTGCTTAATCATCAATCATTTTCATCGTTCAGACTCTTCAGACATCTATACTTGCACTGTCAGTTCCGTCATTAGATGAACACCGCGCTATAACTGTACATATTCAATCATCACCTACTGCTGTGAGGTATTTTACTTCTTGGCTACTCAACCCTTGTAGGATGGCAAATAATATAATATCAATGCAATTAATTAGTTCATCACATTGCACATCTCGGATAGAATTTAAGTTGTTTGCATTCCTCAAATGCTTGAATGAACTTCCCTGATATAAATTTATCTTTTCATTGCCTGCTGTGGGATATCAAGCAAGTCTAGATTTAAAAGGTGCTTGAACAACATGTCTCTATTGTTAAACACAATAGTGCTTTCTGATTGGATCTTGGTCTTCAAACCATAAAATAAATCTATCCTTCTGCTTACATTTTAAGGTGATGGTGAAGTTGCATTGTAAATACTGAAATCATCCTTCCTGATTTCTATCAGACATTTGCAGTATATTTCCAAAAGATACTCATAAACAGTTTGCATAACCGATAATGGCTTGTTACATTTATTTAACAATGTCTTCTGGAATTTGTTTGACAATAATTTTTAATTTAACAAGAGAATTAAAATAGCAAGCATAACTGCAGAGATAAATATTTTAAAATATATAAAGACCGACCTTAAACTGCCGGATAAATTGTACCAGATTATAATGAAGCTCAAGCTACAATCTATATGGAATACTTTAATATCCAGCGTTGAAAGTTGCTGGCTATTAGTTAGCAGAGCTTATCCAGTGAAAGTACAGAACACACATATCTTTATTCTGCAGCTGTAACTCAAGTCCAAAACTTTTTCTACCCACAAAATGGTATATCTTCTTAATGTTTCAGCAGTGGTTGGGACTGTCAATCATTAACGGCTTCCACCAATAAAGATGAGTGTTGCGAAGGAAGATAAAATGCCAGTGAAGTGTATCACTATCCTGGGAAGAATGCACTGATAATAGGAAGCCATCTATAGATCATTGACTCAATAAGGGACTCAAAAGAAGCCCATGTAATAACAATAACCTGCTCCTTAAAGAATCAACACCATGCCAAACTGTGCCAGGGGGTTACAATACAGTCAGAGGCCGCAGCCAACATCCAACAATATTAAACAAAATGCCCACAATAATATTATTGCAGATGCCAAACTTAGAGGAAGCCACCAATGATATTATTAATGCCAAGCATTAGGTAGTCTGCTGCCTTTACATTTTCCCTCTATTAAATTGGCTTCTATAATAAGACTGACAATACTTCTTCAAAGCCATGATTCACAATATTAATATCCATCTCTCCGGACAAAAATCGCTGTATGCATCCCGATGAAGACTTAGGCAGAAGTAACCTTTATTATCCTCGATGGAAAAGTTTGAATGAAATATTTAATTCAAACAATAGACTCACTTTATCAATATTAAAATATTTGCCCTTACTTTCTCACGACGATACTCTGAGAAGTAGCCAATATAAGATTCAGGTCCCACCAAATATTACACCAAACTTCAGTCCAGTGGCTAATAAAATTTTCAGAAATAACCTTATTTCCCAAACCAGATATAAAATACCTTTATTACTGCAGGTTTGTATTTGGATGAAGAGTTCACAAATTTGGCACAGATGAATCCACCCTGTTGGAAGAACTAGGTTTTCCTTGAGCCCTTCTGTCAAACTCTTGAAGATTTCTATCTTTGGAAATCATAAATTGTTATACATGTCTAATACATCACAAGGAACACCCTTATAGAGATCTCTAGGAAGCATCTAGAAGATGGCTCAACTTGACATAACTGGAGAAACATATTTAATAAAGTGACATTATAAGAATATTTTATTGTTTTATTATTATATAATTAAATTAATTAATATTAAGTCATTATTTGAATATATATATTTTTTTGATGACAATAAAAATCAATTTAATTTATTGTCACCTTAAAAATGGGGGACATTACAAATACGTCCTTTGATCTTTAGATGCCCCAATATTTGTATAATTCAACATATAGACCATTTAATTTGAGGCTGTTTGGCATCCCAAGAGATCATTGTGATGGCTGATGCCACGTGATCTGCTATATGTCTGGCAAGAAATGAGATTCTTGCATTACAAACTTAGCTTGCTTCATTGAATGGATAGATCAATGAGTGCATGCATATTATAATTGGACTGCAACCATTTGAATTATCTGTAGCTACATTCATACATGCCTCGTCCAAGTATGTTACAATCACAAAATGAATATCATGCCCTATACAGAAGCTTCATCTGAAGGAGGTATTGTATATATTTGAAATGATGCACTCTGTTCAAATTTCTTATTGCCATCCTTAATGTTGAGTTCACTGAAATGCATAGGTTTCATTGATGAGATAAAAGTGATGCTGCCTTTTTACTTGAAAGCTTTCCAAATCTTCACATGTCATTCATTAAAAGCTATTACAACGTAGATTATCACTCACACTGTCAGCATATGGAAGTCTTGTGGTGAATGTTCTCCAGGACAATTTCTCCTAACATAGTCGATGGTAGGTTACCCTCGCAGGAAACCTTTGTCTTCAATCTTCTTGATATTTTATATTAAATTTGTATGGTACTACCCACTCATGTCTTTTAAGATAAGTATATATGTTTTTTTATAAAATGCTGAATTGCTGCAATTTTTATTGGCTTCCACTTATCTGTTTTCTTGGCCCAACTTTGGTTGTATGTTTTAATTTGATTACATTTTGCAGGGCATTGGTGGTGTAGGAAGTGTTGCTGCTGAAATGCTAACAAGATGTGGAATTGGGCGACTTTTGTTGTATGATTATGACACTGTGGAATTAGCAAATATGAATCGACTTTTCTTCCGGCCAGAACAGGCATGTTCTTTTCTTTGCTCTAACAAAGAACTATGCGTCTGTGATATAGATAGCTAAACTACAAGTAATCTTTGGATGATTAAACTTTAGTGTTGGTGGCAGGATATTATAGCTTGAAACAAAGGAGTTCTATGATTGTTTTCTGATCTTTCTTAAATATTTGGTTTGAATTTTGAAGAATCATTTTCTTCTTTCTTCTCACTTGGGACAATGTAAAATTATTTGCTAAAAGAATTTAAAAAGAAGACAAGAGTAAGAACGAATAAACTTAACTTATATTCATTATTTATTGAGCTTGTAATCATTAGTTGATAACATTCTATAGTGCAGAGTTGTTTAAGAAGCAGTGCCATAGTTTTGGTGGGTCTGGTTCGTCTTGCAAAGAAGTAAGATTCAAATGTGTATCTTTTGTCTGCAATCCTTTTGTCTGGAATTCTTCGAGTGTTAGCATCTGATATAATTGATCAGAGGGGCTTATGTTGTGGCCAGCACATTTGCAGGTGGTCTGAGTAGGGCATAAATAAAATAAAATTGTGGAAAATTGTTTCACAAAGAGCATATGCTGGATTCTGTTATAGCTCTAAATCAGGAATGTTTACAGATGATATTATCTTGTCTCAAGACATTAGAAAAAGTTGAAGTGAACATGCGATATTGTCAAGAGGGAACTGTCACGTGACCATGAGTTTTCTATAGTTATGAGTCACAACAAGGAACTGTTTTTTGAGCACACGTTTTCTTTTTCTTTTTGTTAATATAGCACTTTTTAAGAATTTTAATTTGCATTTTAAGTGAGTTTGCTTGGGCAATGCAAATAAATCCTTGTGGACTGAAACCATGCATGTACCAGATAACTGTTTTTTGTAGGTATTATGGGTGTATGAGTTGAAACTAATTTTTAAAGCAATAAAATAAAGGATCAAGGAGCTTCCAACAGTCTTTAGAGCTGAGAGTCTTTTCCTTATTTTTATGAGCTCTTTTGTAAATCTTATCCAAAATATATTTCAAAGCTGCTTGCTTGTAAGGCATTTTCAAATGCATTGAGAGGTAGAGGGTTTAGGCTCAGCTACATAATTGAATGAATAAGTTCAGCAACAATATCGAGTTATTACAAACTTAAACACTACAACCTAGACTCAAGAGTCAAGGATGGTTATAGTCAAACAATCTCAAGCACTAAAAATTGAAATCCTTATCAACCATGAGCATCTAAAGAAGGAAATCACAATTTCAACAATATATTATAAATTGTTGAAGTACAGACTCAGGTCACATGCGGTCAAAGAATTAAATTCAATTTCAATTTCAGTTTGACTTCAAGATTTTCAATCACAAACTTATATGAATTATCTTTAACCAACTTAACATTAAAGAAAGATAAAGCTATGAGCACCTCACACATGAACACCAAATTTTTACATGGAAAACTCAATATGGGAAAAACCACAGTGAGAATTGGGCTGGTGGGGGGGCAGCCTCGAGAGGTAGATTAGTTGTGCTTGGTGGGTGGAAAGTGATGGGGGCTGCCAATGATAGTTAGAGGGGCTATCCATTACTAGCCCTACTATCAACTATAGAACCCTGTAGGGTCCTTCTCGTCCCACCCAATGAAAACTAATCTACCTCCACCCGGTTCCTCCTCCCGCCCACCCCAATCTTTAGCCTCCCACCCACCCCACTACCGATGAACCATCGTTGCATGCAACTCATTATATGAATCACTGAATACAATATTGTTTTAGGCTCAAGGCCAAGGTAGGTCACTGCTCTTGCTTTGACTTGTAGGCTAAGGTGCACAACCTTAGGGAAGATACAATGGATATGCAAGCTGAGATGCACAATCCCAAGGCAAGATACAAAAGGACTTGTACGCTGAAGCTCATTGCTTTAGGGCGAGATATATATCTACACTAGCTAGCAAAAGGACTTACTGTCTTCCAACAAACACATAAATAAGATGAATTGAAAAGTGCAAATCTCCAAACATGAAAGTGTCCTTGAACCACTGTGTCAAGCGACCAACTTCATGACAAACATATCACACGCATTCACTGTCTCAAAACTCCTCTTTCAAACTCTGATATAGTAAATGATATGATCACGAAAGCGCATCACTAATTGATCTTTCCACTTATTCATCACCACATATGCTTCCACATAATTCCCATTCAATCCACACTACTTTCACACATTTGTACATCTATGTATATCAACTTATTCATCAAAACCCTCAACTAGGTCGGCCACAAACAAAATACACATAATTCAAAACAAGTTAGCCACCACACTAAATTGCAGTAAATGCGGTCCACTTTAGGAGTTAAAGGGGACCCAAATACATCATAACACATTTTTCTAAGCATCTTTAAATAAACTGCATGCGACAACACATCCTCCAAAGTTGGCATCAAACGTAATGTGTAGAAAAACAATGTAACACAATCAATCGGCCCAAAAACATCATTTAATGCAAATAATTCAATGCGGATCTTCACACATCACGATACGACCCATAACAACCTGTTAACTCAACCTCCAATGCAAATCTAGACCAAAGGGATATGATCCAAACTAAAAAGCCAATTGAGTCGGCCAGGGACCAACACAAACAATAATGCCGAGAAACAAATTATCACAACTTCTCTTGCAGAGAAAACCAGCACTTGTAAATGGAACCGAGACACTGCACAACCAATCTGAACATGTCCCCCAAACCGCAAAATTGGAAACAACACCGTGGAGCATTCTCTAGACTAGTCCAAACAGATTGCCATACGGTCAGCAGACCGCAACTACTAACAACATCACAACTAAATTGCTGAGGACTTGAAAACATAATAGTGCAACATCCACAGAACATAGACATTATATCTAGAACTCCAAGTCATCATCTTCAAGTGCGGAGGAATGTGGAGCATTCTCCCATGCAGACTTCAAATACTTTTTCTTGCATATTCCAACTTCCAATACCCTGTCACCTTCCAGAATCAACACATACTCAGTATCATCACCAGAGATCATATGAACATCTGAACACTTATTTCTTGACCTCCGTCAGTCACCGCACATCAAGTAGACATCCACTCACATCATCTTCAAGTGCGGAGGAATGTGGAGCATTCTCCCATGCAGACTTCAAATACTCTTTCTTGCATATTCCAACTTCCAATACCCTGTCACCTTCCAGAATCAACACATACTCAGTATCATCACCAGAGATCATATGAACATCTGAACACTTATTTCTTGACCTCTGTCAGTCACGGCACATCAAGTAGACATCCACTCACATCAGGTTGACATCAATTACAACACTGAACTCATATTGCTATCAGACTCCCCATGAATTGCTGGTATGCTTAGGATTGTAACTCCATTTACTAGAGAATTTTATTGTATTTTGGCTTATTATTCCCTTTTGATGTCTTCAATCACCAGGTTTATTGCCATCTTTTAATAATGGAAACAACATTAGTTTCTTTCTTTTAGGTGAAATGCGCTCCTTGATGTCAGCTTTACTCCTATCTAGTTCCTTGAGGCTCAAAGGCTTGATAACAACAGCAAGATTTAGTATCTCTCTTTGACAGTTGTGCCACCCCTGCTGTACATGCTGCTAAGACAACCACAGAGACTCCAGCTCTTGCAAATAATGCTATTGATTACAATGTCAATTTTGAAATAGATGTTGGTCTTGGAATGTTTGTCACTGTAGTAAACCCTAAACCCTAATAATGAATTTAATAATGTTGTCTAACAAGTCAATGTTAGGGAGCTCGAAATCTCCCTCCCAGAATGAGGCAATGCTTGCCTAGTCAACTGTACTCAGGCTGAGAAGGAATGCCATCTGCAGTAGCAAAACTGCCATATACATTTAGTGGATATCTTCATTATTCATAAGCTGTTGAGTGCAGGCTGTTGAAATGGCCAAAATAATGTTGTATGAAAAATCTGCAACAGCAATTAGAACAGCAGCCCAACCCAAAGAGACAAGCAATATGTGGTAAAAACTCAATGGAGCTTTCGTTAGAGGCCAAGAATTAACTCATGCCATATATAAGCTCCAAGCCTATCCACCAGCACATAGTTAGCCTCCTGTAAGTGCTCTATCAAGGCCTGGAAATGCAATGTCACCAGAAAATGATTCCATAGACATGTCTTCTCAAGGGAGGACAGCTAAAGAATTTCTCATATGAGATAGTTGACCAATGTATCTGACTCAAATTTCTTACAGTTAAGTTTTAAAAGTATGAGACTCAAATCCATAATGGAGCTCAAGGAAGTACCAAAGATACTATCTCTCAATATATATTTTCTTCTTGTTTTGGGAATAGTATTTTTTCTCAAATTCTGTTACTGTTGTTTAAGCCTTTTTTTGTTTTGATCTTAAAATTTATGACGTTCTGATTTGATTTAATGCCTAAATGCCAGCTTTTGGCTTCCTTGGACCTCTGTGGCCAAGGTTAAGGCAGTTGCAGAAACTTATTTTCTAAAACAGAATTTTAAGTGCTTAAAGATTGCCTGTAAAGTAGCAGGAAATGCATGATATCAAAAGCTATAATTTTGATTGTACTTCTTTTTTGAATCTAATGTTGCATAGCAGGTTGGTATGACTAAAACAGATGCTGCAGTTCAGACACTCACTAATATTAATCCAGATGTTTTACTTCAGGTAAGACTCTATCAGGAATGGTGATTTTAATTTCTAAGCTGCCTTTAGACTTTAGAATGTGGTGAGATTCTGGAAATATTAATGGTACCAATGTATAACATGCAAGTTTTCTTTTGTACATAGATAATGGTATCATCCAACAATTTTATTGAGGAATTTTTTATCATGAATGATTATGCAGTTATGACCAGCCCTTCTTTCTACTGCCAAATAGCTATTCAACAGAATGCCTCACTTCCCCAGGTTTGATAGGCATATTGGATTTCTTAGGCACAGAGACATGATTTTCCCAACTTGCTATTCCTAAACTCCCTAACCCAAATGTGTAAGTGTCGTTGGGGACAGCCCCTGTATTTGGGGATGTGCAGATGTCCCAAGATTGTCAGGTGATGTCCCCATTGCTTTTATTTTGTAGATGTTCTAATGACATCCTCGAATAGAATTTTAGAAAGAGAAAGTTATATTATTTTTGAGTTTGTGCATATTGTAAACTTTCTTATAATTTGTATATTTATATTTATATATAATTATTTGTACGAGAAATTTTCCTCATCTCTTATTCATAAATTGGATTGAAGCAGTTGCACAAGCAACAAAAGTTGTCACTTTTTGTGAAAGTTGCCAAAAATCTGTTTGTCCTTGCTGTCTTGGTTTTGAAGCCAATAGTAAGTTTTTAGTGCTGAAGATGACCTTGGGGTGATTTAGAACATCTAAGGGAAGTTCAAAAATAGGGAAAAAATGAAGAAACGAAGTATTTCATAGTTGGTGACAAAATTGCCAAATGAGGGGACAAAATTTCATGTAGAGGGGAGTCACATAACCATATAGGTGGTTTCATTATTTTTTCTCGTGGGGGTAGGGAAATGGCTATAAACAATGTCTCTTCCCCTCCTTCACGATTGCTTGATGAAAAACACCCACTTTAAAGCATTGAGATTATAAGACCAAGTTGTAAACATTTTGTTAAAATTGATACTTGTGGATGATTCTTCATGTTATATTCAGTTTTTTTGAGACAATAGGCTATAGAGAAGGGTTACAAAAGAGGTGTAGGTTGTTACCAGTTATCTGCAATCGTGTTTGATTATTTGCAAAGAGAGTGTGTTGCGAGACTAAGTTTTGGGTGTGTCGGGTTGGAATAATTGTTTCGCAGCTGGAAGTTGGGTATTCGGATTGCATATATATATGACATCTGAAGCGCCATATCTGCCGTCAACGTGATATCTCAGCTGTGTTTGTGAACATAGACACTGGATATTGCCTGCAATTTGTTTATATTGGACGCACGTTGTATGGGAATAAGTTTGCAACAGTCTAAAGGTGCTAGTTGATTCTATCCGGCTTCAATCAGAGTTATCAGATAGGCAGAGTCAGTGTTCAGGTTCTACTATTTCCAATTTCCTTTTAGTTGCTATTATCCTTTGTAACTTGCAACTATAAAGAGTTCATATCATATGTGGTTTTGTTGTGGTGATTGGGTCGACATCTTTGCATGAATATAGTGGTGCATGCATACTTTTTGGGTGTTTGTTTGGATAAAGATAATACTGGTTTGCAAAACTTTGTCATCATAATGCAGGATTGTCTAAGTGTGCATTCTTTCATGATAAGTATGCGATATGTGACCTGTAAGTCAATTGTATATTTCAATATATATATATATATATATATATATATATATATATCAAGAAGTTGCAGGTTTCAACTTTGAAATCTAAACTAGTCCATCAGTAGCTTGGATTCTGGAAATTCAAACAATCTTAGATTCAAACTATCAGATTAGGCCTTTGACAGTAAAGCTCCAATTTCTGAGAAAAAATTACAGTCAAACTCAATCAGGGATATTACAGTGGTATCAGAGCATCGAACTTGCCAGCCTTGGCTATATTGCAGATTTATGAAACCTAGTGACACAGTTAAAGTATTATAGAAGGGAACCTCGCAAAGATTTGGCAATCACCACAAGTGCCAGAGGGCACAACTGTTTCTAGCTTGATTGGTTCTTCTAATCCAAGACAGGTTGCAGGTATGGGTGACAGAGCGAATAACAACCCACCACTGGATGAAGGTAGAGAAGTTAGAGATACTCTAAGGGGAATTCAGATAGGACAAAAGCAGGTGGCTAACATGTTGCAACAACTCACAATAACTATTTAGCAGTTGGGTGCAGCCCATGGGAGGCCTTAAAGTCACAATAGTGGAGGCGGCAGTACAGTTGGATTCTCTCACAATGTGAGAGCTTATACGCTCATCGAATAGGCCATTGATGCCTAATTTTGCTGAAAATAATGAAGAAGTAAATAACGTTGAAGCAGCTGAGGCTTTACCAGATAGCATTATGACTATGCATGATGAATGGGAATTACTTCCAGAGCATGTCAAAGCAGATTTAAGTTTCATTCAGTACATGGGGCAGCGAAGGGAGATTACAACGACACGGCATGAAAGAAGGCCTAGGACTCAAAACAAAGAGTTGATACATGCAATGAATAAATTGACCCTACCTAGATTTGATGGCAGCGGTAAGACATCAGCCATGTCCATTCCATCCATGACATTGCTGGATACTACAACTTCATAGTTTGAGCAGTTCATGGCTGAAGTTACACGCAACAGTCCTATGCCGGTAGCCATCGAGACATAGACCCCTCTTATAGGCACCACTGTTGCACAGATGGAGACATGAACTACATTGGCAACAACATCCGCATCCAGTTCATCTTCTTTCTCCTTACCTCCATGGTTGAGTTCCATTACCCAAAAGAGGAAGAAAGAAGAGATTCTACCCAAGGACTTTCATATCAGATAGGTCAACAAAGCTAAAGCTTCTCAGAGCAAAAAAGCAAAGACAGTTGCCAAGGTCATAGTAGATGAGAAGGAAAACAAATATGCTTAGGTAGTTGAGCCTCTAGTTAACAAGCCAACCAAGGAGATGCAAGCCATTGATTACAAGTTCACTAGAGATGAACTTGGCAAACAAACGCAATTGGGCTGTCAATGGGATGCACAGGATGTAGTTGGTTTGGTGACACAAAGGAATAACAAGCTGTGGGACAAGAAGAAGCGATTGAAGGAAGAGGTTGCACGTCTTCTTGAAACAATCGAGAAGATGAACAACTCCTCTCGGAGAGTTGAACCCATCTCCACATCTCTCCCAGAAGAGCATAACAGGCACACTGAACAAATGGAACGCAAAGTCAAAGCCATAGATGATTGGTGCAGTAACTTGCATTCACAAGGTGATCAAGTAATCAGGGATGGTTTCAGGGTGTTGAAAAATGCTAGAGTAGGTATTGCTAAACTTAATCAGCTCCTTGCGTCTTTCAACCAACAACTGAACATGTTGGAAGGAGATTTAGATGTCTAGAGCAGTATGGCAGATGTTGACTTGGATATACTCTGTGAATACGGAGTCATTTCCTCATTGGACATGTACCATGATTTCTCTGATTTAATGATCAACAAGCAACATGTTCTCCAGAGGTTAGTAACAGACTTAAGGGCGGCAATAGACTTGTGCAGTAAGAAGGAATGCATAATCAGAGATAGTTTCCAAGAACTGACATGCGAGATGGTTGCTGAAAATGGTGAGCTAGTTGAGGAAGAGACTACCATGACAAAGTTCGTAGGAATGATTCACCTATAGCTTGAGGTGAGTGACTTTGCTTTCAGCACCGTAGATAAGTTAACAAATTACAAACTTTTGTTGAGCAACCTTCTGAAGAACATTGGAGATTACAACAAGATCACCTCTAAAGGTGCAGATAAAATTCGTAAAGCGACTGTCATTGCAAAGAACACAAGCACACCAGATCCATCCATTGTACACAAGTCTATTAGTAGATTCGAAGCTTTTGTGAATGGTTTCTGAAGATAGCTCCCAAGTGTCATGGACACTTATCTCTTTTTGCATACTTTCATAGAATAGGTTTTATGACAGATTACATGCAGAGAAGGAACCCATTGTAAATGCGGGAAAGCATGTACCTGTATAGTAGCTTCATGTAATCAGGTTGCAAGTGCTTTAGGCCTTGTAGCATTGAATAAGTCAAAGTTAGTATGTTTTTGAATAAGTGAAGGTGGTTGAAGTTTTCCCCTTTTCTCTCCACCTTTTCCTCTCGTCTTTTCCTATATAAAGAAGGGAGCTAATTGTAAATAATCATCTTTTGTTTTGTGCTAGACAACTATACTTGGATATCTTGTATCTTGAAGACTTTGAGTTTCATGCTGTAATTTTCTGAGTTGAATAAAAGAAACAAGATTTCCAAACTTTGAGTTGCAAATCTTGAGATTGATTAATGTATTCTTATGTTGCATTAGTTAATCTTTCTTGAATTCGGTTTTAGTTTACCTTGTGTGAATCATTTGACCATTCAATTTAGTTTCTTGAAGACTTTTTGCTTCAAGGGAAGAGATTGCTATAATCAAATAGTGGCTGCAATTACTAAGAGTTGAAGACTTTGAGCTTCAATTTGAAGTGTTTTATTTATGTTTAATGATAATTAGTAAGAGACTTTGTACCTTACTAGTTCTTACAATCGTTTTCTAATTCAAACTAATCGCAGGAAGCTTTGGGTTCCTGTTCTTAGTCCACCAAAATATTATAGTAAACTGCTGTCTTAGGAGTTGTTCTTACATCAACCACCGAGCCACGAATATTATCGTAGCAGCGGGCGCTTTTTGTAGAGTTTGAAATTGTAGTTGTTTCTAAATCATTCTTGAAAAAAGACGAATTGATTAAGAGAATCGCCCCTTTTGTAATTTTAGTTTAGTTCCTATTGAAGCCACCTATGGTAAGAAGGGAGCCTCCCCTATTGTTGAGAGGAGAGAGAAATCTCACGAGACGTTGCCTAAAGTCATAGTTTTGTAAGTTGTGGTTTCAGTGACTTACACAATTTTTATTCAACAAAATCCAAACTTAAGGACAAGATTATGTAGGTTGTTTGTTAATGTTTGTAGCTTCGGTCAGATTATTCTAACTGATGAAATCAAATGCTTAATTGGCCTATTGGCCTTAAGCATTTGATATCTCTCCTTCTTTAGATGTAATGTGATTATATATTTCATAATATATCTTACCATTTGTAGAATTCATCAAGATTCATTAGTATACTGATAATAGTTATCATTACTGATAACTATGATAGTTATCATTGATAACTATCATAGTTGTCATTAATGATGACTAATACTATTAAGGTAATATCGATATCATAGTTGATATTATTATCAACTATAAATTGGTGACAAAGTTGATATCAACTTAATATTATTAAGTTGATATTGTTATCAACTTTAATTATTAATGAAGTTGATAACAATACCAACTTAATATTACTAAGTTGATAATATCGTCAATTATGGTATCGATCAAAACCATGAATGCTATTACCTAAATTCGATTGTGGTAATGACTAAAATTGAATCTGAATTATGGTATTGACTATGATTATCATTATCGATAATGATATCAACTATTGTCCGTGATTATCATTATCGATAATGATATCGACTATGTTTGAGATCATTATCAAATGACATTGCCGATTATTAAGAACTGTGACTGAGATCAATATCAATAATGATAATGTCGACTGTGATTATCATTATTGATAATGACATTGTCGACCGATATCAATTGATCTTCAAACTTCATTCTGTTCAATATTCACATTGTTGTGGTCCAATATTGATATTAGCTGTCATAAGGTAACGATGATCACTAACAATGGTTAAGTTGATAACATCTACTTGTGTTATGATTAATATTAATGGAATGTCTCATGAAGAGGTATGCCTCTTCATGAGACATACATGATATAAGTATTATCAAATCCACTTCATTTTTGATAAGGGTTGCAATACACATTCAGTCTTCTTGCATATTGGTGAAATACATATTCAAGTCTTCTTTATATATTTGTGAAGAATTAGAAGACAACAATATAAGCTATATTGATATTGATATATATATTAAATAGTGAGATTTAATATTATATATTGATTGGAGATAAACATTGATTAGATAATATTCAAGTGATAAATTATCTATTATATACCTCAAATTTTAAAAGGAATTACATACTCAAATCTGATCAAACAATAACATTGTTCATGATACGCCTTTAGCGGGTCATCTAGGTTATTTTAAGACCTACAGGAAGATTAGAGAGAGATTCTCTTAGAAGGTCCTCAAGGATGATGTCCTTAAGCATATCAGGGAGTATTTGACTTGTCAACAAAACAAGTTGAAGCATATGTATCTTGCTGGTTTGTTGCAGCCATTACCTATTCCCAAGTAGAAATGGAAAAGTGTGTCCATGGATTTCATCACAGGTCTATTGAGAGTGCAGGGTAAGGATAGCATTTTTGTTGTGGTTGATCAATTGACTAAGTATGCCCATTTTTATGCATTGCAGTTGATTGGACAACCTCTGACAGTCCCAACCGGTGCTGAGAGGGGAGGGGTGAATCAGCACCTCTATAAATTTCTCCCAATCTAAATCCGGTAAACTTACAGTTATAAGATATTCAGATCTAAGCATATAATAACAGCAAGAAAAAAATCACACAGTGACACCAAATTTATCACGTGGAAACCCGGTTAGGGTAAAAACCACGGTGTGAGGAGACCTCACAAATTTTGTACTCTTTAGGAGTACGCCTTGTAAGGAGCTTTCCTGGTTAAAGGATAATAGCACTCTGTTAGGTGTGACCCGATTAAGGGGTTTATTACAATAGGGCCGGTTAGTGCCTGCCTAGTTAAAGGACTTTGAACACCCTACAAGATGTTACCCTATAAAGGGATTTGATACAAGGGACTTGTTATAGTCCACCCAAATACTGGATTTTGACTATTGTAGTTGCTAGAAAACAATAGAAGGTTTGACCTTTTATAGATGGCTAAGCATAGCCTGATAAGATCTCTATTTGTGCTCATTGAGAAGCATCACCGGTCACTGTAGGTGTCTTCTCCTCTACTATTGTGCTACTCTTGCACAATCTTCTTTCTCACTTCTTTCTTCTTTTCACCCTTGGCTTCTTTAGCATACAGGTTCATTCTTTTACTTGGCAGAATGAAGGCAACTTCTATTTGCCTCATGGAGAAGAATATATAGAGCCTTAGCCCTAATTGAGTCTCCCATGCATGACCTAACCTTAGATCTTTTACGGAAACATCACTTAGTGAAGTACCAGTTCGCTGAGGAAACATCCGCTACACGATCATGCTTTATCTGCATTATGAAGGAAACAGTAGTTGCATGTCAAGCAACTTTCCTTCATAGGAAATAACGCTTTGATTTAAAGCCACTAATCTCGGCTTTAAATCCTTCAGACTCGCCTCAATCCGATCGCCAGTGTTAAAGCCATTGATCTCGGCTTTAAAACTTCCAGGCTCGCTTCAAACTGATCGCCAATTTAACTCAAAGACTTTTAGATTTAATGCAGAAAATCCCGGTCAAAGAGTTGGCTTAGAACAAATAGTTTGACTATGACTTCCTCGGTTCATACCGGAGTCATCTCATAGATTGGTTGAGATCTTCATGCTGTGAACAGGTAAGAGTCGTTAACCTGTTACAGTTCCTTTTCTTGGCTCTCCTTACCGGTTGCACCGGTCTCGGTTGCTATTGTTGACACTGGTTAGCTGTACACGCTTTTCTCTGTGTTTGACTACACCAGTTGTAGCCAAGTCCTTCCTTCGTTACTTGATTGTTTACTATTCCCGGTTTCAGATGCTGTTGACAAGTGACCGATTCTTATTTATTGGCACCATCTGCCAAACCATCCTTCCTTTATACCGATCTCCTTGGATCACTAGATAGTATAGAGGTGACAAGTCTCTATATTTTGTTTGCCAATCAATGACAACATTAGTACCGGTATCAGGCTTACTGCTTACCATTACTTAATGCCAACAACCTCTTAGGTAGTAGAGTTATCTTTTAGAGAGGTCTTTAGATTGCGTGGTCTACCTAAGACCATTGTCAGTGACAAGGACAACAAGTTTCTCAGCAAGTTTTGGTAGGAACTATTTAGATTGGCAGGGAAAAAGTTGACTCCTAGTACCAGCTACCATCCTCAGACAGATGGGCAAATGGAGGTGGTGAATAAATGGTTGGAAGGTTATCTTCGTAATTATGTTGTAGGACAACAAAGAGCGTGGGTCAAATGGCTATATTTGGGTGAATATTGTTATAATTCGACATACCATATGGCCATTGGCATGTCTCCTTTCAGAGCTCTTTACGGTTATGAACTATTGTCTTTTCTTGAGTTAGCTTTAGAGGATAGCAGGGCTCCATGGGCAAAAGATTGGTTACAGGATCATTAGGATATCCTTAGAGCTCTTAGAGATAACATTCAACATGCACAAAATCAACAGAAGATATATGCTAATCACCACTGGACCGAAAAATCTTTTGAAGTTGGGGATATGGTGTTTCTACGCCTCTACCCATAGAGGCAAAGTTCATTGAAGAAGAGTGGCTTAGAAAAGTCTAGACCCAGATTTTATGGACCATATAGGGTAGTGAAGAAAGGACCATATAGGATCCCACGTTGCATCCTCAAGAGTAAGTCTCTCCATGACACTGAATATTCCATGATCTTCCTTTTCCTCAAATGCTTCTCTCTTACCTCTAACACCTCTGCTGGAACCAAAATCAATTTTCCCTCCTCATCTAGAGAGGCAATCCTAGAGTAGGCACAACATGTTGTCCAATAGCCTTTTTGAGACAAGAAACATGAAAAACATTATGTATCCGGCTATTAGCTGGCAACTCAAGTTCATTGGCCACTCTGCAACATCCATGTTTACGAGTGCTTGAGGGCAAGCAATCACGGGAAGGGAGGATTGCAATGTTCCCTTTCCTACCTTAGCATTTCCAGGAGCCTAGTTAGCCTATTCTCCATCCCGGTAGGCTAATTAACAATTTAGAACGGATGCTTGGCAGTCACAGGTTATATTGTGATGTCTTGGCGTGAAATTTGATGATCCTTGGATTTAAGTTGTCTATATTATAAAGTTTAATTTATGACTTGGCGACTTTATTATAAAGTCATATTAAAGGAGGATGACTTTGTTTTATTTTGACCGCTTCCTATTATTTTAATGCTTAAGCACCCATTTGTAACGGCTCCTTGTAATGCCCATTTGCATGCGCACTGGAGTTCATAGTGGCAAGTTTGGCTAGGAGTCGGGCATATTGGAAAATTTTCTGTAAACGCAACCCTTTATGCTGTCTTTGTGACTACATTAATCCTGAAGACGCAAACCTTTGGGACAATATTTGACGTAGCCCCAATCTGGAAGTGTGGATTCATATTAGGATTAACCTTTGTTTCTAACAGTTTTTTTTGGAAGTTTGAAATGGAGATGGAAGACTAGTTTCAAGTGTTTTAGCTCCAAGAACTTGTTATTTGCTATCATGTTTGATTATTTGCAAAGTGAGTGTGCTGTGAGACTAAGTTTTGGGTGTGTCGGGTTGGAATAATTGCTTCGCTGCTCGAAGTTGGGTATTCGGATTGCATGTATGTATGTTTGGTGAGGCCGCAACACCTTTGGTACTCTTAGTCACTAATTGTATCTATCACTGTGGAGAGTCGAACGTTAATGTGCTCGAAGTGACATCGTGAGCGCCATATCTTCCGTCAACGTGATATCTCAGTTGTGTTTGTGAACAAAGACACTAGATATTGCCTGTGATTTGTTTATACTGGGCACGTGTTGTATGGGAATAAGTCTGCAACAATCTAAAGGTGCTAGTTGATTCTAGCCGGCTTCAATCAAAGTTATCGGATAGGTGGTGTTAGCGCTCAAGTTCTACTATTTCCAATTTCCTTTTAGTTGCTACTATCCTTTGTAATCTACAACTATAAAGAGTTCATATCATATGTGGTTTTGTTATTGTGATTGGGTCAACTGTTGGCATTAAGGGATGGTAACCGGTAAGATTGTAACCGGTACATGGCAAAAGAGGTATTGTCATTGATTGGCAAAGAAGTGTTGACATTTGTGACTAAGGACACCAGTGTTGGGTCTATGAAGCAAGAATTGGTACAGCTAACAACAACAAGTGCGAGGAGAGACTGGTTTGGCAACCGGTGACACTGTGCAAATAAGAAGAGACTATATTTGTTACTAATACTGCTAAATTAGAGCAACCGGTCATCAAAGTAACCGGTAACAGGAATTGAGGAAAGGATGCAACCGGTATAGCCAAAGCAAGGGAAGGTGACAGGTCAAAGCTCTTACTTGTGCACAACCTAAGGATCTTTACCGGTCAAGTAAAGACTTCATCATCATTGATGAACTGGGGAAAGTCATAGTTGACAATCAGTTGTTTAAATTCGTTGATCGGGATTTACTGCACAAAATCCAGAAGACTTTGAGTTATCAAGACGATCGGTACAAGGCGCGATTGAAGGTTTTAATGCCGGAGTCTGTGGCATTAAATCATGGAGATATCTCTTGTGAAGGAAAGCTTTTGACACACATCTATTGTTTTCTTTCATAAAGCAGATAAAGCATAGCATGCATCGGATGTTTCCTTAGTGAACTAATACTCCACTGGGTGATGGATCCGAAGGTGATCTTTAAACAGGTCATGCATGTAAAAAGCAGTTAAGGAAAAAAGTCTATATATTCTTTTGTCTGACAAGAATATAGTTTGCCCTCATTCTGCCAAAGTAAAGAGTGAACCTTTGCGCTGAAGAAGCTAAGGTGAAGAGAGAGGAGAAGAAAGAAGAGTGTGCAGAGAAGCACAACAGGAAAGGAGAACATGCCTGCGATGACCGGTGATGTTTCTCAGTTAAGTATAACAACGATCTTATCAGGCTCAACAAAGCCATTATTAAAAGATCAAACCCTCTATTGTTCTCTAACAATTACAATAGCGAAATCCCAATATTTTGGGTGGACTTTAACAGGTCCCTTGTAGTAAATCCCTTAACCGAGTGACATCTGTTTAGGTGTTCTAAGTCCTCTAACCAGGCAGGCTCTAACAGGCCTTATTGTATCAAATCCCTTAACTGGGTTGCATCTAACATTGCGTTTGTAATCCTTTAACAGGGAAGGTTCCTAACATGGCACACTTCAGAAGAGTGCAGAATTTGTGAGGTTTTCTCACACCGTGGTTTTCTCCCAATTTGGGTTTCCACGTGATAAATCTGGTGTTGCTTATTGATTGATTGCTTGATGCTATTTTTATGCTAGAATCTATTCTGCTTACAGTTGTAGTACATTACATCAGATTTGTTTTAAAGTTTTGAATAGGTGCTGATTCACCCCTCCCCTCTCAGCACCGGTTGGGACTGTCATCAACATCTTTGCATGAATATACTGGTGCATGCATACTTTTTGGGTGTTTGTTTGGATACTGGTTTGCAAAACTTTGTCATCATAATGCTGGATTGTCTAAGTTCACGTTCTTTCATGATAAGTTTGCAATATGTAACCTGTAAGTCAATTGTCTTTTTCAATATATATATATATATATCTATATATATATATATATATATATATATCAAGAAGTTGTATGTTTAAATTTTGAAATCTAAACCAGTCCATCAGTAGCTTCGATTCTGAAAATTCAAACAATCTTAGATTCAAAATGTCCAGCAAGGAGAGAATACAACCAACAAAATAGAAGTTTAACCATCAATCTTCTCCAAAATTGTTCTTTGCAAATCTGATATCCAATAAACTCTGCAATTGATAAAAATGCCAATTCCAATATGCCCAAATGTGACCTTTGGATAAAGTCACTAGATTGTTCACTAGATTGCCTCTCAACAATGTGGAGAATGTTGCTTGCAAGGGGTTTCGTTCTCACAGACCAACAAGAAGAAGCACGATCTCCTTCAAGAATAGAAGCGTAAGCGATAACAATATTCAACATGCCCAAATGAGAGCTCAAATCTTCCTTTTATAGCTTCTTAGCAGCCTTTTTAAAAGAGCACCTTTTTGCTTTTATACCATTTTTGGGGATTTCTTTTTTCAGCTATTATCCTAGGAATACTTTTTCGCTATTATTCTAGGAATGCTTTTTTGCTATTTTTTCGAGACTATTTTTTCTGCAATTTTTTTGGGAATGTTTATCACTATATTTTTGAGTGCTTTTTAAACTATTTTTTTGGGAATGCTTTTCTTTTGATTTTATTCAATAAGAGTCACTCCCCTTTTAATCTCCCAATGTAGCATAAAAAATAATAAAGGCCTATCCATTAAAATAAATTAAATATTTAATTTAACTTTATAATTCAATAACTCATCACCACTCAATAACTTTAGACAATATCATATCTCATGTTAAACATGAAAAACCAACTCAACTGACATTACTAAAAATAACAAGTATAGGAGAGTGTCCGAAAAGGCTTTAGAACAGGGCATTATGCTCCTTATACCCGTTTGAACAAGAAATTGCTTCTATCAATACCTCCAGGATTGTAATGTCTCCATTTTCGTGAGTGTCATCTTTTAGAGGATTAGCCTATTTCTTAACACTCATAGGCTAATAGAGTTGTTTAGAGGGTCCAGTTGGCACAGTTGGAGGCCAATTCCAACTCTAGAGGTCAGGGATGCTCCAAATTGCTCTTCATTTGAGTCAGATTGACACACTTACTATATATAGTGTCTTTTTGGGTAAGTCAGAGTTTCTATCTTTAGCAGGGCACCTGGATAGTTTGCTAGCAATATGGAGTTGTGGTAACATTGATAGAGCTTCCAATTTGGGACTTACTATAAATTATACAAATTATGGTCAAAGCTATTTCGGGCAGGGATGCCCGGACTCATGGTATGCTCAGTGATTAACTCATTCGTTAGTTGGCTCAGTTTCAGGGACTTACTATCTTTAGCAAGCTAGTGGATGTTAGAGAGGGACCCTTACTATTTTTAGTAAGGTAGTTGGATGCGCAATGGATACAATGGTTAACTCCCAAGCTTAGTCGGAATTAAAAATAATGATTAATGAGGGAGTTATAATGTTATAATTATTATTAAAGTTCTACTTTAGTAATAATTGATTATTAAGTGCATATCATTTATAAATTAAGTGCACTTTATTTAAAAGGGAGATATAAGTGTTAATAAAGTATACTTTATATTGTGCACCAAAAGGAGGTGTTATAATTGAATATTATAACTGAATTGCATCAAAAACAAATGGTATAAAAAATTAAGTAATTTTTAAGCTATGAGAAGTAAACTTGTGAAGATATCTCTTGGAGAACTATAAAAAAGCCAAGGCAAGGGAAAAGGGATTCATTCATGACTTGTGCTTTTTGCTTTTGTTTGGAGAAGAAGTTGAAACAAGGGTTTCAGATTTTGAGCTTGATGAATTGTGAATTCTTCTAAGTGTTTTTGCACTTTGAACTGGTGAAACTATCCAACGAATTGTGCTTGTGATTGTTGATATTTTGGCCTTTATGACAAATATCTCTACCTTGGATAATGATAATAAATATATGGAATATATTTATTATTATAATAAATCGATATGCAAATAATAATAATAATATTAGAGATATTTATTATTTATTGTTTATTTAGTGAAAATCGATTTAATATATATATTAATGAGCTAAGTTTATGTTAGGGCCCAAAGTCGGCCTCTTAGAATAAATGATTTTGTTCTCATATATATATGGATCGATCCTTGAGGAGAAGGTACAGAAGACATAACGTGCCTTCCTCTCCTTGAGAATCGGTCATCCCTACACATTAAGAGCAGCATAAGAAAGAGCGAATGGGAGTAGATCAAGAGCGAATGGGAGTAATTAAGGCAGCGAATCAATCTGCCTACAGTGCAATTCCAATTTAAGGCATAAGCAGAAAATCAAGTAAGAAGGTGCTGTGTGCAGCGAACTAAGAAGGAGCTGCGATATATGTCTGTACACTTAGCAATGTCTGAATCAGCGAATTGGATCAGATCTTGGAATGCAGATAATGTGAAGTCAAATTTGATCAGTATTGCATAGGATTTGATGCTCAATTCTACAAGAGATAAATTCACACTTGGTGCGAATTTGGGACAGTATAAGTTCATATCCAAGATGGAATATATCCGAACTTAGAAGCATCCAAGAGCAGATTTATAGGCAACATAAGGGCTTCAAATCCGGGTAACATCTCACCTTTCTTGTGCTTATTTTTCTGCATCCTGTGCTTAGTGTTTGGAAGACCTCTATAGTTTGATCATTCCTTGATAAATCTGGAAAATACTAACATGGTATGAGAGCCTAGGTTGAGTAAAGATCTTTTCAGATTTAAAAGTACAAACTAACTTTTTCAAAACTAAGAAACTTTATGGAAACTAGGGTTTGGTCTGAAATTGTGATAAGGGTTTTGATTTACAATTGGTTGCCTCTATGGGAAATCTTATCTAATATCATTGGCTAGGAAGATATGGGTAGAACTCAAGATTCTTACATTTTTTGAAATTGTCTTTCCTTATTGATCTAGAGGGAGTAGATCATCTTGAGTTAAGTGCATGACATGTATGATTCAGGAGTAAGATCATTTCCTATTGGATTGACTTATCTTAACAACATATTGTTGATTGGATCATTGGCTGGTTCATAAGTATTGGCATATGTTTCTATGTAGGAAACCACTTGGCTTATGTTAGCATACCCTTCTTCACTGTTATGGCTGAGTTGAGACATATTGCTTTCAGTATAGCTAGATAATTATTTCATATATCACTTTTATGTGTGAAAGCACACTTTATGTTGCCTTAACATATTTTACAGACATACATAACCAATTAACTATCATTGACTGTCTATGAGAAGGAAGTCCTTCGGTACATTGACAGCATTGGGTTGTGTTTTTTTTTACATTAGCATTGTTTGATTTAATCTGGTATGTATCTACTACATATTAAGAGGGAGTTTTTCTATATGCAGCTGTGGCAACTTACATAGCTATCTATTCATTTGGTATACATTATACTAGCTGTTGTGTGAGTTATGCTTGAGAGAACTGCAACATACTACCTTATTGGCCTATTTATGTATGAATGGCAACATACTTGACATACATTACGGGAAGCATACATTGGCTATGGATTCAGGATCACAAGATCTTATTAGCATTATCCTTCCTTTACTGGTTGAGGAAGTTTTAACCTTGTTAGAGGGTGAAGATAGGATGATCAAGAGGGAGTAGATCCCTTGAGTATTATATACCCTGGGGTAGCTAAATTGTGGGTATATGGTTTAAAAGGGAGTTCAATTATGGGCTCACCTACACCTAAGTTTTGGTATGAACTCCTTATGTCTTGTCGATCATATATGGGTAGGATTATACCTCATTGGCTTGATCATCATAACTGGTTAGTTTTGATATAAGCTGATTGGATCAGCTGGTTAGGAATGTCTCATTAGCATAACTGATTATCTGTTTAGCTGATTGTCGTAACTGACATTTCATTATGTACATTATGCATGAATGGATGTATACTTCAGGTTGGCATATGGAACATACACTACATTGGCATCTGTTATGCTTATGTCATGTATGAGGAGTATACCTTACATTTACATTGATATATATTTCTGTTATGTGGGTGCATACTTTACTTCGACATATGTTATATCTAACACTATTCTGGGAACATTCACAATTGATTGTTAGATTAAGTGTTTGATGCATGGGTGCATACATTATTGATTAATGAATTGGCATATGTTGTATTGTACAATTGGCATATTTCTTGGGAACATGCATTATGAAACTTAGAGATAATGTTGTTGTATGCTTGGGAGAATATTTTGTGGACATATGTTTTAGATAAAACTATTGTCTTGCTGTGATCACATGCACCTGGTTATATGTTGGTTACCCTTAGGTGGTGAAGACTTATGTGATTACTCTTATGCTTGTCTATAGATGCTGGATAAATTATGCTGGTTCTATGAGAGAACTGCATTTGGATATTGACTACTTAATATGATTGTATGGGGCATATGTCATTTGTATGCTTTAGCTTGTGAAGCATACTTTAATTATTGTGTATGAATGGATCATACTTTCTTTCATAGTTGAGTCTATATTTACTGATTATAGCTGAGACTATACTACATATGGTTCTATGTGTGAACTTTACATTTAACTTGAATCTTATGATTATATTGGTTACTCTTATACTTATGTGGATTCATGAGATGAGATTTTGATTATGAGATGCATTTGGTTGTGTTTGATTCATTTGATTACATCTATGCGTATGGCTAAGTTGATTCTTATGAATTGGATACTTGGAGAATATCATGGACTTGATATTCTTACTTTGAGTATTTGGTGAATATCATGGATTTGATATTCGTTAGGCCAATGCTCGAGGATATCATTAATTTGATATCTAGTGGATCAGGGATCCACATCCGAGTACTTGGTGAATATCATGGATTTGATATTCGTTAAGCCAATGCTCGAGGATATCATGGATTTGATATCTGGTGGATCATGGATGATCCACTTCTTAGCATATGGTGGACATCATGGATTTGATGTCTGGAAACCATTGCTCTGAGCATTTGGTGAATATCATGAATTTGATATTCGTTAAGCCAATGCTCGAGGATATCATGGATTTGATATCTGGTGGATTAGGGATCCACTTCTTAGCATGTGATGGACATCATGGATTTGATGTCTGGAGACCATTGCTCCGAGCATTTGGTGAATATCATGGTTTTGATATTTGTTAGACCAATGCTCGAGGATATCATGGATTTGATATCTCGTGGATCAGGGATCCACATCTGAGTAATTGGTGGACATCATGGACTTGATGTCGATAGGCCATTACTCCGAGTACTTGGTGAATATCATGGACTTGATATTCGTTGGACCAATGCTCTTAACATCATGGACTTGATGTTGGTTTGATGTCATGGACTTGACATTTCTTGAGTCTTGGTGACTCGTAGATTTAGCTATCCACAGATTGGTTGGTATACATCATGGACTTGATAATACCATGAATATCATAGACTTGATATTCAAAATAGTCAAGGTGACTAGTGGATTTAGGAAATTCACAAATTGATTGGAAATTTGATATCATGGACTTGATATCACTTATGGTTGATAAGCATCCTGGACTTGATGTTATCATGAATATCATGGACTTGATATTCTTGGGTCATGAAGACTAGTGGATCTAGGAGATCCACATTTGGATGGTAAGCATCATATGATATGATGTTCCTCATATGAATATGAGATGTGTGAAGAACAGTTGTGTTCTCATTATATCTTGTAGATAGAGATCTACTATCATAGATGAGAGATCTATGGCATCATTGGATGAGGAATCCATTTTGTGTTTTGAGTCACAGAGACTCGTGGATCTAGGAGATCTACATCCGGTTGGTAGACATCTTGTGATTTGATTTTACCATGGAAAGATGATTTTCATATGGATATGAAATCTATGGCTGGGAATGATAATGAACATATGTGTTCTTATCAAAATTGGTAGAATGGAGATCTACCTTCATAGATGTGAGATCTATGAAATCCATTTGGTTATGTCTTAGAATCCATGAGTGAATCTTTGCCTCAAGTCCAAGAGGGAGTGTTGATATTCTGGCCTTTACGGCAAATATCTCTACCTTGGATAATGATAATAAATATATGGAATATATTTATTATTATAATAAATCGATATGCATAAATAATAATAATAAATATTAGAGATATTTATTATTTATTGTTTATTTAGTGAAAATCGATTTAATATATATATTAATAAGCTAAGTTTATTTTAGGGCCCAAAGTCGGCCTCTTAGAATAAATGATTTTGTTCTCATATATATATATGGATCGATCCTTGAGGAGAAGGTACAGAAGACATAACGCGCCTTCCTCTCCTCAAGAAACGGTCATCCCTGCACATTAAGAGCAGCATAAGAAAGAGCGAATGGGAGTAGATCAAGAGCGAATGGGAGTAATTAAGGAAGCAAATCAATCTGCCTGCAGTGCAATTCTAGTTTAAGGCATAAGCAGAAAATCAAGTAAGAAGGTGCTGTGTGCAGCGAACTAAGAAGAAGGAGCTGTGATATATGTCTGTACACCTAGCAATGTCTGAATCAGCGAATTGGATCAGATCTTGGAATGCAGATTATGTGAAGTCAAATCTGATCTGTATTGCATAGGATTTGATGCTCAAATCTACAAGAGATAAATTCACACTTGGTGCGAATTTGGGGCAGTATAAGTTCATATCCAAGATGGAATATATCTGAACTTAGAAGCATCCAAGAGCAGATTTATAGGCAACATAAGGGCTTCAGATCCGGGTAACATCTCACCTTTCTTGTGCTTATTTTTCTATATCCTGTGCTTAGTGTTTGGAAGACCTCTATAGTTTGATCATTCCTTGATAAATCTGGAAAATACTAACAGTGATGGTCTTATTCAGAGACCATAATTGTGCCACAAATTGGGACAGATTTGAGAGAGGGGTTTCAACATTTTTATTGAGGGAAATAATTATAAGTCAGCGGCTAGTGGTTAGGTGCAGATCACAGCATTAGTCTGAAGCTGCACTTGATTTACTTGGTTGCTGTAGTTCTTGTGGGACAACATTGATCTTTCTAGGGAGCTGTAATATTGTTTAGAGAGCTTGTGAATGTTTGTTGAGGGCTTATATTTTGCATTTGAAGGTACCACCGTTATAGTATCAACATCAACTTCAAGGATTAATCATTTTCCAGCAAACTGCCATTACTTTCCAGGTTTCTCATTGTATCTTAACATCATTTAGTTTGCCACGTTGTACTTGGCTTGGCATTCGAAAATAGGGAGTTACAAGGTTGCACACTAACTGTTTGATGAAATGCCTTTGCTGTAGTTATTCATCTTAGTTTATAATGAGTCAATAATATGCATGCCAAATGTTTGCTTAAATGCCTAATGGCTGTAGGTGTATATTGGGATGCATGGCAAGTGTTTGTCTTTATCTTAACTAGCTGTACTAGTTAATTTCAGTCATTTACATGTTTGCCAAAGGTCTGAAACAGCTAGTATATCATTCCTATAACAACGCTGCATTGTTACAAGCATTCAATAACTACATTTGCAGCCTACGAACTCAAAGAAGACAATCCGAAAATTTATAACAGTACCTTCAAACATTGCATGTTAAATGTTTGATCATAATCCTTGAGCTTCATAACAGCAATTTGTGATCAGATTTACAAGAGATATTACAGTGGTGAAGTTAGAACTTGTTGGGGTTCTTACAAGGATTCCCTAAACCCACTCGTTAGCCTACGAGAATCTCATGAATAGGCTAACAACATCTCCATGCTAGACTGGCTTAAGAAGGGGACATTACAGTCCACCCTCTTTGAAATCGCTTGTCCTGAAGCAATTCCAATTTAGCCCCAAGATCAGTATGCTGAAAAAAGTAAAACAGTAGATGATCCTAGGGTCCCAAGTCAACCTTAGAGATCTGCTACACCTTTTACTCCAAGCATTGATATGTTGAACACCTATACAAGAGACCTCTTGAAACCCACCAGATAGAAGAACAATTTGAAACAGCCAAAATTCTGTCAACTCCTCAGAGAATTGGCCTTCCTAAATCACAATTCTTGGCACCAAGGGAGGAAACTCAAGAAAGTTATCATAAACTATCTCATTCTGAACACCTTGCGCTCCTTCAAAATAAGCGCTACTTTGTAATGTTCCCTTTCTGCTATAGGATTTAATATTAAATAATAATAATATAATTAAAATATGAAAATAAATAAATAATAATAAAATATAATATAATATATTACAGGCTAATTAAGTTTAATGAAAGGTCAAGAGATATGCAATGGAGAGTTGTGACTTTATAAAAGACATGACTCCTCACCTCCTGACATGACACAACAAATTGACCCCTCTAAGAGTGGAGGGATGAGATAAGCAGTTCTGATAATAGTAATGAGACTAGATCTGAGCTGTATTAATCAAAGACATTTGATACTTTACTTATTTGTGGACAAAATATAAGGTAAAAAAAAAGGGACATTAAATATTGAAATCAAATTTGCTGCTCCAAATATACGTGCAAGCTGAATACAAGTAGTAACATTGATTCAGTGCCCAAACATCCAACCAACAACTTGATTGATTGGCCCAACCAATTAATTTCTCCATTAGAAGTCCAAAACTATCTTTGACAATGCGCGAATGGAACTGAAATCTCGTAATGGAACTGAAATCGCCCAAATCTGCAGCTATACCAACCTGAATTTTCTAGTTGCAACATTTGCAAAGGAAGACAATCACTACAGAATTGAGTAAACTAGGTTAGAATAAAATTTCCATTTGTGGCCCTAGCTATAATTGTCTTCCCAAAAGTCACCAATTTGATAGGAGACCAAGTCCTATTCATAATCTCCCTCTAGTCCACTTGTAGTAACTCAAATGGACTTCTATAATTTCTAAAATAAGATGTAGCAGCAGCAGCAATATCATCATTAGTCATCAATAACCATTGAGAAGAACTTTGTGCATAAGTACCCTCACATTGAGCTCCACCATGTTGTCACTGCACTACACTGATTTCCACGTGACATCCCACAAGAGCACATTTGATGACACTTGTAAAATCATCATCAGTGATATTTACTTTGACATTGTAAACCAGGATCAACACTTGACCAAAGATAATCTAATCCATGATAGTCCACTACAAAAAGTAAAATGATCCTGGATGACCAAAAAGACAACTTAGCTGGATATTCCTCACTACATTCTACAACTGATTCATTATAAATCCTCAAGCTGGAAGGATATGCATTGCACATCAAGTCATGAACATCATCGATCACACTCCAAGAGTTGGAGTGACAATCCAAAACACTAAAATGAATGTAGTCAGCTGCTAACATCAATGCAGGGTCTGAAAATTTTATGATCAACATCGTGCTGTTTTAAAATAGCAACTGACTCAGCTGGTGCTCATCACTGACTTACTAAAAATAATAAGCACAGGAGTAAGTGTTCGAAAAGGCTCCAAAAAAGGGCATTATGCTCCTTATACCCATCTGATAATATGGTCCAAGTAGTGACAAATGTGGTCCATGTGTGGAAAGATCTAAAGAATTTAATTGAGGTAGCTTATAGACATATTTGGCGGACTCCTTGTTGTGTGCATGCCATGAATAATGCACTCAAGGACATGGGAAAGATTGATTGGATCAAGAAGATGCACTCTTCACGACCTTCATTAAGAAGCAATTCTTGGAACATGTTGAGACTAGATATGAACCCTATTTCATTCTCTTGGAGAGAATGCTTGAGTTGCAATAGGGCATTGCAACTAATGGTTATGCTAGAAGAATGAAATCAATGGTACAAGTCCAAGATAGAGCAAGGGAAGAGGGTGAAGGATGTAGTGATATATTTGGCGGATTCGTTGCTCTAGTTTTCTATGTCATTAAATATAGGAATGCCAATGCACATAGCCTTGGCGAGGTGTATGAGTGCATTGATTCTATGCTAGATCAAACGAGGGCTGTTGTGCAAGAGGACCCCACGTTAGCATTCTACAATGAGCTCATTTAGCCAATCATTCAACAGAGATCAAAGAAGCTCAACGCCCCCTTGCACATGGTTGTCTATTCATTGAATCCCAAGTGGTACACGCAAAGGCTTGGTAGAATTACACCCATAAAAGATGCTGAGGTCAAGGTAGGGTTCATGAGGGCCATCCAAAAGATGTATGATCCTATAGAGGTCAACATCATTTGTATTATGTGGTAAAACTTCCTCTTAGGGGTCATTTTGAGGAGGCCATGATAGATAGGGTAACTAGGGCACAAGAAGACCCAATTTTGTGGTGGAATCACCACAGACCGATTTTGTTGATTACCATTCTAGCCATTCAATTGCTATTTGAGTTTTCTAGTTCTTAAGTTGCTAAGAGGAACTGGTGTACTTATAGCTTCATACACTCTCTTAAGAGGAACAAGCTTACTTATAGGAAAGCAGAGAAGCTTGTGGATGTACATAGTGTGTTGGATCTCATTGACCGCTAGACGCTTTTGTATGAAGAGAATCCAACAAGGTAGTGGAATGGAGAGCCAAAGGAGGAAACAAGATTGACGAGGTTGGTATGATTACATAAGATGTAATATTATTTAGAGGTGCTTGACTTTGTGGATACCAGTTCTAGCAGATCTAGTATGATTAGAGGCCTCACTTCTCTCCATTTTTTTATTTTGAAACATACTCATTGTAATCATCATTATGAAATCTTGAATATAATATAAATTTTAAATTCTCATTTTCATTGTTCAATTTTAAACTGTTAATGTTCATATCAAAGTTTAGTAGTACTTAAGTTTTACTAATTTGTCAATGTTTCATTTGTAATTTTAGTACATCTTTTTAAAACTATTTTTCAAAGTACTATATGACGTATGTATATCAACACTGCCCCCCCACCGCTCTTTGCCGTCATCACCCTCTCTGTCCCTTCCTCAAGAAACTTTGCGGAAGTATGCTTTTTCTGCTAACATCATTTGCAGTCTAGAGCTACAAATTGAATATTAGCATTGTGAATAGAAAGATGTTTGCTTGTGATCTCTCAACAGATGAAGCCATATTTTGGAATAGGATGGTGCCAAAATTAAACCAAAATGTCTAGTTCTTTGAAACTTCCTTTGAATTGAATGGTCCGAGATTTTTTATGATTATGGAAATGTCATTTATCTTGAACACTTTTGTCTTCTGGTTTTCAGTTTATCTTATTTGCAGTGTTCTATGATGTGCATTGCATAGGAAGTTTATCGTCTCAACATTTCAGATCCTTCTGTAGGTCCAGATTCATGGAAAAATGAGGATAAGCTTTGCTGTTCAGGCTATTGACTATTATTTAGTAACATATTTTATCTCAACTGTATCAAGCTTGCTATGGATAACTAGTCTACTGCTTTATTATTTTCTTGTTTGCAGAGCTATACATTGAATATCACAACTGTCGAAGGTTTTGAAAAATTCATGTCAAGTTTGACAAACCAAGTATTTAAGTCCTCTACTGGCAGACAGAGTGGAGTTGATTTAGTTTTAAGCTGTGTGGATAACTATGAGGCCCGCATGGTTGTGAACCAGGTAATTTTTAGATCTGATTTATAATTTTTTTAATCAAGTTTAAATCATTCTAATTATTTGGGTACCTGTTCTGTGGTCTTAGAATTATCATCAGTATTTGGAAGAAGCATTCAGAAATGAAGTTTTCCTGTACAATCGTGAATTCCTCAATGGATTGCATGCATATGTTGTTTTAGAGTTTCTAGGATTTTATATCTTGGTAAAACTCTTATATTTCATCATTATGTCATACAGGCTTGCAATGAGCTAAACCAAACATGGATGGAATCAGGTAAATATTTTAGAAAATCTGCTTGTAATTTTCCATTGTTCTTTCCCCATGTACTGCTGGTTTTCTCTGGATGACTGGGTCTTATTAAACATACTTGCTAAAATTTTAATAATAATTTGCAACGGGCTGTGGCAATTGGGTGGTTGTAATTGCATGCGTTCAAGTCAGTGTGAGGAATTTGACATAATCAGTATGACACATTTATTCGTGGTTGAGATTGTCTTTAGAATCCACCAAATGTTTTGGAAAATCTGCCTGTATTGTTTTCCCGTTTTCTTCCTAAGAATGCTTGGCTATATGGTGATGCAACCTAAATAAATGTACTGGCAGGATTTTTTATCGCAAAAATATTGCAATTTGATGTGGTAGTTTGTAAATTCAGCATGATGAATTTCACATAATCAATAAGGCATGTTCGATTCACACTCTTCTCTTTAAGTTAGTCTTAGTTTTTTTTAATATTGCATATTGTTTACAAATATTCTGCTCATACAAGTATCAACATGAGACCAATACGAGCTCAATATGAATAAACACACTAGAAATCACCTATGGAAGACCAAGAGTCACTACATAGAATTCCACTTTATTTAGAAACCACATCCACTTTAGAAGCCAACTATGGAAGACCAAGAGGCACAACTTAGAATTCTACTTTAGACGTTCCTATGGGGATTTGAACTTGGGTCGTCACAACAAAAACCCAATATTTTAACTAACGAAGCTCAACCCTTTTGACAGAACACTAAGAGTTTTGGAAATCTCCTTATATTTTTTCTTTTTTTTTCCTGGGAAAATATTTGGCTATCTATTGATGCGACCAGAATGACTATTTTTCCTGAATATCTTTTTTTTGGTCTACAACATGATATGTGAGTGCATTTCTGACTGCTCTTTGTGACTTGCCAAGAGTAAAAATCTATTTTACACCAAGTTTCCCGGGTTGGGGACAGCAGGATACCTTTTTAAAGAGGACAGGATACCTTTTTAAAGAAGATACCTTTTTAAAGAGGACAGGACACCTTTTTGAAAGGGATGCATTTAGAAAAAGGGAATATTTAAAAATCTATTTTAAAGAGGATACCTTTTTAAAGAGGACAAGACACCTTTTTGAAAGGGATGCATTTAGAAAAAGGGAATATTTAAAAATCTATTTTAAAGAGGACAGGACACCTTTTTGAAATAGATGCATTTAGAAAAAGGGAATATTTAAAAATAAAGAAAATTTCAATTATTCACATATAAGGCAATCTCCATACACATTATAGAACCATATGTAATGAAACATTAGATAAGAATCGAGAATTCACATGAGACTTAAAATGCATAAGCATTTGAGTTTGAGATTTCATAATTAATTTACACACACACACGCACGCTCCTGCACACACACATGAATGCACATCTAGCCATCAACCCCCACACACGCGCACACACACAAAACAACAAGATTATAAGGCCTAAAGGCTACAAGTACAAAGTCACAAAATGTATTCTATCTAAGATCTATTGCTAGCATGCCTCCACATCATCTCACCTAAATCAAATTTAGACTATGAATTTGTGTGGCGTCCTTATGATAGCATTCCAATGTAAAATTGAAGGTTTTTTGATGTCTTGAGTGATAGTCTTGAAGTCTCAAGGTACCAAGCATGATAACCCTCTTTTCAGCTTGTTGATAGGCAAGCTTGCACCTTTTGATGCATTGGTTGAAGTCTTATGTGGACCAATTCTTCTATTGTAGTAGAGGAATAGACAACCTATGAATGGAGGTGAATGGCAAGCATCCTTAACTTTGGTGTTTACTTGCCGTGCCATTTCCACCATCCAGTAGGGTTTTCCTTGCCTTGGTTTATTGAATGTTTGACTGCAAACAAAAGAAAGCTATTGTGTTGGAAGTAATTTTGCTTTGTCAAGTGAATACATCTTACAAATAGCCTTTATTAATCCTTCTTTCAGTTCTTCATAGTTAGGAGGCAATCTTTGTAATGTCCCCAACTAAGACCTTACCTAATTTTCCCCGAAATTCCCAATTAGGGTTTGAGTTGCACTTGGGAATCACAACTTGTGATGTTCCCTACTCAGAGAATGCCAATTCCAAATGATTAACATACGATACTATGCATTTAAATCAGATCATACTAAGAACAATCACTAATTCATTATACATACTTAGGCCCAAATTCCTTATTTCTCTCCTAATTATTAACCTTAAGAAGGGATGATAGATTTATTGTGCCAAAGGCGCATGAAACAGTCTACAAACAGGCTCCCTCAAAGCTCTTACCCGTCTTGGGGATTTACCCATCATGTGACTGAATTTACTCTGTGTTTCTTTCCACAAATTGCCTATCCTCTTAACAGTAATTAGTGAGTGAATAAGAAATAGACTATCTTATATTTTACAAATATATAAATATAAATAATATAACATAACTGATATATACAATTCTGATTCTTATTATTTTATGTATATTTAGGATATATAATATAAATAATTCTGATTTCATTTTTATTAGCAAATGTATATATATAATATGTATATTTATGTGTATTAGACCCTACAAAGGTCCCTTGTCCCTAATAGATATAATATTTATATATGTGTATCTTTAATTATTTCTAATAAACTGAATTTATTACCACTGACAATATATATATATATATATATATATATATAAGCTCATTTTATTAACATAATTGTTTACATAACTGTTATTAATAATCATAGTCATATGTATTTGTAAATATAACTTCATGCTCACACGATGGCATTTGCAACTCAATTAATCAGTGAATAGAAATACAGTCTGAATGACCCTTGGTATGGGTTCAAATTATTTCTGTTGATTCCAGTGATCCACAATGTAATGATAAAGTGTCCTGATAAATGGATTGGATGGAATGAACTTGATCTCCTTATGTATCTTCCACAAGGGAGGGGTTGCGTTGCTTGAGTATCTAAGAGATACATCTCTTTCTAAACATGTCAGTTTATGATAAACATGTTAAGCCTTGACTAATCATTACTTATCTTATTTTCTTAATCACAGTACTTCATGATTTATATAAATTGGTTTCATATAAATCGCTGCTTGTACTTAATAATGTTTAAGACATGATCACTTTCTCATTGGAAGACTAACCATTTGATTAGTATTCATTGCTGATAATCTTAACTATCACTGTGATCTGCTTCATCGATATTGTCTAGTTGTTGGCAATGATATCATTCCATGCTTTGTCGTGGCTTGTATGCTCAGAATGGATGTTGCTACTCCCATAGTTGCTGCTTTATTCTTTGTCTTAGCAGTTGTTTGTCTTAAACAAAGTGCTGCCAATTATACTTCAGAGAGTCGACCTTCAACAAATGATTTGTTCTTTTAATAACATAGTAAATCGTGCTCTTCTATGAAGTCGCACTTATTGAACAATCTTTGTCTTTTAGTCTGCTTTATTGCCTCTATGGCTTCGATTTTATTATTCACGGGATCCTTAATGGGATATCTCCTAAATTACTTCACCGCCTCAGCATATTGTTACTCAGAATTTTGTGTATTCACTTTGGTTAGCCCTTGTATTTGGAGGCATCTATGTCACTTTCCTTTCCTTAATCCATCAGTTATCAATACGTGTCCACTTAGCTGTTGCCACCAATCATAGTGTATATTATTTATATCTATGTCGCTGTATATCAGCGCTATCCTTACTTGTCAGATGTTTCTCAATGTCTTCTATGTCTTAAACAACGATTTCTGTTTATAATATTATATGATGTTTAATGTCATTATTGTAATAATTGCTTGGTTGCTTTTAAAGGTATAGTTGATATGAACAGTCTTCATGGAGGATAAATATATAAAGTAAGATTGAGATTACAATTTGTCTCTTAAAAGACCTCACAAAATTGGAATTATATCATTATTTATTTATTTTATATTCCGATGTAATTATTATTATTTAATATTAAATCCTATTTCAGGAAGGGAACATCACACTCTCCTAATTCTTGGTGTATGCTGTTTGGGATTTAGAGAAAGATTATCATATGAAGTTAGGTGTTCATAGTGTTCCACCACTGCATCACAATGGGCCTAATATTCTCCTCGTATATTCTCGAATTAAGATACCTGTTATGAATTGCTTGCTTTATTTTCTCAAGGATGTCAAATGTGTTATAAATCTAGATGAAAGAGCAAACATATCCGCAAACAAAAAATTCAAAAAGTTAAGATCATAAGACTCAAATGACATTGTGAATGCCAATAAAAATTTAATCAAGATTATCAACTTCTAATATTAATTGATTAACAATTTAATATTAAAAACAGAATTGTCTTACCTGATAATGGACCATCAACTGTCATCAAGGATCATTTTCTTCACAGCTTTTTCCTCAACAATGCCTACTTTAAGTCACTACACTTTTCGATTAACCATCATTAGTTGTATAGGCTCTTGTACTTGAAGCATTTTCTTGAACAAAATGAAGTAATTGGCATAGCTAGTCTCCACAGGTTTGAGGAATTCCTTAAAAAATTCTAGAAGGGAACAATAAAGTTTGGTGGTTGCAAATGAACAGTTGAATATCTCTAGCTTCTATCACTACTTTCTTCACCCAATTTATTTTTCCAATGTCATTCAATGCAGGAACATAACATGGAGTCCACAAGATGTTATCTTCACCTTGCATGATCACGCTGGCTAATTTGTATACATGTGCTGAATTAGTGACCACTTAACACTTGAGGCCCCAACCTCCTTTATGACCTCTTCCAAATTATAAAATTTGGAAGTTCAAATCCTTGTGTTTTTTTAAACAATCAACAACTCTTAGAAAATAAGAGCTAGCTGCACATGTGACTATGATGTTGATACATGACTGATGTTTACTATCAATTAACCCATCCATGGTAATTGAGCAGCCTCTCCTCAATCTGGTTTGTTTCATCTCCCATCACCAAATTCACCTTAGAGTATTCTTTATCAAGGAGGCTAGTGCATGTGTAATATCCCCAGTGGAATATTGCTTAATTTTGTTACTCAGAATAACAGACGACTTGCTTTGTATTGAAGAGTTTCTTTTATGCAGAGATAATGTTTTAAGAGTTTGGCCTTAGTTTTTGTAAACATCCTCATTGCAATATATATTGTATCAATTTCCAATGCTTTCATGTAACATTCGGGAAATGATAATCCAATGTAAACAATGAACTTACAATCAGTGTTTTTCTGTTCATAACAGTAATATCAAATTGAGAATATAATTTTTTGACCTTTTTATTGCATAAATTTCCTTGTCGATGAATTTTCAATATTCAGGAAAATTGACCAGCTTTAATGCTTCATAAACATGAATCAGCACTGATACTATTGTGCTCAGAATTGCAGGGCCCAATCAGCTTGATAGCAGAAGTACCTTTCATTTCCTTCACACTCCCATTTACACATGACTAGTTCTGCAAATTTATATTGTTCACTCAGGAATAAATTGCGGCAGTCCAAACTTATTATATATCTTTTTAAGCTTCATTGTTACTGCCCGTAATTAGGTATGAAATGCCAAAAATAACCAATTACTGTCTGATATAACAGCTCACAGCAATGAAAGATTAAATCACACCACAGGAAGAGTTCCTTCAATATTATTGCAGATTTACAGAGCTCAGTGAACTCAGAATTACACAAAGAGTATAATGCACCGCATAAACTTCATTTCAGCTCTTAGAACTGTAACAGCAACTCCTAACAGCAATTCCATCATTTCATAATGAACAGAAGAGTTTTCAAAGTTTTAATATTCACCACCCAAACAACAGTGAGTCTCCACATTCCAAGCCAGGGTCAAGCACTAAGCAGAAATGCATGTACCAGAGATATCATAAACACTCAGCATACCATACACAGGAATCTTTATGCGCCCAGCCAACACAATAAACTCCATAAATAATCAAACAAATTCAGGCATGATACACAATACAGGAGTTTTACGACATGCAAGAAACTGGTACAATCTGCTTTGAACATGCCACGAATTGGGGAAAACAGAAACCCTTCAGCCCATTACCTGGAATGACCATCGTCTTCAAGGCATTATTGTTGGTAGCAAACAGAACCCTGTGAACATATACCTCACGCCTCAAACCAAACAGATAATGTTCAGAAGGAACCTTATGCAGCAAAAGAAAGCAATACAACGGATTGCCTTGCCTCCAATTCTTTACTCAGAAACAAGCTTGAATGCTCAGAATCAGACACAATCTTCTTTAAAATTCTCACACAGCAAGAGGAAATGAAAATGCATAGCATGGTGAATACTTTTTAAATGAATCAATTATTTTTCATCAGCCATGACTTTTGGAATTCAAAAGTTTCACTTTGTTTGTATCCGTCCTTGTAAAATATTACATCACGTTACTTGAAACTCCGGGTTATGAAGCCAACACCAAAATATAATGAATTTGTGAACTATAGGGAAAGTCTTCAATTTATTCAATTCACCTTTACTATTTTGTTTCTTAAAGAGACTTTACAAAATTGGAAATACCTTTCAAGTGCAATGTGAGATACCTAGATGACACCTCCAATTGGAACTGGGCTTTCGTTTGATTCCCAAGAAATCTGAAGGGTTTCCGTCCTCAGGTTTCAAAATCAAAAGCAAGATGTTTTCAAGCCATTCAAAGAAATAACAAAACCAAGCATACCTTGAATGAAACTCTCATTGTTCTTTTATAGCCCACTTAGAAACCTTTGGCTCTCCCTCTGCTTTGACTCTTGATCTTCCTTTTCCGTTGTCTTTTGATTTCCCCTTTCTTTTAATTTTATTTGAACTTGGGGAAATACTAATAAAGTGACTTTATTGAAATTTCAATTAACCCAACATTAATGTCATTTTATTAAGTTAATTAAATAATATTACCCTTATGACTTACTTTTGAGGGATAATATTAAATAATTAAATTAATTACTTTAATGAATTATGACTTTATTAAATATTTAATTTCCAAGGTCACATTAGAAGGGGAGATTACAACACAGTTCACATTCTCCAAGGTGGTTAAACGAGGGATCAATAGAAATTGCATATTTGAACATTTTGAAATAGGGAGAATGTGCCACATGAAATGTCATGTAATTTGGAAAGAAAAAATTGACAATGGAAGCCTTTGTTACTTGTTGTTATTGCAAATCAAACATGTTTGCTTGTCTCCAGACTATCATCACTGGTAGTAATCCTCTTTCCTCTTGTAGAAACATCACCATTAGCAACCAGGTTTGGTATAGCCGATTGAAAGATCCCAAGTAGGAATTCTAAGGCAATTTCTGAAGTTAGTTTGCTGCCTTGTCTTTGGCCAGTGATTGCAATAAGAATTTCTGATTTTTGTGGTTTTTGAAATATGTGATGAGCCTGCCTGGCTCTCTCTAATTTAATTGCACTTAAAATAACTTTCAGAATATATGAACAATAATTTTGAAATTCAATGAACACTTTCAGATTTTCATCATTTATTAGAATGACATCAGAAATTATAACACCACTGAATTGCCTACAAATATCAGAATTAAAGCAACTATTATAACTGATTTCATACTACAACTAACAAATTAACCTGACACTTTAAAATGAATCCAGCTGCAGGTGTATGAAACTTACGGCTGGCTGTAACAAATGGGAATGTCTGATTTATCACAAGTCTGATTTTTTAACCCGGCTGCAAATAATGAAATCTGGAAATGGACGCAAGCCATGACATGACCATCCAACCAAAGGAAAAAACTCACGCAGCATGCGTAAATTGATGGCATACGGTTGGCTAGAAAAATATGAAGTCTTTAATTTTTACGGCTGCACTTAGGAATTCTGGAACAGAATTCTTTGTCTTTCAACTCCCAACCTGTAGCATTCGTTGCAGATTTCCCCAATCAATTCTAATCCTCAGCAAGAAAACAAATCGAACCCCAGGAAAAATAAATCGATCTACCTATAGATTAAAACTTCTCAGAATTCCAATATACCTCAGCACTGGATTATGATCTCAGATACAGCTGCAAAATTCATCATCAATCTGTAATGGCTCAAATTGCCAGAAGAGGAATCAGTCCTCAAAACCCTAGCCGGGTAGTCTCTCTCACAACTTCAATAAAATAATCATTCAACAATGGATGATTTGCCTTTCACAAAGCGTTGCTTTTATAATTAAAAAGTGTCTTCTCTCACACACTTTTCACTTAAAACACTTATTATACTTAGGCACATATTGAATAATATAATTTATTAATTCATTTGGCTCCAAAAAAGACTTTTTCACCAATATCATGAAATTATGACACGCAAAGTCCCTATTTCTTGTGCCCAAGATTTAAAACTTTTCATCCCGGTTCCAACGAGCTATAACACTAAGGTATCCAGCATATAATACCAACAAAAATGACAACCTTAGCAAATTTAATTAAATAATAATAATAAACCACCCGTCTTGTGAAAACAATTGAAGAAGCGTCCAAATTGAAATCTGTCTGCACAGGATTGATCCAGATGATGAAAGATGATGAATGAACTTGACGGGGTGACTTACTAAAAATAGACGCTCTCTCCAAGATTCTTGGAGCCCAAACCGGAAGCCAGAAATGAAAACCGAGAGCATCATTCAACTCCTCTAACTCATCTGAGCTCATCGAAACTATCCATTGACTTACTATAAATAGTAAGTTCACACCAAAGACCCTCTAAACACCTCGCCAGACCATGAGGATCACAATAATGACCTGACACCATCAGATCAATGACCTGCAAAAAAAATGGGGACATTACAAAATATATGATTTTTTTTTTGTGTTTTTCTTGTTTTCTGATTTTTTTGATATTTTTGACAATATGGAATGCAAATGCAAAGTGGTAAAGAAAACTGGTACACAACAATTGCAAATAACATTGATTTTATTTCAACCAATAGAATGATAAAAAACAGTACTAGACCTGGTATGGCCACAACAAACTTTTCAGCAAGAAGATTGGAGGTGGATGAACGTCTTCACACTTGATTTTGCATACGGAAGTGTAATGTCCCCTTTTTAGGGTACATTATTTTGTGTCGGGTTGTTAGCCTTTTCAGCTTGGCTCGGAGGGTTAACCGTGGTGTAGCAGTGCACCGGACGATAATTGGCCTAGGTGTTTTCAGTTCCAGGCCAATCGGAGCAGTTTAGCAAGTTTCCGGGATACTTACTATTTTTAGTAAGTTAGCAGGGTTCAGATTTCTCGGCTTTTCAGTAGTGGACTTGGAGCGTCTCGTCGAGAGCTTTCCAGCGAGCTATCACATGACGGCATCCGAGCTCGTTTGAGCTTCCGTTTTAATGCCGGATGATTTCCTCACTTTATTAATTAATTCACTTTATTACTCAACGGTCAAATTATTCAAAAAGTGACTTAAAGTGAAATTATAAAGAGACGAATTTGGGAATATGAAGAGTCACAGTGGGGAAACTGAAGAGTCACAGCTGCAGCCATAAGAGGAGGTTGAAAGTTCATTTCAGCATGCTTCAGTTTATGAATATTACTTCTCTTTGAGAATTCGAGAAGCTTCAGCTATCGAATCAGAAATCTGAGGACGGAAACCTTCAGCATTTCTTGGTGGATTGGATGGAAACCCGATTCATCTCGGTGCAGATTCATCCAGAGTTCGCCATTGTTATATCAGGTTCTTCATTATCCAATCTTACTGTTCTTTGCTGTATTTCGGATTGGATTGAATATTGTAATGTTGGGTTTATGTATTGCTGATATATAATACAAAACCGTATTTCTGAGAAAGTTAATAAAGTTATATCTGCTGGTTATTCGAATTTATTTGTTGGATACTTGCATGTGTTATGGGTTTTCGAATCTGCATGTGATTTGGTTGAGGAAAATAGTAAATGGCCGGTTAGGGTCATTTCAGGAAGAAGCCTCTAAGAAGTTTGATCCGATTTCTAGCCCTCAAATTGACCCAATATTGCTGACGTCAGCCTTGTAGTTGTTCAGTTATAGTCTATAGGTGTACGGCTGCTTATGGAGGCTTGGGGTGTTGTCCTTAATTTTGTATTCACAAAATTTGGGCAACACTATGCTATTTTTTCATAAATTTGTAGTTTAACTCTCTAAGGTAGGCATTTTGAAGGCATTTTTCGAAGGCAATTGATCATACCTTGAATCCGCTTGAGTTTCTCGTACTATAGATGCCATTTTCTGAGATTTTTCTCAAGTTTTTTAGTCTTTCTTGCAATTTCAAGTTTTATTTTCCTAACAACAAGTGCTCAATTTTTGGAAATCTTAAAGTCTTTGATCAAATTTTCTTGTTTAGATTGATTGTTTTTGTTTCTCTTTCTGTCTTAGGTCTTTGACTTGCAAGTTGTGAGCAAAAGTTCGACATTAACATTATGATTCATAGGTCATTTGTTTTTGTTTTAAAAATGCTTGCAATTAAGGCTTAAAAACCCAACTAAGCTTTTAAAATGCCTCATATGCCATACTCCCCCACTCAACTAGGTGATCTCGATCGACTACCATCTGTAAATAGTTATGTCTCAAAATCCTGATAGCCTCCCGCAAGTAATGAATTGCTTTCAGGGAAAGGTAACGACTACCATGCTCAATTACCATAGGAGCACCCCATATGTTTATTGCCAACAACTGATGAGCGGCATCAAAATGCTCGAGAGTAGAAGTAATGTCTCTCTCGCCGACTCTCAATTGGCTAGTCAGATGATGACTCTGCACAACGGGTCTCCTATGTACAATCTCAATTGCACTTTCCAAACTATGGAAGGAAGCGGTATCCAACAAACTCCCGTCAAGATCAGCATATCTCTGTGTACTATCATCCGAGCATATATCTACCAACTGAATACTGACATTGGACTCATCCTCATCTACCCCCGAGGAAGCTGCTGCTGAATCTTACTCATCACAATCGTCAGTTACCTCATCCTCTGTATCCACATGACAATCCAGATCCTGGGACCCATCCTCACTCACTAACAACTCAGAGTCCTCCCCTAGGGTCTGATAAATCAAGCATGACTCACTGCAGGTAGAGTCATCCCCATGAGTCACCAAAGAAGTCATCTCATCTGAAGAAGTGGAAGCCCTGGCTGTAACAAACTCTTGCCACTCATATGCTTCCCCATCCTCATCCGTGAGTCCCTGTAAAAAAGGATTTTGGGATCCACCACTATCGGATGATAATGCTAAGTCACCTCTCAATGTTTGATACAAAAGACCAGACTCACTACATCACACATCATTCTCACACCCAACATCATAGGTATCCACAATGCTAGTGTCCACATCGTGTAACTGAGACCCCTTTGCTAACTCTGGCTGCATACATGACTCAATGTCATCATGTGAATCATCTACACTGGCATGAGTCTATGTCACCTGATTCACCTGTAACACTCCCATCATGCGTGTCATCGGTGGATAGCTCCATGCCCACATCCTCAATACAGGAAAAGGTTGTCGTCTCCTGTACTGACTCAACACTACGAGTGCTGTCATAAACATCAGAGTTGTCAGAGCTCATATACTCCCCGCAGTCTGCAAAAATAACACCATCATGTAAGGTGTCAGATTCCATAGTGGTATCTACAACATCCTCCACTCTCACACTATCCACGACATCAACAACAGGCTCACATAATGGATTACTGTACTGAAAATCAGACCCTGTGTCACTAACTCTGATAGGCTCAGAATGTTGAACTCAATACCACTATCTGCCAATAAGACAAGCACATCCACATGTCCTTGTAAAGAGTCTCCAACATCATGTGTGCAAATAGGACTAGTGGCTGTCCTAGTAAGAACATGATCATCTCTACAATGATTAGTAGTTGCTGAAAACTCATCATGAAGATTTCTGGATGTTTCACCTGTGAAAATCTCTCGTTTCTCTTCTTGCATTCTTTGTGAGGAAGACTTCTTGAAGAAGGAAACCAAAAAACTATTTGCCTTGTCAGCAGTCACCAGATTTGAAAGTTGTGCTTTTAGCCTTTCCTGTGTTTGCCTGAATTTCTCCATTTCGTTTTTCAAGACACTTGTTTGTTTCCTGAACCGTGACACACTGCTCAACTACTTTCCATATTTACTTGGTTTTTTGTATTTATCCATGATTGAAATAAAATTAGAGTGCTGGTCACTCACAAAAAAGGTGGGAATTCAAGATTTCCAAACCCCAGAGGATGGCAGGAAACCGCTCTGATACTACTGTAATATCCCCAACTAATATATTGTCTCAATTCTGATTTTAGTTGTCAATTTTGAATGTTTGACATTTTGTCAAACACTTTGCAAGCAACCTCTATCTCGCTGTCTTTTATTTTCAGATTGTATTTGCTTGCTCGGAATGGTTTCAAATGAAGTTTAAATGCCAGCAAATGATTATTAAGAAATCTAGACGAAGAATTGAAATACAAATGCAATCCTTTTAATCATTTGAATGCATACATATAATTTCTATATGTAAAATGTGCATCTACAACCAATAGACATTTCTACAAACACTTGGCATGCATCCTTTCAATTCTTTCACCAAAGAAATGTTTACAAATATGTTCGCAATTACAAATATCAAATGTGCACCTCTAATTTCATAGATATCTGAAATCGCTGTTGCTGAAAGAACTAAATGCAGCCTAGACAAAGGACAAGCTGCTTGGAAGGAGATCGCAGCTCCCTTGAAATTGAACGCAGCCCAAAGAAAAATGTACACAACCCTTCAATAACACACGCTGCCTCTTACATTCAATTCGTAGCCATACTGGAATAAGATTGTTGCTGTAACATATAAATTCATCACCATTTGAATGCAGTTAGAGCCTCCGTTTTGAAGCTCTCTCTTCCGTCTTGAAGCTCTCTCAGAAGATCAAATTCAGAAGTTATTTCACTTCCTCAAATGATTGCACAATTGAAGAATCCGTGCTCTCCAATGGCTGAAGACGAAACCCTAGTTTCTTCCTCTCATAGGCTTCACCAATTTCAAAAAGCTTAAACAACATAATGAAAAAGAACTCATGTGAGTCTTTTATAACTTTTGTGGAAAAACTCACACACATTTCCAGCCAATGTGGGATAAATATACTTTTTCCTTTTAACAATTCATTTACTCCAATACTTTAATTAATACCTTGGCTTAAGCTTCCATGAATTAATTGAATAAATGACCCCTTCAATGATGACTCAACCCTCAACTTAAGTGAAATTATAAAGTTAAATTATAACTTTATAATAAGCCATTAAATTATTTAATAATAATTTGGCCACTTAAATAATAATAACTTCCAAAATACTTATCCTTTAAGTATGTCGTCTGAAACAGGAGTCACACCTTATTATTTCCCCACGTGACCAAATGCAATGTTCCAAAAATAGAAAGGGTCCTTCTCGAACAACATCAGGCTTATTATAAATAGTAAACGTGGCAAAAGTATAGCAAATGAAGTCCAAATGACGCCAAACAAAAGTCAAACCAAAGCATGCTGAATCCTAAAGTAGATGCCCACTAAAAGAGACCCTCTATCCATCCTCATTAGCCTATGAGGGTGACATGATAGGTTAATCCATCCATAGTCATGGTCACGCCAAAAAGGGGACATTACACAACTAACAATGTAATATCCATCACTATGGTATGTGCATAGGCATCAAATCACATGATACTTACCATAAGGATATCAGCTCAATGCATATCCACGGATATTAAATCACATTTAATCCACCATGACTATCTCAGTAATATCAATCATCATGGCTTATCCACATATATCAAGTCTCATGATATCCACCATAGTTTGATATTACTTAAGATATCAACTATCATGACATGTCCACGGATATCAAGTCTCATGTTATCCATCATGATAGCATGGTTAACTATTGTAAAGTCGTTACCTTACAATAACAACCAGAAGTAAAAGTTTTCATTATTGAAAGATCATCACCTCTCAATGATGTTTAGAGGGGCCCATGAAGTCATGGAGTCACACACATGACAAATAAAAGAGTTTACACATTAAACATCTTTAGAATATATTAGTACGACAAATTAACATTGCTGAGACTCAATTATAGATAAGGTTACATTTTCTACCATACCAAGCTTACCTTGAAAGTATTCAACCTTTTTCTTGGAGAGAGGCTCGATGAGAATGTCTGTTGTTTGTTCACTTGTACTAATATATCTCAACTGGATAACATTTCTTTCCACCATGTCTCTAACATAATGGTAGAAAATTTCTATATGCTTTGATTTGTCATGGAACACAGGATTCATTGAAAGTTTTATACAACTCTGATTGTCATAGTGAATGATAGTAGGATGTAAGGATTGTTCAAACAATCTTACAAGAAGTTTCCTTAGCCATACAGTTTCTCGAGCTCCTAGGGATGCTGCAATGTACTTGACTTCTATGGAACTTTGTGCAACTGATGATTGATTCCTACTAAATGAGGAGATCATAGCTGATCCTAAGCTGAAGCAACATCTTGATGTGCTTTTTCGATTAACACTTCCTGCCCAATCTAAATCAGTATATCCATGCAGATTTGGATCTACATTGTTATATTTTAGACCATACCCAGTTGTGCCACATAGGTATCTCAGAATGTGTTTTGTTGCAACTAAATGTAACTATCTTGGTTGACACATGAACTGACTAAATGCATTTACTGCCTAACAAATATCTGGTCTAGTGTTGACCAAGTACATCAAGGACCCAATCATCTGCCGATAGAGAGTGGAATCTGCCAATTCTGAACTTGCTGCAACCTCTTTTAACTTATGCAAGTTTGTTTCCATGGGAGTAGCCATGGGTTTACAATCCATCATTCCAAACCTTTTGAAAAAGTCAATAGTGTACTTTCCTTGATTTAGAGTGATATCATCAGCTTGTTGCCATACTTCTAAACCAAGGAAATAGTGCAAATTCAGATGCTAGATTTTGTTTACATTTAATGATGAGATGGTCTTCTCTTGTAATCAATAAGTCGTCAACATAAAGAATGAGAATCAACATGTCACCAATAATTACCTTGAAGTATAGATTCGGATCTACATCATTCTTGGAGAAGTCCAAGCCTGAAAGATAGTGGTCTATCCTCTCATACCAAGCCTGAGGAGCCTGTTTAAGATTCTATAGAGCCTTCTTTAATTTGCAAACATGAGATCCATTACCATCTACTACAAATCCTGTAGGTTGCTCCAGGTACACTTCTTCTATTATACTATTAAGAAAAGCATTTTTCACATCCATTTGGTGAATCTTCCATCCTTTTGATGCGGTTTCATAAATCACAGCCCCAACGGAGGTATATCGAGCAACTGGAGTTAATGTTTCTTCATAATCAATTCCCTTCTTTTGATAAAAGCCTCTGGCAACAAACCTTTCTTTATATTTTTTAATACTGTCATCTGCAGCATGTTTGATTTTGAAGAGCCATTTAAATGAAACTACTGATTTATCTTTTGGTCTAGGTACAATGTCCCAATCATCATTCTTAAGAATAGATTGATATTCTTCTGTCATAGCATCTTTCCAAACTTGAAATTTGAAAGCTTCCTCAATAGTAGAAGGTTCTGATTTGATAATTTCACTCATTAAGGCAATATAACTGGAGTATCTGTGAGGTATCTTACTTTCCTTGAAGGTTCCTTTTGGTGCTGCATAATTTTCAGCCTCTTGAATCAATTTCCTTGTCCATAGAGGTCTTTTCAGGTTCATAGTAGTGTCTCTAGGCCCATCAACAAGATCCATAGGCTCATTTGGATTAACATCTTCCATAAGTTTAGGGGTCTCCCTCTGAATCTCAGAAGCATGATCCTCTTCCATATTTTGAGGAGACTCTTGATCTTCATTGTCTATCTCATGAATGTCCTTGGATCTTTTGAATGCAACATCCTCTTCAAAGATTACATCCCTGCTTAGCTCAATTAATTTTTGTCCAGGAATATAAATCCTATAGGCTTTGGATGTTTCATTGTAGCCAACAAATATTACCTTTTTGCCTGAGGGTTCTAGTTTAGATCTCTTTTCCTTGGGTAGATGAATGTAAACAGGACAACCAAAGATTCCCAAGTGGCCTATATCAGGTTTTATCCCTATATGCTTCTTCGGGAGTTTTGTTTTCCAAAAAGGAGTGAGGACATCTGTTTTGAATATAGACAACAGCTCTAGAAGCTTCAACCCAAAAATAAGTATGAAGGTTTTGGTCATGCATCATGGCTTTGGCTGCTTCTACAATTGTCCTATTTTTCCTTTCTACCACCCCATTTTGTTGAGGGTTATTTGAAACACTATATTCCCTCTTAATCCCAACATTATTACAAAAAGTTTTGAAGTTATCAAAGGTGTATTCTCCCCCATTATCATATCTTAAGGTTTTGATTCTTTTTCCCAACACATTTTCTACTAGAGCCTTGAATTCTTTAAACCTTATAAGAACTTCATCAAACTCTTTACATTTAAAAAAATATATCCATGCTTTCCTAGAATAATCATCTACAAAAATAATATACTACAAAATCCTCCTAAAGAGGTTATTGTCATAGGTCCACATAAATATGAATGAATAAGTTCTAATACATGTTTAGATCTACTTTCACTATTATGGAAAGTGCCTTTAGTGTTTTTTCCAAAGGCACATCCTTTACAAGATCCTTCATGTCCTTGTTTGAGTTTAGGTAAACCTATCACCATTTTCTCTATTGAAGGTAAAGCACGAAAATAGAGATGCCCCAATCTTCTATGCCAAATCACACATGCATTTGAAGATTCATAAATTAAACATCCATGTCGAACTCCTATAGTGTGAGCTCTCTTGATATTTGAATTCTTGAGCCATGTTAGAACTTTTCCATCCATGAAGGTAATTCGGTATCCTTTGTCTTCAAGGGCTGATATGGAGTCCAAGTTTCGCTTGATACCTGGTACAAATAATACACCCCTTAGTTGAAGTAAGATGCTTGATTTTCATTGTATAGTACATGTTCCGATTCCTTTCAGAGGATAGTTAAAATCATCTCCAATAGTAACTTCCTCATCTGAAATTTTCACCAAGCTATCTAGGTGTGCTCTAAATCCTGTGATGTTATGAAATGCCCCACTATCTATAAGCCAAGTGTTAAGGCTGGTTGTCACATGACTTGACAGGGCTGAATAGAATACAAGTCTTTCTGAGTCCCTTTCCGAGCTTGTCTTACTAACTTCAGCAATAGAGGCTTGAGGTTTAGGCATGTCCACGCATTTCATTGCATAGTGACCATATTTGTCACATCTAAAACATTGTACTTTGGACATGTCTCTCCTCTTGGATGAGTGTTTGCCCTGACTCTTCTTGAATGCAATCAGTTTTTAAACGATCAAACTTAGGAATTATAGATCGAGCACTTATTCCTCAAATGAATGCTTCCCAAGATTTTGGGAGTCTATTGAGGGCTCACATGGTTAATTCCCTGCTATCAATTGTGTGACCAATGGTGGATAGCTGGTCTCTTAACTTTGTTATCCTCAAAAAGTAAGATGTGATGGATTCTCCCTTGTTCATTTTCACATGGTGTAGTTTTTTAGAGCAAGAGCCCTGCTTGTGTTATTTATTTCATACATGCTCTCGAAGGTTGTGAACATGCAATATACTGTATTTAATTTGGAGATGATTGGAACTATGTGATCCTTCACCGCATCCACTAACATCTTCATGGCTTTGTTATTATTTTTCGTCCATTGAAGCTTCTCACTATCTTTGCTAGGTACAGGTATTGCCTTTTCCACAAATGAATCTAACCCTGTTCGATTCCCTTTGGAGGTGGTGAAGCTCTACCCCTGCGGGTATAATGCATACCAGGTAAAAATCTATCTGCCATAGCTGGACCCAATTATCTTAAAGCTAGAGGGATCAGTGCTTTGGTACCACTGTAAAGAGCTTGGCTGGCGACTTGATTGGTCACTCTTGTAACTTTGTTTTGTGTTATTAATTTTTTTTTGTTTTTTTTAAAATCAAACATATATATATATTTTTTGAAAACTTTTCAATTTAGATAATTGAACTACAACAATTATCAATCACTACTCTTGATTGCTAAAAACAACTATTATCAATATCAAATTAATTGCCAATATTTAAAGAGAGGAAATTTTAAAAAATCAACACCTTGTATGTTGACGCAGCATGCCAAGGATAAAACGCAGCTTGATGTTATTGATATCCCTGCTGGAAATTGACGCCAGCATACATAGAATTCGTTCTTCCTTATTTATTCCCCTTACGAATCAAAATGAACAAACATTGCTGAAAGACTATACCTCCGCTCCCTCTTGGAGCTAAGAGAGTAGTATCCCTGCCTTCCATACTCAAACACAGGCTTTCAATGAACTGTACGGTAGCCTCAAACTGATTCCAATGAACAGATAACCAATTACAATTCATTGGTATTAACACCAACTCAAAGTGCACTAAAATCTTGAAGTAATTATCGTTCTTCAAGAAAGTTCAAACCCTTGGTCTCCCAAATTCGATTTCTTCACCAAGACTCATGTAAAATAAAAGTAATGATTAATTGAATAGCATTTTCGAAAAATCTAAGGCTTTTTAAAGGAAACAACATAATAACTCTTCCTCTTCACACTTAACTTGAAGCTTCATGAGTACACCTTTCATCAAAGAGTCTTCAACTTCACACCATCAAATTAGAACATAGAATAACATAGTTATTTAACTAAGCTAAGCTTAATTCAATAACTCCATATGCAAAGTGAAGTGAAGGAACTAAATCATTCTGACAGACAGTATTCTGAGCCCATACTGCCTTGCCAAAAATAGAAACCAAATCAAAATAGACTTACTATAAATAGTAAATATATCACAAAAATCCCTTAAACCAAATGTCATCTCACGAGGATCGCGACGATGAACTGACAATAACACCCTCTAGACTCCTGCTAAAACGGGGACATCATAGGCCTCCCTCCCCAAGATTGCTTGTCCTCTAGCAACCCAGGGTGCTGTAGAATATCTTGGAACTCCCTGATGACCCGTCTGTGCAAATGTCTCTTCTTGGAATCCAAAATGACCTGAGGAGTCAACTCAAGTTTCCCTTCATCGTCCAATGGAGGTAAAATAAAAGGTGGGACAACATGCCTACCCAATGCCTTCTTAAGGCGCGACACATGGAATACATTGTGCACCTTGCTGTCCTCCGGCAAATCTAGCTCATATGCAACCTCGCCAACCCGTCTGACCACACAAAAGGGACCATAATACCGAGGTTTGAGCTTTTCAGCTCCACTCTTCTGAATTGATGACTGCCTCTAGGGTTGCAACTTTAGATATACCATATCCCCAACCTCAAAAGAACGAGCCACTCTCCTTTGATCAGCATACTGCTTCTACTGATTCTAAGCTCTCTGTATCTTATCACGCAAAGTACCCATAACATCCTAGTTGTCCTGCAACAAATCACCTGCACTGGGGACTCTGCTATCACTGAACGTCAAATCCAAGAAATTGGGTGGATCATCGCCATACAAGGCTCTGAAAGGAGTCATACAAATAGACATATGGTGAGTAGAATTATAACAGTACTCACATAGATAGATCCACTTCACCCAAGCCTTCTGCTGAGCAGATACATAATTATGAAGATAGCCCTCCACCCATTTATTAACAATCTTCGTCTGACTATCGGTCTGTGGGTGGTAGCTGGAATTAGGAGTTAGCTCCGTGCCACATAATCTTAACAACTCCTGCCTGAAGTGACTCATAAAATGACTATCTCGGTCACTCACAATATTCTGGGGTAAACCACGCAATCTGAAAACCTCCTGGGAAAATAAATCTGCAACCTGAACTGCTGAAAAAGTAGTAGTGATCGGGAAGAAATGAGCAAATTTCGTGAGCCGGTCCAGTACCACATAGATACAGTCTCTATCCTAGGCCTTAGATAGGCCCACAATGAAATTCATAGAGATACATTCCCACTTCCGCTCAGGAGTGGGAAGTGGCTGCAATAATCTAGCTGGATATGTATGCTCCTGCTTGTTTTGCTGGCAAATAGAACACTCTCTGATATATCTCTGCACATCATGCTTGAGACCCTTCCATGTAAAACGCTCTCACACCTTCCTATAGGTCTTTAAAAAACACGGGCGACTAGCTAAGCGAGAATCATGGAAAGCTCTTAACACCAGCTGTCTGACACTCGATCCTGGAACCAGAAACACCCTCTCCTTCTAAATGATCAACTCATTCACAAGGGTATACCTGCTGTCCCTTTGATATATGAAATATCAAAATCATAAGACTGAAGCTTGCTGACCCACTTTTGTTGTCTCTCATTTAGGTCACGCTGTCCAAGGAAATACTTCAGGCTATTATGATCAATTTTAATACAAAATTTACCACCCACCAGATGCTGCCTGAACTTAGCCAAAGCATGCATTATGGCTAGCATTTCCTTGTCATATACACTAAAAGCTCTCTCAGGACCCCTGAGCTTCCTGCTCTCAAAAATAATGGGATGACAATCCTGGGAAAGTACAAAACCAATGCCCTCACCTGAAGCATCATAATGCAGATCAAACGGTTTGAAGAAATCTGACATCGCTATAACCGGGCATGAAGTCATAATCAACTGGAACTTCTCAAAGCAGTCCTGTGCCTGGGAAGTCCACTCAAAAGCACCCTTACGCGTCAAACTAGTAAAAGGAGCTGCGTCCCATGAAAATCCTGCAACAAATCTGCGGTAGAAAGCACACAGACCAATAAACTCTCTGAGATGAGTCAAACTTTATCAGGGTCCATGCGAACCCCCTCTGCACCAATAATATGACCAAGGTACATCAACTCGGTCATTCCCAAAGTTCATTTGGACTCCTTGGCAAACAAGGAAGCCCTATCAAGAATACCAAGCACGGTATCCAAATGAACTAGATGGTCCTCCCAAGTCTTGCTAGATACCAAAATATCATCGAAGAAAACTAGCACAAACTTCCTCAACTGGTTGTGGAAGACCTTGTTCATGGTGGACTGAAAAGTAGCTAGAGCATTAGTCAACCCAAATGGCATTAAAAACTCAAAGTGTCCATAATGCCATCAAAAAATTGTCTTCTCTATGTCCTCCTCCCGAACTCTGATTTGCTAATACTCGGACCTCAAATCTATCTTGGAGAAAAAGGTTGGTCCATGCAACTCATCAATCAGTTCATCAATGCGTGGAATAGGATACCTATTTTTAATTGTTTTAGGATTCAGTATCCTGTAATCAATACACATCTTGAGTGTACCATCTTTTTTCTTCACCAACACAAGTGATGAAACAAAAGGAGACTTAGTCGGCCTTATATGTCCCATAGATAGCAGCCCCCGAATAGTTTTCTCAATCTCATCTTTCAAGAGCTTGGGATCACTGGAAGGAGTAATCACGATGGGCTTAGTGCCCTCCTCTATCTCAATGATGTGCTCAATGCCTTTGTCAGGTGGCCTACCATGAGGTAAATCACTAAACACTTTAGAGTGTTTAGTTCTAAGATCCTGTATGTCTGGATGATGAGATGGTTTTCCTATCTTCTCAAATGTGGATGATAATCTGCATCATGGCTAATAAGACGTTGCATACCTCTAAGTGTAACATTCTTTAAATTATCCTCTTTGATGGCGTTGAGAATATGATTTTTACCATTTACTTCAAACTGCATCTCCATATCTTTAAGGTTGAGATAAAAAGCCTCAATAGAATGTAAAAATCATACCTAAGACCAATTTTGTTCCTCCCATGTCAACCACATAAAACTCAAATTTGAAGTCATAATTATTTAACCTCAAAGGAAGATTTGGGATCATCCTATCACACTTAAGTGTGTAACTGTGAGCCACCTTAACTCTAATACCTTCAAATCCTTGCCTCTCTTGGATACCAACTGTGAGTCTATGAAATTATGAGTAGCACTTGTATCCAATAAGGCAATAACATGTTGACCTGCTAGGAGTCCACGTAACCTAAAAGATTCCTCTTTCTGCATGCTGGAGAGGTAGACAACCTTAAGTTTGGGATCATCATCAACTTTTTTCTCTGTAGCCACTTCTTCATAGATTCCCTCATCATTATCAGCTTGCTGCCCTGCATAATCAGAACTATGCTCATCCTCAAAAAACCATTCCGTAAGCCTATTTCTTCCCTTAGGTTTCAAAGGACATTCATGTTTTTCATCATAAGGACCCCTGCAATAGAAACATAATCTTTTCCTTCTCAAATCATTAAGAGTTTCTTGATCAAGAGGCCCTGTCATAGGTCGTTTAGAATCTAGCCCATGTATTTTTTTGGGGACAACACTATTGTCAAATGAAGAACTAAATGGTTTAGGAGAAAACCGAGTGTGGGGAGCTGAAAACTCCAAGTCTCTTGCCTTCTTCATGGCTGCCTGCAAGGAAGAAGGGTTAAAAGACTTAACCCAGCCCCTGAGAGGCTCAACTAACCCCTTTATGAATAGTATAACATGTCTCCTCTGAGAAATATCATACACCATGACTGAAACCTTCTAAAACTCACCGATGAAGGCCTCCAAACTACCAGACTATTTGAGTTGTGCCAACTCACGAAAATATGACCCAGGGTCCTTCCTGTGAAATGTCTCCACTAATCTGTCCACAAACTCGTAAGTCACAATCTGATCATGATGTAATGAAACCAGCCCATGTTACCACCAATGATGAGCAATACCATCAAGATGCAATACAACAAACCGAATAGTGTCCTCTTCTAACATAGGACGTAATGACAGATATGTGTCCAGCTTGTGAATCCAAGCTCTGGCTGTCATTTTCTCACTCCCATCAAAGTGAGTCAAAGTTAATTTGCTGGTTGCTTGTTTAAGGTCATTCTGTCTAGGCTTGTGTCTCGTGTCAGGATTAGGCCTACCTCTGGAATGCTCCCTCTTCTGTGTCAAGAATCTATCAAAGTTCAGATTTCTCTTGATGGCTTCAGGCAAAGCATCCCACTCTGCAAAGTGAGCCACCATGTCATCAACAAATGGTGCTGGCTTTGTATCAATGCTGATTGTATCCACCTCAGGTCTCAAGAAGGTGGGGCGTAAAGGCCTATCATGCGTGCCTGTATGATCAACTTTGAAATCCTGTCTATCCTCAATCTCGGACCTCTGAGAACTCACTGATGCACTCCTAGTGCCCCCATCTCTGCCATGATCTCTAGATAAAGTCATACACTGCAAGGTGTCAAATAATTGTTGCAAAACATTTGCAACATGATGTTGTCCTTCTGCTAAATTTGTTAAAGCGTCTCTGGCTTCACTGTCCACATCATTACCAATATTATCTCTATTCCTGTCTCCTGCACGATTAACCTGTGGACCCTGTTCAGTTCCCTCTGGAAGTGGTGAAGCTCTACCCATGCGAGTATAATGCATACCAGGTAGAAATCTATCTGCCATAGCTGGACCCAATTACCTTCAGGCTGACAAGATCAGTGCTCTGATACCATTGTAAAGAGTTTGGCTGACGGCTTGATTGGTCACTCTTGTAACTTTGTTTTGTGTTATGATTTTTAAAAAAAAATCAAACATATATATATATTTTTTGAAAACTTTTCAATTTAGATAATTGAACTACAACAATTATCAATCACTACTCTTGATTGCTAAAAACAACTATTATCAATATCAAATTAATTGCCAATATTTAAAGAGAGGAAATTTTAAAAAATCAACACCTTGTATGTTGACGCAGCATGCCAAGGATAAAACGCAGCTTGATGTTATTGATATCCCTGCTGGAAATTGACGCCAGCATACATAGAATTCGTTCTTCCTTATTTATTCCCCTTACGAATCAAAATGACCAAACACTGCTGAAAGACTATACCTCGGATCCCTCATGCAGCCAAGAGAATAGTATCGCTGCCTTCCATACTCAAACTCAGGCTTTCAATGAATTGTACGGTAGCCTCAAACCGATTGCAATGAACAGATAACCAATCACAATTCATTGGTATTAAAATCAATTCAAAGTGCACTAAAATCTTGAAGGAATTATCGTTCTTCAAGAAAGTTCAAACCCTTGCTCTCCCAAATTCGATTTCTTCACCAAGACTCGTGTAAAATGAAAGTAATGATTAATTGAATAGCATTTTCAAAAATTCCAAGGCTTTTTAAAGGAAACAACATAATAACAAGTCTTCCTCTTCACATTTAACTTGAAGCTTCATGAGTACACCTTTCATTAAAGAGTCTTCAACTTCACACCATCAAATTAGAACATAGAATAACATAGTTATTTAATTAAGCTAGGCTTAATTCAATAACTCCATATGCAAAGTGAAGTGAAGAAACTAAATCGTTCTGACAGACAGTATCCTGAGCCCATACTGCCTTGCCAAAAATAGAAACCAAATCAAAATAGACTTAGTATAAATAGTAAATCTATCACATAGATCCCCTAAACCAAATGTCAACTCACAAGGATCACAATGATGAATTGACAATAACACCCTCCAGACTCTTGCTAAAATAGGGACATCACATATATATATTTAATAATATGAATATTATTAAATATATATACATAGTCAGTAAATATTAAATCACTGATTATTAATCATGCGCATCAGAGATTAATTATGATAACCATAATCATAACAGATAATCAGATCAGTATAGAGTGAAGGATAGAAATCAAATGTTGATTTCATCGGTTAGAGTAATTCGACTGACACTACAAAATTTTAACACTAGCTACTTCATTATTTTGTGATGAATACGAAGTTACCCTTTGTTTCACAATTCTAGTGTGTTTACAATATGTCGCAGATTCTTTGGAGCAATTTTCTCCGCCATTATTTGGTTAAGTACTTTAATTTTTTCACTGGTCTGTTTGTCAACCAAAGATTTGAATTCCTTAGACTTCAAAAGTACCTCAAACTTTCATTTAAGAAAATAGACCCATGAGTACGTATGTAATGTCCCTTCTTATTCTCCCTTTATAGTTTCCTACAGAATCAACATTAGTATAAAATAACATGTAATATTTATATGACTCATACTCTATTCTACGGTAGTAAGGGGGGGAATTTGATTCTTAAGGCTGCCTCTAGGTCGGGCTTCACAGAATTCCCAATTCTTGGCTTGAGGGATATAAGATCCACTCTAAGCAACCGGGCCATCGAAACGCCATCCCATAGAGCACTGCCCATAAAAATCTCTTGGAAGCAAATAAATGCATTCCAAGCCTACGCGTATGCATATGACTAGCAAACAGTATATATACTGCCTGTGTGAGATAGTAATCTCGAGACTAGGGAAATTACAACAATTTCCTCTAGTCCCCTCCAGATACGGGGATCCATCCGTATCATCCTTTTGGTGAGATATCAATCTCGAGACTAGGAAATTATAATAGTTTCTTCTAGTCCCCTCCAAATATGGGATCCATCTCTTAATGAACATAATGTTCATTCTCTGTATGGTCCCATATCATCCATATATAAATGTACAAAAATTTAATGTAATTACATGATTATATATTCAAGTTTATAAGTACATCAAAGAAACATATGATGCCCATAGCATAATTTGATGGATCCTGTTTGCATACACCTTTAATAGACATCAACTATTTTATAACTAATTATATATGTATAATAATGCAATATTTTGAATATATATATATATATATATATATATATATATATATAATAAAATGCATTTAAAACTCATACCGTATATGACTGCAGTCTTCGTAATTCAGAGTCTTATTTGTTTTTCTTTTATTTATCTATCCACCTTTCCTCACTAGGACTATAATGAGAGAATAAGGGGATAGACTTTAAATATTCTAATTCCTTTTCTTTACAAAATATATACACCTTAATTACTTAGGACCTTTCTCATTATTATAATTGCTTATTAATTAATTTTTATTGTTATGATTACTTATCAATTATTTATCAATTATATATGAATCATATATGTCCATATCTCTTATTAAATATATTTACTAATATATTTAAGTTTATTTTTGTTTAACCATATAATATAAATTTATTTCATAATAATGTATTTCACAATTCATCATGTCATATAGGACCAAACTCATTTCATATATATAGTTGTCCATTATATATGCAAGTTATAAAAATAAATGTTAATAACTTAAAATAATAAGAAAAGTATGCATACCTTTAAATAAGATTTCCACATGAGTATCTTTTCTTATCCCATGTTTTCTTCATTTTATTCTCAAGTGTATTTTGTAATTATTTTTCTTTTAATATTCTCCTACATTTCCTCCGTTATTCTCTCCTTTATTTACTCCTTCATTTTCTCCTATATCTCCTCCTTCATTTTCTCCTCTATCCCTTTTTCTAAAGTGTTGGAAATCATTTTATATTTCTATCTCCCAAAAGTCAGGACTATATGACTAATAATTGTATCACTTAACACTATGGTAATTTATTACTTTTCTTTATTATGGTTGCTTCATAATTAATCTCTACACTTATTCCCTTAAGTCACACATATTCTTCCAGCATATTATCTTTCATTTGTTACTAATATAATTAATGAATATCTATTTATTAATATCATTATTTACTAGTGATCTTTGATTATTAGTAACATTGTTTATATTTTTATTATTATAATGATTTATATATGTTATCTATATATTGAATCCAAAATGAGATATATATATTTTTTTATTTTGAGTGAACCACATTATATATAATATATCAGTTATGGCTTTAGTTTGGTACATATTGATTGATTAATATTGTTTTATAGATTGATCAATATGATTTATATTATTTCGGTAATATTAATTGTCTATATATATGTATATTTTAAATAATATATTATAATCTAATTAAACTATTGATTAATAATGTTGATTAATCAATATAGTATTAATTAATATTTAATTATTGTTATTCCCAATATAATTAAAGATTTAATTATTGATTAACAATAATTGAACATAATACACGTTAAGTTATATTTGTATGTCAATTATGGTTCATGACAACGTAGAATAATATTTTATGAAGGATACATAACACATACATCCACAAGAGTGAAAATGTCATTTTGTATCACTTGTAAAATCTTTTATGCACTTGTACTTGTTGAGACAAACTACACAGTACCTTGCTTGCCAAACACACTGTTTTCAAAATTCCAGTACAATAGAACAATTAGAAATATCTCCATGTGTTCATTGATCAAGGTTCAAACATTTTCGTCTACGTGTCCTAACTTGTAATATCAGAGTTGGTGATTTTGCTAGCTTGCTGGGATGATTAAGAGTTTTTGGGATTTGAATCACACTATGACACCCAATGATGCCATGTGTTTGTTCTCTAACTCAGGCCTCAGGCAATGGAAGGCACATCTGTTGGTCGAATACTCCAAGAATACTTTCGCATGCCAATTGTTGGGTGGTCTAGTGCCGGATGACAGATACAAGGTGGTTGGCAACATTATTTACTACAAGGACAAAATCTATTTGGTAACCGAGTCCAAGATGAAGGAAAGGATTCTGGAGGAAGATACTTGCACAAATATCGCCGAACCAACACCCGACGATCAACTTGATGGAAATGTGGGTTCTATCAGCGACCCTTCAAATGAGTAGGCTCTACTGGTGATTGTTCAGCTTCGTGGTGATGTGAACTCGACCGAGGATCGTATGCTGGAGCAATCTCTACAGTTGGTTGAATATGGAGTTTCCCCTTTGGCTGGGCATGTGGCATGCATGATGGCCACCTTTTCGTGTGAGGGGCGTCCTCATGGAAACAAGTTGTACCTGAGCTATGAGATCCTAGAAGAGATTGATGGGCATGATGGTGTGAAGGCTTTGGATCTTGTTAAGGTTTTAGGATCATTGCAAATGTAATAGCACTATCTCATTGTATGTGTTTTCCAAATGCAACAATCTCTTGCATTTATATTAAGAATGAGCCAAGAAGAGACATGTCCCTTCATGAGACATGTCTATTCATTATTTTGTAATTAATGTAATGACAATTATGATTATATATATATATATATATAATATCTCGAGTATTATATTAATTAATCTAATATTTACATAATAATAATAATAATAATAATAATTTTATCAATTTAACTATTTAGTTATTATGAGAATAATTATAATCTAACTTTATATATACATATATATCAATGTATATAGTAATATCAATTATTATATATATTGATATATATGAATATATGTAGTAAATAATTTCTCATAATAATTATATAGTCAATATTATTTATCTGACCGATGCTACAAATATCAACACTCCCTCTTAGCTAGGGAGGATAAATCAATCCAATGTCAACACTTATGACACTTGGCAACATCAATCATATGATGTAAGCAATAAAGGCATCATCCTCAAGATGTAGTCAATAGAAACATCATCTCAATATGTGAATTGCCTCTATCGAGGATTCTATCCACAAGTTCTCAGGTGGATTGCCTCCATCGGCGATTCTATCTGCAAGTCTCAGGTGGATTGCCTCCATCGGCGATTCCATCCACAAGCTCTCCCATGGATTGCCTCCATCGGCGATTCGATCCACAAACTCATGAGCTTTGGTGTGGATTGCCTCCATCGGCGATTCTATCCACAAGCTCTCGTATGAATTTCCTGCATCGGCGATTCTATTCACAAACTCACGAGCTTTGGTGTGGATTGCCTCCATCGGCGATTCTATCCACAAGCTCTCGTGTGAATTGCCTCCATCGACGATTCTATTCACAAACTCATGAGCTTTGTTGTGGATTGCCTCCATCGGCGATTCTATCCACAAGTTCTATCTATTATGATCGGTTTCAGCCATCACAAGATGTCTTATCACAATAGAAGGCCAAGTTATTGTTAGATCGTCACCTTACAATAACTTTTACAAGTGATAATCATTTGGAAGTCGTCACTTCCTCATGATTTACACAGGGGGCAAGCCCATTAAAACATTCATGATTCATTAGTATAATAAGCAATTATATCAAGATTACCTCAGACGTGTTTCACCTTCAATAGTGAACTCCCTCTCAATCAACAATTCATTTACAGGCATCAAGTTATTTCTCCCTTGAATGTAATTATCTTGTGCTTTTGTCCTGAAGGTATGTCAGAGAGAGATTACAAATAGCTCACTAAACTTTCTCGACCGAAAATACCTATGATAGAAGCATACAATATTTTACTAACCAATAGTATAGCATGAATTACAAAATAAAAAATTATGTACATTAATAAAACATGAAATACTTATCTTTTATAAATTTCAAGTATTTCATTCTGTAAGGTGAGCCCATATAGAAAATATCATGCAAATTCAAAGAATGATTTCGTCATTCTCGAACATTACTTGAATTATTCACATGACTTTTTTTCAATATTCAAAGGTTCTATACACTATTAAAACCTTCAATTTGATTTGATCTCTCTTCAAGTGGTTAGGCTTATGAAGAAGGAACCTCGCTCTTTTACAAATTTTTTTTTATAGACCCGTACATAGTCGGCCATAACTTTTGAACCTGAAATTTTCTCTTCAATCGCTCCAGTGAGATTCTTGTAAAGTTGTTTATCACCAACATATCCGAAATTTAGCAAAATTCAACAGTGCATTTGTGAGATATGGTCCTCGTACCGAGACTGTATTTTATGAGACAGTGACACATTCACCGTCAATAAACTACTCTCTTACATTTGCAACTTGGCTTTGATACCATGTTAAGGTTTTAGGATCATTGCAAATGTAATAGCACTATCTCATTGTATGTGTTTTCCAAATGCAACAATCTCTTGCATTTATATTAAGAATGAGCCAAGAAGAGACATGTCCCTTCATGGGACATGTCTATTCATTATTTTGTAATTAATGTAATGACAATTATGATTATATATATATATATATATAATATCTGTTGAGTATTATATTAATTAATCTAATATTTACATAATAATAATAATAATTATTTTATCAATTTAACTATTTAGTTATTATGAGAATAATTATAATCTAACTTTTTATATACAGATATATCAATGTATATAGTAATATCAATTATTATATATATTGATATATATGAATATATGTAATAAATAATTTCTCATAATAATTATATAGTCAATATTATTTTTCTAACCGATGCTACAAATATCAACAGATCTAATCATCAAGGTGTTTCAATGGGATCCTGATGACTCTGGGCATGGCCATGTTTATATTAGAGTGGCGCAGCGAAAGCTTGTTGGATATTTACTTTTCTTGCCTACATCCAAGTGTATGTACATGATCATGCTGCGACATGAAGACTTCAGTAGAAACGACTATTGGTGTCTGCACTTGGTTTGGGATCTTGGAGTTGCAGTGGGCAAACCGTTTAATGATGGATTTCTTGAGGGCAAGCAAGCTTTGGGCGGCGAGGATTTGTAATGTCCCCAATTTTTAATAAAATATTTTAATTAGGTTAATTAATTAAATAGTCTTAAAAATTAAATAATATCATAATGACTTATTTAATTAATTGATTTAATTAATAAAGGGGCCCAAGTAATAAAATAGTAATTAAAGTTTGTCGGCTGAAGTCCTAGTTGTAATCCTTCGGGAAACTTCCCGGAGGCCTTTATAAGGCCGTTGTTGGCATTGTAGGAATCATCATGGATTGTATTTGACTCTTCTTTGTATTTTCGGAGGTTGGAGGCTGAAGGTGATGTGTGTGTAGTTTCGGAAGTGGAAGATCCTCCCTATTCTGTGATCGTAGTTTCGGTGGTTAGCAACCACTCTAGTCTGCCGTTGGAAATATCATTCAGATATTTCACATTGTGCGTCAAGTTTGTGAAAAGTCTTCATTCGAAGACAAATCTGTATTTGGCTCTTGGCTTGAAATTATTGTATTGAAGATCTATTCAATAAAATCTCAAGTGCTATCATTATTTTCCTCTTGAAGATCATATGTTGTCAAGAATATATGTTTTTCCTGTTTTTGGTGATTTACCCTGCACAACATCTTTTCGTGATCTTCCATCTCATTGTACTATTCCGAACTGGTACGGCACTGCAACAAAGTGTCAAGGCGAAGGGAGGCTACGTTGCTACCGTACGACCTAAGACCTCGGTACGGTTGGCCAAACATTACTGTACGATGCCCAAGTTGATGCATAACCACCGTATGGTGTGGGGAGAACCAATTCAACCTGGCATGATTCCTTGACCGTACGTGGTTGAGGGAGGAGACGACACAAGTCCGTACGGGAGTCTTAGAAGATTGTACGCCCTCTTAAGTGACCGTACTGTGATGTCCCCTTCTATCTAGAGACATGATTCTAGCTATTGATTAGCCTATAATTGGACCCTCGTACGCTAGTAGAGACGGATAGAGGGTCAATTTGTGCATAGAGGAGATATGCTCATCTGATGGTTTGACTTTTGCAGAGCTTAGCACCTTTGATTTGGTATGGAGAGGTTTCAGGCTCTGTTTGAGTTTTGCTATTTTTAGCAACTTTTAGAGTCATAGAGATGGACCCCTTCTATTTTTAGAAATATTATTTGATCACATGGGAAATTATTATGCCAACTCCAGTTCCAGACGATTAAGCCAGATTCGCATTTTTGAGGGAGTTATTCAGTTTTCAGTGATTATATATTAATTAAATGGCAAAGGATTTAATATTAAGTTGTAAATTGACTTAATATTAAATCACTTAAGTGGTGGGTCTTAATATCATGAAGGGGGCCAAATTAATGTATTAATTTATTGGCATGTTTTCCTAAGTCTAAATCATTAAATTTATTTAATGATTATATTTTTAATGCCTTGAAGAAAGAAATCGCAACTTTTCAAGGAATTGTGAATTAGGGTTGGAAAGCCTATTTATGCTTGTTGGGGAAAGAAGAAATGCATCCATTGTTATTGTTATTGATTATTGCTTCTTGCTCTGAGCTCTAGACAAGGGTTTTCAGCATTTCACCATTGGAGAAACGTAGTTTTCTTCTGTGTTCGCCATTTGAGCCAGTGAAATACCTGTTGTATTTGGTATTGTGGAGAGGGTCTCATCCAAAGATTCTTATTGTGCTTCAGCAGAGGGTTTTACTCGCAGTTGTGGAAAGATAATATCGGCTGGCAGTTGGGGATTGACGGAGACAAATTATATCATATAGACGCTGAAACGTGGATATAAGAGACAGAACGACATCTTCAGCATTTACTACTTCAGCAAATAAATAATTACAGCAGCACATGACAGTCTTATTCCAGGTTTTTTTTATGTAGTTCATAGTTGCCTTTGGTGATATTTTTCCAATAAAAGATTGTTTGGATTTTACTTGTATTTCATTAGAAAATAAATAGAAGTTGCAGCAGTATTTCAAATTGTTTCAGGATTTCAGATTATGGTATATTTGTTTTTTGCTCTAAAACTTGTGAAAACCACAAAAAATTATAAACTTTCAAAACAAATATTGAGACAAAACAGCTTCAGCAATTAGAGCCTGTGAAGGGTTCTTACACGTACAATGACTCTTGAACCGTATGCAAGGCTTTTTGAACCACGAAGTCTAATTTCAAAGGCACACATTTCGTACAGGTAGTTTCGGTCATACGTGGGACACTACATAATTTAACTTGACTGTAGGCAATTTCACTGACAATGATCAGTGATGTTGACCAAACGGAAATGATAGTTTCAGGGATCATAGCTGTCTTTGTTATTAGCTTCCTCATTGTCATTTCCAAATGTGTGAGAGATGATGTGCTCTGTTTTATGCACTTATTGAGACAAAATTCTCTGAATGGATCCTAAAGGTTATAGTGTAATGAAGCTTTGCCAAAATAAGAATCATTGTAAACACTTCTCCACAAGTACTCAAGCCAAGAGGGAGGCCAATGTATCGACAATTTGACCCAATGGAAGTATCTTGTTGCCCTGCTTTCCTTTTATATACAGGTCTGATATGTTGCAATCTTGTTACACTATAGTGCTTGTTTTGCACATAGTTGTAAAACTCGGCCAAAACTCACTGTACTCGCACGCCAATACTGGCAGCGAGTCACTTGCAGATAAACTTGTCGGGGATTTAATCAGTTAACTCGCCGCAATTTTCATTAAAGCATCACTGAAAATCATGTGCATTTGATAGTATAACTTGCCAAATTAAAAAACCCAAAATTTTATAGGAAACATTAGATGCGATGAGTAGTCATTTAGACATGATTATAGATTGGAATGGCAGAACAATTGGACACCATTTTGAGGTGGCCATGGCTGTGTAACAGGAGGATACCATTTCGACTTGATATCAGATTTGAATACGCTGTATTAAACAAAAACATGAGAGCATGGGTACATTAAAGAACATGAAACTCTCATGTTGCAACTACCACGTCTTGTAAAATAGACTGTATTTTAATTTATTGAATACATACAGCTTCTGCCTTCTACAATATTGTTGATTATAGTACTTGCAACTAAAATAACATTCATTTTCTTAATATTTTATGGCTTTGTTTTAAATTAATTACCATTTCAAATAAAATACTATTTCAGTAATATCTTCTACAAATTTGGTGTATGAGTGTGTTCTTTTAGAATATTTTAAGAAATCATATATTTTCAAATGTTTGATAAATTTGCCGGGTTATTGCCATTTTTTTTCACAAGTTTTTGCTGAGTCCTGAGTTTTTTAAAATTTTCGTCCAGCCAAGTCATTGCCGAGTCCGAGTTTTCCAACTATGGTCTTGCATATTGAAATACTTCCATCCCTATTGTCCTGCATTAGCCCCTTGTTTATATCATTTGGTTCATGAAGTGGAGTTCATGAAGTTTGAGGGAGTTAGTGTTAAATGTGTCTTTATAGGGAATTTCCTATCATGCACATAGGTGAAGCGACTTAAGGAGAAACTGCTAGATGAAAACACTTTTAATAAATTAACATGGATATTTTTGAACATGATAGCAATTAATCATTGACGATCTTTCTGATACATGATTGTATTCAGCATATGCTAAATTTAGAACTTCCAAATGCTGTTCTCTTCTTTGGTGATTGTAGGACCACGTGTGAGCTTGCCTAAGCACTCACTTTCAGTTTTCATAATTTGGAAATTTTGTTGGTTTTCCTGTGTTTTGTGTAAAAAGGAAAGAGCCTCATAAGCTAGTTATCTCAGATTTTTTACTGCTTTAGCGTGTCAGAGAAGATACTTTTACTTGTAATATTTGTCTTTTTTTTCACCTTTTCCTTTTAAGTGATATGAAGGTCTAAATGTATTTATAGAATTCTTTGGAAGAAATGTTTCTTTGCAGGTGTGTCAGAGGATGCTGTATCCGGGCATATTCAGTTGCTGATTCCAGGAGAAACAGCTTGCTTTGCATGTGCTCCACCACTGGTACTTAAATAACATCAATGTCTCATAAATTGTCTTGTTGGTGCTAAGAAGTTTTTTAATTTTAAATATGAATTCTGGGCCATTGGCCATATGATCAATGATATTTGGTTATTGCATTTTAGTTATAACTATATGAGTTCTGTCAATTTTTATAAAAAATGTCAAAATACCTCTAGTGGTATGGTTGAAACTTGACTATTAGAAGTATTAAGTTTTCACAGTTTGTTATAGTTGCATGCAACTTTTTGGATAAATTTGTGTTGAGAGTTTTACATCAATGTTTGGATCGTATTTGGCAACCTATAGTTTTAAAATTGTGATTTACCAAGGCCTAAACTCAGCAGACAATTTTGATTTGGGCTTGTGATTTGGCACAAACTCCACAAAACTTGGCAAAAATAAAAAACTTAAATTTCATGCAAAATAGAGATACACAACATACCAAATGAGCGTATAGAAGATGTGATGAGCCCAATTGGCTCTCAACTGAAAACTAGCTCTTTTCTCAAATTTGATTGCACTTTTTAAAATTGTTTTCAGAACATATAGGAACTTTTGAATCAACATTTATGAATTTTCAATAAATTTTCCAGAATTTCAATTAAATCAACAGCAGCAATTTAATATCATTAATTCTCCATCCTTAGTACATCAACCATCATGATGAATCAAATTAACATCAATCCTCACAATAAATAAGCTCTTAAACTGTTTATCAACTGCAAGAAAGACAAGTTAAATTCAATATGTAAGGCACCTTGAACAAAGTACGGCTGCTGCTGATGAAATACAGCTCTTGACACAGCCCCTAAACCCTTTGATTATGACGCAGCACCTTCCATTTTGACTCCTTCTTGACATTAGGCAATGGAAATAGCTTCTATGCTAACCGTTTGCAAAGAAGAGAGACTCCCTTCAAATTCCAAACACCAATTCAACCTCAGCTCAATACCATACCAAGTACGGCCCTACAGGAAATCCGTACGATCCTTGCTAGACAATGTACGGCAGTCACATTAAATTCTGGCAATTACAATCGAGCAGCACATTAAATACTGATCAAATACCACTCATTGCTCATCAAAATTTGCAGAGTTCTCTCCAAAATCTGAAGACCAAACTCATTGAAACCCTTGCTTCCTTGAAGAATTTCGATTTCTTCCTTGGACAATTTCTTTCTCACTTTTCAATTTTTTGTCAAATGACATAAGGTGAGTAAAATGGCTTTTTCATGTTATATTTATAAGCTTTATGAAAAAGCTTCTCCTTCACACCTTTCACTAACGTGGCTTCCTCAATACACCATTGTTTTATAACATTAAAGCCATAAAGTTATTAAATTAAAATAACTTAATTTAATAACCACAATTAAAACATGAAGCCACTGAATCTCTCTGACAAAACAATTCTAACTTCTGACAACTGTTAAGTAATATTAGATCAGAAGATTAATATATATTACTTTTAATATATGATGCTGTAGAATACAATTGCCTTGGTGATTGATTGATTCTACAAATATATTTTCATATATATATAATATGTAAGGTCATGACCATACATGGCGGTTGCCATGTAGGGTCATGACTCTACATTAAATTATAATCAACCAATGTAATTACGAAACAGTGTATTAAATGTTAGTGACGTTTCATAACCAAGAATTAAATTAGAGTACACGATAATATCGTGTACTGTAATATTGTTACAGATGCACGATAATTATCGTGGCTGTAACAATATTACAGTCCACGATATTTATCGTGCACTGTAATGTGTTTACAGTGCCACGATACTTATCATGTCACTGTACTCACATTACAGTACACGATATATATCGTGTCTGTAATGCAGTGCATATACGAACAGGCCTGCAGTAACATGCATTCGGTCGGTTTCTTTAATATGCCAATTTACATACTTAAACCAGAACGAAGCTATCTTTGAACACTCCCTCTTAGTTAGAGAGGGTTTAAGATGTGTTGAGGAAGGTCGTAGTATTTAATGATTACTAACACAATTCGGGACAACATATAGAAGTCTTAATCATTTATACTTAGACATTCCAATATCATGATATCCGACACAATCCAGGACTACCAATTAAGGTGTCAATCATGATATATAAGTTATTACATCATCAAGATATTTGGCACAATCCAGGACAACCCGTTAAGGTGTCAATCTTGAAAAATACAGTAATAACATCTCAGAATCAAGATATCCGGCACAATCTAGGACAACTCGTTAAGGTGTCAATCTTGAAATTTGGTCAACTATTGTCAAGATCGTCACCTTGTAATAGTAACCTCAATAGAAAATCGTCATCTTCTTGAACACAATGAAATATTTCAAAAATAACTTTATTTATTTATATATTCATGAATACAAAGTACAAGAGTAAGATCTCATCCCAACAAGTTTATAGTATAGTCATACCAATTTTACTCCTGAAGTAATCTATCTTCAGTTTTGCAAGAGGTTTGGTAAATATGTTAGCATTTTGTTCCTCAGTGCTGATATATACTAGTTTGATGATATTCCTGTCGACCATATCTCTAATGTAATGGTAAGGAATCTCTATATGTTTTGATCTATTATGGAAAATTGGATTTGCAGAGAGCTTTATGCAACTTTGGTTATCACAATGGATAATGGTAGGTACCAGTGGTTTTCTGAATAGAGCAAATAGTAGTTTTCTTAACCAGACTGCTTCTCTGGCTCCCATAGAGGCAGCCATGTATTCAGCTTCAGTGAAACTTTGAGCAACAACTGATTGTTTTCTATTGAACCAAGATATCATTGCAGAGCCTAAACTGAAACAACATCCTGTGGTGCTTTTGCGATCTATTGAACTGCCTGCCCAATCTGAATTGGAATAGCCTTGAAGTTTGATCTCAACTTTTTCATAGTTCAAGCCAAGTCCAATGGTCCCTCGTAAATATCTTAGAATATGCTTAGCGGCCATCGTATGTATTTGCTTAGGTTCGCACATGAAGGGACTTAGCACATTTGTTGCATAGCAGATGTCAGGATGTGTGTTTACTAGATACAAAAGGGATCCAACAATTTGTCTGTAGGGTGATGGATCTGTAGGTTCATAATCTTCAGTTTCGCTTTTTAGCTTGTGTAGATTTGTTTCCATTGGGGTAGCCAATGGTTTACAATCCATCATTCCAAATCTAGTAAGGATGTCACTAGTGTACTTTCCTTGATTCAAGAAAATGTGATCTTCCTTTTGCCAAATTTCTAGACCTAGGAAGTAGTGTAGTAGGCCCATATCCTTCATATCAAACTCATCTACTAGGTCTTGTTTGCATTTTGTAATAAGGTGATCTTCTCCTGTTATAAGCAAGTCATCAACATATAGAACTAGAATTATCATCTCATTATTTACTACCTTGAATTAAATGTTAGGGTCTGCTATGTTCTTAGCGTACCCTAGTTTGGAGAGATAACTGTCTATTCTTTCATACCAAGCTCTAGGGGCTTGTTTAAGACCATAAAGAGCTTTCTTTAACTTACATACATAGTGATTTTTGTCATTTGTAATAAATCCTTCTGGTTGCTCTCTGTAGACTTCTTCCTCAATTTTCCCATTCAGAAAAGCTGTCTTCACATCCATTTGGTGTACTTTCCATCTTTTAGATGCTGCAATTGCAAGGATGGTTCTTATAGAAGTGTAATGGGCTATAGGAGCAAAGGTTTCCTCATAGTCAATTCCAGCCTTTTGTGAGAATCCTCTGGCAACAAACCGGGCTTTATGTTTTTCGATACTCCCATTTGAAGCATATTTTATCTTGAATAACCATTTTGAGGAGACTATTGATTTGTTTTTGGGTTTGGGTACAATGTCCCAAACATCATTTTTCATAATAGACTGATACTCTTCAATCATGGCTTCTCTCCAAGCTTGTTTTGATAAGGCTTTTTCAACATTTTTCAGGTTGGGATTCTACGAGCTCAGTTAGAAGGGCAGCATAACATTTTTGTGTTCTTGTTCTCTTGTTCTCCCTAGATATTTGATCTGGCTCTATATTATTTTCTTCAAACATCTTCCTTGCCCATAAAGGTCTTTTGATGCTTTTTGATGTTGCATTATTTTCATCATTTTGGATTGTAGGTTCCATATTTAAGGATGTAGGCTCAACATTTGAAAATGTAGGTTCAGTCTCTATTGTTAGATTCTCCCTCTCATTCTCAGTTGTAAGATCTTTATCTAGCTCTGTTAAGGAATTATCCTTAGTAGTTGTGGATGTGCAATTTTCTTCAAACTTAACATCTCTGTTGATCTCTACTGATCTTTGGCCAGGAATGTAAATTCGATATCCCTTAGTATCTTCACTATATCCTATGAATTTACCTTTCTTCCCAGAAGGTTCTAATTTAGTTCTCTTTTCTTTTGGAACATGTATGTAAACAGGACAACCAAACACTCTTAGATGACTTAGGTCTGATTTTTTCCCCGTAAACACTTCTTCTGGTGTGGTATTTTCTAGAATGGCATGACGACATCTGTTTTGTATGTATACTGTTGTGTTTGCTGCTTCGGCCCAGAAGGAGATGAGAATATTTTGATCATGCATCATGGCTTTTGTTGCTTCGATGATGGTTCTGTTCTTTCTTTCTGCTACCTCGTTCTGTTGAGGATTATATGGTACAGTATACTCCCTCTTAATCCCAACAGATTTGCAGAATTCTTTGAAACTGTCAGAGGTATATTCACCTCCATTGTCAGACCTTAGAGTTTTAATTTTCTTGCCGGTTTGATTTTCAACAAGTGCTTTGTATTCTTTGAACTTAGATAAGACTTCATTTGATTCTTTTAGTTTTAAAAAATATATTGAAGTTCTTTTAGAGTAGTGATCAACAAAGATTACATAGTATAGCGCACCTGACAAGGAGTGTGTGGACATAGGACCACATAGATCTGTGTGTATAAGTTCTAATACATTTTTTGATTTTTGTTCATTTGTTGGAAAAGATCCTTTTGTGTTCTTTCCTAAGGCACATCCTTTGCAGATACCTGAGTTTTCAGATTTAAGATGAGGTATCCCTAGTGTAACTTTTCTTAGGGTTGGAAGACCACTATATCTAGTATGGCCTAGCCTTTTATGCCATATCTCATTATTGTTTTGAACTTCATGGCTTAAGGCAATTTTTTGTTCACCACATAATTTATATAGACTTCCCTAGACCCTATATTTATAGCATTTTTGATATTTGAGTTTTTAGTCCAGAGAAGAACTTTATCTTCATTAAAAGTGACTCTATACCCTTGATCTGCTAGGCCAGAAATGGAGATTAAGTTCCTTTTTATTCCAGGTACGTATAGTACTTCTTTTAACTGTAGGATCTCTCCTTCTCTTATCTTGATTGAACAGGTCCCAATTACTTTCACGGGATAAGTAGAGTTGTCACCAATAGTAACTTCTTCTGAGGAGTCTCCTTTGAATGTTTCAAACTGATCCCTGAATCCAGTGATATGTCTTGAAGCTCCACTATCAATTATCCATGTACTCTTGTTTGAGTTTAGTTCACTAGACAAGGCTAAGAAGAATAGAGGATTTTCTACTTCTTTGACTTCAGCTAGTGCTCCTTGTATTTTCTTTCTTTCAGGCCAATATTTGTGAATATGTTTGTATTTCTCAGATTTGTGGCACTGTACCTTTGAAAGGTCTCTTTTATTGAAGATTTTAGTACTTCTTTTCCTTTTTGAAAACTTTTTCTTTTTGTTTGTTGTGTGTAGTGCCAGAACTTTTTTTTATTTGCTAGGTACTATCCCTCTTGATATTAATCTTGATTCTTCTTGAGTGCAATCATTTTTTAGTTGTTCAAATTTTGGTAATGGAGGTCTTGCACTTATGCACTGAATGAAAGATTCCCATTATATAGGTAGTCCTTTTAGAGCAATTAAGGATAGTTCAAGATCATCCATCTTATTTCCAATAGTAAAGAGTTGATCTCTTAATTCTGATATTCTTAGGAAATAGGAGGTGATTGTTTCACCCTTGTTCATTTTCAAATTCATAAGTTGTTTTAGGGTCAATAATCTACTAGCATTATTGATTTCAAATGTATCTTGAATTGTTTTGAATATTTCAAATGCAGTTGTTAATCTAGAAATGCTTGGAAGTATAGAATCTTTGACAGAGTCAATGATCAATTTCTTGGCTTTGTTGTTACGTCTTTTCCAAGTATATTTTTCTGCTTCATCTTTAGGTATGGTAGGTTCTTTCTCTATGTAATCCTCTAATTCAAGTTCTAGAAGTAGGGAAGTAATTCTGGTTTTCCAAGATAGAAAATTTGATGCTCCCTCAAGTCTATCTTCCATTCTCGTACTGTGGGCCATTTCCTTTTAAAATTGTATAAACAAATAAAATTTTATTATGTTTATATGAAATATCAAAAATATTATTAATGAATAATATAATATATCTTCTTTAATAACCTTGCTCTGATACCATGTTAAGGAATATTAGATCAGAAGATTAATATTTATTACTTTTAATATATGATGCTGTAGAATGCAATTGCCTTGGTGATTGATTGATTCTACAAATATATTTTCATATATATATAATATGTACGGTCATGACCATACATGGCGGTTGCCATGTAGGGTCATGACTCTACATTAAATTAGAATCAACCAATGTAATTACGAAACAGTGTATTAAATGCTAGTGACGTTTCATAACCAAGAATTAATTTAGACTACACGATAATATCGTGTACTGTAATATTGTTACAGATGTACGATAATTATCGTGGCTGCAACAATATTACAGTCCACGATATCTATCGTGCACTGTAATGTGTTTACAGTGCCATGATACTTATTGTTTCATTGTACTCACATTACAGTACACGATATATGTCGTGTCTTTAATGCAGTGCATGTACGAACAGGCCTACAGTAACATGCATTCGCTCAGTTTCTTTAATATGCCAATTTACATACTTAAACCAAAATGAAGCTATCTTTCAACAACAACAGTGCTCCGAGCTCATACTGCCCTACCAGAAATAGCCATCTGACCAAAATAGACTTACTATAAATAGTAAGTCTCTCAAATTGGAGATTCATCAATCTTGAAATATCTGAGACCACTGTGCAGGCGCCCTGCTTAACATAGCCATACCTAAACTACCACTTACTAAAAATAGTAAGTTCACCAATTTGAACCCAACGAAGAGCAATCCTGGCATCAGGAATCTCCAGAGTGGAATCCAACCACTGGCTCTGCCAACCGACCCCCTCTAACAACTTGATTAGCTTACGAGGGTCACCAAACCAAGCTAATCCCAAGAGTCTGAAAAATGGGGACATTACAAAAGAACATTGAGGAATTGATTTTAGTTATATTTAAATAAGCAAAATACAATAAAACAAATAATAAATATGAATAAAGCAATCAATAAATACAATAAAACAGATAATAAATATGAATAAAGCAATCAGTAAATATAATATGTTGTATGTTTATTGAAAATTCAAAATAATAATAAATAATTTCAATTCCATTTAAGTTACAATAATTTACAACTTTTTGCTCCCTACAAACATCTTAGTGATGGTTGGACCCTACACATGGTCAGTTGCAGCTGCGGCTGCACCCTCAAACTAAAGATAATGATGCCGCCTCAAGCTGAACATCATTATCTGTCATGATGTGATCCAACCGTGCATTCTACTTCTACTGTACTCTCCTCTGCTTGCTTCTTAGATCAGCATTCGCCTTTTCAGGAAACATTGGCTCCCATCTATCCTAATCAAATTGGTATACAGATCAATGTCATCCAAATCACTCAGTTCTTGAGAAGCTGCTTCCTCCAACTCTTTTGTGCAAGAGTGAAGATTGTAATGCATGTAGACAATGTTGTTTAGGTACTGTAGTGTCAACTTGTGTGTGTTTATGTGAATGACATTAAACAAGCTCGAGTCGTGCTCACATCTAGCAGCACTTCCAAGTTGAATGAAAGATTTTAGTAACGTCCATGAGGCCGAAGAAGCCTATGGTTGCCAAGAATAGCACATGCCACAGGGCAGGACACCAAAGCTTTAAACCTTAGTTACACCGCCCTGGGGGATTGGGGGACAGGGGGACAAGTTTCTGGGACGGGTGGATAGAGGGGCCTCAATTTGGGGACGGCGGCATGGGATGGGAGGGGGGGGGTGTATATAGTATATACTATACATGTGGTACTTAAAATGGTAGTTATGAAAAGATGTATAACAATATAAGAGTCTAAGACATAAAGATGTAAAGTTAAATAGTCAATACTAAAATCATTGAACATTGCATTGTTAATATATTGAATCATTGAACATTTAACATTGCATAATGCATTGAACAATAAATTTTAAATACTCCAATCAGCATAGGAGTTCTATTATATAAATAATAAATATCAAAAGTATGAGTATCTAACTCATCATAAAGATGATTACTGTATTACATTGAGTAGCATATATCAAAACAAGTACAAACAACAAAATCAAAATGCCAATGAGGCCTCTAATCATCTATCTCGGGGTCGGCAAACTCATCATCATTGGAACTATCTCCAAGGTTAAGAGCGGCTAAAGGAACATTGACCAGCCCTGCATCTAAAGCATCCTCATCCTCATCAATCTGTGATGGCTCCTCTGGCTCTACATCCCATCATGCTGCTGGGCTCTCCTTGTACACGTGTCCTGCGATCAGTGATACGCAAGGCACTATGTACAACCACTAACTTCTCTGCTCTCTAAGAGGTAAGTTTGTTCCTCTTAAGAGAGTGGATGAAGCTATAAGTAGACTAATTCCTCTCAGAAGCTGAAGAACTAGATACCTGAGATTATCAAATTTCAATCGAATGACTAGTGTAAGAAATTGAGAATTTAGAAAAGTTGCATCTAAAGTTAAATCTTTAAAAGTTAAAATATTTATTGAGTTGAAGAACTAGAAACTTGAGACAACAAATGAATGGCTAGTGTGGTAGTTGTTGATTTCGGTCCATGGCAATTCCACCACAAAATCGGATCCTCCCATGCCATAGTTTTTATATCCGCCTTTGCTGCAGTTGCGTAACCCCTAAGAGTAGCAAATCTAGTCCACTCAGTGCGAACCTTCCCAGCAGTCTCTGCATCATACATCCTATCAATGCACTTGAAGAACCCTCCACCTGAAATTTTTTTTTATTTATAAATTTTAAAATTCAAATCATTGGCAAATGAAATAGAACTGTCAATTATGAATTATTAATAAGACATAAAGATGATTACAATGACTAGCATCAAGCATGATTTGAATTTTCAATTACCTCATCATCCTTAAGTGGTATTACTCTGCCAAGCCTAGGTATGTACCACTTCGGATTCAATGCATAAGAAGCCATGTGTAAAGGAGTCTTTAGGCTGTGCCATCTCCGTTGAATAATAGGCCGAATGTGGTCATTGTAGAAGGCTAAAGTGGGGTCCTCTCGCACAATTGCCCTCATCTAGCCAAGCATAGAATCAATGCACTCATACACCTCTCCAAGACTAGGTGCATCCCCATCCCCATATTTGATGACCTGAAAAACTGGATGGATGATAGAGACTATGTATTTTACATCATTCCAAAATACATCACTGTTCACTATCTCCTTCACCCTCCGCCCCTGTTCTGTCCTAGATCCATCCCACCGATTCCACTCATTTGTCATAACCATGAGTTGCAGTGGCTCTTGCAACTCAAGCATTCTCTCCAAAAGAATGAAGTAGGATGTGTATCTAATCTCAACTAGTTTCAAGAACTCCTTCGTGAAGCTCCTGAAGAGTGCATGTGAAGTGTGGTGGTTGCAGATATACATCTACACATCTCTAGCATTGCTGACCACTCCCTTAATCCAGTCAATCTTACCCATGCCCTTGAGTGCATTGTTCATGGCATGCACACAACATGGAGTCCACCATATTTGTCTATAGGCTGCCTCAATAAGCTTCCCTACAGCTTTGCACATAGGTGTTGCATCTGTCATTACTTGGACCACATTTTGTGGCCCAATCTCCTCAATAGCTGCCCGAAGGATGTCAAACTGAAAATCAGCATCCTTTCGGTGCCCTAAACAATCAATTTCCCTGAGAAAGAATGGGCCCTCTGTGCATGTAACTATGATATTGATGAGTGGACAGTTCCTAATGTCCGTCCACCCATCCATGATAATGCTGCATCCAAACTCCTCCCAAACTTCCCTCATGCTCTCCATTGCTGTACCGATCTTGGCATACTCTTTATCCAAGACTGTGGTCCTCAATTTGTGCTCACCCGGTGGCACAAATGATGGTCCTCCCCCCCTCGCCACCAACTGCTTCATCTCCTTATAATAAGGAGATCGAGCTACATGAAGTGGTATGCTATTGGAAAAATAGAATCTCCCAATGGCATCCTCTATCTCCTCTTTCATGCGTGCATTAAACAAATCTGCTATGGGTTACTTTCAAGTGTCACCTTTCGTTTCCCCTTGCTCGGTTGTGCTTCAGGCATAGCACTATAAGTGGAAGAAGGTCCCGAGGCTGTCCCTCCCAATGATGTTGCTCTTTGCTGCGATCTAGGAGTGTGAATATGTGGCTGCCCCTGTATATGCTGCTCATGAGCCTGCTGAATATCTGAATCTGTTGCCTACCAGATAAAGTAGTAGGCATTGAAATTCCCAATTCATCTGGAACACCCCATAGCTTGTTGAATTGAATTCTAGAATGCAAATTTTTAGGCAGTTCCAAAAACTTACATGGTCCCACACCTTTGCATGTCCAAAAAAGGAAGTGTGCATTCACTCTAGTGATGCTACCGAAGCATTTTGTACTACAAATGTTGCATTTCCACTTCCTTGTGCCACTTGATTGTGTTGGGGCTGTTATCCTCATTGCAAACTGTCTAAGAGGAGATTTAGGATCATACGCACCCCTAGCCCACCTTGCCAAAAGTGTGGAGGGACAATCAATAGATGGTGGACCAGGTGGCCAACTATCTGTGGACTCAGTTTGCTCATCCCCTTCATTGGTGTCCTGATCATCACCACGCTTAGGTTTGTAATCTGAATGATTATCAGTTATACTACGAGAATGAGTTTCCAATTCCACCTCATCATCATGTGTTTCATTATCAAAACTGTGGGAGCTCATTTTGACACTGCATTTCACCAAATGAAAAAAAAATTAATAAATACATGGTTTCAAACTTGCAAGTTTCAGCCTATGCCCTACGTTAAATTTTTAAATCAATTTATTAAACAATAAGAATTTCAATTTTTAGAAATGAAATTAATAATTATGAAATCAAATAAGTTAACAACTAAAACTCTAAAACTTAAAACAACAAGAAATGAAACAACAAAAAATGTAAAACGTAAAACAATGAACATTCATTTGAAAATGAGAAAAAAAAATCAGTTACAAACCCTACCTTTTTGTTGAGAAATCTCTTGCACAAGGTGAAGAATCTTCTTCCTCCTCTTCTTCTTGCTCCTTCTCACTCCTCTTTGACTTGCAATCAATCTTTTCATTCTTACAATCAACCTTTTTTTGGCTATTCACTCTTCTTCTTGCTGCTGTTGCAAAAACATAGAAATGAAAAACTCAATACAAATGAATCTTCAAAGTATTTTCATGCAATAAAACATAATAGACGGGCCCCACATATGTCTAGGGTTACAATGTAACCAATTTAAAAAATTAATAAACTTGTGGTTTTTTTTTTGCACTTTTATGGACTGCCGAAACGGGGGACGTCTGGGCGTCCCGTCAAGGTCGAGGGACGTCCAAGCGTCCCCTTGTCCCCGTCTGGGACGCTGGGACGTCCCCGCATCCCCCATCAGGATGGCGGCGGAACGGTGGCTCAGCCCAGATCTTCAGGATGCGGTCCCCCCGTCCCGAGTGCGTCCCCATCTTGGGTGCGTCTGGGAATTAGGGGGGGACGCGTCCCCGGGTTACTTTGCTTTAAACTAATTGTGACCTCCTATTTAGATCTGCCTTTCAGTAGTGAATTTTGATCAATAGGTTTTCCATTTTGTCCAGCTTTCTTTCCTCAAACAGAGTGCTTGAATTGTTTGTTTTTAAAATGTCTTCATAATTGGTATGGATGCCAGTGCCACTATATGTTGGACACCCCAAGGCCAAATGTATGTCTCTACCACACCTCTGTTGCAAAACAGGCGTATTCTTTTTCTCCCATTCTTCTTAAGGTATCAGTCACCTACTTGTTTCACACCTTAGGTCATGTGAACTAGTACTCTATTTGGGTATTAGCATTTTTGGTCTCCATTTAACATTTGCTCCTATGTAGGCTTTTTGCTCATGATCTCCCATAGGATCTTTGATGTAATAGATTTTTTTACGCCCATTTTGTTCTGACCATATGCTACTCCCAAATTTTTTACCTTGCAAACGTTTTTTAATTCTTCATTGGTATATGGACATTATCTTAACGTTCCATTTTTTCATCAATTTGTCATTTTGTTCCATTCACGTGTCCTTTCTATCTAGTCTTTCCTCCAAAATCATCTTAGGCCAAAGGTGCCTTTTTTTATATTTTGAGTCTTGTTTACGTAACTCAGCAAACGGACCATGATCAATGCTTCTAAAGGGAAGGCACTAGTTTCTACCAATAAAATCTCATATGAGGCAGCGGTTTTTTAAGTTTGAGACTGCTTATGATTAGATGTTTTTGAAATATTTATACTTGCCTCCATTTCTGACGTAACATGCTCCTGCCCCGAATTTCACACCCTAGAGGATCACCGGAGTGACCAACAAAGTAGAAAGAATTCCTTTGGTTTTCCGATCCCACAACTCTACATTCCTACATTGTAAAGGGCCTGCCTGGCTCTTTGTAAAAAAATGTCTTGAACTTCTAATTTGGTTTGCAAACACTTCATGTTTTTTGATTTAATTGAAATTTTTAAAATCTTTCCAGCATCATGATAACAATTAAAATAATTTATTGCAAACTTTAACTTCAGCACAACTAGTTTTTCAATATTTGCAAATTAACAACAATTAAAAATGATAATAAACTGGCACCTTATTGGAAAGATCTGAATAAAGTATCAAAACCGAGCCAGCTAACAATATTATCACATTCTTCAAAGGATGAACTGCTGCCAACTTATGAAATGGTGCATATAGGCAAGACGCACAGCCTTGAAGTGAGCTGGCCGTACACTAGGAGGCGGCGTGAGCTGCTAGGGATGGAAGTGCAGACTTCCTCCAATCAAACGTGGGGCTTGTAGCTGTAACGTGACCCTCCTCAAACAATTCTGCAGCCTTAATACCAAACGCAGCTCCAGCAAATACAACCGCAGTTCCCTTATGCCAAAATGATAGCCAATTTGGAGATAATCCAGCCTCACACAAGTCGATGGTTGTAGAATTTTGAATTCAGATTTAAATATTTTCTAGCTTGATGTAATTGCTCCAAACTTCACACTTTTGATTTACCTTAGCATCAAGATTGATAACCAGAGATTCATTAAGAATTTTAGAATTCAATTTGCAAAATTCATCATCAATCAGTGATGATTCAAATTGCTAAGAGAGGAATCAATCCTCAAACCCTAGCCATTTCTCATAGCCAAGAACTTCATAAAAATTTTCATCAAATGAATAATGGATGTCCAAAGTGCTTTTTCGAGTTGAATAAATAGCTTTTTGAAAAAGCTTAAACTTTACACTTTTCAGTAAAGTAGGTTCTTCATCACAACATCACTTTATAACATTAAAGTTATAAAGTCGTAAAGTTATTAAATTAAAATAACTTAATTTAATAACGATAATTAAAACATGAAGCCACTGAATCCATTTGACTGCAACAAACTCATTTACGACAATAGAGCCTTGAGCTCAAACTGCCCTGCCAGAAATAGCCCTCTGCCAAACATAGACTTACTATAAATAGTAAGTCTCTCAAACTGGAGGTCCTTGATAAATGATCCTACAATACCTGATGACACTGTGCAGGCGCCCTGCTAAACCAAGCTATGCCCAAAATAGCACTTACTATAAATAGTAAGTCATCCAATCTGGCCCAAACGATGAGCAAACCTGAAAACCAGAACCTCCAGAATGGAATGCAATCACTGGCTCTGCCAACTGACCCCCTCTGATCACGTGATTAGCTTACGAGGGTCGCCAAACTAAGCTAATCTCAAGAGACTGAAAAACGGGGACATTGTAGTCCTCCCTTCCCAAGATTGCTTGTCCTCAAGCAATCAGGAAAAACAAGCAACATCACAGACCACCTGGATCCCAAGGATGGCCATAAGAAATGTCTCGATCCTCACCACACTCTTGTGAAGAAAATACCAACATCAACAGTACAGACACCAGCATCTAAGAAACTACACTCAACACCCAAATAAATGACATCACTAAAAACATCATATGAAGACCAACTGTAGATGCTGATGCAAAAAACAACCGAGTGGAACTTAACCCAACCAAAACATCAACTCTGTCAAAACTTGAGTCCCTGTCTAACTGACACTCACACCCAACTGCACTGAGAAGAAGACAATGACCAAATGTACCTGTATCACTATTACCAACTCTAACCTCTTATAAACTATCCTGGGTGTGTGGATACTGCAAGTAATCTAACTTGCAACTGCCAATTCCATCTGCAAAAGATGGTGCTAATCCATTCCATAATGGATGGTAAGAAACTGGAGCTGATCTACACCTGCGTGAGATCAAATCTTCTACTTGTGGGTCAGAAGAAAAATGATGAGCATACCCCACTGTATAATCCTGGTAGAAAGCCCCAATCTTTGTCAATGGCTCATCATTACCCAACTGGGAATCATGAGATGGCTCCAATTTTTGACTCCACATAACCGTAGGTTGGGTAGGATCCTGAGTAACCTTCTTAGCAATCCCAACCTCGAAATCCCTGTGGGGAAGCATAGTAGATGGAGTCTCAACAATCTTCCCTACCAACCTCCAAATAGCATGAGCCTCGGATGAGAGTACCCTCAGATACTCTGTATGAATCCTCTTGCACATCTGCACTCTCAAGTAAATACTCCATGAATAACTTGGTGCAGTAGAAATAATACGTGGTAGCGTTAGCTTGCTCCCCTGCAACCCACAATTGATCCCTCAGAAAGTGTGGCACTGCCAACTGACCCATGCTATCAGCTATAGGAGATGAAGAAATAGATTCACTTCCAGCAAAAGGAAGCAAATCAACATGAGAGCTTGATTCCACTGATACTCTTACCTCATCCGTACCTAGTACACCCATATCCTAAACAGATGTGTCTGCCACATCATCATGTCGCGCATCCCCAACCTTAGAAGCCAACTCACCACCAACCACCTCAGTGTGCAACCGAATTGGGTTTGGGGCTGGTGTGGACCGAAAATGGTCCAACTCCACGGTCACCTCCTCTAATTGAAACTGCGACTCCTTAAGAGCCCGCTGAGTGCCATCTAAAGCCTAAGAAGTTGCTGTGAGCTCCTGAGTAAGCTCACTCACCTCCTCTTTGTCCATCAGTGCCTCATATGCTGTACTCCCCCACTCAACTAGGTGATCTCGGTTGGCTACCATCTGTAAATAATCTTGTCTCAAAATCCTGACAGCCTCAGGCAAAGAATGGATCTCTGTCAAGGAAAGGTAACCACCCCTGTGCTCATCTGTCATAGGAGCACCCCAATCATAAACAACCAACAGCTGACGAGCGGCATCAAAATGCTCGAGAGTAGAAGTAATATCTCTCTCACCAAATCTCAACTAGCTGGTCACATGATGACTTTGCACAACGGGCCTCCTATGTACAATCTCAACTGCATTGTCCACACTATGGAAGGAAGTTGCATCCAACAAACTCCCCTTAAGATCACCGTATCCCTGTGTACTTTCATCTGAGTACACATCTAAAAACTGAGTACAGACATCAGATTCGTCCTCATCTATCCCCGAGGAAGCTGCTGCTGAATCCGACTCAAGATAATCTCCAGCTACCTCATCTTTTGCAACCCCCTGACAATCCAGATCCTGGGATCCATCCTCACTCACTAACAACTCAGAGTCCTCCCCAAGGGTTTGATAAATCAAACATTTCTCGCTGCAGGAAGAATCATACTCATGAGTCCCCAACGAAGTAACCCCCTCTCTAGAAGTGGAAGCCCTTGTTGTAAAAAACTCCTGCCACTCATATGCTTCCCCATCCTCATCCGTGAGACCCTGTAACAAAGAATGCTGGAACCCACTACCGTATGACAACGCTGAGTCCACACCCAAAGTCTGAAATAAAAAACTAGAAACACTGCAACACTCATCATCCTCACTCTCAACATTAGAGATATCTGTGATGGTAGTGTCTACATCGTCTATCCGCGAGTCCTTGGCTAAGTTTGGCTGCATACATGATTCAATGTCATCATGTGAATGAACTACACTGTGGCATGAATCTATGTCTCCCAACTTAGCTGCAACACTCCCATCATGAGTGTCATCACTAGATAGCTCCATGCTCACATCCTCAATACAAGAAAAGACTACAGTCTCCTGCACTGATCCCACACTGCGACTGCTATCATAAACCTTAGAGTTGTCAGAGCTCATACACTCCTCGCAGTCATCACCCAACATCTGACAAGGGGTGTCATCCCCAATGCGGCTCCTGACATCCTCAAAAGTATCATCAGATGTGTCTATACTATTTGCATCCACATCTTGTACTAAAGCCTCAACTGCTGACACCCGGCTCTGCACACATTACTCAACGTCAGGTTGTGCACCAATAATGCTGGAGCATGAACCACCATCTACTGACTCCGCTATAACACCTAGATCACCATCATCACAGCTAGGTGACTCCATACATGCATTGGTCCCATATGATGAAGTAGGTGCCTCGTGCACTTGAGCAACACTACGATAGCTAACATAAAAATCTCTAATAACAACTCCCTCCACGGAAGAGTTTGAACACTTAGTGACAACTACAACATCAATTGCCTTTGAACTTACTGTAGTGACTACTCTAGGAGCGTCAACTTGCGAAAGCTCAGTGCTGCTGTCCACCGAGGGCACTGATACATCCACATGTCCCTGTGAAATAAGTCCATCATCAACACTGCGAATAGGACTAGCAGGTGCCGTACTAAATATAGGTACATCTTCATCATGGGCACCTGTCGGGGAAAAGTCAAGTTTTCTTCCCTGCAATCTCGATGTCGGCCTCCTAAAAGTAGAGACCTTATACCTCGCTGCCCTATCTACTGTCTCAAGATCCAACAAGCTCTCCGCCAATCTCTGCTAATGAAGCCTAAGTCTTTCCATACTTTACACTAAGGCATTTATTTCCTCTCTTTTTCCCATACTGCTATGTCGAGTAGCAGAGCTAGGCCTCCTGTATTTGTCCATAGCTAGGAAAAGTAGGAGTGCCGATCATTTTTAAAATAACATCCGAATATAAAAGAATTCATACCCCATAGGATGGCAGGAAACATGCTCTGAAACCACTGTAAAGAGCCTGCCTGGCTCTTTGTAACAAATTGTCTTGAACTTCTAATTTGGTTTGCAAACACTTCTTGTTTTTTGATTTAATTGAAATTTTTTAAATCTTTCAAGCATCATGATAACAATTAAAATAATTTATTGCAAACTTTAACTTCAGCACAACTAGTTTTTCAATATTTGCAAATTAACAACAATTAAAAATGATAATAAACTGGCACCTTATTGCAAAGATTCGAATGAAGTATCAAAATACTGCTAGCTAACAATATTATCACATTCTTCAAAGGATGAACTACTGCCAACTTATGAAATGGTGCATACATGCAAGACGCACATGTTAATACTTACTGGTTACTGAGGGGGGGGGGGGGGGGGGTGAATCAGGAAAGACTGATTGGTGTACTTTAATTCCCAATTCTTTTAAATTGTTCTTAATTGATAAACATAATATAACAGTCATTCAAGCATAAATAGAATTACACAGATCAACACAAGTATTTATATGTGGAGACCCTTGGTAGGAAGGAAAAACCACGGTAAGACAGAGCTCACAACTTCACTAGTACAAAATGAAGGTGCCCTGTTAGGAGCTTATAAAACATTGGTTAAGGTGCTACTTGGTTAAGGGATTTTACACAAGATCGGTAAAGATCTGAACCCTGTCAAGAGCTGCTTGGTTACAGGACTTTGAACATCAACAATGATGTTACCCTGTTAGGGGATTTTACAATGAACCGATTAGGTCCACCCTGTTTAAGAGATTTCAATAAGCTTTCACACCTTATAAAAGCAATGATCTACTGTGACACTGATTGTTTGATTAGATCATACCTGTTGATCTCTTCCCCGGTTAGCTTGGCTGTTGATCTCTTCTTGCTTTCTTCACCTCTGTGCCTGTAACACTCCTCAGAGGATATCCCTCCTCTACTCTTTGGAATCACCAATTGTCAACAACCACAACAACCAACATATCTTTCATTCTATCACCTATATTTATAAAAGAGTGAACCCCTTGTACTTAGAGGACCGCCAGGGAGTAAACTTATCCATAAATCATGCAACACACAAAGGCTATGCGTTGCAATCTGGAGTTTACCTTGAGATCATCTGTAGAATTAAAGCTAACTTCTGTTAAAAAGCTAACTCCACTTCAGAGCGGTGGATGTCCCGTACAGTCAGGTTTTTAACTCAAATTGATTCGCAAGATCCAGATTGGATCTTTCTTGTACTTAGATTGGTATACCTTTATACTCGGTTTGTCCTTGTATGCAACACAAGACTGGTATTGTGTACTAAGTTCCGTCTACTGGTGAATCTATCGAAATAGTCAACCGGTGCATACACTCTGTTCTTATTCTACCAGTGGAGTTTAGAGTAATGTAGGAGACTGGTGATCCTTTACCGGTGTGAATGGTGTTTGTGAAATACACTAATGACAATTCATATTGCTAACAACACAACCTTGAAGTGAGCTGGCCGTACACTAGGAGGAGGTGTGAGCTGCTAGGGATGGAAGTGTAGACTTCCTCCAATCAAACGTGGGGCCTGTAGCTTTAACGTGACCCTCCTCAAACAATTCCGCAGCCTTAATACCAAAAGCAGCTCCAGCAAATACAACCGCAATTCCCTTATGCCAAAACGATAGCCAAATTGGAGATAATCCAGCCTCCTAGAATTCGATGGGTGTAGAATTTTGAATTCAGATTTAAATATTTTCCAGCTTGATGTAATTGCTCCAAACTTCACACTCTTGATTTACGTCAGCATCAAGATTGATAACCAGAGATTCATTAAGAATTTTAGAATTCAGTTTGCAAAATTCATCATCAATCAGTGATGATTCAAATTGCCAAGAGAGGAATCAATCTTCAAACCCTAGCCATTTTTCATAGCCAAGAACTTCATAAAAATTTTCATCAAATGAATAATGGATGTCCAAAGTGCTTTTTTGAGTTGAATAAATAGCTTTTTGAAAAAACTTAAACTTTACACTTTTCATTAAAGTAGGTTCTTCATCACATCATTTTATAACATTAAAGTTATAAAGTCGTAAAGTTATGAAATTAAAATAACTTAATTGAATAATGATAATTAAAACATGAAGCCACTGAATCCATCTAACTGCAACAAACTCATTTTTGACAACAGAGCCTCGAGCTCAAACTGCCCTGCCAGAAATAGCCATTTGCCAAACATAGACTTACTATAAATAGTAAGTCTCTCAAACCGGAGGTCCCTGATAAACGATCCTGCAATACCTGATGACACTGCGCAGACACTCTGCTAAACCAAGCTACTCCCAAAATAACAATTACTATAAATTGTAAGTCATCAAATCTGGCCCAAACGATGATCAAACCTGACAACCAGAACCTCCAGAATGGAATCCAATCATTGGCTCTGCCAACTGACCCCCTCTGATCACGTGATTAGCTTACGAGGGTCGCCAAACTAAGCTAATCTGAAGAGACTGAAAAACGGGGACATTACATACATCTATTTTGTAGGGAATATAGTGCTTTCTGTCCTTGAATTCTTTTTCCTTTCCATGTTTCCCAATTGCGTTTGTTTGGAAATTGATCCCAAAGTGTTTGTACTCATTTACCACCTCTAAAGTATTGCCTTCAAAATGAAAGTTATTTTGTGCCTTTTTTATTTCTTTTCAGAGAGAAGATCATCTCTTTGGTTTTTCTAATGTCCACTTGCATCTCAATAAAGGTTTGAAGTGCCTTTAAGTGTTCCCTCAAGCCATGAGCTTTTGCAGCAATTAAAATGAAATCATCCGCATAAAGAAGTAACTTTATTACATGTTTATCCAGGTGAACTCCCTCTTCACTAGTTTTGTTTATCCATTCTTCTAACTTACCAATGTATAGTCCAAACAGAGTTGGGGAAAGAAGACACCCCTGTTTGACACCAATATCACTGCCAAAGGACTCTCATTGCGAAAAGACTCTCATATCCCATCTGTGGTTCTCATTTTATCCTTGACCTGATCATAAAGCCTATGCACTGCAGCTCGAAGATCACTTGGAACTCCCAATTTCTGCATTCTATTCCAAAGTTTGTCATGTGGTACTATATCAAAGACTTTTTTAAAGGCTACAATATAGTGAAAGGCCTCACTGCTTTGCACGATCCATATTTTTTTAATAAAGAACCTAAGGGCAACACCATGATCAATAGTGAAATGTTTTGGTCTAAAACCAGCCTATTTGTTAGCTCTTTTTTCCTTCTATTTCTGCCCAATTACAAATTCGTAGTTCAAGAATGCTTTCAAGAGTTTTCTCAAGAAGGGTGTTAACCATAATAGTGTGGTAATTTGATGGATTATTTAAGTCATCTGTTTTGTGAAGGGGATTCACAATGCCAATTGTACAGTTTTTTGTGATGCCCTCTTGAGTGATAGTTTCGAAGATACGATTGATATGAGGTGCAAGAACATTGATTCCCTAGTTTAAGTGCTTTGTTTGAAGCCCATCTATATGTTGTGCTTTTCCTCGTGCTAGCCTCTTTATTCCTTAATGATAACTACAATGGTGAAAATTTGGGTACTAGCATTGATTGCTGTGGCTCTAAGCCCATGTTCATATAACATATTTGCATATTCAAGCCATCAAGACCCCATGAGACATTTCTCTATTTGTTTTCTCTTTTGTTGGAGTACTTTCCAAAATCTTTTGGAATTTTGTTACCCAAGGGTAATCAGCTCCATCCTTCTTATATTCACATATTTTCTTTTCACCTTAAGAACTTTTCGTACTTTTTCTTGCTTTTCTTACACATCCCATCTTTTGGTAGAGTTCGTTTTGCTAACTTGCACTTATCATTGAACCAAGGATTTGTTAGGAAACTATTTTTTCCCTCTCTTTTTGGTATAGTCCTCTTACACTCCACTAATGCCTTGTGAATTGAGGGAACAAATTATCTCTACTCACAAGATGTTTCGTATAATCTGAATTATTCTCATATTCCCTAAAAACCCGTTTAAGGGCACTCTTGAAGATTTTCTGATTTTCCTAAGTCATGAGGACTTACCATTTGAAGATGTTTTCTTTTGTTTGAATTGGATTTGAAATTATCAAGGAAAGCCTTATATTTGGCAATACAATCATGAATAAGAGGAAAATCTGAAATGTTCAAGATCTTTGAAATGACTTCAATTCTGATTGCACCCGTACCAGCTGATTTCACAACCTTGCAATTGTTGTCAAGAGAATCCCTCAAGTGTTTTACCACAAATTTATATGCAGTAAATTTGTTCATTGTTTGGGCTCCAAATTCTTCAGAATTGAAATCAGCATTAACCCTGTCAATATACCCTGTGGTCATGTCTTCTTCAGTAAAGAGGTTATCATCTTGGGTAAGGACTTCGCATTCTAATTGCCTGCAATTATTGGTGATATCCTCTTCAACTGCCTGACAACTCTCTAGCTCCTCATGCAGCTTTGCTAAAAGCTTTTCTATTCCTTGGACTTTGTGATTCATGAGTCCCTTATTTCGGTAGAACATGTTCTCTGATGGAATGATGTCATAAGAAACAAGGACATCTAACTCACTATCAGCCATTTGATCCCAAATGCCTAGGTCTTTTCTCAGGTTACTGATGTCTTGGCTGAAGGAAGCAATCATGTCATGGAGTCTTTCTTCAACCTCTTTGATACGCTCAAGGACTTTGGGCATATTTCTGATTGATTGAACTCCTTCTGAGACAACTTCAAACCAAGTCTTTACTGCTTCTGCTCTCCTGTTCACCTAAGCTGTTTGTGATGAAGTAGTGGTAGATTGAGATGCTTGTTGATGAATGATCTCATGAAGATGAGCATTTTCTTGCTTCAACAAGTTCTTCTTTTCCCAGAGCTCATGATTTCTTTTAGACACATTTCAGAGTGCGTCTTGTGCATCTTGCAGACATCCGAACCGTGTTTGTTTACCAAGTTCAACCTTGGTGAACTTGTAATCAGAGCAAGTAAGTTCTTCAGCTGGCTTGTCTACCAATGGTTCGGCAATCTCAGCATATTTGGTTTTCTCATCATCAACAATGATTCTTGAGACAACCTTTTAGCCTTTGAGGTCTTAGATTTACCTTTCCTGGAAGAGAAATCCTCCAAGGGTAATGTAACTTTCTTTCTTTTCATGGTGATTTTTCCCAACCATGGCAAACTAAAACTCTCTTTTGCTGGACTTGAAACAGTGATTGCGGTAGGCATTGATCCTGATTGTATTTCTGTTGTCATAGTGCATGCCTCCGTTTGCATAGTAGAAGCCATAAGTGTTCTTTGGGAAGACTCTGTCATGAATGCTTCAAAGCCTGCAACAGAAGTATCAAGTTGGGAAACTTGACCTTCCATGAGAGCTGGGAAGTCACCAAAAACATTTACCAGATTTTCACACTGTCCCGCTGTGAGAATAGGAGCTGCAGAAGATATAGGAAATGTAGACATGTTGACCTCCAAAGCAGCAATAGCAGGAGTGAATATAGTGGAAAATGAATCCACATCATTATCTACCATATGTAGAAATGGCTCCTCTTGATTAGAAGGATCTTCGCTATTTGGCAATTGAGGAGGAGATATAATCATTATCTCTCCTTCATCTGATTCTTCCTCTCGCAGGGGTGTTTGAACAGGACCTAAGGGTGGATTCAATCCTTTTTCTCCTCTAACTGTAAACTTGATAGCTTTAATTGGTTGAGAAGAAGACTCATCCTTGTTTCTGATTTCTACTTGTGATTTCTTTCCAATAGGACCGAACTGATTGCACTCTACCCCAACCTTTGGATGCACTCTCTTGAGACCCTTGGTCTTTAGCCACCATTTGGTATTCAACAAAATAGATTGCAACCTATCAAAGATAGAATTCCCTTCTTTTTATTGCCATTGAATGGGAAAAGGAACAAGCTTCTCAAATTGAGTATTGTAATACTCAGGGTCTAGGAGTAGGCCATCATCTTCAATCTGAATCCCTTTTGGAATTTCAATCATGTTAAGATCAATGATTTGCTTCAAGGTGAGCCTGTAGTAATCCATTTTCATGATATCCACTTCGGTGTGTAAATCAATCCACACATCTTCCATGCGATGAACATGGGTGAAGACTCTCTTGATTTTTGAATGCATTCCTCTGTAATTAAAGTCAGATCTTGCTTTGAATTTCTTCAATGTGATAAGCTGAAGTTTCGCTTCCATCGCTTTTGCCTTATCTACTGAGTTAAGTGTATATCGAGCAATTTGAAGAGGTTTGGCAGTGGTGATACCAAAACCTGGCCTATGCAGATTGTGCAGATATGACTGCACCTCCATGAGCTGTCTTGCCATTTCCATAAGGATGATCTTGTTAGTAGGATATCTTGGCAAGGTCTAGGGTTCTCCTTGGAAATAACCCACTCTTAAGTAGGTAAAAGTTGGAAATTGCCGGAAGATGCAACCAAACTGATTTACCTTTTCCTAGGCTTCATCTTACAGTCTCTTGATTGCCAACTCTTTGTCAAACAGGCACCTGAAATTCCCAAAGAAAGCATCTTGCACCTACCGGTAATGGTATTTGCTCTGTGTAAGCGTGATCTGATCATGATACTCCCAAATGGGTACCAATGATCGATCACCTTTAGTGGAGAGTCCAGAAAAGGTTCCCATGGCTATAGCAATGTAGACCAAATAAGAACTCATATAGAAAGGTACTGATGTACCCACATGGCTCAACTGTTCAGACAAAGCTGTGCTTACAAGTTCTCCCCAATATATTGGTTCCTTATTTTCAAGAATCTGGAAAATAAACTTATACATCCATGGCTCAAAATTACATGCATCCTTGAGGCCATAGATTCTACTGAGGAGTGTTATTAGATCATTGACCTCTGGAGAAAAATCCTATCTGTGTATAGTTTTGGGCCATCTGGAGAAATTTGACCTCTTATTAACTAGCCATTGGTCATTCATGTATCTTTGATAATCCGTCTTATGCTGATTCCACAACTGCATGGATATGTCCTTGGACAAGTTTGCACATTCAGGGCTTGGAGGAATTCTGAAAATTTGTTCAATAACATCAGGATCCAGGCTGAAAATCACCTTTCCATTTGCATCTTTGACTGTTTTGCCCTTGGGATTGAAATGACGTGCACACTCATAGACAAATTCGGGTTCCAAGGCAGCCATAGGGAAAGTAGAAATCAAGTGAATATTACTCCTCTTGATGCGCCATAGTTCCCTGTTGGCAGGATCTTCAAGCCTTTGTAAGAAATTGGCCATGTCAATATTCCCAATTCTTGTATCTGTAACTTGATCCAAAGATGATGAAACGAGTGAGGGTGTATTTTTCCTTTAGGTTTTGTCGGTGTTGACATATCTTGTGCTGCAACATGGAAATCCCAAAGATTAAATACATCATCTGAAGAGATTGAATCCATGAGAGGATTAAGCTTCGGCTTATAGTGATGGATCTATGAAGAACAAGGTATTCGGAGTATTGATTAGATACTCAATGAACACACATGTTGGGTTGAAATGAGTTGAAAGGCACATGTATATGAACTAATAGGACTAAAACCGGACTTGTGAAGGCAGGTTACATGTGGGGCTTTGTTAATGTGACCAAGAATGCAAGTTGGAAAGACATGGGAATATGTAAATGGTAATTTTGGTAGTAAAAGAGTGATCTTTTTACCAAAAACGAACTCTTGGGCTGTGATTACATGTAAATGGAAAATGACATGTTTTCATATATAAAGGAGTTGAAGAATGCAATTACATGTGTTGGAAAGTGAAGGATGAATTGGCATGAATGGATGCACTTGCATTCTTGAAGAAATGATTTCAACTTTCTTCAAAACAAACAAGAAACAAACAAGCAAAACAAAACAAAAAATCAAAACATACCTCTTGCTATTGACCCAAACATGTTAAAACTTGAAACTTATCTTCACATGCAATTTCGTTTTTGAGTGTAGAGTGATTTTATGCATTGATAAAATAAAGATTTTAACTTATTTAAACACAAAAATGCATAATACATGGGCTGCATTTGAACAAATGGAAACAAATGAACCATAAAATGCAACATTGTAGGAAAAATAAGAGAAAAACCAAAACAAAATCAAATACATATACTTGGAGCTTAATGAGCCAAAAAAGGAAGAAAGAGAAGTTGCAATGACTTTGTCTTCTCCAAAAACGGATTCTAGAGATGTATTTGCATCCAACAACTCAAAGATCTTTGACCATTTCCAAGATTCAAACTTGTTGGGTGTTTTTAATGAAAATGCATACAAATGATGCACTTGCATTAATCATTTTGGGCTGAGAATGCAAAATATTTGTTCTTGGATCCAGAACACATGCATTTGGAAGGAAAACGGTTCTTGAGATGCAAATGCATGAATTCTTTTGCATAGAAATGCTTCCTTGAGTAAAAATGCAGCCTCTAGATGCATTTGCATACAAAGTTTGTGAGTAATTTGAACATGAATGGAGATCTCCAGCAAAAACGCACTCTATAGATGTAATAACATGTGTTATTTTTAAATGCATTTGACTTAAATAAACCTTCCAAGCAAAAATGGGTTTAAAACATGCTATTACATGTCACGTTTTTTAATGAAATGATGCCCTAAGTTCAAAACGCACTCTATATGTGCATAAACATGCTACGTTTTGCTTGCATGAGATGATAGAAGGCAAAAATGGGTTCTACAACTGCATTTACATGAGTTATTTTTCATGTTGTTGACTAAGGAAGACCATTCCCAGCGAAAACGCACTTTCAATGTGCATGCGCATGTGAAGTTTTTAAATAAAAAACATTTAAAATGCAACTCCCAACATAAATGCACTCTTGGGAGGCATACACATGTGATATTTTGATGTTTTTGACTTCTTTGATGCATTTCCAGCCAAAATCGGTTCTAGGAATGTGTTAACATGTCTTATTTTTGAATGCACTTGAAAGAAAATGTCTTTTTCATGCAAAACACACTCTAGAAGTGCCATTACAAGTATTCAAAAACTTGCATTTACATGTTTAAAGCAAAGCTCACTCTAGAGATGTAAATGCATGTTTTATTTTTTGACTTTACATGTAAAGTGGACTCTCTAGATGCATTTACATGTAAAGTAGGAGATTGTTGACATTTAGTTGCTTTACACAACTTAAGTGATTTAATTAAGCACATGTTTATTTAAAATGTTGAGAATAATATCACTTAAAAGGTAACATTAACTTTTGTGTTATTAAAAACATAAAGTAAAATTCAACATTTAAATAAAACAATAAAGTAATATAGTCACTTAAGTGAAAAATTAAAAAACAACTCAATTTAAAAATATATCATAAAGTGCACTTTAATCACCTAAGTTAAAAATTTAAGTGATAAAGTAACTTAAAAATATAACATAAATTGATTAAATGTTATATTTTTCAAAAAGTGCAACTCAACTATAGAAAATAACATCTATTTTTTTAAATATGCAGTTGAGCTTGGAGAGTCCACTTTTTGGGCACTTAAATGACCATATCTTTTGATTGAAAGGTCCGATTAACCCCTACGATAGATCAAATCAGAGGGAAAACCGAAAGGAAGAGATTGGATGAAACAAAAAGACCAAAAGCAACCAAAAACACACCAAAGGACGCCGAGGGATTCAAAAGTCAAGTATAGGAAAACAAACTGAAACAACGGAAAAGATTTGACAAAAACCTTCAGCATAAGGATTCAGTAATCAAATTGAGATCAACTAATCGATCATTATTGGCTAATTAAATAGTGAATCAATCATAGAGAAACACGAAACTGAATTCAAAAGTTTTGTACTGTTACCTACATTTTGTGGTGACAAAATGCAGGACAACAGTTTCCAACAATTATTTAATGAGATTTCAGTCAATCCATAGCAGATCGGTTAGTTTGGAAGGAGTTTCCAGTGAAATTCAGGGAAGAGCCGAGACATTACAAAGTAACATCTAGCTGCTTAGCTACAAACATATTAGGTCGAGCTCCAGGAAGGATGTGGGTGTTGTATTGCAGCAGTTTGACATTGTTAGCAGCCCTCTTAAGACGTCAGCAGCAGGTTAGGAGGAGTTTAGCATGAAAAAATCTATTGTAGACAAGTCAAATAATTATGATGTATGTATAACTTTGCATGAACCGATGCATTTTAGAATTATCAGAGTTAGACATCTATGCAGATTCAATTAAAGTTGCATTGTCACTTCAACTTAGCATACATCCCTAGAGAATAAAAGATTGTTCTAGTAGTGCTCATCATTTTAGTATTTTTCAATCATTTTTTTATAAGTTTACAAAGTCATCATTTCAAAAAAACAAGAAAAATTGAAAAAACTCAGAAAACACCAAAAAACAAAAGCAAAAATACAAAAATTACAAAAATAATGCAATTTGCCTATCAAAGTTAGCTAAGCTCAAAATACACAAACTGAGTGGTACTTTACAACTTGGCATAGGATTGTTAGAGCAGGGAAGGGGGTGGAAGTTTTTTGTGCAAATGGTGTGGTCCAGGCAACCATGAGGACACTGACTTTCCAAAGTAGAAAGGGGTAAATATGCTCGACTCAAAAAACCCTGAGGAGGAGGTGCTGGCAATCACCAGGTTGTAGGCCGAGAAGACTATATACCCTGATCCCCGCATGGAGAAGGAGAGGTTGAGGGAAGCCAAGGCTGATATTGAATGGGTGATGGAGGAGGAACGAAGAACTTCACATGATGCTACCAACACCCCCTACAGTTAGAGTTCGGAAAGAACACGATGAGACAAATGTTGCAGGCCACCATACTCATACGAGTGTCGGATCTTCTGAAGGCTATGCCACAATTGAAGGTGGCCATTACCAACGTAGTTGGTAACAACACAAGTGATTAGGATAATGGCAAGCCGACAGAGGAACAGAAGATGGTCCCACTATTTACTCGATGATACTGGTGGTAGGCATTGGGAAGCAAATAACCGTGGTAGAAATGGAAATAATGGGACACAAACTAACAAACGCTATCGTAGACGGAGGCTCCGACATAAATGTATTGCTGGAGGAGACATGGTAGGCCCTCGACAAGCTGACACTCTAGTTGCCAACCTTCCATTTGGTAGGGGTTGACCAGCACAGTATCAAACCAATTGGAACATTCATGGGGTAACCATTGGCACCCAATACTTCTTCCTAGATTTTGTCGTCATTACATTGGAAAAGGTGTATGATGCCCTTCTTGAAAGGGGTAAGTTGATTATGGCAAAGGCAAACCACAATTAGAAGATTACATTCTCCATCGAGAGGATGGAAGGAAGTATGTAATTGACTTGTGGAGCTAGGCTGTCAATTAGGAGTTGACATCAAACTTGGAGTCTGCGGGCAAAAAATTTGACATGAAAGGAGGGGGATGGAACCCAACGCCGAGGGAATACTAGAACTTGGGAACTGCTCAGAAGATGAAATAGTTCCCTCAATGGGTTATTTTACTAGCAAATGGAGGACTATGAAGGCTTCTATCCGGACATCAATATGCTGGGAATTGAAGTAGGGTCAAAGAGTGATACTTTCCCTCTAGAGTACGGCTAATACAAAGAAGGTGTTGCAATGGTGGATGACACGCCAGCCCATCGGTTCGAGAGGGACAAGGTAGTTAAGTATGAAGAACCAAACATACAAAAAGTAAACTTGGGAGAGGAAGATAAACCAAAGGTCATCTTGGTTGGGGATGACTAGAATCCCATACACAAGATAGTTGCATTCAAAATATTCTTGGAATATAAAGATGTTTTTGCCTAGATGTACAAGGATTTGAAAGGCATATTGCCAGAGCTGTGTGTACATTGGATTCCTCTCATACCGAGTACACGACTTGTACAGAAGAGGTTGTACCGTATGAATAAAAACTATGCCACCAAAGTATAGGAGGAAATAGAAAAGATTTTGGAGGCAAGCATCATTTCCAAGGTGCAGACAAGTGACTCGGTTTCACCCATTATCTCTCTGAAGAAGGAAGTAAACTAGGTTCGGATCTGTGTGGATTTTAGATACCTCAATGTGGTTACCATGAAGGACCCCTTTCCGATCCCATTCACGGACACTACATTGGAGGAGGTGGCAGGGCACAAGATGTATTCCTTTATGGATGAATTTTCCTAGTACAACGAAATCAGCATAGTAGAGGACAAATTTAAAACCACATTTGTGGTTGAAGATGGAGTGTATGCATACAATCAGATGCCCTTTGGACTGTGCAATGCCCATGCCACATTCCAGAGAATAATACTACACATATTATGGAAGATGTCTGTTGGCAATTTTAAAGCCTTCCTCGATGATTGGTTCATCTATAGTGGGAAGGAGACCCACCTCATGATGTTGAAGGAATGTATGGAAAGATGCCGCAGAGCATGACTGACACTCAATTCAAATAAGTGTCGGTTCATGGTACCGCAGGGTAAACTGCTTGGCCACATAGTATGAAAGGAGGGACTGACAACAAATTTAGACAAATTAAGGGTCATCATCCAGATGGAGAGCTCGGAGGATGTGGCTGAGATAAAATCCTTCCTTGGACACGTGGGCTATTATTGGTGATTTATCAAAGGCTTTGCCCAAATATCATTCCCATTAGATAGGCTATCTAGGAAGGGTGAACTATCAGTGTGGGGAGCAGAACCGAAGGAGACATTCAAGGAGTTGAAGTCTAGACTAGTAAGTGCACGCATCGTGGTGTACCCCAAATGGGACAAGGAATTCCATGTGCACGTGGGCTATTATTGGTGATTTATCAAAGGCTTTGCCCAAATATCACTCCCATTAGGTAGGCTGTCTAGAAAGGGTGAACTGTCAGTGTGGGGAGCAGAACCAGAGGAGACATTCAAGGAGTTGAAGTCTAGACTGGTAAGTGGACCCATCCCGGTGTACCCCAAATGGGGAAAGGAATTTCATGTGCACGTGGATTGCCTCGAACTATGTGATCGACGCCACACTGCAACAAGCCGATTCAGAGGGGTTGGATCATCCCATAGTCTTTTCTAGCAGCTTGCTCTCGAGGGCCGAATGAAACTATAGTACGACGGAGAGGGTAACACTTGGTATGGTATACTTCGTTCACAAATTCCGACACTACCTACTCTGTTGGCATTAGTTGATTAACCGGTAAGAAAGTAACCGGTATATGGAAAAAGAGGTATTGTCATTGATTCGCAAAGAGGTGTTTTCATTTGTGACTAAGGATATTAGTGTTCGATCTGTGAAGCAAGGACAAACACAACTGACAACAATAAGTGTGAGGAGAGATTGGTTTGGCAACCGATGACACTGTGCAAGTAAGAAGAGACTATATCTGTTACTAATAATGCTCTAACTGATCATCAAAGCAACCGGTCACCAAGGAAGATGCAACCGGTAACAGGAACTGAGGAAAGGGTTCAACCAATACAACTAGTGAAAGGGATGGTGACAGATTAAAGTCCTAACCTGTGCACAACCTAAGGATCTTAATAACCGATCAAGTAAAGATTTCATCACGACTGATGAACCGGGGAAAGTCATAGTCGACAAATAGTTTGTTGGCATCACTAACCAGTAAGTTCTCTACCGGTCTAAGTGTTGTCATTATTTGGCAAAAGAGGATAGAGATTTGATCTCTATTATAGAGGGGACTCTTCACCAAGAAAGGCTGAGAAACCAGACGGTCACTACACTAAGCATCAACAACCAAATAATACACTCAGCAGAGAAGAGTGTATCCTAGTATCAACCAAGGACCGCTCTCAATCGGTATAGACAAGTACAAATAAACGCATATCCAACAATTGTCTATAACACAACTAGTAATCTGCTCCACCAAGGGCATGTACCCGGTATTTAGCATAAAGAACTCAACCGATATATGATAAGACCCGGTATGAACCGAGGAAGACAGTCAACTGTCTGTTCCAACCAACTCGTCTTGACTGGGATTTATTGCAGTAAATCCAAGTGATCTCGAGTTATCTTGGTGATCGGTTTGAGGTGTAGATAAAGGATTTAAAGCCGGAATCAATGGTTACTTGAGGTGCGACTGAAGGATTTAAAGCTGGATTCAGTGGCTTTAAATCGAAGTGTTATCTCTTATGAAGAAAGGTTGCCTGACACGCAACTGTTGTTTTCTTCATGTAGTGGATAAAGACAGAACTTGCATCGAATGCTTGCTCAAGAGAACAAACACTTCACCGAGTGATGCATTCGTTGGATCTCATGATTAGGTCATGCATTTAAGGCGCAGTCAGGGCAACAAAACTCAATATATTCTTATGTCTGTTGAGAAGAAGATTTGCCTTCATTTTGCCGAGAAAAAGAGTGAGCCTATATGCTACAGAAGCAAAGGTTAGAAAAGTATAAAGGGTTGGAGAAAATCGACAGAGTAAAAGTTGTGCAAGTCAGCACAACAATAGCTGAGAGTACACCTGTGTCAATCGGTAATAATTCTCAGAAGAGCACAAATAGAGATTTTGGCTAAGGAAGAGCCTTATGTAAAGATCTTATTTCTATTGTTTTCTAGCAAACTACAACAGACAAATCCTACTATTTGGGTGGACTCTAACAGGTCCCTTGTATCAAAATCCCTTAACCGGGTGACATCTTTCAAGGTGTTTGAAGTCCCTTAACCGGGCAGGTCTTAACAGATCTTACTGTAACAAATCTCTTGACTAGGTCGCACCTAGCAAGTGCGTTTTATCCCTTGACCGGGCAAGCTCTTAACACGGCGTACTTCAAAAGAGTACAAATATTGTGAGGTCTCCTCACACCGTGTTTTTACCCTAACCAAGTTTCCACGTGATAAATCCGGTGTCACTTTGTGTTTGTTCACTTACTATTTTGTTTGCTTAGAATTGTTTGCTTTAGTGCTGTAAGTTTACTTCACTGAATTAAAAAGGAAAATAAAAGTTTTTTTTTTGTGTTGATTCACCCCTCCCCTCTTAGCACCCGTTGGGACTGTCAATTGGTATCAGAGCCTTGTTCTATTTTTTTGGTTGCTTAACCGCACAGAGAGAAAGCTATGATGATGAGAAAGGAAGGACCAAAGTTTTCCAAAGAAAACTCCACCTTATGGTGCAGCAGAATGAAGCTATATATGAAGACCAACGGTGACCAGTACTGGAAGCATGTTACCAATGACTACAGTGAGCCCGCCGGTACCTTGACACCTGATGAAGAGAAAATTAAGACTGAGCACACAGCTGCCATGGACATGATAGCTAGCACCTTACCTGACCACGTGTATGGTGAAATTGAACATCTTGACTCCGCTTGCAAAATGTGGAAGAAGTTGCGAACAGTCTATGGAGGAGATCCCAATGTTCAGAGAGCCAAAGTCGAAAGGCTCAGGGGAAAGTATGACGACATGAGGATGAATGATGAAGAAGATGTCGAGCAATATAGCAACTGAATCAAGGAAGTGATCAACTCCATCAAAAGCGCTGGAGGCAAGCTAACTGAAGAAGAGGTGGTGAGCAAAATACTAAGAACTCTCAGACCTCAGTACGCCATAAAGATCTCTGCCATTCAAGAGCTCAAATCCGTGAGCAACGATCAAGTCACCCTAGACTCTCTAATCGGTAAGCTAGCTGCTTTTGAATTAAGCAACTTTGATAATAGTCTATCTGTTCAGGAAGCAGCATTCAAATCATCGGTCAATACCTCTTCCACCAAAAAGGGAAGAGAAACCGGTGACTCCTCTATCGGTAAGATCGCTAAGCTCATTGAGAATCTGCTCTCAGAGGAGACGGAGCAAGATGAGTTTGAAGCTCTGATTGCTAAGAGATTTCCCAGAGGGAAAGGGAAGTACAAAGGGAAACTCCCTTTAAAATGCTTCTCTTGCAACAAGATAGGACACATTGTTGCCCGATGTCCAGATAATGAAAATAGAGACAAAAGAGACCGGTTCAAGAACAAAGCAAAGCAGGATTGCTATCTTGCTGAGGAAGGAGTCAGAGACAATGAGTCTGAAGACTCAAAAGATCCAGAAATTGCATTTGTAGCAATAAAGGAGGAGACCCCAGCTCTCAATGAAGTTGCACTCATATCCACATCACATCAATATGACGATTGGATCATTGACAACGGATGCACTCACCATATGACCGGTGACAAGAGCAAGTTCATCAACTTGGAGCTCAACGACAGTGGATCAGTCACATTTGGAAACAATGCCCCTTGTGCCATCAAGGGTAAGGGATCTATTGTTCTCTGCAATAATGCTGTCTGTGAAGATGTGTACTGGGTCGAAGGACTTAGGTATAACCTAATAAGTGTTGCACAGCTAAACAACAAAGGTTTCTAGTTGGAGTTCGTTTAAGGCTCTTGCGTAGTCAAAAATCAATCTGGATCCCACGTTGCAACCGGTAGACAGAGCAAAGGCAATCTGTTCTACCTAGACTCAACAGAAGGAGCCTACTTAATTGCTTTTGTCAAAGGAGAATCAAGCAAGATTGGTCTTATCTCTAAAGAAGACAATAGCTGGCTATGGCACAAGAGACTCTGCCATATAAACTTTGACAACATTGTCAAAGCAAGCAGGAAGAAATTAGTCAGAGGACTCCCAAAAATTGCAAAACCCATGGGAGGTATTTGTAAGGATTGTCAGTTAGGAAAACTGACAGGAGCAAGTTTTGGTAGCAAGTCCTTTGCTGAAAATGTTTTAGACCTTGTACACAGACTTGTGTGGACCTATGAGGACAAAGAGCTATCATGTTGACCGGTATTTCATGTTGTTCGTAGATGATTTCTCAAGAATGATGTGGACACTCTTTCTCCGTGAGAAATCAGAAGCCTTTCACATGTTCAAAATTTACAAGGCTAGAGAGGAAAAGGAAACTAGTAGAAGCTTGAAATGTCTAAGGTCGGACAGAGGAGGTGAGTACACCTCTCAGGAGTTTACTCATTATTGTGAGGAACATGGCATACAGAGACAGTTCTCTGCACCTAGGACTCCTCAGCAGAATGAAGTAGCAGAAAGAAGAAACAGAACACTGATCGACTGTGCCAGAACCCTGTTGATCCAAAAGAATCTTCCTCATCACTTCTGGAGAGAAGCTGTCAGCACTGCTGTTTATACAATCAACCGAGTTCAAGTCAAAAAGGGAACCGGTAAGACTCCTTACGAACTATGCTTTAAGCATACTCCTAGTGTAAGCTACTTCAGAATCTTTGGTAGTAAATGTTATATCAAAAGAGAAATGTTTTCTAGAGGTTTGATCCCAAGAGTGATGAAGGAACATTTCTGGGTTACTCTACCAAAAACAAAGCTTATCGGTGTTTGAACAAAAGAACAGGCAAGATAATTGAAAACATCAATGTAAAAATTGATGAATTATCTGAACCAAACAAGAGGACCGGACATGTCCATCATGAAAATTTCAAACTTACTAATGGAGGAGATGTCTTTGAGTTTCATGAAGCAACAACTGAAGAAGAGGAGACAACTCTCACTGACAGAAATCAAGAGCGAGACACTGTACTTGAAGATAACAGGACACTTGAGGATGGTGAACAAGTAGATGTTCAGAACCATGATGAAGATATTGCTCAACAAGGTGAACCGGACTAGGAACAAAGGCCGGCTCTTCCAAGGTATGTCACATATCACTCTACTGACAATATAACTGGTGACAGACATGGGAACATCCTGACAAGGAAAAAGGCCAAAGAGAATGTCTGTCTTCTCTCATGTGTTGAGCCCAAAACCACTAGAGAAGCCCTTGAAGATGAAAATTGGGTCAAGGCCATGGACGAAGAAATTGAGCAAATAGAAAAGAATGACACATGGGAACTTGTACCAAGACCTCACGACAAAAATGTAATTGGGACTAAATGGGTTTACAGAAACAAACTGAATGAGGATGGTAAAGTCATCAGAAATAAAGCAAGGCTTGTTTGCAAAGGCTACGCTCAGGAAGCTGGACTAGACTACGGAGAAACTTTTGCACCAGTAGCCAGACTGGAAGGGGTGAGAATTCTTCTTGCCTATGTAGCTCACAAAGGCTTTAAAGTGTACCAGATGGATGTGAAGTCTGCATTCCTCAATGGAATGCTAGAAGAAGTCTACATTGAGCAACCAAAAGGGTTTACATCTGCTCAAAAGACTGATATGGTATGCAAACTAAAAAAGGCTCTCTATGGGCTCAAGCAGGCCCCAAGGGCTTGGTATGAAAGGTTGCATTCATATCTTCTGACAATTGGATTCATTAGAACCGATGACAACAGCAATATGTATTGTAAAACCGAAAAGGATGGAAATCTAATTGCAGAAATCTTTGTTGATGACATCATCTTTGGAGGAGATGACAAAATGAGCAAAGCATTTGCTGAAGAAATAAAGAAAGAATTTGAGATGTCTATGATAGGGCCCATAAAATTCTTTATTGGACTACAGGTCCATCAACTAACAGAAGGTATCTTGATCTCTCAGTCCAAGTACATAAAAGAAATTCTCAAGACCTTTGGGCTAGAAGAATCCAAACCGGTTGGAACCCCAATGGTATCTAATCTTAAGTTATCAAAGGAGGATAATGCCAAAGAAGTCAATGAAACAATGTATCGGTCCATGATAGGAAAATTGCAGTATGCTGTTCGCAGCAGACCAGACATCGCTCATGCAGTTGGCATAGTAGCAAGATTCTCTGCTAATCTCAAAGAAACACATCTAATTGGAGTAAAGAGAATCTTCAGATATCTAAAAGGAACCGAGGAATATGGCTTATGGTTTCCACACAAGGGTGGATTCCAAATCGAAGTCTACACAGATGCAGACTGAGCTGGCAATGTGGATGATGCAAAGAGCACAAGTGGTGGTGCGTTCTTCCTAGGTGCGAGAATAGTATCGTGAACAAGTAAGAAGCAGAATTGCATTTCACAATCCACCGCTGAAGCTGAATATGTTGCTGCTGCAATAAACTGCGCACAGGTGATCTGGATCAAACAATTTGCTGGAAGGTATTCAGGAACAAGTACCTGAACCGATCGCAATTTATTGTGACAGTACCAGCGCCATAAACATATCCAAAAATCCTGTTATGCACTCCAAGACCAAGCACATTGCCATCCAGTATCACTACTTGAGGGAACTTGTACAGAACAAAGAAGTAAGATTGGAGTATGTGTCTACAAAAGAATAGATTGCTGATATATTCACAAAGCCATTACCAAAGAGTACCTTTGAGTATCTCAGAGGTAGACTGGGGGTTGTACCCCTCTCAGATCATCAGTAATTATCAACAGGAAGTCATCAGTTCATTATGATTCAAAAGGTTACATCTTATTTTTTATGAACTGATGAAAAGGATTGCTACTCGCAGGGGGAGCAGAGTATGCAAATCTTCCTGATTAGCCTTTTGGCATTCTATTGTCAAAAAAGGGGGAGAATAGAATATGATTATCTATCATATTTTTGCCATCAAGTAAAGATTTCGTCACGACTGATGAACCGGGGAAAGTCATAGTCGACAAATAGTTGTCTGACTCTTTGACCGGGATTTGTTGCACAAAATCCAGTAGACTTTGAGTTATCAAGACGATCGGTACAAGGTGCGATTGAAGGTTTTAATGCCAGAGTCTGTGGCATTAAAACATGAAGATATCTCTTGTGGAGGAAAACTTTTGGCACGCATTTGTCATTTCTTTCATAAAGAAGATACAACATAGCATGCATCGGATGTTCCCTCAGTGAACTGATACTCCACTAGGTGATGGGTTCGAAGGTGGTCTTTAAACATGTTGTGCATGTAAAAAGCAAATAGGGCAAGAAGTCTATATATTCCTCCGCCTGACAAGAATATAGTTTTCCCTCATTTTGCCAAAGAAAAAAAGTGAACCTGTACGCTGAGAAGAAGCTACAAAGGTGAAGAAACGAAGCAAAGAAGAGTGTGCAAAGAAGCACAATAGTCAAAGAGAACATACCTGCGGAGACTAGTTATGATTCTCATTTGAATAAGAACAACGATCTTATCAGGCTCAGTAAAGCCATCATCAAAAGATCAAACCCTCTATTGCTCTCTGATAATTGCAATAGTAAAATCCTAGTATTTTGGGTGGACATTAACAGGTCATTTGTATTAAATCCCTTAACTGGGTGACATTTGTTTAGGTGTTTTAAGTCCTCTAACCAGGCAGGTTCTAACAGACCTTATTGTATCAAATCCCTTAACCGGGTCGCATCTAACAATGCGTTTGTAATCCTTTAATAGGGAAGGCTCCTTACAAGGCACAAGAGTGCAAAATTTGTGAGGTTTACTCACACCGTGGTTTTTTTCCAATTTGGGTTTCCACGTGATAAATCTTGTGTTGTCTATTGCTTGATTGTTTGATAGCTATTTCTGTTCTAGAATCTATTCTGCTTACAGTCTTAGTTACACTATATCAGATTTGTTTTAGGAGTCTTAGTGGGTGCTGATTCACCCCTCCCCTCTCAGCATCGGTTGGGGATCATCAATTGGTATCAGAGCCAAGTTCCTTTTCTTTGCTGCTTAACCGCAACAAGAAAAAGATAAGATGATGAGAAAGGAAGGACCAAAGTTTTCTAAGGAAAACTTTACTTTGTGGTGCAGCAGAATGAAGGCACTATCGGATAGCGGCAAACGTCCATAGCTATACATGCTTTTGAATCTCTTCTCCTTGCTGCTTTAGCACAATTAATCTACCTCCCAGAGGTTCGGGGACGACAGGAGATCAATACTGGACTCATGTAATCCATGATTACACTGAACCGACTGGTACCCTAACACCTGATGAAGAAGATTAGGACATGACATATAGCTGCAATGGATATGATAGCAAGCACGCTACCTGATTATGTCTATGCAAAGATTGAAGATCGGACTACTGCTTACTAGATGTGGGCCAAGTTGCAAACAGTGTATGTGGTGACCCACATGTTCAAAGAGCTAAGGTAGAGAGCCTCAAAGGAAAATATGAAATTGAAAAATACAACAACAAAATCAAAGAAGTTATGAACTCCATCAAAAGCGTTGGAGGAACTTTGAGTGAGGAAGATGTGGTAAGCAAGATGCTGAGGACGCTAAGGCCACAATATGCTATCAAGATCTTAGCCATACAAGAGATTAGATCGGTGAGCACATCTCAAGTTACTCTCGACTCCCTAATCGGTAAGCTGACTTCTTTTGAATTAAGTAATTATGATAATAGTTTACCCATGTCAGAAGCTGCATTCAAGTCATCTTTGAACATTGCTTCCACCTAGAAAGGAAGAGAGACCTGGATAGCTCAACCGGTAAGGCTGGAAGTTTTGTCGAAAATCTGCTCTCTGAAGAAATGGAGCAAGATGAGTTTGAAGCACTCATAGCAAGGAGATGTCCAAGAGGCAAAGGGAAGTACAAAGGTAAACTTCCACTTAAATCCTTCTCTTGCAATAAAATTGGACACATAGCTGCAAGATGTCCAGATAATGAAAATTCCGAGAGGGCCGAATGAAACTACAGTACAATGGAGAGGGTAACACTTGGTATGGTATACTTCATTCAAAAATTCCGGCACTACTTACTCGCCATGCCGTTTACATTTTATGTGGACCATTAGACATTGATGTACTTGCTTGAAAAAACCAATCATACAAGGAAGGGTGAGTAGGTAGTTACTCTTTCTCCAAGAGTTCACCTTCAATATTGTGGTACAACCTGGGAATAAACATGTCATTGCAGACCAACACTAAAGGATCTCACAAATGCACTGTTTGGCCTACCACTATTATGGGTGAGGATAAATGGCCACTGGAGGTGGAAGGCAGCCTACAAAGGAAGATGATAAAGCTATGTGGCCTATAACATTGATGATGAGGCAGAAGAAAAAAGTAAGATGGAGAAGCAGTGAAGGAAGAAGTCTAAGAAGAGGATCTGGAGGAGGAAGTTGAGCTTGAAGATTATAGTGCCACTCTTAGACCATGCTTTAAGATGGTCATGAAAATGGATGATCTATTCATCGCAGAAGGAGATGGATACATTGATCACATCGTCCAAAAGTGTGTTGCCAAAGTAAGAGAAGCTCCATACCAGCCTACCACTAATGCACTATGGAAAGTAATACCAAATTTGGTCGGACCTTGGAGGGTGAAGTGAGAAGTTGTATGGTACCAAAACTATGGTCGCCGATATGTGGACGGAAGTTATAAGGGTGTGGGATCGACACCCTTAGTGGACAAAATGTTCGACCTCGAATATTGTTGGTTAACAGATTGGCTTCTTAACAAAAATAAGACTCTACCCCTCGAAACCACCCTATTATACAACATTCGAATAAAGTAGGCGCAACTTATTCTATGAATTGAAAGGTACAACTCCCTTATAAAAATGTGTAATGAATAATACTAATCTACCAAATAAAGGGGTATGCTCTTAACTAGAGAGCACAAGAGACATCTAACAACTATTGATAGCTATGGTATAATTGCGAAGATCAACAAAACTCTCTCAAGCATATATATAATTTTCCTACTTAGCTTTTCTTACACAAAGATGAGAGACATACATAAATTTTATTTCACCAATAGTTCTATTTTTGATAACAGCATTCAAGAAGCATGCAAATTGAGACGGTATCTCAAAGAAAACTATTTTTTTAAAAATTGAAACAATGTCAACATTAAAGAAATCATTCCCAGATCCACATATCTTAATCACCATTAATAGAAAGGAATTAAATCTCAATGAACAACAGTAATAGCCCAATATTTGAGTGACACTCAATTATCAAAGCAAAAGAGGGAATTTCGAACCAAAAACTGTCGATCCTTTGGATAGAGTTTCAAATTAAAATATATAGTCTTTTGGCATCCCCTTGGGACGGTTACAAAGAAACTGTTTCGTAAAATAACTATTTAAAACATTATATAAAGAAAAGTCCTTTAGAAATTGCTAGATAATCATGAAACGGACACTAAAAACAGCTTTGGAACAAAGGTGTCAAAAAGCGTTTGTTTCTCCTTTCACTATAGTTGTCTTTTGAGCTGCCAGACCTTCCTTGTTCTTGTTCAGAGCTATGATCACTCGAGAAATATCATCAAACTCGGGTACTTACATGTTGGTGTTCTCGATGGCCCAATAAGTAGTCTGTTCCCTTATTTATTTCGCCTTGGTGTTGAAAGTCTGGTAATGATTCCCACACCACACAAGTGTTGCATCTATCTTGGTTAGTTTCTAATGTTCTTTGCAGTATACCTGTGGACTGGTTATATTATCAATATTTTGTTGGTAATTCACCTTCTATTCATCTAACGTAATCACCCCTGAATCTTCTTTCCTACGCAGCTCACAATCCATGTTCGTAAAATAGGTTTTTATCTGCTCAATGTTTTCTTTGGCATTTGCTAAAAGTTTCTTCAGATTCTTGACACTCTTAGAATTACACTCACATTTATAGCCCATACTAAACATCCATTTTTGGAGAGGTTCTTTTGGTTACTGTATTAGGCCTAGATTCACAAGGTTTTTCACCTTCATGTCCATTATTTCTTTTATTTGTTTCATATTCTGTAGGTGCGTGTTTTCCTTGATTCTGGCCACTTTGACCTCAAATGTCAAAGCATTTCTTGCTAATACCAAGGCATCATAGGATTCACTTAATTTATAGATGAAAGGCAGGCCACGTACCTTTAAATCCTAAGTCCATTCCCTAGTCACACTTTCGAGATGGCTATCTGCTTGTAATCGTGATATCAAATCCACATTTTTATTGGTAGCGGTGTCTAATATGGTATCTGATGAGCCTTTTATCTGAGAAGATAAAGGAGCTAATAGTTTCGTGAGATTATTTGACAACATCCCAACTATAACCTTTAGTTGTTCTTTATCCATCTTTGTCTTTTCCAATCTCTTATGAATTCTTCGGTTAGGAAACTCCCAAATTCCCATGTCTTGATCATATTTTGGATCACCAGTATCAATTCTAGTCACATGGATATCAACTTCTGTGGTTGTGCTAGGGTCTTTTTGTATCATTGGTTTGGCTATTTCAAAGAATGTATGCCCCGTCTGATTATCCTCAACAAAATGTGCAGTAGTCTTCAACTTCTCGGTCTTTGGGGTTTGTGTGGCTTGCCAGAGTTGTTAGACCTCATTTTTGGATGATTGGTTTTCCTATTCTCTCTTGATCATCCTCAACAAAATGTCCAGTAGTCTTCAACTTCTTGGTCTTTGGGGTTTGTGTGGCTTGCAAGAGTTGTTAGATTGCAGTTTTGGATGCTTTCTTTTCCTATTCTCTCTTCCTTTTCTTTTCTAAACTAGCTTGCAACCATGATGGAGTGGAAAGCACTTGAGTAGCACTTTTTAGGATTTCATAATTAACACAAAGTTCTCTTAACAGGACAAGTGGAACTATGAGTTACATTAGCAGTAGGAAACTTCAACACTTTACCAGGGCTCAAAGTGGGCTGCTATGAATCTTGCATTGTTTCCTGTCCTTCATCGACATTTCTTTGAATTATTTCTATTTCTTTCTCTTGACCTCTTTGATTTCATTTGCTTTCCAGGTCTTCTTTTTCAACCTCTTCTTCCACTGTCAAATTAATATTAGGTAGTGAACCAAATCCACAAGTTGTAAAATAATCGAATAGATTATTTTGTGTATTGAATAATAAAATTATGAAGAGCTACAAGCTCATATATACATTATGAAGATAACAGAAATAGAAACTATCTAAATACAACTATATACACATGATAGAGCATTAAAGAATATTAGAAACATTCTAATACCCTCCCATAATGCTCAATCTGTCAATAACACCAATAGCCTCCCCAAATTTTACATATTTGTCAGAATTGAGAGATTTGGTGAAGATATCAGCGGACTGCTCTAAGGTAGGAACATACAGCAACTGAATAGATTTATCTTCGACCAGCTGACGAATGTAATGACAATGTGTTTCGACATGTTTGGTTTGTTCATGGAAGACCGGATTCTTTGCCAGTTTGAGCACTCCCTGATTATCACAGAATAGAGGAGTCAGTTCTGACTGAGGAACATGCATATTTGCAAGCATCCGTCGAAGCCAAACGGCCTCACAAGCTACTTTGACTGCTCCGCGATATTCTGCTTCGGTGGATGACAGAGCTACTGCCTATTGTTTCTTACTTGTCCATGTGACAGCACCAGACCCTAAATTGAACACATATCCAGCGGTAGACATAAGATCATCAACAAAACCGACCCAATTTGAATTTGTGTAGCCACATAGTGTAGGATCAAAACTCTGAGTGTACAAAAGACCGTAGTCAAGAGTACCACTCACATAGCGTAGGACACCCTTGGCAGCTGTCCAATGATCAGTTTTGGGTGCTGACATAAAGCGGGATATGTAGCTTACCGCAAAACTAATGTCAGGTCTGGTGGCAGTAAGAAATATAAGGCTGCCCACTAGTTTTCTAAACAAAGATTCATCCACAATAGGTGAATCGGACTGAGCTGATAATTTTAGCCCGGGTTCCATAGGAGTGAGGGTAGGTTTGCAATCTTGCATTCTGAATTTGTCCACAAGACTTCTTGCATACTTGGACTGAGAAAGAAAGATACTGTGCTCAGTCTGCCAAACCTCAACTCCGAGACAATAGTGCAAGAGTCCCAAATCTGTCATATCAAAAGTGCTACACAAGTCCTGTTTGATCTCAGTGATGAAATGTGCTGAACTTCCAGTGATGATCAAATCATCCACATAAACAACGATAAACAAGACATCATCACCTACATGTTTGATATATAGGTTTGAATTCGATGGACTCCTCTGAAAACCATGATCGGTTAGATATTTATCAATTTTCATGTACCAAGCCCGAGGAGCTTGTTTCAGACCATAGAGAGCTTTGACAACTTTACAGACTTTGTGTTCTTGACCAGCAACCTTAAATCCAGAAGGTTGCGTCATGTAGACCTCTTCCTGTAAGTCACCATTCAAAAAGGCACTCTTAACATCCATCTGATGAACTTTCCAACCAAACTGAGCTGCTAATGCAAGAACAAGCCGTATGGTACTCATTTTTGCCGTGGGAGCAAAAGTCTCCTCATAGTCAATACCTTCCCTTTGTGAGAACCCTCGAGCAACAAGACGAGCCTTATACTTGTCTAAGGTACCATCAGCTTTGTATTTTACCTTGTATACCCATTTGCAGCTAACGGGTTTCTTCCTGACAAGAAGATCGGAAAGAACCCAAGTTTGATTTTTCTGAATACTCTGCAATTTAGCTTCCAAAGCCTGTTCACATTCAGGGACACCTTTAGCCTCGGAATAAGTCTGAGGCTCATAAACACTATGAATATTAGCCATAAGAGAAAAATTAACTGTTTGTTTGCTCTTATTTCGAGAAACTCTGCCTTCAATGAGCTCATCATCCCTGAGATCATTAATAGTTTTAACCCACCATTTGGGTCGGAGAGTAGAAGAGCTAGTCTCTGGAGGAGCTGGAGGAGATTCAGGAGCAACAACGGGAAGAGGGTCATTCTCAGGAGCCTCAACAGGATCAGTATCAGGTGCTCCAGTGTAAGCATTAGTTGTATCATCCCTCCCATCAGATGATGGTAAAGGAAGAGGAATACTATGAGACTGTTCTTCAGAACACTGCTTAGAAGAAGGCATAAAAGGTCCTCGAGTTTCATCAAAAACAACATCACGGCTAAAGATGAGATGATCACTGTCGATATCTATCAACTTGTAGGCCTTATGGTTGTCACTGTACTCTGTCATCATGAGTCTCTGAGTCTTGGAATCTAATTGGAACGTTTAGCATCTGGAATCCAGACATAGGCAATTGAGCCAAAAATCTTCAGGTGGCTGATTTTGGGCTTACGACCAGACCACAATTCTTCGGGAGTTTTGTTCTTGACAGCCTGAGTAGGGGAACGATTCAGAAGGTAAACAACAGTAAACATTGCTTTTGCCCAATACTTATTCGGAACACTCCTGTGTTGTAACATAGAACGAGCCATCTCAACAATCGTATGATTGCGACGCTCAACAACACTGTTTTGCTGAGGAGTGTAAGGGGTGGTGAATTGGTGTTTGATGCCATGTTCAGCACAAAAACCGGAGAATGCATGAGAACAAAATTCCCCCCCATTATCTGTTCTAAGAGAAATGATACTGCACCTAGACTCGTTTTCAACCAACGACTTAAAATTCTGAAATGTTCTAAGTGCATCTGATTTTTGTTTAAGAAAGTACACCCACATCTTTCTACTAAAATCATCAACAATAAGCAAAAAATATTTGCAACCAGTTACTGACAATGTATTCATAGGACCACAAATATCAGCATGAAGTAATTGAAGTACTTGAGATGCACGCCAAGAATCGCCATCTTTGAATGGAGTCCGATGTTGTTTGCTAGCTTGACAAGCGTCACATACTCCAAGATGCTGCGTCTGAATCGGAGGTAGACCAGAGACAAGTTCCTCTTGAGACAGCTGAGAGAGATACTAGATGTTGAGATGTCCATATCGCTGATGCCACAGAGTACTGAGAGATAAATCACGGGCTGCCATAGCAATTTCAGGAGAATCACTAGTGTCAGTAAGTTGATATAGGCCATGATCCTCTAGTCCAGAAGCAACAGTAAGACGAGTCGTGCAATCAATAATGGAACATTTGTGGTCACTAAACACCACATCCAACTGAGGAGAATTTCTCATGATTTGACTTACAGAGAGTAGATTGAGTGCCATGCTAGGGACATAGCATACATTGAGAAAGATGAGCTGACACGCTCCAGACTGTATCTAAACATTTCCTTTGCCAATAATTTTGAACTCCTCTCCTCCACCAAACACAACTGAATCACTGTAGGGATAGAAGTCTGTAAACTAGTCACGCGGACGAGAAAAATGATGTGACACACCAGAGTCGATGTACCAAGTAGACGACTGGGCTAAGTCAGAAGGGCTTTTAGCCATAAATGCATAGAAAGCAGATTCCTTTTGCTCAGAATGTGCAGCAACATTTGCCTGAGGATTTGACCCTCCCAGCTTCTTTTGTTCGGAAGCGAGTCGTTGACGACAATCTTTCTTCACATGACCATACTTGTGACAGTAATGACACTGAACACTCTTCTGCTGATAATTGCCTGAGAATTGATGCGAACTGCCCTGTTGTGATGACTGAGAAGACTGAAATTTTGCTGCAAAGGCTTGTTTTGACGAGGATGAGGAAGTACGGTTACCAAATTATTGCTTCTAGCGATCCTGCTGTAGGAGTTTGGTGCACAGCTCTGGGAATTTCAGATCAACATTAGTTGAGGTAATGTTGAGAGTTTCTATGAAATGCTCATAAGATGTTGGTAGACTTTTCAGTGTAATAACTACCATATCTTCTTCCTCCATCTTCCAACCGATAGCTTCAAGCTGATCACGAATGTCCTTAATCTTCGTGAGATGCTCCTGTAAGGACATACGTTCATCCATCATGATAGAGAACAACTGGTTCTTTAGAAAGAACGCGCGACTCTTGTCGCATGTTTCATGCAGCTCCTTCAAATATTTCCAGATGTTTGCAGCAGACTCGCTAGAGGGAATCTGAGGCAACTGATCATCTGTGATAGAGAGCTTGAGAAGCATAACAGCTTCTCGATTCCGATCATCAAATTTATCCTGATCTGCTTCCCTCCCCAAGAGCGCTTGTCCTCAAGCAATCGCAACCCAGGGTGCTGTAGAATATCCTCTGACTCCTAAGTAGCATCCTCGACTGCTAATCCAAACCAGTTCACCAGGAACTACCTGATGACCCGTCTACACAAATGTCTCTCTTTGGAATTCAAAATGACTTCAGGAGTCAACTCTAGTTTCCCTTCATTGTCCAATGGAGGTAAAACAAAAGATGAGACAACATGCCTACCCAACACCTTCTTAAGGCACGACATATGGAATACATTGTGCACCTTGCTGTCCTCCGGCAAATCTAACTCATATGGAACCTCGCCAACCCGTTTGACCACACAAAATGGACCATAATACCAAAGTTTGAGGTTTTCTGCTCCGCTCTTCCGAATTGATGACTCCTTGTAGGGTTGCAACATCAGATATACCATATCCCCAACCTCGAAAGAACAAGCCACTCTCCTCTAATCAACATATCGCCTTTGCTGATTCTGAGCTCTCTGTATCTTATCACGCAAAGTACCCAAAACATTCTGGCTGTCCTGCAGCAAATCACCTGCACTGGGGACTCTGCTATCACTGAATGTTAGATCCAAGAAATTGGGTGGATCATAGCCATACAGGGCTCTGAAAGGAGTCATATGAATAGACATATGGTGAGTAGAATTATAATAATACTCACATAGATAGATCCACTTTATCCAAGCCTTCTGCTGAGCAGATACATAATTCCGAAGATAGCCCTCCACCCATTTATTAACAATCTCCGTCTGACCATCGGTTTGCGGGTGGTAATTGGTACTAGAAGTCAGCTCCGTGCCACATAATTTGAACAACTCCTTCCAGAAGTGACTCATAAAACTACTATCTTAGTCACTCACAATATTCTGGGGTAAACCATGCAATTTGAAAACATCCCAGAAAAATAACTCTGCAACCTGAACCGCTGAAAAAGTAGTAGTGATCGGGAAGAAATGAGCAAATTTCGTGAGACGGTCCACCACCACATAGATACAGTCTCTACCTTAGGCCTTAGGCAGGCCCACAATGAAATCCATATAGATACATTCCCACTTCCGCTCAGGAATGGGAAGTGGATGTAGTAATTCAGCTGGATATGTATGCTCCTGCTTGTTCTGCTGGCAAACAGAATACTCTCTGACATGTCTCTGCACATCATGCTTGAGACCCTTCCATGTAAAACAGTCTCGCACCTGTCTATAGGTCTTAAAAAAACCGGGGTGACCAGCTAAGGGAGAATCATGGAAAGCTCTCAACACCAACTGTATGACACTCGATCTTGGAATCAAAAACAACCTCTCCTTGTAAATGATCTACTCCTCAAGGGTATACCTGCTGTCCTGAATGGTTCCATCAATAAAATCAGATGCCCACTGATTCCTAGCATAATCAGCAATAATCAAATGTCTCCAATGCTCAGTGATCTCTGTCGTAGCACACAAATGTGGCCTCCTAGAAAGTGCATCAACAACTACGTTCTTTGTATCTTTGATATAAGAAATATCAAAATCATAAGACTGAAGCTTGCTGACCCACTTTTGTTCTCTCATTCAGGTTGCGTTGCCCAAGGAAATACTTCAGGCTATTATGATCAGTTTCAATACAAAATTTACTACCCACCAAATACTGCCTGAACTTAGCCAAAGCATGCATTATGGCTAGCATTTCCTTGTCATATACACTAAAAGCTCTCTCAGGGCCCTTGAGCTTCTTGCTCTCAAAAACAATGGGATGGCGATCTTGGGAAAGTACAACACCAATGCCCTCACCAGAAGCATCACGATGCAGATCAAACGGTCTTGAGAAATTTGGCATTGCTAGAACCGGGCATGAAGTCATAATCAACTTGAACTTCTCAAAGCACTCCTGTGCTCGGGAAGTCCACTCAAAAGCACCCTTACACGACAAATCAGTAAGAGGAGCTGCGTTCCGTGAAAATCCTGTAACAAATTTGCGGTAGAAAGCACACAGACCAATAGACCCTCTGAGATGAGTCAAACTCCCTGGTGTAGGCCAATCTAGAATAGCACGAACCTTATCAGGGTCAATGCGAACTCCCTGTGCACTGATAATATGACCAAGGCACAACAACTCGGTCATTCCCAAAGCACATTTGGACTCCTTTGCAAACAGGGAAGCCCTATCCAGAATACCAAGCACATTATCCAAATGAACTAGATGGTCCTCGTAAGTCTTGCTATATACCAAGATATCATTGAAGAAAACTAGCACAAACTTTCTCAACTAGTTGTGGAAGACCTTGTTCATGATGGACTGAAAAGTAGTCGGAACATTAGTCAACCCAAATGGGATGACTAAAAACTCAAAGTGTTCACAATGGCATCAAAATGCTGTCTTCTCTATGTCCTGCCAAACTCTGATCTGGCGATACCTGGACCTCAAATCTATCTTGGAGAAAAAGGTTGCTCCATGCAACTCATCAATCAACTCGTCAATGCATGGAATAAGATACCTATTTTTAATTGTTTTATGATTCAACATCCTGTAATCAATACACATCCTGAGTGTACCTTCTTTTTTCTTCACCAACACAACTGATGAAGCAAATTGAGACTTAATCGGCCTGATATGTCCCATTGATAGCAGCTCCAGAATAGTTTTCTCACTCTCATATTTCAAGTGCTTGGGATGCGTGTAAGGAGTAATCATGATGGGCTTAGTGCCCTCTAGCTCAATGATGTGCTCAATGCCTCTGTCAGGTGGCTATGAGCTAAATCACTAAACACTTTAGAGTGTTTAGTTCTAAGATCCCGTATGTCTGTATGATAGCTGGTTTTCCTGTCTCCTCAAGTTTAGGTAATAATCTACACTGTTGCCCACTCAACTGAATCATGGCTAATAAGACATTGTATACGTCTTAGTGTAATAGTCTTTAAATTCTCCTCTTTAATGGCTTTGAGAATATGCTTTTTACCTTTTACTTCAAATTGCATCCCCATATCTTTAAGGCTGGGATAAAAAGCCTCAATAGAATGTAACCAACTCATGCCTAAGACCAATTCTGTCCCTCCCATGTCAACCACATAAAAATCATATTTGAAGTCATAGTTATTTAACCTCAAAGGAAGATTTGGGTCATCTTGTCACACTTAAGCATGTAACCGTCAGCCACCTTAACACGCTGCCCTGCTAGGGGTCCACGTAACCTGAAAGATCCTTCTTTGTGCATGTTGGAGAGGTAGACAACCTTATGTTTGGGATCATCATCAACTTTTTTCTTTGTAGCCACTTCTTCATAGATTTCCTCATCATTATTTGCTTGCTGCCCCGCATAATCAAAACTATGCTCATCCTCAAAAAACCATTCCATAAGCCTATTTCTTCCCTTAGGTTTCAAAGGACATACATGTTTTTCATCATAAGGACCCCTGTAATAGAAACATAATCTTTTCCTTCTCAAATCATTAAGAGTTTCTTGATCAAGAGGCCCTGTCATAGGTCTTTTAGAATCTGGTCCATCTATTTTTTTTTTAGACAACACTATTGTGAAATGAAGATCTAGATGGTTCAGGAGGAAACTGAGTGCGGGGAGCTGAAAACTCCATGTCGCTTGCCTTCTTCATGACTGCCTGCAAGGAAGAAGGGTCAAAAGACTTAACCCAGCCCCTGAGAGGCTCAACTAACCCCTCTATGAACAGCATAACACGTCTCCTCTCAGAAATATCATACACCATGATTGAAACCTTCTGAAACTCACTGATGAAGGCCTCCAAACTACTTGATTGTTTGAGTTGTGCCAACTCACGGAAATAGGACTCAGGGTCCTTCCTATCAAATCTCTCCACTAATTTGTCCACAAAGTTCTGGTAAGTCACAATCTGATCACGATGTAACAAAACTAGCCCATGGTACCACCAATGATGCGCAATACCATCAAGATGCAATACAACAAACCGAGTAGCGTCCTCTTCTGACGTGGGACGTAATGACAAATATGTGTTCAACTTGTGAATCCAAGCTTTGGCTCTCATTTTCCCACTCCCATCAAAGTGAGTCAAAGTTAATTTGATGGTTGCTTGTTTAAGGTCATTCATTCTAGGCCTCTGTCTGGTGTTAGGAACAGGCCTACCTCTGGAATGCTCCCTCGTCTGTGTCAAGAATCTATCAAAGTTCAGATTTCTCTTGATGGCTTCAGGTAAAGCATCCCACTCTGCAAAGTGAGCCACCATGTCATCAACAAATGGTGCTGGCTCAGTATCAATGCTGACTGTATCTACCTCAGGTCTCAAGAAGGTGTGGTGTAAAGGCCTATCACGCGTGCTTGTATGATCAACTCTAAAATCCTGTCTATCCTCAATATTGGACCTGCGAGAACTCACTGACGCACTCCTAGTGCCCCTATCTCTGCCATGATCTCCAGATAAAGTCATACATTGCGACGTGTCAGATAATTGTTGCAAAACATTTGCAACATGATGTTGTCCTTCTAGTAAATTTATGAAAGCGTATTTGGCTTCCCTGTCCACATGATTACCAATATTATCTCTATTCCTGTCACCTGCACGATCAACTTGTGGACCCTGTTCACTCCGTTCAGGAGGTGGTGAAGCTCTACCCCTGTGGGTATAATGCATAACAGATAAAAATCTATCTGCATAGTTGGACCCAATTACTTTCAGGCTGGCAAGATTAGTGCCTTGAACATTGTATTGTGTTATCAATTTTTTTTGTTTTTTTTAAAATCAAACATATATATATATATATATATATATTGAAAACTTTTCAATTTAGATAATTGAACTACAACAATTATCAATCACTACTCTTGATTGCCTAAAACAACTATTATCAATATCAAATTGATTGCCAATATTTAAAGAGAGGAAATTATTAAAAATCAACACCTTGTATGTTGACGCAGCATGCCAAAGATGAAACGCGGTTTGATGTTATTGATATCCCTTCTGGAAATTGACACCAGCATACATAGAATTCGTTCTTGCTTATTTAAACTCCCCTTACGAATCAAAATGAACAAGCACTGTTGAAAGACTATACCTTCGATCCTTCATGCAGCCAAGAGAATAGTATTGCTGCCTTCCATATTGAAACGCAGGCTTTCAATGAACTGTACGGAAGCCTCAAATTGATTGCAATGAATAGATAACCAATCACAATTCATTGGTATTAACACCAACTCAAAGTGCACTAAAATCTTGAAGGAATTATCGTTCTTCAAGAAAGTTCAATCCCTTGTTCTCCCAAATTCGATTTCTTTACCAAGACTCATGTAAAATGAAAGTAATGATTAATTGAATAGCATTTTCAAAAACGCGAAGGCTTTTTAAAGGAAACAACATAATAACAAGTCTTCCTCTTCACACTTAACTTGAAGCTTCATGAGTACACCTGTCAGTAAAGAGTCTTCAACTTGACACCATCAAATTAGAACATAGAATATAATAGTTATTTAATTAAGCTAAGCTTAATTCAATAACTCCACATGCCAGGGATGTCCTTGTAACGTGGGGACTTTGAGGAAATTTTTTGGGGACGTCTGGGGACGCCGTAGACGTCCCTCGACTGTATCAGGGACGTCCGTCCGTCCCCAACGTCTTGGGCTAAAAAAAAAAAAAGAAACTTAAAAAATTAGAAAAAGCTTTCCATGGGTGGGGTCGTTTTTTGGGCCTCACCACCACACTTGGCCTAATAGCCCTTATTCATGGCTTTATATTGGCATATGAGCATTTTTTGGTTTTTTATTGTTTTTTTAGGCAAAAGTGGGCGAACCACTATAATATTATATTATTAAAAAACTGATTCAATCGGGAAAGAATCAGGAAGAAAACCCGGAATTGTCGCACTATATACAAATTTCATAATTACATACAAAGTCTAAATGGAAGTTGTAAAAAGCAGTCAATTTACATTATGGAGTATATACTACCTCTGATTTTACGACTGTTCAAGTTAAACAAAAATCAAAAAATAATTTCTACTGGTATTCATTCCTCCATATCGGCCTCGCCCCGAGAATCTTGTTTTGCTTGGGGATCCACCCTGGCATCTGACCCCCAACCATTGTCATGCACGACCTGTGTCTGCGATTCCCAGCCCGGACTTGCAGTTGAACACCCTGCATCTCTCTGCGAGGACACAGCCGAGCCCCATTCACAGCATTGGTGAACTTGTTTGTTTGGTGACCAGCCCGTCTCAGACTCAACATTACTTTGGGGATGGCTGTGAGGACCAAAATCCCCAAACTCACGTTCCGGTTGAGGATTTTGCAGCTGAGGGTATCTTAAGGGGAGCCACGCATTCCACTCCACAGACGAAGTAGCAGCTGGCCTGACGGACGACAATTTATGCAATCCCTGACTAATTGGAGTGTTTGAAAATCTTAACATGTCCAACAAAGCATACCCTGTTTTTTTAACTCGCTCTTCCAACTGAAAACCAAGAGCCCGAGCCATAACTTGCAGTGTCAACTTCATATGGGAAGGGCTTTGTTTTTCAATGGCTCTTTTGAGCACTTCGTAAGTGACCAGAAACTCATGCTTTTGCAATAGCTGAGTGCGCGAAAATAAACCACCCACTAAAGCCTGACTAGACCAAAAATCGTATTGTTGCATGGCAAGCTTAAGTTTGTTATCAGCAAAGAAACGAGGCCTAATGACCTTGATGGCTAGTGACTCGAGAAGTTGAGGTGATTGTAGAACATCCATAGCATTAGATAGGAAAACTGAGACCATGTTTGAAGGATAAAGAAAGTGCTTTGAAGACGGAGAGAGAATTTCATCTCCAATTACCTTCTTTACCGCCCGACGGATGGAAGGAGAGTGAATAATGAACATCTCGTCAAGGACCGCGTCATCTCCTTGCACTGGTAATACATCTTCATCAAGGTTCGGCTGAATCTAGATACGATAATTTTTTATGAGGACCATCCTATGCATTTTGTGGCATGAATCACATAGGACACAAACATCCACTGGCGACGACATCTTCACTGGTAATTCCCCAAAATGCAGCAGGTAAATTCTCTTATAAACGCAAAATGTACTTGGAGGGTTTAAAATGCTGCGATATATAAAATCTATACCATTAATTGTGAATATTGAGGATGCACCAACTAAACATTTTGGCACATGATGCCATATGAAACCTTTGCTGCAATTTTCCTCTAATGTCACACTAGTGCGTACTTGAAGGTCCGCCCGTTAGTGCAATAACTGATCACACAAGGGAGTGACGGAGGCATAATAGGCCATGTACAATCTAAATAATGATCTCAGCATTTATAATCAGGACACAACATGCTTGAATTGAGGAGTGTATTAACGATAGGCCTCCTTATCTGCACTTATCAACCTTTTAAGATCCTCATGCTGATCGATCAAATGTATCGGATTTAGAGAAGATATCACCTTTCCATCACACCCTAAGTTTGACAGAAAATCTACAACTTTATTCCCTTCTCGAAGTGTGTTGTAATGTACCAATCTTGTAACTCCGCCCAAATCCTCTGTAATCCGTTTTACGGAGGCCAGTTATGCTAGTGCAGGGGATTCGTTTGTTCTCACTGGGCTGGAGGTGACCGTACGGGTGCTGGTAATGGTCATAAGAACAGCAAGGAGTGGCCGTATGGTGCCTGGAAGTGGCCGTACATTCTAAGCTATGTGGCTGTACGGTGTTTGGAATTGGCCGTACAGTGGAGATTGTATGGCCGTACAGTGTCTGGAGTACTGTGCGGTGGAGAAGACGAGTGGCCGTACGGTGGAAACTATGTGGCTGTATGGTGCTTGGAGTTGGCCGTACGGGAGAGAATGTATGGTCGTACGGTGTCTTGGAGTAGGTGGGAAAGACGTATGGCTGGGGAATGTAGCCGTAGGGTGGCTGTGTGAAGGCCGTACAGATGAGGGATGCTCAGCTACACCCTGCAGGCGCTAGTTAGAAGTTCACCTTTTCTTTGCAGACGATTAAATAAGTTCCTTGCAGACACAGAGCAATACACCAACCGAAAATATTTGCCAGAAAGATCTTATTGAATTTATTGACAGAACTTTGGATTTGCCAGATCCGATACAAGAAGAACCAAGCAGAATAGGGTGAGGATTGAATCCCACCGAAACTGCGACAAACGAAATAGGGAGGTCTTTCACCTCCAAAATGGCGAACAATAGAATTCCAACAGGAATTTGTGAATACAAATCAAATATAAATCTCAACTTATCAAAACTAACCTACATGCCGAGCATAAATACCCGTCGGGGAAAACTCTTGAGAATGCAGAAATACAGCTGACAATGACAACTACACTACGCCAACAAAAAGAATGGGCCTGAGATAAACTAAATCGATCGGAACCCAAATACAAAAGTATTATTAGTCATTTAATGACGGGGACATTACAGTCCTCTCGTCCCAATGATTGCTTGTCCTCAAGCAATTTCAGGCTGGGGTGTTCCAGAATCTCTTCTCCTTCCTAGGTGGCATCTTCAAGTGGTAGATCTTTCCAGTGCACAAGAAATTCCTTGATAGTGCGTTTCCTCAAACTTTTCTCCCGATTGCCGATGATTTTCACTGGTTCCAATGCTAACTTTCCTTTGTCGTCGAGAGGTGGTAGGTCTGTGGAGACCGTCACTTGCTGGCCCATGGCTTTCTTTAGACAAGAAATGGAGAAGACGTGGATTCGGCTTCCCTCAGGTAGGTCCAATTCGTATGCAACTTCACCCACTCTCCTTGTCATACGGTAGGGTCCGTAGAAGCACGGTTTCAACTTCTCCTTCCTAGAAGCCTTCAGAGATGATTGTCGGAATGGTTAAAGTCGGAGGTATACAAGATCCCCTACTTCAAAACTCCTCTCGATTCGGTGCCTGTCACCGTACATTTTCTGCTGATTCTGAGCCCGCTGGAGATTTTCCTTTAGAGATTTTAAAATATCTATTCCTTCCTGCAGCCAATCCTTGGCCTTCGGCATGTGGCTGTCACCGAGTGCCAAATCCACAAATGAAGGAGGTTCATAACCATACAAAGCTTTAAAAGGTTCCATTCTAATGGACATGTGGAAGGTGGTATTGTAGCAGCACTCTCCCAGGTGTAGCCATTTTACCCATGCCTTCTTTTGTGCTGAAACATAATTTCTGAAGTAACCTTCCAGCCATTTGTTCACAATCTCTGTTTGTTCGTCGGTCTAGGGGTGGTAATAGGCGCTTGGTGACAACTTTGTCCCTGCTAGTCGAAACAATTCTTTCTAGAAATTACTGAGGAAGTGACTATCTCTGTCACTCACTATGTTTCGAGGGAGTCCATGCAGGCGGAACACCTCTCGGAAGAATAAGTCTGCTACTTGTGAAGCTGAAAACTCTACTGGAATAGCAAAGAAATGTGCATACTTGGTTAATTTGTTGATTACCACAAAGATGCAGTCCTTCCCCTGTGCCTTGGAAGCTCGGAGATGAAATCCATTGAGATGCTATCCCACTTCTTCTCTGGAATCGGTAATGGTTGAAGTAAACCCACCGGGAGAGTGTGTTCGGATTTATTTTGTTGACAGGTGGAGCATTCCCGAACATACTGTAATATATCACTCTTTAGGCCCTTCCATGAGAATCTTTCCCTGATCTGTCGGTAGGTCTTCAAGTGCCCCTGATGCCCAATTAGAGGCGAATCGTGCATTTCTTTCAAGATCTTTTTCTTCAACTTGGATTCAGGCACCAGGTAAATTCGGCCTTTGTAGAAAATAACATCATCGACCACCGTATACCTGTCATCTTGTATTTCTTTGTCTAGGAGTTGGCATGCGAATGTGTCCTTGGAGTATTCGACCAACAAATGCTCTTTCCAATCTGTTGATATTTAAGATAAGGAACATATGGCCGACTTTGTTGACAAGGCGTCAGCCACTACATTATTTTTTCCTTTTACATATTCAATGTCAAAGTCGAAAGCTTGGACTTTACTTACGCATTTTTGTTGTTGCTCATTCAACTCTCGTTCCAGAAAATGCCTAAGGTTGTGATCTGTAAGAACAACGAACTTGGCTCCGACAAGGTACTGTGGGAACTTTGTCAAGGCATGCATGGTGGCCAACATTTCTTTGTCGTATATAGAATACAACTTTTTGGCTCCTGAGAGCTTCCAACTTTCGAAAGCAATAGGGTCGCGGTCCTGCATTAAGACGGCCCTGATACCCTCTCTGGAGGCATCACACTCTAGGACGAAGGGTCAACTGAAGTCTGGCAATGTAAGGACTGGACAAGAACTCATAATCTCCTTGAGCTTCTCAAAGGTTTGATGTGCTCGTTCATTCCACTGAAAAGACCCCTTCTTTGTCAGGTCGGTGAGTGGTGCGCTGAGCTGTGAGAACCCCTTCATGAACTGTCTATAGTAACTACACAACCCAAAGAATCCACGTAGTTCTGAAAGTCTTCGGGGGTGGCCAATCCAAGATATCCTGAATCTTCTCTTGATGCACTTGAACTCCTCAGTTACTGACAATATGCCCCAAATATAATATCTTTTTCATCCCGAATTCACATTTGGATTGTTTGGCGAACAACAGTTGTGACTTCATAATCTCGAGCACTTCTTCCAAATGCTTTAAGTCCTCCTCCCATGTCTTGCTGTAAATCAGTATATCATCGAAGAATACCAATAGGAACTTACGCAGCTGTTTGTTAAAAATGTGATTCATGCAGGATTGGAATGTAGCAGGAGTGTTGGTCAATCCGAACGGCATGACCAGAAATTCGTAATGCCCATAATGGCAATGTAATGTCCCCTTTTTGGGGTACATTATATTGTGCCGGGTTGTTAGCCTTTTCACCTTGATCCGGAGGGTTAACCGTGGCGTGGCAGTGCACCAGGGGATTATTGGCCTAGGTGGGTTCAGTCTCAGGCCAATCAGAGCGGTTTCCGCAGGCGTCCAGAGTACTTACTATTTATAGTAAGTCAGTAGGGGTTCAGAATTCTCGGCTTTTCAGTGATGGACTTGGAGCGTCTCGTTGAGAGCTTTCCGGCAAGCTATCACACGACGACATCTGAGCTCGTTTGGCCTCCCGTTTTAATGCCGAATGATTTCCTCAGTTATTTATCATTTTACTTTATAACTCAACGGTCAGTTATTTAAAGTGACTTAAAGTGAGTTTATAAAGAGACGAAATGGGCATACGAAGAGTCACAGTGGGGAAATTGAAGAGTCACAGCTGCAACCATAAGAGGAGGTTTTGGAGACTCATTCAGCATGCTTCAGTTTATGGATATTACTTCTCTTTGAGAATTCGAGAAGCTTCAGCTATCGAATCAGAAATCTGAGGACGGAAACCTTCAGCATTTCTTGGTGGATTGGACAGAAACCCGATTCATCTCGGTGCGGATTCGTCTAGAGTTTGCCATTGTTATTCGAGGTTCTTTATCATCCAGTGTTATTGTTGTTTGCTGTATTTCGGATTGGATATTGTATTTCGTGGTTATTGTATTGCTGATGTATAATACAAACCCGATTTTCTCAGTTATTTCATAAGATTGTACTTGCTAGTTTTATGAATAAATTTGCTTGTTATTCGAAAACATCTTCTGGTTATTTGCATGTTATTGTTTATTTTAAATCTGCTTAAGATTTATTGGTTGAAATCTGTAAGTGGCCGGTTAGGGTCATTCCAGTGGTATCAGAGCCGTGTATCCTGCCAGCCTGTTGGGTTATCAATTCGGAGAGTTTGGATATTCCAGTTTCAAGATAATTGGTTGTTTCGGTGAAAGCAAGGAAATAATTTTAATTTTGAAAATGCCAGCCTGTAACGTTTTTTCTACAAAATTGGCAGAGTTACTCTTATAGAGACAAATTCTACAGGGATTTTTAGCAGTGATTATTGAAATCCTACCAGGGACGGGAGGAGCATTATTTCAGTCCCGGTTACAATTTTGTAAGACTTGTCTGAATAAATAGCAGAGCCTAGAAATAATTTCATATGATATATATAGTGAGGAATACACGGGATATTTTTTGAAGACTTTATATGAGATTTTCTCAGTCTGTACATGCACTAGTGTGTGCGTATCATAGGGATTGGGCCAGAGAATTGTGGAGCGGAAATATATATTGAGTAAGTATTGAGTCCCAAAACTGTGAGCAAGGTCTGACTAATGTATTTGCGATAAGTCTTCCATAGACGGAGTGGTGCATGGGCAAGTCTAGTCCTGGAAGTGAATGTTTAGTCCAGGCTTGAACAGGCAATGCGGCTGAGAGCTGCATCATTCCTACACGTCGGGGCCATCATCTGGAGTGATGATAACATCTAAAATATAGCGCCATAGTCTTGAGCCTGATCTTTTCTTAGTACTGAAGGTTTTTTGGAGAGAGACCACTACATAGGAGGGTGTGATTACACGTCCAACTTGCCATTTGAGACGCCTGGTGAAACGGACTAAGTTACTGTATCTCTCCGCATTCTCTTGGGTTCAAACGGAGGCTATTGGCAGTACGTTGTCCATTCTGAAGTCATTCTTTACCAGCCAAATTAATGAAATGGCCGACATCAGGTTACAACACCTCAATAGTTGATGTTTGCTTGCCGTAAGTATTGGGCAAGGCTAAGGTATTTGATGAGAAATCAATATTTTCGAAGCACCTTATTTTTCCCGAGCTCCTCAACGCGTAGCTACTCCAAGTATCCGTGGTGGCTTGTTTTGATGACTCAGTAATTATTCTGGCATTTCCAAACCTCGGAGAATAGAAACAACACGTGGCTTCCTGTTTTCACTGCTTGGTGCGTTACTTAGCCGACTGAAGTCTTCGTCGCCTGCTACCGTGTCAGAGAGCCCCTTCCTTTTCCCTTGGGGCAGTATTCGACAGTTTTGTGGAATGACAGTGTATAGAAGACGCATGGTGGATAATTCCCATTTTTTATACAGGGTGTGCTGACGATATATTGAGAGATTTCACTATAATTACCGCTAATATCCAAATATGCCTTCACGTGAAATTCGGGATTTATTGAAACTATGAAAGGTATTGTTAGTTGGGATGTTAAGACTAATTCGAACGACTAGCTCTAAAACATCCATTGCCCAGACAAGTCGCCGGAACTTGTGGCATCCTTAATTTAATCGCAGGCTCCTTATTTTCATGACTGTGATGTATGCAATATATCGGGGAGTGAATTCAAGCCGCAACTGAGGGAAACACGACAAACTTACATAGAATTTCTGGATCTGTTCAAACTTCAAGTATTATTGTTTCAAGTAAATTTGTTATAGTTCAATCTTTCTATTGCTCGGCAAGAGAGATACGACTGTGGTGTTAAAAAGAAAATTTGAGAAATCAAATAGTTTGGATACCCGTGGCCTATTCTCCAGATTTCATATTGGTTGTACCCAATGGGAAAGAACTAAGCGAGTGAAGCAGGGAGCATACCGTGAGTCTAGTACGATCTCCCATTGTGAGTGATTGTTAAGCAGGAGAAACAGGTTGCTCAATGGTTGCTCAATGAAGAAATGGTTGCTCAGCCTTAAAACGTGAATGGTGATTTCATATTCTACAGACATCTAGTGTGGATTTACTGTATTGTTGGGTTCAGTTAAAATCCAAAACAGTAGAATTGAAGCATCATGGCGGATTGAAGGAGTTGCAATGCATTCCTATTCAATACTAGGAATCGCAGTAGCTGGAGATACGGATGGTGAATAGTTTCCTCGCACCATCTATATGACAAAATTAGTATTGCATTATTCGCCCCCTTATGATGTGAAAATATGAAAGTCAAATCATCGGTATTACTGGAGACCAGACTTTGTGTAGCCTCGATCGTTGCATAGACCACTCAGTAGCATCCTTGCAGTCGAACATCTTATTCTGAACTTTTATGGCAAGCAAGTTGTGGAATATAAGTTCTGAAAACCATTTATATTTTATTTCTAAAATTCTAGAGGTGATTGAAGGAAGCCTGTAAGTAACGAATGCCCTTCTTGTATAAGGTTACTTGGAAATTAAATTTACTGTTACAGTAGGTGAAGGAAGTTGGTTTTGATATTTATGCTGGGAAAGTTTCAGTCAAGATTGACAATAAATTATCAATATTGTTGTGGTACTTAAGTATTTGCAAACTTACTTGTCTCATGCTGATTTGTAAACCAATACTCTTCTTACCAAACAATCACAAAAGCTAACAGAATCAATCCCTGAGATTTAACATTTTTATAAAGATGCTTGGTTCAGAAAGGGTCGTGAAGGATCTTATTAAGTTACAGCAGCAATTAGCCCAGGCTTCACAACCTGATAAGAGGACATAATTACTCGGTATGTATGATGAGTATAACTCACTTCCTCCATAGGTTCAGAGAGATTTAACTTTCTCAAGTTTCATGGACTTTCATCCAAAGCTACAACACAAGACTGTAACGACAAAGAGGCAGTACCATGAATTGGCTCGAGACCTACTTGCACAAGATAGGTGTAGAAATTTACATGTTGCTGAGTTTCCAGCTATCATTAACCAGCCCGCAAGTGAACAATAAACTAAACCGGCTATTGAAGAAAAGCTTAATGAGGTTGCCATCGAAGCAGGGAAGTGTAAGACAAATATGGAGTCAATACAGGATGGAGAGGCTAAAGAGGGAGCAGCAAATCTAGAGGTTACAAGATGGTTTACTGAAAAAGAGTGACCAATTTCCGTTGATTTACAGCCTGCACTTAATCTAAGAGAAGATGTAAGCGATTGCACAAGTCTCTTAATAGGTAGCTTGAAGGTAGAGGTATCCTATGAGGCTGCCTGCACTAGTGTGCTTGTTGAGCAGGTTGTCAGATCATGTGAATATGTAATTCAATCAGCTGAAGATGAAGTCTCCAACTCTTTTGTTAGTGCCGATGCTTTCATTGGATCGGGTGAATTGATCGCTAATTTTGGTGAGAATTCTACTTGTGATGAAGTTATTTTTGACCATGTTGCTGCCCCAAATCCCTTAACACCCTCGAACACAAAAGAAAACATTCTTGGCATTGATATGGGTGAGTTGGTTCAAGAAGGTTCCGAATGTAGCAGTGAGATAGTGGCAAATGGGCATGATGTTGATTGTAAGTTAGCTGTGAATGAGAAGAACTTACATAATGATATAAATTGCAGCCTTGAGGTTAAGACCTTAACGTGGAGTGCTCATCAATTTTCTTCTGACCCGTACATGGAAGGTTCGATGATGTTCAGATATGGTTTGGCTCAGGCGATCGATAATCCCTTGTTTGAGATGGACGCTGAATCTAGTTTTGATAATCCCCTCTTCTTGCTAGATGAGGAAAATATTTCCTACTACCATGATGAGGATGAGATTGGCATCAGGATTTGGGACCCAGGGCTAGTTACTAGAGAGGAGTCTTCTGCACCAGATTGGATTAGTAGGGTGAGCTCAGTTGTTGATCAGTTTGGTTTCTACAGCAATAGTTCAGGATGGGAGGTTAAGTCTTATGGCGTGATGGGAGATATGCCTTTCCGTGCACTACCTCTCATTGATGGTGAGATGTCTTGTGTTGGCGAGCATCCCTTGATTCATCCCTCTCTTTACGTAGCTGTGGCTCCCCTACCGTATCACACCGATACATCTAGAGCCTATGGTAATTCTACCTTCACTTACTTTAGGCATGATGATGATTGGGTAGGGCTTATTCTGTGCAGGGTTAACAAACTTGACATGATGGGTATGCTGGTTGGTGTGAAGTTTTCACACAATGATATGCAAGGTATGGCCCGGGGTATAGAGAGACAGCTATGGAATCCTTATGCCAATTTAGGATTCCCTGTAGAGTTGCTTAGTGCATCGCATGTGGGCCTTATTGCATGGGATGCATTCTGTTTTTCATTCAGCCCACCTACGGGGGACCTCTTTTTCCGATTATTGGATAGGGGTGGGATGAGTGATTGGTTGGGCATGCTTCTCTGCTTACAGATGGAAGCCTTAACCGACAGTCTTGACAGTTTACCTCTTCGACACAATTGCTGGTTCAGGTTATAGATTAGAGGGGCAGCTTTATGGCAGGTGGATACGTCTGATATGTCACTCAATATGGATAGTGAGCACCGAGATATTTCAGTCAGCTAGGGGGATGTATGGCACTTTTGCTTAAGGGATCCAAGAGGGCCATATTCACTGTTGGTTCTCATTTTTGGAGTCGATCGACAGGTGAGTTGGTTTTTTCCAGCACATGATGGTAGAGGTGCGAGAGATCCCAATTGGAGTGAGGTTCTCAGTTGGGTTGAGTCCTTACTTAAAGATGACAGCAGCACATGGCATATGGGCACGATTGATCTTGCAGTGAGTTGGGAGTCGGGCATTGGTTTGGCTGCTGTTTGGTTATGGAGAGAGTGGCTTCACAGATCGGAGCCTAATGACTATGCCAGCTACACACGACAGGTCAGTGAAGCAGCTTCCCTGAGATTAGTTTGGGATCCAGGTATTTGATCTCAACATGCAGATACCGATTGCTTGAGGGCAAGCAATCTCTGGGAAGGGATGATTGTAATGTCCCCTTTTTGGGGTACATTATATTGTGCTGGGTTGTTAGCCTTTTCACCTTGATCCAGAGGGCTAACCGTGGCGTGGCAGTGCACCAGGGGATTATTGGCCTAGGTGGGTTCAGTCTCAGGCCAATCAGAGCGGTTTCCGTAGGTGTCTAGAGTACTTACTATTTATAGTAAGTTAGCAGGGGTTCAGAATTCTCGGCTTTTCAGTGATGGACTTGGAGCGTCTCGTTGAGAGCTTTCCGGCAAGCTATCACTCGACGGCATCCGAGCTCGTTTGGGCCCCCGTTATAATGCTGAATGATTTCCTCAGTTATTTATTATTTTACTTTATAACTCAACCGTCAATTATTTAAAGGGATTTAAAGTGAGTTTATAAAGAGACGAAATGGGCATACGAAGAGTCGCAGTGGGGAAATTGAAGAGTCACAGCTGCAGCCATAAGAGGAGGTTTTGGAGACTCATTTAGCATGCTTCAGTTTATGGATATTACTTCTCTTTGAGAATTCGAGAAGCTTCAGCTATCGAATCAGAAATCTGAGGACGGAAACCTTCAGCATTTCTTGGTGGATTGGACAGAAACCCGATTCATCCCGGTGCGGATTCGTCCAGAGTTTGCCATTGTTATTCGAGGTTCTTTATCATCCAGTGTTATTGTTGTTTGCTGTATTTCGGATTGGATATTGTATTTCGTGGTTATTGTATTGCTGATGTATAATACAAACCCGATTTTCTCAGTTATTTCATAAGATTGTACTTGCTAGTTTTATGAATAAATTTGCTAGTTATTCGAAAACATCTTCTAGTTATTTGCATGTTATTGTTTATTTTAAAGCTGCTTAAGATTTATTGGTCGAAATCAGTAAGTGGCCAGTTAGGGTTATTTCAGGCAACGGAATGCTGTTTTCTCCACATCCTGCTCCCTCATGCGGATTTGGTGATACCCCGAACGGAGGTCTATTTTGGAGAAATAAACAGCGCCGTGTAACTCATCTAGCAATTCATCGATCCTGGGAATTGGATACCTGTTCTTGATGGTCTTTTTGTTCAGCGCGCGGTAGTCTACACACATCTGTAGTGTTTCGTTCTTCTTCTTAACCAGCACTACCGATGATGCAAAAGGACTGGAGTTGGGTCTAATCCAACCTTTGTCAAGAAGTTCCTGTATTGTTTTTTCAATCTCATCTTTTAGCCTCTTAGGGTGGTGGTATGGCACAGTGATAACCGTTTTGGCTCCAGTTTCCATCTCAATGGTGTGTTCAAACCCTCGGTGTGGTGGTATGCTTGGCGGTATGTTGGCGAAGACCTGGTGATATCTATCCAAAACCATTTGAAGTTCTTCATCCTGGTGGTCTGTTCTTTGTCTCGGTATGGATTTTGTAGAGGAAAAACAGTGTGCGGCCCAAACCAAATCGTCGTGTCTGAAGATTGCTTCCATCCGTTGGGTTGAAACTTCCTTCGGTCCTGTATTTGACATCCCTCTCAGTACGACCTTTTTCCCGTTTACCTTGAAGGAGAATTTCATTCGCTTGAAACTCTGTGTGTATTCATCCAATGTTTCCATCCACTGAATGCCCAGAATGACTTCCATGTCGTCCAAATCGACCACGAAGAAATCATGCGTCACTGTGTGGTTTCCCATGGTGATGCTCAGTTATGGAACCAGATGAGTGCATTTTAACAGGTTTCCTCCCGCTACCTTGACGTCAAATCCCTAGTGTGCCTCCGTACATAGACTCTGCCGACTCACCAGTGATGAGTTAATGAAGTTGAGTGTGGCTCCACTATCAAGCATGGCTACGACCCATTGTCCTTGGAGGGTGCCCCAGACCCGGAATACAGTACATCTTGGAGTTCCCGCCAGAGTCGCAATGGCACCTCCTCTCTTCAAGAGTGTGGCTATTCTTTTTGCGCGATAGAGGTTTACCTTCCTAGAAGCTTGTTGTTCATCCCCTTCGGCTTCTGGTGCTTGTTCCTCCTCACCGTCGGACAATACCTCGATGTAATGAATTTTTCCCTTGCCAAGGCATGAATGTCCCGGTACCCACGGTTCCTTACAGTTGAAACAAAGTTTCTTCCTTCTGAGTTCCTGCCTAGTTGCCTCATCCAACGGGGGCCTCCTAGGTGGGGGTCTGCTGTCACTTTCCCTTGGAGCGAGAGGTGGTTTGGACTGTGAGTAATATCCGGTGGACGAAGAAGATGTCGCCATGTCGCGTGCCTTCTTAATTGCCTCCGTAAGTGTGCTGGGGTTGAATCCCTTCACCCATCCTCTCAAGGGTTTCGCCAATCCATCCATAAACAACATCACCAGTCGTCTTTCTGAAATATTTGTTACCAAGACAAACATTCTCTGAAATTCTGTTATGTAACCATTGATTGTGCCAGATTGCTTTAGCTGAGCCAATTCTTTGATATTCAGTTCTGGATCCCTTTCATCGAATCGGTCTATCAATCTCTCAGTGAATTCAGCGTGGGAATTTATTTGGTCGTGGCCGAGAGTAACCATGCCATGATGCCACCATTCGTGGGCTATTCCTTCCAGATGTAGTGCGGCAAATTTGATGGCCTCATATTTTGGCATAGGGTTGAGCTGGAAATATGTGTCTGCTTTTTGCACCCATGCTCGAGCTGTGATAGTTCCAGTCCCATCAAAGGATGACAGATTAACCTTGCCTATCTTCCATCTCAGATCGTCATTATAATAGCCCTGCTTGTTTCCGCTAGAGTACCTCATTCTCAACTCAGCATAATCTTTGTAGGATATATCTCCTTCCTTATTTGTGTTCCTCCAATCTTCCCACAGTTGATCTTGTATTTCCTGGAAGGTTGGTTGCTCTCCCCACCGTTCTTCCGTCCATGGAGGGAAAGTTGGCATTGACGGTCGAGAGCGTATGGTTTGGGGATTGGCCCGTCCTGAAACAGAATTGTCACTTTGTTCAGCAGATACCTTGCTTTCAGCCAATTTTTGTGGTGTCTCTTCCATGAGACACTGATTGTCATTTATCTGTACCTGGTTCTTAGTGAGCTCTCTCAGAAGAGTCATGACTTCAGCTGCAGGATCTTGGGGATCAGCCATTCTACTGACTGAGTGAGATCTGCTCCTTTTCCTTGAATAAACTCTCATTCAATACCCACAAGCTGGCAGAATCACCAGATCTGATACCACTGTAATGTACCAATCTTCTAACTCTGCCCAAATCCTCTGTAATCTGTTGTACGGAGGCCAGTTATGCAAGTGCAGGGGATTCGTTTGTTCTCATTGGGTTGGAGGTGACTGTACGGGTGCTGGTAATGGTCGTATGACAGCAAGGAGTGGTCGTATCGTGCCTGGAAGTGGCCGTACGGTGGAAGCTATGTGGCTGTACGGTGTTTGGAATTGGCCGTACAGTGGAGATTGTATGGCCGTACGGTGTTTGGAGTACCATGCGTGGAGCAAATGGGTGGCCGTACGGTGCTTGGAGTTGGCCGTACGGGGGAGAATGTATGGCCGTATGATGTCTGTGGAGTAGGTGGGAAAAGATGTATGGTTGGGGAATGTAGACGTACGATGGTTGTGTGAAGGCCGTACGGATGAGGGATGCTCAGCTATGCCCTGTAGACGCTAGTTAGAAGTTCACCTTTCCTTCGCAGACGTTTAAATAAGTTCCTTGCAGACACAGAGCAATACGCCAACCGAAAATATTTGCCAGAAAGATCTTATTGAATTTATTGTCGGAACTTCGGATTTGCCAGATTCGATACAAGCAGAGCCAAGCAGAACAGGGTGAGGATTGAATCCCACCGAAATTGTGACAAACCAAATAGGGAGGGTCTTTCACCTCCGAAATGGCGAACAACAGAATTCCAATAGGAATTTGCGAATACAAATCAAATATAAATCTTAACATATCAAAACTAACCTACACGCCGAGCATAAATACCCGTCGGGGAAAACTCCTGAGAGTGTACAAATACAGTTGACGGCGACAACTACACTACGCCAACAAAAAGAATGGGCCCGAGATAAACTAAATCTATCAGAACCCAAATACAAAAGTATTATTAGTCATTTAATGACGGGGACATTACATGTGTGCGATAGACACACTTCTTGGCACTGATCTAGTATCCTCCATATTTGATTTAAGATGTATTTGAGTTGCCAGGAATGAGTGTGCTTGTTGATGCAATCGTTAATGATAACGAATGAATTTCCTTCGATGTACAAGCGACGGTGATTCCCTTGTTTGGCTAGTACTAGTCCAGCGAAAAGAGCTTGGGCTTCAGCAATATTGTTGGTGCCCTCAAGGAGAGGGGAGGTAGTGATAGGAATTACATTGCCTTGGCAGTCCCTAATACGGGCCTCCAATCCTGATGTTCATGGGTTTCCTATTGAAGCCCCATCAAAATTGAGCTTCATAAAATCGGCTATAGGTGGATGCCAATCAACAAGAGACCGATTTACTGAATTTGAAGCTTATTTGTACCTCATCCCGATGGGATAATTAAATTTTTCCACTCCCAGAGAACCTACCATCCCATGGAGTAATGACATGATTAAGCTTGCATCTACTTAGACTTGCATTAGTGACTTCTGTAATTGATCTTTCAATGCCATCTAGAACCTTGTCGATAGAGGAAATTTCTTTCCTAAAGATATGTTTATTTCTTTCCCACCAGATGGCCCATATGACTAATGTTGGGACACACTTCCATATGTTAGCGAACAGAGAATTCGGATAAAGAACCGGCCATGCTTGGAAAAGATCCCATATATTATTTGCAAGGTTGCACGAGTACGGGGGTACTTGGGTACTTTGGGTACGGGTACGGGCATTTTTCAAAACAGGGGACAGGGGTACGGCTAATTTTTTTTTTAATATAATTTTAATTTTTATAGAAAATCTGAAAAATATGAGTCATGAGTCATGGCATTGAGCTTTCAAAACAAGAAATCTGAAAATCTGAAATTGAATGTTTAAACTTTAGAATCTTAGATGTATAACAAAGAAGGCAAACTTAAAAAAATTAAATATGAACATCAACAAGAAGATCATAAATCATATAAGTTGTAACGACATACTGCAAGTGATAAACTTCTAATTCTAACAGCTAACTTGAACAATGAAAATCAGAAAAAGTTTAGCAGTTTGTACTGTTAATCGATATTGTATCAAAGTTTCAAACTGATTAAATATTTAATTAAGCTTGATAAACATCAAGCTGATATGCAAATGAAAAACTGAAACAAAAATCAGACATCCTAATCTACTATCTAGTCTTCTATGCCTTGTTCATCCATATCAAGGTCCTCAGTTATGATGCTGTCCAAATAGTCATCGCTCTCGAGCTCAGGTTCCTCTGTTGGTAGAATAACAGTGGGTAAGTCAATAAGGCCATCTATTTCAACCTCCATCCACGAGGGCAGCAAGTTCTCCATCAGGTGAAATTTGATCCCATTTTGATGAAGGACCCTCATTGTATCCAGGATCTATACGAGAGAGAAGACAAAGTGAGCTATGAATGTACACCAATTTCTCTGCTTTCTTTGACCCTAATCGATTCCTCGTTAGTGAATGAATGAACCCATAAGTACTCCAATTTCTCTCACAAGATGAAGAGCTAGCTATTTGTGACAGTAATCTTATTGCAAATGATTGCAATTCAGGAGCTTCACCTCCATGGTTCCACCACCACTCTATAGGGTCTTTCTTTTCTTTCACATCATATAAAGCTTCCACAGAACCAAAATCACCTTGCGCACGCGAAAACTTATTCCATTGAATTCTCAAAACTGAAGCATCCTCACCTCAGCCATAAATCTTTTTTATCGCAGCCCAGAATCCTTTCATTACCTCTCTATCCTGATGTGGAGCCCTCTTCCTAGTCACCTGTATATCATACCATTTAGGATTAAGAGCATATGCAGCACAATGAAGAGGTGTGTTAAGCTTATTCCATCTTCCATGTAATTTCTCCTCTATCAAAGGATATAGAGAAGGATCTTTTGCATCAGTTATTGTCTTGACTTTTTCACACATGGAATCTATTGCTTCATAGATTTCTCCCAAACATGCCTTATCTGAATCTGCGAATCTGATCAGCTCACATATGGGCTTAATAAAGTCTGCTACAAATTTTACATCAGCCCAAAAACGCTCATCAAGAACCATACCTCTCACCTCAACTGCAATATCTGATGTAGATTGTTTCGAAGATGCCCATGCATCACTAACAACTGTGGAACACAAAGCTCCTTTGACTTCACAAAGGCTGTCAAGAAGAATGAAGTAAGAAGCAAAACGTGTATCAACAGGTTTGAGTAGATCCTTCTTGGCAAATTTACGATAGATGGCTTGTGTGTGGTGGTGATTGCATACAAACATTTGTATTTTCCTCCCCTTCTCTATGAGATCTGTAATCCATTGAAATTTGCCAATGTCTTTGAGTGCATTATTCAACGAATGCACACAATAGGGTGTCCAAAATATATGCTTGTACTTTTTTTGCACCAACATACCTGCTGCTTTACGAACAGGGGCAGCATCAGTAACAACTTGGACCACATGTGTAGCCCCCACCTCCTCAATGCCCTCACATAGCTGGGTATGTAGAAATTCTGCATTCTTTTCTTGCCCTGAACAATCTATTGCCTTCAAAAAATAAGGCCCTTTGCTGCATGTTACCATGATATTAAGCAATGGACGATTTCTAGCATCTGTCCACCCATCCATCACAATACTGCAGCCCTCTGTAGCCCACACTCTTTTCATTGGTGCAGTTTGTTCATCTAATCATGTTTTTTCTTTATCGAGTAAAGTAGTGCGGAGCTTTTCATATCCAGGTGGTTTATACCCTGCTGGTGCATTATGGATAGCTTGGACCATCTCAGTGTAGAAAGGGGAGCGAGCAACATTAAATGCTATTCCATTTGCATAAAAGAATCGTGCAATTGCTGCATCAACTGCATCTCGACCTTGCACATCAAACAATCTTCCAATGGGGTTTGAGCTGCCAATGTTTGGCCTCTTGCGAGCATGTTCTGCTATTACATCAGTAGATGAGACATCCACATCTGAATCTCTACTCTGACTTTGATTAGGCCCTGCTGTTGAAGCATGAGAGCTCTTTTTAGCAACTTTCCCCTCAGCCCTTTCTTGTTCCCTCACAGCATCATACCGTTCCACCTCATTTAAACAAGGCTCAACACCTACCCCACTTATGTGAAGGAAATGAGCTTTCACCCTTGTATAAGAGCCTTTCCATCCCAATGGACAAAGCTTACATTTGACATTAGCTGATCCACCTGAACCCTTCGGCCTTGCAACATGATCAACATACTTCCATAGCAGATACAACCCTTGCTTCCCTCCACCCAACATTCTAAGAATCTACATAGAAAAATAAAAAAATATTAGAGCATTAGTGTCAAATAGTAAACTAAATAGAGAGCATATTGTATTTTTTAAATATGCAACGAAAAAAAATTAAATAACTTTGTATTGCTGCTATTGCACAGTTAGTTCATATTTTTTTATATTTCTCACTGTCTAAATTTTTTTTAAAATTTAAAAATATATGCATTCTGTTGTCTATTTCAATAATATTTTTTATTTTAAAAATTTAAATACTTATAGTTTCTTGAAGCATATTTTATTATTTATATTTAATTTTATATCTAAAGTTTAAATAGTATTATGTATATTAAAAAATTTAGCTCTCATTTGTATCGACGATGTAATGTTTCTAGTTCTACCATTAGACAGTAATATGTATATTAAAAAATTTAAAAACTATTAAAAATTTAGACAATATATTAAAAAATTATTAAATGATATATTAAAATTTATAACAAAACGAAAGTTAGAAACATTGAATCATTTAAAAAATTAAAACGAAACTCAAACGACAAACAATAAAGAATTTAAAAATTCAAAAGAAAATTTAAAAAATACCTTGTTTTTGTCGCTAATGGTTCGTGCCTCTGCAAACAGCCATGCCTCTACAATCCGTTGTTTTCGTGCCTCTTAAACCGTCGTTTTCGTGCCTGCAAACAGTTCGTTTTCGTGCTTGCAAACCGTCGTTTTCGTGCCTGCAATGTATCTGCAAACCCTTGCGTTTTGCAAACAGTCGTGCGTCAAACTCTTGCAAACCTTTGTGTTTCGTTTTTACAATCTCTCAAACGCGTTTTACAGTTATTTATGGTCAATTATTTATGCCGCCTCAGACTTCCGCGTTTTGGTCAAATATTTATGGCTGCCTCTGCCTTCCGCCTATGCCACCGTGACAGTTTTTTCAAATTTTCTAACTTTTTGTCATTTTTTTATGGACAATGCTGCTGTGGCGTTTCCAGCTAATGGGAACGTCCCCCAACAAGTACCCGGTACGGGATATGTGTCCTAGTACCCGGTACATGTACTAGGGGTCTGGGTACGCGTACCTGTGCAACCTTGATTATTTGTAACAGCAAGTCTGGGTTTTGCATTTTGTAGTAGCAAGAGGAAGTTTTTATATTTTCTTCATTGTCCAAGTGATTGTGCAATGGTTTTAACTTCCTACATTGTGCAACAAGTGTGAAACTCTTTATGGTTCCATTTTTCATTTTTTTTACCAAACTAAAAGCTTGAAAGAGTCTGATTTTTTTATATTTTTTTCATTGTCTCAGTTCATTGCATTCTTAAATCTCAAAACTAAGCACAATGAGCAGCAGTGGGGATAATAGTAGTGATGAAGAACATTTTGATTTGGGGGGTGAAAGTGCTAGTGTTGAAGCTAGTAGTCAGCAACAACAAATTGATAAATTTAAATGCCCTTCAACAATCATGAGCAAACATGTAAAGGGCCCCTTCAACAAAAAAAAACCCTCTTCTCCAATATGTCACAGCTAGGGCTGAAAAGAAAAAGAATGCAGGAGGGACTAGGGTATAGGATTGCCATATTTGCAAAGGTGATTTTAGGGGCAGCTGTACAAGGGTAAAGTCACACTTTTAAGGTATTGCATGCCATGGAGTTATAGCTTGTCCTAATTTGACTGATGAGGAAAAAATAGAATGTCAAAGATTGCACGTAGAGGCTGAAATGGGGGCACAAGGTATGTCAATAACATCACCTTTATCTTCTGCAACTGTACACTCACAATCATCTAAGCGTATGACATTTGCCATTGGTACTACTAGCAGCCCTACTGACACAAGAGGGAAGAGGAGGATTAGTAGTGGTGAGAAAGGATTAGTGGAAAGTATGTTTAATGCACAAGCAAAGGAAATCACAGAGTCATCCATTGGTAGATTATTTTTTGCTAATGGTATCGCATTGCATGTGGCTCATTCCACTTATTTCAAACAAATGGTCAAAGATATACTAACTATGAGTCCCTCATTCACACCCCCAGGTGATCATAAGCTACGAACCACCATCCTTGATAAAGAGTATTCCAAGATTAATGTGTTGTTTGAGGATATGAAACGTACTTGGGTGAGGACGGGCTGCTCTATTGTGATGGATGGGTGGACCGATGTTAGACACCGGCCACTCATCAATATCATTGCCACATCACCTGCTGGCTCTTATTTTCTGAAAGCCATAGATTGTTCAGGGAAGATTAAAGATGTAGAGTTTTAGTTCACCATTTTGAGGGATGCCATAGAGGAGGTTGGGTTGGCTAATGTAGTACAGGCGATCACAGATTCAACACTTGTGTGCAAATCAACCGGTTTGATGGTAGAGGGTGCTTATAGGCACATCTTCTGGACCCCTTGTTGTGTTCATGCATTGAACAATGCATTAAAAGACATAGTGAAGATTGATTGGGTGAAACAGGTGGTGTCAGAAGCTAGAGAGATACAAATGTTCATATGCAACCACCACACTTCACTTGCTCTATTTAGGTCCTTCTCAAAGGAGTTCCTCAAACCAGTTGAGACAAGGTATGTCAATTTTAATTACAATTTAATTTTACTAATTTAGTTTAAACTTTACTTCATTTATTAAATTATTTTAATTATTGTTGCATGTGTTTTACTTTTAAGTTTCGAATTTTTAATTATAGGTATGCCACTTTCTTCATCTTGATGGAGAGAATGATTGAAGTACACGAGGCTCTCCAATTGATGGTGGTGAATCCAGAGTGGACCTGATTGTCCAATTCTAGCTCCTCTGAAGGAAAATCGGTGAAGCAAAAGATCGTTGATGACAATTGGTGGTCCACAATAAAGTAAGTTGCTGATTTTATTTAAAAATTAAAATTAAATGTTAGTCTTTTGCTTGCTAATTTTCATATTAAATTAAAATTTCTGATTTTAATTTTTGTTTGCATCTTGTAGATATATTTGCTCTGTCATCTCACCCATCGTAGAGGTCATTAGATATGCCGATACTGACTCTCCTAGTCTTGGGGAGATATATGAGACATTTGACAGTATGTTGGCAAGGATAAAGAAAACAATTGCAGCTAAGGATCCTACTTTGGGGTTTTATGAGCAGCATATTAGGCCTATAGTGATGCGGATGTGGAACATAATGAATACCTGGCTTCATATGACAGCCTACGCTCTAAATCCCAAATGGTATGCAGAATTGGATGGAAGGGCCCTCCCATGTGATGATCCTGAGGTATTAGATGGCTTCACACAAGCCATTGATAAGATGTGTACAGGGTGAGAGGCCTCCCTTCTTCGCACATAGTTCCTTGACTTCACACATCTTCGAGGCCCAAACTTGAGTAAACCACAAGCAACGTTGGATAGAGTGATTTTGGCACAGAGGGATCCTATTGGATGGTGGACATGGCATGGGAGGGATACACCAGAGTTGAAAGTGCTTGCCTCTCGCCTCCTTGCACAAGTTGCTAGTTCCTCACCCACAGAGAGGAATTGGTCTACATATGGCTTTATCCACTCCCTCAAGAGGAATAGGCTTACCTCTAGACGAGCGGAGAAGCTAGTGGCTGTGCATAGTGCTCTTCGACTTCAGGATCATCAGACTCCAGAGTATAGGCAGACTCCAACTTTATGGTGGGATGTTGATCCTGAAGATGTGGCCCAGATTAACGAGGATGAGACAACACTGGGACTGGTTGGGGTTCCATTGGATGAGAGTACATTTCCAGTGTAGCATGATAGTGACAGTGACTCAGACGACTCTGATTTTGATGCCGTGTTGGCAGCAGAAGAATAGGAGCAGCAGTGTGCTTCATTTTTCTATATTTTGATTTCTATGTTGAACACGATGATGAAACTTTATGGAAGCACTCAAGCCTTTGGGAATTTTCAGTTTTACTTTTCTATGTTAAACTTATATTTTTGTTATCATATGAATATTGACAATCCGACAATGAATTGAAATTTCAAATTTCCAGTTTACTGTTTTATGAATGCATAATAGAGTTAGACTATAGTTTTACTTTTACTATTTAGTATTTACTAAATGGCATTGAAATGTTGTATGTCAAGGTTCTATGATGTTTAAATGGCATGCATTGTCCATATTTTCAAATGAATGTAATGTATACTTGCAAATTTCCTTATATATTTAAAAATTTCCCTATATTTATAAAGACGTCCCCTTTGCGGCCCGCCCCCCCGTCCCCAAAATCGGCAAAAAAATTTGTCGTCCCGGAAACTAGGGGTAACCTTGTTCATTTTTAATTTTAGCTTCAATTAATGAAAAGTTACAAATTTATGGTTTGGATTGATTTAAGACTCGTTTTATGAAAATGTTAGGTAGTTGCGTCTGGAATTGATGAGCGTACACTTAAGCGTGAAGGAGTATGTGCAGCATCATTACCCACTACAATGGTAAGATTCTCTGCATCCTTTTCTTCTGCCTGATCCAGTACCATATGATAAGAGGGAATTTTGGGTAAAACCATAGAAGCTCCAGGTTTCGTGAGATTGATTTGTTAAAATGGAAATGGTTGATGGTTTCTAATATAGTATTCCTCAGAACCAAACTTTGAAGCTATATAAACTTTTACTGACTTTCCTTGAAAAAATGAATCTTTACATTATAAACTTGAATTTTACCCTGATAAAACCTTCAATTTATATTTTATTAGAACTTAAGGACGTAACTCTTGTTATTTATTTTATCATTTTCTTTGTTTATTTTGTCTTGTCTATATTGATTTCTAATATGAATGGTTTCTTTCCAATGTATCAACAGGCATGAGTGTCTATTTTTTTTTTTGATATGCACCATTTATGGGCTGAAAATGGGCATCGTTAAGGGTCTCAAATACAAATTATCTCACAAACAGGTGTTAACACTACATAATTGTTATAGATTTTGTTCTTTGGTCTGTCTTAAAAATATGACTTTCCATGTATTATACTTGAATTTCAAGTTTTATCTTAATAAAATTTATCATATACAATTTTCGAAAACATGAAGACTTATCAGTATTATAAATTTGAATTATGTTTCCTTCTGTTCTCTTAATATTGATAATTTGATCCTTGATATTGTTGGTGTGTCTGTTTTATCCTCGCCTTAGTTCCTTGGCCCTAACCAATATGGATATTCAGGTGATGAGAGGATAAAAGCACACAAGAGAAACTTATATTGTTCTGATATAAAATAATTTGTCATGCAACGTTAGTTGCAGGGATTAGTTAGATGAACCCATAATTTAAAAAATTTATATTGACTCGTGGAGCATATTTTTGGGAATTTCATAGTGCATGTTTTTCCTGTAAATTGACATCATTGTATTCTTCATTGGTTTGAATTTGATCCCTATGATATGGAGCTTGCTGCTTCCTGTTTCAAAACCAACTAGTGGTCTGTGCAGGAGCAATTAAAATTGCATCATATTGTTAGGGAAAATGATAATTTCCCTTCTACCAAGGTGAGCTTGGCCTTCTTGGCTGCCCTTTTGTGGAACATGGGACTCGGGGACTTTAACAAGTAGGAAGGAAGATGCTAGCTTGTAAAATCAGCTTCTAAAATCTAAACATTTTAACACTTACTGCCTGGATGTTTGGAAGTCAGTTTACCAGGTTTATTTGTTTTGTTTGATGAGTTTAGCAGAGGGTTTATTGTTTTTGCTCAACATATAAAATCATGGCAATATTTTCAACAAGAATAGACCTGAAATGTTAACAAAATAATCAGATTTCAGAATATGGCTGCAACAATAATTTTCTGACCTTTTAATTGCAAATTTAAGTACCTGAAAGGTATTATGTCAGTCTGATCAGGATGTTGCAGCATTTACAAAAGCACAGTAGCATCCAAAGGAACTCAGATAACCAATGATAATCTGCAGATATAAGGCCCACATCGAAGGGAAGAATTAATGCTAGTGAGAAAGAAAACTTGATGAAGGGTGCTCCCCTTAATACCACAAACACATAACAGACATAGAGAAACAACAACAATAATATGCAAGAACAGAAAATTGGCTTCTTATTATCTCCACAAATGTGGAATTACAAACTTTCAGAATTACAATATGCAAAGCCACATGGGCATTCCCTTACAATATTCTGTAGGACAAAGCCTCGAGCTATTACCCAGATCTACTACCCAGAACTATTCTGAACTGCCTAAGACAATAATACAGCCTTCCTTATATAGGCAATTTTCACCGCCTGGGAAGGTTCCAGAATTTTAGCCAATAAGGCCGACCAAACTTAGAATTATTTTTATTTTACATTTCATTACATCATAGTCGGCTCAAGATAACCTTTGAAACCCGAACAGAAATTTTGAAGAAAAATCATTTTCCGCCATTTCAGGTGACCCAACTTCCGAAGACCATAAGTCATCACCAGTTGACCCGATTGACTATTGTAACCCCATTTCAGAAAGGGCGCGAGGAGCTCTACAACGCTTGAATTAAGCAAGCTTCATTCAGCCCAAAATTCAACCTCATCCGGGGCCTCTAAAGCCTTCAAAATTGAGTTCGAAGTTTCTGTACCCTGCTGCCAATACCGAAAATCTTCAATATCTTCCAATATACACTTGATTTGGCAATGAAACTTTACTGGCAGACTTATATGACCAAAATGAACCTCCAAGAAAGAAATCAGATCATTCTGAGCACATACAAAAATTACCAAAAATAGTAACTTTCCATAAATAGCAGCTCTGCACTAAATTAGCCCTTATTGAATATAAAAACAGAAATATTTTTGGGTGATGCAAGATTGCTCTTACACCCAGGATGCTCCTGCATCAAAACTTGTGCCATAAAGAGAGAACTCATACCCAAGGAATGATTCACGATAAGAAACCAGCAATAAAAGTTTGCCACTGGCCCACAATCAGCAACAATGCATGACAGGCAAAGAAAGATCCGGCCAGCAATCAGTAGATGAGCAACAAATTTCTGATATGAACAAGAACTTCCAATAGCCATGATCAAAAAGCAAGAACTTCACTCTAGTGATGCAGTGGAGGAACCCATCTCCAAGACTTCAATACAATTGTAATATAAATATTTCCAGCTTTTACATGAGGCAAAGAATCAATTCCTTTGGGATTTGCACCAGTCTGAGCACAACTTTGGTGACCAGCACAGGAAACTACGTCATCACGCCATCCATTAGAGCTCTCATACAAACAGCATTGTCCAGTGCAAACATCAATAAACCTTATTCTTCTATGACTGACATCCCGCAAAGTTTCCAATGATTGCCTTTTTCTAGCAATGGAAACTTATGTTATTCTATTCCCCTTTCCCGGTGGTCTCGCGTAGCCAAAAAGGACTTCGGTCAACTTACAATATTCAACGTCTAGGAATAAGCTTATTTTCTATGGCTAACAAGGGATTGGACTAGCATATGAACTCATATATCCTCCACATGCGGCTAGCAAGAAATTTGTAGTAGATTGTAGGATGTTTTATTTTCGAGGTGGCGGCTTAAAAGAACACATGATTCCTTATTATAGTATCCTGAGATATGAAATTTAATTCCAAGAAGAATGATCATGCCAAAATCCTCAGAATATTAAATAACTCCGTCAAAGCTTTCAACTCGTTGGAAATGAAGTTCAATATTTATAATAACCCTCAATGTTCAATATATTTGCACATTTATTTCTGAACTTTGAAAATAAGCTTTGTTTACTCCCTACGAGGTATCTAGTTTTATGCACATAGTAAACAAAGATTCAAGTAGAACATGAATAACCAAGAATTCAGCGTTAACACATTGCATGTAATGCTGGTAGAGTGATATAACTTTTATTCGTTGTAATGTCTATACAAAATGTAACCCATTCTTGGTGCTAGTCTTACATATATAAAGCAGTCGACGGTTGATTGAGTGTACCAACCGTCAATTCCTACAACTTCCTACAATTGTACGAGAACCCATTTGTAATTACATTTCCAGAACAACCCTAAACATAAAGTATTATTATTAATGACTAAACTATGGCTAACATCAAACCCCCCCCAAAATAGTCGTCTTCCACACGACAAAAGAACAAGATGGTTGATGTATCACCCATGAAGCTATTGAGAAGAGAGATGAGAAGACGTCCCTGGAGTGGTGGAGGATGTCGGTCGCGGAAGCTACTGCCGCAGGAGCTTGAGGTCACGCTCAGGTATCATTTGCTTCTCCCTGGCCACTCTCATTAATCTAAGTGCATCCATTAGATCCTTCTTCGTACATTCGAGTTCCCCTGTGGTGGCTCCCAATCGTGTCTCTACTGCTGACAATTGCTCCTCCTTCCCAGCTCATGCTATCTTCTCCTGAGCTAGTTCATTCTCCAAGGCACTGGTAACTTTCTACTGCTCTACCAATCTCGCTTGAATGGCTACCTACCGTCTTAGGGCCAGTACACTCTCTTCTTCTTCTTTCCAGACAGACTAGGATGCCTTTTGGAGTTGAAAGAATGTCTCGAGGCTCGCTCCACATTGTATAAGAGGCTTATCATGCCGAACTGCCCCTTTGGAATACATGGTCTACCCCAGTCCTCCATCATCTCTTCGATCTCTGTATGGGGCCACTCTCGGGCTGTAAGCTACTTTGCAAATTCCTACTCATAGTCCCCCTGCATAAACTTGAGGAGCTTCTCTGCCTCTTCCGTGATTGGTCCCATGTTCATTTTTTTAATGAGGTCTGCCACCCTACATGTTGCTCCAACCACCCCTTCCAACTCTGCCAGATATCATTGGATAGATGCGAGGGCATCTTGTCTATGAGGTTTGGAAACCCGAATGGAAGCCTCCTCCGAAGTGACCTCCGACCCAATGTTTCCTGTCACCCTTCCCTCCTATAGGGAAATATTCTCTTGTAGAGTGCTCCCTTCCTCTATCTCAATGACCTCCCCCTACACTGCTAGTGGTGCCTCCATTTGCTTCTTGCCGACCTCGGCTATCAAGTACTGCCCCATCAATTCTCCATATTCAAGGGAAGCCTATAAAATAACAGACCACTCATTATTATATTTGTTCTATAGACTCGTGGAGGATGTTGTGTCTGCTGGGGTGACTGACATAAGCATGAAGGATGATCATACACTTGATTAAATATAGAAGAGGGATAAAGGTTCATATTGAAGACATCAGACAAAAGAAAGAAATAAGAATTCTGGATCAGAGTGAACGTGGATAGTACAACTTGATCATCCACTTTGCAAACAATAATATTTGGTCCAAAGATAAGTTTCCAATTGTTATGATCCTTTCACGTTCCAAAGACATCCATATTTCAGCATCAACAATAGTGTTTGTAGTTTCTTTTGTCACAAAGCCAATTAGCTCTATTTATTACATTTACCTCTGATTCCGTGCCTCTAAAATTTATTTGTAGAAAATATATACCCATAACTCATTATTGAATTACTCTAGGTTAAATTGCTTGTATGCATATATTTCATCTGATTAGCATAAACTACACTAAGGAAAGTTTATTTTCTTATACAATATATATTTTGATAGGTACATTAAGGAAGGAGATCAATATTGATATTCATCTAAAGGGAACCAAATATATCTAAGATATATGAGCATATATACATACACTACAATGAGTATTCCAAGAGTGATCGGTTCTGATAATTGGAAATAGTAAATCTATTCTTATTAGGGGAAACTTATTCTTTCTTTTCTGTCCTTGATAAGAGCATTTTCCCTTGGCATGTTGGTTGCAAGACTAACATTTCAGATCACAGACGGCACCATGATTGCATGAATGGAAGGTATAATCAGAAGCAGCATCAATTAAAGTTACAAGCATATAAATCAGTTCCTATTGGGGACATTACAACTTCATATCTTCAGCTGATATCATCTTCGATGTTGAAGCAAGGGAGACACAGTTCGAGACCTACGACAATCTAAAAATATCACAACATGAAAGAGGAGGAAAGATAATTGAGATGACAAATTAGGGGATGTTTCCGATGAAGGAGATTGAACTAAGAGGCCAACTGGACATGAGAAATCAGACTTCAAATATATACATAGCCTATCTCATCTTATTTGATGAGGATTTGTGAATTTAGGACAAAATATAAGGAGATCCCAAACAGGGACATTACAAAGCCCCACTACTAAGTAACAACTTAGCAAGAGACACAAATCTTTCCTTTAAGAAGCTCCAGATTCCTTAACGAAACTAGGCTCCACCTTGAATGTTGCACCTTCATTAAAATTTCTTCATAAATTTCTCATGATATCTGCATAGACCTTCTCATGATAATCTTCACCAATCTGCATATATTTTTCTTCCAGATCTGCAATAATCTTTATATAGCTTTGCTCTAACTTTCTTCAATTCTCTTCATAGCTAGTTTATAAATATGTTCTTATTTCTCTTCAAGGTCGTGTTCTAAAATCTTAATAATATTTCTTTTATTGCTACACCCATATGCCTATTTGGAGGATCTTATATATTCTTTATTGTTTCACTCACTTATTCACAAATCTGCTTGCATCTATTATATATTTCTGCTTGACATAGACTCAGATCTTCCTTTTATTATACTTGTAAATCTGTTTCATATCCAATTATATCACTATTGCTTTGCATATATTATGCTTATTGCTCTTTGCACACCATTGATAGATCTCCTTTTTAGTACATTTATTCCACTCTTGTAAATCCGATCAAGTCTGCTTTTACGTTTGCACTTAAATCTGAATGATTTTCTATTTCATTGCTACACACATTTTGTTTGTTTTCGTATGTTGTTCCTTTTATTCTGACACTTTTTTCAGCACACTCTTCACACTGTCATTTCCAATCTCCATATATATATCTTCTAAATTATGCATTCCCTTCTAAACAAACGTACATTTTCACAAATAGACATATCAAGATCTGGTCATATCTCTCCAAATTGTCTCTTGTCACAAATTGCACATCCTTCTTGTAAACCAAGTTCGTTGTAACCAATCAACCATAGCTTCTTAAGACTAAGTAAAATGGCTGACTTGTCTTAGTATTAGCTTGCTGACTTGGTTTGTCTTAGTATTAGTTTGCTGACTTAGTTTGACTTTAATATTGCTGTCTTGGTTTGTTATAATCTAAATCACTCCTTTTATTTATATTTTCATTGCTGCTTTTAATCTCTTCCCTTTCATCATTGTTTTTTGTCTTGAGTGACCTTAGTCACATAGTTATATTTCTGCTATGCCCCTTCGGGTCTTCCATGATTTTTTCTAGATAATCGATGCTTGTTATCAATCAAGCCACTGCATGAATTACAAACAGCAATCTAAACTAAGTGAGAACACGACTAATATTCATAAAGTCAAACCACTTGGAATCTTTGATGCTAGAACAGTTCCAATTGCAGATTTGAATACGATTCAAATGTGGGAGATTTTTGTTGGGACTTGTGACATGCGGATTCACAGTTGTATTTTACGCTAGAAGATATGACTTGAGTGTCGATCACAGTGAACAGCATACTAGTAGTCGGCATTTCATCCTTAATATAATTCACTGTGTAACATCTCTTGCATCTAGTCTTGGGCGATGAAATATTCATTTCTTTTTTGATATTTGTTTGACTTGTCTTAATTGACACCACTTGGGGATATTGTTGCACCCTTTATTAGTCACTGTTCTTTGATTTGCTTTATCAATGCTTTCATTGTAAATAAGTTCTTTAAACATGAACCTTGCAAATCGCTGTCCTTCTAGTCATAGTCGGCTAGCATATGTCTTAACCTTGCAAATTGCTGTCCTTCTAGTCATAGTCAGCTAGCATATGTCTTCTACGTGGAGACTACCTTTGCTACATAGTCAGCAATCATAGAATCAATGCCATGTAGAATATATGTAAATCGCTGCCTTTCATTAGAGTCTCTTATATCATACCAATCTCTGCTGAAGATTATAATGAGTCAGCCATATTGTTATAATTTGATTATTAAGAGAATTGAGCAGCTATTTATGAAGTTGACTTTGCATTTATAAGTGTCCTTTGTTTTCTAAACTCTATTGCTGCCTTATTGATCTTCATCTCTGCCTGATCGCTGCCCATAAAACTTTCTCATATCTTCGTTTCTTTAATGTGTGATGCCTTTATAATCATAAGGGATGTGTTAACTTCTTTTAATTACTGTTGCATACATAACATTGATCGTTGTTTTTGTTTGCTATAGATACAGGTGCATCCTTTTAGATGAACATCTCGTCCATTGATTCTTCTCATTTTTGCATGCTTAATTTTACTTCCTTTCATAAAGCCTTCAATATTAATGTCTTCCACTTGGCATGTATAAATTACTCAATGAAGTCTACTCTGATATGGTGGCTATGGTTGCATCTTCGATTCCCAGCAATATTCAAGTTTGTGCAGCATTGAATGTTCTCAAATCTTTCTCATTTTTGCAATCTGTTCTTTGTATCTACCCATGCTACAATTGGCTTTTCTTCAACTATCATCATTTTCTTTATATTCTATGATGCATCAATTTTTATCGTCTTGCTTATCATCATATCATATGGTGTTCACCTTCTCAACCTTGACATAAATGAAAAACTAATATAGACTAAGCAACTTTGACATCAATGACAATATTTGTAACACTTCTTATGTGACCACATCTCCTATAGAGCTAGCATGCACCAAGATCCCTAAGCATTTCAATCCTGTAGGAATCATCAAGGTTAATGTTGATTACATCAGGAATGTCTACTTTGGGTGAAAGATAGACTAGGGCTCGAACATCCATATGTGAGAGAATAGATTTAATTTCATCAAATTCTAAATCCCATTGGGGAAAGAATTTGAGGAACGCAATAGAGGGGGGACATGTTTAACCATTAACCATTGAGGGCTTGAGAGAGCCAACATCATCATGTAGGGCTTCTGGTGACCATTTTAAAGCATGAAACATAGAACTTCCTATAGTCCAATATTGCCTACAAATAACTAATTCTTGCATTTTATTATCTCTTAAAAGCACTAAGAAAAGGCCTTTTGAAACATTCTATATAATGATATCTATATACGCATTTTCGTCCCCAAACACTTTAAACCATTTGTCCAAGAATTTGCTTGCGGGTAACCTATTACAATCAATTGTTGCCAGAAAAATAGCTATATTATTTAGTGTAGATTTTTCATTATTTAAAGCAAGTACCATTTCAAAATTTAGGAGATGATCAACTTCTTAGGGCCATAGTGAGGGCACTTACTTTGTCTTCCTCCCTCACGACCATCGTCTTTGCTTTCCTCCCCAATAGTGGAGAGAAATTGTGTAGAAGCTTAGATTTCAATTTTCTTGTCTGCAACCACATCATGGAAAGACATGATTTTTTCTTTATTATTAGTTTCCCTTTCCTGACTATCCTGAGGGTCACCCTCCATAATGGTTGAGTACAACAAGTTGGGAGATCATAAATGCAGAGAGGACATCCACTATAGATGCACACATGGAAAGGAAGCACTTTCAAGTACAACACCAAAGAAACAATCATAGAAAACACACACGAAGAAAAAATCAGGAACAATGAGCCAACTTAGATAAGGAATGCAAACCTCACGGAGGAGGGACACGTCATCTCAACACAAAGCCAGTCTACAAAACTCTAGCCGAATTGCCTTAATACCTTTTTCTTGAAAATAATAAAATATTATTTTCCATAACCTTTTAGGCTCTTTCTTAAATGACCTTTTAATTCAACTTTATTTTTGGTTGTAGAAATAAATTGCTTTTATTTAGACTTATAACAACCTCTTTTAAATAATTAATATAAGTTGTCTTCAAATTTTCCACTTTATGACAGCTTAAATATTTAATCATTTAATTATTCAATTCTCTTTTGCACAGCCACCAATATAATGGAAAATATTAAAATAGCCCAAAATATGAATTCTGATCCCACCACAAATACCTTTAAGGCTAAGATACCAGATTCCTCTAAAATGCCCGGAATCTGATTCCAATTATGATTCAGGTCCTGTTCTTTCTGGATTCCTGTAGGGTTCGTCCTGGGCGGTTGGGTTCCTTGTGGGTTCTGCAGAGGACCCACAGGGAACCTAGCCATTTGTAGTTGCCACAATGAACCCAGCCATCTGGGAGGGACCCAACAGAATTTGGGCGGATTCCGGGGGAACCTATGGGCACTCAAGGATGAGGGTGCCCAAAAACAGGCCCCACATGCCATTTTTTTATTTATTTTTAATTGGACATTGGAATCACTCAAGGTTTTGGCTAAATTCTTATAATCTCAATTGTAGGGCACTTCTTTCTAGCTCTAACTTATACTCAAGTCTAGATTTGCCAGAAATGAGTGGGTGGAATAGTGACCATAATCTTAAGGAAAGCTGTACCAATGCCAATGTGGCTTTGTCCTGATACTACGAAAGAATGATGCTGCCCATAATTCTGATATGGCTCTTAATTCATTGCTGGAATACTTGTCACGATATGGAGATTATCCTTGATCAATAATATCAAACATATAGAATAAAATACATAATTGCAATTGTCCCACCATTGTGCTAATGTGGAATGATATGCAATGGTGGAACTTTAGAGATTGCATGTAAAGTGAGATTGTTTGGTTTGTTGTGTTGGATGTTGAGCTCCTTTTGGCACTCATACTTGGGGTGCGCTGTTGCTGGGCATATGTGGTGTTATAGAGTGTGGTGTGAACATTAGAGGAGCGCATTGAATTCCTCCTTCACATCTGTGACAGAATTATGATTGGTGCTAGCATTCCTTGAGCAGGCACGACTTGTGTTTTGGATGTGATAGTGAATACACTCACCACTTTGGCATGGGGATTCTTCATGAAGTGAGCAGATTTCAGAGTCAGCATCTTCATGGTTCATGATAAATTTGTTCTGCTTTCCTCTTGACACTGTTGAAGATTGAGCATTTGAATCAAAGTGTAAAGGGAATTTATTTCAGACTGAATAAAATGGAAGCTGGAATGTTTGGGGTACTAAGTTGGGAACTCCACTTCCACATTACATCTAAGGATAAACCTTTCCATTCAATGCTTACCTTGCCACAACCGATTCCTATATGTATTTTTGTCAGTGATTAAGACCACAGCGGTACTTATCGCTATGTACTATGCGAAGAGTATGAAAATCGCTGCCATTGTGTAGTATGATGATAGCTGTGTCTATAAATATGTCGATATGTAGATTTCTACAATATGTAATAATGTTCATTGTTGTTATGCAAATCATAGTGATTGCTGATAATGGAATGTGGTGATATGTTTGCAGCTCACATCAGGATTGCTTGGAGCCACAATGAACTTATTCTGATTTGTCGATAGAATGAATGGATGTTAAATGAAAAAGAAGTTATTCTTCTATGAGTCCCTACAATTAGTATCCTTTATACTTCTTGTAAAGATCGTGCCTTTTGGAAGTCACCCAGTATATTATATTACTTTATTAATAATGTATATTATATTATATTAGTGATAGATTATTATATATATTCTTTATTTATTTTAATATTTATTTTAATTATTATTAATATTTAATATTGTAATTATAATTATATTTTATTATTAATTTTAATATTTTAATTCTATTATCTTTTTTTGTTTAATAATATTTTATCATTTAATTATTATTAAAATTCTATTTGAAATGGGGACATGACATTAATCGAAAAACCTTCTAAAACCCTAATTTCGACCATAAAGCATGCATTTGGTCATTTGATGATATTTCATTCATCTCTCAAGCATTTTTCAGCATTTTCATTGTGTAATGATATTGTGATTCTTTTGCAAATTATGAATATGATATATGAGGCATTATAATTATAAGTTTAGTGGCAATTATGGATTTATGAGCATCATGCTTCTAACTTCTTATTATTATATGTTTGAAGTTTTGAACTAATGATGAATGAACATTGAATATGTTACATTTATGAATCTATAATGTATATATAAATTTATAATGTAATAATATATCAATGTGTGTGTGTGTGTGTGTTTGAAAATATCTATTTATATACCTGAAGTACAAAAACCTGCCCAGAATCTTTTTTTGCCGAACCCACACACCCGAATCTATAGTAGAACCAAGAACGGTACCTTAGGTTAAAAGACATAAGTTCTTCGTCTATATGAAAATTGGCATTATCTAAAAATGATTGGCTTTTTAAAGAAGTGTGGAATGCTCCTAGAATGTCTTATCTCAATATGAAAGTACCATTGTACTTGGTTCCAAGAATTCTAACATTGGCAATCATGTTTGTGCTCTCCAAGAAGTTTGGGAGTTTCCAAGGATATTGGAAAGGACCCAAAAAGGGACATTATATTAAACCATTTTTATTTGAGTTTGTGGAATTAAACTGTCTTGTCAATCAAGTTGTCTATTTAGATTTTGACAAACTTCTTCGTGAAGCTCACCACACAACTCTTCTACATTTATGTAATTCTAACATTTTTCTTTTTCAATTTCCAATATAATTGTTTGACTCGATGATCTCTTTTGTATGCTCTGTGTTTGTGTTCAATAAGCAATAATCAATTGTTAAATTTTTTTGTGTTCCAACTTAATTCCTGCTTTTGACATCGAGGAAAAATTACCATCAGCTTTTCATAGTCACCATCATCTTTTTGATTATATGCAAGTGATGACTTTAATTCTTGGCTGGTTTATTTGTTGAATCAGGGGGTGGTGGCGGGTCTTTTGGTTCAAAACACTCTCAAGTACTTGCTACATTTCGGTCAAGTTTCCAAGTACTTGGTAAAGCTATGTGGTACCATCATTCTTTGGCTTTTGAATTATATTTTGTTTTATATGTTTCATGCACTTTGGTAAAGCTATTTAGTGTCATCAGATTGATCTTTGTCTTTACAATTAATTTATATATTTTATCCACTTTTTTCTAGATAATTTCAATAAAAAATAAAGAGATGCAATGCAATGGTGTGATTGATAATATACTCAATCATTTAAAGTGTACGGATTAGTGTCTAAATCCATTATTTTTCAACATATTCTGTGGTATCTATGTTTAAGGTTAAACATCGATACTGTAGGTTTGCTACTTAAGAAATGATATAATGTGTTTTTCTTTGACGTATTTTAATAATTTGGGGGTAACTAATATAATTTCTTTCTTTCTTTGACTTGGCCTACATTTTTCATTTGCTATATATTATGCCACATTTTCTGTGGTGCATTCTTATACTCTTGGAATAAATTGTGAAAATTTATCATATATTATTTTAAATATTAATTATAATGAAAAAATTTCACTCAAATAGATTAATATTGTACACTGTTTCCATAGCATGTATTTGTTACTATATTCATCCTAAATAAGATCTTTCTGGATGCGTTATTGATATTCATTTGCTTTCAAATCTCTCTTCTGGGGCATATCTGTATATCAATGTCAATCTTGCTAGCAAATATTTTCTTTTGAGGTTATGAACTAATTTTGAAAAGTAGTTTCTGCAATTATTGTGTTGATAAATATAAACAAGTTACATAAGTTACATTTTACTTTTTGTCAAATGAATATATATTAGAATATTTTTCAGTCAATGTTTCTGAGAATTCTTTGAAGATCTTTACCTATCTCACTTGTCTCATTTTTCTCTTTCAACAATTCAAATTATGTTCTTTTTTTCTAAAATGACCTATATTTACTTTAAAAAAAAAATGGTCTATGTTTGTTCTTAATTAATTTCCATTACACAAATGATCTTGGGCATGTCACGAGTATGGTATAGCTAGTCTAGTCATCTAGATATGTTATCAGCAGAATTAAATTGGCAACCAAACAAGTCAAGAACTTTAGTGATCTAGCAACTCTGATCATATGAGCAGTTATGCCCAGGTTATGTGTACAGTTCAGTGGTCAAATTTGTGAAGATTATTCACTACGGAGTTCAGTACAACCAACTTAAAGGAGTTTTAAGATGAGTTTTTGGAAAAACTCAAGAACTTAAAAATAGTTTAAATTTAATTAAAAATGTATTTTTTTTCCAAAATTCTATGAGAAAATGCATCCAATGTGTTAATTAATGGGAAAACAAAAGAAAAAAGGCAAGTCTAGATATATATAAACGCAAAGTGGGTACAAAATCGCATTCTCATGTGGAAAGCTAATGGCTGGAAGCAGAATAGTAAACAATTTCTACAAAACTGGAAGGAAATACATCATTACAAATCACAATTACATCTTCCTCTTCCCAACTCTATGAGCAAATAAGGGAGAGGAACTAGAAGTAGAGGGCCTAGTTCTAGAAGTAGAACACTGCACTAAGCTTGAGTGTGACTGTGCCTCCTTGCTCGGTATCTCTGCTGATGTGTGTAGCTCACTCTCCATCCTGGATGTATCTTCTCCTAGCACTGCCAATGACTCCTCGTCTGACTCCTCATCATCCTCCTCAATGTCGTCCAATGTGAAACCAAATCCTGCCCCGTCCTCCTCCATAGCCTGCCTCTCCAAATTAGCGATGTCATCCTCTGTAAACAATGGAGGCTGCTCCCGTGCCGTCCAATCAGAGTAAGGATCTATATCGTCCAAATCAATTGAACCAACTGGTGCTTCCTGTGCCCTTTTCAAGCACAACTTAAGATTGTATTGCACATAGACAAGGTCATTGAGGTGTTTTTTGGCTAACTTGTTTCTCTTCTTTGTGTGGATGGACTCAAATAAGCTCCAATTGTGCTCACAATGGGATGAGCTACAAGGCTAGCATAAGATTTTGAGAGCAAATTTCTTTAGATGTGAGGTATTTCCACCCCAACTTTGCCACCAAGCATCTGCAAATTAAAGTATTGAGAGGTTAGAAAGAAAAGAGACAAGTGAAACATAATTTATCAAATGGCATAATTGCAAATGTTTTACTTTTACTTGGGGTTTGAGTGCCTCTTGGTCTCTTTGCCAACTCTGAAGAGAATAATTTACCCTTTGATTCCACATAGATTTGTTGTTCGGTCACAACCAGGGAAAACTTTAAGAAACCCCCTCCCTAGAGAAGGTGTAAAATCCTCGCAAATCCTACATTATTTTGGGTGGAAAAAAATAATATTGTTGGTGAATTTTTTTAATTTGAAAGTAAAAAATATTTATTTAACTGGCGATTTTTTTTTCAATTGTATGAAAACTCTATAAAATCCTGGCAAATCTTTCATTGTTGAAGAAAATTGCATGAAAAATATTTATTTAACTGGCAATTTTTTTCCAATTGTATGAAAATTCTATAAAATCCTGGCAAATATTTCATTGTTGAAGAAAATCGCAGCTAGAAGTACACATACCTAGCAACCATCATTTCACCATTATTGTTATATGGATCCTAATTAATTATCAGACTTGAAGGTTAAATTTTCCCCACTTTTATCGCTGCAATTTCCTTCCAAATTATTGAATGCAGGTTTTGGGGCAGCACCTCCGAAAGCTCAAACGACTTTTAATATTTAATATCATCTGACATATAGTAAACCTATTTTTTATAACCGTTGGATGATCCTTAATCAATGACATAAATCCTATTTCGGGGCAAACATGACTATGATGCCATTTATGAGTGACCTGGACGATTACTTATATATCTCACAATAGCATATTGACTATATGAGGGACCGATGACTTGATGATCGGTTGAAGCCATCCATCATCTTGTAATCACCTTCATAATATGCATTTCATTCAGATAGTGATCATGCTGCGTTCACATACTTTACATAAATACATCCATCACCTTGCATACATACATCCATGATAGATCATACTATCATACACATATGTATACAAGTCGATGTCATATCTACATTTCCGCCTTGCCATACATATCACATTATCATGTCGATTTCTTAGTCACATCCTCATACTGCATATTGTTACTTACCCTTGCCTTTGCGTAATTGCATCACAATCACATTTACCATATTATTACATAAATCGTGCCACAACTGCCTTTATCATGTTATTATGTAAATCACATTATACTTGCGATTATCATTACTCAATATAGCATTATGGCATGATTACTATGATAATCAGTTAAACAAATTGATTACCATAATAATCATCTCATGATTATTATGGTAACAATTTAGTAAAGAAAGGCGTCTCTTCACACACACCTCTTCCTTTCTCATTGCACATATATTATGATGATCATATCATTCGATCAAGGCAGGATTTGGAGAAACTTATTTATTTGTATCCTTTAAGGATCGCTTTGTTATAGAGCATATTGCCTTTGGCATCCATTTGGTGCAAGCAAATAAAGTTACAGTCAGAAACAACATCCTCATCAGAGCATATTGTTATTGTCATATCAGACAGCCTATAGCATTATTCAGCGCATACATCGAAACATAGATCAGAGATGGCCTGCATAATTTATATATTCTTAATCTCATATCAGATATAGCAAGCAGTACAAGGTATTGAGATTTCTGTCAATCATTGCATGTAATTCCTGAATGTTATTGTAATCTTGATTGTTACACAATCATTATTAATTTGTATATAAACTATATTGTGTATGCATTTGGAATTAAATAGCGTATGCATTTGGAATTAAGCCTCAAATAGAAGAATCATTAAGAAATTGTCTTTAATACATAAGAATTTTGAAGAATTCAGAAGTGTCTCATATCGTAGAAAAAGAGGACATTACACCTTATAGGCTGATGAAGTTCTCTTTGATGCAAAACAAAATCCCAAAATTTCCAAATCTCTGCCATAATATTATATTGGGATGAGTATTGAAAAATTAAGGCAATAATATGGACACCTCCTGAAGAAGATCAAATTGACCATAATGAGGATCAAACACTATTAGAAGGCAAAGATAAAAAATTTCTAGTCTCGACATTCAGCGGATTCCGCCCATTGCCGAGACTGATAATCCTCGACTTTTCAAAAATCCCGCCCAAGGGATGATATGAGGTGCGCTTAAGGTTGAAGGCCAATAGGAGTTGAAGGAAAATAAAAAATGATAAAGGGAAAATCGATTTTATTCAAAGAACCTCTACGAGTTCTGACTCTGACAAACACTAAATTGTTACCATTTTGATGTTTGACATTTTGTCAAACACTTTGCATGAAATCTCTATCTTGCTGGCTTTTATTTTCAGATTGTTTTTGCTTGCTTGGAATGGCCCCAAATGAAGTTTAAATACTTGTAAGTGATCGCTAAGATATCTAGGAAAAGAACTAAAATGCAAATGCAGTCCCTTTTGTCTTTTTGAATGCATACATATGATTTCTACATGAAAAATGTGCACCTACCGCCAATGGACATTTTCACAAACACTTGACATGCAATCTAATAAGCTGATCATGAGCAGTTAAGATATGACATTACATCAAATATTTGGTGTACATTCTTATTCCTTCACATCTAATCAAACAATTTACAATGACGAATACTATGCACTTGAATTTTAATTTATAAACTAATGTAAGGAAACCTGTGACTGATTTGCAAGCACTGTAACTTCTCCTAGTTGTAATTGCAGCCACTGGAACTTATCATAGTTTGATGCTGAAGCTTGGAATTAATAAGGAGAAGCACTCTTGTTTCAAAAACATGCCCAATGACTGTCTAATGCTGCCCAGAATTCAAATGCAGACCTTAATATTATTGGCCTCTACCTCCAGATGAAAAGTGGCTGCCAAAACCCTCAAACGCTGACCTCTAAGGCAGCGATCTCTGCACAAAACAACCCCTCTGCCCTGTATAATGCTTCTGGTATCATATTGAGCTGCCAACTACATTGTTCGCAGGGTTTATAATCTGCTTCTCAAGTCTGATTGAAACTAACAACAAACTTATAAAATCCTTGCAAGTTCTTTTACTCATGACCCCTAAATAGAGCCATCGCCGGCTGACACAAATCGTTGGATGTTTCACCAATTCTAAGTTCACTATCTTGACAGAATTCACAATTCCATCAGATAAAAATATTTGAAAACCCTTGACTCTCAGCCCTTCACAATTTCACCAAAACCAAATACCAATGCAACAAGAATGAATCTATTTCTCTTCTTTCATGATATTTATATTTCCATAAGTCCATTCGATCAGAGGCTTCAAGATCACGCCTCACATAACTTAAAGCTTGACTTAGCTTTTGTAATATGAAAATAATAAACAATTATTTCCCTCCATAACTTAGGCATATTAAATGCACTTTTAAAATAAGCATTAATTCACTTGGTACTTTATAATAGCTCATATAGTTATTAATTTAATAGATTCAAATAATAACATCATTTGAATTAATAGCTTAATAGTCCTTCCGAAAGTACCACACCAAATGCAATAATTTTATTGACAAAGATTATCACCCAAGTGCCCTTCTAAAAGTAGTAACTAACCAATACCGACTTACTATAAATAGTAAGCCCCTCAAACTTAGCCAACTAACAAATGAGTCAATCACTATGCATACCATAAGTTCGGGTGCCCCAGTCAAAAATAGCTCTGACCATAATTTGACTTAATATAAATAGTAAGTCCCAAACTAGAAACACCGTCAATGTCACCACAACTCCATACCACTAGCAAACTGTCTAGGTGCCCTGCTAAAGATAGAAACTCTGTCTTACCCAAAATAGACACTTAGTATAAATAATAAGTGCGCCGATCTGACTCAAACGAAGAGCAATCTTGAACATCCCTGACCTCTGGAGTGGGAAATGGCCTCCAACTCTGCTAACTGGACCCTCTGAACAATTCCATTAGCCTACAAGGGCCGGGAAATAGGCTAATCCTTTGAGAGTTGACACTCACAAAAAAGGGGACATTACAAAAATGATATAAGGCTGATTCATTCAAGGCGACATGAGCATTATGATTGTTAATTTGATAATCTAAAATTAAATGTTGGTTAAATAAACAAGTCGGCCTCTTTGAAGAGATTCAAATATTTAAGAAGAATTAAATTGATTCGTCAAACAATAGGCATATCGGCCTCAACCCAAATGACACAACCTTTCACCCCAAGCTGCCTATATAAAGGAGGAAAGTTCATTTCATCTTGAATTGTATAAATTCTCTCTCACCAAGAGTAGATCGAGCTAATTATAAGGGGTGGCGATTTTATTGATTAAAAGGGCGATTTTGAGGGAATTTCGAAAGATAAATTCACTGATTTTGTACAAAATCAGAATTTGAAGATTACAAAGAAGGAAATCTGGGTTAAAAAACAAAGAAAAATCAGAACCAAAGTGAGCAAGAGGAAGAAATCTGGGCAGAAACTAAAAATCAGACCTTAGGAAAACAAAATTCTTGATGAAATTGTTTTAGTAGAAGAAAAGTTGATCTAGATGCAATTTTATATCATGTAAGCTTTTGGATTTCCTTCATGTCGTTTATGCTTATCATTTTGTGAGCTTGAGAAAAATTTTCTTTTGTTTTTGCAAGGTAACTATGAAGGAGGGAGGGTCGAATCAAGATTCACTCATTGAAGTAATTTAGAAGATTAGAACATGGATGGTATGCAAACCCTCAATCATCACGGCAACAAAAATGTGTGCTACAAGAATAAGTTTGAGGATTCAAGACAAGCAAGATAGTTCGAGAATGAAAGCTAAAGTGAAGATCCCAATCCAAGATCAAGATCAAGATCAAGACCAAGATCAAGATCAAGATGGAGTTTAAAAACAAAGAACAAAGAGAAAGAACGAACTCGCAAGCCTACAAATTATCACCAACCTGAATTTCGTTTGGAAATCGAAGTCCACATTGAAATATCCAGCTACATGAAAGACTTCATCACTTCAAGATGATCATCGCCAAGAAAATCAAGATTTCCAAAACCAACAAGTGCAATGAGAAGATTTCCAAATGAAAGAAGGAGATGGTTTTAGAAGATGGAGTAATTTCGTAATATGCTGTCACAATTGAAGATTTGATAATCGTGAGTATCAAGGGATATTTTCTCATCACCAAAGAATTTGTCAAGTCTATAAGGCAAGCGTGTTGTGGTGGCGCCCACTCATCTTCAACCAATCAGAGGGCTCCAATTACGTGTGTTCAAGCACATTCAATCATATTATGCTAAATGTACCCATGGAAGGCATTTAGTGCCTCTACTTTATCTATTTTCTTATTGGCTCTCAAAGGCATGGTAATTTTCGTATTGGCCCACAAGGTGGTGCCTTCATGGAATTCGATGAGCATTTAATGATTGTTGCAGTTAGGTAGACCGGGGTAGTGTTGGCATAATCTTGGCCCTTGATCTTGAATCGATGTTGGCCCTTCATTGTAATTGAACAATAGCTATAAAAGGCCAAGGCCTTCTCATTTGTAACTAATTATCTTTAGAGTAGAGTAGGAGGAGACTTGTTGAAATTGTTGCCATAATGATACCAAAGTAATTGTTGACTCATTATTGGTCTTCATGGTGAATTATTTGTGTTGCTTTGGAGTATTGCATGGTTTCTACATTTCCTCATTTAGGATTTTATTTCATGTTAAGTAGACATAGATGAATGAAAGATATTGTTGAATGGTTATTAATGGTGGAGCTAGTGTCCATACCTTTTGGTACTTGTTGATTGTAAGTAATAGTGAAAGGTTAGTCTGGGCCTAAATTGCAAGTGTTTAACTTCTATTGGAAATGTTCATTTAGATTGCGCCTTCATAGGGTATTGGAATGAGTATTGACAATGTGAAAGCTGTTATGGCATACTTACAAGCTAGCACCCTCCTATGCGTAGTTGACACAACGAAGCAAGGACTATTAGAGGCTCACCCCATCATCAACATTGTCTTACACTCTTAGAGTTGGGATTTCCAAACCCTCTCCCTTTGTAGTTTACTTTGTTTGGTTGGAAGTGATTGAAGAAGTTGAATTAGTTGATATCTATTGAATGAACAATGTAAGTCCCTTTGTGATAACCAACATATCACATCATAAAACTAAAAGTCCTCGATAAGAAGGAACCTTGGGGTTGTCTCATTTGATCACATAATTCATGTACATTGCTTAGCATATGAGCATCCTTATTCAAGATAGAGTTGGAGATTTGGTGTTTCTTCTCGAAATATTAAGTCTTCCATTCTGCATGTTGTAGTGGAACAAAAATCACATCAACACACCATCCAACTTTATTTCCTCCCACCTCGATGCTTTTGAAATCCATTAAAGCCTTGTAATATTAGTGCTTGCTTCCATTATGTTTTTACACCATCTAAACTATTTTAATATTAATAAACAAATAACACACCCCCTAAAAATGTCTAATTGGGTTGAAGGGCCAAGTAAAATTTGAAGACTTGACCAAAAATCAACTTCTTAGCCATGGTATACACTTCAGTTTCGTGTTGCTAATAACCTTGAAACAATTAAATCGAAACATCATTTATAGTGTTATTAATAATTATATGTTTCACAACGCCAACGACATAAACTTTAATTATCCTTAATGTATTGATAGTTAGACTCATTTCTCTCCCTTTTGGTTTTTCTCATTTCTCATTTTGATTCATTGTCAATTGTGTTCATTGGAGATGCTTCTACTACCAATTTGACCATGGGAGGAGATATATCAAAAGTTGACTCCTTGTCCTATGTGGACATCAAACAAAATCAAGAGCTATGGGTTACTTTTACTAAGCAAGACTTGTTTTGATTCTATGTGTGGGTTCAATCTCACCATCTCTATTCAATGTGCATAGAGAAAGAGCATGAGCAAGGTGAAAATTAGCAATGTGGAGTTTAAAGTCACTAAGGCCCTGTTTGGTTGCGGGAATTAGAAAATGCTGAATTTGATCAAATGTTGGAAATGGTCAAATCATGGATTTGATATTCTGATCTTTCATTTTCAGAATATAATTTGGACCATTGGTTGACCCGGAATATGAGCAAGAAGATGCATTTCCTCCATTTGGTTCCACATTTTGAAACTGGAATTGGAATTTGAGTGTTGGCCACTATGCAGGAAGGTGTGGATCCAGAGCAATTGAGGTTTGAAATGAGGTCAGTCACATGAGATTCCATGTTCGAGATTGAGAGAAAGAAGGCATCCAGAAGGAAGTACAACAAATTGATAGCTGCAAGACCTGCAAGCAGCCAGTAAAAGTAATCCAGTTTGTACTTATTTATGTTATGACCAAGTCAGCTCTCTCTATTCTGTCCGCTAGTATTATTATGTAAATGCTGACCAGAAAGCTGCTCACATAATTGTCGATCCCCATGTTAAGGAAAAAAAGTGCACCCGCCACACTGATGTTTTTCGGGAACTGACTACAAAAACTCGATTGCCTCTGCCAATCCGGCCATGGAATACTGCACAACCAAAAAGAAGGCCAACAATGAAATCACAGCCTTGGGCTTATCCATAAATCCGTGGCTCAATGCCACATTCCCCCGCTTTGTCTCAAATACTGCCGCCAATGCCATGGATAAGATGCACATGCATAATCCCATCCCGATTCTCTGCAACAGGGTTATCCTGTAACTACCCTTGCTCATTCGTCTCGTGAATGGGATGATAACTCTGTCATAGAATGGTAAGAATAAAGTGAGCACTAGCATTGTGAAGATTCCAAATGAACCCGCAGGGACTTTGAAGGTCTTGCCCAGGTGCCTGTCCATTGTTTGTGCTTGCAATACAGAGAATGTGTTGAGCTGAGCGAAGCAGAGGAATATGTTTATTCCAGATAGCCAAATGGATGCTATTCTTATCACCGACTTTATCTCTTCCACTTGCTGAAGGCTGCACAGTTTCCATGGATCTATCGCTGATCCGTCTGATTTCAAGTCTTGTTCTGTTCTTAATGTTGCTTTGTTTAGAAACCTGAATATCACAATAGATGCGCTCCGTTAGGCATGGATCGGATCGCACAAAGACTCAAGCCTCAGTGATCAAGGCTGCCAATGCAGTAGCCGTTGGAATTTTATGCCACGGTCTGTTGTTCGTCGCCTGCACAAACACTTTCCAAAGGTTGGGGAAAATGATGCGAATGTTTTAAATTTGTTTGCACGCGGACCCGAAATGGTTTCAAAATGAGGATTGAAAAAATGGGAATTCAGCCCTCAAATTCCAATTCCACCTTTTCAAGAGGAAGATGTATATGCTGATTTTGGGTCAAAATGAGCATATACATCTCCCTCTTCCAATTTCTTTTTACACTACCAAACTGAGGATTTGACAAATTCGGAATTAGTTTATGCCAATTCCAAGTCAATTCCCACAACCAAAAGGGGCCTAAAAGGCTTATTTGTGCCAAAGCCCTATGCACTGATGGTTTGAAGATGAGATGGATGGGAAAGAGCAAAGAGGACTTCATCAATTCATTCCTCATCGCACAGGTGATGAAAAACTTACTAAACAACAAAATGGGTTCAAGGAAAAGGATCCGCCCCCATTGTTTGTACTTAATCAAGTAATTTTACTCTTGAAGGGAAGTTTCAATGCATTTATACTTATCCCTTTTGTTTTTTTTTTCTACCTTTGAGATAAGATTCCTAAAGCCTTGAAACTCTAACACTAATTTTGCCTTGCAAGAAAGCCATTTACAAGGAAGAGCAAATGTTAAATAGTGTTGGAGTTTTTTGGTTTGTTTTGAGTAAAAGTCCTCTTTCAAGCTCTTATGATTTTGATGATTTTATTGTGTTGGTATGAGGAAACAAACTAGGGGTTTATGTTTGTGTGTAAAATGGTTCAATTTTTTTTGTCTGTTACAAGGGGATGCATTTCCTATCTCCAGTGGGTCTCATTTTCGTCCACAAAGTGTTTTAGGGACAGTGGGACAAAAAGGGGACGTCACCCAGTTGTCCTTAGTTTCAAAAAATTGTAGGAAATGGTAGGAAACATCCCTTGACATTTGGGGATGGCTGGCCGTCCTCGAAATGCCTAGGGGATGCCCAAAACGTCAGCGATCCGTCCTTGAAATGAAAAAGTCTCTTGCACATTTGGATGATTTTTGGCTTAAAATTTTTTTTTTTTTGAAATTCTATTTTCCAAACTGGCAATGTGGAGGGGGGGCCCTACAAAGTTCGTGTTTGTAGACGATAAAATTCAAATGGAAGTGCAACTAGGTTTGGTCAGACTCTCATTGGATGATCCACTTCTGCTAGAGGGAGATAGTGACTTTGATGATTCTAAGCCTCTGGATATTGATAGCTTAATTGAGGCTTAGTTTCATATGTTGTGCCTGTAGCTTGTTATATTTTGATGTTTGAGACTTCTGGATACATGTTTAAGACAATTTGATTTGGATATTTATATTGATAGACCATGGTTTTGATGTTTGAGACTATTGTTGTAATGCTGTTATACTGATTTAGACTACTTCTATTATTATTGATGTTATATTATTGTTGTAACTTGTGAAATGGCAGTTTATTTGCATATTGTCTGCTTATCAATTATTGACATATCTCTTTATCTTTCCCTCTCTCTATCTCTAATATCTTAATATATTTTGAAAATTTCACATACATATATTTTGAAGTATATTGTCATCCCCTGCTGTCCCCTGTTTTTAGCTCTTTAGGAAACATCCCGGAAATGTGTCCCCTGTCGTCCCCCCGTCCAAATCCCCGAAACGTCGTGGAACATAGGTTTTTGTTTTTGATGGTTTTAAGTATTGGCATGTAAAAAGAGTGGCTGCAAAAAGATCTGGTATGTGGGGAAATTAATTTTTAAGATATTTTCTGTGGATCCCATTGTGGATGTTAAAGAGGTACTTTATTACTCCCCCAAGAAGGATAGTGTTAAAGTTTGGAATTGCTGCAAATGTAATAGCACTCTAAATTTTCTGTGTTTTTCAAATGCATCGATCTCTCTTGCATTTATATTAAGGATGAGGCAAGGAGAGACATGTCCCTTCATGGGGCATGTCTATTCATTATTATGTGATTAATATAATGACAATTAATTATGTAACTATATATATATATATATGTAATATCTTTGAATCATTATTATATTAATTTCACCTAATGGTATTTTAGATATATATCTATATATATTATATCTCACATAATAATATATATATATAGATTTTCAATAGTCTCATTGGATTTATCCGGCAAAAGCTACAAAACATCAACACTCCCTCTTAGCTAGGGAGGATAAACACAGGATATGATATTACCTCAGCGTAATATCAAGAATGGCATGTTTAAGAATATCTTTGATCAGAAGATATTCACCATTAGATATCATCTCATGATATCAAGAGTAATGGACTAAAATATGAAGCCGCATGATATTCACCAAGTACTCAAAATGTCCATAAGGTATGTGCACACGTATCCTCAATGATACTTACCATAGGAACATTATATTCATGGTCTGTTTAAGGAAATTAATCCACAATGCAAGATATAATCTATCATGATCTGCTTAGACATCAACCATATGATATCCATCACGATAGAAGGTTTGTAAGATCATCACCTTAATATGGTAACCACAAAGTTATGTAGTAACTCACATGACATCCACCATGCCTTAGTGCAGAGGGTGGAAATAAGGGATTTCACCTTGAACTTCTCTCACAGAGAAGAACTCATTGAGCAAATATCAATCTGTTGATCTTTTCATCCAAGATTGCTTATGATAAACTGTCAAACTCCCTCTGAATCTGATATCAATCTTCTGAGCTCCTTGTCCAAAGTTACCTCTGAAGTGTCAGACTCCCTCTGAATCTGATATCAATCTTCTTTTTCCTGCAAGAGCATTCCCGAAAAAGACCAAGGCAAATAGCTCTTATAGTATGTATAGAAAATACAAATAAAAGAGAGACTGCAATTAGTAGATAAATGCAATACTCAAGGATAACAAATAGTTATCTGCGCATCAACTGTTAATTTTGTAGCCTTTACGGCTAAGATCAATCAAACACTTGAGACTAATGATGAATATTAGTGCGATTTTATAATAATAAGGATATTATTATAAATGCAAATATATATATGTATTAGCAATTAAATTGAGGGCCCAAGGTAGGCCAGGTCGGCTCTCTTGGAGGAGGGTGTAAATTGTTATTGTCACAAATATATATTGATGTGATTCTTGGAGAGGAGACACCAAACACATAATGTGCCTTCCTCCCCTCAAGAATTGGTCATCTCTGCATATTCAAGAGCAGCAAAAGAAAGAGCGAATGGGAGTAATGTATCAAGGTAGCGAATCAATCTGCCTGCAGTGCGATCTTAGTTTAAGGCATGAGCAATCCAAAAGCTAAGTGCTGCGAACTTGGTAAGCAGCGAACTAAGCAGAAGGAGCTGCGATATATATCCTTACTTGCAATCTTAAAGGCTGAGACTTATTGCAATTATCGCTACGTCTTATAAGTCCTATTGGATTCAACAATATACATTTTGAGGTATGAGTTGGTGATAGCAATCAAAGTTAACAAGAATTCTGAGCATTGTGGCATCTAGGAAGGATGACAATTGAAGATCAGCGATTAGAGGATTTGTTTCGTGGATCGGGGATCCTCAGCAAACATTGAGTAACAAAGGCATCATTTTTGGGTACTATCTTTCCTCCCTTGTGATCTCTTATATTATATCCCGTGCCTAGTTTTGTTAGAACCTTGGGACAATCTGAAATATAATATCATGGTATTAGAGCGTTGGTAGAATAAAAGATCTAATTTCAGATTTAGGAATCTCAGTCTAACTCTTTCAAAACTAGGGAACTTCATGGCAACCGGGATTTGGTCTGAAAAGTGTAATAAGGGTTTTGATTGGTTGCCTTCTATGGGAAACTTATTAGTTATCATTGGCTGGGAAGACATGGGTAGAACTCAAGGTTCTTGCATATTTTAAATTTTAAATAGTCTTTCCTTATTGATCTAGAGGGAGTAGATCATAGTTGGTTAGTATCATAGCTGATACCTTGCATATCTAATTGATCATATGCTATTAGTACAACTAAATGGGATGCATATTGTTTGGCATATGATGTATGGGAACATTAACTATTTCACATTGGTATACACATACTAGTTTTATGCATCTACATTAGCATTATTAATGTGTGGGAAGTACACTTGGCATATCAATCCTACAACATTGATTCATTGGTTACCTTGGCATGTATGTGTGGAATTATCTGTAGAGAATATGATTCTTCGTTAATAGCTGATTGGATCAACTATTTGGAATGTTTGCTTAGCTGATTGACAACATACCTTGCCCAGGCATAAGTTATCTTTTACAAAGGGACATTCACTGCAGATTCTTAGCCTTTTGATGTATAGGAACATACATTGGCTTTATATAACTCTAGGTGCATATTGGCATATGTTTTACATTGGTTGTCTTCTATTTATTGGTTGACCTCCTAGTACATATTATCTTCTCTTAAGGCATATTTTCAGATTGCCCTTCAGTTATTGGTTAGATTCAAGAAACATACCTTGAGAGAGAGTTTTGATCATGTTAGAGGGGACAAGATAGGATTATCCAGAAGGAGTAGGTCATCTTGAGTAACTTATACCTTGGTATGACTTAATTATGGGTACGAGGTTTAAGAGGGAGTTCATTTATGGGCTCACTTAATTTTGGTGATGAACCCCTTCCTTATGTCATGCTGATTACTTGCTATGGAAGCCTATTTTGCATTAACATATTTTTGTTTTGTATGCATGGAGGCACACTTTACCTTAGTATATGTTTTACTAATGTATGGGGTCATACACAACTGATTAGCAGCATATTTTTTGCTATGCATGAGGAGCATACATTACATTGTGAATAGGTACACTATGATACATGTTATACCTTACACTGTTATTGGAAAATACACAGCTGATTGTTAGTATAACTGATTCACTATTTTCTTTATTGATGCATGAGTATACATTATTAGTTAATGAATGTTGGAACACACTTACATTGGCACATGTGTTTTATTGACATATTTTTTGGAACATACATTATGATACTTAGAGATAATGTTGTTGTTTGCATGGGAGCATACAATATATGGACACATGTTATCCTTTATATATGCTCTGCTATTGATCATATATATGTATGGATACACTTCTTTATAGAGGGAACTATTGCATCTTACTGTGATCACCTTACACCTAGTTATATGTTGGACAAACTTGGTTACTCTTATGCTTATGAATTATGCTTGTTCTATGAGAGAACTGCATTTGGATATTGGTTATTACATTTGGCTACTTAATATGATTGTATGGAGCATGTATGTATGAAGCATACTTTAGTGGCTTATTGTGTATGTATGGATCATACTTTCTTTTATAGCTGAGTCTATATTTACTGATTAAAGCTGAGACTATATTACATGTGGTTCTTGTTGTGAGGTCTTCACAACACCGCGCCATCATAGATGGGGACCCCCTCCCTTTGTATTATCTTACTACTGTTGGTGTGAGTGGGCTTGATATTGGTCGTAGATTTCCAAAATTTTGACTCTCCAAGCCAGCACTTCAATCCAGATTTCGAACCAAACCTACAGGGCAAATCAAGTGGAATTAATTGACTTTCAGACTCCTTTTATTTGGGGTGGTTTGCATTTAGTTGGGACTTTCCCCAATTGGCATAGGTTAGCTCCTTAGGACATGATCACAGCCCCCTTAATTATTGAAGTCTGTGCAATTAAAATGATTTCTGGCTCCAAATTCGAATTAGTGGCAGGGCCTATACTCGGCATCCGCCTTTAGACATTAGATCTGGCCTTAAGTATATAGCGTGCTGCATTGAGAATTGGCTGGGGGCCCTCCTTGATGAAACGTGTGGACAAATGGGCACTTAGGCGAAAATCTGGGCATAAAATCATGACAAAATAGGCCCTAAATCAGGGAATCAGCTCTATTCAGAATTAATTTAGCCCCAGCCATGTAACGTATGGCCCTTAATTGGCAATTAGGGCCTGTCCCAATATGAAATGTGGGGGCTAAAGGTCCCAAATTGCATTGAAATTTGAAATAAGTCGCTCCCAATTTCATCTTAATATAAAATTGAATTCAAATTCAATCCTTTAGCCAGGTCGGCCCTGTAATTGGGGGTCAAAATCGGGTATATAATGGAGGCCTCCCCTCACTCTTTCCTCATCCTTTCATTGTTGTTTTGGCAGGCCATTGAGGAACGGGAAGTAGAGGGTTGGAGGAGCGAAATTCCTCAAGGCAGGGCAGCGAATTTGCCAAGCAGCAGTGCTGCGAATTTGCTTTGGAGTGCTGCGAATTTGGGGAAAGAAAGTTTGATGGGGTTGCTATTTTAGAGCCTACGAATTTGATTGAAGGACCTGCTCTTTGTGCCCTAGCTTGCGAAATTTATCTAGGGACAAAAATTTGGAGGTGCCCTAGTTGTTTGGAAGGACAGACCTGCGAAAATCAGGGGGCAGGTTACTGTTTTGGGATTCAAAAATCATTCAAAGAGACTGCTGTTTGGAAGGGCAGACTTGCCAAAGAGAAAAAATCATCGAGGGGGTTTCAGATTTGTTCATGGTCAGCGAATTTGGTGGTGGGGGCGTCAAATCTGGTCTTGTCAGCGAAATTTGAGGTATTTCTTTGGATAAAGTTTGTTGGTTATAAAGGAAGATTTTCAATTTTGAGTAAAGGCTGGTTAATAAAGCAAATTTCTTTCTTGTTCTTATTTCGTTCTTTCTTCCATTTCTTGCTTGCACCATCCATCCATCACTTCATCATTTCATCTAGGGCTTGAAGTTGGGAGATATAAGTGTAGTTTCCATCTAGGATTGGAGAAAGGCAGAAATAAGTGGTAGTCCCACCCCTAGGAACAAAATTGGGAGATATAAGTGTAGTCCATCTCATAAGTTTTCGAAGAGGCAGAAATAAGTGGTAGTCCCATCCCTAGGTGAAGAGGCAGAGATAAGTGTAGTGTGATAGGAATTGAAGAGGCAAAAATAAGTGGTAGTTCCATCCCTAGGATTGGAGGGGCAGAGATAAGTGTAGTCCCATCTCACTGTAGAAAGAAGGGGCAGAAATAAGGGTTAGGATGGCGCATGCTAGTGCAAGCAAGAACCCAAGGGGAATGTATACCTAGAAAGACAAGGAAGACATGATACCCAAGACCACCTTCTTCTCAAAATTGAAGCGAGTGGGTGACACCAACATTGGTACAGTGGACATGACACAGTTGAGAGATAGGTTGAAGGAAGGCCACTCCTCCATGGCAAGGAAGATCTACAAGTGTGGAAATGTGCAAGCTGCTGCCTTCCCTCCTACCTTGCCTTGTCCGGAGTTGGTGATGGAGTGTGCATCTCGGCTAGATATTGTGACTAAGTCCATCATCTTTGGTGAAGGAAAGAGGGTGTTGTCTAACATCAGTAGGTAGGTGGTAGAGGAAGTGTTCAATATACCCAGCACAAGGGCATGATAGTGGTGTTGATGGATCAGGCGGCCAAGTTCTTTCAATATAATCAGGATGCCTACCTCGCTCTACTAAAGCAGAATTGGTTGCACAAAGGCAAGAAGGGAGTCACCAAGTCATCAAGGCTCACCAGGTCAGATTTCAAATCAGAGTATGGCGATCTTATTGTGCTTCTCAACCAAGTGATGGGCTTTGCTCAAGGTATGCAGTTTGAAACTTGGATGTACTATTTTATTGAAGGAATTGAAAATGGAAAAAGAAAGTTTGATTGGGCTAGAATTATAAGTGAAAATTTAGAGTTGCAATTAGGACAGTGCAAAATTAGAAACAATTCTACATGGGGTCCTACCTTTTCTATTTGATTGCAAGACTGTATGAACATCCTAGACTTAGGGCTTTAGGGGTGATTGGCAATGGGCCCAGACAATGCTTGGTGCATGAGTGCTATCCACAACTTCATTTGCACAACACCAAGGACTACAAGATATTTTATGATGCCTTTGCCATGAAGACAGTAAGGATATTGCAAGGGACACCCGCTAGGAGGCTCTCGCCGGAAGCAGAGACAAAAGTTAAGAAGTATGGGAGTTGGTTCATCCAGTTTTCGCAATTCACTTATATCAGAGTGGCTGGATGCACGGCTTGTCCCAAAAGGCTTCCAAGATACCCACCAGATAGGATAGTTTTGATGGAGTTGGCTAGGCAACTTGAGCAATATGACAAAATGATGAAGCTCAAAGGTGAGACAGGGGTTACCTTCTCACTCATGATAGGCAATGATAGTTGTCCCAATCCTGTCGCCTTTCCAGCAAGAGTTAGAACAATATCATCTAGGATGGTATAGGGCAAGGCAAGGATTCGATCCTAATGGTCTAATCAAGGCATCTCACGGGGATCCATTCAAGCATATTCCTACTATAGAGGATTTTTGGGCCAATGCACAGAATGAGTTTCATGTGAGGAAGTTGGCTTTCTCAAGGTTATCGATGGGCATGATGAGGGGCATCAGATGGAGAAGTCTTGATATTCCGGACCAACTGGAAAAGGATGAAGATGTGCTAAGGGAAGATTACAATACAGTAGAGGGAATAGAGTTGAGTCCAGTGGATTGGGGTGATCATCAGGATCCTTCCTTAGAGGCAGTAACAAGAACAGTTGATCTACACACTGAGTGGTGGTATAACAAAAAGTTGAGGCAATTACAAAGTAGGAAGGTATACCTTATCTATGAGAAGATGAAGGCAGAAGAGGAGATTCCAGCGGAGTCAGTTGGACAACAATGTGGGGGTAGTGGCCAACAGTTAACAGTTAAGAGCAAGAAGAGGAGTTTGGAGGTTGAGAAAGACAAAGAACATCAAGAGCCTCCAACAAAGAAACAGAGTACAATTCCATAAGGAGAGAGCATAATTGAGGCTAGGAACCAAGAAGTTAATACAAGTGAACAAAGGGCAGCGGTAGAGGGGAGCTCTAATTCAGGATCAAGTGCTTATAGTAACAGTACAGGGTACTCTCCTCTCTCAGAGAACCAAGTTAGGGATGATGTGACAGTTAGTGGTGAAGGAGATAAACTAATCGATGTTGAGGCTCTATCAGTTGAGGAAGGAAGCCAAGCACCTAAGGTCATTGGTGATGCTTTGCTAGTTGAACCAAATCTAGATTTGGGGAGATGCACTGCACCGCTATGGTTGAGACAGATGCTTATGCCAAGGGGCGAGGTTGTGGCCATTCGAACAGTTGAGGATATTCAAGGGTTAGTGGAAAAGGAAGATGATGCTAGACAGAAACAAATTGCAGGAACAGTGGCAAAGGTAATCAGGAGTGATGATGATGGTCATCGGAAGGTTCAGATTGCTATACCAAAGGTCAGCAAGGCAGTAGGTGAGATTGTGGCCCATGACTATTCGATAGTAGAGCATGACATGGGAAGAATCATAGATGACATGGAGTGTGAGGAGATTCAGGAAGGCATAGCTTCAATTAGAGAAAAGTTGAGGAAGGCGAATGAAAGGATTGTGAATTTGGAGACTGAAAACAAGTATTGGAGAGATAGCTATCACGGAGTGTGTCAACCTATCCAACAGTTGCATCAGGCAGCCCTTCCACAAAATAGTGGGAGCAATCTCGAAGAGATATCAGCTAAAGAGCAAGAAACCAAAAGTTGGATTAGTGATACAATTCAAGAAGGGCAAAGGTTCTTGCCTTCCTTTATCTCGACATTCAGGGCATTTTTGTCTCTTAGAGACAAATTCAGAGCATTTGAAGGGGAGTGGAAGGACTTCCTTCCAATTTGTGACTTAGTGATTCCCAGGTTATAAGTGGCCATAAAGCTATCAGAGGGATCCTTGGTGAGGGCCAAGTTGGTCAATGAAGGAGGAAAGAGTATTGCTGAGTCTTGGTAAGTTGCCTTGACTATCAGATCGAGGGCACTTGAAGTGATACGGGATGAGATTGCACAGTACAGTCCAAGCATCGACACTTCATTTCAAACATGCTGAGCGATGCAAGGTTGCACTTGATTTTGAAGATATCAAAGAGGAGAATATTAATGAGATAGAGTTTGAATTGAGATTGGATGAGTTGGGGAAGGTTTCCATCAGGAAGAAACAGTTGGGCATCCTTGCCTCTCTCAGGGCCCTTATCAAGTTTGCAAGGGATGATGAGGAGAGTGAGAAGACACTGCAAGCAGCAAAGAACATGATGAACACAACTGAGCTTAGAATGAGGCATATACCTTGCCCTCCCATGGAGGAAGTCAACAACATGCTAGTCAAGTTCATTGCCTTGGCCAAGAAGACGAAAGAAAAGGGTAGAATTGTATTAGAAGATCATTTGATGTAAGCCCAAGTGGCAAATTCTCCTTTCTTCTTGGGTAGGGTAGGTGTTTGATTCTGATTGGCTGCCATTTTGGTGCCTTCTCATTGGTTGCCACTTTTCCTTGTTTTTTCATTGGTCCATTGATGAGGTGGCATCTTCTCATTGGCCGATGAGGTGGCAACCTTGATTAGGGTTTCTGGGATTTAATCTGGATCATTGATTTTGCCTCTTAATCTCTACCTTTGGTTGTAATTTTGAGCCTCTATATAAGGCCATGTACTCTCATTTGTAAAGGGTTGAAGAAAATTGTTGCTTATATAATACCAAAATTGCTTCTCTTGTCATTGTTGTGTCTTGCATGGTGATTAAGAACACTTGGTGTTATTGCATGGTTTCTACTTCCAATTGTTAAAGTTAGATTTCATTGAGTTGTTAAAGTAAATTTCATTTCAAGAAAGTGTTAAAGTAAGAATAGAAGTAGATGGCTAGTTGTATGGTGATATTGGTAAATGTTTGATAGGGATCTATATACTAGGCCACTAGCATCTTAGCGGCTTGTTAAGGAGCCTTGTGTGGTAATCTAGTCTCATTCCCCTTGAATCATTGCATCTATGGAGGTAGTGCCATTGGCAAGCTTTCATTAGGTTGATCCCCGTCCATTTGCCAATCTTTCCATTCTATTGGAGTAGCAGTAAAGCAACAAGTAGTTTAGTAGTTAGAGTTTTGAAGAGCAAAGTTGGAAGTGATATAAATTTGAGTATACATTGCAAAACTAGATCCCATCGTCATCATAACGAGAATTTGACATCCTTGAGTAAACAACGTAAGCCCGCCTAAGTGATTACCAGCAAATCACATTAATATAACTGAGTTAGTATCCACAGGTGTAAGGAACCTTGGAGTTTTCTCATGTTCTTCATGAGTATATACTTTTCAAGAGAGGGTTGAGTGTTTGGTATGCTATATCAAGTATTCAATTGCTATATGTTATGTAGTGGTGCAAAACTGACATCAACAGTTCTATGTGTGAACACATTTTCTTTACATTGAACTTGAATCTTATGATCATATTGGTTACTCTTATACTTATGTGGATTCATGAGATGAGATTTTGATTATGAGATACATTTGGTTGTGTCTGATTCATTTGGTTACATCTATGCATATGGCTAAGTTGTTTCTTATGAATTGGATACTTAGAGAATATCATGGACTTCATATTCTTCTCATGGATAAGGGATCCATTGTTGAGTATATGGTGACATCATGGACTGGATGTCGGGATATGATTACTTTGAGCATTTGGTGAATATCATGGACTTGATATTCGTTAGGCCAATGCTTGAGGATATCATGGATTTGATATCTCTTGGATTAGGGATCCACACTTAAGTATATGGTGGACATCACGGACTTGATGTCTGGAGGCCATTGCTCTGAGCACTTGGTGAATATCATGGACTTGATATTCGTTAGACCAATGCTCGATGATATCATGGATTTGATATCTCGTGGATCAGGGATCCACATTTGAGAATTGGTGGACATCATGGACTTGATGTTGATAGGCCATTTACTTCGAGCACTTGGTGAATATCATGGACTTGATATTCGTTAGATCAATGCTCTATACATCATGGACTTGATGTTGGTTTGATGTCATGGACTTGACATTTCTTGAGTCTTGGTGACTCGTGGATTCAGTTATCCATAGATTAGTTGGTATACATCATGGATTTGATGATACCATGAATATCATGGACTTGATATTCTATTGGCTGAGTCGAGAGGACTCGTGGATTTAGTTATCCACAAATTGGATAGAAATCATCATGAATTTGATGATAACTTGTGTTTGGAAAGTATCATGGACTTGATACTACCTTGAATATCATGGACTTGATATTCAAAAGAGTTAAGGTGACTAGTGGATTTACGAAATTCACAAATTGTTTGGAAATTTGATATCATGGACTTGATATCACTTATGGTTGATAAACATCATGGACTTGATGTTATCATGAATATCATGGACTTGATATTCTTGGGTCATGGAGACCGCTGTATCTAGGAAATCCACATTTGGATGGTAAGCATCATATGATATGATGTCTCTCATATGAATATGAGATGTATAGTTGTGTTCTCATTATATCTTGTAGATAGAGATCTACTATCATAGAGATCTATGGCATCATTGGATAAGGAATCTATTTTTTGTGCTTTGAGTCATGGAGACTCGTGGATCTAGGAGATCCACATCCGGTTGGTAAAAATCTTGTGATTTGATTTACCATGGAAAGATGATTTTCATATGGATATGAAATTTATGGTTGGGAATGATAATGAATATATTTGTTCTTATCAAAATTGGTAGAGTGGGGATCTACCTTCATAGATGAGAGATCTATGGAATCCATTTTAGTTATGTGTTGCTACCTCTATCATAGGGTGATAGATTGAATAGGGTGTCTCTGACTATAGATAGGATCTATAGATTGATCTTGCCCTCAAGACTAAGAGGGAGTGTTAATTTTGTAGCCTTTACGGCTAAGATCAATCGGAAACTTGAGACTAATAATGAATATTAGTGCGATTTTATAATAATGAGGATATTATTATAAATGCAAATATATAGATGTATTAGCAATTAAATTGAGGGCCCAAGGTAGGCCAGGTCAGCTCTCTTAGAGGAGGGTGTAAATTTTTATCATCACATATATATATTGATGTGATTCGGGGATCCTCAGCAAATCATTAGGTAACAAAGGCATCATTTTTCAGGTACTATCTTTCCTCTCTTGTGATCTCTTATATTATATCCTGTGCCTAGTTTTGTTAGATCTCTATAGATTGATATATTCCTTGGGACAATCTGAAATATACTAACATCAACATCCTTGATACGAGTTGCTCCAATGAGGGTCCATATGCAACAAATCAGAAAACGTCTACATATAAGCATTTGTCAGCAATATTACTCCAATCAAACTAATCTGGTAACCATAATACAACAACCTTTGTATTTCATGATGACTCTGTATCTTATGGTGAACTCTGACAGTTCCTTCTTATTGATTCCCTTCACATTTGTCTTTACTTCTTGTACGTAGATGATTGTTGGTTTTCCTCTGTATCCAAATCAACTATGCACTCCAACAATTTATAACAAAAATTGGGCATGTGGTCTGCCACTGTTCGGGCATTCTAACAATTTTGCAGGGTTCCTCTAACACATTACTACCGACCAATTCTTACTGCCTTCAGCAGCCAACCACTAGCACTTGCTCAGAGGCTTTAATTTCCCTCTGCGAGATCTCATGTAAGTCGTGATCTCCCATACTAGCGTGCTTTGATTGGATGCCATTTTGAATGCTTCCTCGAACCAACGCGTGCGCCATTACATTGGCTAGTCACGAGAATCATACTCAAGGTCTTTATGCTTTTCAATGCTCTTTACTTCATTGTTGGTTCCAAAACTCCTATCATCATTATCACCTTGGGTTTCCATGCACTGGCATTCCAATGGGAGACTTTGTGTCATAGTTCGCAGCTTACCATGTAGACACTTTGTCAAGCAATTAACATGGCTTCTGCGATCAAACTCCAACTTACGCGTTTACCATCTTGACTGCGTAGAATCTTTGATTTTTTTACAAACTGCGCAGTTATATCCCATCATGTGTGCCCATGTTCCAAAGTATCCATATCAATCTTTGGACGCATAGGCAATACAATGTCGTAATTAGTAGAATTTGAAATCTCCAAGAGGCATTCTGACAAACCACTTATCTTTATCTATGCCTTCACAAACAAGTCTGCGCGCTCCACATTATCGTTGTCTCTGATTTTCTCTATTCTCCACTTGTGCTTTATTCAGCTATTTCTGAAATGAATCTATCTACCATGCCTTTAAACACTTTCTTACATTTGCAGCCTGGCTCTGATACCATGTTAAAGTTTGGAATCGCTGCAAATGTAATAGCACTCCAAATTTTCTGTATTTTTCAAATGTAGCGATCTCTCTTGCATTTATATTGAGGATGAGGCAAGGAGAGACATGTCCCTTCATGGGGCATGTCTATAAATTATTATGTGATTAATATAATGACAATTGATTATGTAACTATATATATATATATATCTTTGAATCATTATTATATTAATTTCTCCTAATAGTATTTTAGATATATATCTATATATATTATATCTCACATAATAATATATATGTATATATTTTCAATAGTCTTATAGGATTTATCCGACATAAGCCACAAAACATCAACAGATAGAAGTTTGTAATATCCCAGCACGTGTTTGGTTTATATTACCCCAATTGTAATTTGTGGGGTGAAGTTATAAAAATTGAAGATGCTAGTTACTCTCTTACGTACAAATGATAGGGTTTTGGTTGTTTTGAACCACTCTAAATGATGTTTAGATTCTTATGGATTTCAACTGCATGGTAAAATTGTTTTTATCAAATTGGTCTTAGTAGTCTAGTTTCTTGTTTCCTTTGTAAAAAGGATGGTCATATGAGAATAAATTGCGCAAGTCTATAAAATAGAAAAACAATTCTAAAAGAATAATAAAAAGCTAATGATAATAATGTGGATGCAACAATTGTTGAAATGGACTCTAATCTTCTTGCCATGGTGGAACTTGATGACGAACGCAAGGTTTGGGATAATGTAGAGTATGAAATGATAAGGGTTGTTGAACTTCCTGGTCTTGCCCCTCCCTTTCACAGCTCCAAAAATTCAAACCAATTTATTAAGATGGAGGAAGTGGGTTTGTTGATGATCTATTAAGGAGGAAAGGCACTTCCTAGCCTTCAAGCTTGCAACCTAATGTAAAATCTTACAAAGATGTTGTGAAAGGGTCTTTTATATGAAGCTTTGGAGTCTGCTAGGTTTAAGGTTTATGGTCTGCTTCTATTAAGATCAATAAGTTAATTTTATATGGTTTCTCATTTTTAGGAAGCTGAGTGTTAGTGAAAAAATCCCTTCCTAATGTCTATCAAGTGTCGTATGTGTGGGGAAATTAATTCCATATAGCATTTGTTTTTTGACTATGTTTTCACTAGAATTATTTGGGACTATTTTCCTCATATTTAGGCTACAATGTTTTGATGGATTGTCAATTTCTTGGTGGGATATCTTGTTTAGTTGCATTGGGCAGTCTCAAAATAAGAAGTCTTGTTTCCTTGATAAAATTTGTTTTATTCTGACAATTAATATTTCCTTACTGGCTTCTCTAAAGATGTTATTATTTGTCTTTTATTGTTGTATATTAGTGCTCAGGTGGACAAGTCTAGAGAAGAAATCATTAAGTATCATTGAAGAGGATCATCAGAAAAATAAAGGTAAAGAGATTGATGACAATGATTTTTTGGTTTTAATGCTTCATGCCTAAGTCTGAGTGTAATGTCCCGTTTTCGGGGCACATTATTTTGTGCCGTGTCGTTAGCCTTTTTACCATGGTCCAGTGGGCTAACCATGGCTTGGCAGTGTTCACGAAGATAATTGGCCTAGGTGATTTCAGTTCTAGGCCAATTGGAGCAGTTTTCATAGGTTTCTAGGGCACTTACTATTTATAGTAACTCGGCAGGGTTCAGAATTCTTGGCATTTCAATATTAGACTTGGAGCATCTCGCCGAGAGCTTTCCGACAAGCTATCACACTTCGTCATCCGAGCTCGTTTGGTCCTCTGTTTTAATGCCGGAAGATTCCTCACTTTATTATTACATCACTTTATAACTCAACGGTCATATTTATTTAAAAGTAACTTAAAGTGGAAATATAAAGAGACAGAGTGGGAATATGAAGAGACAAAGAGGGGAAATTGAAGAGTCACAACTGCAGCTATAAGAGGAGGCTTGGAGTCTCATTGTGTATGCTCAGTTTATGGATTTTATTTCTCATTGAGAATTCGGGAAGCTTCAGCTTTTGAATTTGAAACCTAAGGACAGAAACCTTCAAGCTTTCTCGGTAGATTGGACGGAAACCTAGTTCATCTCTGGTGCGGATTCGCATCAGAGTTCGCCATTGTTTTACAGGTTCTTTATCATCTAGTCTTACTGTATTTTTGTATTTCAGATTGGGATGTTGTAATTCATGGTTATTTTATTGTTGTTGTATAATACAAAACCATTTTTGTGAGAAGCTTTATAAGAATATATTTGCTGGTTATTTGCATGTTTTTATTTGTTTCAAATCTACATGAGAAATATTTGTGAAATTCAGAGAATGGTTAGGGTCATTTCAGTGGTATCAGAGCTAAAAATCCTGCCAGCCTGTGAGGTTTTCTCTCTAGGAACAAATCATACGGTTCTCGCAGTTGAGCTCAAATGCACGGGTAAGGATGGAATTCTTCATTTACAGGGAAAAATCAGTTACCCACAACAGTTCGTTTGAATCGAATCTGGGTTATATTCGTAAGGAAGCGATTTCTTGTTACAGCTCCATTTCTAGATTAAAATAACTATTATATCCGACTGGAACTAGTACAAGCTCGTAGCAAGGAGAAGGAAAGTGGGGAGGTCTTTATTTAGCTCGCAGCTCACCCTTATACCTGCGTCTAAGAGTTGGGTATCGCGTGTAGAGTGGTCCTCTACAAGGGCGGCCATATTCTTACAACAGCTTGAGTCATGTGTGGAGATTTCTCACACCTTAGCTAAGAAGTGTTGCAACACTTATTGAGGCGTGAATACAGTTTAGAGGAGCGACAAGGAGTGACGCTCTGGTGGATTCCGCATGAGTTGAAAAGGGAGTACACAGCAGCGGTCGAGAACATCTAGCGGGTGTAGTTGGAAGAATAGGCCCGTGGACTGGGTGTAGGTGTTGGCCTGGTTAGTGAGTGGGCATATAGCAGGAACCAGAGTCACCAGCAGTATGCGTGATTGGTGTGAGGGAAGTTGGCATCAACATAGGGGAAGCAGCGTTCTCACCACCTATTCGGTGGTCTATATGTTGGGGCTGCCAACAATTACAGCTTCTTCTGCAGTCACCTCCCATTTGGTGCTTCATATCTGGCGCTGGTAGAGGCACAGTATTCGCTCCAGAATTCACTTTGTCTCCAGCATATTAATGGATGCGTTCATGACGGGATTGAGGGATTGGTATTAAGCGAATCAGTGCGCCAACTTGCACACACCTTCTGGGTGGATAGAACTGGAAGACTGCTCTTGGACTAAGGAATTGCTCTCACTACCGCAATCAATCTGGTACTCTCGGTTGGTCATTTTGCTCACGTCAGTTATCTAGCTTTGTTGAAAACAGTAATAATATTCATAGACGTTTACACATAAAGACAGAATGCTAGCTTACTGTTCATTACTTAGTGCTATGTATTGGAGAATATAAAATAGATGAGTATCTGAAGATTGTATAAGTTGTGGTGATATTTTTGGTCCTAATACTTGTGAGGGAAGACTGCACGATTTCTTGTGTTGATTCACAAATCTAAGCTAGAAAATTAAATTAAACCCATACATTCTAAATTGGTCAAAAAAACTCACCAAAGAGATTGGCTCGGGATATTTCATTGGTATTAACACAACGCTTGGTAACGTTTGTGGAAGGAAGTCGTGTATGTGTTGCAGAGATTGTTCTTAAGTCGAGGGAGTTATAGGTTCAGGCTCATGATTTGGGGCTATTAGAAGTTGAAGTTAAAGGAAATGGTTGTACACTTTAACTTCATAAAACTTCAAATAAGAAGATAAGCTAGTATGGTTTTGTGAAAATCATTTACTATCCAAAATCATTGAGACTGCAATGTAGAGTGTGGCCAACTATTGTATTTTGTGTTGGATTGTTCAAGAGGCTTATATTTGGTATTCCCTGTTTCAGTGTAGATCTATTTGCATTCGGTTTATCTAGAAATGAGCATTGTTTAAATGACAGTGATTAAGCTTGGGTATAAATTGTTCTCTGCTTGGAGTTTTATCTATCATGGTCAAATATACATGTAGGCTGAACGATAATTTGATGAATTTCTGTACCCAGCCATCAGTGATTACTCTGATTGAAAATTTACGAGAAGTCAAATACAATACAGTACAGTATTATAGAGGTAAAATACTTTCAGCAGACACAAATCAAAATTTTTAGTGTGATAACAACATTTCGCAATAGCAGTAGTGATTCAGTCCTTGGTGCGAAACTTGGGAAAAATTAAATCATGAAGTCATTGGAAAGCCCAATATTCTTGAAGGAATTCAATGGCACGTTTTACGTGTGCAGCTAAGAGATATTCAAAAGGAAATGGAGATAGGAAATGAGTTATGTTGCCTTGGATGGCAATTGGAGGAGCAGAAAATTACGGAAGTATGCTTGCCAAACTCGAGAAGATAAATTCGTATCTATCTAGAATAGATCAATCTGATTGTAGGCTTTTCAATTGGGCCATGCATCCCTCAATGGTTGCTTTGCTGCAACGTAGATTTATGAAACATCCACATCGAGATGTGAGGCTTGCAGTTGCCTCATGTCTCAATGAGATCACTCGGATTACAACCCCTATTATTCCTTACACTGAGCACATTTGGAGATAGGTATTGTAGCTGATTGTAGGCAGTTTAGATGGATTGAGGTATGACAAAGATTCTACCTTTGGTAAGCAGGTAAAAATCTTGGAGTTAATGGCGAGCATTAGAAATTTCAGTCACATGTTGGATCTAGGCTATGATAAAATGGTTCAACAATTATTTTAGTCTCTCCTAAACAATTACAGGGAGTGTCATCTAGATGAGGTGAAAGCATGCATAAAAACTATCCTATCCTCAATCTTAGATGAGGACTATGACATATGCAAACAATTACAATCATAATTGTTGGAAATCTGGAGAGGAGGAATAAGGTACGCCTCCATGGCATGTGAACTCTCAACTGAATTAATTAAGCATCAAGCTGAAAAATTCAAGAGTTCATTGTCTGAAAATGAACAGGTATCATTAGGCTTACAAGTTGGAGGATCTCAGGTAATGGGCATGGACCAAGTGAATACAGGGCATAATTGTTTCTTATGCCAAGAGGGTTAGTCACAGGGGCATGTTTGCAATCTTGATCAAGGGGAAGATAAATTAGAGTCCAGTGATAGAGACATTACAGTTGTGATTACACCCCTTTCGGGACATAGTGGAGTGTTCAGAATTCTTCTTTGGTGACTTGGTGGCTGAGTTTGATAAATCCATGGTTATAGGTTGCGGTAACCAGTTGGAGACCTTCATCGATTCAGGTAATGGGGAATCGTGTGACTTCTTTAGCAACACTTCACTCATGCATCATATTGAGATGGATGACCCTTTTTGTAGTACATCCCAAGATAACATTGATCAGGAGTGTGCCTTAAAAAGTCAGCTGAACGTCAGTGATGATGCCATTATTGCAGCCCTTGTTCGCCATGATAGCACTCACTAGATTATTGATGACCTATACAGGACAACTCAGAGGGATAAAGGGCAAGACGGCATAAGGATTGGATCCTATATTGCAGATTTACAGTGGGTCAGAACAACATTTGAAGATTGGAAATCAGAATACCTGAGTTTACTTACAGACCGTGACCACCTATTACAGATTGCCAAGAAGTATGCTGAGCAGTTGAGGAATAAGGGGGATGAGGTTGATAAGCTCAATAGGGAGCTTAGTGCTACTCAAGGCACTTTGGAGCATACTTGTATTGCTCTACAGGAGGTGAGAAATCAGATTGTGGTCTCTAGCCAGTATAGGGAGAAGAATGACAGGGATAGGTCTGAATTCTTTCAAGAGGTGATTCAGGAGCTTGACAACATACAACAGACCTATGACTTGGACAGTTGTCCAAGAAGATCTTTGGGTCACAGAGAGTTTCTTGATTAGTTATACAACTTTCAAACGGTGGATAACTCCTTGTTTGAGATGGGTGCCAAATTGACATTTGATAATCCCCTCTTTGAGATAGATGAGGGAGATACTTCCTATTCCCAGGATGAGGATGAGGTTGGTTGCAGGATTTGGGACCCAGGTGCAATTATTGGAGATGAGTCTTGGTCACCAGGTTGGAGTAGCAGAATGCGCTCAGTTGCTGAGCAATGTGGTTTTTACACTAGTAGACCAGGATGGACAGTTATGTCTTGTGGCATGATGGGTGATATGCCTTTCCTTGCACTACCTCTCGCGGTTGGTGAGATGTCTCATGTTGGTGAACATCCCTTGGTTCACTCCTTTCACGCAGCTGCGACTCCTCTACATTATCACATCGATTCATCCAGAGCCTATGGTAATTCTATCACCACATATTTCAAGCATGATGACGATGGTTGGGTAGAGCTTCTTCAGTACAGGGTTATCGAGCTTGGTATGATGGTTATGCTGGTTGGTGTGAATTTTTCACACAATGGTATACATTGTATGACTCCGAGTATTGAGAGACAGTCATGGAATCCTTATGTTGATTTAGGATGTCTAGTAGAGTTGCTCAGTGCATCGTATGTTGGCCTTATTGCATGGGATGCATTTTGTTTTCCATTCAGCCCACCTACGGGAGACTTTCTTTTCCGATTATTGGATAGGAGTGGGATGAGTGATTGGTTGGGTACGTTTCCCTGCTTGCAGGTGGAAGCCTTGTCCGACAGTCTTGATAGCTTGCCTCTTTAGTGTAGTTTTTGGTTCGGGCTACAGATCAGAGGGGTTGTGTTATGGCAGTTGGACACTTCTGGTGTTTCACTCAGTGTGGGCATGGAGTGTCAGAATATTTTAGCTAGCTGGGGAGATGGTTGGTCCTTTTGTTGGAGGGACATACTCGTGGTTGGTTTTCATTCTGGGAGCCGATTGGTATGAGGTTTGGTTTTCCCCTGCATATGACCGTAGAGGTGCTAGTGATCCCAATTGGAGTGAAGTTCTCAGTTGGGCTGCAGACTTTCTCACAGATGATGGTAGCACAAGGTAGATTGGTACGATTGATCCTGCATTGGTTTGGGGTCTTGGCATTGGACTGGCTGTTGTTTTGTTGTCGTGTGAGTGGCTTCACAGCTTAGGGCATAATGTCAGTTTTACTCAATAGATTGGTGGAGTAGCTTCCCTGAGGTTGGTTTGGGATCCAGGTATTATGATCCCAATATGCAGATACCGATTGCTTGAGGGCAAGCAATCTTCGAGAAGGGATGATTTGTAATGTCCCCTTTTCGGGGCACATTATTTCTTGCCGTGTCATTAGCCTTTTTACCATGGTCCAGTGGGCTAACCGTGGCTTGGCAGTGTTCAGGGAGATAATTGACCTAGGTGATTTCAGTTTCAGGCCAATCGGAGCATTTTTCACAAGTTTCCAGGGCACTTACTATTTATAGTAAGTCGACAGGGTTTAGAATTCTTAGCATTTCAGTATTAGAATTGGAGCGTCTCGCCGAGAGCTTTCCGGCAAGCTATCACACGTCGTCATCCGAGCTCGTTTGGTCCTCCATTTTAATGCCAAAAGATTCCTCACTTTATCATTATATCACTTTATAACTCAATAGTCATATTTATTTAAAAACAACTTAAAGTAGAAATATGAAGAGACATAATGGGAATATGAAGAGACAAAGTGGGGAAACTGAAGAGTCACAACTGCAGCCATAAGAGGAGGTTTGGAGTCTCATTGTGTATGCTCAGTTTATGGATTTTATTTCTCATTGAGAATTCGGGAAGCTTCAGCTTTTGAATCTGAAACCTGAGGACGAAAACCTTTAGTCTTTCTCGGTGGATTGGATGGAAACCCAGTTCATCTCCGGTGCGGATTCACATCAGAGTTCGCCATTGTTTTACAGGTTCTTTGTCATCTAGTCTTATTGTATTTGTGTTTTTCAGATTGGGATGTTGTAATTCATGGTTATTGTATTGCTGTTGTATAATACAAAACCATTTTTTTGAGAAGCTTTATAAGAATATATTTGCTGGTTATTTGAATATATCTGCTGGTTATTTGCATGTTTTTATTTGTTTCAAATCTGCATGAGATATATTTGTGAAATTCGGAGAATGGCCGGTTAGGGTCATTTCACTGAGCTAGGCAACTAATGGCATACCTATTAGTCCCTTTGATGGAAATATATGCACCATACCATGGCTGAACTGGAGAAGAAAATGAAAACTATTATCAAGGCTGAAGAAAGGCTGCTGAGAAGAAGATGATAATGAGTTAATTCTGTGCTTTATATATTGGTTGCCATATTTGACTGAATATGTGTTATTGGTTTTGTACTTGTGTGATGAATCTCTTAACTTGTTTCTCAGTTTGTCTAGTTGAGATGTTTGGACTGTTTGATTTGCATTTGTGCTGTGTAACTCTGTTGCTCTACAAACCCATATTGTTTTTTTTTCCAATTTATTAAAGAATCAGCCATTGCAAAGTAATTTATGTGAATTTTAACTAATACAATATCCTTAACTGTCTAGAATGGATCTCTTGTAAGGAATGTTCATGGTATTGGTTTGTAACTCTAGTTGTCTTTTCTCCACATTTTAAGTGAATGCAGGGATACAATTCTCTTAAAGATTATTTTCCAACAATGGAGATGTTGCCAAATCCCCAGTGTTCTAATTTAGCTTGTCGAGAACGTCAGGTATGTCCTTAGCTGTTTAGCTCAAACAGTTGTTTATGGTTGATTAAATCTGTGCATTTAATAAATGGTTTGTTCCTATTTTTATGGAAGAGAAAGAGACTAGTTTGTAATGCATTAATTCAAGAAAATCCTAGATTTGAGTGTTTTTATTTCACTGCAGCAAGAATACATTCAGGTGAAGCCAGCAAGAGATGCTGCAGCAAGGCTTAGGGAAGAAGCAGAAGCGGCTGCTGCATGTGATCTTCCAGTTCATGATGATAATGAATGGAATATAAGGTGATTATTGTTGAAACCCTACACTTTAACAGTTTAACTGATGAAAAGGTGGATCTACTTTAAGTGGGCTATTTAATTCCAAATAAAACCAACTAATCTCATAGATAGCGTCATGCTAAAATAAAAATGCAAGACACCCAGATGAATGAATGTGCTGCCCAGAAAATTGCATTGAGCCTTTCAAATTCACAATCCAAAAGTAAGACAGGTTTTAGTGTTCTGAGAAAGAAAAAAAAAGGTTTGTAATAATCATATTAAGAGAGTTGTACCTTGACCCTTGGTAGTTGTCTCCCCTACCAAAAATGCATCCCTGTTACACAGACCGTATGGGAACATCTCTAGGCATTAGGAGAATTCCGATGACATTTCTTTCCATCATGTCAATAGAAACATCCCTTGAAATTGGGAAATTTCCTATATTGATTTTTAAGATATATTATATAAATTATATTGGCTTTTGCTAAAATGTTTATATATTATTGATAGAACAGACCAATATACTTGTATGTTTCTGCTCTTTTCCATAATAATTTACAAGTTTTTTGTAGCAGAATTTTTTTATCAAATCCCCAAGGGCTAACAGTTTGTAGAGAAACAATATTAAGGCTTAAGATGTATATAATAGTCATCTTTGGGGACCCCCATACTATGTTTTTTCATTAATGGCATTGCCTTCCGAGGCTTGTCTACTATCTTGAGGTGATCGTGGTTTTATTTAGTTTTGAATATCACAATAATGATTATGAAACATCAATACTATTCATCTTTGCTTTTGTTGACACTATACATCTATTTCTTTGTTATTGTTTTTTGTTTTAAGCATTCTCCTAGTACTAGCCTCCAATTCATTTTTGAAAAATGGAACTGTTATCCCATCTAGGTCTCCTAGATCATCACCAATACATGTCTCTGCTAAACACGATGATGTTGTATTTTGATATGGTTAGATATGAAAATTGCAATAAGTAATTTCCTTCTTTTAATTTAGTGATCTGCTGCTTTCTTTTTAATGATACTGGTGAACCGACTATCTACAAAAAAAAAATTCTACCATATCGTATTTGCACTTATAAAACAACATTTGCAATTGGAAAATTCAACTTTTGTTGTTGCCGACTTTCCTTATTTGTGAATATTAGCTTGTCACTTTGGCTGCCTTCGAAAGTGAGGCACTTAAGAAATGAGTTAATAACCATTCAGTTTTATATTATTCTTAGTGAAGTTCATGCTCTTGCAAATTTTATGAGTTTTGGTTTTCTCTAATTTTGTGAATCCCAGCAATACCCTTTTTAGCACAAGATTCTTTCTTTGGAGCATTGTTTTCCTTTTTCTATTACACGCTTCATAAATACTAGGTCATGGAGTGTTTAAGTGGTTGCACCACCCCTTCTTTTTTAGGCATTTTGCATCCATCTCTATAATGTCCCCTTTTATAGATGATATGGTTTATGGTTGGATTAGCCTATTATTGGCCCTCATAGGCTAAGTCTGTTCGTTAGAGGGTCCTAGTTGGGAGAACAGGAGCCTCTTTCCCTTCCGGAGGTCAGAAGTGTTCAAGATTGCTCTTTGTTTGGGTCAGTTTGGTAAACTTACTATTTATAGTAAGTCATTTATCCTACATTTCTATATTTGGCAGGGCACTTGGACCAACCTCAGTTGCAATGATGACCCTTGGCATCTTTGTTGATCAGGTATTCAAGGATTTACTAATTAGAGCAAGTCAGGGGTTGATATAGATGAACCCTTACTATTTTTAGTAAGGCGGTTGGAAGTACAATGGAAACATTGGTTGACCTCCAAGTTTAGACAAAACAGAGAGATAATGAGTATTTGATGAGATATTAAAATTCTAATGGCTTTAATGATTATTTATTAATGGTTATATTATAAGGTTATTAATTAAACTTTATAAAGTTATAAAGTGAAAGGGGCCAAGGACATCATTAATGTGCATTAAATATATCATTAAAAGTGGGCATCAAAACCAAGGAGGATATAATTTAATATTATAAAGTCAATTGTGCATAAAAAGACAAATGTATTTAAGTCATTAAAATGACTTATTGTTGAAGCTACTTGGATTGAACTTATTGAAGGAATTATAAAAAGCCAAAGTGAAAATCGATTCATCATGCATTTGTTCTATTTTCTTTTATTGATGAAGTACTTGGGAATTGAGCCAAGGAACCTAGGGTTTCTGTTCTATTCAGCATTGGAGGACGCTAATTTTCCATTGTTTGTGCAATTCTGAGACTATGAAAGATCAGTTGAATTATTGCTTATCAGTGGACTTCATTCTGAGGTCCAGATTGTGCAAATTGGTTGAAGTTTTTGAGTTATTGAAGGCTGAATCAAGGTTAAAGCTACAACCGACTTAGCAGCTGTAGCAGTGTTTTAAAGACTGATTTTGTGCGCTTAGAAGGCAGCCGCACCCCTTTTCCTGGCCACGTGAGTTTCTACAGCAGTGGTGTTGGAATTGTTGACCAACCGCCTAGGTTTGGTGGCACTATTTGACGCAATATTGGGTATCCATCACTGTCTGATCTGTTGATCTTATTCTAGAAGGGTTTGAAGTTATTTCCTTAGTGGAGCGATTCAATCCAGGTTTCACTATTAAGGTGCAATTTCATTTCAATCTTTATGTTTGCCATTGATATGCGTTGTAATTTCCAATCAATAAAATAAGGCAATCTCTGTTAGTAAATTGCAAGTAATTTGGATTTCATTTCATGCATTTTCTATTATTTGCAAATTCCCATATTTATATATTCTCAAAGAAGACAAAAAATTCAGAACACTACAAAAATAATCAAATCTCTGACAATAACAAGATTGGTTAGAGGTTAAGCCAGCAGGGTTCATCACAATCTCTAGCTTTAGATTTACTTTTATGTTCATTCTATTGGATATTGAAATCCTTAGTATACTTTTGAATTTGTATTCAAATTTTTTTTTTCGAGTCCTATTTGCTTGTTATGGTCATTATCATTACTGAACTTATGACACCAAGAAATAAGAAAGAAAGAAATTATGTCAATGTCCATGAATGACCAAGAACAGGTCAATATAACTAGAATGGGCAACTATAAAATAAAGCTAGGAAGAGAAAAAAACAAAGAAATAGACAAGTGGGGTTAACCCAGAAAGAAAAACTTGTTGGCTAAAATATTTGTAAGTCACTGAAACCACAACTTACAAAATTGTGACTTTAGGCAACATCTCGTGAGATTTCTCTCTCCTCTCAGCAATAGGGGAGGCTCCCTTCTTACCGTAGGTGGCTTCAACAGGAACCTAAGTTGCCGAATCAGGTACGGATACAGATACAGGTACGTGGATACGATACGCGGATACGGCATAATTTTTTTAAGGGGTTGGGTACGTTTAGACATGTCCGTACTAGAATATATATAAAAATCATAAATATATACATATTTTGCAGCCTAAAAACAAGAATTAAGAAATAGTATACTTGTAATATTAATTATTTCATATACAATTTAACAAATTAATATTATAACAAGAAATAATAAACATAATTAAAGAATTATATACTATATAATGTTACTAGTAAAATATATAACAATTTAAATTGAAAAATAAATAAATACAACTTAAATAAAAAATTACTAAGATTCTGCAAGGATTCCATGAAGTACCCGATTCCGGTATGTACCGTACTTGGAATTGGCAGTTAAAATGGACGATTCAGCAACTTAGACAGGAACTTAACTGAAATTACAAAAGGGGCAATTCTTGTAATCAATTCCTCTTTTTTCAAGAATGATTTGCAAACAACTACAATTTCAAACTCTACAAAAAGCGCTTGTTGCTACGATAGTACTGGCGGCTCGGTTGTTGACGTAAGAACAACTTCGAAGACAGAAGCTTACTATAATATTTTGGTGGACTAAGAACAAGAACCCAAAGGTTCGTGCGATTAGTCTGAATTAGAAAACGATTGGAACAGCTAGTAGGTACAAAGTCTCTTACTAATTATCCTTAAACATAAAAAAACACTACAAATTGAAGCTCAAAGTCTTCAACTCTTAGTAATTGCAGCCACCATTTGATTATAGCAATCTCTTCCCTTGAAGAACTAAGTCTTCAAGAAACTAAGTTGAATGCTCAAATGATTCACACAAGGTAAACTAAAACTCAATTCAAGAAAGATTAACTAATGCAACATAAGAATACATCAATCAATCTCAAGATTTGCAACACAAAGTTTGGAAAATCTTGCTTCTTTTATTCAATTCAAAATATTGCAGCATGAAACTCAAAGTCTTCAAGATACAAGATATCCAAGTATAGTTGTCTTGCACAAAACAAAAGATGATTATTTACAATGAGCTCCCTTCTTTTTATAGGAAAAGAGGTGAGGAAAAGGTGGAGAGAAAAGAGGAAAACCTCAACCACTTTAACTTATTCAAAAACAAACTAAGTAACTTTGACTTATTCGATGCTACAAGGCCTAAAGCACTCATAGCCTGATTACATGAAGCTAATATACAGGTACATGCTTTCCTGCATTTACAACGTGTTCCTACTCCGCATGTAATCTGTCACAAAACCTATTCTATGAAAGTTTGCATAAATAAATTAAGTGTCCATGACACTTGGGAGCTATCTTTAGAAACCATTCATAAAAGCTTCGAATCTACTAGTAGACTCGTGTACAACAGATGGATCTGATGTGCTTATGTTCTTTGCAATGATAGTCTCTTTACGAACTGTATCTGCAACTTTTCAACTGTTCTCTAGCATTTTTCAACGCCCTGAATCCATCCTTGATTACTTGATCACCCTATGAATGCAAGTTACTGCACCAATCATCTATGGCTTTGACTTTGCATCCCATCTATTCAGTGTGTCTGTGATGGTCTTCTGAGAGAGATGTGGAGATGGGTTCAACTCTCTGAGAGGAGTTGTTCATCTTCTTGATTGTTTCAAGAAGATGTGCAACCTCTTCCTTCAATCGGTTCTTCTTCTCCCACATCTTGTTATTCCTTTGTGTCAACAAACTAATTGCATCATGTGCATCCTGTTGACAGCCTAACCGCGTTTGTTTGCCAAGTTCATCTCTAGTGAACTTGTAATCAGTGGCTTGCATCTCCTCATTTGGCTTGTCAGCTAGAGGCTCAGCTACTTCAACATATTTGATTTTGTTCTCATCTACTATGACCTTAGCAACTGTCTTTGCTTTTCTACTCTTTGAGGCTTTAGCTTTGTTGACCTGTCTGATATCAAAGTCCTCATGTGGAATCTCTTCTTTCTTCCTCTTTTGTGTAATGGAACTCAACCATGGAGGTAAGGAGAAAGAAGATGAACCGGATGCAAATGTTGTTGCCAATGTAGTTCCTGTCTCCATCTGTGCAGTAGTGGTGACTATAAGAGGGGTCTTTGTCTGCATGGCTACCGGCGTAGGACTGCTGCGTGTAACTTCAGCCACGAACTGCTCGAACTGTGAAGTTGTAGTATCCAACAATGTCATGGATGGAATGGACATGCAAGGAAAAGTAGAGTATGCATCAAACACATTCTCTAAACTACCATATTGGTCTTCCGATGTAAATGCAGGGGCAGCCTAGGAGATAGGCATAGCACATGTAATCTCAATAGGGACCACAAGAGGAACATGCATCGTAGAGAATGAATCCATGTTTGTATTCAACAAAGACTCAGGATACTCATCTGACACTGGTGCAGAATCCGAGAGCACTTCATGATTGATGTGTTCATGGAGTGAGGTATCTTAGAAACAAGTTCCTCGAGCATCTCATCATCGTTGGATTCAACTTGTATCCTTTCGAGCTTTACAACCTTGACTTCAAGGACCTTGCCCGTGGCTTTGCCTCCTTTTATGCTAAGCTGTTGAATAGTTGGAGCTGGACTCAGATGTAGAAGTACCATCCTTTCCTTTACCTTTGATTTCAGATCTCAGGCCAACTGGACCAGAAAGATCAAAACCTTTGCCTAGTTTGATACTTATGGTCTTAAGACCCCTTCTCTTTAGCCAAACATTTGAGTTTTCGAAAATAAACTGAAATCTGTCCCAGATGGACACACTTTCCTTCAATGACCATGAAGGTGGAAGGATAGGAAGATTCTCCACATGATGCTTTTCACAGTCTAGATCAAGAATATCTCCATCATCCTAAACCCTGTGAGGGATCTCTGTAAGGTTGAAGTCAACTATCTTCTTGATGGTTAATCTGCAATAGTCTAGCTTCGTGATGTCTACTTCTCTGCGCAAGTCAATCCATAGGTCCTCAAGGCGATACACATGCAAGAATTGCCTCATCATCTTGTCATTCATGCCTCTCCAATCAAAGCAACTCCTAGCCATGAACTTCTTTATAGTGATCTATTGAAGTTCATTTTCCATGTTCTTCGTCTTTGGGACTGTGTCCAAGGAATACCCACCAATCCTGAGTGGATTTTGTGAAGAAATCCTCACTCCTGGTCTATGCAATGTGGATTGATGTGCTTGTACTACTATGAGTTGCCTTGCCAACTCCATCAAAATAATTTTATTAGTAGGATACTGTGGCAAGGTATATGGTTCACCTTGGAAATGGCCAACTCTCAGGTATGTGAAGTTGGGAAACTGTAGGAAGAGACAGTTGTACTCGTTTACCTTGTTCCATGCCTCATCAAAAACACGCTTCTTAGGAAGCTCTTTATCAAACAAGCACATGTAATGCCCATCGAATGCATCCTGCACCCTCTTGTAATGCACTTGACTGGATCTTAGAGGCAACTGATCATAGTACTCCCACACAGGCACAAGTGACCTATCTCCCTAGGTCAAGAGGCCAGAAAATGATCCAAGGGCAGCAGCAATGTATACCAAGTACGAGCTGATATAGAATGTAGAAGTGGAGGAAACCTAAGATAATTTCTCGCATAGGATATCGCTAATTATCTCTATCCAAAATATTTGTTGTTTGGACCTGATTATCACAAATATGAACTTATACATCCAAGGCTCGAAGGTGTTGGTTTTCCTGAGTCCTACAAAATCCTACTGAGCAATGTAATGGGATCATTTATTTCTTCTTTAAACTTTGAACCATAGTAACGAGAATCGCCCAAGAATTGCGTGAATTGCTGGTTTGGCGATTTGATTCGGGCTTCTCAATTTTTTTGAATCGTTGAACCAGATCGGCGATTTCATTACCATGAATCGCCAATTCGGCGATTCATCCAAAAGATTGCCAAAATCGCCTTCATGAATCGCGAAAAAGTGGCCCGTGTGGCTTGATAAAAAGTCAAGTCAAATTTAAAAAAAAACACATCTTTTTTTAATGTTTTGTTTTGCCTTTCCTCTTTGTTTTAACCCTAAAGGGCCTTCTAGACAAATTCAATAATAAAGAAGGGCCAATTCTCTCTAGTAGGATGGCCATAGATGCTTGGACAACAATACAGCCAAGTAAAAATAATATATTCTTAAATCTTAAGTTTATGGCTTATAAGTTGTGCATTTTAGTTTTTGATTTTGTAATTTTAAAGTTGTAAATGAGAGTAATTGTTTTTTCCCTTATTTCAGATAGATAGTGGCAAATGTTTGGGCCCAAAACCCTAAAACTTTAGAAAATTGCCATCTGTATTCTGAGTCAGCCAAGCAGAGCTTCTGGATGTGAGCACAGTTGGTCCATGTTCGAGCATATCCACTCAAAGAGGAGAAATAGGTTGTCTGTGCAGAGGTTGAATGATCTTGTCTTTTTTCATTACAACCTCCGTCTTAGGATCAGATGGATTTTGGGCACTAACTCCTCTCCGATCATTCTGGAGGAGATTGATCCGGAATCAGAGTGGCTCACTGAGGCTGTGGATCCGGTCTTCACTGAGGCAAACCATGAGTGGGTTGACCAGGTAGATAGAGAGGCTGAGGCTGTGACCATGGTAGAGGAGGCAGTTAGAGCACGTTAAGGCACTGGTAGATGCACATGCGCACACACATACACAGGCTCTAGTGATGTTGTTTGTGAACCCATCTTACATGTGGGGGCTATGGCTCAACAGTCCTCTAGGACCTACCTTAGATGCCTTTGTAAAAGGCAGACATGATACTCAGAGGCTGAGGTTGCGGTCGAGCTTGAGGATGATGATGAGGCTTGAGCTAGAGCCTTGTTTTTTCATTTTGTTTACAGATACTGATAGACATATGTTTCATGGATCTTCATCTTACATACATTTATGATTTGATGTCTTATGGATCTTCATCTTACATACATTCTATGATTTGACTCATTATGATCCTATGATTTCTATTTACTTCAGCTACAATTTACATTTTATGTGTAACGTTTGTGATGGATTTATCTTTTATGTTCCTTGTTTATGTATGTTAGCTTCTATTTGATGATGTTATAGTGTGTTTAAGTTATATTCAATAAAAGGTGCATGAAATAAATTTTAAATTGTTAAAATCTCTAAATTTCAAGGGTTTTTTAAATTTGCCTATTAGATTTTGATTCATGGTCAATTCGCAATTCAATTCGGGCTTGCCGATTCCAATCCGATTCTGACTCTCGTTACTTTGCTCTAAACAGTGCACGCCCTTTGGCCATCTTAAGAGATTAAGCCTCTTATTGATCAACCAATGATCATTGACGTACTTGATGCTATACTGTCTATCTTCATTCCATCTCTCCAGATCCTTCTCTTGTGTGATATTACTTACCACAAGAGTAGGTGGCACTCTAACTATCCTGTCAATAGTATCAGGATCAAGACTGATAGTAGTGTTCCCATCCTGGTCTCCGATGGTTTTGGAGGTGCAATCAAAATTCCTGGCACATGCTAAGACGAACTCTGGTTCTAGGGTAGCTACTGAAAAAGTAGAGACCATATGTATGTAGCTTTTTTTGATATAAACCATGTAACCTATTGTAGCAACTTCAACCCTTTTCAGAAAATCTTCCATACTTAAATGAGCAAGTTTAGTATCTCGGATTTCATCACAATATGAGGTAACCTGTGAAGGAAGAATGGAGTTATGATTTTTTTCATACTGGTACTTCATTTTCTTGTTTTCTTTGCCCTCTGATTGAACGACTTCTCTTGACATGGAAACCTTGTGTGCGTGAGCAATTGTTACATGAAAATCCCAAAAAGTGAGTACATCCTAATGAGATGGATCCATAGAAAGCTATTTTGGTGCACAAAGATATTGATCTGGAAGCGTGCAAGTAGGGAATATAACTAGAAAGCCTTTGAGCAGTGAAGGGCAATTGATTTCGGGAGAAATCAGCTCTTTACATGGAGAGAAAAACCAAAAAATGAGTTTTTCTAGAGGCACTGCATATGAGTGAACAACAAACTTTGGGTAGAAAAATTAAACATAAATGGGTATACATACATATGGTAAGGCGTTTTGCTCATAAGTGAGGTTTTTATATCCCACTACAAGTCAACCAACAAACATTTGGAAACCACAAACAAGAATTTTAAGTCCCTTTGTAGCTTTGGGAAAAGTTTGGAAAAAGTATGCAATGTGCTTGAAAGTGGGTTTTTAACTTGTGTTTGCATATTGGGATAGGGACTTGCTTCTTTGGAGTAGTTCAAATTCTTAGAACAGGGTTTTTAATCCCGACTACATATGCAAGATAGATGAAATCCTTGCATATGCAACTTAGAGAGAAATTGAGACGGAAGTAGAAAGATTCAACAAATAAATAAAAGGATGCAAATGTGAAAGCGAAGTGAAAGACTTGCATTTACATACATAAAGTAAAATATATACAAGAAAAGCCCTAGAAAATGCAACAAAGAACTTACCTCCCCTTGAGGAGAGCAAGAGAAAAGTTCTCGCAAAAATCTTAGAGAAAATCTGAAAACAAATCCAAATGATTTTCAGATTTAGAGAAAGATCTGTAAAAATGAGCTATATACGCAGAGATTTTGACTCAATCTTCTTGAGAAATGAATGCATATTCAACTCAAGATTGAATGCTTTGACAAATGTTCAAGATGGAGAACAAAAATGCATGATTTTAGCAACAAGATTGAAAGATTCAAACCTGCAATTCGAATGGAGTTGCAATGATATGCAAACAACATCCAAAAATGGCGCCTAAGGCTGGAAGACACAATTTTGGTAATGAAGAACAAGCTGGAAATGGCGTTTATGCCCTAGACGACGGGCCTCTAGATCAAATATGCAAGCAATAACACTTGCATTTGGTCCTCCAAAAGTCGTTTCTTGACCAAGATATGCCCTAGACGGGCTGTAGGATGGAAAACACAGGCATAAGAGAGCATGTAAATGCTACAAAAATCGTGTAATGTCCCCGTTTTTCAGACTTTTGGATTAGCTTGGTTTGGCGACCCTCGCAGGCTAATCAGGTGATCAGAGGGGGGTCAGTTGGCGGAGCTAGTGTTGGGATTCCATTCTGGAGGTTCAGATTATCAGGTCTGCTCTTCGTTCGGGTCAATTTGGTCAACTTACTATTTTTAGTTAGTGGTATTTTTAGCAGTGGCCAGATTTAGCAGGCGTCTACACAAGGTGTCAAATGTTTCAAGACCGAGTTTCAGGGAATCTCCAGTTTGAGGGACTTACTATTTTTAGTAAGTCTATTTTTAGCAGTGGCTATTTCTGGTAGGGCAGTGGCTATTCCTGGTTGGGCAGTTTGAACCTGGGCTTTGTCAGAAGTTCATTGATCTCAGTCAGATAGTTCAGTGGCTTTATATTTTAATTGTTATTATTAAATTAAATTATTTTAATTTAATTTAATAACATATGACTTTATAACTTTATGTTATAAAGTGAGGTTGTATTAACAGCCATTTGAGTTAAAAAATAAGTAAAGTGTTTTTTCAAAAAAAAGCCTATATATTCTACTCAAAAAAGTACTTTACTCATCTATTGTTGAATTATGATTTTATTGAAGTTGTGAGAGAGACTACCCGACTAGGGTTTTGAGGACTGATTTCTCTTCTGGCAATTTGAGCCATTACAGATCGATGGTGAATTTTGCAGCTGTATCTGAGATCATAATCCAGTGCTGAGGTATACTGGATTTCTGAGAAGTATTAATCTACAGACAGATGATTGCATTCCGAGGGTTTAATTATTCTTCTTGCTGAGGTTCAATTTTATTGGGGAATGTGTTGTATCTTAATCGTTGGTGCTGCAATTAAGAAATTGGTGTTTGAATTATTCAAAAGAGCAAGTGCGTGACTGATCTCTTGGCCGTACCTTATTAGAAGACTCTTGCGTTTGGATTTGAGGCTGTCTTCATACCTCACGTGAGTGCCATTTTCAGCTACAGCAAGGTGCGTGAGTTTAGAAGGCTATGACACCTCCATTGGCTGCCCACATGACTGCTAAAGGGGTTGTTTCATTCTGCTAGGGCTTGCAAATTGCTACAGGACAGCCACGTGATCATTACTAGCTGCCACGTGACTGGAAGAAAAGTGGCATTAATTAATTCTGGGCTGTGTCACAATCTGGAGGATATCACATTTGCAAAAATTTGCAGAATTTGCCAGGTGCCATGATTTTATATTAATAAATTACTTATATGGTTTGTTTGATATGGGATTAAAAATAATAAATATTATCAAGGATATTCTTTTGTCTGGATTTGTTATTTTAATAAATGATGAAAATCTGAAAGCGTTCATTGAATTTCATATTTATTGTTCTTAAATTCTGGAAGTAATTTAAAGGTGCTATTACATTTGAGAAAAGAGCTAGTTTGTGAATAAGAGCCTGCCAGGGTTATTTACAGTGGTATTAGAGCATTTTTTCCTGCCATTCTGTGGAGTCTAGATTCATTTATACTATGAAGTTATCTTAAAAGTGATCAGCACTTCCACTTTCCCTAGTTATGGATAAATACAAGAGGCCCAATTCGGGAAGTCGCGGAAGCAGTAGGGGAAAAAGAGAGGAATTAAATGCTTTAGTAGAAAGTATGGAGAGACTTAGACTGCATTAGCAGAGATTGGCAGAGATTTTTTCGGATCCAGCAATAGTAGACAGGGCAGCGAGATATATGGTCTTTGCCTTTAGAAGGCCGACATCGAGTTTGCAGGGGAGAAGGCTAGAGTTTTCTCCGACAGGTGTCCATGATGTTGATGTTCGTATATCTAGTACAACACATGCTATTCCTATCCGCAGTGCTGGTGATGGATGTATTTCATAGGAACCAGTGGATGTTTCAATACCATTGGTCGATAGCAGCGCTGAGTATCAATAGGTTGAGGCTCCCAGAGCAGTCACTATGGATTGTACAGAAGCAGTTGATGCTGTAGTTATCACTGATTGTTCAGACTCTTTCGTGGAGGGAGTAGTTATTGGAGATTTTTATGTCAGCTGTAGTAGTGTTGCTCCAGTTCAGGAGGCAGTTGCTTCCTCAAATGGGACCGATGCATGTATGGAGTCTCCTAGTGGTGATGTTGGTGATTTGGGTCCCACAGAGGAATCAGTTGATGACAATTCGTGCTCCAGCATTATTGGTGCACAGCCTGACGTTGAGTCCTGTGTGCAGAGTCAGGTGTCAGCAGTTGAGATTTCAACAGGAGATGTGGGAGCTGATAGTATAGACACATCTGATGACACTTTTGAGGATGTTGTGAGCTACATTGGAGATGACACCCCCTGTGAGATGTTGGGTGATGACTGCGAAGAGCATATGAGCTCTGACAGCTCTGAGGTTTATGATAGCAGTCGCAGTTTGGGATCAGTATAAGAGACAGTGGTTTTCTCCTGTGTTGAGCATGCGAGCATGGAGCTATCTAGTGATGACACTCAGGATGGGAGTGTTGCAGTTGATTTGGGCGACGTAGTTTCATGCCACAGTATAATTGATTCACATGACGACATTGAGTCGTGTTTGCAGCCGGAGTTAGTGGAGGAGTTGCGGATAGATGATATGGACACTAGCATCATAGACATCGCCAATGTTGAGAGCGAGGATGATGAGTGCTACAGTGTTTCTGGTTTCCTATATCTAACTTTGGGTGTGGACTCAACGTTGTCATATGGTGGTGGTGGGTTCCAGGATTCTTTGTTACAGGGACTCACAGATGAGGATGTGGAAGCATATGAGTGGCAAGAGTTTGTTACAACCAGGGCTTCCACTACGAGAGATGGGGTTACTTTTTTGGTGACTCATGAGGATGTATCCCAGGATATGGATTGTCAGGTGGTTGCAGAGGACGAGGTAGCTGGAGATTGTGTTGAGTTGGATTCAGCAACAACTTCCTCAGAGTTAGATGAGGATGAGTCTGATGCTTGTACTTAGTTTGTAGATGTGTACTCGGATGAAACTACACAGAGATATGGTGATCTTGAGGGGAGTTTATTGGATGCAGCTTCCTCTCATAGTAGGGACAACGCAGTTGAGGTTGTACATAGGAGGCCCGTTGTGTAGAGTCATCATGTGACTAGCCAGTTGCGAGTGGTGAGAGAGATATTACTTCTACTCTCGAGCATTTTGATGCCACTCCTTAGTTGTTGGTTGTTAATAGTTGGGGTGCTCCTATGACAGATGAGCACAGTGGTGGTTACCTTTCCTTGACAGAGATTCATTCCTTGTGAGAGGCTGTCAGGATTTTGAGATAGAACTATTTACAGTTGGTAGCCGACCAAGATCACTTGGTTGAGTGGGGAATACAACATATGAGGCTCTGATGGACAGAGAGGAGGAGGTGAGTGAGCTTACTTAGGAAATCATAGTGTCTTTTGAGACTTTACTTTAGAGTACACTCAGCGGGCTCTTCAGGAGTCGTAGATCCAGTTAGAGGAGGTAACCGTGGAGTTGGAGCATTTACGGTCCACACCAGCCCTAGACCCATTTCAATTGCACATTGAGGTGGTTGGTGGTGAGTTTGCTTCTATGGTTAGTGATGAGGAACATAATGATGTGGCAGACACATTTGTTCAGGATTTGGGAGCACTTGGTACGGATGAGGTAGGAGTACCAATGGAGTCAAGCCCTCAGGTTGATTTGCTTCCTTTTGCTTAAAGTGAATCTATTTCATCATTTCACATAGCTGATAGCATGGGATAGTTGGTTGTGCCACATTTTTAGAGGGATCAGTTGTGGGTTGCGGGGGAGCAAGTTGACGCTACCATGTATAATTTTTATTGCACCGAGTCATTCATGGAGTATTTACTTGAGAGTGTAGATGTACGTGAGGATTCTTATAGAGTGTCGGAGAGTACTACCATCCGAGGTTCTTGTGCTATTTGGAGGTTGGTAGGGAAGATTGTGGAGACTCTATCTACGATGCTTCTCTATAGAGATTTCGAGGTTGGGTTTGCTGAGAGGGTTGCTCAAGATCTTAACCAGCTTGCAGTTAAGCGGAGTCAAAGATTGGAGCCATCTCATGATTGCCAGTTTGGTAATGATGAGCCATTGACAGAGATTGAGGCCTCCTATCGGCATTATACGGTTGGGTATGCTCCTCATTTTTCTTTCGACCCACAGGTAGAAGGTTCGATCTCACGCAGGGGTAGATCGGCTCTAGTTTCTTACCATCCATTATGGGATGGATTGGCACCATCTTTTATAGATGGAATTGGCAGTTGCAAGTTAGACTACTTGCAGTGTCCACACTCCCAGGATTGTTTATCAGAGGTTAGAGTTGATAGCAATGATTCAGGCAGATTTGGTCATTGTCGTTTTCTCAGTGCAGTAGGGGTGTAAGTGTCGGATAGACAGGGACTCAGGTTTTGACAGAGTTGTTATTTCAGTTGGGTTGGGTTCCGCTGGGTTGTTTTCTGCATCGGCATCTACAGTTGGTCTTCAGATGGTGTTTTTAGTGATGTCAGTTATGTGGGTGTTGAGTGTAGTTTCTGAGTTGTTGGTGTTTGTACTATTGATGTTGGGATTTTCTTTAGAGGAGTATGGCGAGGATCGGGACATTACTTATGACCATCCTTGGGATCCAGGTGGTCTGTGATGTTGCTTGTTTTTCCTGATTGCTTGAGGACAAGCAATCTTGGGAAGGGAGGACTGTAATGTCCCCGTTTTTCAGACTTTTGGATTAGCTTGGTTTGGCGACCCTCGCAAGCTAATCAGGTGATCAGAGGGGGGTCAGTTGGTGGAGCTATTGTTGGGATTCCATTCTGGAGGTTCAAATTATTAGGTCTGCTCTTCGTTCGGGTCAATTTGGTCAACTTACTATTTTTAGTAAGTGGTATTTTTAGCAGTGGCTAGATTTAGCAGGGCGTCTGCACAGGGTGTCAGATGTTTCAGGACCGAGTTTCAGGGAATCTCTAGTTTGAGGGACTTACTATTTCTAGTAAGTCTATTTTTAGCAGTGGCTATTTCTGGTAGGGTAGTGGCTATTCCTAGTTGGGCAGTTTGAACGTGGGCTTTGTCAAAAGTTCGTTGATCTCAGTCAGACAGTTCAGTGGCTTTATATTTTAATTGTTATTATTAAATTAAATTATTTTAATTTAATTTGATAAGTTATGACTTTATAACTTTATGTTATAAAGTGAGGTTGTATTAAAAGCCATTTGAGTTAAAAAATAAGTAAAGTGCTTTTTAAAAAACAAGCCTATATATTCTACTCGAAAAAGCACTTTACTCATCTATTGTTGAATTATGATTTTATTGAAGTTGTGAGAGAGACTACCCGACTAGGGTTTTGAGGACTGATTTCTCTTCTGGCAATTTGAGCCATTACAAATTGATGGTGAATTTTGCAGCTGTATTTGTGATCATAATCCAGTGCTAAGGTATATTGGATTTCTGAGAAGTATTAATCTACAGACAGATGATTGCATTCCAAGGGTTTAATTATTCTTCTTGTTGAGGTTCGATTTTATTGGGGAATGTGCTGTATCTTAATCACTGGTGTTGCAATTAAGAAATTGGTGTTCGAATTATTCAAAAGATCAAGCGCGTGACTGATCTCTTGGTCGTACCTTATTAGAAGACTCCTGAATTTGGATTTGAGGCTGTCTTCATACGTCACGTGAGTGCCATTTTTAGCTACAGCAGGGTGCGTGAGTTTAGGCAGCTATGGCACCTCCATTGGCTGCTCACGTGACTGCTAAAGGGGCTGTTTCATTCTGCTAGGGCCTGCAAATTGCTACAGGACAGCCATGTGATCATTACTAGCTGCCACGTGACTGCAAGAAAAGTGGTGTTAATTAATTCTGGGCTGTGTCACAATTTGGAGGATATCACATTTGCAAAAATTCGCAGAATTTGCCAGGTGCCATGATTTTATATTAATAAATTGCTTATATGGTTTGTTTGATATGGGATTAAAAATAATAAATGTTATCAAGGATATTCTTTTGTCTGGATTTGTTATTTTAATAAATGGTGAAAATCTAGAAGCGTTCATTGTTCTTAAATTCTGGAAGTAATTTAAAGGTGCTATTACATTTGAGAAAAGAGCTAGTTTGTGAATAAGAGCCTGCCAGGGTTCTTTACAAATCGCTGTCCTTGATTCTTGGTAAAAAACGCAGACATAATGTGTTTTAATGATGTATTTGCATGTGTAAATTGATTCAAAATCACCACCAATGGGTTTTTATAAAAATTGCAGCCCGTATACTCATAAAGACATGTCTTTATCATACATTTGCATGTGTAGATGAGTTTAAAATCACCACCCATGGTCTTTACGACTTAAAACACACTTTTAGATGTCAAATGCATGACATATAAAGGCTTTTAGATACGCAAATGATATAAAAATCGCCACCTTTAGTCATTACACTTTGTTTTGGTCCTGTTGGTTCCCAAAACCAACGGATTGGAATCCTACGAGTCTTGCCAACTCGATGCTGGGATATCCAACCGACTATGGCCAACTTGACGGAACCGAATGGTATGACCCGAATTCCGTGCACTTTTGGCTCTGCAAGGCCAAGGCGGGTGTCCCTGTTCCTGAACCAAAACACTCAAGCCCAGGATGTTTATAGCAGAAATGCTTAAATACTAATGCAATGAAAGTATCCTCAACGGCAAGATGACAGGAGATTTTCAATTTTGCACAACTATATTGAATCGCTAAAATAACGCCAATCTGTACGATTATATAAAACAATGCTTCAAGTTCTGTATTTGCAAAAAGATAAACGATTATGTGATTATATGGATAATTTTAAAATAAAAGTGTAATTATGAATAAATATAATATATTTATTAATAGCAAAATATAAAACAATTGCCAGCATATAAATAACGACTTTGGAGCAATAACGAAGACCAGTGTCTAATTTAATTGGGCAAACAGAGTCAATACTTAAAAGTTGAACGTACAACTCTATAAAATTTAAATGAATTTAAAACTATAAATAAATTAGTAATTCAGATGCGACGGATTAATTATATTAATGCAATTTTAAAATAATCTAGGATGTATTTTAACTCCTTTAATGCGGAGACAAACTAGACATAAATAAAAGAACAATTAAATATTTCACAGTATTGATTTTAAAATGCAATATTAATCTCATCCACTTATCTGAAAAAATAAAATATTTACAGAAATCATTAAAATATTAATAGAGGACACAACTAAGAAATAATTCAGATAACTCTAATCTGCATGAATAAATTAAACTTGCTTACAGATTATGCCTGAAAACGAAATCGAATCAGGGACGCTCTTTGCAGATGATGAACCCGATCGATTTGTATCAACGCTCAGCAAATAAAAATATATTCACTCTCAAAGCAAATTTACCAGCTTAGTTCAAAAGTATTATATCTCTGCTAAAATTAAAAATATCATATGTTATTGTATGTCTTTTTTCAGTTTTTACGGGCTCTGTTCTGTCTCTTGTTCGATTTTACAATCTCATATTTATATTAAAAGGGAAAGGCATGCGGTTGCTTTCCCAAGCACCGCGCCTTTTTCATAACAACTAACTAATATTTGGTAGTTTGTAATAGAACTTTACTTAAGGAAACACATAGAATACTTTATCATAGACATGAGACACCTGTCGTGAATGAAACAGGCAGATGTAGCATTCTTGAAGCATCGTGTCTCTTCATATACTTGTCCGATAACTCCATGCATCTGCGCGTGTTTGTCAATGAGACAAATGGCATAATTAAAACAACCTACTTATTTATTTAAACTTCCGCTCCCATCTTTTTCATTTGGATGCACATTTTCTTGTTACATGTAGACTCCTCGCATACGTCTTGAGTATCTTAAGACATCCATCTAGTTTATGAAAAGCCCGATACATTTCAACTTTTATCGGTGCTTCCAGATTTAAACTGCAGTTGCCTGTGCTTCAATCTAGTGCCCGATATTTAACCATAAATATTTGTCGGGTCCATATGCGTTTGCAAATGTTTCAACTATTGGAGACAGCTGTTTCAATACAGTCTTCCTCTGTTGGCGGCAATATATATGAAAAGGTCCTGACGTTATCATCTGCTTGGTATGTATGGTGTGTGAGTGTATTGAGATAGTCTGACGGAAGAAGATGGTCATGTAGTCAAGGCAAGGCACCTATATATAATGGTTGCCAAGATGGATATAATCTCCTATAACTTCAACATCCTTAATGACTCTTCTCACAATCGTGCCTCCCTCCTGCGCACATCTTTATTTCCATACTGGTCATTATTTTCTGTATACATCTTTAGACGGTTCAGTTTTGAGTCACACAGTCAATCTTCTCTCTGTCTGATCATTTCATGCTTAGTCTTTGTGAGATGCTACAGCTCCTGCAACATTCCCTTTTGTTTTGCACGACTCCCATTTGTTTTATAACCAACGTTGCTGTCGTCTATGCTTCACGCTGATACTTCTCTTGGTTGATTTCCTGTACGCCTGCAATGTTCACACGGTCATTCGAAATGGTCACACGGAAGCCACAGGTATCTCCGTAACTCCACAAGGCTTCCAAGTCAGGAGTGCAAACTGTCAATTGTGCCTTCCTCTGTTGTGTAACTCTATCCCTGCAATAAAATACAAAGTGTTATTAAATATATGACAATCAAATCCACATCCGTCCACGGTTTGGTCTCTATTTGCTGAGCTCTTTCCAAGAACAGCAGGATTGTATACGAACAGTAACAAAGTCACTATTCGGAGATATACCATGTTGACGACTCACACCAAACTCCTCTTTAAACATTGGTGGCTAATATATCCATATGCCTCAAGACAACTTTGCAAAATTAACGTATCTGCAAATTTGGAATATTACATGGCTTCAATCTGCAGGCGTCTTAGTATGATGCGATCAATTGTATATAATATTTGAACTTCTATTAATGTGTTCAAAACTGTTGTGAAGTTCCTTCCTTAATTGTGTGTCCAGATTGACCACTTGTATGCACAGACTTTCCTGGTTATTTTGTTCAGTGATTCCAGTATATAGTCAACTTTCAATGCTATGCAATATAGATTTAGATTTCATTGTAGTCCACAGGTTTCATTGAATACTGTACTCTAATCATGCTTCACAATCAGCCTTGATAACAATATGATGACCGGAATACCATGGTGTGATTTCCGTTCTGACTTCCTCCTCTGTGTATGTAGTCATTAAAAATATTGAACTTTTCTTGCTATATCTGCCTGAACCAAGATATCTTCAATACATATTCATCTACTTTACAAGTGTCTGTTCCTCATTAATCTCTGTCACCTCTTATGGCTCAACAGATTTTATTATTCTTGTAAACACATGGTTCCAGTGTGCTGTGTATATGAATACAAAAACTAAGTCCATCCTGCTGCAAACCTACACAGTTTTGTGTCAAATTGGATAACTCCAGTACATGTGACTTAGAGATATCTACACACTTTTTGCAGATTCAACAATACTCAGTAATATAAAATACTGGTGTAACAGCAAAAATAAAATTAGACTTTAGAAATGAGATGTCTTAACTAGTCTCTGTAGCATAAAATAGTTAAAACACAAAATATAAATTCATATGGATAAATAAGATGGTAATCAAATGGATGCCCTGATTTTATGAAATTAGGGCTCCATCAGGTCCATTTGCATGTCCAAAATAAAGCATATCTTTATGCAATATCAATTAAAAACCTCACATAGGTCTCTCGTGTTTAAATTTACATGTAATTTACAGTTTTAATGCAGAGATATGTAATGGGACTTAAAAAGTCCACCTTTACATTAGAAATTCATTAAAAACTATTTTTAAATCTCATTTAAATCATGTGAAATTTTAAAATGGAGTTTTAGATCCATCTTACATGTAAATGACACTTCTTATGCGATGCAACTGTCAACAAGAAACCCACTAATGAGAGATTTTAATTAATGAACAAGGATATGCAGTCAGGCCAAAAAACCTCACCTGTAGAAGCTTAATTCCTTAATAACTTTTGACAGACAACTCCGATTGAGGCCTAAGATAGCTCATAATGAGCGGAATTAAAAATGCTACAATCCTAGGGCGAAAAAAAAACTAAAAACAAAACAATAACTAAGAAAAACGGAGAAAAAACTTGAAGAATGCCATAAATCAAAAGCTTGCAGTCAAAGAAGAAAAACTCATTCTGACAAGCAATAAGGTGATTAGCTAGCGGAAACCTTCCTAAGCAATGTTTAGAAGACATGAAACTTAGTACAATTCAAGGATGACGAATTGCCTTCATCACGCATCATTCAGAACACCTAAACTCAGAGGAAACACCTATGAATTCATGAGAAAATTCCATAGGGTTGCCCCAATTTTTTGATGTCAAAATTGAGGACAACACAACTACGAATAGTTGTGTGGTGGTAGGAGCTCTCAAATAGGTGGGAATAGGTAATTATTAAAGTTGGCTTCCAAAGATGGAAGCAAAAACCATCACTTTCTTGTAACATGACACATGTTCGAAATACCAAATGAGAGTACTTGCTATCATTGTGGGAACCGATGTAGGAAATGAGGTTTCTGTAATGTCCCCATTTTCGTGAGCGTCATATTTCAAGCGATTAGGGTATTATTGTGACCCTCGCAGGCTAGTATGGTGGATTAGAGGGTCCAATTTAGGAGTTTTGGAGCTCCTTAGGTGGCCGTCGTAAGTGTTTACCTCACCAGATCCTTTATTTGTTCTAAGGCAGTGATATTCAGAGGTTTTTGGTTCTATTTTGAGTGACTTACTATTTATAGTAAGTCAGTGGGGTATAGAGATGGACCCTTACTATTTTTAGTAAGGCACCCTAGTTATCAGTGAATGTAGTGGGCTACCTCCTGGTGAAGTCAGAATTGATTTGCGATGATTAATGATGGAGTTATAATGTTATAATTATTATTAAACTTTAATAATAATTAATTATTAAGTGCATATCATTAATTGAATTATGAAGTAACTATAATAAAGTTATAATATAAAGTCACTTTAGCTATGCCATCTTGTTCGAGAAGCTACTTCATAAGGAGGAATTAAAGTAAAGAATGTTTTATCCCACATTGCTAAAAGTACAAGTATTCACCCACTAAAGAACTATATAAGCAAGGCCATCCTTTTATTTGAGTTATGTCATGAAAATATATTTTAAAGTTATGTTCTCCATTGTTGTTGGAAATCAGTGACTGGATATGCTAAGGACAAAACCCTTGGAATGGCGAAGGTCTGGATAGAAACCCATGCCTTTGTATTTGGTGAATTCAATGCAGAGCTCACATGTGAGCTGAAATGGTGAATTTGTGATGTAATGAACTGTTCATAGGAGTCATTCATAAAGGTCTATCTGTAATGACCCTTACTAAAAAGGCCACTAAAATTCCCAAATCTGAACCGAGTCAATTTGTCAAACACTTGGCATGCAACTGAATTGTTTGCTGATGTTTGCTTCTAGTTTGGGTTTGTTTGATGCCAATGATGTTTTGGTGAATGCCAATGAATGCAAGTGACTAATTGGAAGTAAAAATGAAGTGCAACCTCTTAATATTCTAATCCAATTGCAACTCAATGAAATGCTGATAAAAAATTCAACATCTACAGCTCTGAGACATTTTGACGAACATTTGGTATGCAATCTATAGAACTATGCAATGAGACATTAAACCAAACGATTGACCTCCTGACTGAATATTCCTTTACTATTCCAATAACTTGGCACAATGCAATGAAACTCCCCAAGTCTGATTACAAAGTCAATGACTATTTCAATTGACTGATTCTCTGAAATTCATATGGACTGTTACATGAGCAAGGAACTATGGTATACAATGCACTTTCATTACTGAGACAGCCTATACTCTTCCCTAGCTATGTCCTTCAATTACAATGATGATAACAAAGTCTGATTACAATGACTGATTTCAGAATTAATATATAGACTGATTACATAACAGAGATTAATCTGGACTGTTGTAACAAGACTGAGAACATGCAATATTCTTGACATCAAATGCATTCAAAATACATGAATGGAACCTGGTTATTGCTCCTAATAGTCTGTTGATGACTGCTGATGATATATGCTGATGCAGACTGATGCAAAGAAGACCCCAAACTGCCAACCAAACTCTGCAAAACTGTCCCTGCTGGACTGTTGTACCAGGCTGTACATGTACGGCTCCTGCATAAAATAAATAGCAGGGTTTTGACACCCCAACTTGCTATGATTGGAGTCGCCTAGGGTTAGGTAGTAACCCTCCAAAAGCATAAAAAATATCTCCAGGTAGATAGAGAGATATGAACAAAAATCTGAATCCAGGCCCTGAAATAGAAAGTCCGAGAATGTGCCAAATTTGTCTTCAAACCTTCACCAAAGTGATCCACCAATGCTATGATGAATTTAAACCCTTATTCCAACCACAAACAAACCCTTACAACAAATTCTCAATGAAGTACCAATGAGATGGCTGAATACCAACTCCAAACTTGCAACCCTTCAGTAGATATTTCACTACCTCAGTTATGCCAATCTAGGGGAGTGATTCGTTCCCAAAGATCGAATAGTATTTGCAGACCCAAAAGACTACAAATTGCTTCACAATAAAGAAGTAGAAGAAATCCCAAATCCAAGCATGTTCAAATGAGAGGCCCAGCCCTCTATTTATTCACTTTTTGGAGAAGTTGCTAAGAACTTCTAGAAACATCCTTTATAAAATCATATTATAATGCACTTTATAATAAAGTAACTTTATAATATAAAAAAGTGCAATCTCAACTTAAAATTATAACAATGTAGGCTAAGATGTCTCATAACCGAATGTAGGCCCAACTAGACTGAATGTAGGCTCGAACTGGATGTAGGCTCGCTTCTGGACGTAGGCTCTGTCAGCAATAAGCAATCAAATGATCCACACAATGACTCTCTCTCCAAACTATTTGCCTACGAGAGTCGATGATAGGCAAACCCGTCATGAACGAACATGTCCTAGACAAGGGACATGACACTATCACTTCAAACTGAGTCTGGCATGCAAGACATGTGGCTTCAGGCAAGCTTTCTTTGTCTATTTGAGACTGTACTGTGATATTGCAGACCTAGATGATTTCATTCCAGGCAGCATCAGACCCTCAACTAATTGTATCAGGGAGAAATGTTTATGCTTGGTATATATATATTCATATTTCTGATTGTTTACAAACAGCAGTCAATACTCTCCATGGTGGAATCAGTGGAGTATTAGCAGAAATATGAGATGGCATGCCTGAGATGTTTGGACTTGCAGTGCTGAATGGGAACCATTACTGGGAATCGCATGACTGAGTTAGTGTGTTTAGCAAGCTCTGGGTGTCACCAGAATAAGGACAGCATACAGACGTTGCATATAAAACTGGAAATCAGTTAGTATAGTCAGTTGTGCGGCCATATCCACAAGTGCATTTATCATATATAGCAAAACTCTACTCGTTTAATTTGGTTTTAATCTGCCTTTGATTTGTAAGACTTGTAGGTGAAAATTTTTCTATGAGCATTGATAGAAGCAAGTTGTCTGCCAACCATTTGACAAAATTACTCAAAGAAGAAATGAAGGATCTGAAGTTAGTTCTTCTCCAAGTGTTTGTCTAAATGTTCACTCATGAAGTTGTGGTTAATTGGTGGACATATAATTGCTTAAAGTAAGCTTTTGGTGCAAGCTTGTAACTATTCAGGGATTTATTACTTGTTTGTGAATGTTCTCAAATCTATAACAGCAAGCTGCCTGATTTTTAAATCAATGCATATTCTTATGTATTGCATGCTAAGTGTTCGTTGAAATGCCTAGATTGAAAGTGACTGTGTGTAGCTGGGAACTTCTTTGTTGAATAAGTTTCAGATCTGATCTCTACATATTCATATGTTTGTCAAAATTCTTAAAGATAGCTATGAGTAGCTATAGCTGTTGTTTCATACAACAGTTTGACAAAATAATCAAGCATAACGAAGTAAGATTCAGATCAGAACTCTAAACACTGAATAGGGATCACATGACAATTGTTTGCTAAAATGCCAAACTTCCAAAACTTGGTAAAGCTGTAAAGTAGAACCTCTAAGGGTTCTTACAGTGGTATTAGAGCGGTTTCTTGCCATCCTGTTGGGGAAGCTTCTTACATTTAGAACAAAGGGTTAGTTTGATGCAGTTGTAAATTATGGTTTCCGAAGATGATGTTACGGTTGCTTATAGAGAGTACCTTGCACTTCTACAGAAGGTTGGAAATGATTTTTCATTTGACTGCTATATGGAGTATCAGACAGATTGTGGCAAGCAAAAATAAAATCAAAGAAATGTGATCAGCTAAGTGTTGAGAGCATCTTGAATAATATCCAGCAAAAACATATGCTTTCACAACAAAGACTAGCTCATAGCTTGCAGCAGAATGAAGATTGCATGCAAAGGTTAAGCTATAACAGTTCTGATTTTTGCAACTACAGTCCTATTTCCTCATATCATTAGGTGATAGAAGTCATTTCACGCAAAGACGATAGTATGGTGGAGTCTTCTAATGTTGGTATTTCAGTTTCGGGTATCAAGGATGCATTGGTTGATGAAGATGCATGCCATGAGTCTGATTTTTCATATCAGACCTTAGAAAACAAATTAGAAAATTCACTTGTTGGCATTGAATCCCAAGATCGTGCCTCAGATGGACATACAGCGACTTTGGTAGCATACGTCTGTGAAGATATTGACGTAACAACTTCTACCTTGCCAGTTGAGCCATCCTTTGAATTGCACAGCAACAGTAGCGTTGATGATATTGTGAGTGAAGTGGATAGCACTCATGATGTTGCTTATCATGAGGAGAGTGATGTCAATTCAGCCTCATATCATAGTGCAGACTTTGATTCAGAAAGCTCGCATGGGAGTCAAAAATTTCAGAGACATCATTTGGTTGGGCAACTTAAGGTCAATGATTGCATGATTGCCACAATCATAGAGCACTTTGATGTTTCTTGTTAGATGTTGGCTATCTTTGGTTGGAATACTCCTATGTCAGATGAGGATGATAGAAGCCTTTCCCGGACAGAGTTCCATGCACTTCGAGAAGCCATTGGGATAATGAAACATAATTACTTGCAGCTACTTGCTGATAGGGACTTTCTTCTCAAGTGGGATTGTAAATGCTATGATGCACTGAAGGGGAAGGAAGAGGAGGGTTGATGAGCTCACTCATGAGCTTGAGGTGACTATGGACTCACTGGAGACCACCCAGTTGGCCATTCAAGAGTCACAGTCACAATTAGAGGAGCTTACCCTGAAATTGAGTTTGACACAATCTTCACCAACTACAGATATAGTATAGCCTTTTACGGTGGCAGTTGGTGGTGATCATATACCCACAGGTTGTAGTGTAGATTTGGCTACATTCATTGCTGATACAAGTGCAGTAGTCTCAATTGGGATGATTACTTTGGTTGAGAGTAGTAGAGAGCCACTTGTTGCATCAGGCTCTCCCAAGGTCAATACTATAATAGATGATGCATGTTTGATTGCTAATAGCTCTTGTGTGGTTGTGGTGGATTGTGAAGAACCAATTTTGCTCTTCCTGAATATTTGATAATAATTTAAAATCTCTGCAACTATATTTTAATAATACTCATGCAAGAACAATTCTGAGAATATATTCATCAACTTGAATTACCAAATATTCTGACAAATAGTTTCATCTTAACTATCATCATTAGAATCTTAATTTTCAAACAATATTACATAATAAACTTATTCTGAAAATTTATTAATGCACTTGTACCATCGAAAATCCACCTTGCAATGCCACGTTTTCCATACAATTGAACCGCCACTTAATGGGACTGTCACGATTCCAAAGATGGTAGCGGCCACCCTGAGATTCATACGCATGACTGCTCTAGAGCGGAACGTGGGTCTAGGAATATGCACACCGCCCCGTTGTAACACACGTGACCAGAAATTACATGTCACGGCATCCTCCTTGTCCTCACGTGCCTAAGGTGAGTTGACACAGCAGCATAAAGTAATGTTTGCTGACAATTAATATGCCTTCCACCAATATATAATAGCAGCATAAATGAATACACAGCAGTCTATGAATTTGATGATCCTCCTCTGCTCAATACTTTCAAAAATCAGGAAGGAGATAAACCAGCCTCCAACTTGTTATCCAGACCTTCAATATGTTGAATTAGCAAACTCTATTCCAACAGAAAACTTCAATATCCAGATTTTTGTCTCCCACAAATCCGATATACAACAGCATCGAATTGTGATTATCAGAAACAATCAGCTGTGAAACTCACCATTAACAAGCAATGGCTCAAATCACGAGATGAGGAATCAGTCCTCGAAACCCTAGCCAGATTTGTCTTCTTCACGAATTCCAAGAAAAATAATGTTTGCATAAGATGAGAAAAGTGCTTTTTCGAGTAGAATATATATGCTTTTTGGAAAAAGCACTTTTAATATTCACTTAATTGGCTTTAAAAAATAATCTCACTTTATAACATAAAGTTATAAAGTCATAAGTTATTAAATTAAATCAAAATAATTTAATTTAATACCACATTTAAAATATAAGCCACTGACTGTCTGATTGCAATCAATGAACTTCTGACAAAGCACCAAGTCCAACTGCCCAGCTAGGAATAGGCACTGCCCTATCAGAAATAGCCACTGCTAAAAATAGACTTACTATAAATAGTAAGTCTCTCAAACTGGAGATTCTCTGAAACTCGATCCTGAGATATTTGACGCTCCGTGCAGACACCCTGCTAATCCTGGCCATACCCAAAATACCACTTACTAAAAATAGTAAGTTGACCAAAATGACCCGAACGAAGAGCAGACCTGATAAGTCGAACCTCCAGAATGGAATCCCAACGCTGGCTCCACCATCTGACCCCCTCTGATCGCCTGATTAGCCTGTAAGGGTCGCCAAACCAAGCTAATCCCATAAGTCTAAAAACGGGGACATTACAGTCCTCCCTTCCCAAGATTGCTTGTCCTCAAGCAATCAGGAAAAACAAGCAACATCATAAATCACCCGGATCCCAAGGATGGTCACAAGTAATGTCCCGATCCTCACCAAACTCTTGTGAAGAGAGAACCAACATCAACAGAACAAGCACCACTGAAAACATCTGTAAACCAACTGTAGATGTCAATGTTGAAAACAACCCAATGGAACTCAACCCATCTGAAATAACAACTCTGTCAAAACCTGAGTCCCTGTCTATCCAACACTCACACCCAACTGCACTGGGAAAACAACAGTGACCAAATGTGCCTGAATCACTATTATCAATTCTGCCCTCTGATAAATAGTCCTGAGTGTGTGGATACTGCAAGTAATCTAACTTGCAACTGCCAAATCCATCTGCAAACGATGGTGCTAATCCATCCCATAATGGATGGTAGGATACTGGAGCCGTTTACCCTCGCGTGAGATCAAATCATCCACCTGTGGGTCAAAAGAAAAATGATGAGCATACCCCACCATATAATGCTGGTAGGAATCTCCAATCTCTGTCAATGGCTCATCATTACCAAACCGGGAATCAAAAGATGGCTCCAATCTCTACTCCGCATCACTGTAGGCTGGGTAGGAACCTGAGCAACCCTCTCAACAAACCCAACCTCAAAATCCCTGTGGGGAAGCATAGTAGAAAAAGTCTCCACAATCTTCCCGACCAACCTCCGAATAGCACAAGAGCCTCGGATGAGAGTACCCTCAGACACTCTATAAGAATCTTGACGCACGTCTGCACTCTCAAGTAGATACTCCATAAATGACTCGGTGCAATAGAAATTATACGTGGAAGCATCAAATCGCTCCCCCGCAATCCACAGCTGATCCCCCCGCAAATGTGGCACAACCAACTGTCCCGTGCTATCAGCTAAGTGAGATAACGAAGTAGATTCACTCCCAGCTAAAGGAAGCAAATCAACTTGAGAGCATGTCTCCTTTGGAACTCCTACCTCATCCGTACGAAGTGCTCCCATATCCGGAACAGATGTGTTTGCCACAACATCATGTTCCTCAACACCAACTGTAGGAGCAAACTCACCACCAACCACCTCAATGTGCAATTGAACTAGGTCTGGGGCTGGTGTAGACTGTAAATGCTCCAACTCCACGGTCACCTCCTCTAATCGGATCTGCGACTCCTGAAGAGCCCGCTGAGTATCCTCTAAAACCTCAGTAGTCGCTGTGAGCTCCTGGGTAAGCTCACTCACCTCCTCTCTGTGCATCAGTGCCTCATAAGCTGTACTCCCCCACTCCACTAGGTGATCTCGGTCAGCTACCATCTGTAAATAGTTCTGTCTCAAAATTTTGACAGCCTCACGCAAAGAGTGAACCTCTGTCAATGAAAGGTAACCACCATTGGGCTCATCTGTCATAGGAGCACCCCAACCTAAATAGCCAGCAACTGACGAGCGGCATCAAAATGCTCGAGAGTAGAAGAAATATCCCTCTCATCAACTCGCAACTGGCTAGTCACATGATGACTCTGCACAACAGGCCTCCTATGAGCAACCTCAGATGCACTGTCTACATTATGAGAGGAAGTTGTATCCAACCAACTCCCCTCAAGATCACTCACTCTCTGTGTACTTACATCTAAGTACACCTCTACACTCTGAGTACAGGCATCAGACACGTCCTCATCTAACCCCGAGGAAGCTACTGCTAAATCTGACTCAACACAATCTCCAGCTACCTCGTCCTCTGCAACCATTTGATAGTCTAGATCCTGAGACACATCTTCATGAGTTACCGAAGAAGTAACCCCATCCCTAAAAGTGGAAGCCTTGGCTGTAACAAACTCCTGCCACTCATAAGCTTCCCTATCCCAACTGAGGAAGCAATTGCCTCCTGAAATGGAGCGGCACTACTATAGCTGACATAGACATCACCAATAATAACTCCCTCCATGAAAGAGTCTGAACACTCGGTAATAACTGCAACATCAGCTGACTCTGTACAATCTGTAGTGACTGCTCTGGGAGCCTCAACCTGGTGATCCTCAGCACTGCTTTCAACCAAGGGCACTGAAACATCCACTGGCTCATGTGCAATAAATCCATCACCACCACTGCAGATGGGAATAGCAGGTGCTGAACTAGATGTAGGAAAATCAGCATCATGGACTACTGTCGGAGAAAACTTCAGCCTTCTCCCCTGCAAACTCGATGTCGGCCTTCTAAAGGTAGAGACGATATATCTCGCTGCCCTGTCTACTGTAACTGGATCCGACAAACTCTCTGCCAATCTCTACTGATGCAGTCTAAGTCTCTCCATGCTTTCTACTAGAGCATTTAATTCCTCTGTATTTCCCTTACTTTTGTGACGACTTCCGGAACTGGGCCTCCTGTATTTATCCATAGCTAAAGAAAATAGAAGTGCTGATCACTTATAAAAACTTCTGAATAAAAATGAACCCAGACCCCACAGGATGGCAGGATACATGCTCTGATGCCACTGTGAAGAACCGATTTGGCTCTTCCTGAATATTTGATAATAATTTAAAATCTCTGCAACTATATTTTAATAATACTCATGCAAGAACAATTCTTAGAATATATTCATCAACTTGAATTACCAAATATTCTGACAAATAGTTTCATCTTAACTATCATCATTAGAATCTTAATTTTCAAACAATATTACATAATAAACTTACTCTGAAAATTTATTAATGCACATGTACCACCGAAAATCCACCTTGCAATGCCATGTTTTCCATACAATTGAACCACCACTTAATGGGACTGTCACGATTCCAAAGATGGTAGCGGCCACCTGTTGATGTCAGTTTTGTACCACTACATAACATATAGCAATTGAATACTTGATATAGAATACCAAACACTCAACCCTCTCTTGAAAAGTATATACTCATGAAGAACATGAGAAAACTCCAAGGTTCCTTACACCTGTGGATACTAACTTAGTTATATTAATGTGATTTGCTGGTAATCACTTAGGCGGGCTTACGTTGTTCGTTCAAGGATGTCAAATTCTTGTTATGATGATGATGAGATCTAGCTTTGCAATGTATATTCAAATTTATATCACTTCCAACTTTGCTCTTCCAAACTTCAACTACTAAACTACTCACTGCTTTACTACTACTCCTATGGAATGGAAAGATTGGCAAATGGACGGGGATCAAATCTAATGAAAGCTTGCCAGCGGCGCTACCTCCATAGATGCAATGATTCAAGGGGAATGAGACTAGATTACCACACAAGGCTCCTTAACAAGCCGCTAAGATGCTAGTGGCCTAGTATATAGATCCCTATCAAACATTCACCAATATCACCATACAACTAGCCATCTACTTTTATTCTTACTTTAACACTTTCTTGAAATGAAATTTACTTTAACAACTCAATGAAATCTAACTTTAACAATTGGAAGTAGAAACCATGCAATAACACCAAGTGTTCTTAATCACCATGCAAGACACAACAATGACAAGAGAAGCAGTTTTGGTATTATATTAGCAACAATTTTCTTCAACCCTTTACAAATGAGAGTACATGGCCTTATATAGAGGCCCAAAATTACAACCAATGGTAGAGATTAAGAGTCAAAATCAACGATCCAGATTAAATGCCAAAAACCCTAATTAGGGTTGCCACCCCATCAGCCAATGAGAAGACGCCACCTCATCAATGGACCAATGAAAAAAAAGGAAAAGTGGCAACCAATGAGAAGACACCAAAATGGTAGCCAATCAGAATCAGACACCTACCCTACCCAAGAAGAACGGAGAATTTGCCACTTGGGCTTACATCAAATGATCTTCTAATACAATTCTACCCTTTTCCTTCATCTTTTTAGCATAAGTAATGAATTTAGCTAACATGTTGTTGACTTCTTCCTTGGGAGGGCAAGGTGTATGCTTCATCCTGAGCTCAGTTGCGTCGACCATGTTCTTTGCTGCTTGCAGTGTCTTCTCACTGTCCTTCTCATCATCCCTTGCAAACTTGATAAGGGCCCTGAGAGAGGCAAGGATGCCCAACTGTTTCTACCTAGTGGCGACAACCTTCCCCAACTCATCCAATCTCAATCCAAACTCTGTCTCATTAAAATTCTCCTCTTTGATTTCTTCAAAATCAAGTGCAACCCTCGCATCGCTCAGCATGTTTGAAATGTAAGTGTCGATGCTTGGACTGTATTGTGCAATCTCATCCTGTATCTCTTCGAGTACCCTCGATCTAGCAGTCAAGGTAACATACCAAGACTCAACAATACTTTTTCCTCCTTCATTGACCAACTTGGCCCTGACCAAAGATCCCTTTGATAGCTTTATGGCCGCCTGTAACCTGGGAACGGCTAAGTCACGAATTGGAAGGAAATCCCTCCACTCCCCTTCAAATGCTCTGAATTTGTCCCTAAGAGACACAAATGCCCTGAATGTCGAAATAAAGGAAGGCAAGAACTTTCGCCCTTCTTGAATTGTATCACTGATCCAATTTTTAGTTTCTTGCTCTTGAGCTAATATCTCTTCCAGATTGCTCGTACTATTTTGTAGAAGGGATGCCTGATGCAACTTCTGGATAGGCTGACATACACCATGATAGCTATCTCTCCAATACTTATTTTCATTTTCCAACTCCACAATCCTTTCGTTTGCCTTTCTCAACCTTTCTCTAATTGAAGCTATGCCTTCCTGAACCTCCAAACACTCCATGTCATCTATGATTCTTCCCATGTCATGCTCTACTATCTCATAATCCTGGGCCACAATCTTGTCTACTGCCTTGCTAACCTTTGGCACCGCAATCTGAACCTTTCGATGACCATCCTCATCATTCCTGATGACCTTTGCCACTGTTCTGCAATTTGTTTCTATCCGACATCATCTTCCTTTTCCACTAACCCTTGAATATCCTCAACTATCTGGATGGCCACAACCTTGCCCCTTGGCATAAGCATCTGTCTCAACCATAGTGGTGCTATGCATCTCCCCAAATCTGGATTCGGTTCGACTAGCACAACATCACCAACGGCCTTGGACGTTTGGCCTCCTTCCTTAACTGATAGAGCCTCGATGTCAACTAGCTTATTTCCTTCATCACTAACTGTCATATCCTCCTCAACTTGGTTCTCTGAGAGATGAGAGTACCCTGTACTGTTACTATAACCACTTGATTTTGAACCAGAGCTCACCTCTACCGCTGCCCTTTGCTCACTTGTACCAACCTCTTGGCTCCTAGCCTCAACTATGCTCTCTCTCGATGGCACTATGCTCTGTTTCTTTGTTGGAGGCTCTTGATGTTCTTTGTCTTTCTCAACCTCCAAACTCCTCTTCTTACTCTTAACTACGTGTTGCTAGCCACTACCCCCACCTTGCTGTCCGACTTACTCCGCTGGAATCTCCTCTTTTGGCTTCATCTTCTCATAGGTAAGGTGTACCCTCCAACTTTGTAATTGCCTAAACTTCCTATTGTACCACCACTCAGTGTGTAGCTCAACTGTTCTTGTTACTGCATCTAAGGAAAGATCCTGAGGATCATCCCAATCCATTGGATTCAACTCTGTTCCCTCTACTGTATTGTAATCTTCCCTTAGCACATCTTCATCCTCTTCTAGCTAATCCGGACTATCAAGATTTCTCCATCTGATGGCCCTCATCATGCCCACTGATAACCTTGAGAAAGCCAACTTCCTCACATGAAAGTCATCCTTCGCATTGGCTCAAAAATCCTCCAAAGTAGGAATATCCTTGAATGGATCCCCATGAGATGCCTTGATTAGACCATTAGGATCAAATCCTTGCCTTGCCCTATACCATCCTAGATGATATTGCTCTAACTCTTTCTCTGCAGCTGCAAAGGCGATAGGATTGGGACAACTATCATTGCCTATCATGAGTGAGAAGGTAACCCCTGTCTCACCCTTAAGCTTTATCATTTTGTCATATTGCTCAAGTTGCCTAGCCCACTCCATCAAGACTATCCTATCGGGTGGGTACCTTGGAAGCCTCTTGGGACAAGCCGTGCATCCAGCCACTCTTATATAAGTGAATTGCGGAAACTAGATGAACCAACTCCCAAACTTCTTGACTTTTGTCTCCGCCTCCGGCGAGAGCCTCCTTGTCGGTGTCCCTTGCAATACCCTTACTGTCCTCATGGCAAAGGCATCATAAAATATCTTGTAGTCCTTGGTGTTGTGCAAATGAAGTTGTGGATAGCACTCATGCACCAAGCATTGTCCAGGCCCATTGCCAATCACCCCTCTTGCCTTAAGTCCAGGATGTTCATACAGTCTTGCAATTAAATAGAAAAGGTAGGACCCCATATAGAATTGTTTCTGATTTTGTACTGTCCTAAGTTGCAACTCTAAATTCTCACTTATAATTCTAGCCCAATCAAACTTTCTTTTCTCACTTTCAATTCCTTCAATAAAATAGTACATCCAAGTTTCAAACTGCATACCTTGAGTGGAGCCCATGACTCGGTTGAGAAGCACAATAAGATTGCCATACTCTGATTTGAAATCTGACCTGGTGAGCCTTGATGACTTGGTGACTCCCTTCTTGCCTTCGTGTAACCAATTTTGCTTTAGTAGAGCGAGGTAGGCATCCTGACTATCTTGAAAGAACCCGGCGGCTTGATCCATCAACATTACTATCATGCCCTTCTACTGGGGTATATTGAACACTTCTTCTATCACCTGCCCGCTGATGTTAGCCAACACCCTCTCTCCTTCATCAAAGATGATGGACTTGGTCACAATATCTAGCCGAGATGCACACTCCATCACCAACTCCGGACAAGGCAAGGTAGGAGGGAAGGCGGCAACTTGCACAATCCCATACTTGTAGATCTTCTTTGCCATAGATGACTGACCCCCTTTCAACCTATCTCTCAACTGTATCATATCCACTGTACCGATGTTGGTGTCACCGACTCGCTTCAATTTTGAGAAGAAGGTGGTCTTGGGCATCATGTCTTCCCTGGCTTTCTTGGTATTCATTCCCTTTGGGTTCTTGCTTGCACTAGCATCCGCCATCCTAGCCCTTATTTCTACCCCTTCTTTCTACAGTGAGGTGGGCCTACACTTATCTCTACCCCTCCAATCCTAGGGATGGACTAGCATATTTCTGCCTCTCCAATGCCTATCACACTACACTTATCTCTGCCTCTCCGCCTAGGGATGGGACTGCCACTTATTTTTGCCTCTTCGAAAACTTATGAGATGGACTACACTTATATCTCCCAACTTCGTTCCTAGGGGTGAGACTACCACTTATATCTCTTTTCTCCAAATCCTAAATGGAAACTACACTTATATCTCCCAACTTCAAGCCCTAGATGAGATGATGAGGTGATGGATGGATGATGCAAGCAAGAAAATGGAGGGAAGAACCAAGCAAGAACAGGAAAGAAATCTGCTTTATGAACCAGCCTTCACTCTCAATCATGAAGATCGTCTTCTACCAACAACTATCAACTCCAAAGAAGAAAGAAACAATAAGAGCATAGTCCACTCACCAAGAATTTTGCAAATCTTCTTCCTCAAATTGGCAGGCTACAAGTCTCCTCTTGACAAATCTGCAATCTCTCTAGGATTAATAACATGCCATGATCATTAGCAGCTTCCTGCTCCCTTACAAATTCACAAATCCTTACTTCAAATTAGCAGTCTGTCCCAGATTTCGCAAGTAGGGCACTAAAAGCAAGTCTGCCCAGAATTCACAGCCTTCCTCTAATAAATTTGCTGCCCCTTGGTAATATCACAGCCCCCTCAAACAACAGCATCCTTAGCAAATTTGCAGCCTCCTTAGTAAATTCGCAGGTCTCCTCTATCAAATAGCAGGCTTCTCTTGACAAAACTTTGCAGGCCTCTTTAGACAATCCACAGCTCTAATCTCTAAATTTGCAGCCCCATACAAAAAATCGCAAGCCTTGGATAGCCTTCTGCCTCCTAACAAATTCGCTGCTCCTTAAACTGTGCTCCTTATTTTCGCTCCTTGCTGCCAAGACATAAAACAATGAATGAGAGGATGAGGAAAAGAGGAGGGGCAAACCCTCCATATATATCCGATTTTTGTCTCCACAAAGAGGGCCGACCTAGCCTTGCATGAATTTAATTTAGCAATTAATAACTAAATACTTAATTAAGGCCGACCTAGGGTCCATTTATTTCGATTTTCAATGCAATTTAAAGTCTTCCAACTCCTCATGTTTCATATAGGGCAGGTCCTCTGTCTCCAAACTCCAAGGCAGGGCCATACGCCTCATATTTGGGACCAGACTTTCGAATTTAATGGCCAGATTTGTAAATTTCAAAGCCCAATTTTTAAATTTCGATGCCCAGGTCTTATGTTTATATTGCTCAATTCCAAATAATAGGGCTAGGCCTTCGATTTTAATGCCCATATTCTGTGAATTTCAATGCAGATTTTCAATGTTATTGCCCAGATTTTGTAATTTATAGCTCAATTTTTTGGATTTTAGAGCCTACATTTCAAATAAATGCCCAGATTTCGAATTTAATCAAATTATCTCTTGCAATTTCCATTTGGCAAATCAATTTGATTTTGGCAATTTAATCTATTTATTTTAATCCATTTCAACATCCAGAATTTGCAAAGCTTTTCCACAAAAAAAAAAAACCAAATCCACACTCAAGTTCGAAAATGAAAGCTCAAGGAATTCAATTTCAAAAAATTTTCAAAAATGTCATCCATCTAAGTCCAAAAATTGCTAAGGCCTCCGGATATCGGGATCTAGACAAAAAATGCTGAGGTTTGTTCGAAATTGGGGGTACCCAAATTCTTTGGGGCGATGATGTGAAACCTCACAACACCACCCTGAGATTCATATGCGTGAATGCTCCAGAGTTGAACGCGGGTCCAGGAATATGCACACGGCCCTGCTGTAACACACGTGACCAGAAATTACATGTCACGGCATCCTCCTTGTCCTCACGTGCCTAAGATGAGTTGACGCAACAACATAAAGTAATGTTGGCTGACAATTAATACGCCTCCCACCAATATATAATAGCAGCATAAATGAATACACAGCAGTCTATGAATTTGATGATCCTCCTCTGCTCAATACTTTCAAAAATCAGGAAGGAGATAAACTAGCCTCCAACTTGTTATCCAAACCTTCGATATGTTGAATTAGCAAACTCTATTCCAACAGAAAACTTCAATATCCAGATTTTTGTCTCCCACAAATCCGATATACAACAGCACCGAATTGTGATTATAAAAAACAATCAGCTGTGAAATTCACCATTAACAAGCAATGGCTCAAATCACGAGATGAGGAATCAGTCCTCAAAACCCTAGCCAGGTTTGTCTTCTTCACGAATTCTAAAAAAATAATGATTGCATAAGATGAGGAAAGTGCTTTTTCGAGTAGATTATATAGGCTTTTTAGAAAAAGCACTTTTAATATTTTCACTTAATTGGCTTTAAAAAATAATCTCACTTTATAACATAAAGTTATAAAGTCATAAGTTATTAAATTAAATCAAAATAATTTAATTTAATAACACATTTAAAATATAAGCCACTGACTGTCTGACTGCAATCAACGAAATTCTGACAAAGCACCAAGTCCAACTGCCCTGCCAGAAATAGCCACTGTTAAAAATAGACTTACTATAAATAGTAAGTCTCTCAAACTGGAGATTCTCTGAAACTCGATCCTGAGATATCTGACGCTCTGTGCAGACACCTTGCTAATCCTGGCCATACCCAAAATACCACTTACTAAAAATAGTAAGTTGACCAAAATAATCCGAACGAAGAGCAGACCTGATAAGTCGAACCTCCAGAATGGAATCCCAACGCTGGCTCCACCATTTGACCCCCTTTGATTGCCTGATTAGCCTTTGAGGGTCGCCAAACCAAGCTAATCCCATAAGTCTAAAAATGGGGACTTTACATGGATTCTTCAAAGAGTTGTGTGTTAGTACATAATGCTATTCCATCGTCTTCACAACGGACTCACATAGTGTCATTTGGTTGGGAGTATGGCTCTAATGTTGATTTGTTTCCCTCTCCTAGAAGCAAATATGTTACTTCATCTCATGCAACTAATTTTGGACGTCAACTTGTGACACAGAGTCAGAGTGATCAACTGCAGATTTCAGAGGATAAGGTTGATCCATCCTTATTTTGTTTTTACCACATCAATACATTTGTGATGTACCTGCTTGAGAGTTCGGAGTTTCAAGAGGGTCTGTTTGGGATCACTAAGGCTACTCTGATCCAAGATTCATGCAGCATTCATCATTTGGTGGGAGCGATTGTAGATACTTTGACTACAATGCTTCCTCATTAAGGTTTTGTGGTTGGGTTTGTAGAGAGGGTTACTAGAGACGCTGCCCAATCAGCTGTTCGGGGTCAGAGATTGGAGACATCTCCTGATTTTAGAGTTATCAATGATGAGCCATCGAAAAAGGTTGGACCTTTCTACCGTAACTACATAGTGAGGAGTGCTCATTATTTTTCTTTTGATCCACATGTGGATGACTTGATGATGCGTCCGTGTGGATTGGCTTTAAGATTATACCATCCTTGTTGGGATGGATATTCACTATCTTCAAAAGATGGAGTCAGTAGCTGCAAATTGGTGGGGAACTACTTGCAGAGTCAGCACATCTACGGTAGTTAACAGAGGATGGATTTCACATCAATGAGGGACTGACAATGTGTAGTGTGAGATTTGGTGTAGCAGATGCTTCCAGATATTCTTACCACCTTATGATGAATGGATGTGAGTTTTGTTTATTCTAGGATCCAGGTGGTGGCAGGGTTAGCAATGCAGGTTGGATGGGTCCCATTGGATTTTATCACCATTTGCAGCATGGTGACGTTCTGATCACATTAGCGCAACAAAAGTCTGAGGTTGTTCTTCTTGGTAGGCTTCTATTCAGGATTTGGGATCCAAGTATATTTTGCTGGACACTTTTCAGTGTGTTGTGGGGTCCTACGCATGCATCGAGGTTCCAGTCCGGGTATACTAGGGAGTATTGCAGTGTGTGCAGTTTCACTTTCAATCTTCATGTACATGATTTTCAATGCGCAGAGATTGGACAGATGGGTTGTTCATTTCTGTACAATTGTGGTTATGTCGGTGTTGCAGTTGTGTTTCAGTGTGGGATCTTAGTCTTCCTTTGGACTTCCAGTGCAATGGAGTTTCTTTGCAATCATGATTTCTTATGGACAAGCAATCTTAGGGAGGGTGGACTGTAATGTCCCCATTTTCGTGAGCATCAGAGTTCAAGTGATTAGCCTATTATTGTGACCCTCATAAGCTAGTATGGTGGATTAGAGGGTCCAATTTGGGAGTTTTGGAGCTCTTTAGGTGGTCGTTGTAAGTGTTTACCTCGCTAGATCTTTCATGTGTTCTGAGGCATTGATATTCAAAGGTTTCTGGTTCCATTTGGAGGGAAGTGTTTATCTCGCTAGATCCTTCATGTGTTTTGAGGCATTGATATTCAAAGGTTTCTGGTTCCATTTGGAGGGACTTACTATTTATAGTAAGCCAGTGGGTGATAGAGATGGACCCTTACTATTTTTAGTAAGGCACCCCGATTAGTAGTGAATGCAATGGGCTACCTTCTGGTGAAGACATAATTGATTTGCAATGATTAACGATGGAGTTATGATGTTATAATTATTATTGAAGTTATATGTTAATAATTATTAATTATCAAGTGCATATCATTAATTGAGTTATGAAGTGACTATAATAAAGTTATAATATAAAGTCACTTTAGTTATTCCAGCTTGTTTGAGAAGCTACTTTATAAGGAGGAATTAAAGTAAAGAATGTTTTGTCCCACATTGCTAAAAGTACAAGCATTCACCCACTAAAACGCTCTATAAGGAAGGCCATCCTTTCATTTGAGTTATGTTATGAGAATATATTTTAATGTTATTTTCTCCATTTTTGCTGGAAATCAATCACTGGATATTCTAAGGACAAAACCCTTGGAATGGCAAAGGTCTGGACCGAAACTGAGATGAGCCCAAGTGGCTCTCAATTGTAATTTAACTATTGTCTCAATTATGTTTGCAAATTTTTACTGAATTTCAAATATTTATATCCGTTTTGCAATTTTTTCCAATGTAATAAATTTAACAACAAATACAAATAACTTTGTGAATGTACCAAAGATATTATTGAACATGAAATACTTGTCAAAGATTATTACAATAACCAGATAAAATTATTTTGCACCTTTGATGAAAACATGACTGCATTGGCAATAAAATCACATCCTTGTGAATGAATGCAACTTATTGTTGTTGACGCCCAACTCTGTTTTATTACTTCATTGCAAATGAAGCTTCAAATCTCCCTTTCTCTCCCTTATCACACATTACACCAGCTATTTCGACCAACACCAGCAAATTCGGCTAACACTAGCAAGTATGGCAAGCATGGACCTGCTAAAATGTCTGTACGGTACAGGGAATTCCGTACGGCCTGGAATTAATCTCAGCTCTAAACAAATATAGGCCTCCACACACAAATCTGCACCAATTAAATCAACTTTCCAAGAGCTCTCTCCAGATGTTGAAGACCAAACTCAAAGCACTGCTCTCAGGAAGAAGCTTAACCTTTTCTCCTGAATAGAAGACGAAACCCTAGCTCTCCATGAAATTTTTGAAATACTCCTTAAAACACAGCTTCAATTTTTATCAAATGTTCAATGGGTGAAGAAAATCAAATTCTTCCTTGTATATGTAAAGCCAAAAGAAATCTTCCTCAAGGCACTTTTCATTAAAGAGTCTTCACCATCGCAACATTGAATTAAAACATTAAGGTCCATAAGTTATTAAATTATCATAACTTAATTTAATAACTTTTATTATAAATGTGATGCAATTGAGTCTTATTGACAAAATCCTTCTAACTTCTGACAACAGTACCCGAGCTCATACCGCCCTGCGAGAAATAGCCATCTGACCAAAATAGACTTACTATAAATCTTAAGTCTCTCAAACTGGAGATCCCTGATAAACGATCCTGAAACATCTGATGACACTGTGCAGGCGCCCTGCTAAACCAAGCTATGCCCAAAATACCACTTACTATAAATAGTAAGTCATCCAATCTGTCCCAAATGAAGAGCAAACCTGACAACCGGAACCTTCAGAATGGAATCCAATGACTGGCTCTGCCAACTGACCCCCTCTGATCACCTAATTAGCTTGCAAGGGTCGCCAAACTAAGCTAATCCCAAGACACTGAAAAATGGGGACATTATAGTCATTCCTTCCCAAGATTGCTTGTCCTCAAGCAATCAGGAAAAACAAGCAACATCACAGACCACTCGAATCCCAAGGATGGTCATAAATAATGTCCTGATCAACCCCATACTCCCGTGAAGAAATCATCAACATCAACAGTACAAACATCAACAACTAAAATACTGCACTCAACACCCAAACTGAAGATGTTGCAACAAGATCACATGGAAGAAACTCAACCGAGAGTAACTCACACGGGAGTAACTCAACCAATAGACTCGACTTGCCCCCAGTCTTCGAGCTAACCAAACCATCATACCAGTCATCAAATGGATGCATTGAAGAACTCTGTGACTGATAGATGTCCTGAACGTGAGGATTGAATGTAAAACTATAAGCACTCCTCACTGTGTACACCCTGTAAACTGCTCAGCTAGGCCTGATTGGCCTTTGGCAAAGTCTGCTTGTTAACCAGGTGTACTAATAGGATCCCCAACATCATCATCATCGTACAACTCCTGAAAGGGATCATCACTGAACTCAAACAACAGATTGTCATAAGTCATAATGACATCCACATCAAATAAGAGATTGTTCACAAAGAGAACAACACCCATCTGCTGATCTGAGCCATAAAACTGCGAACTGTGAGAGACATGATGTGTAATTTGCTCCACTAGAATGGACTCATGTCTCCGAGAATCCGCACTAACTACTACACAGAAAGACATAGTGCATAGGCTTCCCTCAGCAAGACTCGACAACACATACTCTCTGCCCTGGTAGTCAAATCTAATCTGCATCGGGCTATCGCTAAGGCAGAACTCTTTAATCTCTTGTATCCACTGCATCCCCAAAACTACATCCATCTCTCCCAAATCAAGCACATAAAAATCAGATATCAACTTGTAATCACCCAAAAAAAGGAGAGATGACTGATGCGTCTGGTATAGGTAAGGGTGTAGCCATCTGCTACTTTGACTCTGAACACTGCAAACTCCTCTACCTGAAGCTCACATTGACTAACAACTCGCTCATGAATGAAGTTGTGCGTGGCTCCACTGTCCAACATAGCAACACAGGGTTGTCCTCCCACTAATCCCTTCAATTTGAAAGCAGAGGGAAGTGGCACAGAGGTAGACAACACAATCGTGGATAGTTTGGCATCAGGACCAAACTCTCAAATATCTCTTTCCTCCTCCTCTGTATCTAAACCAGCAACCTGATGAGAAGACTCAGCCTCACTCTCACCAGAATAAACCCACATAGAGTGATTTGCCCTGCCCTTGGGCCGCATAGTACAAGAATGCTCCCTGTCATAAGGCTCTTTGCACTAATAGCAAAGCTGCCTCCTCAAATCCTCTCGCATAGCATCATCAAGTCTACCAGCAGACTTCTTCCTATCAACAACTCGTGGAGGTACCTCTTCTGTAGGAGGAATAATAGGACTAGGAGTAGACTTGCCCCGTGAAACAAGAGGCTCAAGATTCCTTCCCTTCTTCATAGCATCTCGCAAGGTAGGTGGATCCAGGGACTTAAGCCACCCTCTATATGGCTTAGATAAACTCTCTATAAAAAGCATGACTCTCCTCCTCTCGGAGATGTTATAAACCATAACTGATAAGCACTGAAACTCACTGATAAAGGCCTCAAGGCCACATGTCTGTCTCAACTGAGCTAACTCTTTGAAGTAAGTCTCAGGTTCCTTCCTGTCAAATCGCTGAAGACCAAACTCAAAGCACTGCACTCAGGAAGAAGCTTAACGTTTTCTCTTGAATAGAAGATCAAACCCTAGTTGTCCATGAAATTTTTGAAATACTCCGTAAAACACAACTTCAATTTTTATCAAATGTTCAATGAGTGAAGAAAATCGAATTCTTCCTTGTATATATAAAGCCAAACGAAATCTTCCTGAAGACATGTTTCATTAAAGAGTCTTGTGATGTCCCCGTTTTAAAATAAGATATAGTAATAATGAAATATTTTTAATAATAACAAAATATACAAATAGTATAATATAATTATAAGTTATAACATAAAATAATAAATAACAAATAATTATAATATAATACTATATAATTATCATAATATAATATAAATATTTAATTTTATTGTATATTATATTTTCATAATATATATTAAAATAGAATTATTTGATATTAAATGTATATTATAATATTGATCTATTGAATCTGAAAGATATACTAACTTAAATTCATAATATATATATATAACAATATCTATAAAATAATACCACTCAATATAATATAAACAAATATCAAAATATATGATAGGTAGTGACTAAAAGTCGCAGTCTAAATAGAGAGTCATGACCTCTCCCCGCACGGGTATATACGTAGAGTCTATTCAAGTCAAGAAAATACACATATTAATACAAGTGAATCAAGCCTCCGAATAAGGACGGAGGGAGCAACCAACGATTCGTATTAGATAGGGGGACAATCAGCACTTGGTCCATTCAAACCAATCAGCATTTCTTAAATATTACCGTCAGCAAAACAATGCACTAAACGCCAACTGGGGCATACAAACAGTGGTCAAAATCATCCAAGAACTCTGCAACGAAACTCCATTAAGTAATCACGATGGGCTCGGGAGGTATTTCAACATGAACAGGAGAAATGCAGTCAGCAGCAAAACAATAAGAACCAGGGGATTATAGTAAATGTCTTCAATCATTAAAGGATTTGGAAATGGTTAATATTACGGGCAAGTAAGATATGGATATATTATTCTACTTGGAATTGATATATAGGACAGCGTGACTTTTAAGAGGTGATAACTCCAGATTGAGGATCGAACCAAAGTGGATAGCATCAACTTAAGAATTTATTCTATCACTCATATGTAAAAGAGCATCAATATGGATTACTTTGGTTATTCTCAATCAATACGTGAAACCGTGACACAATTGGTGAGTAGGAGTGGAGACTATCGTGATTACTTATATGAACGATTATGATCTTGTGCAAGTCAAACGAATATTAAAGTTGATATTTAAGAAGTCAACATCATTCCATGATTTATACGAATCACGATGGGATGCAACTAAGGAGTAAATTATAATATTGTGGAGATTGCAGCGAAGAAAGCAAAAGATGGATTAGGATTTTAGTGTGATTCGAATGCACTAATAGTAGTAAAGCATGCCACTATATAGTGCTTAATATTGTGGTGACTTTGCAGCAGAGGTTGTCATAGGGTGAACATAAATGGATTATGATGCAGAAGGAAATGTTGTGAAGATTATCCCATACCCAAGGATTGGTTAATAGATATATTGACAGCCCTTCATTATCAACCGACATTACAATATATATGCATATATCAATTTGGGAGAATCAAACAAGAATAATCCATCCATTACAACATTATTTGGTAAGAAGCAAGGAGAACACAAGATAATATCATAGTAGATATTCTCAATCTAAGTTCTAATTGGAGGGTCTAGAACAAATTGAGTAAGGTCTCAAAAAGGGATCATTACAAGTCTGCACCATCACAACATTGAATTAAAACATTAAAGTCTATAAGTTATTAAATTATCATAACTTAATTTATTAACTTTTATTATAAATATGATGCAACTGAGTCTTACTGACAAAGTCCTTCTAACTTCTAACAACAGTACCCGAGCTCATACTACCCTACCAGAAATAGCCATTTGACCAAAATAGACTTACTATAAATAGTAAGTCTCTCAAACTGGAGATCCCTGATAAACGATCCTGAAACATCCGATGACACTGTGCAGGCGCCTTGCTAAACCAAGCTATGCCCAAAATACCACTTACTATAAATAGTAAATCATCCAATCTGTCCCAAACGATGAGCAAACTTGACAACCAAAACCTCCAGAATGGAATCCAACTATTGACTCTGCCAACTGACCCCCTCTGATCACCTGTTTAGCTTGCGAGGGTTGCCAAACTAAGCTAATCCCAAGAGACTAAAAATCGGGGACATTACAGAAACCCATGGCTTTGTAATTGGTGAATTCAATGCAGAGTTCAGATCTGAGCTGAAATGGTGAGTTGGTGATGTAATGAACTGTTCATAGGAGTCATTCATAAAGGTCTCTTTCTTCAAACCAAGTCTTGTATGCAAGATGCGTGGCTTGGCAATCTATTTTTGTGTATTTGAGACTGTATTGTGATATTGCAAACCTAGATGATCTCATTCCAGGTGGCATCAGACCCTCAACTAATTGTATCAGGGAGAAATGATTATGCTGGGCAAATATATATTCGTATTTCTGATTGTTTACAAACAACAATCAATCCTCTCCATGGTGGAATCGATGGAGTATTAGCAGAAATATGAGATGGCATGCCTGAGATGTTTGGACTTGCAGCGCTGAATGGGAACCATTACTGGGAATTGCATGACTGAGTTAGTGTGTTTAGCAGGCCCTGGGTGTCACCAGAATAAGGACAGCATACAGACGTTGCATGTAAAACTGGAAATCAGTTAGGATAGTCAGCTGTGCGGTCATATCCACAGTTGCATTTATCATATGTAGCAAAACTCTACTCTTTTAATCTGATTATAATCTGCCTTTGATTTGTAAGACTTGTATGTGAAAATCTGTATATGAGCATTGATAGAAACAAGTGGTCTGCCAACCAACAAGAAATTGTTTGATAAAATGCCAAACTTCCAAAATTTGGTAAAGCAGTAAAGTAGAACCACTAGGGGTTCTTACAATTTCTTGTCAAAACTGCCCAAGGCTAATGGGGCTAGGTTAAACAATCCTAGGAGGCAAATGATTTCCCCCTTGTAAACTCACCTAACACTCAAGGCCAGAGTTTTGTTGGTGGCAAAGAACAAATTAGTAATGTTAGCTTGCCCTTGAGACATGTATTGTGAGAAGCTCTAGGCCACACTGGGAGGAGAACCACAACCCTTAGAATGAGAGGTGATGTGCTAGGGAGTCCTAGTACTACTAGGACTCAAGGGAAAGTAATGTCTTACCTGTGCCATTTTGTACATGAATGAATAGTATCCAAATGGTGCTTAATACTCTTTGGATAGGCTTAAAGAATGAGGTGGTCAGTTTGGTAGCTCTTGGACTTAGGGTCCTATGCTTAAATGTCCTTTCTAGCAATCTATTCAGCACCTCCTTCCCATTTACAAGGAAACAAAGGCACCTAGGGAGCACCTAAAAGGAGGTAATCCTATCCAAAAAAATATTGATGCACTAATTGAGCAAGCTAACCTTGAAAACTAGTGATGCTGAAATCCACTATTGATACCTAGATCTAGTTGAGATGCATTTGGGTTGTTTGGATGACTATCACCAATTGAGATGAACTTGTTGTGACAGATCATATATGCTCATTGACCATTGAGTCATCTCATGTGTTTTTGTCATATCATGTTGCCAAAGATTCTTACAAATGACTAGGTAAATAATGTTGTTTCCAAAAATCATAGATATCATCTATGGCCATTTTAGTTGATGTATAGTTGTATTTTCTATGTATAATACATTTTGGCTTAGAACTATTCTCTCAATGTACCATTGTTCAACATCTTGCAGTGACCTTGTTTATAATTGACCTATATTCAAGATTTTGAATTCATGGCAATTTTTTCAATGTGAGTGCAAGAACCCTCACGTTTTGATCATCAAGATTTTGGAAAGGGCAAGCTGAGAGCATATAATGTTTAAGTTATAATCACTATGCTTGCTCCCAGCTTGTCATACAACCAATAAATCAGGCAGTTTCATATCCAATGCTGAGGAACAGTTGGTTCTGGAAGTAAGAGTTCCATAACAAAAAAAATTGTCTATCAAACTTGGCAGCTATACCTTTCAGATTTCAATATCAATACAATAACAATGTCAATATCAAATGACAGAGAACTGCTGAAATTTTTCAATCAATTATTCATCTTTTATGCTCAACAATAGTGATTAAATCCAGTCAATACAACTGTCTAAAACAAATTTGAACAAGTCTAGTATGCTGCTACAAATGACCTCTGATGTAAACAATAATAAGGTCCTCAAATCTGCCTCTTACCAGATAATGTAAATTGAAATCTTAGTGACTGTTGATATTGCTCCATAATACTAAAATTCGGAAACCTCTTAGGTCCACATTGATGGTATATTTATTGCAGTCATTTGAATAGTGATGAAATGTTTGTCAAGAATATTTGATGTAGGCAATAACACCATGAATAATAATATCCAGCCAAACTTTGCCCATAAATGAATAGATAACAATTGAGGATGGCAATATGCATATTAATATTGTTGAATAGTTTGTCATTGATGTCAATGGCTGATGATCAAGGTCATATAAATTTTGGTGGATTTGATGATGGTGAAGTATATCGGACTTTGAATCTGTGAAATCAGATCCATGTTCAAATGATGAAATAAATATCTAAGTTGCCGGTTCGGGTTCGGGGATGGATTCGGGTTCGAGAATCCAGTTCGTGGTTTCGTGATTTTTTTTTTTCCCATTATGATTTGTATGGATTCATGTGTGTGTGTGTGTGTATACACAAAAAAATAAGAGAAATATACATAATTGTAAAACTAAATCATTTTATAGTATGAATCTATGATGCTTGATCATTGATCAATGCCAAATGTCAAAGTCTTCATAACTAGGTCTTAGGTAGTCTTTGTTGGTGGCTCTTTTCAAGTCCCTAGGTCCAGCAAATGAGGTTTGAGTGATTTTGGCTTGTTGGGAAGTCATGTCTGTCTAGGATTTGGGTGAGAGCTAAGCTAAGTATGTCATAGAGATAGGGTCGAAACCAAGTGATTTGTGATAAATCAAGTTAAATCCCTTTGAGAATCCTTTCGCCAACTTCAATTTGACCTTAGAAAGTCATGATGGATTTTGGGTGGTAACCCTGCTCAAGGCTTGCTGAATCCTGAAATTTGGCTAAGTCTGGAATTTTTCGAAAACCCCCAAAATCTAGAGTTTGCATCTTAACTCCTATGACGCTGGAACCTATCTCAAACATCCTAAAAGTATTTATAGTTATACAAATATAACTTAAAGTATAAGAAATTAAATAAATTTCTTATACTTAAATGTTATATTTGTATAAATCCTCCCGCCCCTCGATTGGAAAATTGGGTCAATTTAGGGTTAGATGAAAAAGAATAAAATTCAAAAATTGCATATTAAGTGCTTTATGCCTTCATAGGCCGTGGGTCCCTAGGGATTCACATGGATCCGCGCGGGATCCTTGAGGATTCGCGCTAGATCCGGGCAGAGTCCATGTGTGGACCTGTGGGTCCGTCCGGATCCGCGAGCCCGCGGATCTGCACAGACCCACAGGTCCACACACGGACCTTGCCTGGATCCGGCGTGGACCGGTCCACAAATCCGGACCCCGACTGGACCTAGACCTGACTCGGGGGGCCAAGGTGCAAATCCGGCTTCGTAGATAAATATTGATTCACTCTTTTCAAACATGGCATTGAAAAGTCTTTGAGGAACAATTTGCTTATTTATGGGCTGCAAGAGTTTGTGGTGAATGGCAGCTAAATCAAGTATGCATTCATTGCATATACTCCACAATTCTGATGGTTTCAGAATTAAATGCTGAGCATTTTTTCTTGGAACAATTTCATCATGCCATCGTTTTTTATTGCGACGACTAGATCCTGTTCAGCACAGGCAGCTTCAGATCTTTGCAATGTATGATTGTTTCTTCAATCTTGGTGTGAGAAATTTCCTTATTCCAGGTGTCACTCTTAATATTGCTGGGAATGTTTAATATGTCATGAGAGTGTATTATACTTTCTGAAGGAGCATTCCAGACATCTTAACTCTTGTTCAGACATGGACCATTTCATGCTGATTGTAGTCAATATTCATGTCCATTAATATATTGCTGCGATTTCTGAAGAATGGGTATGCTGTATGTATAAATAGTGTGTGATTGAAGTCAAGCGAGTAATTTTTGAGCTGTGGATGTGACAAAGTTGAAGATTTTTTTTGGATTCAAGCATGTTAAGGAGGTGATAGTATTGAGTTAAACATGTCTACTGTTATTCATTATTTTTACCTTGGCACAGGATACATTTTTGTGGTTCATTGCATCTTAAAAAATTTTGAGCGCTATCACTAAATATTCAGAGTGATGTGTGTATCATGCAATTGGTGTTTGTCTTCCTGAAAGCTGCAAAAATCATTTCAGACTTTTTGGTGTAATGAAAGGGGTGGTGTATTTTTGCTTGGTGATTGAGGTGCTGAGTGTGTTCTGACTTCTGAAAAGTGTCACTGACTTTTGCTTTTGAGTTGGTACTTAAGCTGAACAGAGTTGGTGGTTTGAGGAGGTTGGTGCTCTCAGTGAATTGGTGGTGACTTATGTAAGGAGGTGATAGTATTGAATTGAGCATGTCATGGAGTCAAATATGCACGTGGTTACTGAATCGAGCATGTATGTTGTGCATTGAGTTTATCAGATTTTTTCTACTGCTATTCACTATTTTCACCTTGACATAGGATACATTTTTGTGGTTCATTGCATCTTCAGAATGATGTATGTATCATGAAATTGGTATTTGTCTTTTTGAGCACTATCACCAAATCTTCAGAGTGATGGATGTATCATGAAATTGGTATTTGTCTTCGTGAAAGCTGCAAAATCCATTTCAGACTGGTTGGTGTAATGAAAGGGGTGTTGTGTAATTTTTGCTTGGTGATTGAGGCGCTGAGTGTGTTCTGCCTTCTGAAAAGTGTCATTCAGTTTTGTTTTTGAGTTGGTGCTTCAGTTGAATGGAGTTGGTGGTTTGAGGAGGTTGGTTCTCTCAGTGAATTGGTGGTCACTTATGTAATCTGGGTTGGTGCCCATTTTGTCAATGAAAGCTATTGATGTGCTGTGGCTTTTTACCCGAAAAGGGTTTTCCAAATAAAATTTGGTTTTCTCCTTGTTGATGTTTCCTCTCTCTATTTCTCCCTTTATGTGGTTTCATATGTTTAAAAGTTTAAAATACTGATTCACACCCCCCCTCTCATTATTTTCAGTACGCTTTTCAAATATTGCAAATTACAACTAAAGTGAACCTGAAATCAGATGCCTCGAATGGTATGATCAGTTGAGATTGTATAGCTGTAGAAAATTAAGTGGAACCGCATATTGGACTGGTATGAGAGAAGTCAACTGCACAACAGCCACCAATAGTATTCTCTCCTTTGAAAGTGTATAGAAGCCTTTAATAATTCCTAGTAGCTGTGATCAGGTTTAGCATTGGTATGGCAGAAACTTGGAAGTAAACTCAGCATTAAATATATATTTGAATTCCTTTGAAGATAGTACGACCCCCTTTGCAAGGTATAATGCCTCACAAGAAATATAACTTTCATAATAAGTATGTTAGATCAAGACAAATAAACCAATATAATGGTTATGGATACCAAACCATTTGATCAAATAAATGTCATTCAATATGATTTTGTATCCTTTCTTATGAATGATATCAGCAATACAAACAGTATGACTGCTGCCAAAATGGCATAACTGGAAATGTCATAGGAAACTAACAATATTAATATAAGATGGTACGACCAAAGCTAAAATTAAATTATTTTCCAGGGAGCACCAATTTGATATTCTGAAATTACGTCAAAATTGATATCAAATATGAAATTCATAATTTTTATAAAATTTACAACCACCAAACTAGAACTAGAAAATAACTACAAACTTTTGGTACAATGATGCTTCATGGAAATTTCTCAAATAGATAAGTAGGTTCTCGTTCTCAAATACAATAAGAAACTTAACAGTTTTTTTGCCCTCCAAATTTTGGTGCAAAAGGGTTTTTCATGATTATCTAGAAATATTAACACAAGGTTTTTGATCTTCATAAATATTCAAAAAAGGTTTAGAAAAAAATGCAATTGTTGATTGCCCTGAGAAACACATGTGAATGCTCCAATGATCTTATTTGATAATAGGATGAGAATTTAAACAAGGAGATGATGCACTTCTGATAACTGCATTGTGTAACTGTAAAGATCAATGTAATACAGTTATTAACAACTACGCCAATATTCCCCCCCTTATTGCATTGGTCCTAAAGCATCAAATTCACCTTGCCTTTGGGGCACCCCGCCTTAATGCTTACACAAAAAAATTTGCTGATTACATAAATTAATATATATTTTTGAGAGAATCTTTGCTTGAAGAATTGAATCTTGAATCAAGTGGAACCCCCCCAAGTTGCCCCTTGATGCTCAGAAAGGTGTATCTCCAAGCTGAATTCTTGAACTCTTAGTCACAAACTCTCAAATCGCAAACACCATGTAAAGAGCCTGCCTGGCTCTTTGCTGATAATAACTTTTCTTTTTTTATTGTTTGCAAGTTTTTGGTTTTTGCTTTCTTGAATTGTTTGTTTCTTTGAATTTAACCAGCATTGAAATAACAAAAGATAACAATTTACTCAAACTCCTAGATTCCACTAGAATTTACCAAATTAATTGTAAATTTCAAAATTGATTGACAACTTAAAACAATAGCAAATTGGCACCTGAATTTTGTAATGTGTCAAACTGATATAGCTCACAACCAGCAAGAAGTATAGGCGCTCACATGAATTGATCAATCAACATCCAATATAAATCGCAGCAGCCACGCAAGACTTAGGGAAGTTAGCCGGCCACCAAAGAGGGTCATGTGAGGCTCTAAAATGGAAGCGCAAGCCTCTTGAGATGAAACGCAGCAGCCAAGAGATAAATCGTGGCCTTCTCCAAACAAGCAGCCACTTCAAACTCAAGTTGCTGCATCCTAAAGTCAAAACGCAGCCCTAGGAGATAATTCAGCCTCCTATTAAATTGAATACTTGGCTGGTGTGGACCAAACATGCTCCAACTCCACGGTCACCTCTAACTGGAACTGCGACTCTTGAAGAGCCCGCTGAGTGCCCTCTAAAGCCTCAAAAGTCGTTGCGAGCTCCTGAGTAAGCTCACTCACCCCCTCCTCTCTGTCCATCAATGCCTTGTATGTCGTACTTCCCCACTCAACTAGGTGATCTCGGTCGGCTACCAACTGTAAATAATTCTGTCTCAAAATCTTGATAGCCTCCCGCAGAGAATGAATCTCCGTGAAGGAAAGGTAACCACCGCTATGCTCATCCATCATAGGAGCACCCCAATCGAGAGTAGAAGTAATATCTTTCTCACCAACTCGCAACTGGCTAGTCACATGATGACTCTGCACAACGGGCCTCCTATGTACAATCTCAACTACACTGTCCACACTATGGAAGGAAGCTGCATCCAACAAACTCCCCTCAAGATCACCGTATCTCTGTGTACTTTTATCCAAGCACACATCTACAAACTAAGTACTGACATCGGACTAGTCCTCATCTATCCCTGAGGAAGCTGCTGCTGAATCCAACTCAACACAATCCCCAGCTACCTCGTCTTCTGTAGCCACCTGACAATCCAGATCCCGGAATCCATTGTCACTCACTAACAACTCAGAGTCCTCCCCCATGGTCTGATAAATCAAGCATGACTTGCTGCAGGAAGAATCATCCTCACGAGTCACCGAAGAAGTAACCCCATCTCTAGAAGTGGAAGCCCTGGCTGTAACAAACTCTTGCCACTCATATGCCTCCCCATCCTCATCCTCATCCGCGAGTCCCTGTAACCAAGAATCCTAGAACCCACCACCACCGTATGACAACGCTGAGTCTATAGTTTGATATAATAAGCCAGAAACACTGCAGCACCCATCATCCTCACTCTCAACATCAGAGATATCCATGATGCTAGTGTCCACATCGTCTATTTGTAACCCCTCTGGTAACTCTGGTTGCATACATGACTCAATGTCATCATGTGAATCATCTACACTGTGACATGAATCTATGTCACCCAACTCAACTGCAACACTCCCATCATGAGTGTCATCACTAGATAGCTCCATGCTCACATCCTCAATACAGGAAAAGACCATTGTCTCCTGTATTGATTCCACACTGCAACTGCTATCATAAACCTCTGAGCTATCAGAACTCATACACTCCTCGCAGTCCTCAACGTCCACATCAATAGTAAGATCCTGTAAGTATCTATTCTGGAACTCATCCAAAATCTCCTCGGAGTCATCAACCAACATCTCACAGGAAGTGTCATACCCAATGTGGCTCATAGCATCCTCAAAAGTATCATCAAATGTGTCCATACTATATGCATCCACATCTACTAAAGCCTCAACTGCTAACACCTGACTCTGCACACATGACTCAACGTCAAGCTGTGCACCCATAATGCTGGAGCATGAACCACCATCTACTAACTCCGCTGTAATGCCCAGATCACCAACATCACAGCTAGGTGACTCCATACCTGCATCAGTCCCATATGAGGAAGCCGCTGCCTCTTGCACTGGAGCAACACTACGATAGCTGACATAAAAGTCTCCAATAAAAACTCCCTCCTTGGTAGAGTCTGAACACTCAGTGACAACTACAGCATCAACTGCCTCTAAACTAATTGTAGCGACTAATCTGGGAGCCTCAACTTGTTGAAGCTCAGTGCTGTTGTCCACCAATGGTACTGATACATCCACATGTCCCTGTGAAATAAGTCCATCATCAACACTGCGGATAGGACTAGCAGGTGGCGTACTAAAAATAGGTACACCTGCATCATGGGCACCTGTCGGAGAAAACTCAAGCTTTCTTCCCTGCAGTCTCAAAGTCGGCCTTCTAAAGGTAGAAACCATATACCTCATTGCCCTGTCAATTCTCTGGATCTGACAAGCTCTCCTCCAATCTCTGCTGATGCAGCCTAAGTCTTTCCATACTTTCCATCAAGGCATTTATTTCCTCTCTTTTTCCCATACTGCTACACCGACTCCCAGAACTAGGCTTCTTGTATTTGTCCATAGCTAGGAAAGCGGGAGTGCTGATCACTCTTAATATAACATCAGAATATAAAAGAATTCATACCCCACAGGATGGCAGGAAACAAGTTATGATACCACTGTAAAGAGGCCAACTGGCTCTTAACTGAAAACTAGCTCTTTCTTCAATTTAAATTGCAATTTTTTGTGTAATTTCAAACAACATATAAATTTCCAATGAATTTCCAGACTTTTAATTTAATTTCAACAGCAGCAATTTGATATCATTAAATTGTTATTACTTAATACATCAACCATTTTAATTTAAACAAACTATCATCAATCTTTACAATAATGAAATCTTGAATTTTGCACCTAGCAATTGATATAATGCTCGATAAACTGGATCGCATTCATCTATGGTTACCGCAGCATGGAAAGGAGTGTTGCAGCCTCAAATAAAAGATAACACAGTCCTCAAATAAACCCACGCAATCCTGCACATAACCCACGCAGCACTGTGGATGTTCAACGCAGCTTTCTTAGATAGAAGATTGTCACCAAGGGACAATTACGAGCCTCCCAAGAATTAACGCAGCAGTCCAATTTCAATACGCAGCTCTTGTGACAATATAGTACGGCATTAATAACTTCATACAGCAACAGCCCAATCTTTACGCCATTGTCACACATACATAGCCAATACAAATCTGCAAATTCATCTATCAATTTCGCTCCAAGCTCTTAAACTCCTGCACTACTTATACTTGTTTAAATCTCCACAACTTGGTATACCTCAGCACCAAGTTCAACATCTACAAATTCAAAATAAATTCTCCAGAATTCAGAAACAAATTCACCGTCAATCAGTGATGGTTCAAATTGCTTAGAGAGAGGAATCAGCCCTCAAACCCTAGCCAGCTTCTCACAATCAACAACTTCATAAATTTTATCAAATGAACAATGGATTCCTAAAGTGCTTTTTCAAGTTCAACAAATAGCTTTTTGAAAAAGCTTAAACTTTACACTTTTCATTAAAGTAGCTTCTTCATCACAACATCAAAGTCGTAAAGTTATTAAATTAAAATAACTTAATTTAATAACGATAATTAAAACATGAAGCCACTGAATCCATCTGACTGCAACAAACTAATTTCTGACAACAGAGCCTCAAGCTCAAACTGCCCTACCAGAAATAGCCATCTGCCAAAATTAGAATTACTAAAAATAGTAAGTCTCTCAAACTGGAGATCCCTGATACTCGATCCTGAAACATTTGACACCCTATGCAAACACCCTGCTAAACCCGGCTATACCCAAAATACCACTTACTAAAAATAGTAAGTTGACCAATCTGACCTGAACGAAGAGCAGACCCGGTAATCAGAACCTCCATAATGGAATCCAAACACTGACTCTGCCAGTTGACCCCCTCTGATCACCTGATTAGCTTGCGAGGGTTGCAAAACTAAGCTAATCTCAGAAGACTGAAAAACGGGGACATTACACTCACAAATATATTGAGGATCTTACTTGGAAAACTCAAATTGAGGAGAGACAAAGGGGAGTTGCAAGTGGAGTCATTAGTACTCAATTGTGCACAATCAAAGAAGCTTTTGAAATGATGAAATCAAATTTCTTGCAGCTGCGAAGGGATTGGGATCTTACTATCAAGTTTGCAAAAGACAAGGAAAAAGAGGTGGATAAGCTTTGTCTACAATTGTGCATGACTCATTACTCATTATATAGGGCTGAAAATCAGACTTCTATAGCAGGCACTCACAAGGAAGATGGACTTAATTCTAAAACTAAGGAGATCATATAGATTGTTGAAGGAATCAATACCCTTTTTGAAAATGAAAGTAAGCATAATGTTTCCACCATTCTCTATTCAAATGAGACACATTATGTTAATGAAGATCAGAAGGACCAGCAAGGAGACAAACTAAAGAATTTTGATTACCAATGTTTCTATGATGCTCCAATATGTAGCAATGAATTAGTAGCTATAACAGATTCTAGGGGTAGATTTCAGAGTAGTTTCAGCCATGGAACAAAAATGATCAAGGACCTTCCAAGGTTAGAAGAAGTGGTGTATGAAGAGATTCTCAAACAAGACAAAGATAAGGGGGGCCATGTAAATTCAAACAGCAGTTCAAACTTACTTCCCAAAGATGTTCAAGTGAAATCTTTAAGATACATGTACACTTCAACCATGGCGACTTTTTTTTCCAGATGCTCTACTTCCTTAGCTTGCCTCTTGAAACTTGTGTAAGAGTTCTATCAAACCTTTACTCTTGTGTTTATATTTTATAACCTTTATTGAATTCCTCTAAGGAGATCTCTGAACCTCAAAAATCATATTATATTTATTAAATTTGTATTAAAATCTATCCATTAATAAAATTGTGCACTTATCTTTTCTTTATTAGATGGGCTAAAAATAAGGTGATGACCAAATTACAGAACTTTGCAAACATCAATTAAGGTCTACCTATTTTATTTAAGCTAGCAGTTTTAACCCCCCAAATCACATCGAAAAATTCTTGAACTTAAGTTGGTGGTTTCTAATACTTAAACCTACTTTCCTTGAACATTGCAAACCAAACTAGGTTTGTTTAATGTTTATTTTTTTTCCAAACTTTATCTTCTTTATACCGAATATCATAGAGCAATCTATTAAATAAAAACCTCACATTGAACTTCCTCTTGATAACTCTTTATTTGACCGTTTAATGGATAACCCTTTTCAATTCCTCTTTTATCATGTATTATAAGAAGCTTTGATTCCCACAACTCAAAAATAGTCAGTTTCCCATAATTAAATTTGAAATACATGTACATCAAAATAAATCTGTTTTATTTAAAATTCCTTAATTGATTGGCATTGCCTTTTAGAAAACAAGCACATCGTACCTTGTATTTAGAATTCACATATTATAGCAAATCTTATCCAACTTCCTATAATTCATGTATTGTTAATCATCAGCAAACAATAGACTAAGCAAGCAGTATATCCAAGGTCATAGAGGGCATTTAGAGAAAGGTGAGCAGTATATCCAAGGTCATAAATAGTGCTCAATAGGTCCCAAGTTTTTTTTTTTAATAGGTTTAATTGGTGGGGGTTCTATAGGGGCAGCTTCCCTTGAATTGTGAGGGGTTGTTCACAAGACATTCATCCCATACAAATCATTTTCTTGGATACTGCTTTAACAATGCTCTCCAGCCGAGGATATCACTGTAATTACTTTTGAGCCTTCTGCTATTCTTGTGGCACTCATATGTCTTGAATGCCTCACCTTCTTGCCTCCTTACTCCTGTCCGGAATCTTCTTTTTTGGTCTTCTCCATTGTTTGGTCCTAGAGCTTGAACAATTTTTTCTCCTTTCCCACCCACAAGGCAGCTTCTCCTTCTTCCTCTTTGCTTTCCTCATTCATCACCTGTGGACCTATTGCGCACTCTCGTTAGAGTGAGAATATTACCTGAGCACACCCTATCAGCACAAGATGTCCATGGGGAGAGTTGAATATTGGTTTCCGACATGAGAACCAAGTGGTTCTACGGTTCTGCCAATTGACCAAAACCCCTTTAATGATCTCGATATATAACCTTTAGTGCAAGAAGAGCTGTCCAAACTGATAAGATTGGAGAAATTTTATGTTCAAGTATTCACACAGTTGGCTAATTTTCTTCTTGAGAAAAAGTAAAATGGTGACATAAGATTGTGTGTAGGCTTTACAAATATTACTAGAAATTTTGGTTGCTAGAATTAAATAATGCTGGAATTGTCAAATTCTAGTAATTGACAATTTTGGGAGTTTTAAATCCAGAAAATAGTTTTTGGAATATGGCTGGAACCATTTGGTTCACCTAGAATTCATAATGAGAAGATGGAAAATGTTGTTTGCATATGGATTTCAAAATATTATAAATTCTGCTTTACCCCCAATTCCCACCCCCAATTCCCAATTAAGTGGAATTGGAATTGATTTTCCAATTTCACCTATTTAGATGGAAGATTCAAATGCTGGTTTTGGGGGTAAATGAGAATTAACAAATCTCTATTTCGGTTTCATGTTTCGAACACAAACATCGAAAATGTCAATTCTGGGATTTGACAATCCCAATTCCTGTCTAATTTCAGCAAACAAACCGACCCAAGGCCGGGTATCCAGTTCTTGCATTTGAAATAAAATTTTGAAGTTTAATTTTAAGTAATGTTGAATGATTGCCATGGTGACTTTTCATTCTATTTTCAAGTTTCATGATTCCTTTGGTGTCAAATATAGTACAGAGCTTTAGTTGACAGGTTACATGCAATGTAGTTCGGTCTACTAAGTAATTGTATATTACAAGTTCCTAACCTTTTTTATTTGTGATACAGCATTCTTGATGATGAAAAATTGGAGGTTACAATGGACAGTTCTCTATCAGGTCTCTCTCTTGACTCTTCACATCTACTTCATGCATAGTTGTCTAGCCTTTGTATGGCTTTAAGGATATACGAGTCTCTTTCATATTTCTTTTACTGTTTGAAATAGAGATGATGTAGGCACTTGATTCATGTATGATTTGTTCAACAATATCGGTCAGCTGTCAAACATGAATAGTAGTAGTAGGGGTGGACAGTGGGTGAGTGTGGTGTATGTCGTAATAACGTGAAGAGAATAGACTATTTAGTTACTGCGCTGAATGTCATGTGTAACTTTGACCCAAAAACCTTGTGTGAATGGCGAGAGATATGACCATCATTGAACTCAAGTGCAAAATTCTCTCCAATCAAATGGACTTTTCATTAATTTCCTTAAAATTCTTGAAATTTCGTCTGTGAAGGTGACTTCCATCTACCAGAGGGACTTGCTCATGAGCTCCCAAAACCAGACGAGACAATGGTTTTACTAGAAGAATCGTCGATGTTGCACACAAATTATGAGCTGGATGATCTTCAGAAGCAATTGGAGGAACTTAATAAATAATGCATATTAGCCTATCTCCTTTGCTGTACGACCAAATATTGTCGGTAGTGAGCGGGCGACTATTTTTCAATGCAAATACCTATAACTTGTTTTGTATCCACAATGAAAATGCTGGACTAGATAGAGGGGTAAAAAGCAATAAAAAACTTCTGAAAATTGACAATATTTGTTTCCTGGTCTTGAATGAGTAAACGTTGAAGAAGATTCTTTTACACTGCTAACAGAGAATGTAATACTTTGTATTGATTTCAATTAATTTTTAATGAATTTTAGTGTTATGGTTAAATAACTGATGATGTAGTGGCATGCGTTGTTTGTCCCTTTAGCATTGTGTGTCTGGAGGAAAATGCTTACCTTATGTGTTTTCTATTGTAGGGTAATCGGTATTTGTATAGATATTATTAATTTAAGATTAAATAAATGAGGAGAATAGAATATTAATATTTCTGAACTTAATAGATAGTCTATGGGATAATGTATTTTGTCATTTTTTTTAATTTTTGAAACACAAATTTGTTTTCTGTGCGATATGGTAATGAACTTTCTCATTATATCAACCATCTCATTGTTAAATAGATCTTGATATGAAGTTGCTATTAAATTACTTGTGTACCTAACCTAGATGTCATTATAAGCTTTATGTTCCAAAATAAAGTGTCTTTACTCTTTCTTCCAATACCTCTTCTAGCTTTTTCCAGCTACATGCTTCACACTGAAGATGATGCAAGTTAGTCTTCAATTAGGCTATCAGAATCTTTTCTTTTCGAATGATACAAACCTATAAATAAGCTGTTTGTTGATGGTTAGATGTGGGATTAAATTCAAGGCAATGTTTCTTCATTCTCCCTAATCCATGTTCCTACGTAGACTTGTGAAACTCATCTACAATAAATCTCTTTATTTCTACCATTATTAGGGAAAACATTAAAGTGAATGTGCCATTTGCTCAGCCACCTATAGTTTTGCTTAATACACCTCTAAAAAAAAGATATCTTAAAATGCACGTCATAATAATGGCTTCAATATATGAGGCTAATTGATATGCTAGCATATGCCATGATTCAATGTAGAAAAATAAATAGAAAATAATGATGTTAATCTATGTTACTAAAGAATAATGTCCTTTGTCGGGCAAGACTGGAGGTTTTCTTCTCCATTCTTTCCTACCAGTGCCTGCACTGAATATAAATCTATGTAAATTTTTTTTATCAATATAAATACGGGCCTCGGCCTTTTACTGATAAAAAAGAAAAGAAAAAAGAATAATGTCCTTTATTGAAGATTTTGGAATTAGATTGACATCTAACCTAGAAGTGACACCTCTAGCTTTGTGACTTAATTTTGTGCATAGCTTGTGCTTTGCTTGGGATCAAGTTTTAGATTGAGGTTTAGTTTGTGGTTGCAGATTTGTTTGTGTCTAAACTTGACCCTACATAATGTTGAATTTCACTTTATAGTTTGCTTGATTGATTCTCATTTGTTGTATCGTTTTCTAATATCTATGCAGTCATTGTTTAAAAAACACTTGGAAAAGATGACATTATATCAAGAGGGAACATGTTCTCCTAATTTAGCTTGTAAAAAAATGTGTACAAGCTTTTTTTTATAAATGACTCCTAAGACATGCATATGCACCTAAGAATATGCATATACATGTTTCCTTCTAAATCACCAATTTAAGTATTTCTTTCTCTAAATGTGAATAATATGACTTGCAATGTTTGGAAGACATGAGACAATCAAGTCAATGCATTAAATACCTTTGAAAATACAAGGACAACAATAAATGAAACAAAATTTAATTTTGAGCTTTTAAATTTTAGAGGGTCAAGTTTTGAGGTTTTGGGTTCCATTCCCACAGAGGGATTTTCCAATCATTTTGATACAGAGGTGCATGCATAAATGTGAATGTTTAGAACTATATATATAGGGAAAGGTCTTCATGTTTTTGTAGCTACCTTATAAACAATTTGATGTTCTTAATATATGACCTCACCATGCTAAGAGGGAGAATGGACGGATACACACATTTTCAATTAAATCAAGGTTATAGAAGCATCTAAATGTACAACACATGTGCAGAGTCATTGGGATCAAGAAAAGAGTATTGATTTTTCCTTTAGGACGGTATTCCAAGGTATTAGCATATGCATCGTATGTATGCAATACCCAATGATATTATAAGACAATGGTGTGCATTTTATGTGGGAAAAATTCTTGATATTCAAATACAATGAAATATGATATCAAAGCAAACATGTAGCTAACCTTCAAGTGGTATTTATTGCACTAGCATGTGTCTTAAAGCAAACTTGTACACAAGTTTATATTCATCATGGACATGACTTTATACACACTTAGCTCTCAAATAATGACAATAGTAATACGCTTTTAGACAACTTTGAAACCCATGGATGGACCCTTAACAAGATTTAACTAATAATTGCAACATGCAAGGAGACACAACCATCTTTTATAATAAATATATTCAAAGAGGGAAAAGCATAAAACTTTAAGCTCTATTATTTAATATGAAACACGTTTGTCTTTCAGACAAGAGAATTATGGTGTAGAAACATCACTTTACCTTATCAAAAAACTAACACACTATTTAAGATATAATACTTAAGAATAGAAATATATTTTCTCTCTACGAACTCATGTAATAATAAGAAGATATTATTTATGTAAACCATTGCCAAGGAACCCTAGAAACTAAGGGTAAAACATCCACAATTTTTTTTTTAACAATTAAATTAATGTATGCATAACATGAGATAACATTACATTTAACAATAAGTTCAAGACAACAATTGCACAATAATCGTGCATAAGCAAAAGACGTACCACACTTCTAGGGGTTCCAAAACACCCAACTTTAGAACGAGAATGAAATCCCACATTCCTCAACTGCCTCTAGAACTCGAACTAGGTCCAACAAGCTACATACAAAACCAATCTAGTCAAAGACGTGACTACACATAGAGGAGACTAGGTCAATCCTCTAAATCCAAACCAACCTTCTAGATTCATTTTAAACACCAATTAAAATGTGACTAAGATAACCATATGCATACATTTTCATTTAACTATTAAACCAAGGTAAACAAACAACTAGGAAACATCAAGAACATGCTAAAACCATCTTGTAAAGAAATTTGAAACAGGAACCGAGCTTTCAAGCTAAACTGGATGGAAACATCAGATAGCCCAAATATTGTTTTGTGGGTGTAGAGGCCAATTTGTTGTAATCATTTGCATACTGCGATTGGTCTTAATCCAAAGAGGAAAAGATGTTTCTCTGCAAAAGGAGATGTCAAATTGCAAATGTTGGTTTCTAGACACAAACACTGGTCTACGGGATGACCTGGTCCTATGAAAAAAGTCTTACACTAGGGGGCAGAGATGTCGATATGCACAGGCATCAAAATGTAGGCACAGACGCCGATCTAAAAGCTCCAACCCAAACACTCAAAAAATTTAATGTAAATTTCGGTCATCTAAATACATATCATCCCTCACCAAGGGTACAAAAGACAATACATGTTCATCAAGGTCTACTTTACTCAATACAAAAGACAATACATGTTCATCAAGGCCTACTTTACTCAATACAAAAGACAATACATTATCCATCAATTACATTACCAAGCATAAGTACAAGTACATGAAGCTAAAAGAGCAAGAAATAAAAAAATATAGAATGAACTCATGCTAATGTCTCTGAATCTAGTCCTCTAATTGTACACCAATCCCCAATAGTGGCTTGTCACACCACCAGATCATGTGGTACTTTGAGGTCCACCCCACCGTGTTGATAAAGATAGTCACATGACCCAAACAAGGGAGCAAACATACAAGGAGCTATACGCTTACGGGTGAAAGCACAAAGTTCTGTCGCACTAAAGGCTAAATGACATGTTTTAGCTGAAACTGGTTTCAACACGACATGGTTCAATTGAAACAGTTTAGGTTGAACACTCATGGCACCACGCAACATCGACGTGGCTAGGGAGGTTCGGTCAAAATTTGGTTCGAGTGAACCATGTCCAACTGAAACTCCATGAGTAAATATAAGCCAAATATGTTAGATCAATGAAGAATTTGTATAAATTTATACAGGGGATTTCAGTTGAACCAGGTTCGGCCAATCCTGGTTCGGTCAAACTAGGTCTGGCTGAAACTGCTTGTGTGGCATCCTATGTGGCAGCCAAATTAGCAATTTTTTTAGAATTGTAGAACTTTTGACTTCTGTAGCTAATTTCTCCATCAAAACTCAACTTTTTGAAAAAACTAAAAATAACCTTTGTAGAGCTCGGAGTCTAGAATATCCTCATATAACTTTTATAGTGTCTTGATTAGATCTAATATATTGTAATTACAAAATAATGCAAGTAGGTGTTTTAACATTCAAGAAGATGCTGATTCGGAAAAAGAAAAAAAATAGTAAATCATATCACAAAAAATTAAAAATTATATGGTTCACTAGAGGAGAGTCCTCTACAAGAATGTATATTTTTTTTTATTGGTATAGATTTGATACGGAAAATTAGGTGGGAGATTAAAGTTTTTGATTTTGGGTAAGTTGGACTTTGAATTGTTATAACTGAGAAAATATACATCAAAAACCAAATTTAATATTTTCATTCACTAGATATACATGTCACCAAAAACATATTTTAAAATTAGAGGGAAGCAATTTATTTACATATAGTTTTTTGGTGGGGGGTGGACCCCCTGATTTGCAGTATTTTTCAACAATTAAAAAATGGACATTATAAATTAAAAAAGCATATCAATTATTGTTCAAACAAATGTAAATAATAATAGGCATAAACTTCATCCATTTTTACACATTTCATCAGTTTACATCATCTCCAAATTCCAAACAGAAATGTCACTTTTATGTCTTTGAAGTTGAACAGTTTTGGTGTTGTTAGTGTTCTTCTTTATAAAAGTGTGACACGGCTTTGTACTTTTACCCTTACATTCACACCAATCAATGCATACATAATGCAAATAAATCATAGGCTCAATAAGAGCAACCATGGAGAAACACTCAACATGAAGATACATAAAGCCACAAAGCAAATAATTGAACAAGATCAAGTAATGAATATTCAAAGGTGTTGCTCATAATACTAGGACTTAGATGCTAAAGTACTAAGCTTAGGGAATGTCATCGAGTGTGTCCACAAAAACCGTACTACTCCCCAACATTGGGCATTCTCTTGTATGGATGAGAATGTCAAACACACAAGAACCATTGTCACATGCCCATCGATGTGGAACTACCCTCATAAGTCACCCATAGCTTCATGATAGTGCTCATGGCATGCTTGTGGATTCAATTATCTTGATTAATGTTTAGCCCATTATTTCATTATGTTTACACTTAGTAAGAACTCCAATGTGATTGCCAATTAGGCCACATGTGGGCTAAGGACACGTTAGGAGCCACTCTCCAAACCTACTCAAAGGACCTAAACCTAAGGTTCAAACATCAAAAATGAAGGAGGTGAAATATTATAACCAAAGCAACAATGAAATGCACAAAAGCCTCAAAAGTCAAGTTCTGAACCAAAGTCCATGGCTTACTCAACTGGTTAATATGCCAAAAGGACTGGATCCCAAAATGATCATGCAATAAAATTATCATTACTTCATTGGCTAATATGCCAAGAGGGTGAATCTCAACAAGATCTCATGATACCAAAACATAACTAACTATATCAATATGCCAAATCATAATATTCAAAATATCACATTAGTCACTTTTTGCAAACAAGGGAAAACCTACAATAAGAAATTCATAGCTATGACCACAGATCCCTATGCGGTCCCAAGTACATTTCTCAACATAAAGCTATTAGGAAACTTCCATACAACGAAATGACAAATTCCACATAACCCATAATAGATCTAAAGAAAATAAACACTTAGAATCCACATGCAAGAGAATAGACAACATATCCACAAAATGTGGCACAAGATATATCCTGGGAAACCCTCATGAGGGAAAAAACCTAGCCTCCAAAAGCATCCATCACCATGTATTATTTAGCAAAACACCATTGCAATACAATCATGGAAGCCTTCAAAGCCCTAGCCACAACCAAGCAATCCATGTGAACAAACATGAATCTACACATCTCATGCCATGCTTCCAACCTTCACAAATGCTACCTTTGGCTAACCTATCTAACCTCAATAACTACCCTTGCAGTTTCTTTTATAGAAACAAGATCCCACAAAACCACCAAGTGGTATTACATAAACCATGTGCTACTAAACCCTATTGACCCACATATAATATTAGATACTTTATTTACTTTATTTCTCTAATATTAAATAATTACATCAAATAATATCACAATGTTACAATACAACTCACAAAGAATATTCTATGGGAATCTCTACATGTTGCATGTCCATCTAGGTGCAACATTTACATAATAAAATGAAATAATACAATAATAAACATTATTATGCAAGGTGTACAACACCATTTTCTCAACAATCTCCCACTTGTTGTATACATTGCATAAGGGTCAATATATAGCCACATAAATGAACAAGGGAACAATCCCTCCTAGCACATACACCATCATGAACCAAAGTACACCATGTGCTCCATCCAGGTACCCGCAACAAAATCAAAGTATCCAACATCTCATACATGAATGATCCCACCTCCTATTATGCCAAAGCCACATGACATACATAGAAGTCATCCAAAGAGAAATCTACCCAACCTGTCACATAAGAAACATAAATTTTGTACCAACTGATATCCCAAGCACAAACACTCAGTCCAAAGTTAATCACATGTATTCATAGCTCTCAAAACCATAGCTGAAATAGCACCCACAACAAGTGCTAATCCATCCAACTATCCATACCTCTAAGGTATACCAAGTGAATCCCAAATCAACATATCCAACCTGTAACCTGCAACCACAAGCATCAAGAGCAATACTTGCCACGTACACACCAAGAAGCTCTCACTGCAAAGGTAATGTCAAATCTGAAAACAATCCACTCACAACATCTCATAGAAGCGAATCCATGTAGAAACAAGGACATCCACAACAATATGCAACATATAAACCAATATCCTGCAAGAACAACTCTCACAACAAGTCTCCAACACTCTCCCAAGTTCTCCACAACCAACAATGAAAAGAGATAAAGGAATAGCCATGCCATCACTCACATAACACACATGAACACAAACTAGTGATCACACACTCCAACCAATCTCAAATCCAATGTAAGTGAAACTGAACATCCAAGAAGATAACCAAGACCAAAGAGACCATGCAAATCATAACCTGTATCATGTCCTTCTACACACACCTCTAGATGCCAATTGTGCCAAGTATAATCTCCTCCATAAAACCCCAAACAAGAAGCCACAAAAACACCCAAACCATAGCATATAACCAAACATGGATGTAAGCCTCTCACAAGAAGATCAAACTCATAACCATTCCTAAGCCAAGGAACATGCCCAATAAAATCATCTCCTAAACTCAACCATGATGATATCATAATAACAACATATGCACAATGACATAACCAATGCCAAAACCATCTCTCAAATGAACCCTCTTGAACTAACTCACACCATATCTCAAGATCCATATCCATGAAAGATAAGCATTAAAATAATGCACCTAAGAAGAAACAAAGGGCTATACCTCTCAAGTAGAAAACCGTCGAGTAGACCAAGAGTGGGAATGAGAATGTTCATCAAGATATCCAAGTCTCTAACCAAGACTAATCTAATAATACTCTCCTCTCAAGTCCATATAAAGTGAATGCTCCACGGTCTTCTTGTTGAAACCATCAACCATCCCAACACATACATCTCTAATCCCAAGATAAAATCAGCATCACCTCTGTCTCTAAGTATCCATAAGCACCTGTAACCAATCAATCCATAGCAACTCCAAATGCAACATAGCAATATCATGAAGTATCCAGCAAATGATCAATGTACTCAATACCAAGAAACTAAACCAAGATCAGTGTCACAAATCCAACCTAGGAATTAGGATCATAAACATGACAACCATGATCTAAACCATCTCAACCAAAGAGATACCATGTTCCATATGAATATACCATAACATGCCAAAACTCTAAACTTGTATCAAGAGTATACCATGACATACTAATGAAACCATCCTAAAACCAAGGATAACATGTCAAATGAAAGCATAAACCACACCTCTACCAAGGACCCCATGAGTCCTCAAGATGTCACCATTTCCACACACCATGAAGATAATCACCACCTACAAGTGCACTAGCAAATGTCAAAGACACTTTAGTAGAAACAAGGTCTAAGACACCCTCCAACATATGCAAGCACTAAATCCATATCACTTTTAACAACTCCCACTCAATCGTGGTACCGAGTCACCCATGGCATCGTGATATCCATCTCCTACATCAAGAAGATACAAAACCGCCAACAAACAAACTAGGAACCAATCCTACACCGCCACACCATCATTGTCACAAGCTCCCATGGAACCATGTATCCAAGCTATCCATGACATCATTATAAAACCATCCTCTAACATGAGAATCAACCAAGGAATCAAACCATCAAAGAACTCAAAGTGCACAATCATGAGCTCCTTAAAAGAAACCAAAATAACCATGATCCTCAACCAAGAAGATATGCCGCCATAACCAAATCAAGAATCCAATCAAATAGTCATCAACAACCACAACTCTCCACCATGACTGTACCTGGTAACAACATCTCATCCCCTCTACATGAAGACAAATCAAAAAATTATGTGACAAAATCATGCCACCAATCTAAATATGTATCAATAATGAAAGATCAATGGGCATAGACAACCCATATTCAAACTATAAATGCAACTTGTAAGTATAGAAAGCTTACACAAATGCACAACTTGTAGACCCAACAAGGCATGATACATATCCAAATCAAACTAATAACCATGTCAACATGAGACCAAACTAATATATAAACATAGTATACAATTACATCAAATCATATCTCCAAAATAAACCATGTCATAAACTCACAATGTCACCATAGTCAAAATAATTCACAAACTTGTTCAGATCAATATATCAAAAAATATATCATGTCAAACTTGCACCAAATCTAAACCAATGGGTAGAGCTCTCCAAGAGATTTTCGTCAACTATTTGAAGTCCAAAATTTGACTCGGTATGCCCAAGTTATACTCGTTTGAAAAAATCAGCCTCCTAGGCCACAAATGCAATAATAGGATTCCCAAAATATGCCAATATGCCCCAAAAACATTTTAAAACTTCCCCAATATGCCCCAAAATATTTTTCATTTTTCTTTTTCTTCTTCCCGGATCAGACCCGACCCCAAACAATTACCAAGCATATAAAACTGGACATATAAAATTAGCAACAGTAAAAACTATTTTATAATGTCAAACTTTTTATTTTAAAAAAAACTTTAAAATTTTTTTAGCAAAAATTAAATTTATTTCAAAGTTTTTATTAAAAAAAAAAAATTAAATTTTTTTTGGGATAATCTCATTGGGGGACCACACCCCACATTCACATGGGGTGGCCGCACCCCACGATAGGTAAACCCACCGTTGACACCCACGACAGAGGTGGGGGCTGACAACCCTGCCACTGTAGGGATTGTACAGTCCTGCAATGATAGAGACTATTGTCCCTGCCATCCATAGGGTACGGGGATCGGGTGATGGCCCGACCCTGCCCAATTTTTTTAATTTTTTTTCCAATTTTGCAGGGACAAGTTTTTTATTTTTAATTTTATTTTATTTTCTACAGACGAAATTTGATGGTCGTCGCAGCCTGAAACCAAAAAAAAATTGCATTTTCCTTGAACTTGGCCAAACTAGGGCAAATTTTATATTAGAATTTATGGAAAGGCCAACCCAGATCCAATGGTGAAGTCTATTTTTACCTAAGAGGTCATTTCTGTAAACTCCCCTCCAAAACCCTCATTTAAATGAAACATCTAGAAAACCCTTTTCACCAACAATTTCTCATGCCCAAAATCTACCAACAACCCATCATAACTGTTACTTAAAATTACAACATACAACACAATAAGCATAAATAGGAAAAGGTTGCACATTTGTTTGTCAAATTAAAATTGCCTTGTAGGTTTTGTTAGTTTACATTTCGCGATTGCATTCATTCTAGATGTAATTATTGTACTCTAAGTATTGATCACTATTCCAAAGATTTCAAAATTCATAAATGATCATTACATTATGCATTCAAACTGAATGTAGTATACAAATGTCTTTCCATGTTCATATTTCATATCAATAAGTAGAGTACATTTGCAGAATTGAAAGAAAAGATTGAAGTATGGAATATGGGTCTCATGCATTGCCTTGGGGTTATTTTTTGAGTTAGCTGGTTGTCTGCTAAGTCTCAGGTCCTAGGGTCTTCAAATTCCAGGTCTTCATCTACATTTAGGTCTTTAGGGTTCATATCTGCATAAGAGAGAGAAATGTGGGTAGATCCTGTTGGATCTAAGCAATGCATAAGAAACAAATAACATACTGTAACAACCAAGTTTTCAAAATGTTCACATCAATCTGGAAATCCAAATGCAATAAGGAAATGTACACTAACACTCATTGCAAGGTACTATTAAAGGGGCTTGTTTCTGTAAACATGAAACCTTTTACTATTTATGATCATTCTGGTGTATGTTGTCCTTTATATTAACTTGGTATCTGAATAAAAGGGACTTAGTATGTTCAAACTTAGAAACCTTTTCAGATGATGCAACTTGTTTGATAAATTAGTGAACATAATGGTCTGAAAATTGATTGACAAAGTTGTGTATTATGTTAACTAATCTAACCAATTTAGAATGATGTTGTTTGAAAGCTTAAACAGATTATTTTGCAGAAAAGAGTTGACTGGTTTTCATATTCAATCATAAAAAAGATGCAGATCAAGCTAGAATTTTAGAATAAAGTGCTACAGGAAGTGCCAATGTTGCAAATATTCAAAGATCAAGTCACAGAATGCAGCTGCATAAATACTGGTACAATATATGTCCTTGTTGTTTCAATGGTACAGTTTCAAGTAATATCATTGTTGTTGCTGATTACAGAAAGAATGCTTCAAGATTGAGCCATAAAATTGTGAAATATTTTCAATTTATTTTTAGTGAGTTTCACAAGCCCGTGCTCAAACTTCATTAACAATAAACAAACATTTTTATCTTGTTGTATTTCTCATATCTAAAGTTCAGATTCAACATCAAAATAGAAAAGGGACTTTGTTCAAACATGCTAATATGTATCAATGAGTTCAAGGATGTTCTTTGTTTTAACATTGAATTCAAATACAGTCAAGTGAGTTGTGACAGTGGTCATGCTGCATGAGCTTTGATACAATGAGTTGTGTTTTGAATTCTTTCAAAATGAAAATTTATGCTATTGAACAAATGTGCATAGTATATTATACCTATAGTTGAAATATTAAAGTTACAAATCAAACAGAATACAAGCTGTAAAGGTATTTTTATAAACAAAAAGCATGAGTTTTCAACATGGTTCATGATCACAGGCAGAGTGCATGGTATGTTTTTCAAAGTAAAGAAGACAGTGTATTTTATAATCTGATGTTCCTGGTGATGTGTGTGCACATTTATTATAGCATTAAAAATAGAGATGTAAATGAACATGAGCTGAAAGCAAAAGAAATTTCACAGGAAGGAATGTGCTTATCTATTATGAGCAAAGTGACTTTTATTCCTTGATGTCTTTCAGTCATATTTTTAGTCAGCTCCCAAAGTTTGTGAAGCTTATGACTGAAAGATGTCATAGAAAAACTGTATACATCTACCACATCTTTCAGTCACAAGCTCACGACTTTGATGAAATAACTAGAAAAGAGCTCATATGGTGGAATGCTGATGGATTTTTCAATCATCTCGATAAGAGTCTAAAGCTGAGATTGAAAAATTGTCTTAATAGATCCCATATCGCATTTTTCAGTTCCAGCTTGGACTGTTATCAGTATAACTGAAGGAATTTCATTATCAGTTTTGGTGCACTGTAAAAAATAGATATACCAACATCAGTAGGATGGTAAAATAAATAAATCTCATAATTGAAGGCTCACAGTCACAGTTCACATTTTCAAACTCTAAGTAAAAATCAAGTTTTGAGAACTCACTGTTTTAATACGTTTTGTTCATAATTGTTCATTAAAGAGAAGGCCGAGTTGTGGTTATGATTCTACCGACAAAAGAATCCATGTCAATAAGAATGGTATATAACAAATTGAAGAGCTTCATATATTTGTGTCGAGCAGAGAGCTTAATAAAGATCAAATAAGACTCAAGTTTCAAAACTGAGTTCATGAAGTTACACTTCCTATATAACAGTCACGACTTTGTATGTTACCAAGCCGAAAGGGAGTTTACCAGTCACTAGTCGTGACTGGTAGATAGGAAGGGATGTATTTATGGTGTTATGACAGCAAGCATCTTTAAAGATTTCAGTCACAACTACAGTCAAACGCTGAGCTCGAGGAAAGAAGTCATAGTTAAAATGCTTTGTATACAGCAAGAAGGAAAAAAAAAGAACACCAGTCATAAGGTCATGACTGTTACAATGGAAGTATTTTGAGCTCACGGTTTGACCCATAGATGGAGGGTAATACTTGTTCAAGCTGAGTGCATGTATGCTATAAACAAAAGGTAAGAACCAGTCACACCGTGACTTATATTCACAACTCACAGTGTCAAGCTATATATATGGTTCATGAACCACTTAACATTCAAAGCCGAGTTTCATGCTGGCATACGTGCAATAAACAAAGAGAAAAGGCCACTCTCGGCTTATGTAAAATGAAACTGCAGTCACAAGCCGTGACTCATAAAATTACAGGCTTTGCCATAAGTCACGACTTTCTTTACAAAGAACATAACAAAATATACTCAAGAAGAATGCCGTGACTTATGGAAAATAAAGGGACTATTATTTTCAAGCAAAAGAAAGTTCGAAAGCTGTATATCCAAATAGATCATGCTCAATAATAGTTACAACAATGATAGCATCAGTCATCGAAGAATAGGCAGAATGATCTACTTGTTAGGAAGCTGAGAGACTTGAAGTCTCCATCATTCAAAGCCGAGCAAGATGGAGATACACTGGGAAAATAAATGAGCAAACACCAGTTGACTAGTTATGACAGTGAACTTGAGTTCCATTGCAAGAGGCCGAGCTTCATCAACAATTTTGCTAGAGATTTCCTTGAGTTAGGGTTTCAGTTTTTCCCTAATTCTTCTTGACAAAGATTGAGATAGCACTTCTCTCAAAAAATGAAATGAACATAATATCTTTGGAGTCTGCCACTAAGGCATTGAATTCCTTCATTGCAGATGTCAGTTCCTACAGTTTTTCAAAAATTGCTAATATGCCACCTCATCCCTCTTTTTCTGAGGCATGTGCAAGTGGGTCGAGTTTATTATTCCCCACTCTACATTTTGTTTACACTTAGTGTTTTTAAGGGATAGGGTTATTTGTTTAATATTAGGTTTATATCTAATATTAAAATATTTTAGAATTTTTGGCAATTATTTTTGTAAAAGGATTTTATTTAAAATCCTTATTATAAGCCAAAATTTAAGGTATTGAGCATGGGGAGTTGACATAGGCTAATTTTTGGCATGTTTTTTGGGCCAAAATTGGGCATTTTTGAAAGGCTTGTATTTTCGGATTTGAGGCTAGGGCATACTATAAGGATGATTTTCATAATCATTTTAGGAGGTTGCGAGTTTTGGGAGAGAGGCTAGTAGTGAACATATTGGTCCTATTTTTCTTTGAAGCCATTTTTGTAATCTGATTATCAGTTTTGTGAGAAATAAAGTAGATGCTCATTGGTTCATATGTTTTGTGGTGAGATTTAAAGATCTTGATTTCATCTTTCCGTATAAGTGTTACTTTTCAACTGTAATCCAAAAGAAGTGAATGCTTGTTTATTCCTCCTTAAGGTGATCAGTTTTTGCTTAAACCTTGTATGAAAAAAGTATGTTGTTAACTGTTTAGCTATTCGTGGTGTAACCCTAATAGTAAAGTCAGTTAGCCTATATGTTGAACAGAGATCTGAAGAGTCAAACTTTTGGTTTATGATTTTGAGCTATTGTTTTACCATTCCAGCAAAGTCTAAACTTATTTTGGTGTATCACCCCATATTCATTTCAATTTCAAAATTTCTTTCTATCCCTTTCCTAATCAAATTTTCAATCAAGTGGTGATATTTCATACTTAATAGGAACCGTCCTAGAATCTGAAAATTCCTTCTCATTCGTAGTCTATCCATAGCTAGAGGAGGTTTCCATTGTCAGGATAGAATTGTTGTGTGGCCTTAATGCCTGAGTTGGGGTAGCAATTCTAAACCTGAATAGTTTTTGGCATGCCCGGTGGGACACAAACTGCTTCTTAGTTCTGAAATACAAGTTCTATGGTTATTTTCAATTCAATTTCAGATTTGAGTGTTTGTTTTAATGAGTAGAACTCCAACAAGATCAAACAAGGGAGGTTTTGTTTATCAAGAATTGCAGCCAGCAAGAAGGGGAGGAAGATCATCTAGAGGTGGAAGAACATCACAAGATCCAAGAGGTACTCAATTGAATTCAAAATTTTCATTATTTGATAACCCCATTTTTTAAGACAAAGCTACAAATTCAGACAAACTTGAGGCTATTATTGAAGAAATCAGTCTTCCTGAGGATTTAAGTGTTCCTAATCATTCTGGATCAGAATTGCCAAGTTTTGAAGATTTATCTTTAAATAATTCTGTTCTTGGAGCTTCTACAAGTGGTGCTACAACAACCCCTCAAAATTTGAAGACATATCAAAGAAAGGTGATTCAGCCCACTCAGCCTTCTGTTACACTTGCCATTCAACATCAAGCTCCTCCACATCAAGAAATGGCAAGAAATCCTCCTTTTGTTCCATTTGATCAAGGTAGTCCTTTAAGGATTGCAAATCATAATGATATTCCATTGGCTACTTTGAAAAGCTTGCCAACTTTTACTGGAGAAACACATGTGATAGCTATTGAGCATATCTGAGATGTTGCAACTCTTTGCAATGTTCATCATATCACAGTTGAAGATGTAGCTTTGAAGCTATTGGCTGCATCACTCAAGGGTAAAGCCAATGATTGGTTTAGAACTCTCCCGGTGGACTCTATTGCTACTTGGGATGTCCTGGGAGAAAGGTTGTCTAAATTTTTTGAGGACAAATCTAATAACCTATCTTTGGTGGAGCAACTAAATACTATCAAGAGGGCCCCACAAGAGGAGATGAGTGATTTCAATCTCCATTTTCAGAAGACTTGGAACAGAATTCCTGTTATGATAAGGCCTTCAGCTAAATATGCTTTCTTGTATTATTTGAAGAGCTTAAATAGTGATATCTCTATAATGATTCAATCTATGGGAGGAGTGTCTTTACCCCAAGATTTTGATACTGCTATTAGGGTATAAAATAGTCTCATCCAGGCAGGGAAGATAGCTCCTAGACCTCCTATGCCTTTCTTTCCTAACATACAGTCCAATATGCCATTAGTTGTTCCACCATTATCTGTTGTCCCATCTTTTAAAGCCCCAGAGATAGTTCATGTAGCTCCTTTGAATGAACTACAGAGTATTAAGGACAGCCAGTAGAAAATAGAAATTTTATTGCAATCTTTTGGAAATGATTTAGTCACCCTTAAGAGGAATCAAGCCCAGACAAACCCTGTTGTTCAAAATCAGTTTGCTGGTTCTTCTTCCCAATATCCTAACCAGCCTAATTTTCAGGCCAATAGGCAGCAATTCCAAGCTAATGCTAATGTAAATAGATAGAATTAGAATGTGAGGCCAAATAAATAGTACAATCCAGCACCTCTTAATACTATTAGGGATATTGTTCCAACTTAGAATAATATTACTACTGACTGGTGTTTTCCATGCAATGAGCCACATGACCAGTCCACATGTTCTAATGGAATTCTTAACCAAGCTCTTATGGTACAAAATGCAATGAATTCACAGTAGAATGTGTCTGTTGAGGAGGTACAACAACAACCAAATCAAAGTTCTATGGAAACTAGGTTCCTAAATTGGCAAGAGGAAGAGTTTTGTGGTCTAAATGAAGATTCATCAATAGCAGCAAATACTAGAGCAAAAAAGAGAGCTCTTGAAGCAGATCAATCCGCTGGTAATGTTCCTTCTTCACCGGTTTCTATTTTAAAGAGTCCATCAATTTCCTCTAATAAGGATCAAAGTCAAAAGAATGCTGATTAGGGTTCTCCTAGAACTTCACATAAGGTACAATTTGTTGTTCCATTCAATATTGTTGATACTATGAAAAAAATAAATGTTACCTTATCTGCATGGGAGACTTTATCCATTCCAGGACAGATTGAGATTTTAAAAGAAGAGTTGTCTAAATTAGCAGTTGGCTCACAGCAAGTAGTTCAACAACCACCTAGGGTGGTTATGAATAATTCTGAGCCACCTAAGGTTCAGGAGAAGTTATCAAAAGAAGAGAAAAAGCCTGTTAAAGTGCAGCAACCAACAATACCAGAAGTCAAGAAGGTTGCAAATATGAAGCAACCATTAGTAAGTTTTGATAAGAAACCAACAAATGTTCAAAAGACATCTGAAAAGGAAGGTAAGAAACCTACAAATGATAAGCCTCCTCCTTTTTATGTCTCATTGATTATTGGAAATAAATTAGTTCACAACTGTATGGTTGACAGTGGTGCAATCAGTATTGTCATGCCTAAGAAGATAGCAAATTTGCTAAATTTGAAATATGAACCTCTTGAGAAGGGTGTAGTCCAACTTGATGGAACTTCAATTAAGACCTTAGGAGTCATTAAAAATACAAGTTTGACCTTACACTCTTGCCCAAATTTCTCAATACCACAAGATATATATGTCATTGATTTGCCAGCATATTTTGTTGTGTCTATCCAAAGACTTCACAGCCAAGATATATGGCTACTTTTCATCAAATTGGTCACATCTATACTTTAGAACTAGATATGGTACTAAGGTAACCATAAAATTAGAATTATTGGCCAAAGACCACATAGAGCCTTACAATCCCAGTCCCATTAATGCAAGCTGTGTGATCATGGATCAGGATGAAATACTAGATTATTCAGCCTATAACACACAAACTGAAGCATATCTAGACATTGTGTTAGACGAATGGGCTACTAGGAATGAACAAAATGATGATATGTTTGATGTTGATTTTAGAAATTAGATGATTTTAGAGTTTGATTTAGTAGTGCCTAATTTGATAAAAGATCCAGAATCTAAATCTGATGTGTCTAACCAGCTTTGGGATTTATATTTTTTTGGGTCAAGGAATAAGGATGGAGTTGGTGTAGGGGTTATGTTGATTTCACTGGATGGTAATAGATTTTATGCTGCATTCAAGCTATCTTTTCCTTGTTCTAAAAATGTGGCTGAATATGAAAGTTTAATTCAAGGATTAGAGTGGGCAAGATTGAGAGGTATTAAGTGTTTGAGAGCATTTGGTGACAATGAGCTGATAGTAAAGCAAGTGAGAGGTATCAATACTGTTAAAAATGATCTTCGTAAGATGTATAAATCTAGAGTTTCTGATATTCTAGATGAATTTGATGCTTTTAACCTGATATCAATTCCTAGAAGGGAAAATCTACATGCTGACAGGTTAGCTGGCATTGGTGCTCATGTTTCCATAATAGAAAATAAAGGATAGATTTCAGATCAGTCACATGTCAAAATTATTTTTAGGCCATCTATTCCAGATAATGACACTTATTGGAAAGTTTTTAATACTGATGAACATATCTTAAGTTTTCTGACAGAAACAAATGGTTTCTCAACTTCTAGAAATAATAAAATCAATTAGCAAATGGAAGACTAGATTATTCAGTTGAAAACCAACAAGCTTCCAAAGGGATTGGTTAGCTTGGAATCAGCGTTTAACTTTGATGATCAATTTAGGAAGGGTAAAACCAGCTTGTTGATCAAAGAAGATCATTATGAGGAAGTGAAAATTTTCAAAGACAAGTGGTTAAAGGTTGGTAAAATTAATTCTCCTGAAGAAAAAAAATTGTTTATTGATCTTTTCAGAGAATATAGTGATGTTTTTGCATGGGATTATTTTGATCTGAAGAGATTTGATCATCAATTAACATAGCACACTATAGAATTGGAGCCAAATGCTAGGCTAATTAGACAAAGGCAAAGGCCTATAAACGCCAAGTTAGAGCCATTAATGTTAAAAGAGCTAAGAAAAATCCTAGATTGTGGTATTATATTTCCTATTAAGCACACATCTTGGGTTTCTAACTTAGTTCTAGTAAGGAAGAAGAATGGAGAGATAAGACTTTATGAAGACTTTAGAGACCTTAATAAGGCATCTCTAAAAGATAGACACCCTCTTCCTTCCATGGAACAAATTTTACAATATGTTTCTGGTTCTGAAAGATTTTCACTCCTAGATGGATATTTTGGTTATAACCAGATTTTAGTCAAAGAATCTGATCAGTTTAAAATAGCTTTTACAACTAAATGGGGTTCAATGGCTTATAGAAGAATGCCATTTGGGTTATCAAATGCTGGGGCCACTTTTCAGAAAGCAATGGACATGGTTTTCAAGAACTTAATGTATAAATTTGTTCTAGTATATCTAGATGATGTGACAATTTACAACAAGGTTGCAAACTAGCACATTGATCATTTGAGATAGATTATGTAGAGATGTAGAGAGTTTGGGATTTCTTTAAACCTAAAGAAATCTATATTTGTAGTTCATGAGGGAAAACTCCTAGGATACCAGGTGTCTAAGGAAGGTATAATAATAGATCCTGAGAGAATTCATGCAATTCTTGAACTTTCATTGCCTAAACATAAGAAAGGATTGTAGAGTTTCGTTGGGAGAATAAATTTTGTAGAAGGTTTATCCCTGATATTGCAAATCTGTTAAAACCACTAACTGGTATGCTTAAGAAGGATGTCCCTTTCAGCTGGACTAATGAGGGAAAGAAGAATTTTGAGTTGATAAAATAGGCTTTGTCTTCAGCCCCTACTCTTGTTAATCCTAATTTTACTAAAAACTTTATTCTATATGCTTATGGTGGTTCTAATACTATTTCAGTAATGCTGGTTCAAAAGAATGAAGAAAAATAGGAGCAACTAGTTGCATTTTTTAGCAAAGGTATGGATGACTATGAGGAAAGGTACAGTTTTATTGAAAAGCATGTGCTAGCTATTATTAAAGCTTTGAAGAAGTTTAAGCATTTGATAGCTAGGAATAAAGTACATTTAATGGTTGCACATCCTAGTATTAAAGAGTTTTTATTGAACAAAGATTTTAATGAAAAAAGGGTTGGTTGGATAACGAGAGTTATGGAGTATGATGTATAGATTCATGTGACTAAGCTAGTTAGAGGCAAAGGCCTTTGTGCTCAAATGCCAAAAGAGGAAGAATGAGTTGGAATTACTAAAGAATCTGAAAATTCTCAAGGTAATGTTGTATTGTTTAATGATCCTACAACCTGGTTATCAGATATGACTAGATTCTTGCAAACTGGACAATGCCCAAATAATCTTGATAAGGCAAAGAGGATATATATACAGGTTACAATCTATTCCCTATGTTCTTATTGATGGTATACTTTATAGGAAGGACTATTCTAGGATGTTTCTCAAATGTATTGATTCACTAGATCAAGGTAGAATTTTATTTGAATTTCATGATGAATCTTGTGGAGGACATTTGAGTCCTAAGACTATAGCGTGGAAAATACTAAGGGCTGGCTATTATTTGCCTAATTTATTTAAGGATGCATATTCTTGGGCCAGAAGATGTCATAAATGTGCTATGTTTGCAGGGAAACAAAAGTTGGCAGCATTGCCATTAAAGCCAATTATGGTTGATCAACCATTTAACAAGTGGGGAATGGACTTTATTGGTCCTATAAATCCTAATTCTAGTGCTGGTCATAAATGGATTTTAACTGCTACTAATTATTTTACGAGATGGACTAAAGCTATTGCATTAAAAGAGGCCACTGGACCTGGTGTGCTAAAGTTTTATGAAGACATTGTAACCAGGTTTGGGGTTCCTCAATCAATTATCTCTGATAATGCTATGGATTTTATTAGTTTAGTTGTTATGGAATGGGCTGTGAAAAATGGGATTTATTTAAACACTTCATCTAACTATTATCCTCAGGTTAATGGTTTAGCAGAGTCTACTAATAAAAATTTGATCAGAATTATCAAAAAGACTTTGCAGGAGAATAAGAGAGATTGGCATTCTAAATTGAGGGCAGCCTTATGGTTGGATACGATTACACCTAAACAGGTAATTGGGAATTCCCCATATGTCCCGGTTTATGGCAAAGAGGCCAGATTTCTAGTTTCTACTGAATTCCCAGCCTTACAGCTGGCTGATCAAATGTTGTTGTTTGAAGAGGAAGATCCTCTTAAACTAAGGTATGTTGATTTACTACTGCTTGAAGAAGAAAGGAAGAAGGCATTGGAAACTATGGAGCTAAAGCAAGAACAGACTAAGAGGTCATTTGACAAAAAAGATAAGTACAAAGAGTTTAAAGAAGGTGATCTAGTACTCAAGTGGGATGTACTAAAGAGCAGGCCAGGGCAACATGACAAATTTGATAATTTTTGGTCAGGCCCTTTTGTTATAACAGCCTATAAGGAGAATAATGCTTTTCAATTGTCCACAATTGAAGGACAAGATCTGCAAATTCCATTTAATGGAATACACCTCAAGCTTTTCTTTGAGGGTTAGGTTAGGTTCAGTTTTCAATTTAATAAGTGTTGTCCAAGCACTAGGTCTCTAGGTTGCATTGAGTCTAGTTTAGGTGTATTTTCATTTCAATAATGGTTGCATTCATGGTTTCAATTTCCTAACTCTATTGTTGCCCTATGATAAGTCTACAGGTCATGTTTAGTAGGAAGACATTCAGCAGAAGCCACCAAAATTGTTACTTAAAATTACAACATACAACACAATAAGCATAAATAGGAAAAGGTTGCACATTTGTTTGTCAAATTAACACTGCCTTGTAGGTTTTTTTAGTTTACATTTCATTATTTCATTCATTCTATATGTCATTATTGTACTCTAATTATTGATCACTATTCCAAAGATTAATTCATAAATGATCATTACATTATGCATTCAAACTAAATGTAGTATACAAATGTCTTTCCATGTTCATATTTCATATCAATAAGTAGAGTACATTTGTAGAATTGAAAGAAAAGATTGAAGTATGGAATAGGGGTCACATGCATTGCCTTGGTGTTTTTTTTTGAGTTAGCTGGTTGTCTGCTGAGTCTCAGGTCCTACGGTCTTCAAAGTCCAGGTCTTCATCTACATTTAGGTCTATAGGGTTCATATCTGCATAAGAGAGAGAAATGTGGTTAGATCCTGTTGAATCTAAGAAATGCATAAGAAACAAATAGCATATTGTAACAACCAAGTTTTCAAAATCTGCACATCAATCTGGAAAACCAAATGCAATAAGGAAATGTACACTAACACTCACTGCAAGGTACTATTAAAGGGACTCGTTTCTGTAAACATGAAACCTTTTACTATTTATGATCATTCTGGTGTATGTTGTCCTTTTTATTAACCAAGTATCTGAATAAAAGGGACTTAGTATGTTCAAACTCATAAACCTTTTTTAGATGATGTAGTGTTTGATAAATTAGTGAACATAATGGTCTGAAAATTGATTGACAAAGTTGTTTATTATGTTCACTAATCTAACCAATTTAAAATGATGTTTTTTGAAAGCTTAAACAGATTATTTTGTAGAAAAGAGTTGACTGGTTTTTATATTCAGTCATAGACAAGATGCGGGTCAAACTAGAATTTTAGAATAAAGTGCTACAGGAAGTGCCAATGTTGCAAATATTCAAAGATCAAGTCACAGAATGCAGCTGCATAAATACTGGTACAATATATGTCCTTGTTGTTTCAATGGTACAGTTTCAAGTAATATCATTATTGTTGTTGATTACAGAAAGAATGCTTCAAGATTGAGCCATAAAATTGTGAAATATTTTTAGTTTTTTTTTTAGTGAGTGTCACGAGCCCGTGCTTGAACTTCATTAACAATAAACAAACATTTTTATCTTGTTGTATTTCTCATATCTAAAGTTTAGATTCAGCATCAAAATAGAAAAAGGACTCTGTTCAAACATGCTAATATGTATCAGTGAGTTCAAGGATGTTCTATGTTTTAACATTGAATTCAAATACAGTCAAGTGAGTTGGTGATAGTGGTCATGCTGCAGGAGCTTTGATACAATGAGCCGTGTTTTGAATTCTTTCAAAGTGAAAATTTATGCTATTGAACAAATGTGCATAGTATATTATACCTACTGTTGAAATATTAAAGTTACAAATCAAACAAAATGCAAGCTATAGAGGTATTTTTATAAACAAAAAGCATGAGTTTTCAACATGGTTCATGATCACAGGTAGAGTGCATGGTATGTTTTTCAAAGCAGTGTATTTTATAATTTGATGTTCCTAATGATGTGTGTGCATAGTTATTATAGCATTAAAAATAGAGATGTAAATGAACATGAGCTGAAAGCAAAAGAAATTTCACAGGAAGGAATGTGCTTATTTGTTATGAGAAAAGTGACTTTTATTCCTTGATGTCTTTCAGTCATATTTTTAGTCAGCTCCCAAAGTTTGTGATGCTTATGACTGAAAGATGTCATAGCAAAATTGTATACATCTACCAAATCTTTCAGTCACAAGCTCACGACTTTGATGAAATAACTAGAAAAGAGCTCATATGGTGGAATGTTGATGGATTTTTCAATTAGCTCGATAAGAGTCTAAAGCTGAGACTGAAAATTTTTCTTAATAGATCCCAAATTGCATTTTTCAATTCCAGCTTGGACTGTTATCAGTATAACTGAAGGAATTTCATGATTAGTTTTGGTGCACTGTCAAACATAGATATACCAACATCAGTAGGATGGTAAAATAAATAAATCTCATAATTGAAGGCTCATGGTCACAGTTCACATTTTCAAACTGTAAGTAAAAACCAAGTTCTGAGAACTCACTATTTTAATACAGTTTTTTCATAATTGTTCATTATAGAGAAGGCCAAGTTATGGTTATGATTCTGTCGACAAAAGAATCCATGTCAATAAGAATGGTATATAACAAATTGAAGAGATTCATATATTTGTGTCGAGCAGAGAGCTTAATAAAGACTAAATAAGACTCAGGTTTCAAAACCGAGTTCATGAAGTTACACTTCCTATCTAGCAGTCACGGCTTTGTATGTTACCAAGCTGAAAGGGATTTTACCAGTCACTAGTCATGACTGGTATATAGGAAGGGATATATTTACGGTGCTGCGACAACAAGCATCTTTAAAGATTTTAGTCACAACTACAGTCAAAGGCTGAGCTCGAGGAAAGAAGTCACAATTAAAATGCTTTGTATATAGCAAGAAGGAAAAAAAAGAACACCAGACATGAGGTCGTGACTATTACAATGGAAGTATTTTGAGCTCACAGTTTGACCCATAGATGGAGGGTAATACTTGTTCAAGCCGAGTGCATGTATGCTATAAACAAAAGGTAAGAACCAGTCACACTGTGACTTATATTCACAACTTAGTGCCGAGATATATATGTGGTTCATGAACCACTTAACATTCAAAGTGTAGTTTCATGTTGGCATACGTGCAATAAACAAAGGAAAAAGGCCACTCTCAACTTATGTAAAATGAAACTATAGTCACAAGTCATGACTCGTAAACTTACAGGCTTTGCCATAAGTCATTGCTTTCTTTACAAAGTACATAACAGAATATACTCAAGAAGAATGTTGTGACTTATGGAAAATAAAGGGACTGTTATTTTCAAGAAAAAGAAAGGCCAAAAGCTATATATCCAAATAGATAATGCTCAATAACAGTTACAACAATGATAGCATTAGTCATAAAAAAATAGGCATAGTGATCTACCTGTTAGGAAGCTGAGAGACTTGAAGTCTCCATCATTCAAAGCCAAGAAAGATGGAGATACACTTAGCAAATAAATGAGCAAACACTAGTCAACTGGTTATGATAGTGAACTTGAGTTCCATTGCAGGAGGCCGAGCTTCATCAACAGTTTTGCTAGAGATTTCCTTGAGTTAGGGTTTCAATTTTTCTCTAATTCTTCTTGACGAAGATTGAGATAGCACTTTTCTCAAAAAATGAAATGAAAATAATATCTTTGGAGTCCGCCAAGCATAAGGCATTGAATGCCTTCATTGCAGATGTCAGTTCCTACAGTTTTTCAAAAATTGCTAATATGCCACCTCATCCCTCTTTTTCCGAGGCATGTGCAAGTGGGTCGAGTTTATTATTCCCCACTCTGCATTTTGTTTACACTTAGTGTTTTTAAGGGATAGGGTTATTTATTTAATATTAGGTTTATATCTAATATTAAAATATTTTAGAATTTTTGGCAATTATTTTTGTAAAAGGATTTTGTTTAAAATCCTTATTATAAGCCAAAATTTAAGGCATTGAGCATGGGGAGTTGACATAGGCTAATTTTTGGCATGTTTTTTGGGCCAAAATTGGGCATTTTTGAAAGGCTTGTATTTTTGGATTTGAGGCTAGGGCATACTATAAGGATGATTTTCATAATCATTTTGGAAGGTTGCGAGTTTTGGGAGAGAGGGTAGTAGTGAACACATTGTTCCTATTTTGCTTTGAAGCCATTTTTGTAATCTGATTATCAGTTTTGTGAGAAATAAAGCATATTCTCATTGGTTCATATGTTTTGTGGTGAGATTTAAAGATCTTGATTTCATCTTTCCATATAAGTGTTACTTTTCAACTGTAATCCAAAAGAAGTGAATGCTTGTTTATTCCTCCTTAAGGTGATTATTTTTTGCTTAAACCTTGTATTAAAAAAGTATGTTGTTAACTATTTAGCTATTCGTGGTGTAACCCTAATCGTAAAGTTAGTTAGCTTATATGTTGAACAGAGATCTGAAGAATCAAACTTTTGGTCTATGATTTTGAGCTATTGTTTTACCATTCTAGAAAAGTCTGAACTTGTTTTGGTGTATCACCCCACATTCATTTCAATTTCAAAATTTCTTTCTATCCCTTTCCTTATCAAATTTTCAATTAGGTGGTGATATTTCATACTTAATGGGAACTGGCCTAGAATCTGGAGATTCCTCCTCATTCGTAGTCTACCCATAGCTAGAGGAGGTTTCCATTTTCAGAATAGAATTGTTGTGTGGCCTTAATGCTTGATTTAGGGTAGCAATTCTAAACTTGAACAATAACAACAAACCTAAAACCCTTAGATTTGCAATAAACAACCTACAAAATCCATATATCTTTTCATTTCTTACATTCTTTCATGCATTCCCATGGATTCAACCTAGGTTACAATACCACAACCATAGCTCTAATACCACTTGTTAGAAAACTTGCATACAACTATATGACATTTTCCACATAACCCATAATAGATATGAAGTAAATAAACACTTAAAATCCACATGTAAGAGAGTAGACAACATACCCACAACATGTGACACAAGATATATCCTGGGAAACCCTCATGAGGGAAAAAAACCTAGCCTCCAAAAGCATCCATCACCATGTATTATTCAGAAAAATATCATTGCAATACAACCATGGAAGCCTTCAAATCCCTAGACACAACCAAGCAGTCCATGTGAACAAGCATGAATCCACACATCATATGCCATGCTTCCAACCTTCACAATGATACCTTTGGCTAACTTGTCTAACCTCAACAACTACCCTTGTGGTTGCTTTTATAGAAACAAGCTCCCACAAAATCACCAAGTGGTATTACATAAACCATGTGCTACCTAACCCTATTGACCCACATTTAATATTGGGCACTTTATTTACTTTATTTCTCCAATATTAAATAATTACATCAAATAATATCACAATGTTACAATATAATTCACAAAGAATATTCCATCGGAATCTCTACATGTTGCACACCCATCTAGGTGCAACATTTACATAATAAAATAAAATAATATAATAATAAACATTATTATGCAAGGTGTACAACACTATTTTATCAACAAAAGCAATATTTCAACTCATAACAACATAATATCCATAAAGGATTGAATTCAAATAAATAAATGTAATCATGCACAAGCACACTCGATTGGCCTCTATACCAATAGTTTGGATCCCAATGATCCTCAATAAAAAATTCCACAAATAAATGTAATACTCCATGTGGGATAACAATATCACAATCATTAAATTCCAAATTTTCATAAAATGTCTTTTATAGCCAAAAATCAATTTTGGAGGCCATCGTCATTAATGGACCTCTAAAAACACCAAGAATTTGAACATGAGATCTCATGATTCTAAGAGAACCCATTGGTTCCCAAGTGAACATTTTATCCACAAATAGAGAAGAAGAAAACATAATGTTATACAAAAATCCCATTTCAAATGCAAATTATGGACAAACCCCAACATGCATCAAAACAACTCAATCAAGTGGGGAACAAATATAATTCAATCCCACCTTTGAATTACAACAAACTACAAATGATCAAATGTATAAAGAAAAGAGGTATAATGTTCTTACCTTGAAATGGAGAGAAAAAAACAAAATGAATCAAGCCCACACTGCAAAAGGCAACAAGAATCCTAGTAACCTGTACAAATCCACACAAGACTCCAACAACATAATACCCACGAAAATCCCCCAATAAAATCTCCCAAGGAAAGAAAAAAGAATTTTATTCATGAGTGTTTGGAGAGCAATTTTGGAACTCAAAACTGCCAAGTGACTGAAATGAACTCACTTTCCAAATATAAAGCACTTTTTGCAAAAGCCAAAATGGAAAAAATTAAATAAATCAAAATGTCAAATCAAAGCTCCCCAAAACTCCCAACATAATAATTTATTTAATTCCAATTAGAGTAAATACATATACGACATATTTGTTGATAAATATTGACTTGACATTTAAATAATTTAAAATGGAATTTAACTTAAATAGCTTAACCACAACAATTGCAAATACTAACTACGCACAAATATTTCACTAGTCTTCCACAAATATGCAAGGATAATTCAAACTTTAGCTACACGCTAATCGAAGTCATAAACAAATTCAAATAATGATACATCATCCAAGTTAGGAATGATAAATGGGTTAGCATTAACGACCAAGGTGACTATCTCCTGTAACAACTATCAAAGATAAAGAAACATACATAGATATGAAGCCAGGTGGATTTGATATCTTGTACCTATCATCTAAAACATCATAATAATAATAATATCATTTAATTTGCACATTAAATAACATTTTACACTAATAATGAACATTTATCAAATCCCTAACCTAGATAATAATAAAGCATGATTAACAATAATATTTTAACAACCACTGGCACAATATCAGTGAAATCACATCAAGATTGATATAACCAAAATATCCTCAATATATAATGAAAGTCATCATCATAGAGTCGTCATGCATATATGATCATCATTGAAATTGCAAGTATAAACTAATATCCAAATCAACAATGATATCTACCCCATCAAAAGAATATGATTGTAACTAGGTGCATCACATGAATGTCTATCAAAAGGGATAATATATGAATAGTCACAAGAAATATCAATAGAGTCTGATTCAAATCAAATTAAAGTAATGACAAGGAAAACATAGGAAGCACTAGATCCTCCCCTAGGTCTAGGCTTGCTCCTAGAAACCTGTAAAAAATAGGTGTACAAATCTCTCAATTGTGCAACAGCCTCCCAAGTACTTAAAGTCTCATTTTTAGGGGTCATTGGACTCTTACTTTTTGTATATCTTGGCCCTTGAGAGTCAACCACTGATGCTAAATATTATGGATGGGATCTATAGAAAGTTGTGTTTCCTCTAGCTGCAAAGCATCCCAATCAAGTACATGGATCACATCAATATTATACTATCTAAGTATAGAAACATGGATTGATCTTGTTGATGTATGCAACATTAGTCAGATAAATAAAACTAACTATATGATTATTATGAGTAATGATTTATTATACATACATACATACATACATACATACATACATACATACATACATACATACATATATATATATATATATATATATATATATATATATATATATATATATATATATATATATATATATATATATATATAGTTAGTCTATATTTATTCTTATAATAACTATATAGTTAATTTTATTAGATTAATGAATAGACATGTCCCATGAAGGGACATGTCTCTTCTTGTCTTTGCCTTGTATATATACAAGAGATTGATGCATTTGGAAAACACATACAATCAGATAGTGCTATTACATTTACAATAATCCTAAAACCTTAACATGGTATCAGAGCCAAGCTGTAAATGTAAGAGAGTAGTTTGTTGTGTTATCTCTATTTGAGCATTAATGGATTGTCATTAGTATCAATCAGTTATTCAGTCGATAAAGGTTGGAATAAGGAGACAACAAGACAGATGGTTAAGCATACAAAGCCTTTACACCGAGAAAAGACAAGGCATAACTTCAAGCTAACTAGATACAAGTTTAACTAAGCACACTTACTAAGCATCAGGCAATTACCTATTATTGAGCTAGTGATCATCAAGAATTCACACATATAGAGCATCATTAATTTACCGAACAACGAATGCAATGATTACCTAGTAAAATAGGAAATGACATAGTAATCAAGAATGGCACATACTTCTATGCAAATGGTTTACACTGATCATTAAATGGTTTACCAAGATCGAGACATATTTAATATGGATGTAGTCATTAACTTTTGTGATGATTCCTATGTAATGGTAGATCTAGGTTATTTTTGTACACCGTTGATCTTAGGTTTTCTAAGATGATGTAAACCCTAATTAGGTCAACATAGTTTGATATATAATTGTAAAGATGTCATTATGATCATGTATCATGAAGCAATAGCTGCACTACGGACATCAAGAGATTAGACAAAGGGTTTACGACAGAAGGTTTATGAAAGAGGCAATCAATTTTCAGAACACATACAAGGCTACTGAGTAGAACAAAAGAGCATATACATCACATTGAGGTGATATCTATTTGATACTTCATAGATCTGAATCAAACAAGTATAAGTTGTCATTTACAGATACTTTACTGTTATCAATTTAACCATTATAGAAGATCAAGATCTCTTAACAGAGTGGACTTAACAGTTCTTGTTTAAATCTCTTAACCGAGTACAAACATACATTGTGTTGTTTAAATCCTTTAACCAGGTAGATCTAGTTGATATTTTTGTTACTCCTAATAGGGTAAGATCATCAAAAGTGATCACCAATTGTAGCCTTAACCAACATACTTTATTGCTGCAATAGTGAAGATTTGTATGTGTTATCCCCACCGCAATTTTTACCTTCTAACAAGGGTTTCTGCGTAACCAAAATATCTATGTCATGAGTATTTATTTTCATGGATGATTTATTTTTTTATTTACATGCACTTTACATTTTTAGTTATATGAATGTGTGTTTCAAACAATGGAATCAATTGGTTAATTAAGTTCTACTATTGCAAATTTTAAGTGTTAAAAGTTTTTGAGGGTGCTGATTCATCCCTCCCTCCCAGTACTTATCTTTCCATAATCCAAACAATTGGTATCGGGGCTAGATCTCTTGTTAAGAAAGTTTAATAACTGAAGAGAAAAGATCTAAGGATGGAAAGATATAAGTTGGACAAGACTATTGAGAATCAAAGGATATAGATGCAAATCTTCATTGAACAATTCAAGAAAGCCAAAGATGAACTGAAGAAGTTACTAATTCAAAGGAAGGATATGGAAATTCGGTATAGTGAAACTAACTATCATGAAGAAGAGATAGATGACCCATTTGAGACATCCGGATCTGGATCTGGTCATATATCTGATGAATCTGAAGGAGCAATATCTGATTTATCTGAAAAGAATATACATCTTACAGAACAAGTCAAAGCTCTGCAGATTGGTCAAGAGACACAAATGGTTAGGATGATTGATGTCATGAACAATACTAGGCAAGAAGAACAAGAAAGAAAATTGGTTGTTGAAGACAAGAGACAAATGACTGAGAAACTACAAGAGAAGGAATCTGAGATACTGAGACAAACCGAGCATCACTTTGAAATCTCCAATCAGATGGTTGTCATAAGTTAGGAAGTCAACTGAGTAAACACTGAGATTACAAGGAAACTAGAAGACATCAGTGAACTAAGAGAAGAAAATGAAAGATTGAAAAATGAAGTCTAAATTCAACAACATAATGAAATGATCAAGAAAACTAAAGATAGTACTAAGAGAATAGATGAATTTTTTATTAGTCAGAAAGGACTTAGCAGCACTACAGGTTTAGGCTACACCGAGTAGGGAGAATCATCAAAACAAGCTGAAAAGAACAATTCCTACACTAACCAAAGGCCAAAGAAGCTATCATGTTATCATTGTGGAAAACCAGACCACACAAAAAATATTTGCAGGACCAAAGAAAAAGGTATTCCAAAATCCACTCCTAACTTCGATGGTTATTGTTATAACTATAACAAGTATGGACATTAGACACATGACTACAGATCTAAGTTGAATAGGACTCCTAAGAAACCTTACATGGAGAAACACTATCGTACTTGCAACATGCACAGACACATATCACAAGAATGCAAGACAAAGATGAAGCAAGTCTGGACACCAAAAGAATAGAACAAAGCATATCAACCAAGAAGGCAAGGTAATGCATATACTTGGGATTACAACACATGGGTTAATTGCACAACATGTGGAAGGTATGGGTCCATATAGCAAAAAATTGCATGAGAAAGAACTAGAGAGGTAGATCTTGCAACTGGACAAGCACTAGTATGGCATGTTTTCATTGTCATAAAGTCAGTCACTTAAGAAAGGATTGTAGAGACCAAGCACTAGAGACACAAACAAATGAAAATGAAAATACAATTGAGGAAATAATGAGGATAAGAAATACAATGTGGAGAAAAGCATCAAGTGATGATGCTGGATCAAGCAATGCAGTCGGTGACACCTCCTCCATTAGATTGGGTGACATCACCACCTCCACCTAATTCATAAAGGTATGTATGGAACTGAATTTCAAATTGGTTATATCTAACAAATAGTTCCTTATATCTAGTGTTTGCATACCAAATCTGCATGAAACAAGATGCACTATGGTTTTATATGTTTTAAGCTTTAAATGTATACAATTGGTATAAGAAAGACTGAGCATGTATTTGCTAGTTGGTAACTATTGGAAAGGTTAATTGAGTTTTGGTTTTAACCGAGTGATATTCTTAGTGTTAATCAAGCATATGATCTTTTGAAGTATACACCGACTTGTGGTAGGTAAAGCATTAATTACAAAATTTTGAGCGGGAATTTGAATTTTGGGCATAAATACACCGTGGACTTAACCATTTTTCACATTGCGAACATGAAGAACAAAGCAATTTCAAGCAAGAATTGATGAAAGAATTTCTAGAGCAGTTGAGTAGAGATTTGGAAGGTTTTTGAGTAGGTTAATCACAGTCACAAGTAAGTTTCATTTTGACCGAGCTATTTCATTATTATCTCTCAAAGCCCTGATTTGAAGAACAATGGTGTCCTCATCTAAAGTTGAGAATTCTAAGAATGGAACTGAGAAGAAGGTCAATTTAATCAAGTCTACAACCTATAATGAACCTAAATACAAGTTACATCATGAGGTTGCATCGCAAATTGACAAAACTGGCGCATTTTCAAGCATACCACCTAGTGTTTTGTTGGTTGAAGACATTCATGCATATATACACTGCAAAATTGGTGAAGTGGGGCATTTTGAGATCCAATCCACCTATCAGGAGATGTGTACCGATGGAAAGCTCAAGGATGAGCATACACATTTAAAGGTGAAAGGTTTAGGTAACACCATGTATTTCTCAAGGGTTTTCAAGAATGAATGGATCAAGATAGTGTTGAGCCATGTGCATGAGGGAAAGTTATGGATGGATGAACTAGTAAAAATCACCAGGGATATATTACACGTAGTCACTGATTACCCCATAACTGACAAGGTCAAAGAATTGATAAGTGCGCTGAGGGATGAGATTGAAGAGTTGGCAGGAGCTTAATGGGATGGTAGAGGAATGAGAATCAACACTATTGTTGATCCCGAGACTAGGTTCAGTGCATATGTAGTCAGATACAAAATATTTCAATCCAGTAGACCGAATAGTGTTCCATGTGGTGCAATTGATATTGCTTACAAAATTGTAAAGAAATACTTTCAAGTCGACCTCGCCGAGCTCTTATTGAAATAATTAGAAGAAAACACGAGAACCATCAGGTTGGCAAAGTCTAATACATGTAAGTTTGGTTCACTACTACTTTTCATAGTTTTCTATGTGTAAAATTTTTTCCCCTTATTCGATAATGTTGACTGGGATACTAACCGACCGGTCATATTGCAAATAAATGATTTTATTCAAATTTTGGGACAAGATTTTGTTAGTATAATGGATGTGTACTTTGATCAATTCAATGACCGAATGCATCAAAGAAGCATAATACCAAGACATTTGGTTGAGGAATATAAGGATGGTATTTGTTTCTTAGTGGACACTGACACCACTCTAATAAAGATGGTTGAACTGAGAACAACATGGTTGGCACCGATGGGCTATGAACTTGACATTGACCAAGCCTCTAGGTCAATAAAGACTTTACTAGCTGAGCCCAAAGATCCACAGGCAACTAGGTTTGGAACCTATGAAGAGGCCAAACAAAGAATTAAAATAGATCTAGTTGGAGTTAAGGTGACTAAGAAGTCTAATAAAATGATGGACACATTGCTAAAATAGTTTGGAGATGATGCAGAAGAGGAAGAGGCATTTGAGGCTAATCTAGTTGAAGTGGCAAATGAGGAACAGTTACTGATAGGTAATAGTGAGCATGACAAGGAGGTGACCGAATCTGATAAAGACATTTAATCTACATCAGTCAAGGCCAAAGGAAAGAGGAAGCAAACAAAAGTACAAACAAGAGCAAGGACAAGGTCTACAATAGCTTCCTCTTTGCCTCTAAAGAAAGGAGTTGTGAAAATTTCTAGGCCCACTCCTACAAAAACATATCAGAAGAAAAAGAGAGATGCCCAAGCTAGCTCTGAGCTACCTAAGAAGAGGAGAAAATTGATAAGGGAAAAGGATGATGTTGATGAAGAAGATAAAGAGGAAGACCCAGATAAGTTTAAAGTAGTTGTAAATAAGAATCCATCAGTTGATGAATTAGTTGAGACAATAAAGGAAACTGGCAGTCTTAGCCATCCCAAAATGAATCGGTATGTACATATGTCTACCGAAGATCAAGAAAAGATAGAAGAGGCCATCATACAGATGATGATCAAATTTAAAAAGGTATTAGTTGATTTTGCTAAATATTTACCTAAGAGCCTATATGAGAAAGTGTCTGCAAGATGGACTTATGCCTTGCACACTGAGAAAAAGATGAGGGAACATTCACTGATATTGGCTATGCCTACACTATCAGTTCCTAAAATTGAAGAATTGATGACACAATACTCAAAAATATTTCTAGTGAAGAGTAGAGCACTAAATATTCTAGTAGGAAAACTTAAGGATGTTGATGAGAACAGTCAACTTTTATGGACTACAATTCTTACTGCCCGAGAAGAAGCTGACAAGTTGGCATTGGTAGTTCTTGAGAATAAAAATACAAAGAAAGGTAAATGTATACATTCGGATGATGTCGATATGGATACTAAGGAACCCAATGAGTTATCATATACTGAGGTACTAGACACTACCATTGCAATTGATTTTTATCTGGTAGGTTATAGAGAAGAATAAAAGGATCCTCCCGAGAAATTGATAATAATAGGGGTAGATGATGTGTTGATTGAAGACATAAAAAATGGAGATCCTGATGATATCAACAATGATGAAGATGTGAACATTGCTGCAGATACTAATGAAGAAAATGCATCCATCGAGGTAGAAACAAGTGAGATACTAGGTGATTTACCTATCTTAGTACAAGATGTTGAAATCATAACACAAGAGGAACCTGAAGGCTCGACCCCTGAGAAACCAAAAGACACAACTGAGGAATAGGGGACAACTGAATAGGGAACAATAGAGTAGGATACTTCCCATCAACCTGAGCAAACAAAGGCAACATCACAAGCACTAAAAGAATCCAAACCAGTAGAATCTACAACAGACACCACCGACACCTAAGGAAAAACCACTAAGACACTAGTCACCAGGAAACCTAAGGAGGAAAGTGTGTCTATCGAGCCCAAAAATACCATTATGGATACTAAACCTCTTGTTCTATTTATCAAATCATCACCAACAGAGAAGAAGAAGAAAAAGAAACATGGTAAAGGACTAGTTACAATGGATAAAATAATTGAGATACTGAAATGTGACCCTAGAACTTTAGACCCTAAGACACTTAGAAAATATGGAGAATTGTGCACAAGGAAGGTTGCACAAGAAAAACTAAATGAGAGAAAAAGTAAAAAAAATTATATAGGAAGTTAGAGACATTTTACTGCAAGTCATTCCTAAGCTAAATGTCAACGAGGATAGTCCTATCCTTGATCAACTTGAAACTCTAATAGGTCACATAAATTCCCCACATATGTAGAAAAGAGAATAGAGGAAAGGGTAGAGGCAAAGATTCAACTGAAACTAGATGAGAACATAAGCCAAGAACTGGTAATAAATAAGGTTAAGCTCTCTGAGGTAATAACTGAGCCAGAAACTATTATACAGAGAATTATTCAAATTATGTTTAAATTGTGCACTGTTGATCAATTCACTACTAAGGTCAGTGAAAAGATTAATAAATTGGATGAATAAATCAAGGTTAGTGCTAATAACTCTCTAACCGAGCCAAATTCTTTTCACAAGCATATATTAAAAGTTCAAAAACTTAGGCAGTTGAGATCAGATTTGAGGAAGCATGAAGATACCATAAGTGACCAAGTCACCAAGCTACAAGCTGAGCTTCTTCCACATCTAAAAATCATGGAGAGACATGTAGGGAAGGAAAAGGCATTAGTTGTCACCCCCAAGATCTCTATGCTTGAGAACATTTTTGATATGCATGCACAAGTCGGTCTAGAGCACATTGCTCTTGACAACTTAAAAGAGGAAAGGGAAAACCTCTTGGCATCACTGAAGAAAACCCATCAACATAGTTTTGATAAGTTGTAAGAACATTTTTGTTGTTTTGGCATTAATTTCAAAAAGGGGGGAAATCATGTATATGCCACTATGTACTTCACACCACCAAGAGCATGCACAAAGGGGGAGTTTTGAAAGAGGCTATGTATATATAGTCTTTATATATATGGAGTTAGTATATTTTTGAGTTAATCGGTACACATACAAAAGGTTTTGATACTAATGCCAAAGGGGGAGATTGTTATCTCTATTTGAGCATTAATGGATTGTCATTAGTATCAATCAATTATTCAGTCAGTAAAGGTTGGAATGAGGAGACAACAAGATAGTCGGTCAAGCATACAAAGCCTTCACACCAAGAAAAGACAAGGTAGAACTTCAAGCTAACCAGATATAGGTTTGACTGAGCACACTTACCGAATGTCAGACAATTACTGAGTATTGAGCTAGTGATCACTGAGCATTCATACACACCGAGCATCAGTAATTTACCGAACAACAAATGTAGTGATTACTAACTAAAATAGGAAACAACATAGTAATCAGGAATGGCAAATACTTCTATGCAAATGGTTTACATCAATCAGTAAATGGTTTACCAAGATCGAGACATATTTAATATGGATGTAATCATTAACTTTTGTGATGATTCCTATGTAATGGTAGATCTAGGTTATTTTTGTACACCATTGATCTTAGGTTTTCTAAGATGATGTAAACCCTAATTAGGTCAAGTTAGTTTGATATATAACTGTAAAGATGACATTATGATCATGTATTATGAAGTAGTAGCTATACTACAGACATCAGGAGATCATACAAAGGGTTTATGATAGAAGGTTTATGAAAGAGGCAATGAGTTTTTAGAATACATACAAGGCTACCAAGAACACAAGAGCATATACATCACATTGAGGTGATATCTATTTGATAATTCATAGATCTGAATTTGACAAGTATAAGTTTTCATTTACAGATACTTTACTATCATCAATTTAACCATTATAGAAGATCAAAATCTCTTAACAGAGTGGACTTAACAGTTCTTGTTTAAATCTCTTAACTGAGTACACACATACATTGTGTTGTTTAAATCCTTTAACTATGTAGATCTAGTCTATCTTTTTGTTACTCCTAACAAGGTAAGATCATTAGAGGTGATCACCAATTGTAGCCTTAATTGGCATTCTTTATTGCTACAGTGGTGAAGATTTGTGGGAGTCATCCCCATTGCAGTTTTTACCTTCTAACAAGGGTTTCTGCATAACCAGATATCTATTTCATGAGTATTTATTTTCATGGATGATTTATTGTTTTGTTTACATGCACTTTACATTTTTAGTTATATGAATGTATGTTTCAAACAATGGAATCAGTCGGTTAAGTAAGTTCTACTATTGCAAATTTTAAGTGTTAAATTTTTTTGAGGGTACTGATTCACCCCTCCCCTCTCAGTACTTATCTTTCCATAATCCCAACATGTTGATGGTGAATGTGTGACTGTCTCAGGAAATATAGTCTCAGTAAGAGAACCATATCTCACAAATGAACCATTGGATTTTGCAGAATTTTGGACATGGTGGTGATAAAAAAATTTAGAAGAATCTCACTGGAGTGATTGGAGAGAAAATGTCAGGTTCAAAAGTTATGACTGACTGTGTATAGGTATATGCAAAAATCTATACAAGAGTGAGGTTCCTTCTTTAAAATCCCAACCACTTGAAGGGAGATCCGATCAAATTAAAGGTTTTCATAGCATATAGAACCTTTGGATATTCAAGAAAAGTCATGTGAATAATTCTAGTAATGTTCAAGAATGACAACATCATTATGTGAATAATTCTAGTAATGTTCAAGAATGACAACATCATTATGTGAATTTGCATGATATTTTCTATATGGGCTCACCTTACAGAATGAAATACTTGAAATTTATAAAAGATAAGTATTTCATGTTTTATTAATGCACATAATTTTTTAGTTTGTAATTCATGCTATACTATTGGTTAGTAAAATATTGTATGCTTCTATCATTGGTATTTACGGTCAAGATAGTTTAGTGAGATATTTGTAATCTCTCTTTGAAATACCTTCAGGATAGAAGCATAAGATAATTGCATTCAAGGGAGAAAGAACTCGATGCTTGCAAATAAATTGATGATTAAGACTAGATGCCAAGGGAGTCTGATATTTCAAAAGAGTTCAATAAGTTGATAAACTTGAGCTTCAGAGGGAGTAGATGGTTTAGTCAACTTGTGACAATCTTGATCATATTCATTGAGAGGGAGTTCACTATTGAAGGTGAAACATTTAAGAGGTAAAATTGATATAATTAATTATTATACTAATAAATCATGAATATTTTTAATGGGCTAGCCCCTTGTGTAAATCATAAGGAAGTGACGAATTCCAAATGATTATCACTTATATTTGTAAAAGTTATTGTAAGGTGATGATATTACAATAACTTGACCTTCTATTGTGATAGACATCTTGTGATGGCTAAAACCGATTATAATAGATAGAACTTGTGGATAGAATCGATGATAGAGGAAATCCACACTAAAGATCATGTGTTTGTGGATAGAATCGCCAATGGAGGAAATCCACACGAGAGCTTGTGGATAGAATCGCTGATTGAGGAAATCCACCCAGGAACTTATCAATAGAATCACCGATAGAGGCAATCCACACGAGAGCTTGTGGATAGAATCACTGATTTAGGCAATCCACCCAAGAACTTGTGGATAGAATCACTGATAGAGGCAATCCACACTAAAGCTTGTGAGCTTATGGATAGAATCACCGATAGAAGCAATCCACACTAAAGCTTGTGAGTTTGTGGATAGAATAGCAATCCACATGAGAGATTGTCGATAGAATAGCCGATTGAGGCAATCCACCTAGGAACTTGTGGATAGAATCATCGATAGAGGAAATCCAAACTAAATCTCATGAGTTTGTGGATAGAATTGCCGATGGAGGTAATCCACACGAGAGCTTGTGGATAGAATCACAGATTGAGGCAATCACCTAGGAACTTGTGGATAGAATCACCAATAGAGGCAATCCACACTAAATCTCATGAGTTTGTGGATAGAATCACCGATGGAGGCAATCCACATAAGAGCTTGTGGATAGAAACGTCGATGGAAGAAATCCACCTAAGAGCTTGTGGATAGAATCATTGATGGAGGCAATCCACATGAGAGCTTGTGGATAGAATCTTCGATGGAGGAAATCCACATCTTGAGACTATGTTTCTATTGATTACATCATGAGGATGATGCTTCTATTGCTTACATCTTAGGGTTGATGCTATCAGGTGTCATAAGTGTTGACATTGGATTGATTTATCCTCCCTAGCTAAGAGGGATTGTTGATGTATGTAGCATCGGTCAGATAAATAAAATTGACTATATGAGTATTATGAGAAATGATTTATTACATACACACACACACACACACACACACACACACATATATATATATTAATATTATATAATAATTAATAGTAATTTATATATTAATATTCATATATATAGTTAATCTATATTTATTCTTATAATAACTATATAGTTAATTAAATTATATTAATGAATAGACATGTCCCATGAAGGGACATGTCTCTTCTTGTCTTTGCCTTGTATATATAAGAGATTGATGCATTTGGAAAACACATGCAATCATATAGTGATATTACATTTGCAATGATCCTAAAACCTTAATAGATCTTCTTAATAATATCAAACGGTCCAAGAAAAAACTTTACAAACTTATAGCCTTTCTCATAAGAGATGAGGCTCTTTTATAACTAAGCTCACAAAAACACATAGTCACCCACCAAGAAGTGACAATCCATCCTATGGCCATTGACATATTTATTCTACCAATCCTAAGAAATGACCAAATGCACTCAAATATAAACAACCTACTACTCTTTTATATCTTGAAGCATCTTAGGACCCAAAAGAACACGGTCCTCTAAACAATCCCAACTCAAAGGGGAATGACATGGTTAACCATACAATGCCTGAAAGGAGACATGCCAAGAGAGCTATGGTAAATATTATTAGAGAAAAAATTTACCGAGTACAAGTAGTGCTCCTATCACAACTACTGATCCATCACATACATATGAAGCATATCCTCAAGAACTTGGTTCTCCCTCTCTATCTGACCATTAGTCTCTAAGTGGTATGCATAGCTAAAATGTAAATGAGCACTCAAAGCATGCTAAAGGAAAGTCCATAATGATGATTTTAACACTGAATCTCTATCTTAAATGATCCTATGAGGTATCCCATACAACTAAACTATAGCCTCCATAAATACATTTTTCATAGATGCAGTCATTAGGATTTTAGGAGATATGAGCGATAAAATAATATTAAGATAATGCAAATATAAGACAAGATAAAATTTAAAAACATAGATATTTAATGTGGTTCACCCAATATGGGCTACATCCACCAAAGAAATATTCCTCAAGTTATTTTATTATCCAATGAAGAGAAAATTACAACCTAATAATTTCTCATTAGTTACAAGGCTGGCTAACAAAATAAACCCTAAACCTAAAATTATTCTTCTCACTTCTTGGGGGTTGTCGCCCCCAAACACCCTCTTGAGACCCGGTCTAGTTGTGAAACCTGATGAGGATACATGGAGAGTGTATGGTAGTTTCTTGATTATTCAGTACAAACCAATAATCTCCCACTTGGAGATTGATCAATCTCCACACAAAATAATCTCCCACTTGGAGGTTGATCCTGTAGCAACACTGCTATCGCTGAAGCTCCCGCTGAATTGATGCACTTGGATTTGAATGTTTCTCATTTCCATTATAATCAAGTGTTAATACCAATAGAAACTAAGAATAAATTTAATTTATCTTGATTTACTACCTTAGTAAACATATTTGCAAGATTTATGCTAGTATGTATCTTCTCCAACTTCAATTGTCCATCCTCTAAAATTGAGTGCATGAAATGATACCAAAGATGGATGTGTTTTGTCTTAGAGTAAAGGGTTGATTTCTTTGCAATATGAATTGCACTCTGAATGTCATTGTATAACCTTATATTCTCTTGTGTCTTTCCTAATTCCTCAATAAACCTTTGTAACCAGATCATCTCCTTACTAGGCCTTGTAGAAGCAATTTATTATGCCTCTATAGTTGAAAGTGCTACAACCTTTTGTAATTTGGAAATCCATTTGATTGTTGTACTACCTACAGTAAAAACATGCCCTCTAGTGATCCTCCTACTATCAATATCTCTTGCTAAATCTAAATCAACGTACCCTTTTAAAATTGAATGGTAGCCTCCAAAATATAAAAGTTGAGTTGTTGTACCTCTCAAATACTTGAGAATCCACTTAACTATATTCCAAATCTCTTTTCCAAGATCATTCATATACCTTCTCACAACTTCCAATACATGTACAATATCGATCCTTGTACACACCATGACATACATCAAGCTTCCAACCATCAAAGAGTATGAGACCTTAGACATGTAATATATCTCTTCATGTGTCTTGGAGTTCATCTCATTAGACAACTTAAAACAAACTAGGAAAAGGTGTACTAATTGGTTTTTCATCTTGCATCTACAATATTTTCAACACCTTTTCTATGTAATCACTCTAAGACAATGTCATTGTATGATTTTTTTGTCCCTATTTATTCTCATACTAAGGTTTGTTTTGTTGCACCCAAATCCTTCATAGCAAATGACTATGCTAAATTTTGTTTGAGGTCATTTATAATGTACATATTAGACCCAACAACACACATGCCATCAACATAAAATAATAAAATATATATATACCATTGTCCAATTTCTTAAAGTAAACATAAGGATCAAAATGACATGTATTATAACCTTGTTCAAGCATAAACCTATCAAATTTCAAATACCATTGCTAGGGTGGTTGTTTTAGCCCATACAAGCTCTTCTTCAACCTACACACTTAGGAATCCTTACCTTGGACCTCATATCCTTGTGGTTGCTACATATAAATCTCTTCCTCCAAATCTCCATGGATAAAAGTTGTCTTGACATCTAATTATTCCAAATGCAAATATTGAAGTCATTTTAACAACAAAAGAAAATATTTCATCAAAATTAATACCTTTTTTTTTTTCTATGCAAAATATTTTACCACAAGTATAGCCTTATATATTTTCTTTTTTCCATGTTCTTCCTTTAACTTGTAAACCCATTTTTTAGGAAATTATCTTTTACCTTTATGTGATTCCACTAACTCCCAAGTTTGGTTTTGTATCAAGGAACCCGTCATCTCTTTCATCCCTTACTCTGACTTCTTTCTAGTTTCAACCTACATTGCTTCTACATAACTTTTTGGTTCACTTAAATTAGCCAACAATACACAATATAATGCAAGATAATATCATTAAGGAGGTCTACTTATCCTAGAAGATATTCTTGCTAGATTTTGAGGAACCTTTTGTTGTGTTGGGTTCTCAATATTATTTGGCATTGGTTGTAGTATAGTTTTTGGGATCTAATCAAGAATTGTGTACTCTCTATTTTCTTTCTCTTATTTCTTTCCCTGCAAATGATCTTTATACGTGACCTCATTTATTATGATATATGTACTCCTAATGATTTTTTGATTTTCATAATCCCATAAATAATAGCCAAAATCATTGATGTCATACCCAATAAAAGTACACTTCTTGGATGTTTCCTCAATCTTTGATCGATTTTCATTATCAATATGGATAAATGCTTCATAACCAAAAAAATTGTAGAAATGAGTAGTTTACCTTTATTTACTATCCATGCCTCCTCTATTTATCAAGTAAACAACAATATCTACAATATCTTGTTAAAACTACAAAGGCAGTCTTGCATGCAATCTCATGCTCCTTGCACGCTCAATGATTTTTCGGTTCATCTTTTCATACGCACCATTTTCTTGTGGGGTTCTAGGAAGTGCCTTTTTTTACAAATCCCATGGTATGAACAATAAATATCAAACTCTCTACCAGAGTACTCACCTCCATTATCTGATCCAAGACACTTCAACTTGTTTCTTGTCTCATTTTCATCCAAATATTTCTATTTCTTAAAGACTTCAAATACATATGATTTTCTTGGAATGAAATAAACCTAAGTTTTCGTATATTCATAACTAATAAAAGTAACATAATAATAAGACTCACCAAGATATGGTACCTAGGCTGGTCCCCACACATTAGAATTCACAAGCTCTAACTTTTCACTTTTCTTTTCCTTCCCAATTCTAAGAAATTTAACCATCTTTTATTTTCCATAAACATGGTTTTCACAAAGATCCAAATCAACTTGTTTCAAACATGGAAATAAAATCTTTGAATGGAGAAGCTTCATGCCCTTCTCACTCATGTGCCCAAGTCGATTATCCCATAAATTTGTATACAATCCTACGGAAGCTAGGGAATTGAATAATCAGTATTACTAGTACATAAATAAAATGTACCTACCTTTGCCCCTTTTTCTATTATCAATGAACCTTAATTAACCTTCTATTATTTTCCTATAATATGAATATGCAACCTTCACTTCCTAGTTGTTCCACTGATATTAAATTTCTTCTCAAATTTGGAATGTCTCACCAATTTTAGCAGCCATTGATTTTCATTTGGTAATTTTTCTTGTATGTTTCCCTTTCCAACAATTTTGCATGGTTCATCAACACCTAAATAAATTTATCCAAAATCACCTTGAACATAGTCGAGAAAATATTTTCTATGGGGTGTGGTATGAAAGGAAGCCCCTGAATCAAATACCTAAGAATTAGTAATATTATCCAAAGAAAGAATCAAGGAATCTTGTAACACATCACCTGCTATATTTTCTTCCTTTTTGTTTTCTTGTTGTCCATCCCCTTGTTTACCCTTTTGAGACCAACATTTTTTCTTCACATGTTCTTTCTTTCCATAATACCAACACTCCACATTTACCCTGATTACGTGGGCTCTTTCCTCTTTCACATTATCATCCTTTTTCTCAATAATCAAAGAATTAACTAACGTCTCATCTATGCTTTTCTATTTCATTTCCTTACTAAGGATAACACCAACAATATCATCAAACTTTTAAGTTTTTGAGCTGTAGAAAAAGTTACTTACAACCATGACTAATTCATTCCAACTTTCAGGAAATGAGCATAAAATCAATATAGCCCTAACCTCATCATCAAAATTTACTTTTATAGAGCTTATCCAACTAGTAACCATGTTAAACTCATTCAAAATATCACTAATAGACCCATCTTCTAACATCTTCATATTAAATAAACGTTTCATAAGAAATACCTTATTTGAGGCTAAGGGTTTTTTATACTATTTTTCTAATTCCTTCATTAAACCCTTTTTTGTTGTTTCTTTTTCTAAGCTTCTGATGATGCTAGGTATAAGCATATTACTCCTAGTTCCTTCCTATCATGAACCTCCCATTGTTCATCTAAAGTAGTCATCAGCTTCTTTTCTTTTCCACCCAACGGTAAGAAAATATCATTTTAATATGGATAATCTTCCATTATACATCTTCCATAACTAATAGTTTTTGTCATTGAAATTATCAACCTTAAGCCTACACTCCTCTATCATTGCTCCCACTCGAATGTGAGATTTCCTACCAAATTACTGAGAAATTCACCTCTTTGATAAAAGTTGTTAGGGTTTTAGCATATATGAACAATAAATAACATTAAGGTAATGCAAAAAAAATATAAGATATAAATACAATAACACAAATAATTAATGTGGTTCACCCAATATGGGCTACATCCACTAGAGAAATAATTGTCCACTTATTGTATTATCCAACAAAGAGAAAATCATAATATGATAATTTATTATCATACAATTGCTTATTTATCAAGCCTTTTTTGAGGCATTTTACAAGGTCAGTTAACAAAAGAAAATCCTATCCCTAAAAAAATTCCCCAAGGTTGCACCCCCCAAATCCCTACTTTTGGGATCTATCATGCCTGAACCCCTTCTCGGGACTTGGCCCAACCCCAAACCCTGATGAGGATAGATGGTGAGTGTACACTAATTTCCTAATTAGTCGCTACAAACCAACAATAGCAGTATCTGAAGATCTCATGTGGGAAAAGTGTTCTTGAAATGTGGCTACACAAGACCTATCAAATATTGATGTTCTTCCTACACCCTCTGGGAATCAAGGCATTTAGCCACAAAATTGACAACATGTGCTAAATATGGCACATGATGTGCCTTTGAAGACAAAAAGGTACAAAGATCATTTGAAACTAGCACATTAATATGACCAAGGTTCCACAAAATCCAATCTAAATATAATAAATAACCTAAAAATATTTCCACAAAGGTTCTCTCAAACTCAATATCTTTGTTTTCACTTTTAGGTACCAAATTTCACCTGTAATTTCCTTAACAATATGGATCAAGAGCCAAAACTAATATCTCATGCCTTCTCCTACTCAAGACATCTACAAAAACATTCTCCTTTCCCTTGATGTAATGAACATTAAAACCTTACTAATAAACTCCATCCAATGGCATTGTTGTGCATTTAGGTTTGACTGAGTAAAGATATATTACAAGCTATGACGATTGATATGCAACTCAAATTTAGGCCCAAATGGAAATGTCTCCAATGCACAAGAACATGAACCACTTTCGCTAACTCCAAATTATGGGTGGTATAGTTTATATCATGACATTTGAACTTATTAGACTCATATGCAATCACTAATCCTTCATCTATAATAACTAACCCAAGACCTTTCAATGACACATCAATGCACACTATAAACTCACCTGCTAGATCTAGCACTACCTAGATAGGTGCACTAGTCAATTGCCTTTTAATAGATTGAAATGATTCTATACACTACTATGACCACACAAAATCCCTCCCTTTCCTCTAAAGAGAAATGATGGGATGTGCCAAGTGAGAAAATTCTTTCATGAATTAACAATAGTAATCCACCAAGCCCATGAAATTATGGACCTTTGAAAAATTGGTTGGCACTGTCCTAGCCATAATGGCCTGGATCTTAGAGGGATCCACAATAATAACCTCTCCTAATTAGATGTTACAACCTAAATACCTCGCTTCAATTGGGAATTAATCACACTTGGTCAAGTTTCCATAAATCTTATGGTCACAAAGACACTGCAAACATGACACAAATGGCCCTCATTCCCATCCATCATCCTTGAATATACCAAGATGTCATCAAGAAATAGAGAGAAAAAATCATCAAGGTGGGTTAAAAATACTCCAGTCATTAAACTCATGAACACTTATGGAACCTTAGACAACCTAAAAGGTACAACCATGAACTCATAATGTCCATATTGATTACGAAATGTTGTCTAATTAATGGCATGCTCGTGAATGAAAATTTTATTATACCTTGAGTTAAGGTCTATCTTTCAGAGCATTCCATCTCCCTTCATTTGATCAAATAAGTCATCAATTGTCTACAATGGATATCGATTCTTCAATGTCACATTATTCAACTTCTGGTATTCTTTGCACAAGTTAATAGATCCATCCTTTTTTTAATAAAGATGATTGATTATCCCCAAGGGTAAATCTTAGGAAAAATAAAGCCCTTAGTGAACAACACCTCTAACTATAAAGAAATCTCACTCAACTTCTGAGTGGTCGTACAATGTGATTCCCTATAAATGGGCTATGCTCTATGAATGAGATCAATACAAGAATCTATGTCATTCTTAGGCAACATGCCTATAATATCACTCAAGAACACATCTACAAAATCACAAAGAAGTGGATGATCATCAAGAGATACCTCTCTACTCTCACCCCTATTGATTTCACTCACATATAGTTCAAACAATTGACAAATCTTCTACATACCCCGCTTTCACTGCATATCTAAGAGTATGCAAAGTGAAATGAGTCTTTAGACCCCTACTAGGTTAGAATGCACACCTATGTAATGAAAACATTGTACCAACTTGTGCCAATAATATAAACAAGCCTGGTGGGTAGCTAACTAATCCATATTGAAAACAAATCCAAAATATCCCAAGGTAGGATGTGAAGATCAATAGTGGTGGTGAAGATGTCTAAATCCAATGCATAACTAAGAATAATAGATTCAACAACCACCTTAGAGATCATGGCTAACTCTACTTGCCAAAAATCAGTCTACCTTGCCACCACTAGCCCACATCACTTTGTAAGAAAGGGAGAAATAAAGAAGTTTGAAGAATCAAAATCTAATAAAATAGAGATAGAAATACCACATAACATACATGTAGTCTCAATAATAGTGCCCTAATGCTCAACCTAATGATTATCAACCATCATAAATACCCTGTGAGATCTACCTACATCTCCTACTATAGGCTCTAAAGTAGCTAGCCTCTAACTAGATCTTGAAATTGATCTATGAGAATAATGAACAACTATGTGACTCTACTGGCTACAAAAAAAATATCCCCCACTACCATATCAATGACTTGCATAAGGTACACTCAACTAAAATAAACCACCTCTACTAGAGCTTTGTTAACCACTTTGAGGTGTACTCCTAGTCGTATCTTTGGAGCACAAACCACAATGATGTCCTAAATGGTAACTACCATAACCTTGCCAATGAGAAGAACCCATATAGTGCTAGCATTATGATTTTTGTTTTCATTGATGTCAACCTTTGGTGGGGCATTAATGTTAGATTGGTGAAACATGTGAAATAATATTAAGAAGACTTGAAGAATTTGTTGAGACTTAGAAGAGAGAAGAGGTTAAGATGATGATTGATGAAGAAGATTTGAATTAGAGTGAAGATATTGTTGAGACATTGATTGAGGAAGAATATTTGAAGGATTAGCTAAGGCTATGACATTGATTCATGAAGAAGATTTGAATAATAATTGAGGTAGATGGTAATTTATCTAGAAGATAGAATATGTAGGAAAAAAATGTTTGAAGACCTTATTGAATAATTCTTTGAGCTGATGTCTACTTACAACTCTAGAATTAATGGATGGCCATAGTGAATATTACACTATCTTGTGTACTAGTCCTAAAACTAATTATTTCAAAAAGATATCATGCATGTTATTTATTGGATAATAATGCTAGCTATTAGGATGACATGGACAAGTTTGGAGAATGAATTTCATTTTTCAATGATGGAATTTTAGGGTATGAAGGTTTGTGGAAATGTCCAAATAGCTTGTGTGGTGTTCTAGTTCAGATATTTCTTGATGGTTTACTCTGTAGGCTTAGATGTTTTGTCATGTGCATTATTGTTTTGTCTATGTTATCTTTTAGTTGACTCAACCATTTGTGGTGACTTGATTCAAGTTTTTTTGGCTTTAGTATAGGTCAAGGGAATTGCTAAGATACTTAAGATACTTTTTCCAAGGCATGGAATGCTTTGGATTAGGCTACATACTTTGGAAGATGTTTTGGGTTGACCGATAACCTATTTTTAATGTATTTCACATGTTAGTTTTGGGTCTATCTTTGGAAGGAGTTGCAATGCATATGGATGAACTATATTGACTTGAAAATAACCTTTATGATATATTTGGGTCCTATGTACTTCTTGGGGTGGACCACATTGAGTATTTATGTAATACCCCTCGCATCTTATTACTGTTGAGACTATGTTTAGTTTGATACTGTTTTATCTTAGTTGATTAGATCAGACATATATCATATGTTATATTTATATTGTGGTGTGTGATTAAACAATTATATTTTGGATGTTAATTGTCATGTTTGAACTGGAACAAAACATTATGTGATGGTTAAATTTAGTAATGATGGATTTTATATGATGTTTCAAATGCATGAATTAATTGATGTAATTTAGATGATGATTATATTTGGTACTTACCCCATACCCGCATGTGTATGGTATCGTGTTTTTTATCATATATGTTTTCTTTTCTGTTGACATGCATGTATGGTAGAGGAGGAGGCGTAGTTACCCCATTGAGTCGGGTCCACACGTCCCAGCCATCCCTACCATTGTCTGTTATTATATTTATATATGCACATGTACATGCAGTGGTTTTTATGCAGGTTGCAGGTACCGGGCATCGACTTCCCTGGTTTGACAGGATGAGCGTGCCCTCATTATGTCTCAATGGCGGAGAAGGGGAGTTAGCACCTAGGCCAATTCCCTAGCCTAACCTAATCGTCCTAAAACCACGGATGGAATCTTACTTGACTTACTTGAATCGAATTCCTTCTAGTAGAATGAATCCGATATATGTTTTCCCGGTTGAGCATGATATTGTCTTAGGTGTTGTTCCATGTCGGTGTCACAATTTGACCTTGTGGATCTCATGTCTGATCTCTGATAGTTATTTAAATTATGTTGACATATTAGTAAATATAATGTTATTAGTATGATATAACATAATCAGTTATATATGTTTTCACTAAGTCTCTTATAATAATAATATTATAAATGGTATATATATTAATTTTACATGTATGACTATATGTTTATATAGATACAACTTATTATATAATTTTGAATATTGAGTGTTATAACTTAATGCAAATGATAAATTAAAAATAAAAGAAAAGAAATTTACAATTTTAAATTGTTTCATTTTTAGGTAGTTGACTTGAATAGTAGGGGGAAATAATAAAATATTTCTCCCCTACTTTTCAAGCCAATTTAGAGGTAAGAGGGAGAGACTTGTCACTACTTTTGAGATGCAAAATTTAGAGGAGAGAATGGAGGGAGAGATGAAGGGTTGAGGAAGAGAAGAGAGGAAGAATAGAAGGCAATTTGGGAGATGATTTGGAAGCAGCTGAGAGTTCAAGCTTGTGGATTGGAGAGGTATTCTCGACTGGACTTCATCAGCCTGCTTGTTGAACCAGGTAGGATTTGAGTTCCTTAATATGTTCTAAATTAGATTCTAATCTTTCCATCAAATGAGAGAAAAGATTTATCTCCTCAAATTAAAGAGTGAAGCAATAGTTCAGTGAGAATTTAGTTTGCAATGTGAAATTTTAACGTCATAAATATACAATCCTTCTCAAACTCAGTCTTTAGTGAATCCAATTTTGGAATAGAAATGAACTTGTTACTCCATAACTCAATGGGACTTAGTGATATTTTGATCCAATGTTGTCATATTATTCATTAAATGAACAAATTGGTTATGTTGATATCTCTATTGTTTTGGAAATCAAACCATATCTAAACCTTGTTGATATACCATTAACTTAATGTCCATAGACTTCGTAATATTTTAAGAAAACAAATGAAATTTGATGAATGAATACTCATAGTAGTGAAGGAAATAAAACAAAATTAACTTTCAAAGGAGAGTTCAATTACAAAGAAATATGAGCTTTCAGCTCTCTGGAAATTGTATGAGAAAAGAATTCCCATACAATTTCTTACACAGTCATTATTTAATTATATTTCCTGCCACCTTGGACTATAAACAAAAACAAACAATACCTAGTCAACACTACTTTACACAACCCATCACTTCTCCACCTTGGAGCTCGCACCACTCCATGCACAATATTAATAGCATGAAAAGTAAGAATGATTTCTTTTATTTGTTTGAGTTATGTCATCACCTGCAATTTGGATGTTTCGTAGGGCTTAGTATGGGCTTGGATAAGTTTTAAAAAAAAATGCATTAAACTTTGGTACCCTTTCCCCAAAGTTTTCTTTTCACCACCTCTTGTCTTGTCCTTTACTCCATGTCATGGACAAGTACTTGGGAGCAGGCATTAATGGCTAGTAAGTGGCGTGAGTTTCTGACTTAAAGTTTTTCATTGATTAATTTTACCTTGTTCAAACCTCTTGACCTTGCTTTGGCCGCCCTAGGGATGGGGCTCTTAAAACAAGGAAACTCACCCACTTGTCTTCATTGAATAACATGTGTCAGGCCATTTGAGTGCCTCCCAAGAGATAGGACATGTGATATGTGTTTGGTTTTAATGTTAAAATTTCTTTTCAAAGCCATGTGGGACCTTGGGGCGCCATCTTTGAGCCTCTACTTAGGATTTGGTGGGCCCCTATGTTTCCTCACCTATGACTTGTTTTTCTTTTCCCCAAACAAATCTTTTGTTTGAATGAATATAGTGGCGTGGGTTTTGGGTTTAATTAACTTAACATTATTATATTTTGGTAGCCCACTTGTTGACTCATGATGCTAGGTGATTAGGGATTAGTTAATAGGGTTTTGGTTTATAATTAAATAAGATGGGTTTTAATTAAAACTAAACATGGATTTTGATTGTTTTAAATAGTGCAATACAATTTTGATTGTTAATTAAGTTTAACTTGGGATAACAGTTTTATAATATGAATGTTTTATTAACCATCATTTTTAATCTACTAGTTATTATTAATTCATTATTGTTTTGATATTTAATTTAGCCTTGGTAATTGAAAGTTATCACTAGGTGTTATAGCATTATTACTAGTAAACTTATTGATTTATCCTTTAATTGTATTTTTCGTGTGCGTATTTGAAGATTAGTATTATTTAATCTTTTCATTTTATAATTAAACATTCCCATTAATCAAGTTATAGTAGGCAATGTTAGCGTTCATGATGTGGTCATTTTATTGTAGACGTGGTTATTCTGATTAGTGTGATTAACTAGTGTGAGCAAATAATTACTTGTTAAAATGATTCTTGTGAATTTGATTTTCTTACGAAATGTCAATTTCTTGTTTACGATGTTCTCTTACTATGTATATCATATGTGCATGTTAAATTTACTGTTGATGTAGTTGATTTGCATACGGGATTAGAAGACCAATAGGGGGTAAAATCTAGAGGTCGGGTATATGTTGTGGTTATTAGTTATCTATGTTGTTGAATGTTTTATGATGCAATGTGGATTCTGGTTTCTATTACTTGATTGAGGTAATGTAAATGCGAGATCATGATTGGGATGTCTATTTGATCTTTTTTATTATTACCTCCTGGTGGGTTAATTGAGTTAGTGGCCAAGTGGATTTATGTTTTGAAATGGGAATATGATTTATTTGTCTATTTGGTTATTGGAACTTAATATGTTATAAGTGGCCACAAACCAGGATGGGTATTGTTGTGAAACTAGGGTAGGTTATCTAGATGTGATGTGGTGGGTGGCTTGCAATAGATCAGCGAGGCCCACAAGTGGCTGACGGATCATCCATTGACAAGTTTCTTAATTCCAGTGATAACATTATAAAAATTGATCTAGTTAGGAAAACATTAAAAAGATAATTTGTGATACTTCGCCCATACCTTGAGTGTCATCGGTTCAGTGAGGAACCCTCAGGACTAAACTCAAGGGTGGATCATCGATATACTTGTCTTCATGAGAGATATCGATGCCACGTATGATCACTTGAGTGCTGTCGGTTCAGTGAGGAACCTTCAGGACTAAACTCAAGGGTGGATTTGCGTGATGACACCTTCCTACTCACACCTTAGATATCCTACGTAGGTTAGTGCCTCTGGTAACCCGTATACCCTCTTGATCTAGAGTTATCTTTCTAGGTGGTAATTGGGATTGGTCCTTGGTATGTGTGTGGGCCTAGTGTTATCTCCCTAGCACGGTGGGGTGGACCTCTGGGTTCGACATGGTCGGGAGGTAGTGTTTCTTCTCCATTGAGACTATTGCGGATAACCTCCATCACCTGATTGTTACTTGGACCAGATTACCACCATTGTTGCAGATTCATGTATCAGATGTCAGATGTTATTATCTTGTACTTGTAGGAGATTTTATTTAATTAGTAATTGATCCCTACGTGGATCCATAATGTATTTTGATATTTGTAATTGTATTAAATATCACCTCATACCCTACGATATGTGTAGTGGATGTAGGTGATCATGTGATGTAATGTTATATTGGTTCAAGAGATGTATTTAATTTTATTATGTACTTAAAAGTTCTTTAGCATTTGATCTTGTTAGCGTAGTGTTAGTTAGATGATGTAATACTATGTCAGGGACCCTTGAGAATGAAAAAGGAATGATGTGTTTATTCAAACTAATGTATGTAGAGCAATGTGATGCTTTATTCAATGTGCTTGTTAACAATAGTAAACAAAAAAAAAATTTGGTTGCATAACTTAGCATAACTTTTAGTGTTAATCTCTTGGGTTCCCTGGCGGGGCGTTACAACTTGGTATTAGAGCATGAGTTCTACACTGGGAACTCTGGGAATAATATGTGCACCCATTAGGTCTTATTAGGTAAACATGTTTAAACCAAACTTAGACATCAAAACAACTTGTTTGTGGAAATCTTTAACTCTCACGAAAACTTAAACCAAAACAAAACTTGCTTTAAACTATGTTCTTATGTGGTTGCTTTATGGTTTCAAATGCGGCATACTTAATGTATATATATGCTTAAATGTTTTGTCCTAACGCTATGGTTGCAGGAAACATGCCTCCTGTGACTAGAGCTCGTGGGGGTAGGTAGAGGTAGAGGTAGAGTGGACACACCCTCTTTCTCAGTTGATCAGGATAGTGCTTAGAGCCATAGTAGAATTCAAAGTGATAGCGGCTAGGATGGTATAGAGGAATTAGACACCAGATAGGTTTTACAGGACATTCTTGAGAGGTTACCACCTTTGCAGAATAGAGGTAATCAGGGAGATCAGTTCAGAGAGAGGGAGAGGACTCCCCTTAGATAGGTTGTACCAGTAGAGTATGATGCCGCTATGGCAAGTCAAATGAAGGACCTGTTTAGAATGCCAAAACTTCCATTTGATGGCATAGGTACCGGGTTTGAGGCAGATACATGGCTCATTGGTTTAGATAGGTACTTCTCCATGTATCCATTTGCTAGCAATGTAAAAGCTAGATATGCTATCATGCAATTGACAGATTTAGCATCATCATGGTGGAGGACAGAAGAGAGTAAATTGGGAATCACCATAGATACAATTACATGGGAGTTGTTCCTTGAGAGCTTTAGAGATCAGTTTTTATCAGATCAGTGGAGACAGGATCGTGCAGATGAGTATCATTACCTGAGGCAGAGGAATATGAACGTACAGGAGTATGAGCGGAAGTTTTTTGAGCTGAAACAGTATGTTGGTTATAGTAGTGAATCACCCCTCATGATTCAATATTTTATTAGAGGGCTTAATGCCCATATTGGAGGGGAAGTGAAGGTCTTAGAACCCAAGACCCTTAGAGAAGTAGTAACAAAAGCTATACTCACAGAGAAGAAATTTCAAGGCAAACATGGAGGGCAGACAGGTGGTGGTGGCACATCAGGTTTTAGGGGTAAACAGTCACAAGGTAACACCAGTTTCAAGAAGCCATCACACTTCTCCAAAGGCAATCAAAGTCAAAGTCAGCAAAGTTCAAAACCCCCTAATCAGAGTGGTACAGCTTCCAACTCCAGAAAGTTTCGTAATAGTCAGCGCTTCAAGCGTAACCAGCCTTCTCAGCCCACACAATCATCGCAGAGCTCACATTCGGGTAGTGGTAGAGGCAGTTTCCATCAGTCCAGTGCACCCTCAGTAGGTAGGGGTTATGGTAGAGGCACAGGTTGTTTCACATGTGGATAGTTTGGGCACATTGGAGTTAATTGCCCACAGCGTGGTTCACAGTATTTCGAGCAGAGACCCGCACCATCTGAGCCTACGATTGGGGATTCAGGTAGATCTCACAGAGTGTTTGCAGCAGTAGACCACCGTTAGGCAGAGCACTAGGGCACAGTTATTGAGTCATCAGGTGCTATCCGAGGTATTGATGTTTCTATATTATTTGATTCTGGATCTACACATTCTTTTATATCTCCATTTGTAGTAGAGAGATGTGGACTAGTGGTAGTAAAGCAAGGCATAGGTTGGCAAGTGGAGCTAGCTTCAGGGGAAAAGGTGAACACAAACACCTTAGTCTGCCATTTTTGGGTAGATTTGGGTAGCTTTAGCACTTCAGTTGATCTTCACATAATTCCATTGGGGTCATATGATGTTGTTTTAGGCATGGATTGGTTGGAATCCCATGGAGTTACTATTGATTGTAGACAGAAGATCATTAAATGTAGGGATGATCGGGGTAAAAACATTGAGATTAGAGGCATTCAGCATCCTATTTCTCTTCGTATGATTTCCGCCATGCAGATGAAGCGAAGCATGAGAAAGGGATGCCAAGTGTTTGCAATGTCTTTGAGGGAGTTTGAGGATGAGGATGATGAGAAGAAGTCCCTTGATCACCTTGTGCTATAGGAATTCATTGATGTCTTTCCAGATGAGATCCCGAGTATGCCACCAAAGCGGGATATTGATTTTCGTATTGATCTTATTCTAGGAGCAGAGCCTATATCTAGAGCTCCATACAGGATGACTACACAGGAGCTGAGTGAGTTGAAGCTGCAATTGGAAGAATTGTTGGCTAAGGGATGTACCAGGCCTAGTGTTTCACCTTGGGGAGCACCAGTTCTCTTTGTCAAAAAGAAGGATGGTTCTTTACGACTGTGCATTGATTACAAATAGTTGAACAAAGTAACAGTCAAGAATAGGTATCCTTTGCCACAGATTGATGATCTCTTTGATCAGGTGAAAGGTGTAAGGGTGTTCTCTAAGATAGATCTCAAGTCAGGTTATCATCAGTTGCGTATTAGAGAGGAGGACATCCACAAGATAGCTTTTCGGACACGCTATGGTCACTATGAGTTCAGAGTGGTACCATTTGGCTTGACGAATGCTCCATCTGTATTCATGAGTTTGATGAATGGGGTATTTCGTAAGTATCTTGATCATTTCATTGTTGTCTTCTTAGATGATATTTTGGTTTATTCTAAATCCATGGAGGAACACAAAGAGCACCTTCGGTTGGTATTGCAGTGCCTTAGAGAGAATCAATTGTATGCTAATCCAGCTAAGTGTGAGTTCTTCAAGACAAAGATTCAGTACTTGGGCCACGTGATCTCGGGTGATGGTATTTCAGTGGATCCCACAAAGATTCAGGCTATAGTTGATTGGCTGGCACCTACCAATGTGCCAGAGGTTCGTAGTTTTATGGGTTTGGCAGGATATTATCGTAAGTTCGTAGAGAACTTCTCTAGAGTTGCTTATCCCATCACCTCATTGCAAAGAAAGGGCAAGAAGTTCATTTGGTCTGAGAAGTGTGAAGAGGCATTTAGAACCCTCAAGCATAAGTTGACTAGTAGACCTATTCTTTCAGTACTTGATCCCACAGGTGATTTTGTGGTTTGTACAGATGCTTCATTGGAGGGTATATGAGCAGTCCTCATGCAGGGAGGACGGGTGATTGCTTATGAGTCTCGCAAACTCAAGGATCATGAGTTGAACTATCCCACACATGATCTTGAGCTAGCAGCGGTAGTCCATGCTTTGGTCTGATGGAGACACTTTTTATTGGGACACCGATTTGAGCTTCATACTGATCATCGCAGTCTACAGTATATTTTCACTCAGCCTAATCTGAATGCTAGACAGAGGAGATGGGTGGAGTTCCTTTGTGAGTATGATTTTGAGGTTAAGTATATCCAGGGGAAAGAGAATGTGGTAGCCGATGCTCTGAGTAGGAAGAGGCGAGTTGTAGCTGTGGCTACACTTGGTGTTGATTTGAGGAGTAGGATCTTGCAGGCACTTCCTCGGGATAATTTTTATCAGGAGGTGAAGGCAGAGATTGAGTCTGGGAGACCTCTAGTAGGCAGATTTGAGGGGTATGTGTTGGAGTCTGATGGTTTGTTGTGTCATGCGAGCCAGATCTATGTACCACCATTGGATGATCTTCGTTCATTGATCTTATCTGAGGCTCATTGTGCACCTTACTCGGCACATCCTGGTGTCAAGAAGTTGCACATAGATCTTCGACAGCTATATCATTGGTCAGGAATGAAGAGGGATATTGCTGATTTTGTTGCTAGGTGCTTAGAGTGTTAGAGGGTTAAGGCAGAACACGAGCATCCAGCGGGACTGTTACAGTCACACAGTATTCCCTCGTGGAAATGGGATGTTATATCAATGGATTTTATTGTGGGTTTGCCTTTGACACCCTGTAGACATGATGCTATCATGGTCACTGTTGATCGGTTGACTAAGGTAGCTCATTTTTCTCCCATGAGATCCTCTTATACAGCTTCATCAGTAGCTAGAGTCTTTATGCAGGACATAGTGAGATTGCACGGTATCCCTCGAAAGATTATCTCTGATAGGGATCCAGTATTTAATTCTACATTTTGGACTTCTTTGCAACATGATTTGGGTGCTCAGTTGAACTTTAGCACAGCCTATCACCCTCAGATAGATGGGCAGACAAAGTGTGTGAATCAGGTCCTAGAGGATATGTTGAGGATGTATGTCATGGATAGGCAAACACATTGGGAGGATTATCTATACCTGGTGGAGTTTGCATATAATAATGGATACCATAGTTCCATTGGCATGTCACCATTTCAAGCATTCTATGGGCATCCTTGTCGTACACCCCTTAGTTGGGATAGGCTGGATGACAGGATTCTTTTGGGACCAAAGATGCTTCGTGATATGGAGCAACAGGTAGAGCGCATTCGGGAGCATTTGACCACTGCACAGGATAGACAGAAGAAATATGTAGATGCTCATAGGACAGATATTCAGTTTTCAGTTGGAGATAAAGTGTTCTTGAGAGTGCATCCAAGGAAGAGTCCAATCCGTTATGGAAAGGGTTCTAAATTGGTGCCTCGATTTGTTGGACCATTTGAGATTTTGGAGAGGATAGGTCCAGTTGCTTACCGTCTTGCATTGCCACCTAGCCTATCTCGCATACATGATGTATTCCATGTTTCTATTCTTAGGAAATATATTCCAGATGTGACACATGTTCTTGATTGGAATGCATTACAGGTCGAGGAAGAGCAGCTGGCTCTGGAGCCCGTGCGCATTCTGGAACTTTAGGATATCACACTCAGAGGCCGTATAATTCCTCAGGCTAGGGTCCAATGGGACCCAAATGATGAGACCACAGCTACTTGGGAGGATGCATCTTGATTGCAGGATGCCTATCCTTATCTGTTTGTAGGATTCCAGGAATAAGCCTAGTCCTAGGGGGGCAGGATGTAATACCCCTCGCATCTTATTACTGTTGAGACTATGTTTAGTTTGATACTATTTTATCTTAGTTGATTAGATCAAACATATATCATATGTTATATTTATATTGTGGTGTGTGATTAAACAATTATATTTTGGATGTTAATTGTCATGTTTGAACTGGAACAAAATATTATGAGATGGTTAAATTTAGTAATGATGGATTTTATATGATGTTTCAAATGCATGAATTAATTGATGTAATTTAGATGATGATTATATTTGGTACTTACCCCATACCCGCATGTGTATGGTATTGTGTTTGTTATCATATATGTTTTCTTTTCTGTTGACATGCATGTATGGTAGAGGAGGAGGCGTAGTTACCCCATTGAGTCGGGTCCACACGTCCCAGCCATCCCTACCATTGTCTATTATTATATTTATATATGCACATGTACATGCAGTGGTTTTTATGCAGGTTGCAGGTACCGGGCATTGACTTCCCTGGTTTGACAGGATGAGCGTGCCCTCATTATGTCTCAATGGCGGAGAAGGGGAGTTAGCACCTAGGCCAATTCCCTAGCCTAACCTAATCATCCTAAAACCACGGATGGAATCTTACTTGACTTACCTGAATCAAATTCATTCTGGTAGAATGAATCTGATATATGTTTTCCCGGTTGAGCATGATATTGTCTTAGGTGTTGTTCCATGTCGGTGTCGCAATTTGACCTTGTGGATCTCATGTCTGATCTTTGATAGTTATTTAAATTATGTTGACATATTAGTAAATATAATGTTATTAGTATGATATAACATAATCAGTTATATATGTTTTCACTAAGTCTCTTATAATAATAATATTATAAATGGTATATATATTAATTTTACATGTATGACTATATGTTTATATAGATACAACTTATTATATAATTTTGAATATTGAGTGTTATAACTTAATGCAAATGATAAATTAAAAATAAAAGAAAAGAAATTTACAATTTTAAATTGTTTCATTTTTAGGTAGTTGACTTGAATAGTAGGGGGAAATAATAAAATATGTCTCCCCTACTTTTCAAGCCAATTTAGAGGTAAGAGGGAGAGACTTGTCACTACTTTTGAGATGCAAAATTTAGAGGAGAGAATGGAGGGAGAGATGAAGGGTTGAGGAAGAGAAGAGAGGAAGAATAGAAGGCAATTTGGGAGATGATTTGGAAGCAGCTGAGAGTTCAAGCTTGTGGATTGGAGAGGTATTCTCGGCTGGACTTCATCAGCCTGCTTGTTGAACCAGGTAGGATTTGAGTTCCTTAATATGTTCTAAATTAGATTCTAATCTTTCCATCAAATGAGAGAAAAGATTTATCTCCTCAAATTGAAGAGTGAAGCAATAGTTCAGTGAGAATTTAGTTTGCAATGTGAAATTTTAACGTCATAAATATACAATCCTTCTCAAACTCAGTCTTTAGTGAATCCAATTTTGGAATAGAAATGAACTTGTTACTCCATAACTCAATGGGACTTAGTGATATTTTGATCCAATGTTGTCATATTATTCATTAAATGAACAAATTGGTTATGTTGATATCTCTATTGTTTTGGAAATCAAACCATATCTAAACCTTGTTGATATACCATTAACTTAATGTCCATAGACTTCATAATATTTTAAGAAAACAAATGAAATTTGATGAATGAATACTCATAGTAGTGAAGGAAATAAAACAAAATTAACTTTCAAAGGAGAGTTCAATTACAAAGAAATATGAGCTTTCAGCTCTCTAGAAATTGTATGAGAAAAGAATTCCCATACAATTTCTTACACATTCATTATTTAATTATATTTCCTGCCACCTTGGACTATAAACAAAAACAAACAATACCTAGTCAACACTACTTTACACAACCCATCACTTCTCCACCTTGGAGCTCGCACCACTCCATGCACAATATTAATAGCATGAAAAGTAAGAATGATTTCTTTTATTTGTTTGAGTTATGTCATCACCTGCAATTTGGATGTTTCGTAGGGCTTAGTATGGGCTTGGATAAGTTTTAAAAAAAAATGCATTAAACTTTGGTACCCTTTCCCCAAAGTTTTCTTTTCACCACCTCTTGTCTTGTCCTTTACTCCATGTCATGGACAAGTACTTGGGAGCAGGCATTAATGGCTAGTAAGTGGCGTGAGTTTCTGACTTAAAGTTTTTCATTGATTAATTTTACCTTGTTCAAACCTCTTGACCTTGCTTTGGCCACCCTAGGGATGGGGCTCTTAAAACAAGGAAACTCACCCACTTGTCTTCATTGAATAACATGTGTCAAGCCATTTGAGTGCCTCCCAAGAGATAGGACATGTGATATGTGTTTGGTTTTAATGTTAAAATTTCTTTTCAAAGCCATGTGGGACCTTGGGGCGCCATCTTTGAGCCTCTACTTAGGATTTGGTGGGCCCCTATGTTTCCTCACCTATGACTTGTTTTTCTTTTCCCCAAACAAATCTTTTGTTTGAATGAATATAGTGGCGTGGGTTTTGGGTTTAATTAACTTAACATTATTATATTTTGGTAGCCCACTTGTTGACTCATGATGCTAGGTGATTAGGGATTAGTTAATAGGGTTTTGGTTTAGAATTAAATAAGATGGGTTTTAATTAAAACTAAACATGGATTTTGATTGTTTTAAATAGTGCAATACAATTTTGATTGTTAATTAAGTTTAACTTGGGATAACAGTTTTATAATATGAATGTTTTATTAACCATCATTTTTAATCTACTAGTTATTATTAATTCATTATTGTTTTGATATTTAATTTAGCCTTGGTAATTGAAAGTTATCACTAGGTGTTATAGCATTATTACTAGTAAACTTATTGATTTATCCTTTAATTGTATTTTTCGAGTGCGTATTTGAAGATTAGTATTATTTAATCTTTTCATTTGATAATTAAACATTCGCATTAATCAAGTTATAGTAGGCAATGTTAGCGTTCACAATGTGGTCATTTTATTGTAGACGTGGTTATTCTGATTAGTGTGATTAACTAGTGTGAGCAAATAATTACTTGTTAAAATGATTCTTGTGAATTTGATTTTCTTACGAAATGTCAATTGCTTGTTTACGATGTTCTCTTACTACGTATATCATATGTGCATGTTAAATTTACTATTGATGTAGTTGATTTGCATACGGGATTAGAAGACCAATAGGGGGTAAAATCCAGAGGTCGAGTATATGTTGTGGTTATCAGTTATCTATGTTGTTGAATGTTTTATGGTGCAATGTGGATTCTGTTTTCTATTACTTGATTGAGGTAATGTAAATGCGAGATCATGATTGGGATGTCTATTTTATCTTTTTGATTATTACCTCCTGGTGGGTTAATTGAGTTAGTGGCCAAGTGGATTTATGTTTTGAAATGGGAATATGATTTATTTGTCTATTTGGTTATTGGAACTTAATATGTTATAAGTGGCCACAAACCAGGATGGGTATTGTTGTGAAACTAGGGTAGGTTATCTAGATGTGATGTGGGGGGTGGCTTGCAATGGATTGCCGAGGCCCACAAGTGGCTGACGGATCATCCATTGACAAGTTTCTTAATTCCAGTGATAACATTATAAAAATTGATCTAGTTAGGAAAACATTAAAAAGATAATTTGTGATACTTCACCCATACCTTGAGTGCCATCGGTTCAGTGAGGAACCTTCAAGACTAAACTCAAGGGTGGATCATTGATATACTTGTCTTCATGAGAGATATCGATGCCACGTATGATTACTTGAGTGCCATCAGTTCAGTGAGGAACCTTCAGGACTAAACTCAAGGGTGGATCTGCGTGATGACACCTTCCTACTCACACCTTAGATATCCTACGTAGGTCAGTGCCTCTGGTAACCCGTATACCCTCTTGATCTAGAGTTATCTTTCTAGGTGGTAATTGGGATTGGTCCTTGGTATGTGTGTGGGCCTAGTGTTATCTCCCTAGCACGGTGGGGTGGACCTCTGGGTTCCACATGGTCGGGAGGTAGTGTTTCTTCTCCATTGAGACTATTACGGATAACCTCCATCACCTGATTGTTACTTGGACCGGATTACCACCATTGTTGCAGATTCATGTATCAGATGTCAGATGTTATTATCTTGTACTTGTAGGAGATTTTATTTAATTAGTAATTGATCCCTACATGGATCCATGAAGTATTTTGATATTTGTAATTGTATTAAATATCATCGCATACCCTACGATATGTGTAGTGGATGTAGGTGATCATGTGATGTAATGTTATATTGGTTCAAGAGATGTATTTAATTTTATTATGTACTTAAAAGTTCTTTAGCATTTGATCTTGTTAGCGTAGTGTTAGTTAGATGACGTAATACTAGGTCAAGGACCCTTGAGAATGAAAAAGGAATGATGTGTTTATTCAAACTGACGTATGTAGAGCAATATGATGCTTTATTCAATGTGCTTGTTAACAATAGTAAACAAAAAAAAAATTTGGTTGCATAACTTAGCATAACTTTTAGTGTTAATCTCTTGGGTTCCCTGGCGGGGCGTTACAATTTACATTGAAGGTGGTCACCTTATATTAATAATGCCTACTTTCTTATAGACAACCTTGATATTTATGATGGAAAATATCTATATATTTTGAAGGAAAGGAATGAAATTTATATGAGACTATGTGAGAAAGTTATAAATTTTGTGTGATTCAAGTGTGAAGGATATTTAGTGCAAATAAGGAAGAAATGAGGTTCTTATTGAAGAATCATACTATAAGTTCATTACAATAAATTACAAAATTCAATTTTATCTTTTTTGAATCTATGAGTTTCTATTGTATTTATGTTCATAGAGGATTAGTGTAATCCTTTGTAGTGTACCTAAATTGGTAGGGACAATGAGTTTCTTAGCTTCTCGCCTAAAATATTGTAATCAAATATTTAGATATAGTGAATTGGACTTTCCTTGTAAATTTGGTGTTCATGTGCATTTGGAATCTTTACTTTATTATTTGTCAGTTATTGATTGAATTTGACAAAGGGTACTCCCCTGACTAACACAAACACACACACCACAATAGATAAATAAACAAGAAATTGAAAGAACATAAACACTTTTTTTCTATTATCTTCAATGAAATGACATTAAAATATTCAAGAAAGTAACATGTTGTAGCCACATGGTCATTTTCATTACAATAATCTATAAGCTAGTGCCACCATATGCACTATCAAAATTGTCTCCTGGTAACCCCCTATTTGTCCTCTTTATATTGGGAAATTTAACGACCCTAGAATGTTTTGGAAATTGTAAACCCCCCTTTTTGAGGTTGATAACTTTATATTAGTCTCCCTTACATTGGAATATGTCAAGAATATGCCCCCAAATGGGTTTCAGCACTCATCAGAGTATTTGAAGGGATTTTATTTTTCTTACTAAAGTATCGTCACTTTTGGAGGCCATATATTATGAATTGTGTACCTTATTGGCGATTATAACCAATTTTTAGAACCTCTCAAATTTCCTTATAGCATGAATGTGAAGCACAATCCTAGGAAAATTTTGACCCCTTTTAGAGCCTCTAAAGCCTTCAAAAGTAAGGTCAAAGTTTTTGTACCACCTCACTAAAATAGAAAATTCAATATCTTCAAAACCAAACTTGATCTTTCTATGAATCTTTAGCAATGTGCTTATATATCCAAAATGATCCTCCAGGGAAGTAATTAGAACAATTTGTGCTCAAATAAAAACTTGATAAAAATAGTAATATTGCCAAAAATACTAACCTTTCCCAAAATAGCCTTTATTGAAAAACTAGATAATATCTTTGGTGATGCAAGATTGCTCTTACACCTGGGATGCTCTTGCATAAGAATTGATTTAAATTAGAAATAATTTATTAAATTTTTATTGTGTTGATTCACCTTCCCACTCTTAGCATCTAGTAGTGTTCAATAATTGGTATCAGAGAAAGGTTCCTCTAGGTGAAGCTTAACCACTTGAGGAAAATCTAGAATGACTAGTGAGTAGAGTACCAAGGTCCCTAATTTTGATGGAAAAAGTTATCCTTAGCAATATGGTGTTCTTGATGTAATAAAAAAGGGATATCATCCTACAACAACTAGTACTCTTACTACCCTAAAAGAAATCAAAGCATGTGAGAAAAATTAAAAGGAAAGAAACACAATTATTAGTAGTTTGGGTGATTCTGAATTATTGAAAGTCATGGGTTACAAATTTGTATTTGATGTATGGGAAAAGCTTTCTAGTATTTATGAAGGAGATAAGAAGATGAAATAGATCAAGCTACAGAATCTTAAGTATAGGTTTGAAACATTTAAGATGTATAAAGATGATAAAATTGAAGGCTATCTACATTAAGTACATGAAGTTGTCAATTCCATTAAAGGTCGAGTTGGTACTAAAAGTAATGAGGACAATGGAAAAAACCTATAAAACCCTGCTAAGTGTTATACAATAGAGTTGAGATATGGATAAGTATACTTTGGAAGAGATACATGATGCAATTCCGACATTTGATTTATTAGAACTTGAAGAGAACCAATGTGAAAATAAAAATTTTGCTTAAAAGCTACTCAAAACACTTGAGAAAAATCTAATTTAGATGAAGAGGCAAACTTTGTTATAAAATTGAAGAAAGGATCTGGAAAATATAAAGGTAATTTTCCCTTTCATTATTTTGATTGTGAAAGAGTAGGACACTATGTTGGTAAATGTATTTTTAGAGAAGATATGAAGAAACTTGATGTTGATGAAAAAAGGGAAATTCAAAGAAAATCTAGCAGACATGGTAGACAAGATGATAGAGATAAGAATTAATGCATAATGGAATCTCATTCATCAGAGGTTGAAAAAGGAAATGATTCAAATGATGAGATGTTTTTCTTGGTAGTTAAGGATGAAGACAATATTATTTATAAATGACAAAATATTGCTTTGCATGCAATAGAAAAATCTAGATATTAGATCACTGATTTTGATTTGTTGAACCACATGATCGGAGACATAAAAGTATTTTTACATCTAGAGAACTATAAAGAAGGATCACTTTCATTTGTTGACAAAGGTTCAAAACTTATTTGTGGTAAGAGAATATTTATATTGATGATAATAATAAATCTACTAATGTTTACTATGTGAAAAGGTTAAGGAGAGTTCTTTTGAGTGTCATTCAGTTATGTAACAAAGGTTTTCAAGTTGTTTTTTGGAAGGTGTGAAATAAAAAATGCTAGGAAGCTTATTGTAGATGGAATAAGAAATAAAAATGTTTACTGTCTTAAGAAGAATATGGAGGGGGTTTCTCCTTGAGATTGAAGAATGAATGTTGGCTATGGTACAAGAGAATGGGAACTATCAATTTTGACAATCTAGAAAAAAAATAGTTCTTCCAATAGTGTGAGAGACATGCCAAGAGTTTCTAGGCCTACCAATATAATGTGCAGAGAATGCTAGATTGGAAATAAAACTAGGAACATATTCAATAAAAAGGAGTATTCAACCACAAGAAATTTGGAGCTGATATACATTGATCTATGTGGACCAACTAGAACAAGAACACTCAATGACAAAAGATACTTTGTGTTACTTATTGATGATTTTGCTATGATGAAATGTGTAACATTTTTTAAAGAGAAATATGAGGCTCTAGATAGATTTAGAATTTTCAAAATCTTGGTTGAAAATAAAATGGATAGTGGGATTTGTTAGAGTATCTATTTATCTTCACTTATTAATTAAATCATGTTGATTTAATTATTAAGTTGTCTACGTACTCTACTTTCACTTAAGCTTTCTTTTAGGTGCATATAATTAATATTTTATATTAATTATATTGCGCAAACTAGCTTTTTTCCTTTTTAGAGTTTTTGTTCACCTTATAGGTTGAACTCTTGTAATTATGTTTTTTCATCTTGGAATACAATTTTCTCTCACACCGCTGAGATTTCCAAGCTCTTGCTTTTTTGTCTTCTCTGGCTTCCTTTCAGCGACAGGTATTCTTGCATGCAAGTGTTCTTGGCATTCTGTGAAACTGTGTTTCTCAGTTTCTACATGGTATCAGAGCTTCTCTGCTGCTGCCTGGTCTGAGGTTTTTTGGAGCTGCATTTGAAGATGAAAGCCACAGTTTTTCTGGTTCTCTTTTAGTTGTTTTTTATTGGATCTAGGGGGTCTCTTTTATTGGAGCACTTTGGGCTAAAACTAACCTCACGGTTGCGTTCAGAAGGCCCAAAAACCCTATTTCCATATAAAATTTGATCTATTTGGCCTCTGGGGCTTCTGGGTAAATTTTTCAGCCTCCAAGGGTTGTACAGACACATTTTTCAAGAAATTTTTTTTTAAAAAAGGGCTTTTCTTCTTGGTTTTTAACGTGCCACCGGCGACCAACCGGCCACCACAACGCCACCAGCGCCCAGCCGGCTGCCTAGCCGGCTGCCACCGCGCCACCGGCGCCCAACCGGCCACTAGCGCTCGGCTGCCACCACGCCACCGCCGCCGCCGGCCACCAGCACTCGGCCACCGCGTCGCCTCACCACTCGCCGGCCGCCGGCCAGCTCAGCTGCCGCCCAACCTCCGCCCAGCTGCCTACTGCAGGTGATGTCACCTGCTGATGTCACTTGTCGGCAATTTTTCGGCACCGAATTTTATTTTCTAGTGAATTTTAAAAATTTTCCTGCAACCCAAAATTTTTTGGGATGATGTCATGCTGACGTCAGTGACAGGGCCATGACGGTCATACAGCCATCAACTTTTTTGTCTTCACTGATTTTTTCCAGAGAGCTTGCATTTTGGGGGTACTTGGGTATTTTTACTCCTACAGGGCTCATACGGAATCAAAAATTGACATATGATATATCGCCGGAAAGGTCTTTCTGAGATAGATGCAATGATGCTAGTTTGGTTTGCTGATTCAGCCATTTGAGTTCTCTTTTTTGGCATCAAAGTTGAGGCTTTTTTTTTCCTCCTCTACATCTGGAGTCCAGGTTTTCTCCTATTTTTTTTGTGCTTTCAGTTATTTGTTGTATGGGGGGGTTGATTTATACGTTGTGGGGGGGGGTGTTTTTCCTTTCTGTAATTTACTTTAGAAAAGACCCTTCTACGTTTGTCTCCTTCTCTCAATGTCGGATCCCTCTATGGCCTGACTTACACCACATAATTATCATACCTAGAAAGCACACATGACCAAGCTTCTTATGTCACGTGGATTATGGTCATGTCTGGATGAGAACCAGCCTGTCCTGCAGCGTCCCTTTGAGATTCTTCAGCATAGAAACAAAATGGATGAAGCCATGGGTTTGATTGCACTGAACATCTCCGACAGTCTCATGTTTCACGTGGAAGGTTTGACCTCTCCTAGGGCTATTTGGGGCAAGTTTTTCACCTTGTTTGGTATAGTGAACGAATCCAGGAAGCTTCAGCTTGATGCAGAGTTGACCTCTTTGACTCCTTTTAATTTCCCCACTATAGAGGACTTCTTGATGAAGTTCAAGTCTCTGCGTACAGTTTTGCAGGGATGTGGGAAAATCAAGACTGATGATGAGTGTATCTATTTGATACTCTCAAAGTTGCGAGGATAGTTTTAGATCTTTTCTTCCACTTTCTACTCCACCATGGATGCTTTGGGTACCAGACACACCATGCCTTCATTTGAGACATTCTATGATCAGTTGACACGGGAACAGGCAAAGATCCAACAGATGGATGCTTCTGGCTCTTCAAGCCAAGCATTGGTTGCTCAGTCTTCACAGGGGAAACCAAAATAGAAAGCTAAACCAAAGAAAGATTCAGCAGGCAATGAATCTTCCTCCAAACCTGCACAGAAAACTGATTCAAAACCTCCAACCAACTCTTCAAAGGGTAAATCTTCTTCGAAGTCTGCTGAGTCTACCTCCAAGACTAAGAAGAAATCAGTTGAGACCTGTAGCTTTTGTGGCAAGGATGGACATCCCATTTCTAGGTGTTGGAAATGTTTGGAGGCTTTAGGGGAAGCCATGCAGGAGCATCACATTTCAGCCCCTCAGTCCACATCCTCCCCTGCAGGGAAAGGTCATGCTCTTACTGCACGAGCAATGACCTTTGGGCCCACCTGGATTCTTGATTCCGGTGCCTCTCACCACATGACTGACACTCAACAGTTGGTTACCTCACTTGCTCCTTGTGCTACTTCACAGATTGTTGTTGGGAACTCATCGCACCTCTTTGTTTTGGGTGCTGGTTCTGTTACATTAGCTGGGGGTTCTCTTCAGGATGTTCTTCTTGTCCCTAACATTTCGACGAACCTATTGTCTATCTATCAGATTTGCCACTCTGGCTCTGGTAAGACAGTTGAGTTCTCACCGCATGATGTGGTTTTTCGGGACTTACATGATTATGCTATGATTGTGGCTACTGAGAGTGTTGACACTGCATCCCACCTATATAGATTTGATGGATTTGAGTCTTCTGATGGTACATGTTCCTGTCTTATCGCACATGTAGATTCAGTGAGTAGACTTTGGCATGAGTGTTTAGGTCATGTCAATTATAGATATCTTCAGCAGATGAGCACATAGGCACTTGTTCTTGGGCTTCCACATATTACTTGCACTGATGGGGTTTGCCAAGGTTGTGTTCTTGGCAAGCAACATAGAGATCCTTTTCCTCATGGATGTGCTACTCATGCTTTGGCACCATTGGAGTTGATTCATAGTGACCTCATGTCATTTCCTACTCCTTCTTTTTCTGGTGCCAGAGATGTGCTTACTTTCATTGATGACTTCTCTAGGTGCACATGGGTGTACTTCTTGAAGTACAAATCTGATGTCTTTGATTCTTTCTGAGTCTTTAAAACATTTTTGGAGAAGCAATCTGGTCTTTCTATTCAGCGACTATGCACAGATAATGGGGGGGAGTATGTGAACCAAGCTTTCAGGGATTTTTGCTCTAAACATGGTCTTCAGCATCAGTTTTTAGTGCCCTACACCCCTCAGCAGAATGGTGTGGCTGAAAGAAAGAACAGAACACTTCAGGAGATGGCTAATTATATGATACAGTCCAGGTCCATGGATTCATCTTTTTGGGCAGAGGCAGTCAATTGTGCCAACTGTTGGAAATATTCAGGAATTAACCAAGTTACTGAGAGGGGAGGGGTGAATCAGTAACTCCAAATTTTCTTCTAATTTTAACATGTATTTTACCTTTTAATCTTTGCATACAGAAAGCATGAAACTTGAAAAGCATTCACAATAATGACACATAGATTTGGTTACCCAGAAACCTTCCAAAAGAAAGTAAAACTGGGGTGGGGATGAAACCCACAAAGCTTTAATACTGCAGAATAAAGTTGGCCGGTTAAGCCTTACAATTTGATCACTTCTGATGATCTGCCCTGTTAAGAGCAATAAGGATTGCTAAATCCACCCTGTTAAAGGATTTACAAACATACAGTGAAGTATGCACTCGGTAAAGAGATTTTTACAAAGACTGTTAAGTCTACCCGGTTAAAGGATTTAGTACTGATTCACCTGTTAGAATGAAACAGTAGATCTCTGCTTTGCAACTGGATTTCTGAATGAGATTCGCTGATGTACTGATCACCTTCTGTGATGAATTTGTCTTTGCTATACCTTAAACTTCTGAAGCCTTCTGCAATTCCCTTATTTTTGCCTTTCTTACTCTTTCACATATATTCTACTTCATATATTTCATTACTTTTTTTTTTTCATCTTTTATTTCTACAACATTGTTTATATACAAGTCTCAAACAATTAATTACAATTACAATTACACAGTCGGCTTGACAAATAAACATAAGTGCTACTAAGTCAGCCCAAATATGGTTACTCGGTTCCTTCAAACTGACTCGGTGACTTTCTGATACTCGGCGTCCACTGCATTACTCGGCATCGTCATGCACTCGGTAGAAGTGAAGGCACGGTTCATACTGATCACTCGGTAGGTATTGAACTCGGTAAGCATTGGTGACTCGGTAGACAAGATGTTACTCGGTTTACATTGTCCTGATCGGTTTGTACTAACTTGCTCGGTTTCCACTGTCTGCTCGGTTTGCACTGTCTGCTCGGTTTGCACTGTCTGCTCGGTTTACACTGTTTGCTCAGTTTGCACTATCTTCTCGGTTTGCACTGTCTGCTCGGTTTGCACTGTCTGCTCGGTTTGCACTGTCTGCTCGGTTTGCACTGTCTGCTCAGTTTTCACTATCTGCTCGGTTTGCACTGTCTGCTCGGTTTGCACTGTCTGCTCGGTTTACACTTGTCTGCTCGGTTTACATCCAGAATGCAAATAAGTGTTGTCACTAGTGGCAATACTGCTTAATGCCAACAATCTCCCCCTTTGGCATTAGTGACAAAAACACTTATTTGCCAAAATTTATATACACGAATCATGCTGAGTTTTATTTTGATTTTTCAAAATTTGTCTTTGTTATAGGGCTTTATACATTGTCTCCCCCTTTCAATGTGCTAACTGTTTCTTATACAAATCTGTAACTGTATACATATCTCCCCCTTTTTGACGATAATGCCAAAGGTGCATATATAATTTATTTACAGAGAGAATCCAAAATTTGATAAGAAATCAGAATGTACCTTCATTATTAGTGCCAGGGTTCTGTCCCAACTTTCTTGCAGAATCTTACATGTTTGTATAGCAATTTGGACTTCTGCAGAGAGTTCAATCATGTGATCTGCTATGGAGAACTGATTGTCATGAATCAATGTTCTGGAATGTTCAATGTGCTTGTACATTGTATTCATGATGGGAAGGATCATGTGTTGGATGTCTAGCAGTGTGGACCGGATCCTTGAGTCTTCTTTCAATAGATCAGACTGCATATTGGATAGATGTGAAATTTTCATGTGATGAGCAGAGCTTGAACTTGGTTCAAGTTGTAGCTTCTATATGATAATCTTCATATCCTCATCCATTTTATTCATTTTATCTTTGACATCCTTTGTGAACTCGGCAAAATTGCATAGTCTGGCCAAAAGAGAGGTAGCATTCGAATAAATAGACTCTATGTTAGACAAAACTGAAGACAATTCCACTTGGTTGATAGCTATGTGCTGAGCAATGTGCTCAAGCACTTTATTGTTGAATCTCTTCTCGGCTCTTTCAACTAACTTTCTGTCCCGGATGAGTCCTCATTGTATTTCTCAACTGCTTCTGCCAATTGTAACAAAACATGCTGGGAGGAGTCTACTTTAATGCCTAATGCATCAGACAAAATGTCCTTAGCATCTTTGATGATTTGATACTCTTTGTCTCTCTCCTCCTTAAGCTTCTTTTGTTTTGCTTTCCTTTGGAGGATCTCACCTATATTCTGCATCTGATCTGCTGAGAGATTTGCAAAATCTAGTGTAGGAATCTCTATCTCTTCGTCTAGGTCTATATCCTCAACTATATTTTTACCCAAAAATTTTATACTCGGTAGAGCCTTAGGCTTATCTGTACTTAATGCTCTTGTAGTAGTGACAGTAGATAAAGTAGGGTTGGCTATTGACACTGGTATACTTTCTACTGGAGAACTTAAAATATTTACACTTGATGATTCAAAAGATGGAAAACTTACTGGTACAGGAGACTGCAGCTCGGTAGAAGAAATGGTAGCTGCCTCTGATGTTGCTAGGGATGATTGGACAAATGTGGAAGTTGTCACAACCATGCTTGAAGGTGTCTCTGGGCTGGATGAAGAGACTTTCACTGGAGAGGTAGGAAGGGATGCAATGACTTCTGCTGCTATCCGTACAGTATCATCTACCTCGGTGTCTTCTTCTTGTTCATCGCTGTCATCTTCAATATCCTTTATTATTACAGTTTCAATGCTCGGTTGGTGAAGGTGGTATATGTTCTTCCATGTGGCTTTTTCAGCCTTCACAACCGATTCAATATTGTTGATCAAAATCAAACAAGTATTGAACTTCAATGTCATTTTATTTTCATTTTCTTTTAGTGCCTTCTTTACTTCATCATTATTCAGGCTCGGCATCAACTGTCTCAGGTTTTGATCAAATATGTCTATTACAGTTTGCCTTGCATTGCTCCATCTCATTTTTATTGGATTCAATAGAACTGCTGGAACCTGTGGGGTAATTTTTTCAAGAGAGTATTTCCACTGTCCCATCTTCTCAACAACAGCATCTTCTATTTCCTTCTGTTCTGCTTCCGATCTGGTTTCATATCTCAGGGATTTTATGTTACTTACTCCAGATCCTGATCCATCTCTGAAGAGTTTGAGCTTTTCTTGAAGGGTTAGAGGAGGCCTTTTGAATACTATGTCTTTATTTGCCTTTTCTGCCTTGTCTGCCTTGCCTTTTGTATTTCTCCTTGTAAACACAGCAGTGGGAGGCACAGATGCCTTAGTGATAAAAACTTTTCCTTTCTTCTTTGCAGGTTCTGGTTCCTCTGTTTTCTCATCCTTTTCTTCTTCTTTTTCACCTATTTCTTCTTTATCCTCGGTTATCATTTGCATTTTAGCTATCCTTTTCTTTCCTTTGTTTACCGCCTGTGGAAGCTTTATGCTTAGTTCAATTCTCACCTTAGCTTCATCATATGTTCCAAAATATGGGGCTTTGGGATTGACAGGCTGATTTAGAAGTGCTTCAATGATGTTCTTGGTTTCATCAATGTTTACCTCATAAGGAAGAGGTTTTACATATACAGTTCTCGGTTTAACTGCTTGAATATACACATTATCACAATCTACCATAAAACAGATGTCATCTTTGTAATCTTCCACCAACTTCTGTGGAATTCGGAATCTGTCATTCATTTTCTCTTTGAAAGACTCAAAATAATTATCCATGATGCTTTCAAAGTTTTCACCCATTTCTGCGATGTATTCATTTATTTCATAAAGTACTGGCACATCTTTTCTCCATACAACTTTTCCTTTAGAAGGGAAGAATTTCTGAACATAGAAGAATAAACAGACTAACAAGGATCCAAACTTACATGGATTGTTTTTGGAAGTTTTGATGCTTTCCATGTTCTTGTTGAACTGTTTCAACAATAAGTCTACTAGGTCAAATGTCAAGTTGTTTTTGACCACTTTGTATGCTAGGTCAACAGCTTCACATGAGACACTGTTCTGTTGACTAGAACTGTAGATCTTGTGGGCAATGATATGTGTACCAAACTTTAGTTCGGCGTCGGTAATGCTGCTAACCTTCATGCCTCTACCATCCCACTCGGCTAGGGTTTTCTTCTCTAGTTCCGTCCGACCTAGGGTTTTGGTAGTTTTAGCTTTGTTCAACATGGGAAGACCGGTGACTTGATGAATCATTTTCTTTGTGATCTCAATAGGTTGCTCAAGCCAAATCTTGCCATCATGTACTCGGCTGAGAATGTACCTAACCCATTTATCTCAAAAGTTTCGAGGAAGATGTGCAATGTGGACTAAACCCTTATCTTCCAGATGTTTGTGCTCGGGTTTCAAAGTACCATCCACACATAGTTCCTCACGCACAATGTCTAGTTCTAGGTTTCCCATTTCTTGAATTGAACAGTTAAAATGATTACGGATATCGTTGATAAGCAGTACCTTAGGAGGAATCTGAGATTGAGCTCCGTTCGGATCTAGGGTTGCTGCAAGTGCGGGCACAATCTTAAAATCTGGTGCTTTCCACTCCCCTTGAACTAACATATCAGATCCTTTCTTCGCTGAAGTGCTGGATGATGCCATGGTAGCTCACAGAAAATTCCTTTCGCAAGAGTATTAAATCACCAGGTTGCCCTTGAAGTTTTCTGCTCTCAAAGTGCTTAAAGATTCGCGGTGAAGAATGAGTTCGATTACTTGCTTTTTGTTTATAACTCTGTCATTAATGCTCATTTCAAATTAGGGTAGGAATTCTGACAGACTGTCACCCACCAAGAATTAATTGCTCGGAAAAGACTTCGCAACTCGGTGAACTTTGAGAATTCATAATGCTCCGACCTCGCTCGGTAAAGATAGGTACCGACCTTGCTCGGTGAAGACTATACCGACCTTGCTCAGTGAAGACTATACCGACCTCCCTGTGATCTCACTGCATCTTGCATGCTGATTTAGACTTTTCTTTTAATTTCGGTTCTGGAACTGCTTGAGATTGATCTATGAGAGTACAGTTCCAGTGTCTCCTTGGAAATTTAATTTGAGTCGATAGAGCCATCCATTCCATTACTTGGACTGGATTGCTCGGTAGCTTTAGGAATCTATTTTTGTCTTACCTGTTTCCTAGCCTTAGTTGCTTCATTCTTCTTTCCTTCTTCAATTTCACTAGCATTCATGCAGTTTCTGGCTATGTGACCGAGTTTAGTGCATTTGAAACATCTTACGGTAGTATCTCTTTTCCTTAGATGATGTTTTATGCAATTCATGCCAATGTGTCCATATTCTCCACAGTAATGACATCTACACCAGGTGTTGTAGTCCCATCCAAACATTGCTTTCACAATTTGTTCTGCTGGATTAAATGTCTTGGATCTGCACTCGGATGCCTTGTGACCTTGTTTGTTGCACTTGTGACAATTACCTCTGAATCTAGGTTTTTCCCTGCATTCATTTGCTTTATGACCAGGTTGATTGCAGCTATAACATTTTCCATTGAATTCTACTTTTTCATTGTTCCAACATTTATTTGAAGTATGTCCTATTTTACCACAATGATTACAGGTAGGTTTTTGATTTCTTTTAGTACCTTGCTTAGAGGATTCGCCTTCTTCTTTGTATCCAAGTCCTGCTTTTCCTTTTTGCCTATGAAGATTTCGTTCATACAGCTGATTCAAGTCTTCTTGACTTTTCAGCATTCCTTCATTGATTTGTTTTTCAGCGTTTAGGTCATCCATCAATCTTAGATTGATTTCCTTTTCAGATCTTAGTTCTTCTCTTGTGTTTTCTATTTCTGATCTTAGATTTAGAATTTCTTCATTTGTATGAGAGATCTGATCAATTAGATTTTCTAGCTGAAGGGTTTTGTTTTGGACTTCAATGTTTCTTCCATCTAATTCATCTTTCAACTTGTTTCTCTGTTCCAAGATCTCACAGAATCTTGTAGAGTGTAGTTCTTGTTCTCTTTTCAATTTTCTCACTTCTTTCTGCAGAGACCCATTCTTTTCTAGGAGTTCTTTGATAGCATTGTTTGCTTCATCTGAGTTATTTGAGGGAAGAAGATCTTCAATCTTTTCTTCAATGTAATTCTGATCATTCATCTGATTTGCAAGTTCCTTCCTTCTTCTTAGGGATTGGGAAAGATGTTCTTTTGCTTCTTTGAGTTTAGCTATGGCCATTTCCAGATCTAGCTTTTCATTTTCAATCACCTTGTTCAGTTTGAATACCTCCATTGTCCTGGATCTTTGCTCAAGCTAGTTAAGCTTTGTCTTGAGAACCAATGCAGCTCTGATACCAATTGTTGGAAATATTCAGGAATTAACCAAGTTACTGAGAGGGGAGGGGTGAATCAGTAACTCCAAATTTTCTTCTAATTTTAACATGTATTTTACCTTTTAATCTTTGCATACAGAAAGCATGAAACTTGAAAAGCATTCACAATAATGACACATAGATTTGGTTACCCAGAAACCTTCCAAAAGAAAGTAAAACTGGGGTGGGGATGAAACCCACAAAGCTTTAATACTGCAGAATAAAGTTGGCCGGTTAAGCCTTACAATTTGATCACTTCTGATGATCTGCCCTGTTAAGAGCAATAAGGATTGCTAAATCCACCCTGTTAAAAGATTTACAAACATACAGTGAAGTATGCACTCGGTAAAGAGATTTTTACAAAGACTGTTAAGTCTACCCGGTTAAAGGATTTAGTACTGATTCACCTGTTAGAATGAAACAGTAGATCTCTGCTTTGCAACTGGATTGCTGAATGAGATTCGCTGATGTACTGATCACCTTCTGTGATGAATTTGTCTTTGCTGTACCTTAAACTTCTGAAGCCTTCTGCAATTCGCTTATTTCTGCCTTTCTTACTCTTTCACATATATTCTACTTCATATATTTCATTACTTTTTTTTTTTCATCTTTTATTTCTACAACATTGTTTATATACAAGTCTCAAACAATTAATTACAATTACAATTACACAGTCGGCTTGACAAATAAACATAAGTGCTACTAAGTCGGCCCAAATATGGTTACTCGGTTCCTTCAAACTGACTCGGTGACTTTCTGATACTCGGCGTCCACTGTATTACTCGGCATCGTCATGCACTCGGTAGAAGTGAAGGCACGGTTCATACTGATCACTCGGTAGGTATTGAACTCGGTAAGCATTGGTGACTCGGTAGACAAGATGTTACTCGGTTTACATTGTCCTGATCAGTTTGTACTAACTTGCTCGGTTTCCACTGTCTACTCGGTTTGCACTGTCTGCTCGGTTTGCACTGTCTGCTCGGTTTGCAATGTCTGCTCGGTTTGCACTGTCTTCTCGGTTTGCACTGTCTGCTCGGTTTGCACTGTCTGCTCGGTTTGCACTGTCTGCTCGGTTTGCACTGTCTGCTCGGTTTGCACTGACTGCTCGGTTTACACTTGTCTGCTCGGTTGACATCCAGAATGCAAATAAGTGTTATCACTAGTGGCAATACTGCTTAATGCCAACACCAACTATATTCAAAATCGGATGCCTCACAAGGTAGTTCGACATATGACTCCTGAGGAGGCTTGGTCTCATGTCAAGCTTGATGTATCTTCATTTCGAGTTTTTGGTAGTGAAGCATGGGCTTTTGTGCCTGATGCTCAGAGGAGAGCTATGGAGCAGAAGAGTTAACATCTCATTTTTGTTGGCTATTGCGAGGATGTTAAGGCATACAGGTTGTTTGATCCTGCCACCAGAGAGGTCCTATTTCGATGGGATGTCCAGTTTGATGAGCACCTTCCTACAGTAGATACCCAGCTCCCCGAGTCTACTTCACTTACCACTACTCCCTCATCACTTCCATTCTCTTTTCAGGATGATGAGGATGATGATCTTGGTGATCCCCATTTACCTCCACCACAGGATCCTCCACATATGCCTAGATGGGCTCGTATTACAGTTGATGCTGCAGGATCTCTAGCTGGTGACCCTTCCACTTCCCGTCGCACCCAGTCTCATACTACGGGTTCTAGTCTTCTGAGTCATGCCATTTGTGATGATCCTCAGACATTTGCAGCAGTGACAGGACATACTGAGTGGGACATTGCTATGGAGGAGTATTCTTCTTTGATGAAGAATCACACTTGGGATCTTTGTTCTCTTCCTAAGGGAAGAAAACTAGTGCGATGCAAGTGGTTGTATCGTACTAAGTTTTCTGCTGATGGTTCTATTGATAAGTATAAGGCACATCTTGTTGCAAAGGGCTTTTCACAGGTTGAGGGTATTGATTACACTGAGACATTTGCCCCTATTGCCAAGATGAATTCTATCCGCCTTGTCTTATCCCTTGTAGCTTCTTAGGGATGGCCCATTTTTCAGATGGATGTGAAGAGTGCATTCTTGCACGGTGATCTCACTGAGGAGATTTACATGGAGCAGCCTCCAGGATTTGTGCAGGATTCCTCCTTGGTTTGTAGACTTCGGCATTCTTTGTATGGTCTCAAACAGGCCCCTCGGGCTTGGTATGAGAAAATGGACTCTTTCTTGTTTTCCATAGGATTCACCCGATGCCATTCTGATCCTACAGTCTACATTCAGCGTCTTGAGGATAAGGTTGTGATCCTTGTACTCTATGTTGATGATCTTCTCATCACTGGTAGCTCATCTTCTATGATTCAGGATGTTCAGCGAGCATTAATGGAGTAGTTTGAGATGACTGATCTTGGTCTGTTACACTACTTCCTTGGTCTTCAAATTGTTCAGTCTTCTGTTGGGATCTTTGTTTACTAGCAGAAGTATGCTCTTGACATGCTTCGACGCTTTGATATGCTTGATTGCAAGCCAGCTCTCACACCTTTTCAGTCTGGTGTTACCTTGTCTACCTCTTGCACTTCGCCTTTAGTGGATCCTACATTGTATCGGTAGTTGGTTGGCAGTTTGTTGTACCTGACACACACTTGTCCTGATCTCTCCTTTGTAGCTGGTCTAGTCTCTCGATTCTCTCATGAGCCTCATGAGAGTCATTGGCAAGCTGCCAAGCATATTTTGAGATACATTTAGGGCACTCTTATGTATGGCATTCATTACACATCAGGGGTTCCTCACATTGTTGGCTTCACTGACTTAGATTGGGCTGGTGATGTTGATGATCGGAAGTCTACTTCTAGCTTTGTTTTTTGTCTTGGCTCTGGTCCTCTCACATGGTCGTGCAAGAAGCAGCATGCTCACGCACTATCATCTACTGAGGCTGAGTATAGAGCAGCAGTGCATGCTAGTCAGGAGATTTTATGGCTTCGACAGTTGATGACTGAGTTTGGGTTTCCTCCTGATCATCCCACAATTCTATGGTGCGACAATCAGAGTGCTATTCACATTTCCTGCAACCCAGTGGAGCATCAGTGCACTCAACACATTGAGCTTCATATGCATTTCATCTGTCAGTAGATTCATGATGGTGTTCTCTCTTTGGAGTACATTCCCACTGATGCGCAGGTTGCTGACATCTTCACTAAACCTTTTGCATCTCCACGCTATCTTCAGTTGCGTTCTATGCTTGGGGTGACAGAAGTTGTCCTTGGGGGGTCTTCTTGAGGCCTACCTTCCTTCATGTTTTTTTTCAGCATGTTTGTTCTATCTCTTTTTGGAGAGGGGTTTTTCACACTGGGTTTTCTCCTTTTTCTCCGGTTCATAGAGATTTCCTTGTTTTGGGTACCTGATCAGGCCTTGTTGCCGGGACCCTTTTTTCCTACTTTCATAGCTATGCTCTAGGTTAGCTTACCTCTTGAGCTTCACTTAAGGGGGGGTGTTAGAGTATCTATTTATCTTCACTTATTAACTAAATTATGTTGATTTAATTATTAAGTTGTCTACGTACTCTACTTTCACTTAAGCTTTCTTTTAGGTGCATATAATTAATATTTTATATTAATTATATTGCGCAACCTAGCTTTTTTCCTTTTTAGGGTTTTTGTTCACCTTATAGGTTGAACTCTTGTAATTATGTTTTTTCATCTTGGAATACAATTTTCTCTCACACCGCTGAGATTTCCAAGCTCTTTCTTTCTTGTCTTCTCTGGCTTCCTTTCAGGAACAGGTATTCTTGCATGTAGGTGTTCTTGGCATTCTGTGAAACTGTGTTTCTCAGTTTCTATAGGATTAAGTGTTTGAGGTCTGATAGCAGAGGAAAATTTACATCATATGAATTCAGTACCTTCTCTGAGAGATATGGGATATAGAAGACAATTATCTGCACCAAGGACTTCTTAGTAGAATAGAGTTGTTGAAAGGAATAATAGGACTATTATTGAGATGACTAGAACAATATTGAAAGATTTGAATTTGTTAAATTTATACTAGAGAGATGCACTACATATTATAGTTTATCTTCTTAACAAATTAAAAATTAGTTCAAATCATACAAAAACTTCTTATGAGTTATGGTTCAGAAAGGTACCTACTATCAAAATTTTAGAATGTTGGGGAGAAAATTTGACATTAAGAGCGGCGAAGGTAACCTTAGAATATTTTATGCTAGATGAAATGAAGGTATTTTCTTGGAATATTCTATCACAAGCAAGGCTTACCAATGGTATAATTATAGACTAAAGAGTGTGGTAGAAAGTGCAAATGTCAAAGTCAATGAGACATGGAATTAGACTTCTATTGAGATAGAAATTTAATTGGCACATTTCCTTCTTGCATTGATAGAAGAGAGAAAATATTTGGAATACAATGATAAAGACTCAAAAAATGAAGAAAAAGAATCAGAATGGACACCAAGAACACATGTGATGTATGTTTAGAGAGATCATTTAGAAAACAAGATCATTGGAGACAAGGATAAAGTCATTCAAATAAGATGATTAGCTAGAATAGGTCAATAGTAAAATTATTGTTTTCTTTTTGCAATAGAACAAAAAAATTATGCAAACAATAGTAAAGATAAAATTTGGGTAAGCTATGAAAGAGTTGGATCAGATATAGAAAAATCAAACATGGGAGCTATTAGCTAGACTAGTGGACAAAAATGTAACTGGGACAAAATGGGTATTTAGGATCAAGATAATTAAAGATGGAAATATTACCAAAAAAAAGAAAAATTAAGATGCTAAGGTTATACTCAAGTTGAAGGAATAGATTTTGAAGAAACATTTTTTTTGATGGATAGAGTGGAAGCTAGTAAGATATTCTTGGTTTTTTCTACATACAAAATCTTAAATATTTATCACATAGTTGTTAAGTATGTATTTTTGAATGGGGTACTTGAAGAAATTTACATTGAACAACCAAATGGTTTCAAACTCTCAAAGAAATTGGGCATGGTTTGCAGACTTAAGAAATTATTATATTTATTTCTTTAAATGAATATAATGGCAGCTACCCCTAGGTAACAATTTACTTTAAAAAAAATCATTATATGGTTTCAAACAAGCTTCCAAGGCTTGGTATGACATATTGTATAAGTATTTACTACAATAATAATTCAACAAAGGTAAGAAAGATAGTAATCTTTATATTAAAATTAAAAATAATTAAGATGTTAGTAGTAATAGTATATGTTGATGATATCATATTCAAAGGTAGTGAGAATGCTTGCAAGAAGATTGTTCAAGAAATACAAGAGTTTGAAATGTCTATGATTGGTGAAATTTCCTTTTTTCTTTGTCTTCAAGTTATGTAGAAGGAAGATGGTATTTTCATATCTCAAACCAAATATATCAAAGAGTTACTTGTTAGAACTAAGGCAGAAAACAATTTAGAGGGGGGTGGGTGAAACAATTATTTCAAAACCTTAAAACTTCAAACCCTTATTGCAGATCTAACAAATTAAACTCTCATGCATGAATCAGAAACAAAGCCATAACACATAACAGATAATAGAATTTTTTTTTCATGGAAACCATGAAAGGGGAAAAACCACAGTAGGACTAGAACCCACAATAAGAAAACACCTTGTTAGAAGTATAACTTATTAAAAATGAGAATGCACATGAATTTAGTCACACTTCGTAGAGCTCACTACTCAAATATAAAGGGCTACAACTCAAACAAAGGCTCACTTCCTTACAAGACCACTACAATGGTCTATCAAACTACAATCTAAAATTTTGTGAACTATAATAGCTCCTACCTCACGCCTTTCTTAGTTCCAATGAAGCACAATCAGATCTATATTCAAATCCTCTCTACCACTTTTATACGAGTGATTCAACCCTCAACAAATCTGCAGACTTTCTCTACAAGCAATTACAGACATCTACAACAATAAATTTTTTCCTAAAATCATATATAAATCATCAACCTTGAAAGATAAAAAAGTTCAATGAAACCCCAATTTAAAACCATGAATCCATGTGCCAAAAATTACATTTCAAATCCATGTTTTCTTAGGCCCAAAGAAGGAAAGCATAACTAAGAGGGGGGGTGAATCAGTTGTAACAATTGAAACACAAAACCTATTAAACATAAATGAGCTGAATGATAAATAGTAAATGCAAGATCCACAATACATAACACAAGAATACTATATTTGTTCTCGAGGAAACCCATTAGGGAAAATCCCAGTGGGAGTCCAACCCACTAGATTATGTACTCTGTTAAAATTATTTCCCAGTTAAGAGAATGAAGATAGAGAACAAATGGTGCACATACACCCAAAGGCTTATAGATGAATCTATAAGAATACTACTAATAGCACACTACTCACAATACAATCTCAGATCTATACCTTAGTTAGGTTGACCAATCTTCTTTACAATTACATCAAGATGGACAAGTAGTCCATTACAACCGAACTGACAAATAGCATCTCCTATGCCTATACATTTCTAATGAAGTACATTTCACACATATCCTAACATACATGCATACATCCTCTCACATATCACCTATCCACACTCTCAATTAAAAAATGATCTCTCATATATACTAACTACAAAGAATAATCCTCCACTAGGTTTGCTAAGACCTGTTTACAATAAAAGATATAAACAATATGCTCAATCACCAATGAGATCCAAATAAAATTGGCTAAGACTTAGATAGGACCCAAATATTCAACCTTGAATATGCTATGTCATTGCCAATGCAGCACCAAGAATTACAACATGTTACTCCATCAAGTCAGCTAGGACTCAAATGAAGAAACGTCCACATGCTACAAAAATAGCTATCCAAATCTCCTCAATCAATGTGGCCCCACAAAATGATCATCATACAATCCAATAACATGAAAAATCAACATGAATATCATCCAGAACCTTTGCATTAAATCTAAATTGATATCCAAACTCATCTTCAACACCGATCATCAAGAACACTGTCTCATCAAACTCTGCCATACCGAAAGATAGCATGTTATACTTTTAATCATGAACAATAGTAACTATGGACATAATGATAATACCAGCTTTGCAACCTTTGAATCATCAAATCCAACTCATACCGAACCAAATACTTAACTTCTACACACAAAAACATTGTAACACTAGCAACCAGTAACTCAACCATAACTCACTCAAACAATCATGCAAACCTTTGTAATTTGACAAGTATCAACTACAAACATCTCAAAACCTTCAACAAGAATTGCAACAATAGATCTTGAATGTAGCAACTGAACCATACATTTCACTAATACTAAATACTATTCAAAACACTATCTGAAACAATAAATATAATGTTGACATCAATGAAAAAACATTAATGTCAGGACACCTCAAAAATCTCTGACCTACTCAACCAAACCTCTAATAATCTCCCCCTTTGGCATTGATGGCAACATATGAAGTGAAAAAATGATCAATACACAAAGTTATGATATATCCACCTAATCACTCTGAATATCTATCTCAACAATATCTCTCCCCCACAACATGTTTCTTCCTCAACATGTTTTTCACACATATCTCTCCCCCTTTGACATCAATGGAAAAGGGGCCAAGGACATCAAAGCACTGAATTGACCTCAAAAGGATAACTAATACATTGCAGCACCAAACTAAATAGGACCTGCTCCCCCTAAGGAGAAGTTCCAAAAATGCTTATCCAGGGATATAATATTCTGATAATGCACTGGATTGATGTCATTCCAAGCATCTTAATTCTGACCAAGAGGAGATACAAGCCCAAGTTTACCTTGGATATACTCAAATGTATCCTTCAGTAAAGGCTTCATGAAAATATCTACAATCTTCTCTTTAGTAGGAACATAATCCAATTTGACTTCCTTCTCATTCACTTTGTCCCTCAATAAACTATACTTAATTGAAATATACTTTTTCTTTGAATGTTGTACCATATTATTTAAAATATTAATAGAACTTGAATTGTCACAATATATAACTATCAGTTCACTAATGCATACCTTTATATCTTTTAACATCCGCTTTATCCAAATGAATTGTGTACAGTTATTAGCAGAAAAAATATATTTGGCTTCAGCAGTAGATTGTGAAACAAAATCCTTGGTCTTACTAATCCAAGCAACTAATCTCTTATCTAAGAAGAATGCACCACCACTAGTACTCTTTATGTCATCCATATTTCATGCCCAATCAACATCAATATATGTACAAAGTATATAATATTTGTCTCTATCAAACTATAACCCATAATCAGTCGTTCCTTTCAAATATTTGAAAATTCTCTTCATGACAACAACATATGACTCTTTCAATTCAATTTGAAATCTAGCAACAATGCAAACAACATTCATTTTATCTAGTCTAGTTTGTGTCAAGTAAAGAAATCCACCAATCATAGATCTATATCTAGTATGATTAGTACAAGGAGATTCATCATCTTTTGTCAACTTCCAACCATTCATCATAGGAGTACCAACTGGTTTGGAGTCTTCCATTCCAAACTTCTTCAACAACTTTGACATATTTGGACTGTGTAACAAAAATTCCTCTATCCAACTATGTGATTTGCAATCCAAGTAAGAATTTCATCTGACCTATCATAAACATATCAAATTATTTTTGCATATCATCAGAAACAATCTTACTCAAATAATCATCACCTCCAAATATAATGTCATTAACAAATACTTCAACAATCAAAATACTGTCATTAGTAACTTTAAAGTACAAGTTACTATTTGCAGTTCCTTTAGAAAAACCAATTCTCAATAAATACATGTCTAGTCTATCATACCAAGCTCTAAGAGATTTCTTCAGTCCATACAAAGCTTTTTGTAACTTGCAAACCATGTCTTCTTCATCGATTAGAGTAAATCCATTAGGTTGTTTAATGTAAGTCTATTCCTCTAACTCACCATTAAGAAATGTTGACTTAATATCCATCTGATAAACCATAAAATTTTTGTAAGAAGCATAAGAAAGTAGTAATCTAACTGTCTCAATTATTCCAAAAGAAGAAAAAATTTCATTGAAATCAATACCTTCCATTTGTGAATAGCCTTTACATGGCAGTCTTTCTTTATTTCGAATCACTTTACCTTATTCATCTAGTTTTTTCTTGAATACCCACTTAGTTCCAATCTATTCTTTTCCATAGGTCTAGGAACAATAATCCAAGCATTTTTCTTCTAAGTATGATCCAACTATTCTTTCATATATTTTACCCAACTTTCATCATTACATGCTTCATTAACGTTACTAGGGTCAATCTTAGATAATAAACATGTTTCATTCCTACAAATCTTTCCTCTAGTCTAAAAACCTTTGTTTCTATAACCAATAATGTCATTTTTAGAATGATTAATCTTTACATACCATGGAGTTCTCATAGTAGACCTTATAGAAGACTCTTTAGTGTCAATATCATCCATATTCATCTCTTTTTTTTCTACTGGACCATTCAACAATTTAATCTAATTTTTTCCTTCCTCATCCTGACTATCTTCTTCATGGATGTTATATCTGTAGTCACTTCCACATCTTTTCACATTCTCATCAACTCTAACATTAGCACTTTCAACAATTTTCTTCAATCTATAGTTATAACATTTATATGTCTTTCTCTTAGTAGACTAACCAATAAATATTCTTTCATCACTTCTAGGATCAAACTTTCCAACATCTTCATCTCTCTTATTATAGCGTTTACTTCTAAAGTATTTCACAGTAGGATCATACCATATCATAATTCATAAGGCATCTTACTAATTCCCTGCTTAATATGTACTCTTTTCAATGTATATATTTTTGTACTCACTTCTTCTCTCTGGTAGATCTGTGATACTTTTCCTTCAATCATCATTTTTTATAGCTATGTCTAGAATTGATATGTTCCTTTTCTTAGTAACACCATTGTGTTGTGGGGTTCATAGAGTAGAAGTTTGTCTCTTAATCCTATGTTCTTCACAAAAAGCATAGAACTCTTCAGATGTGAATTCACCTCCTCTATTTGGTCTTAGGAATTTTAATCTTCTTCTTGATTTTGTCTCAACCGTCATTTTAAAGATCTTAAATTTTTTAAAAGCTTCTAATTTTTCTCTCAAAAATGTCACCCACATTATTATGGAATAGTCATCAATTAATAGCATAAAGTACCTATCTCCATAATAGATTCTTGTTCTTGTAGAACCACACAAATCTGTATGCACCAAATCTAGAAAACCATTTGAAGTATGAATCTTGCTTTTAAAAATAGATCTAGTAATCTTTCATAATTGACATTCTTTGCAAAAACTATTAGGCTTCAATAATTTAGGAAAATCTCTCACAAAATCACTAGCGCTAATCTTCATCATGCTATCAAAATTCACATGACAAAATCTTCTATTCCATAACTAGATATCATCCATTCTAGCAACTAGACATGTACTCCCAACTATCTTCAAATTAAATATGTTACATTTAGTCTATTTATCAGATGTAATCATTTCTCCATTGCTTCCAAGAATTTTTCATATTCCATTCATGAATTCCAACCTGCAACCCTTATCCAATAGTTCTCCAACACTCAACAAGTTATGTTTCAAACCTTCAACATATAAGACATCTTCAATATTATTCTTACCATAAGGATAAATAGATCCTTTTCCTTTTACCAAGCAAGGTGCATCATTACCAAACCTAAAAAATCCATCATAATCTTCAAATTTCACAAATTTTTCCCTATCACCAGTCATATGATGTCAACATCTATTTTCAGTGACTCATTCTTTCTTATTCTCAAGATGTGAAACCAAAGCTCTTTCTTTATTAGCATTTTCTTATTTAATAGAAATGAATGCAATCTCTTCCTCACTAGAAATAGACTCTTCATCAGTCACACCTTCATCAGAAACATAATAACTTTTTTGTCCCTTATGTTGGAATCCCTTATATTTTCCCTTATACTTATGATCTTTAGCAACTTTATTAGGACACCTAGATGCAATATGTCCAATCTTCAATTAAATAATTTCAAAGGTAGGTTTCCTTCATACTTACCAGATCCTTTAGGTATTCTTATTTCAATCAAGGCCTCCAGTTCATCTAGCTTCCTTTCTTCCACTTTAATTTCTTCCCAATCTTTAGCATATCTTCCAAATCTAGCAAAACTTGTTGAACTAGCAGATTTGTCATACTCAACTAATCTTTTGTCATTGTTCTCAGTATAAGTTCTCCCAATTCAATCATTCTTATATCATTGTTGATTGTGGCTTTAAGTGTGGTCTCAATCTTCAGAAGTTCCTTGTCAAGGGTAGTCATCTCATATTCACAAAGTCTTCTGGTCAAAGCTTCTCTAGAAATCTTTCTGATTGTTCTCAATTCTTCAATAGCAGTAACTTTCTCACTATAACACTTCAGCAAACCAGATCATTTAATCTCTAGTGGTTAAGCTTATGCAAAATCTATGATACCAATTGTTAGGCCCAAAGTAAGCACAACTAAGAGGGGGGGGGGGTGTGAATCATTTGTAACAATTGAACCACAAAACCTCTAAAACATAAACATATCTAAATGATAAATAGTAAATGCAAGATCCATAACACATAACACAAGAACACCATATTTATTATCAGGGAAAACCCCGGTGGGAGTCTAACCCACTAGGTGATGTACTCTGATAAAAGTATTACATGGTTAAGAGCATGAAGATAGAGAAAAAAAGGTGCACATACACCCAAAGGCTTATAGATAATCTGTAGGCACACTGCCAAGAGAACACTGCTCACAATAAAATCTCAGATTCGATCCTTTGTCAGGTTCACCAATCTTCTTTACAATTACATCAATATGGACAATTATTCCATTACAACCGAACTAAGAAATAAAATCTCCTATTACTATATAGTTCTAATAAAGTACATTTCATGCATATCCTCACATACATGCATACATCCTCTCACTCATCTCCTATCCAAAATCTCAATTACAAAATGATCTCTCATATATATTGATCATAAAGAATAATCCTCCATTAGGTCGGCTAAGACCTATTTACACTAAAAGATATAAAAAATATGCTCAATCACCAATGTGATCCAAATAAAGCTGGTGAAGACTTAGATAGGACCCAAATCTTCAACATTGAATACGTTATACCATCACCTATGCAGCACCAGGAATTGCAACATGTTACTCCATCAAGTCAGCCAAGACGTAAATAAAGAAATGACCACACACTACCAAAATATAAATTCATATCTCTTCAATTAATGTGGACCAACAATATTGATCACCAAATCTAAAACCTTCACATCAAATCCAAACTCATCTTCAACACTAATCATCAAGAGAATTGTCTCACCAAACTCTGTCATACCAAAATGATGTGGAGAAAAATGGAAACCACTCACATTTTCAAGGACCTTATTGATCCATACAATATTTCAACCTAAGAATAATATATTAGAGGCATTTCAATCAGCTTTCTCCACAACTCAAACACCATTCAACATGATCAAGCAGTTTTGTTTTTCTACGATTAACACTAACAGATCTTTACATTTTTTTCTAGGAAATATTTGATCAATCCCTCTAGTGAAACTATATAAAAATAGGATTAAAAAAAACATATCCAAAACCCAAGGAAATCCAACGGTTAAAACAAAAGATATGGTCTTTATCCCGAGACCCATTTTACTGTCATAAACAGAAGGTTCATTTTCCAAATCCAACTAGAGCATCATATAACTTTCACAAAAAAAACTCAAATGATACAAAACCAATTTAACATGAACATATTATGCTATAATTTCATAATATATGACCTGAAAATCTTTCCAACCATTAAATGATTAATATAAGCACAAATCTTTGCATGCCACTCCATTGAAGGGGGTTTAAAACTAGTCTTCACTAAAAACGTCATATATTTCACAAATCTGCATGAAAAAGACTCAAACCAAAACAAAACAAAAGATAAATCATATATATTTCCAATAAATCCACTTAGAGTTTTTAACTATTCCAGATGTGTTGATACCACACATTTCAACATGACTGTTCTTAGGTAGTCTCAAATTTGCAAACAACCACTTTCACTAAAACTTCCATAACTTTCTCAAAACTAAGTGAAATCACTCCAAACCAAAAGAAAAAGAAATTTTATTCATCATACTATCTAACCATTACAAATTTATAGGGTTTCCATGACTTACATGTCCATACAAGGCCTGGAACCAACACAAGAAACCTAAAAACCAATCAAAATAGCAAGTACAAAGTGCTCCAAAAGTTTTCAAATGTTTATTTCCTTTCCATTATGCCTTGGTTAGAATTTACATCAGTTTATATAGACTCCTTGGTAGTTGGGACCATAAAAATACCTCTAAGACCTTTCAACTTCCCATTTATAATTTTAAATGAAATCTTGCATTATTGCATGACCTCAAAACTTGACAAAAACCTTACAAACATATCAAATGACCCTTAAATTACCTTTTACAAACATTTATGACCTTTCATGGCATGTTTACAATGACCACAAAATATTACAAAAAGATCAACAATGATTTTTTTGACATCAAATCTTTTTTCATTACATATTGACCTCTTGATTGTGGTCCTATGCCTAGGTGCACCTGCACCATACTGCCAAGCTTGAAAGTTTTCCAAGTCTCTTGGAAATGTAGGTATTAAGAACCTTTTAAGTGCTTCCTTCAAGTGCTTAAAATAATTATTCCATCCTTCTTTTCTTCTATACACCACCAACATGTTGCATGCCTCACCTAGGATTTCTCCTCTTTGCCTCTCACCCTAGTCTCTTGGAAAACCTCGGACCATCCATCTCACCCAATAGTGGATTCTGGAATATGCCTCACCTTCTTTGTGCCATGCACCTTCTACCCAAATTCATCCCCATTGGAGAATGGTCATGACAGACCTCGCATGTCTGCCCACACAAAACTAACACCAACCTGCAGCTTGATGGACAAGCACATGTAACCACAAATGCATTAGCAACACCAAAACAACCACCTTCTTATCCCAAACCTTTTGCTAGCTCTGATACTAATTTGATGTGGAGAAAAATGGAAACCAATAAAATTTTCAAGGACCTTGTTTATCCATACAATATTTCAACCTAAGAATAATATATTAGAGGCATTTCAATCAACTTTCTCCACAACTCAAACATCATTCAACATGATCAAGTAGTTTTGTTTTTCTATGATCAGGACTCACAGATCTATAACTTTTGTTCTAGGAAATATTTTATCAATCCCTCTAATTAAACTATAGAAAAATAGGATTAAAAAAACATATCCAAAACCCAAGGAAAACCAATAGTTAGAACAAAAGATACGGTCTCTATCTCGAGACCCATTTTACTGTCATAAAACAGAAGGTTCATTTTCCAGATCTGACTAGGGCATCATATAAATTTCACAAAAAAAACTCAAATGATACCAAACCAATTTAACATGAACCCCTTATGCATCTAATTTCATAATATGTGACCCATAAATCTTTCCAACTATTAAATGATTAATATAAGCACAAATCGTTGCATGCCACTCCATTGTAAAACCAGTCTTCACTAAAAACATCATATCTTTCACAAATCTGCATGAAAAAGACCCAAACAAAAAGGAAATGAAAGATAAATCATATATATTTCCAATAAATCCACTTATATGTTTTAACTCTTCCAGATGCGTTAATACCACACATTTCAACATGACTGTTCTCAGGTAGTCTCAAATCTCCAAACAACTATAATACCCCAAAATTGGCACCTTATAATTTCAATCAATTTTGGTGCATTTTTCTTTGATTTTACATCATTAAAGTCCTATTTTACTAGGCAATTTTCTCTCTCCTACCTGACTTTATTTGACTTGGTGTCAATTGCAAAAATCCTAAATTGCACTAATCTTACACTATAATTAATTCCTAAGTATTCGACTTTATAAATTGATTTAATTCTAAAATCCTAAGTGCTTTAAATTAAATTAAACCCACCCCCTTTAGCTAATACACATAAAAAGGAATTAGTATTATTTGGTTATTTGAATGGATTATCTTATTTGGATTTAATAATTCAAATTATTCGAAGGGTCACCCATATGTGGCAATAATTCATTCTTTTAATTAAGCAATTCTTCAATATTTGTCTCAATTGGAAATGAAGAGTTGATCATTTCATTTCAAGAAACTCTTCATCCTCTCTCCGGGCTTGTCTATATTACGAACCTTCTTCCTCATTCAAAAAAAAAGGCAATTATGAGAGTATCTAAACTATAGTCGATTTTAGTCTCAATTACTTCATATTTTCAAGCTTTCATTGCATATTAGTTTAATTTCTCATTTAGTGTAATTGCATTCTCATTTAATATAGTTTGCTTATTGGTTAATAGCTTAATTCTCATGTTTATTTCAAGCTCTTTAGATTAGAATTTGTATTCTCATATCTCTTTCAAGTTCTTAGATTAAAATCTTCATTTCATTCTTAGATTAATGACATATTCATCTTAGAGTAATTGCAATTGCTTATCTTTCAAGCTTTCAAAAATCCTCCATCTTAGTTTGGTCTTTTGGTTGTTGGCTCTCATTCTGAGAGTAATTCAAACACCCCAGCTAATTAGGAGGCAATAGGTCAAATTGATAGATATTACGAATTGAGTAATCCATACCCACCTTCATGATTTCGATGATCGAGCAATGACTATGTTGTGTATATGGCTGGATTAGAGGTCCACGTTCAGCTATAGACAACAACCACTTTCACTAAAACTTCCATAACTTTCTTAAAACTAAGTGAAATCACTCCGAACCAAAATCAAAAGAAATTTTATTCATCATACTATCTAACCATTACAAATTTACAGGTTTTCTAGGTTGTACATGTCCGTACAAGGCCCAGAACCAACACAAGAAACCTAAAAACCAATCAAAACAACAAGTACAAAGTGCTCCAAAAGTTTTCAAATGTTCATTTCCTTTCCATTATGCCTTGGTTCTAATTTACATTGGTTTGTATAGACTCCTTGGTATTTGGGACCATAAAACTAACTCTAAGACCTTTCAACTTCCCATTTACAACTTTTAATGCAATCTTGCATTATTGCATGACCTCAAAACTTGACAAGAACCTTACAAACATATCAAATGACCCTTAAATTACCTTTTACAAATATGTATGCCCTTTCATGGCATGTTTACAATGACCAAAAAATATTACAAAAATATCAACAATGATTTGTTTGACATCAAATCTTTTTTCATTACATATTGACCTCCCGATTGTGGTCCTATGCCTAGGTGCACCCACACCACAAAAGATAGCTTGTTGTACTCTCAATCATGAACAACAGTATTTGCTGACACAATAATAAGGCACAATGATAATACCATCTTCATAACCTCTGAATCATCAAATATATCTCATACTTGAACCAAATACTCAACTTCTGCACACATAAACACTATAAACCAACAACCAGTAACTCAAACAATCTATTAGTATTATTAGGTCCAAGATTACTAAGAGGGGTGAATAAGTAATCTACCAATTCCAAATTATTCATTAATCATTTAAAAACATTCATATACTTATAACTTGTGTAGCAATAAACAATGAAACAAGTGAAACCATCTAAACATGCAACACAAGAACACCTATAACTTTTTTATGGAAATCCTTGGTTAGAGGGAAAGCCACAGTGGGAATTAGTGCCCACAAATATTTACACTCTTTTGAGGTATGCCCTGTTAAAGGCTTAGCCCTCTTAGGAGGTTTACAAATGCCCTATTAGGAGCAAGACCCTGTTGGGAGTCACCCAATTAATGGATTTACCTCTAACCCTATTAGGAGATTTACCCTATTAGGTGTAACCTGATTAAGGGATTTAGAATTATAATTAAAGAGCCACATGGTTAGTGGATTTTAATTCAAGATTTGTTACGATCTACTTGGATAAGGGATTTTATTGGAGAACTTGTTAGAATTCAACAAGTGTAACGATCTGAGAATAACACTTCCCCTATGCCTGTATAGATCCAATTAAGCTCAAACTTCTTCTTCTTGCAAGCTATCTTCACCCTTCTCTCAACTTCACCACAACATCCATGATCTACAACTTCACAGTTCATCAATCTGAATATATAAATATCTTTTTCGCTCACTAGGTCAGCCATCGCCTTTAAAAAAATGTGTTATATTTTAATCTTTTGTGTTTCACCCCAGTCAGCCAAAACATATTACCAAAAAATAAAAATACATTTACAAATCCGTGTCAGCCTCCAAATACATTTGCACATCATTTTGATCAAGAACAGTCAAACTCCTTGACTTTTCCAACATGCTTTCAAAAGCTTGATAAATTTGATCACCTTGAACAATGCAATATTAGATCATCATTACAAATTAAATCTACCATGTCACCATGACACTTGGAACATGAAAAGATTCACCACAAACAACTGCATCATCACCAGTTGAGGATCTAACACCAACAGTTCCAAAAACATTTCCATCCTGCACAGAGTGATCTTTTGGTTATTAAAAATACCCCTTACAATACACCAATCATCTTGTGATTGTGATATCCATCTCATAGCTTAGTTAAGATAATTCTAACTAAACCACAACACCTGAATCCACACTGATTTGATAGAACAATCAAATCATTCATCATCTATCACAATCTATTCTTTTGGTTGGTCTCTCAATCTTCAATCAATCATAACTCTCTCGATTCATGTTTCCAACCTTTGCGATCAAACATATAACATCTAGATACATCTCTAAGTCTCCTATAAGAAATGTACACTTCAATTTCTTTTGCAATAGTGGATTCTTAGTAGCACATCAGGAACATTGTCAACCAACACAACACTAAGTTGACATCACTTACAACACAATAACTAATCTTCTTGTTATCAAACATGTTCCACACAACACTCAACAATATCTATATCATTTATTCCAAAAAACTCCCACTTTTTCATTGATGAAAACACTACAATATAATCATGGAAACATCACAAACTTCTTGAGAACAATTACTCCCCCTTAGCTAATGCTTTTCTCCTGATAACTCTATGTCTTCTTCTGGGTGTCATCTCCCAAGTCTTATCCTTCTCCCAAGTATTTCTCAAGTCTTCTTCCACTTTTACAACAATTCCAAATGTGCCACACAACATAGGTCTTTTTCTCCCCAGACTACCCCCCTAAGGAGTAGTCCCCTTAACATCAATCCACAATGAATAATATTCAATGAATCCACATGATTGATATTATAACAATATCTTAATTTTGTTCAAGTAGGGGTATAACTCCTAGCTTACCTCTTAGATACTCAAATGTACCCTTATGTAGTGAATTAATAAAAATGTCTTCTATCTATTCCTTGGTTGGTACATGTTCCAACTTGACTTATTTCTCATGCACTTTCTCTATCAAAAAATGATACTTGATTGCAATGTGTTTTGTCTTAGAATACATCACTAGATTATTTGAAATATTAATTGCACTTGTATTATCACAGTAAATAGTTACCAGTTTAGTTTCCTTCTCTTTGATTCCTTCTAGGATTTACTTCATCTATGCAATCTATGTACATTTAATAATAGCTACCACATACTCAACTTCTGTAGTAGATTGGGAGATACAATGTTTCTTTTTTCTTTTCCGTTATACAAGTCTTCCTCCTAGGAAGACCGCTCCTCCACTTGTACATTTTTTATCATCGATGTTTCCTGCCCAATTTGTATCAGTAAACACATTCAAAGAGAAATCAAATTTATGTGCATACCGTAAACCATAGTCTTCAATCCCTTTCAAGTATCTGAATATTCTCTTCACCACCAGGATGTGGGATTCCTTAGGATTTTCTTGAAATCTAGCCACTATCCCAAATGCTTGATCAATTTTTGGAATGCTATGAATAACATATTGTAACTTTCCTATCATGAACCTCTCTAGAGTTTCATCACTGCACTTGACTCATCATCCTTAGGCTGCTTGCATCTAGTCACTATGGGGGTTCCAAGTTGCTTGGAGTCTTCCATTCCAAAGGTTTTGAGAACTTCCTTTATATACTTAGACTAACTAACATAAATACCATCATTTAGTTGTGAACATGCAATCTAATGAAGAACTTAATTTCTCCAATCACTTACATTTCAAATTATTACTTTATCTCTTCCACAAATTCCAAACTCATTTCATCATTTCCACTAAATATTATGTCATCCACAAATACTTCATCTAATAGTAACTTGTCACCTTCAACCTTCAAGTATACATTGCTATATTCATTTGTTCTTCTGAAATCAATCTTAACAAGATAAGAGTATAGCCTTTCATACCATGCTCTAGGTTCTTGTTTCAATCCATATAGTGTCTTTTGTAGCTTGCACGTGCCATATCATTGTTCTTTGTTAATGCAAAATCATTTGGTTCTATTTATACCTCTTCTTCAAGAATTCCATTTAGAAAACCAAATATAACATCCATTTGGAAAACCTTAAACATTTTGTAAGATGCATAAGAAAGTAATATTTTTTCCCCTTCAATTCTTTCCACTAGAGTAAAATTTCCTCCATAGTCTATTCCTTCCTATTGTGCATATCCCTTTCATACAAGTCTTTCCTAGTTCTGGAGCACATCCCCATCTTCATTTAGTTTGTTTCTAAAGACTCATTTTGTACCAATCACATTCTTGTCTTCTGGTCTAGGAACAAGTGTCCATGTGTCATTCTCTATAATCTGAGAAAGCTCCTCTTCCATGGCTTTAACAAATCATCATTCTTTAAATCTTCATTCATGGTCTTGGGCTCAAACTTTGAAATCATACATGTAATTTCCCTAATTTTTCTTCTTGTTTGCACACCTGCATCTTTATCACCTATGATTTGATCAGTAGAATAATTCAACTTTACATACCTTGGAATAACTAGTTCAGATCTAGGAGATTCTTCTTCCGGTTGAATCACTTATTCCTCAATGTTTTGTTCAACTGTATCTTGCACTTCAGGTTGCACATACACAATCTCCTGGACATTCTCTGATTCTTTCTTTTTGGATTCATCATATTTTTAGGATATTTATCTAGCTTCCTTTTTATACTTTCAATCATCTTGTTTGTCATTTTTTTGAAACACTTTTAGGCCTTGATTTTAGTAGAGTTTCCCAAGAAAATACATTCATCACTCATAGGATCAAATTTTCCTGCAAACTTATCTCTCTTGATATAGAATCTTCTACCAAAGATTTTGAAATACTTAACACTAGGTGTGTACTGTGTGGAGGTCACTATATGGCTAAAAATACTACCCATAAAATTCTCAGAGTTGGTTTTGGTGGCCAACAATCTTTAAAGATGCACATCATCTCATCAAGAAATTTGATGCATGCCAGAGGTTTTCAAGAAAGCTAAATTTCTTAGGGAACTTATCCATTAAGCTAGTAGATTTTCAGGCACCATCTCAAAAATGGAGCATTGATTTCATAGGAGAGATTGCAGGGAAGTCTAGCGAAGGCCATTCATGAATATTGGTGGCTACAGATTATTTCACTAAATGGGTAGAATGTTGGGATTTGAAAGATAAAGTACTGAGAGTGGAGGGGTGAATCAGTACCCTCAAAAACTTTTAACTTGAACACTTTCCAATAGTAGATCCTTAATTAACCATCTGATTCCATTTTTTGTAACATACATTCATAAAACTTGGAAATGTAAAGTGCATGTAAACAAAACAATAAATCATACATGAAAATAAGTACTCGTGACTCAGATATTTTGGTTGCACAGAAACCCTTGTTAGAAGGTAAAAACTGCGGTGGAGATGACACCCACAAATTCTTCACTACTGCAGTAAATAAAGTATGCCAATTAAGGCTATAATTGTTGATCACTTCTGATGATCTTACCCTATTAGGAGTAACAAAATATCGACTAGATCTACCTTGTGAAAGGATTTTAGCAACAAAATCAAGTGTGCACTGGGTTAAGAGATTCACAATAAGCCGGTTAAGTCTACTCTATTAAGAGATTTAAATCTGCTACAATGGTTAAATTGATAACAACAAAATATCTATAAAATGACAACTCTATCTTGTTCGATTTAGATCTATGAAATAACAATCAAGTATCACCTAAATGTGATGAATATAACCTTTTGTCCTGCTCGGTAGCTTGTGTGTGTTCTGATAAAACTGATTTTGTCTCTGATAAACTGTCTGTCATAAACCCTTGTTAGATTTTATGATGTCCTAAGTGCGGCTATTGCTTCATGATATATGTTCATAATGACATCTCTTAAATTATATATCAAAAAATAATGACCTAATTAGGGTTACAATATCTTAGAAAACCTAAGATCAATGGTATACAAAAATAGTCTAGATCTGATAATTACATAGGAATCATCACCACAATTAATGATTACAACCATATTAAATGTTGTCTCAATCTTGGTAAACCATTTTTTGATTGGTGTGAACTGCTTGCATAGATGTATGTGCCATTCATGATTACTATGTCATTTACTGATTTAATCGCTAATCTTTGGATTATCTATTTGGTAAAATATTAATGATTGGTGTATAAGAATGCTTGGTGATTACTAGCTTGGTACTCGGTAAATGTTTGTCTCTTGGTAAGTATGCCTGGTCAAATTTGTATTCGGTTAACTTAGATTTATGCCTTGTCTTTGTCTACTTGACCAACTGACTTGTTTATTTCCTTTACCGACTGAATAACTGATTGATACTAATGATAATCCATTAATGCTCAAATAGAGATAACAATACCCCCCTTTGGCATTAGTATCAAAACCTTATGTATATATTACCGATACATTTACTAACTATACATTGACTTCTTTCTATACTGACTAACTCCCCCTTTGTGCATACTCTCGGTAGTGTGAAGTACATAGTGACATATATACATGATTTTCCCCCTTTTTGAAATTAATGCCAATAACAAAAATGTACTTACAACTTGTCCAAAATATTCTAATGGGTTTTCTGCAGTGATGCTAAGAGGTTTTCCCATTCCTCCTTCAAGTTCTCAAGAGCAATGTGCTCGAGACCGACTTGTGCATGCATGCCAAAAATTTTCTCTAGAACTAATATCTCGGGAGTAGAAACTAAGACTTTTGCCTTCTCTACATGTCTCTCCATGATTTTGAGATGGGGAAGCAGCTCGGCTTGTAGCTCAGTGACTTGGTCACTAATGATATATGCCTGCTTCCTCAATTCTAATCTCAACTACCTAAGTACTTGAACTTTTAGTATATGCTGGTGAAAAGCAGTAGGCTCCGTTAGAGATATGTTTTTACTAACCTTGATGTCTTCATCCAATTTCTTTATCTTCTCACTAACCTCAGTAGTGAATAGGTCAATAGTGAATAATTTTAAAAAAATCTGAATAATCGACCTTTGAATTATAGTTTCCAACTTGGTAATTTCTTCAGATAACTTTACCTTCTTTATTGCCACTTCTTGGCTTATTCTTTCTGCTACCTTCAGTTGTATTTTGCTTCTATCCTTTCCTCTATTCTCTTTTCAGCATCAATGTCTGGGGCATTTATGTGACTTGTTAGAGAGGCAAGTTGATCAAGTATAGGAATATCCTCACTAACATTGATCTCTAGAATGACTTACTGTAAAATGTCTCTAACATCCTCAAGTATCGGTTTACTTTTACTTTATTTTCTCAATTTCCCTTGTGCAGCCTTCCTTGTGCATAATTCCCCATATTTTCTAAGTTCTTCGGGGTCTAGAATTCTAGGGTTGCATGAAGGTATCTCAATTACTTCATCTAGCATTATGGGACCCTTTCCATGTTTCATCTTCTTCTTCTCCAGTCGGTGATTTGGAATATGGAACTAGAGCTTTTGTCTCCACATTTGTCTTGTCAATCTCGGTGGACACACTTTCATCTTTCTTTTGCCCGGTGACTTGTGTCTCGGTAAATGGTCTTGGGGCATCGATAGTGGTGTCCTTTGGTGTTGTCTCTTCCGGTTTACTTTCCTTGGGTACTTGTGATGCAGCCTTTGTTTTCTTAGGCTCATTTGTCTATGTCGTTCCCTCTTCACTTGTTCCTTGTTCCCCTATAGTGTCTTTCTGTTGCTCGGGGGTCGATCCTTCGGGGCCCATATATTATTGATAGGAAATGGGGAGATGATTCTTATTTCTTAAAAGAGATGACTGATGAAATTCTTGAATTTCCAATTTATAGATAATTCCCAAAATATTACTTCTATTGAAGTAAATCATAATCAATGAATAGTAGATTAGTTTTTTTATATGTACCATAGTTTTTTTTTGTTATAGATTTAGGTTTTTCCTTTGTAGATGGTCTACTTCACTAGGAGATTCATAGAGTATCATCTCATTCTAAGTGAATGTGTGCCCCCAATCAAAGCCACCATTAGGATTGCAAAATTTGGCTAAGTCATGTCGAGCTTCATTGTTCCATGTCATGGTTTTATCTTCTGGTTTTATGGAAATGGTTTTCCCACATTCTGGTCTTGTTCATGGTGATTAGGGTTTCTTGTTTTAATTTTTCTTTAGTTGGTTGGTCATCTAGCATTGAAATTTGAGTTTTCATTTCTTTATTGGTCCATGTCATTGTCAAATTTGGTCAAAAGGTTGGTCAGACAAGTTTCATGCTTCATCTCTAACTCGCGCATCAATTTTACATTTAGCATTACAAGTGGAAATTTAGCAAGTGTTACCTTTTGGTTTAGTCATGAGGTCTCTGGTTGTTAGAATGTTAATGTTTATTGTAGGCAAGCTGGAGAGTATTGTTAATTTTTCCTTGGTTGCGTGGTCGCCGATTTGAGTGGTGTCATGGTTGGTAACTCCAAGAATTAGTGAGTAAGTCTTTTTAGGCGATTGTCACTAGCTCTCAAGTCATTTTTATGTTAGTAGTTTTAAATCGTAAGCTAGTGAGTGAATGCTTTGTGGTTATCTCCAGCTCGGAAGGTTAAGTTTTTCAAGTGTTGATTAACCCATGAGCTAGTGAGTGAGATGTTAGCAGTTAAATTTTATCTTTGTCGTCAACTCGCAAGGTTGTAAAATGTCAAGTGTTGTTAGACCACGAGTTAGCGAATCAATGCCATGTGTCTCACCTTTATGAGTAACAAAGGGTTTATTTTTGTTTTGTCACTAGCTCGCAAGATGTAATGGAATATTCTTTTAAGGTTGGAGAACTAGCAAGTGTATGCCATGTGGAGGGCTTAGATTTTAAATAAAGGCTTTATTTCAGGATTGTTGGTAGCTCTCAAGTTTTAAATGCGGTTTGTTTTCAAAGTGGAGAGTATGCAAGAAAAGACCATGTTTCCAAAGGGTTTAAAGTTGATGGTTGTCTCTAGCTCGCACTGATTAATAAAGATAACGTGAGATGCTCGCGGGCTGGCAACTAATAATTTTGTACAAATGGTCGTTGGGTCACACCGATTAAGTGCGAAACAATTTTATGTTAGCGAGTATGCAACAATGGTTATGATTTCTATTATCTCTAGGTCATTGCGGTTAAAATTATCAATGATTTGAGGTCAAGAATTGGTGAGGGGTAGTTTCTTTTTCTATAGTTGCCAGCTCGTGAGGTTATGAAGATTTAACATTTTTAGTTAGAGAGTGGGAGATTGAGCTATGAGTGGCTTGTCGCCAGGTCATGAGATGTTATAACGAGCATTCTTTTAGGCTGAGAGTTCACGATTATGTTCCACATATTCCAATGACCTAAAAGTGACTACTAAGGTGTATAATAACATGGGGTCAGAACAAATAGTTCAATGACATGTGGATTCTTTTGGAGCTATTTGTTGAGTAAATTGAATTTTTATTCTGAGATGGCATAGTTTCAAACTTTGCATACAACTCATAATGACATAATTGCTTTACACAACTAGTTTGTAGTTTTAATGGTATAATGCATGAGCATTAATGACTAAGATGATGGCTAGTTTCTTTAGGCTAAGAAAATTATAAAGACACAATTATGTGAAGGATTTGTCACAGTTGCAATTTAATCTTAGAGTTTTGGTACAAGAGCTAGTGACAATAATGGGAGCTTTTCTCTGCAACTGTAAATTTTGAGTTGGTGGAGGTATTGAGTTTCCTGATTGAGTAGAATTGAGGTTTCTTTTCCTGCAAAAATGAGTAAGGCGACAACCAATGGTAGCTCACAGGCATCTAGGAAGAAAGCTACAAGAGAGAAGAAATATTCTCAAGAATTTATTGAGTTGTTACAAGGCACTTCAAATGGTTTATCAATGAATGAGTATGCATGGAAGGATACTTGCAGTCAGTGCCGAAATCCAAATACTCCTAATGTTTTTGGCACGTCTCTATTTTTGTATTTTTGGAATAACAAGGTGAAAGGGATTCCAATGGCAAATCCCTAGAAATTCAACATGGTGAAACTGGTTATGCCTGATGTACACATGGATGTACAATTAATTAGAGAGTTATCTAAGGATTATTTCCCTATAACTAGGGTTATAAGAAGAAAGGACAAGTATGCACTAGTAACGATTAATAGAGCTAGTTTTGTGGAGGCATTCCAGATATTTGATGGAACCTGCACAGATATTGATCTAGAGAAGGAAAAATGAAACTACAAGACCCACAAAAAATGTATTAAAGGAGCATGCAATCCCTAAATACATGCCTAGGGATGCGCAATGTCTAATTCTGATTCCAGTCAATGTAGAGGAGCCTTATGATTTGAGCAGATTTTATTTCTACATGAAGTGCACGGTGTATGGTTTGTGCAAGGTGTTAGGGATGGATGGAAGAAACACAATGCCTATTGAAGTGTTAATGATGGTGATGAATATTCAACATCTAGAGGTCAACATATATTATGACTATGTAGGGTACCTGGTGCAACATATTCATGATGATTTGGTGAACATTCAAAAGGATAGCTCTGTTATCAACTTCAAGCACTATTCTATTTTGATGCACCTTATCGTGTACTACAATTTGATCTTGTAGAGAGAGGAGATTGGCGTGCAATTTATTTTTCAAATGTAGACAAAGGTGTGGGACAGTAGCACTTACCTTTCCTCTTTTCTATACTTTCAAAATTGGATTATTTTATCAATCACAGAGATGTTAGGGATAATAAAAGAAAGGATTACCATAGGTGTTAGGAGTAATTTGAGGCCACATCACTTTTTCCTAATTGGCCAATTTTACACAACTGGGGGGACTTTCATTTCTTTGATAATTTTATTGTCATGGAGGTGTATGGTTGTCCTCAACCCCCACGTATTTTACCTAAATTTATTCCTGGTAGATTAGCATTCATTGAATTCATTTGGCAATTGACCTTAGTTGATAAGGAATACCTAGCAGCACATAGAAATAGTACATTCTTGCCTAAGTTATAGGTAGTGCCTTATTTTACAATTGGGAAAAAGACCTTAGAAGAGATAATCAATTGGTTAAAGCAATATAGGATGGTAATGACGCCCTCTTGATTCTATGATCCAAAACAATTTTTAAAGCTTGCATTGAAGAAATTAACTCCATGGGCATACATTAAGGATCATGAATTTCTTGATGGAGAGCCATGTAGTTCAAGAGAGAAGAATAAAATGGGAAAAATTAATAAGGTTAGAATATGAATTTAAGGAAAATGACCCCATTTTTCTAGGTTTTTATCATCAAGAGGGTTATTTTGATAGGATGGAAAAAATGCTTAATGCATATGATGATATGATGGCCCAAATGCCACAATTTCTATAACATGAAGAAGAAGAAGAAGAACCAAAAGATGAAATGTCTTCTCAAGAAAACATGCCTATGGAACAACCAATTGTGGATATAGAAAGTGGTGACGAATTTGAATCGGTCAAAGAGCCACCAGTAAAGAAACAAAAAATTGAGCAACCAGGAACAATTGTGAGGACAGACCCTGCAAAGGCAGTGGTGGTGGAAAAGGGAATGCATTTTCAAGCAATTAGGCAGAGGCTTAGAGAGAAGCCTGTAGGAGAAGTTGATTTTCCTCTTGCAAATCAGATGGATGAGAGAATTATGATGTCAAAGACTTTTATGGAGGATGATTCCTTCAGAAAAATACATGATTTTAAAATTTTCTTGATTAACTTAAAGTAGAATGAATTGAGAAATAATTTGGACTTGGGAGAAGGAGGTGCAGAAAAGAATGAACAAATTGTTTAGGCCCTAAAACAATATGATTTAGATAGAAAGGAAATAACAGTAGAACAAGCAAGATTTCTTATACAAAATAGTGCAATGTTATTGTTTCCTAGGTGGGATATCCAATCCACCTTTATCATTAATAAAATAAGAAGGAAACCTAATCCTCTGTTCATATCAGAAGTTGAAGCGAGTGACTTTTTGAGAGGATCAAGATTTGATCCTAAGTCCAAAACATTGGCTATTTGGTCACTTGCCCCTCCTACACAAAAAACTCATGTAATGAAAATTCAAGGGGAAAGAAGAGGTGATAAACTTATCTAGAACTTGTAAAATTCAGGTGATACTGAGATTGAAGATGTGATGACACACTTTTCCTATATGAACAAACCCAAAATTGTGGATATGTAGAAGAGATATACTGAAACGTACCACGAGTTAATTGCCATTTCTAAGAGGTATGAAGAAGAGTTAATACATTGTACACCCATGGAAGAGAAGATGAAGGAGTTGACTGAGAAGTTGGAAAATATGTCATCAACATCCCATGTTGTAGAAATGATGGATGCTGCCACCAATATACCAGAAGAATTTGTTCCTTCTTTCACAAATGTTGTATTTCCTAATAAAGTAAAGATTGAAATTGAGTATGCTAGTAGAATTGAGAGGTTAGAAGAAGCCAGAAATGAAAGGGGAGTGTTTGCATTACTAGAGGTACTAAAACATATAATTGACTTGTCGAAAGGTAGATTGGATCATGTTCATAATTTTCACATTTCTTTGAAGGAGGCCGGTGAAGTATGTGCCTCTGACATTGCATTCTTGGAAGCATTATTCAGTAAATGGTCATGAAGGAATAACTTGATGGAGGAATTAGATGTTGCAATGATGTATGGGAGTGATTTACCTGACAAAATTAGAGATACCAAGGAGGTGGTAGGCACTTTTGATTATTTATTGTCACTTTTCAAAGGTAAAGATTAGTTAATAAAGAGTAAATTGCAGATATTTGTTGATGATTACCAAGTTTTTGTTCCTGTTGCGTATGATAAGGATGAGAAATTGAAGTAGATAGATTTCTGGAAAAGTGAGTTTGAAATGATTATTTAGAATACAAAAATCCTACTCCATTTGGGCAACGACATTCATATCCACGAATTCAATGAGGTTTTGGATACACTTTCCAGATGGGAGCTGATTATGAACAATGGCAAGAGGACCCCAATTGTATGATTCATTTTTTTTGTTTATTCAAAGGAGTAGAGTGACCTGGCACTTGAGTGATGCTAACAATAATTATAAAAATTTTAAAAGGCATCTTGAATTTTTTGTGACAACTACGGATGACACTAGGACCCCATGGGATATGCAAAATCCAAAAAAATCCCCATTTCTTGTATAGTACGAGGCAATTGTACACAAATTCCATTGATAATGGTCTAGGCAATAACCATACACCAATATCAAGGTTTGACATTAAACAAAGCTACAATTAACATAGATAAAACAAAAAAGAAAGGTCTTAAATTTACAACTATCTCTAGAGTATAGTCAATTGAAGATCTATGAATTGAATGAGTCTTCTCTTTTGAAAGATATGCAAAGATGCAAAACAATGCCTATACCACTATTAGCAAAAAAGAAGCACATTTACAGTCATTGTCCATTCAAATAGACAAAATAGTAAATATAAGTCATGATTTTCATTGCATTGACCTTTCCTTATACCATGTTTGTTCTACAAAAACATTCAAGGCCCCGCTCATAGGTGCTCCTTTCTTTACAACACTTCGACTTACATTAAAATTTTCTCCTTATGTTATGCTAGAGCTCTATTTTCCTTCTTTGTTTCCCATTTCACTTGTAATAGCAGTATACAGACAACTGCCAAGGAGAAATATTTAACACTTTTACATTGAAAGCCCCTTTTCCCTTCATCACATAAGAGATGCTCAAAATTCAATGTGCAACATACATCTAGTACTCAACTTTATCCTAATCATTTCCTTTTGAATTGTTTTGGTTCTATTATAAATTGTCTTTTAAAACTTTTGTTACATTAATATTTCCACATTTTTTACGGGCCATCAAACATGCGACATCCATCTTTTATTAAATATCCATTCTATTATATGGACTTCCCAATTATTGGATAACTTCTTGAGGTTGTAATTCTGAACTATCTAACAACGAACTGGTTATTTATATTCCTTTTTCTTTTCATTCCTTCTGAGATAGACCATGGAAATATTTGTTGGTCCACTTTTACTATTTTTTTTTCAAAGTATCATCGTATACTTTGTTGTAGATATGGTAAACTTTGTGACTATCAATACCTTTAATTATATTCACATACTACAACGTGCTCATAAAATTATAAATTGGTTATTTGACAAATAATTTTTCAACGTAAGCATTTCACATATTAATATTGTCTCTTTTCTATTAATTCTTTACTTATATTTCTTGTATTTCATAATGTTTACTTTGTCTTCCCTTGTTAACTATCTACAAAATTTAGCTTTTTAGGTTTGTTTACTTTATCTCCAAGACAATTACAATATTGCAAACCATGTTGTGCATTACTCTTCTTTTCCTTTACTTGTAGCTTGATAAATTTTACAGTCAACCTTCATATGATAGTTTCTAATTTGTCCATATGAACAATTTTTTTGTTATTAGATTCATTGGCATTTCAAACATTTGAAAGACATCTATCAACTTTCCATCTTGAGGGATCTCTAACGTTTTTTTTTTACATTACAGAATTGTGCATATATTTAATTTTTCAAAATACATTAAACTAACATTTATATTTTCCTACAAAAAATAAACAATTTGAACTCCAACCAGCTGCATAAACATCACATCCCATTCAATGTACATTAACAACTACCAGTTTGCGATAGCTACAATGCATGTCTTTGCATGTTTCTTTGTTTAACATATCCAATTAATAATGGTCATAAAAAATATATTTTTTCATTAATTATTGCAGTTTACTTTGCATTTTCATAGATGCACTATTTTTTCAGCAACTTAAAACAAAATGTGAAACAAGAGGAAAAAAAACACCATCTGTGCAGGGAGACTGACAACATTTTTTCCCAACCATAACTGTACACCACAATCATTCATAGATTATGGTATAGCCTACCCAATCCATCTGAGTGGTGTGCAAAGATGAAGAGCTATTTGGCTGCAAGTGATACCCCATAAGGGTTGTGTTTTCACAATAGTTACACAGAAACTTAGAATAAAAATAGAAGTACATATTGACCACAAAGTGTGGAGCCAACGCACCTTGATCCCATGGATTTGATGGGTATGTAGGCAGTCTAAACTGCAATCAAAGCTTCCAAAGTATAGGTGCCTTGGATATAGTTTAAAAAAAATCATTTGCACATTTCACGCTCCACGTCTTCCATTAATTTCAAACCATACTATCGCACTTGACCATTCAAACATTGCCACCTATCAAACAACAATAATTGCTCACGCTCACGGGTCTAACACAATATGCATATGAAATTCAAAATTACCAACAAGTATTGTAGGGATAATATATCAATTATGAGTATATTGTCCATACAAGGACAATATTGACTCAAAATGATAGGCCAATGAAACTCTCTCTAGTGTCATTGCTAAGAATAAAGACACACTCAATTCTTGCAACTCACACAGATTGAAATATCTGGTACTTGTTCACTAAAACAAAAAAACATCAAGTGTAGTTTCTCACAGTATAAATAGATGAATCACAAGGGCATACACAATAGCAAATAGGAAAGGAGAATGAGACATCGTGTAGATCTCATGAATCGGTGACTACAACTTCATCTCACTTTGTACAACCGTATCAAACATAATACATAACAATTATGTAAGAATAGCAATGAACATTATCTCATTTAAATTAACATTGAAAAAATTAAACATTTCAGTTAAATATAAAGCATTAAAATAATCATTTCCCATAATATCAACAACAACATCTATGGCACAATATAAAAGAAATCAATTATAATCATCGTAAAGAATCATCATGCAGATATGATCAAACTGGTAATAAGGCATAACCTAATATTTAAATCAAAATTGATACAATAACCAAAAGAATGTATGGTAATCAAATGCATCACACTGTGCAATCACTTGATCACATCACATGGATAATCATGGAATAACAACATCAATATAATAATCCCTGATCCAAATAACATCTAAACAAGATAAACAATCATAACGAAGTAGCCACTAGCACATACATAAGTGAAATCATCAAATCACATTATAACTGCAGTAGTAATCTCAGAATGAACACAAGGATAAATTGAACTAGGTGCATCTCACAATGCTAGTAAAGAATCTTAACATGGGAATAATCACCAAACCACATAAAGGAATCGAACTTAGATCAAATCACCAAGAACATAATCAATCCTCAAAACTTATAATAAAAGCCTTAAAAGGTCTAGCATCATGAATCAGGTATACAACCAACCACAACACAATGGTTCTCACTCCCAGGCATAAGGACATAAATAACTTGCTAATGCAACCCCACAAATAACATCACGCCAAAGGTACAACCTATCATGGGTCCAACATGATCATATGATACAAGAATATATAACCATCAAAGCATAAGATCAACTCATCCAGTCACATAGGAGGAACAATAAAGCATCCAAAGACAAAACAAGGCATCACCAAATATCTCATCCAACTACACAAAGACATACATAAAGTTGAAGCCACATCCATGAGAATGTCATGCAGAAAGCAAAAGGGAGAGTCACTACAATACATGCACCTTTTCAACAACTCAATAATACAAGTTTGAGTATTTTATTTTATTTATTGCATGGGGAAGCTGATTAAATTTCTATTTAGAGTTATTCGTTGGCTTGAGAAAATCTTCCCAATTTTAAAGCATTGTCAAAATGGTTAAAATTACTTTATAAGATACTAGAAATAACTTCATTATTGAATTTTTTTAAAAAGATCTAGGTTTAAAGAGGATTTCTCCGTGACAAAAGAATATATTTTGAAAGGATAAATTAAGATAGATTTTTTAATACATTATTTTTAATTATATACATATGATTTTATATTTTTATTGTAAATCACTAACCTTCTTGCATGTTATTCCTCCTTTGACACCCCCTTCTAGGCTTCTAGAGATTGACAATTCAATGCGACTTCTTTCAGCGATGTCGCCAATAGTTCCTATGGCATTGAGCAGATCTATTGTAGGTTGCTCCTAGGAATTTCATTGTTGATTAGCATACACAAAAATTCCAACTTTTTAATGCCCTACTCTACTCTGAATCACTCTTTGCTAGGCGTCAAGTCATTAAAGACTCTGCTAATTACAAATGGTTCTTAGAGAGTGTGAAGGTCTCATGCTTCTGTCTGTAACGGATTGGCTACAAACATCGGTAAGGACATCCATATCGATCATTATATCATTTGTATTTGTCATTATTCTTCTATTCAATAATTTTGTAGATCAACTAAGGTGTGGCTGAAACTGCGTGAATTGCATTTTTGAATTTTTTAGAATTACAAATAATATTTTGAGGAAGAAGTTACTATATTTTCTTGTGCAAAAGATTTTTTTATTCTTGAATTTGAATCTTTGGGAGACCATGAATGGGCGATGGAAAATGGACTGTTGGTTTTTCATGGTGAGTTTCTAACATCTTATTTTCATGCTGGCTTCATATGCATTAAATCATGGTATCCCTCATTCGATCTATGATCTGAGACTTTCTCATTTGCATTTCTCTAGATTCTCTTGCCTTATCGTCCTTCCCAATTCTAGAAATTAGATTGTCTATGAGCTTTAGGTATTTTCTTAGGAATTTACATGAATATTAAAGTGAAATAATGTATATGCATTTAGGATAACTTAATATATTGATTTATAATTTTCTTGAGAGAGAGAGAGTGAAATAATGTATATGCATTTAGGATAACTTAATATATTGATTTATAATTTTCTTGAGAGAGAGAGAGAGAGAGATTTAAATAATATATATCCATTTATCTAGGTTTTAATTGAAAATATTAATTCTAACTCTAACCCATACCCTATGTTTAACATCACTCTAATCTTAATTCCATCCCTAACTCTAATTATAATGAAACCTCAATTTGACCCTAGTTATAACTTTTATTGGAACCTTAATAATAACTCTAATGCTAATACTAATTGATATTGTAATTCTATCTCTAATTTTGTTTTCAACGTATCATTGCGTTGAGTCTAAGCCTAATAAAGTCGCTCAAACAAAGAAAAACCCTAATGACAAAATATGCAGAAATCAGAAGAGGGTATTGTTGAAAATATTAGTTTAAAATTTTTTTCTAAAGATAATGCAGAGACTAATGGCTCAAGACCCCAAGATGTTGAGCTCCCTAGCAATGATGTAATAGGGCATGATTTGAATTTTAAAATATCTCTCACCAACCCCTTGTTTGAAGATGATATTGAGGTCATATCGGCAAAAACTAATCCCCCCTCTCTTCTCAAAGAAGATTTCCTATTAGAATCCCCTCAATGCAGGAGTTTCTGGTATAATTAATGCACATAAATCAGCCCTAGCTACTATAAATGAAAGAGCGGAATTTTTAAAAAAAATTGAGACAATTTCCCTATTAGTTCAATAAGTCTTTGTTTGGGCCCGTGCCTCCCAACCCCAATCTTGATAATGAGATCGATGGTTAAGAAATTATTTCTTCAAATGTTGAAATTGAAATGATTGAAACAAACCCTTCTAAGGACAATAACCAATTTGATAAAGTAGTTTCTAAAAGGAGGTGATATGTTGAACTGTTGTAACAAACTTTATAAATATGAGAAGACCCAAATAACAAGATGATTAATATTGCTAGTTGGAATGTGAGAGGACTGGATATGTCTGACAAGAAGTTTGTGGTTAGAGCTTGGCGTAAGAAATTGCTAGACAAGGACATTATATGTTTGCATGAGATTAAAGCACCGGGCTTCAAAGCTTCAAATATAATAAAATTCATATGTAATCAGACCACCTAATTTATTTCTAGTCGTGATAAATGTAAAAGTGTATTTCTCTTCTGGTGGGGCCTAAATGGATAGATAAGATTGTTGACTTTGGTTTCTCTCCATTATCGTCTTGATTGTTGTTTTTTCTTATGTTGCAAATTTCTATTGAAGATCTGGACCCATTGTGGAACTTATTAAATAGTTTGTGGGGCTGCTCAAAATCTGTTTTAGGCCTAATTAAAACACAAGTCTCTAAATTTGACAAATTTTACTGTAAGAAATGCTTTCACAATTATATCAGCAATTTGATCTTCTATCCTAGAAAATGGGAGCTCCACAACTTGATTTTAAATAATGTCACAAACAAAATGACAATATAATTATATATGTGTACCTTGCTTATTATTTTTATACTCTTTTACATTGTATCCTAATAGTTTTGATTCAATGGGCCCTTTTATTCGTTGCCCAGACTTTCTTAGTTGTCATTATTTGTATTCCATTATTTTCATGATTTTCAGACCTATATTTTATATAAAACATTTTTTGTTATTTTTGTCACATATAACAAGATTTGTAGATTGAAACTCTCTATCATCTGTATCTTCATATTCTTTATGAAAAATAGTTTCAGTTCTATATAAGAAACCAATAGACTGATCAATGAAACGATAACAAATACTATATACAAAAAATACTCATTTTTCTACCAATAACATAATTTTTTTTCTTCTAATTTTTCCTTTTTGTTCTAATTTTATTCAATTCCTTTTCAAGATTATCAATTTCATAGAAATAATCACATATTTCCTTTCCAAACTCATTAAAATTTATTACAAGTTATAGAGTACATTTCATAACATTTAATATTTTTTCCTCCAAAATATTTTTTTAAATCGATTTCTATATTTCACATTGATACAAATAATTCAAACAAACCTTATTCTACACTTGATTGTGATTCTCCTAAATGTATTAAAATTACCTTGCTTGACTAGCTTCACTCTTTCTCAATATCCTTTGTTATTGTAGTAATCAATCATCCAAGAATTGTGGCTTTATAACCTTTGTAAGATCCCTTATTATTTCCAAACCAACTTAGCACTGCAAAACCTTGATTTTTCTTCCCTAACCTCCCAAACTCATCTTAGGCATTCGAGCAAACACTTGTCCAACATTAACATAACCCAATCATTCAGGCTTCTCATTTATTTTCCAATGGAATTTCAGCGAACACGTTGCATATATAATATTGTTACAAACTTGAAATGAACAGATTACTCCTACAGGGAAAAGATAAACCTCTAACAAGCCAACTCTTGCTTCAGTTTTAATGCAGTCACATAACAGAGATTAAATCTAACATATGTTTGGACTTAGCAACAAAATCTTCATTGTTTCATCATTGGCATTTGTATAAGCATTTTTGCATACAGTGAAGAACTCAAATTATCTCCAGATTTAGATAACTTACTGGTTACAAACTGAGGCTCTAGCAATCTCCATAGCAGTCTTCACAATCAGAATGTTATATTTTGCAAGTGGAGGTATAATGAGGATGCATAGAAGTCAATGGGTACACTACAGCAAATGTATTCACTGATGATTGCACATGGAAGTCTTATAGTTACTGAATAAATGAAGGTCTGAAAGAATAGCAATCTGTTCCTCACCTATGCTGCCGCCAACCTCTGTATTGCTAGCTCGATAGAGCCAAGAAACCCTAGAGCCCACGCACAGATGGCAAGAACTCACGCTGCCTGTAGAGTACCTTCTTGCGTTGAAAAGCAAGGATGGAACATACAGATTATTTCCACATAACACTAGGCAAACCTGTTCAACAACATTAATCAATGAACATAGGAAAAGTGGGAGCCGATAATTATAAGCTCGGGCAAATATATTTAAATCTTCCAATAGTCCGTCTCAAATAATTATGTGGAACAATAGTCACGATCTTAAAATATTCCAGACACTTATATATTCCAAACATTTTTCCTCCTGATTGTAGTTTGCTTAGAAATATTTGTTTCCACGTCTAAAATACTCACGCTTGGCAAGCGGAAAGCTTCATTCGTGAATATTTGGCCCATCTATCAATTGTATCGGCTCAAACAATTATTTACGACATTAAACACTAAACCTTTGATGATTCATTCCAACCTCGACTATATACATCCACGGCAAGAAATAAACCAAGTCTCCTTTTAATGGCCCAATGATATTAAAGGCAGTATTCTAAGTGCTAATAGGAAATATTAAACTTATGGTGCCATTATATTATCCCCACCTACGTTTATTAATAAAGTCCACATAAATTCTTATATCCGCACAAATATTAAATTCTCAGAACTGATTTCCATCACCAATATTATTTGACACAGCAAAGCTTACGTATTAATAGCGACGAAAATATGACAATAGAAAAACATATGGCCACAATACTCAGAATAAAAAAATTCAGGATATCGAATATTTCAATTATAATCTCCAAAATAAATAGCTAAATGCCACTCAACAAAACCAACCTTGTAGATAGCTAAATATTGTAGTAAATGCCACTCAACAAAACTAACCCTGTAGATAGCTAACACAAAAAACCTCCAAGTGAAGAATAACTGAAGTGTGCCCAAAGGATGTCCTCCAACTAGTTGCACAATAGTTTGCAAGAGCACAAAATCAAACTTCCCAAAGACTAAGGTCAACACCAAAAGTGGGTAGGATCTAGATTTGAAATACCTTTGAATGCATGAGTACAAAAGTGGCTGAAAATCCATCTCCTATGATCAAACCACATTGACCATCAATCGTCAAACAAGAGCTACTCATCCATTGAACAAAAGAATCTATCCAACTCATCTGTTGATCACAATCCAAACTTATGTGAAAGCTGATCAGAAAGGGGGCAGCAGTATTAGCTCTAGAAATTGATCCATCTCTCCAATCTTATGACCATACATCATCACTAGAAACTAGAGCTGGGTCTTATATCTTGCAATTAAATATATTCCCGTCAGTGGAGTCAGAAAGGACTTCCTCATCCAAGTTGAAGAGTGGATTATCAAATGTCCAATCTGCACTTATCTCAAAGAGTGACTTATCAATCATCTTGAGATTTGTATTATCCCTATGTTCATCCAATCAATCTACTCTCTAAAATAATTGGCAAAATGTTTGATTCTCAATTCTTGAGTGTCAACATCATGCTCAACCAAAGGATTACCATCATAACAGTGAATAGAGTCATTTTCCTCATGCCTTCCCTTAACGGCTGCTACAAAATCAGACTGGGAGCAACCGAAATTTCAAATTTGCTCATACTCTTAAGTGCCCTCAATGCCTTGTTCTGATTTTTCTTCATTTGTAAGAGTTGTCTCACATCTTTGTGTTGTGTACTCAACATCTTGAAACTCCTCTTCCCTCCTTGATGCATGTTTCCCATTAGAAGTATCCTGGAGTTCTAACTTATTCCCATCTTGTGTTAGATTATATTTTATAGGAGTGATATTGGAAACAACTTTATGATCACATATGGATTCATCAAAGGAGCCTATCTCTTCATGGGGTTTTTCATTCTCTTTCCTGTTTGTCTCATCATCTTTTGTTGCCTTATCTTCCTCACCGACCCCAATATTGTGATCAAGTGTCCAAGTCTTTTGACAAGTGAAACATATCTACTCTCTTCTCATATGATTCTTGGTCTTACTAGGACACTTTGTAACTTGTGAATTAAGCTTCCGTTCATTTGCTTTCTCCTTTTCAATTTCTTCAACACCTGGATTGAAACTTTGTTCTCGTGTAGGCTGATTAATAACCGTTGAAGATTCCTCATAAAGGTTTTTGCAAACTCCTAGTGCAAACATATCCTGAACTATCTTACGATATTGTTGTTTTGCCAAATTAGACTTGTAGTGTAGTCTTGGATGCCAGTCCATGTAATCAATGAAGGGTAGATCTTTCTTAACAAATGTAGGGAGAATATTATATTCCTTAAATAAGCTAAGGATTTTTCCTCCTTTATCTTGCCGCAAATTCTGAGCTAACTGTTGTTGTGCTTGAGTAAGATCCTTCATGACCTTCTTTCAGACTAGACATTTTTCCCATTACTGACTATCCTCTGATTATACCCAACAGGATGACAGGTTCAATGCTCTGATACCACTGTAAGAACCCCTATGTGTTCTAACTCTATTTTCTATTTTGACTCAATGATATTTTTTCAAACAATTAGTATGCAAGGTATAATACAAAATTCTCTGAGTCTTGAATCACAAATGCAACACAAATTACCAGCACTTTGAATATGAGTTATGTCAATTACTCGAGTAGCAAAGTAATCTGATATAATTAAGTAAGCATGCTAACATTCTTATTTTACTAGAGAAACATTACTAAAAACACTTGGTAATATCAATCAAAGTATTTCACAACAAGTAGGAACTAGTTTCAGACTTAAATCTATGTTACCCCAGGTTTTAAGGATAGGGGGATAGGGAAACGAGGTTTTGGGATGGATATTTTTCTCCTAGAGCAGGGGATGACAGGGGACGACAGTGGTAATAGCTATATAAAAAATAGGGGGAATTTAAACTATATAGGGAAATTTTTAATATTCATATGAAAACTTTGATAAAGCATGCTTATATACATTATAGAATCTTAACATATGATGTTTGTGTTGAATAATTTAAGTTTAGAGTTCGCATGAGGGTAGAAGTCAAACAAATTATCCAAAAGAACTATTAATTCTAGTTTAACATTGGCACTGGGGTACATTGGGATGGGTTTCTAGGACAGGGGGACAAAGTACCATAATTTCAAGATGACAGGGGGACGACGATGGGACGGTGGCTAGGGAGAGGGGGGTTGTTGTATACTATAGATAGAGAACTTGAAATGCTAGTTATGAAATGATGTTTCAATCTAACATACCAAATTGAAATACTTGAACATAGCAAAATTGCAACATGAACCAGAACCATTGAACATTGAACATAGTGACATAGTTCATACCCAATAGTAACATTCAAAAATCAAAATTCAAATAGAAATTCAAGTACCCATCTCGACGAGAACATGGTTGTAGAATGATAAAGGTTGGGGTATCCGGTACTCCTAGTACCCTGTGCGGAGACGTCTCGGGGACGGGTAATCAAGGTTTTTTTTTTTTGAAGGGGGGGGGAGGGTGCGAGTGTAATGTCCCCATTTTTAGACTTATGGGATTAGCTTGGTTTGGCGACCCTTACAGGCTAATCAGGCATTCACAGGGGGTCAGATGGTGGAGCCAGCGTTGGGATTCCATTCTGGAGGTTCAACTTATCAGGTCTGCTTTTCGTTTGGATCATTTTGGTCAACTTACTATTTTTAGTAAGTGGGATTTTGGGGTATGGCCAGGATTAGTAGGGTGTTTGCACGGAGCATCAGATATCTTAGGATCGAGTTTCAGTGAATCTCTAGTTTAAGTCTATTTTTAGCAGTGGCTATTTCTGGCAGGGCAGTGCCTAATCCTAGTTGGACAGTTGGACTTGGTGCTTTGTCAAAAGTTCATTGATTGCAATCAGACAGTTCAGTGGCTTATATTTTAAATGTGTTATTAAATTAAATTATTTTGATTATATTTTAAAAACTTATGACTTTATAACTTTATGTTATAAAGTGAGATTATTTTTAAAAGTCAATTAAGTGAAAATATTAAAAAATATTTTTTTCCAAAAAAACCTATATATTCTACTCGAAAAAACACTTTTCTCATCTTATGCAATCATTATTTTTCTTGGAATTTGGGAAGAAGACAAAACCTGACTAGGGTTTCGAGGACTGTTTCCTCTTTCTTGTGATTTGAGCCATTATCTGTGAATGGTGAATTTCGCAGCTGCTGATTTGTGAGCATTTAATTCTGTGACTGAGATCATTTCTTTCCAGTGCTGAAGTATTCTGGATTTGCTTGAGTTTTATACTAAAGGCAAGCATTAGTTCTGGAGGTTTCTAATTATCTACATACTGGACTATTTATTGGTGATCAATTTGTGTTGAATTTACAAATCTGCCTGTGAAGATCGAATTAGTTTCTAGCTGTGGTAAAAGACTGATTCGTATGTAATTCTGGACTTAGCATTTTTCCTACGCAATTGCTGTGAGGACTTAGGTGGCTGCGTGAGGTGTGAAGTAGTCACGCCTTCTTTTCTCTTACTATCACAGCTATTATTGGGAGCCATTTTTGTTTGCTAGAGGTCCCTGCGAATACTTCATGTGTATTCTCCTTCATACGCATCAACAGCAAGAAGTTCTGCAGGCTGCGTTAAGGACTGTCAGCTCATAACTTCTCCTCCTTTGCTCACGTCTTGTATCTGGGAGACGTCAAGAGGTCTGCAGGGGGCTACGGTTTTATACAGGCCCTAGTCACGTTTCAGCATCAGTCACGTGAACCCATATAAGGAAACGTTAGACATTCAAGGCTGTGGCGAGGTGTTTAATTTGGAGGAATATAGCATTTGCAAAGGTGGCGGTTATTACCAGGTGCTCTAAAATTCTATATTAAATAAGTGTTTGATTATACTTTGTAATGAGAATGAAAAACTAGTTAATGTTATCAAGGATTTACAATTTATTCTGCTTGGTATATTTGAAAGTGGTGAAAATTCATGTCTTAATATAAATGATCATACAATTTACGTAAGACATCTGCAAATCATATCAAATTGAGTATAGTGATCCAGGAAGAGCCAGTTCGGTTCTTCACAGCGAGTCCCCGGGTTTCACTGATTAATTCCAGAATATCTTTTCTGTATAAAAAGTAGACAACAATAAATCCCACTACAAGCTAGTCTTCTTAGGCTTGGTTTCGAATACCTCCAACCATGCAATTTGTTTCATATGTGAAGTTGAAGAAATGCCATGGGAGCGCAAGAATTCATCCGCACTTGTGTATTGTTGTTGAGCTTTCAAGGTACACATGTCTGTTGTAACCGCTTATGACGTGAGGTCTACTGGCTGTTTACTAGTCCAATACAACTCCAAATATATCTAACCCTCGGCCCTGTTAGAACCCATACTCACCATGATTAAAGGGATCAAACACTGCCAGGCAACCCTTGAATTCGTTGTTCAGTCATCCAGATTTGCCCAATATTAAGCTACAAAGGAATCTGTTGTTGACACGTCTTGATAAGGGCATTAATAAGACTAGGGGCTGAGTTGTTTCTTCTATAAATACGCCTTCACACAATCAATCATCTTCAAGAGCAGCTGTCTAGGATTATATGTATTGTATTCATGCTAGAGTTTGAAGGGAAATCACCCAACAAAAAGATTTTAAACTCACAAAATTACACCAATTAAGCTCTGCTGTGAATTCTGATTTGAATCCAGCAAACTCAGAAGGTATGGGTTTCCGTCCAGCCTTTATTAATTCCAAGGGTTTTTGTACTTGAAAAACCAGCCACCGATTTCCAGCAACAATGGGGAAATAGCATTAAAATATTTTCTCATAACGTCCCTCAAATGAAAGGATGACCTTGCTTATATAGCTTTTGATTGGGTGAATGCTTGTACTATTAGCAATGTGGGATCAAACATTCTTTACTTCAATTCCTCTTTATGAAATAGCTTCTCAAACAAGCTAGAATATTTTAAAGTGACTTTATATTATAACTTTATTGTAGTGACTTCATAATTCAATTAATGATATGTACTTAATAATTAATTATTATTAAGGTATGACTTTCATAATAATAATAATATTATAATTCCATTATTAATCTTCACAAATTAATTATGACTTCACTAGGAGGTAGCCCACTGCTAACGAGGGTGCCTTACTAAAAATAGTAAGGGTCTCTCTAACATCCACTAAGTTACTATAAATAGTAAGGCCGTCAAAACGGAACTAGAAACTTCTGAATATCAATGTCTCAGAACAAATGAAGGATCTGGTGAGCTAAACACTTACAACAACCACCTGAAGACCTCCAAAACTCCCAAACTAGACCCTCTAATCCACCATGCTAGCCTACGAGGGTCACTGATAGACTAATCCTAAGCACCGACCATGGTGAGCTAACTAGGAGATATTACAACATTTTTCTTTAGCCATGACTTGAATTACCATTTTGTTGGTGCTCTTTTTTGAGAAAGCCACAATCTCTTCTTTAGTAGAAATAGCTCAACAAATATAAAAGCGCTGTGTACGATGTTTAAACCTATTATGATTTATTTCTTCCACATTTTTTCTTCTTTGACTTTTATCAATGATTTTCCTTACACAATACTTTGTAGTAGTTACTAATATTCAATGGCCTTTATTTCTACATTTAATATTATGGATCTCCTCTATATCTTTCATTTACAGCCTTGACTTCCTTTAGTGGACCTTATTTTTCGAGGGGTGTGACTATTCTTCTGAATATAGTGATTGCTCTATCAAACATTATGTTCTACCTTCATTCAATAGTTGGTTGGACAAATTTTTAAGATACTATTTCATGTAAAATTTCCTAGCGACAACCTTAGTGAATGCTTTAGTTTAAGTTTTTGTTGATGTTTTGCGTTTCTTTAAGGATGTTATTCTGTCCTTTTTCAAGTTGATCTTCATTTGTTTTTTATGGTTTCGGTAACTGGAGTTAATTTGGCTGATAACTTGCTATTGGGCTGGTGTTTGGTCAATTTTCACAACACTGTGCTGGCTAGTGGCTGATCTCGAGCCTTCTTCTTTTGAGGAGATGTTAGTTCTTGTGGTTGATGATGTTGGAAATGTTGTGATTTGTAAGACACCCTATGTTTTAAATAATTTTTTGTGCCTTTCTATTCTTTTTAATTTTGTCAAACAAATGCAAGAAAGCTGTTTACAGAGTTTCTGATATGTTTGGTATTTGAGTTCTTACTAGTTAGAGATGGATATGGCATTACTAATACTTGAAAATGCAATCTTGTGACAGCATGACCATTACTGAGCTCAAATATACATAATGTCTAATCTGAAATTATTGTTCTTGGAATGTGTTAACAGTAGTGAGTTACAATGCTAGCCTCATCCAATAAATCTAAAATATACTAACATCAGTTCAATCATTGAGTTTATAAATAAATTTCAAACAATCTAATGTGTTTGCATACCAATTCTGTTGTGTCCAGCTACAGACTGGGTCTGATATATTTAGTTTCAGATAAATACACTCAGCAATGCTGCTGGTAGTGAATGCGATAGCCTTACTTCACCAGCTCCAGACCCGCTACAATTCCTATAAGATGTTCAGACCTGTACGGAGCCCAGATTGTAGTCTCCAACCTACTTCTTTGTGGTTGCAAGTGTTTCAGGTATGTACGACTTGCTGAAAGATAGATTCAGCCCTGCCCTATCCTTGGACAAACTCACAAAATACCCAACAATGCTCAGATTTGAGACGGCCAGCAGGAAGGGTTTGTGTAACAACAACTAATGCTTTTAAATCACCTTCAGATTTCCCTAACTTGACGTCAAGAAGAAATTCATATGAAAGCTATAGATTATCTCCAAAATAGAACTCTTTGCCTGGCAACTCCAATCTCAGCCACTAATAAATATAAATATGATTTTACCTTACAAATTCGAACTCCAATCTTCCTGACCGTATCTTGCAACAACTAGAGAGATTTTGTCCTCTAAGCCCGCAAATGAAAATCTCCACAATTTCACCAATTTCATATATTATTAGTTCTTCAATCTCTTTTAAAACATTTTCTAAGAGCTCAACCACTCACCTTCACCATGTTGGATTAACAAAATCACTTTGTTGTTTTTTCATATAATTTTGATATTTTTGCTTTTTTGCCGTTTGGCCTTTATTTTATCCTAATTTCTTTTTCTTTAATATTTCCATGCCATGATTTTCCTTCACTTAGGTCCCAATAACTTTTATTTATGTTTCCCATGTATTATAGAATAAAGGGGGTTGTTTAATTAAATATTTCCCACAAACTATAGACTACATTAATAAATCTATTTAATTGAATTTAACTTTATAAAATAACTTTATTAACACATAATAAATGATTTCAGTGATAAATAAATGATCTTGTCAATATTACCAATTTACCATGGATATGCACTGCAAATGGAAGTCCAACATGCTCATAATGACTTGCTATAAATAGTAAGTATGCTCGAAATTGCTTCAGATCACCTCAGAATGAACTGCAACAAAAATTGACCCAGATAAATTGCGTCTAAGTCCCTTTTATGTCTTGATTAACCTATGGGATGATGAGGAAACAAGCTAATGACAACATTGTGTTATAAACACTACAAAGGGGACATTACAATCCGCCCTTCCCAAAATTGCTTGTCCTTGAGCAATGTCAAAGCAATTTCACACTCATCAAACTAATTAAGAAGTCAACCCAGGAAATGTATAGTACCATCTTCTGAATACACTGTGCTACAAGGTACCTGAAGAAGTGATCGTTTGAAAACATCCTGAAATCAAAATTTTGCACCAACTCTATCAACTTCTCAGGAAACTGCTCTTCAAAAGATCTAAACTAGAAAACCAAAAGAGTAAATTGCAATAAGTCATCATTAGCTTTCTCATCCTCAACTGCTAAATTGCAAATCCAAGTGATTCTAGGGTTCCATATCGATCTCATAAAGGAACCGCCATGCTGACTCTGCACCACTCTGATCACAACTAGCAAACCAACATGCTCCAAGTGCACTCTCCTCCGATGCAATCTTGAAAAGTAATCATCATCAACACCCATATTGAAAAACCTGAGAGGGTTGAACTCAATGCCATGTAATATATCCTGCCAAGGCATCTTAGTCAAAACCACACCAACTAATTTACTGCCAATCAGGATCCTAGGCATTAGAGAAAAGAATCTTCTTTTCCATAAAGAATGAAATCCAAAATATCCCTTAATAACATCACAAAAATGAAGCAAATCAATCATCATCACAACTTTGCAATCTACCAACCAAGGAATCCTCTTGTGGTTGCCTACTAGATCCAAGTGTCAAAGAAAGAGTTCTAAGCACAACAACACACCCAAACTATTTCAATCAATGAGGCACCATCCAAAACAATGCACATCATTTCCATGTAGTGTCTGTAGTGACCAATACTTACCAAAGAGGAAGCAACAAATAAATAAATTGTGTTTGGAAGTACACTCACAACAAACTTCCCTATAGACTGCCAAGGCTTAACAACCATATGTCTATGAAAAGATGTCTCCATAACCAACATGAAAATGTAAGGGAAGCGATAATCAATTTGAAAACCTAGTGAAAATATAGGAGATATGAATATGGTAGTAACTAAAAGGCATCTAAGATTAAATCATCTTTACCAACCAGCCACAACCATAAACTACACAACTGCTTGTTTGGTGAAGTCATCCAACTCATATTTAGCCAAAGAACTGATGCCATCTGTAAGCTGATCAAAAAGTGGATAGTAGTATTAACACTTGGATTTTGCCCACAACTAGAATCTTCAATGTATCTCCTCAATGTGTCACATAGAGTTATAGAAGCAAATGCAAATTTCTTGACTCTTCTTGCTAAAAAGAAAACAATCATTTACAAGAGATCAACAGGCTCATCACCAAAGGACCTCAAAGATCTAAGATTTAAGGACCCAAACATGCAGAAGTTCACTGTTCTAAATGATCATGAAGAGTAGGCTACCAAAGTTCACAACACAAACCTTCATAAGATGAGCTCTTTTAGTTTGTAAAATTTGAAGTAAACAAAAAAACCTACTCAAAACTAAAATTAGTGAAGTACAATCTGATTTTTTTGCTCTACACAAAGGACAACAATAGTACCGATTAGTTTTCAAAGTACAAGCATGTGTGTTAAACATTGTGTTGTACCAAATCAACTCAAAACTTCTACAAAAACACTTCCAAGCAATCACCAACTAGAAATCCTCACTACCTCGACAAAGAATAGTGGGCCAACTCCCCTGAATAAGAGCAACCCATGAAATGATATGATAGACTTGCAAGCAAACAACAAGCTCCAAATTGAAAAATTGATCTATTATTTGTCAAGGAATACTCCTAAGAGTGGCCATACTATGAATGCTCCAATCTCTGTTTAAAATATCTCTCCAATCCATTTGTAAATAAACAAATGGAGTAGCAAAATGGTTGGTAAGAAATGGATCATGATTATCAATTATAAAATTTAGACCATTATCCTTTCAACACTCACTCCAACCATCCACAATGAGCTCCATCATTTGTTGTTGATAATCCAAGGCATGGATACCCAACCAAGAATGGTTTATAATTTTCCTAGAAAGGTGTGCAACATAACTCCAAGTGCCTTCCAAAACAAAAGACACATCATAGAATTTTGTGACTTCTTTTTTAATCTCTTGTAGCCTATATACATGAAAGCATCCAAAACTGAAGTGCAATGAGAAATGGTAGTTTTGAAATCAAATCTAGTATGATGTATAACATCACTCAATGTAAAGGATGAATTTTCAAGTATGTACATGTCATATTTATGTCCTTTCTCAAAATGCACATAAGAAACAAGTTGGAAACTACCTTTAGTTAGTGTTATTTTGAAACTTTTAGCAAGCTCGAGAACAAGTTTTGGAATCCTTTCAAAATATAAATATTGAAGTGTCCAAGAATCAATAGATCCCATGAAGAATCTGCATCTCCTAATGTCACAACACTCTTTATGAACTCCCCATCTGTCTCCTCATTTGCATATCTCATGTTTGGTGACCTCCTAGGAGAGAAACCAATCATCTCATAATGTGAACTCAAATCATTAGCATGCTAAAAATCATACTCTAACTCAGGTTCCCAATCTTCTCTTGGATCCCATACCTTACTATTTTCACCAAGTACACCACTACAACCAAGAGTTGCTCCATCATCCAACTCAAAAAGTGGATTTTCATGTCTTTTTTACACTCGCCTCAAACAATGGGTTATCATTAAACACCACAAATTTATTCTTTTGATCATGTTTATGCAAATCAAGGGAACTATTGCTATGATGAATTGTTCAGGTTTAGAATTGTCACCCTAAATTAGGCATTAGGGCTACACAACAATTCTATCCTGACAATGGAAACCTCCTCGAGCTATGGGTAGACTCTGAATAAGGAAGAATCTCTGGATTCTAGGCCGGTTCCTATAAAATATGGAATATCACTTTCCTGGTCTGCAATTTGTTGGGAAAAGGGAAAAGAATACTTATAACTAAAAGATTAGGGTGATACACCAAGAAATATTTTAGACTTTGCAGAAAAGATGAAACATCAATCCTAACTCATAAATGAAGATTTCAACACTCTAAATCTTTGCTCAACATATAGGTTGACAAAACCTACTATCAGGGTTTTACCATGAATATCTTGGATAATCAACAAACATACATTTCTCATACAAGGTCTTGAAGCAATTGATTATCTTGAGAAGGAATAGAAATCTACTCACTTCTTTTGGATAATAAATAATTTAACACTTGTTAGAAAAGATGAGAACATGATCTCATAGCAAAACAACTTCACAAATATGAGTCAAAATCTCTAGTTCATTCCCTCCAAAATCTGACAAAAATTGATTACAAAAATGGCCTTCAAAGCATTGAGGAACAATGTGTTCACTATATGCCCTCTCTCCAAAATCTGCAACCCCTAATTAATCATCAAAAATCAATTTTATATCCTGCCCTAGCCTCAAATCCGAAAATCTAAGTCCCACAAAATTGCCCTAAAAATGGCCAACAATATGCCACTAATTAATCTTATGAAAGCTTAGTCTAAATACCTAAAATTTTGGCTCATAATAAGGAATTAAATCCTTTTACATTTTCTTGCCAATATTAATATTAGCTTAATATTAGATAAACTAATATCAAATATCCTCTGTTTAATTCCTAACCTAGATGAAAATCTCTAAGTGTAAAATTATGCAAGGTGGAGAAAGTCGACATGACTGTTTCATCCACTTGCAATACAATGCAATAACCGAGGAAGGTATGAGGTGGCATGTTGCGGTTTTCAAAACTCTGCAGGAACAACATACGCATTGATGGCATTGAATACTCATCTTGCTTGGTGGACTCCAAATTTTGATAAACTCATTTTGGCATCGGCAGTTGTGCTTCCCTCATTCTTGACAGAGAAATTTTAGGGAAAAAGAAACCCTAACTGGTAAAAGCCTTCAAAAACTTGGTGAAGCTTGGAAAAACTGTGAATTGACTCTCTGTTAAACTCGAGCTCGGCATAATAACTATGAATGAAGCTCTTAGTTATACCCAGTCGACTGGTTTTTACTTATCAAATGTTCTGAATATCTTCATCTTGCTCAATTTTGATAGGTAGATCACTGTGCCTCTATTGATATTATTGTCACTGTTATTGTTTACTTGCACACATAGCTCTCAGCTTTTCTTTGTTTTGAAAATACCAGTATATTATTTACCATAAATCATGGCATTCTCTTAGTTTTGGGCTTTATTCATTCTTCATAGATAATATGTTGGAACTTGATGAGTCACGGCTTTTATACTGGCTTAGTGTTAACAGTCATATGACTGGTGCTTTCTTGTAGTTTGTTTCTTGTACAAATGCTTGATCTTAACTTTGCTAAAAGTTTTCTTTTTTATTTGCAAGCCGCGAACTCCATATTTACTGTGTTACAGTCACAGCTTGACTATTGATTCTATTATGCTTTAGTCCTAGTTGTACCTCCAATACTTGGACTATGACTCGAATCTCACCTTGTTAGCAGTCGCTGTTTGTACTGGGTGACTGAAACTTCTCTATTTGATACACAAGCCGTGAGCTCCATATTATGGTTCACGACACCCATTGTGGTTTCATTCCTTTAATTTTTGATATAAGTTCAAATCTTATGGCTCGAAACTTGTATTATCAGCAGTCACGGCTTCTATACTGGTAACCATGAGCTCCAAATTTATTCTATGCTACAGTCATGGCTTGACTTTGATTGCCTTTGTTTTAAATAAAAAACCGTGACTAGTAAAGATATCAGGTTCTTGAATCTTAAGAAGGAAAACAAACCCTTCATACCATTTGATAACTGGCAGTCCAGTATATAGCTTGTGGGTTTTTATTGAAATTGATTGTTATTCTTTTGTTTCATGTGCCAAACTAAAGCTCAACTTTACTTCTTAGCTAAGAATGAACTCACTGATCATTCTGTGGATAATAATAGGAAGTTATTATTTCACCATTCAGTAAATGTCGATAGTACACAGGCTGAATTCGGTCTCCCCTTCATTTAATATATGACAGTGACAACATATCATGAAACCCAAATACCTTGACTGGGAATTTTGAATATAAGTAAAAAAAAACTCTTTTTTGATTAACTTCGTCAAAGCACTTTGTATAAAACAGAGAATAACAAGAAATTGATTTTGAAAATCTTTCTATAGCTTGTACATAAATTATTTTTATAGTATAGCATTCAATTGTTTCATTATGCTGACATGAATGAATCTGTGTAATCAACCATAGATGAACTTGATGAACTAGTGAACTCATTCTTGAAACAAAATCATATACTATGAGCTCGGCAATGATAGACAATTGCTCTAGGAAACCATGAAACACCTCTAATAACTTACTAAAGTTGCAAGGTTATGACTGAAAAATGTTAAAAGATATACAGTTATAAACAAAACTATAACATCTTTCAGTCATAACCTTCGCAAACCTTAGAAGGTGATTATGACTAAGAGATGCTCAAGAATAATCATTATTCATTCCACAATAGATAAGTAGCTTTCTCCTTTATGATATTCCTCTATTAGTTGTATATACTCTGTTCCAGTTTATGCATATTTTACTTCTGTTCAGCTTGCATCCTGTTGGATTTTGTAACTCAAAATTTCAGCTTTTAGCATTATAGCTCATGTAGCTTTGTCCACTGTATACAATTCTCATTGATGTTGAATCTACACTTAGTATGATAAGTACAAGAAGATGAAAATGTTTGTTCACTGTTAATGAAGTTCAAGCACGGGCTTGTGACACTCAAAAACACCAAAATGTTAATTAATGAGGTTCAAACACGGGTTCGTGACACTCAATAAAAACAAACTGTAAACATTTTATAATTTTATGGCTCAATCTTGAAGCACTCTTTCTGTATTCAGCAACAATAATGTTATAGCTTGAAAATGTACTTTTGAAACAACAAGGACATATTATACCAGTATTTATGCAGCACCATTTGTATCTTGAACTTGAAAGTTGGCAATCATTGGCACTTCCTGTAGCACTCTTAACATGGGAACCTAGCTTGATCTGCATCTTTGACAATGACTGAATGTGAAAACCAATCAACTATTTTCTGCAAAATAATTTGTTAAGCTCTCAAATAACATCATTATGAAATACATTATCTAAAAAAGGTTTCTCAATTTGGAACATACTAAGTCCCTTTAATTCAGACACCTGGTTAATAAAAAGGACAACATACACCACAATGATCATTAGTAGTAAAAGGTTTCATGTCAGGAACAAGTCCCTTTAACACTACCTTGCAGTGAGTGTCAGTGTACATTTCCTTATCAAATTTAATTTTCCAGATTGATATGTAGTATTGAAAACTTGATTGCTATAGTATGTTATTTGTTTCTCATGAATTGCTTAGATCCAATAGGATCTAACCATATTTTCTCTCTTATGCAAATATGAAACCCTAAAGACCTAGATGCAGATGGAGACTCAGACTATGAAGACCTTAATGCAGAGACCTAGCAGACAACCAACTGACACAAACCAATAAAAAAGACAATGCATGGGACCCCTATTCCATACTTCATTCTTTCTTTCAATTCTGCAATGTACTCTATTTATTGATGAAATATGAAACAAGAAAGGACATTTGTATATTACATTCAATTTGAATGCACAATGTAATGATTATTTATAAATTTTGGAATCTTTGGAATAATAATCAATACTTAGAGTACAATAATGACATCTAGAATGAATGCAATAATGACATGTAAACTAACAAAACCTGCAAGGTAGTGTTAATTAGACAAAAAAATGCAACCCTTTCCTACTTATGCTTATTGTATTGTATGTTGTATTTTTGAGTAACAATTTTGGTGACTTCTGCTAGATGTCTACTTGCTAGACATGACCTGTAGACTTATTATAGGGCAACAGAACTTAGGAAAACTGAAACCATGAATGCAACCTTTATTGAAATGAAAAATGTAGTTAAACTAAACTCAATACAACCTAAGGACCTAGTGCTTGGACAACACTTATTGAACTTGAAAAATTGAAAGTAACCTAACCCTCAAAGCAAAGCTTGAGGTGTATTCCATTAATTGGAATCTGCAATTCTTCCCCTTCAGTTGTGGACAACTGAAAAGCATTGTTGTTCTGACAGGCTATTATAACAAAAGGGCCTAACCAAAAATTATCAAATTTATCATGCTGCCCTGGCCTGCTCTTTAGCACATCCCACTTGAGTACTAAATCTCTTTCCTTAAATTCTTTGAACTTAGCTTTCCTGTCAAAAGATCTTTTAGTTTGTGCTTGCTTAAGTTCCATTATTTCCAATGCTTTTCTCCTTTCTTCTTCAAGCTGTAGTAAATCAGCATACCTTAGTTTAAGGGGATCTTCTTCTTCAAATAGTAACATCTGATCAGCTAGCTGCAAGGCTAGAAATTCAGTGGAAACTGGTAATCTGGCCTCTTTACCATAAACCAAGACATAAGGGGAATTCCCAATTACCTGTTTAGGTGTAATCCTATCCAGCCATAAGGCTGCCTTCAACTTAGAATGCCAATCTCTCTTATTCTCATGCAAATTCTTTTAGATAATTCTAATTAGATTTTTATTTGTAGATTCTGCAAGACCATTACTTTGAGGATAATAGTTAGAAGATGTGTTTAAATAAATCCCATTCTTCACAGCCCATTCTGTAATAGTTAAACCAATGAAAGCCATAGCATTGTCAAAAATAATTGATTGAGGAACTCCAAACCTGGTTGTAATATCCTCATAATACTTTAACACCACAGGTCTAGTAGCCTCTTTGAGTGCAATAGCTTTAGTCCATCTTGTGAAATAGACAATAGCAGTCAAAATCCATTTATGACCTGCACTAGAATTAGGATTGATAGGACCAATAAAGTCCATACCCCACTTAGCAAATGGTTGATCAACCACAATTGGTTTTAATGGCAATGCTGCCAGCCTTTGTTTACCTGCAAAAATTGCACATTTCTGACATTTTATGGCCCAAACATGAGCATCCTTAAATAAATCAAGCCAATAATAGCTTGCCCTTAGTATTTTCCAGGCTATAGTTTTAGGACTGAAATGTCCTCCACAAGATCCATCATGAAATTCAGATAAAATTTTGTCTTGATCTAGTGAATCAATACATTTAAGAAACATTCCAGAATAGTCTTTTCTATATAGTACACCATCAATAAGAACACAGGGAACGGTTTGTAACCTGTAATATCTCCTCTTTTCCTTATCAAGATTGTTTAGGCATTGTCCAGTTTGCAAGAATTTGGTCATATCTGACAACCAAGTTGTAGGATTATTGAATAATATAACATCACCTTGTAAATTTTCAGATTCTTTAAAAGCTTCAACCTGTACTTCTTCTTCTACCATTTGAGCACAAAGGCCCTTACCTCTAATTAGCTTAGTCACATGAATCTGTACATCATACTCCATAACCCTTGTTATCCAACCAACCCTCTTTTCATTAACATCCTTGTTTAACAAAAACTCTTTGATGCTAGGATGAGCAACCACTAAGTGCACTTTATTTCTGGCAATTAAATGCTTAAACTTCTTCAAAGCTTTAATAATAGCTAGTACATGTTTTTCAACAAAATTGTACCTTTTCTCATAGTCATCCATACCTTTTCTGAAAAAAGCAACTGGCTGCTCCTATTTTTCATCACTCTTTTGAACCAGCATTGCTGAAATGGTGTCAGAACCACCATAAGCATATAAAATAAAATATTTAGTAAAATTTGGATTAACAAGAGTAGGGGTTGAAGACAAAGCCTGTTTTATCAGTTCAAAATTCTTTTTTCCTTCATTAGTCTAGCTAAAAGGAATATCTTTTTTAAGCATGGTAGTCAATGGTTTTAACAGGTTTGCAATATTAGGGATAAACCTCCTTACAAAATTAATTCTCCCAATAAAACTATGCAATCCTTTCTTGTGTTTAGGCAATGAAAGCTCAAGAATTGCATGAATTCTTTTAGGATCTATTGTTGTTCCTTCCCTAGACACCTGGTATCCTAAGAGTTTTCCCTCATGAATTGCAAATACAGATTTCTTGGGATTTAAAGAAATTCCAAATTCTCTACATCTTTGTAATATCTATCTCAAATGATCAATGTGCTAATTTGCAACCTTGTTGTAAATTGTCACATCATCTAGGTATACTAGAACAAACTTATACATTAAATTCTTGAAAGCCATGTCCATTGCTTTCTAAAAAGTGGCTCCAGCATTTGATAGCCCAAATGGCATTCTTCTGTAAGCCATGGTACCCCATTTAGTTGTAAAAGTTGTTTTAAATTGATCAGATTCCTTGACTAAAATCTAGTTGTAACCAGAATATCCATCTAAGAGTGAGAATCTCTCAGAACCTGAAACATATTGTAAAATATGTTCCATGGAAGGAAGAGGGTGTCTATCTTTCAGAGATGCCCTATTAAGGTCTCTAAAGTCTACACAAAGTCTTATCTCTCCATTCTTCTTCCTTACTAGAACTAAGTTAGAAACCCAAGATGTGTGCTTAATAGGAAATATGATACCACCATATAGAAGTTTTCTCAGCTCTTTTAACATTAATGGCTCTAACTTGGGGTTTATAGGCCTTTGCCTTTGTCTAATTGGCCTAGCATTAGGCTCTAATTCTATAGTATGCTGGGTTAATTGGGGGTCAAAACCCTTCAGATCAGAGTAATCCCATGCAAAAACATCATTATATTCTCTAAAAAGATTAATAAACAATTCTTTTTCTTTAGGAGAATTTATTTTACCAACCTTCAACCACTTGTCTCTAAAAATTTCCACTTCCTTATAATGATCTTCTTTAATCAGCAAGCTAGTTTTACCCTTCCTAAACTAATGATTAGAATTAAAAGCTGATTCCAAGCTGACTAATCCCTTTGGAAGCTTATTGGTTTTCAACTGAATAATCTGGTCTTCCATTTGTTGAATATTTTTGTTACCTCTTGAAGCTGAAAAACCATCTGTTTCTATCAAAAAACTTAAGATATGTTCATCAGTATTGAAAACTTGCCAATAAGTGTCATTATCCAAAATGGATGGCCTAACAATTATCTTAATACGTGACTAGTCTGAAATCAATCCTTTATTTTCTATTATTGCAATATGAGCACCCATACTAGCCAACCTATCTGCATGCAAATTTTCCCTTCTAGGAATTGAAATTAGGTTGAAAGCATCAAATTCATTTAGAATATCAGAAACTCTAGATTTATACATCTTAAGCAGATCATTTTTAATAGTATTGATGCCTCTCACCTGCTTAACTATAAGCTCACTGTCGCCAAATGCTCTCAAACACTTAATACCTCTCAATCTTGCCCACTCTAATCCCTGAATCAAACTCTCATATTCAACCACATTGTTAGAACAAGGAAAAGACAATTTAAATGCAGCATAAAATTTATCACCATTAGGTGATACCAGCATAACCCCTACACCAACTTCATCCTTATTCCTTGACCCATTAAAATACAAATCCCAGAGCTGATTAGAAACATCAGATTCAGACTCTGGATCTTTAATCAAATTAGGCACTACTGAATCAGATTCTAAAATCATGTAGTTTCCAAAACCAGCATCAAACATATCATGGTTATGTTCATTCCTAGTAGCCCATTCATCTAGAACAATGTTTGGATATGCTTCAATTTGGGTATTATAAGCTGAATAATCAAGTATTTCATCTTGATCCATGATCACACAGCTCGCATTAATAGGACTTGGATTATAAGGCTCTATGTGATTTTTGGCTAGTGATTCTAATTTTATGGTTACCTTAGTACCATATCTAGTTCTGAAGTACAAATGTGACCAATCTAATGAAAAATAGCCATCTATTTTGGCTGTGAAGTCTCTGGACAAACAAATAGCAAAATATGTTGGTAAATCAATAACATATATATCCTGAGGTATTGAAAAATTTGGGTAGGAATAAAAGGTCAAACTTGCATTTTTAATGACTCCTAAAGCCTTAACAGAAGTTCCATCAAGCTAGACTACACCTTTCTCAAGAGGCTCATATTTTAAGTTCAACAAATCTGCTACTTTCTTAGGCATGACAATGTTGGTTGCACCACTATCAACCATACAGTTATGAACTAATTTGTTTCCAATAATCAAAGAGACATAAAAAGAGGAGGCTTTTCATTTGCAGATTTCTTACCTTCCTTTTCTGTTGTCTTTTGTACATTTGATAGTTTTTTATGAATAGTTACTGCTATTTTTTCAATTTTTGCAGCCTTCTTGACTTCTGGTACTACTGGCTGTTGAACTTTAGCAGGGTTTTTCTCTTCTTTTGATGGCTTTTCTTGAACCTTAGGAGGCTCAGAGTTAGTCATGACCACACTTGGTGACTGTTGTACTATTTGTTGTGAATTAATTGTCACCTTGGACAACTCTTCTTTCAAAATCTCAATTTTTCCTAGAATAGATAGAGTTTCCCATGAAGACAAAGTAACATTTGTTTTGTTCATTGTATCGACAATATTGAATGGAACAGTAAACTATACCTTATGTGGTGACCTAGTAGAACTCTGATCAACATTCCTTTGAGTTTGATCTTTATTAGTGGAAACTGATGGATTCTTTAAAATAGAAACTGGTGGAGAAGAAACATTACCAGTAGATTGATCTGATTCAAGGGCTCTCTTTTTCGCTCTTGTATTTGCTGCAATTGATGAATCTTCATTAAGTCCACAAAATTCTTCCTCTTGCCAGTTTAAGAATCTGGTATCTATAGTACTTTGGTCTAGTTGATTTTGGACCTCCTCAACAGACACATTCTGGTGTGAATTCATTGAATTTTGTACCATAAGAGCTTGATTAAGAATTCCATTAGAACATGTAGACTAATCATGTGGCTCATTGCATGGAAAACACCAGTCAGTAGAAATGTTATTCTGAGTAGGAACAATATCTCTAATGACATTAAGAGGTGTTGGATTGTACTATCTATTTGGTCTCATTTTCCATTTCTGCCTATTTGCATTAGTATTTCCTTGAAATTGTTGCATATTGGCCTAAAAATTAGGTTAATTAGGATACTGGGAAGAAGAACCAGCAAACTGATTTTGAATAGCAGGGTTTTCCTGAGCATGATTCCTCTTAAGGGCCACTAAATCATTACCAAAAGATTGCAACAAACTTTCAATTTTTTGCTGACTATCTTTTATAGTCTGTAATTCATTCAAGGGAGCTGTAGGAGCTATTTCTGAGGGTTCATAAGATGGGACAACAGATAATGGTGGAACCACCAATGGTATATTAGTCTGTATATTAGGAAAGAAAGGCATTGGAGGCTTAGGAGCTATCTTTCCTGCCTGGATAAGACTATTCTCTGCCCTAATAGCAGTATCAAAAGCTTGAGGTAAAGTAATACCCCCCATAGATTGGATCATAAGAGAGATATCGCTATTTAAACTCTTCAAATAATATAAAAATGCATATTCAACTGAAGGTCTTACCGTAACAGGGATCCGATTCCAAGTCTTCTGAAAATGAAGATTAAAATCACTCATCTCCTCTCTTGGGGCTCTCTTGATTATAGTTAATTGTTCCACAAGAGACAAGTCATCAGATTTGTCCTCAAAAAATTTAGATAGCCTTTCACCCAGGACATCCGAAGTAGCAATAGAATCCACTGGGAGAGTTCTAAACCAATCAAGGGCTTTACCCTTGAGTGATGCAGCCAACAGCTTCAAAGCTACATCTTCTTCTGTAACATGATGAACATTGCAAAGAGTTGCAACATCTCTGATGTGTTCAATAGTTGTTACTGGTCTTTCTCCAGTAAATGATGGCAAGCCTTTAAGAGCAGCTAATGGAACATTATTATGATTTGCAATCCTCAAAGGATTGCCTTGATTGAATGTAACAAACAATAGATTCCTAGCCATTGCTTGATGTGGAGGAACTTGCTGCTGAATAGCCAATGTCAAAAAAGGTTGAGTAGGCTAAACTACCTTCCTTTGATAAGTCTTTAGATTCTGGGGAGTTGTTGCAGTACCACTTGTAGAAGCTCCAAGAATAGAATTATCTATAAATAAATTTTCAACACTTGGAAATTCTAATCGAGTATGATTAGGAACACTTAGATCTTTAGGAAAACTGATTTCTTCAATAATAACCTCAAGTTCTTTTGAATTTGCAGCTTGATTTTCAAAAATAGGATTATCAAATGATGAGAAATCTGAATTCAAAGAAGTACCTCTTGGATCATGTGAAGTTCTTCCACCTCTAGATGATCTTCGTCCCCTTCTGCTTGGTTGTAATTCTTGATACACGAAACCCTCCTTATTTGATCTCGTTGGAGTTCTGCTCATTAAAATCTACACTGAGAGCTACAACTAAAATTTGAAACAACCATAGATCTAACAGCTCAGAACTGAGAAGCAGTTTGTAGTCCCACCGGGCGTGCCAAAAATTGTTCAAGTTTAGAATGGTCACCCTAAATCAGGCATTAGGGCTACACAAAAATTCTATCTTGACAATGGAAACCTCCTCGAACTGTGGGTAGACTCTAAATAAGGAGGAATCTCCAGATTCTAGGCCAGTTCCTATAAAATATAGAATATCACTTTCCTGATCTGCAATTTGTTGGGAAAAGGGAAAATAATACTTATAACTAAAAGATTAGGGTGATACACCAATAAATATTTTAGACTTTGCAGAAAAGATGAAACATCAATCCTAACTCATAAATGAAGATCTCAACACTCTGAATCTCTACTCAACATATAGGTTGACAAAACTTGCTATCAGGGTTTTACCATGAATAGCTTGGATAATCAACAAACATAAATTTCTCATACAAGGTCTTGAAGCAATTGATTATCTTGAGAAGGAATAGAAATCTACTCACTTCCTTTGGATAATAAATAATTTAACACTTGTTAGAAAAGATGAGAACAGGATCTCATATCAAAAAAACTTCACAAACATGAGTCAAAATCTTTGGTTCATTCCCTCCAAAATCTGACAAAAATTGATTACAAAAATGGCCTTCAAAGCATTGAGGAACAATGTGTTCACTATATGCCCTCTCTCCAAAATCTGCAACCCCTAATTGATCATCAAAAATCAATTTTATATCCTGCCCTAGCCTCAAATCCGAAAATCTAAGTCCCACAAAATTGCCCTAAAAATGGCCAACAATATGCCACTAATTAATCTTATGAAAGCTTAGTCTAAATACCTAAAATTTTGGCTCATAATAAGGAATTAAATCCTTTTACATTTTCTTGCCAATATTAATATTAACTTAATATTAGATAAACTAATATCAAATATCCTTTGTTTAATTCCTAGCCTAGATGAAAATCTCAAGTGTAAAATTATGCAAGGTGGAGAAAGTCGACATGACTATTTCATCCACTTGCAATACAATGCAATAACCAAGGAAGGTATGAGGTGGCATGTTGTGGTTTTCAAAACTCTGCAAGAACAACATACACATTGATGGCATTGAATACTCATCTTGCTTGGTGGACTCCAAATTTTGATAAACTCATTTTGGCATTGACAGTTGTGCTTAACTCATTCTTGACAGAGAAATTTTAGGGAAAAAGAAACCCTAACTGGTAAAAGCCTTCAAAAACTTGGTGAAGCTTGGAAAAACTATGAATTGACTCTCTGTTGAACTCAAGCTCAGCATAATAACTATGAATGAAGCTCTTAGTTATACCTAGTCAACTGGTTTTTACTTATCAAATGTTCTGAATATCTCCATCTTGCTCAATTTTGACAAGTAGATCATTGTGCCTCTATTGATATTATTGTCACTATTATTGTTTACTTGCACACATAGCTCTCAACTTTTCTCTATTTTGAAAATACTAGTATATTATTTACCATAAATCATGGCATTCTCTTAGTTCTGGGCTTTATTCATTCTTCATAGATAATATGTTGGAACTTGATGAGTCACGGCTTTTATACTGGCTTAGTGTTAATAGTCATACGAATGGTGCTTTCTTGTAGTTTGTTTCTTGTACAAATGTTTGATCTTAACTTTGCTAAAAGTTTTCTTTTTTATTTGCAAGCCGCGAACTCCATATTTACTCTGTGTTACAGTCACAGCTTGACTATTGATTCTATTATGCTTTACTCCCAGTTGTACCTCCAATACTTGGACTATGACTTGAATCTCACCTTGTTAGTAGTCATTGTTTGTATTGGGTGACTAAAACTTCTCCATTTGATACACAAGCCGTGAGCTCCATATTATGGTTCACGACACCCATTGTGCTTCCATTCCTTTAATTTTTGAAATAAGTTCAAAGCTTATGGATCGAAACTTGTATTATCAGCAATCATGGCTTCTATACTGGTAACCATGAGCTCCAAATTTAGTCTATGCTACAGTCACAACTTGACTTTGAATGCCTCTATTTTAAATAAAAAACCATGACTGGTAAAGATATCAGGTTCTTGAATTTTAAGAAGGAAAACAAACCCTTCATACCATTTGATAACTAGCAGTCTAGTATATAGCTTGCGGGTTTTTATTGAAGTTGACTATTATTCTTTTGTTTCATGTGCCAAACTAAAGCTTGACTTTACTTCTTAGCTAAGAATGAACTCGGTTTGGAAGAGAATGAACTCACTGACATTAAGCATTGAAAATTGATTATTCTTGAAGATTTGGCTTGTCTTGATCTTGCTCAAGCCCTTGACTGGTAGACATATAACATTCTCTACTGAAACATGAAGCTTATTTGATCATTGTGTGGATAATAATAGGAAGTTATTATTTCACCATTCAGTAAATGTCGACAGTACACAGGTTGAATTCGGTCTCCCCTTCATTTAAGATATGACAGTGACAACATATCATGAAACCCGAATACCTTGACTGGGAATTTTGAATATAAGTAAAAAAAACTCTTTTCTGATTAACTTCATCAAAGCACTTTGTATAAAATAGAGAATAACTAGAAATTGATTTTGACAATCTTTCTACAGCTTTTACATAAACTATTTTTATAGCATAGCATTCAACTATTTCATTCTGCTGACATGAATGAATCTATGTAATCAACCATAGATGAACTGGTGAACTCATTCTTGAAACAAAATCATATACTATGAGCTTGGCAATGACAGATAGTTGCTCCAGGAAACCATGAAACACCTCTAATAACTTACTAAAGTTGCAAGGTTATGACTGAAAAATGTTAAAAGACATATTCAGTTATAAACAAAACTATAACATCTTTCAGTCATAACCTTCGCAAACCTTAGAAGGTGATTATGACTGAGAGATGCTCAAGAATAATCATTATTCATTCCACAACAGATAAGTAGCTTTCTCCTTTATGATATTCCTCTGTTAGCTATATATACTCTGTTCCAGTTTATGCATATTTTACTTTTGTTCAGCTTGCATCCTGTTGGATTTTTTAACTCAAAATTTTAGCTTTTACCATTATAGCTCATGTAGCTTTGTCCACTGTATACAATTCTCATTGATGTTGAATCTACACTTAGTATGATAAGTACAACAAGATGAAAATGTTTGTTCACTGTTAATGAAGTTCGAGCATGGGTTCATGATGCTCAAAAACACCAAAATATTAATTAATAAGGTTCGAACACAGGTTCATGACACTCAATAAAAACAAACTATAAACATTTTATAATTTTATGGATCAATCTTGAAGGACTCTTTCTGTATTTAGCAACAATAATGTTATAGCTTGAAAATGTACTTTTGAAACAGCAAGGACATATTATACCAGTATTTATGCAGCACCATTTGTATCTTGAACTTGAAAGTTGGCAATCATTGGCACTTCCTGTAGCACTCTTATCATGGGAACCCAGCTTGATCTGCATCTTTGACAATGATTGAATGTGAAAACTAGTCAACTATTTTTTGCAAAATAATTTGTTAAGCTCTCAAATAACATCATTATGAAATACATTATCTGAAAAAGGTTTCTCAGTTTGGAACATACTAAGTCCCTTTAGTTCAGAAACCTGGTTAATAAAAAGGACAACATACACCACAATGATCATTAGTAGTAAAATGTTTCATGTCAGAAACAAGTCCCTTTAACACTACCTTGCAGTGAGTGTCAGTGTACATTTCCTTATCACATTTAATTTTCCAGATTGATATGCAGTATTGAAAACTTGATTGCTACAATATGTTATTTGTTTCTCATGAATTGCTTAGATCCAACAGGATCTAACCATATTTTATCTCTTATGTAGATATGAAACCCTAAAGACCTAGATGCAGATGGAGACTTAGACTATGAAGACCTAAATGTAGAGACCTAGTAGACAACCAGATGACACAAACCAATACAAAAGGCAATGCATGTGACCCCTATTCCATACTTCAATCTTTCTTTCATTTCTACAATTTACTCTACTTATTGATGAAATATGAAACAAGAAAGGACATTTGTATATTACATTCAATTTGAATGCACAATGTAATAATTATTTATGAATTTTGGAATCTTTGGAATAATAATCAATACTTAGAGTACAATAATGACATCTAGAATGAATGCAATAATGACATGTAAACTATCAAAACCTACAAGGTAGTGTTAATTAGACAAACAAATGCAACCTTTTCCTACTTATGCTTATTGTATTGTATGCTGTATTTTTGAGTAACATGAACATCAAAATCAAAATTGTTATATATTTCATCAATGACTCTAGGGCTATCCTATGTGTTCTCTTGAAAACTTCTCAAAATCAAATTTTGCACCAACTCTATCAACTACTCAGGAAACTATTCTCCAAAAAAACTAAACTGGAAAACCAAAAGAGTAAACTACAATAAGTCATCATTGGCTTCCTCATCCTTAATTGCTAAATTGTAAACCCAAGTAATCATAGGGTTCCATACCAATCTCGTAAAGGAACTGCCATGCTGACCCTGCACCACTCTGATCACAACTAGCAAAACAAACATGCTCAAAGTGCACTCTCCTCCCATGTAATTGTGAAAAGTAATCATCATCAACACCCATACTGAAAAACCTGAGAGGGTTGAATTCAATGCCATTCAATATATCGTGCTTTCATAATGTTTTTTTATACTGTCAAGTTTCTTAATCACTTCCTTGACAAATTCAATCCTTTCTGTGTTCTCCTCTGCTATGTAATGATTAGTGCCAACAATCTGATTTTTGGCTTCTTCAAGAGTCTTTTGTGTATTCTCCAACATCTCTTCAGTTTATTAAAGCTTCATGATGAGATTATTGACCTCATCCTCCTTTCCCTTCAATTTATTGACATACACTTCAACCACCTTTAAGATATGATCCTTATCTGAAAGTAAATATAAATAGTTAGATTTCATTGATCCAAGTGCTACTTTGATCACCTCAAAAGTCTACAAAACAAGAATCAACTTGCATGCCTTTTTGTCTCCTTTCAATCTAAGACCTCAACTAGAGGTCTTCATTGATTTAGAGAGTGTCATCATAAGGTACTAGGGCTTGAACAACCATATCCTCCATGACTTTTAGCTTATATTTCAAATTATATGTTAAAAAATCCTCATCTGGAAATAAAAATAAAATATTTGATTGGTCCCTCAAATCAGTTTTTTTAGTGTCATCTTCTTGGTATAATTATTACAAGTTTGGACAACCCTTTGATTCAAAGAAATTTCATTATCTGCTAAATTTTTTTTAATTTCATCATATAAATTTATGTCCATCTCTAAATGTATGGCCAAACTTGCTTATATGTCATCATCTTCAAATGATTGATCATCATGCAAAGAATCATTTTATTCCTTGGAAACATCGTGAGACTCCAACTTTCTCTCTCCTTGAGTAAGACCATCCTCATTAAAATGTTTGTCAATAAAAACTTCCAAGTCACCAATATAGAGATTAGTATATCCCCTTCCTATAACAATGGTTGAATCCATCTCCTTGAAAACATTTCTATTGTTTTGTTGGAACCAAACCGTGGAATTCCTATCTTCTTCATTGTTGGTCTAAACTTCCTTGGTTATCTTTTCTTCCTTATAAACTCTACAATTGTGATCATGTTGTTGAAAATATAGATGGAGTAACTAAGAAGGGGGGGGGAATCAGTTAACCACAAAAATATTACCACAGATCCCTTAGATGTCTTATTAATTCATTTACTGTTGTCACTTGGTAAACATACAGAGAAATGCTGAAACTCAGTTATTGTAGTGAGTATTAATTATAACTATTCTTAAGCATTCATCAGTGATTAACATGCATGCATAAAGAAAATAACATGAACACAAGAGACACCAGATTTAACGTGGAAACCCAATATGGGAAAAACCACCAATGTAACTAGTTACTATTTTTCACTCTTCTGAAGCGATGCCCTGTTAGGAGCCAACCCGGTAAAAGGTTACAAAACACACTGTTAGGTGTGACTTTGTTAGATGATTTAATCACCCTATTAGGAGTGGCCTTGTAAGAGGTCTTCAAACAATTCAATAGAACTGTCACCTTGTTAAAGGATTTACAAAATGGCTGTTAAACGAACTCGGTTAAGAGATTTTGAAATCACTGCTACAATGGTAAGAAAGTAATAATGAAATGACCTGAATAATGATACAACTGAATTTCTGATTACAGATCTATGTTCTACTTCACTAGATCCTTCCTGATCAAATAAATCTTTGCTACTTCTCAAGGATATCTAACCATCGTTCAAAATTTGCACACACCTTCCTTCAAAATGATTTGCATGCTCACTCACAAACTTCCACACTTGCACATTATTCTTTCCATACTGAATTCACCACTTGACCTTCTATATATACCATTCAGATTGTTAAGTCGGCACTAATAATCATTACAAACATTAACGCTCATTACAACAGTCGGCTGGAATAAACAAACTTTATTTCTCAAATTAACAAAATCCTTTATTAGGCCGACCTTGCTCGGTAAATACTAATCTTGAAAAGATTTCCTTTGGTGACTGAGTGAACTCAGTTACCACTACGAATTCTGCAACATCCTTTGGAGACTGAGTGAACTCGGTAAACACTAACTTTTCTTTGATAACCATGGAAGCTCGGTTAACACTGTTTTCAGCCATACTTTCCTTTGACGTCTGAGAGATCTCAATAGACACCGAAAGCTACCTTGCTGACCGACTGAGCTCGGTAGACACATAGAACTACTTATTGATATGACATTTGTGTGACATCAAAGACAACACACAATTAGACAATTGTATCCAACAATCTCCCTCTTTGGCATTGATGGCAACACAACATGTCATAGCACAATGAAATTTCATAGAAAACATAGAATAAGGAACATATCCTTAGCTTCATTCTAATTCTCATCTTAGTCAGCAAACTTCTCTCTCTGATTGAAAACTCTCCCTCTTAACTTCTCAAAATCTCCTCCTTAGAAATTTTTTGAAATGACAGCAAACTCTCCCTCGTTGACAACACATGCCAAAGACAACTCACACACTACCGGTGAATACCAATGTACCTTAAGTACTGATTCATATGCAATGATTCTTTGACTATGCTGCATCAACTAACTGATCTTCAACATGCTCTGGTTGATGCATCACTAAAACTTTATTTAGTGAGCTTCGGATAGGGGAATGACCCCTAACTTACCTCTTAGATACAAAAATGCATCCTTAGGTAGTGGCTTGGTGAATATATCTACAATCTATTCTTTTGTATGAACATATTCCAATCTAATTTCCTTGTCCTACACCAACTCTTTGACAAAGTGATATTTTATAGCAATGTGCTTGGTTTTGGAATGCATTACTAGATTCTTTGAAATATTTATTGCACTTGTATTATCACAAAATATAACAACTAGTTCTTTGATCTCAACCTTCATGCCTTCCAATAACTGTTTAAACCAAACAATATTAGAGCAGTTTACTACTGCAACAACATATTCTGCTTCTACTGTGGATTGGGATGTGCAATTTTGCTTTTTACTGGTCCAAGATACCAACCTCTTGCCAAGAAAGAATGCTCCACTGCTTGTACTCTTTTTGTCATCAATGTTTCCTGCCGAATCAACATCAGTAAACACTTTTAAGTCCAGATTGCCTCTGAATTTATACCACAAGCCATAATCTTCAGTTCCTTTCAAGTATCTCAAGATTTTTTTGATTGCCATCATATGATTTTCTTTGGGTTTTGCTGAGAATCTTGCTACTATACCAACTGCTAAGGCAATATCAAGCCTTGTATGCACTACATACTGTAATTTTCCAATCATTGATCTGTATAAGGTCTGATCTACTTCTTTTGAATCATCATCTTTGGTAAGCTTCAGTCCAGTACACATGGGGGTACCAACTAGTTTTGAATCTTCCATACCAAACTTCTTAAGTATTTCCTTGATGTATTTAGACTGAGTAATGTAGATACCGTTCTTGCTCTGCTGAATCTGAAGACCAACAAAGAACTTTATTTGACCAAACATAGACATTTCAAATTCTTTGTTCATTTTCTCTAAAAATTCTTTGCACTGATCATCATTACCTGTAAACACAGTATCATCCACAAATATTTCTGCCAAAATAATTTTGTTATCTAGTCCTTGATGTACAAACTACTATTATCATTAGCTCTTTTGAAACCAATCTGAATAAATAGTTATGTAATCTTTCATACCATGCTCTAGGGGCTTGTTTCAGACCATACAAAGCTTTTTGTAACTTGCAAACCATATTCCTTTTGTCTGGATCAATAAAACCTTCAGGTTGCTCAATGTAGACTTCTTCATCATGAATACCATTGAGAAATGCAGATTTTACATCCATCTGATATACCTTAAATCCTTAATGTGTTGCATATGCAAGTAGAGTCCTTACACCTTCTAATATTGCAACAGGGGCAAAAGTCTCACCATAATCTATGCTTTCTTCTTGAGAATATCCTTTACACACCAATCTAGCTTTGTTTCTTGATACTTGACCATCTTCATTCAACTTATTTTTGAATACCCATTTTGTTCCAATTACATTTTTATCTTTAGGCCTAGGTACAAGAGTCCATGTTTTTTTCTTCTCTATTTGTTCTATTTCTTCATTCATAGCCTCAATCCAACTTTCATTTTCCAATGCATCTTTGACATTTCTAGGTTCAAAATCAGCAAGTAAACATGTACCTTTTAGTTTACTTCTTGTCATAGTACCTTCTGATTTGTTTCCAATAATCTGATCTGGTGTATGATGCCTCCTGACATACTTGGCCAATATAGGTTCCTTGCCTCTTGAATGAGTTACATTGTCATCTTCTTGATTTTCATCTTCAAGTTTTGGTTGCTTGGGCTCGGTAGATATTTGCTCGGTAGCTTTAGACTGAGACTCGGTTCCTTGTGACTCGGTTTGAACTTCTTCCTGTGACTCAATTGTTGTACTAGGCTCAGTAGATGCAGTCTCCTTATTAATAGATGTGTCTGGTAATGTATCAGGTTCAATGTAAACAAATCCCCTGTAATCCTCTAGTTCCTTTTTGCTTTCTTCTTCAGTTTTTTCTACTCATCAACTTTCAGATGTGCACTTTCTATGATTTTGTGAGTAGTCAAATTCAAACATCTATATGCCTTACTTTTGCAAGAATATCCCAAAAATATTCCTTCATCACTTTTCACATCAAATTTGCCTTTTCTAGATTCTTTTAAGATGTAACATTTACTACCAAATACTTTCAGGTAACTTACATTGGGTTTATAGCCATACCATAACTCATAAGGAGTTTTGAATGTGTTTTTCTTCAACTGTACTCAGTTTAAGGTATGAACTACAGTGCTGATAGCTTCCTTCCATTATTTCATAGCAATGTTCTTTTCAATCATTAGAGTCTTTGCACAATCCATGATAGATCTGTTCCTCCTTTCAACTATTCCATTCTGCTCAGGAGTTCCTAGGGCTGATACCTATCTTTTGATTCCTCTTTCAATGCAAAAATTATTGAATTCATGGGAGATGAATTCACCACCTCTGTCTGATCTCAAGCACTTCATTCTTTTCCTTGTTTCCTTTTCTACTCTTGCCAAATACCATTTGAATTTCTCAAATGCTTCTGACTTTTCTCTTAAATACATAACAGTCATCATTCTAGAGTAATCATCAACAAAGAGAATAAAGAATTTTTCTCCAGTATAGCTCTCAATTCCAATAGGTCCACACAAATTAGTATGCACAATTTCCAAAATATCTTCAGACTGATAGTTTTTACTTTTAAAGCTAGTCTTTCCCATTTTACCAATCTGACAATTCTTGCATAGACCAACATTAGGTTTCTTCAAAGTAGGAATACCTCTTACTTTCTTGAATTTTCTTATTTTCACCATGTTATCAAAATTTACATGACATAACCTTTTGTGCCATAACCAACTTTCTTCAATTTGAGCAATAAAGCATGAGTATTCACCAAGATCAAGATAAAACAGGTTACCTTTGGTTTGTATGCCTGATCTAATCAATTTTCCCTTGTCATCCAGTAGTCTTGCTTTTCCATGCATGAATTCAACCTTGAATCCAATGTTGATTAGCTGTGCTACACTTAGAAGATTATGCTTTAGTCCTTCAACCCAATATGCATTATCACATATAAGTTCTTTGGTTAATGAGATTCATCCTCTTCCTTTTATGCAACAAGGTTCATTGTTTCCAAACCTTACATTACCACCATCATAGTCTTCAAGGTGTTCAAACTTTGTTCTGTCACCAGTCATATGATGTGAACATCCACTGTCTATGATCCATGTATCATTTTTGCTTACATGAGAGATAAGTGCCATCTTATCTTCATCGTCATCAGATTCATCTTTTACAACAATGTAGACAATTTCATCTTCACTATTATCAGAATCCTTAGCCATAAAACATGTTTTCTTACCTTTATCCTTGAATGATTTGAAATTATTATTTCCATTGTACTTGTAACCTTTATTCTCATCCTTGCTTTGCTTGTTTGGGCACCTAGCTGCAATATGACCAATTTCCTCACATGAAAAATAGATTAAGGCAGTTTTACATTTGTATTTACCTCTGCCTTTAGAATATTTCTTTGCAAGTAATGCTTCAATAACTTCAAGATCACTATCAGAACTTTCCTCTGATTCTTCTTCACTCTTTGACTGGATGTCCTTTATTTTCTTGCCCTTCTTAAGTGAAAGTTTGGCCTCAAATGCTGATTCAATATTTTTGGAAGTTGGAACATAGTTGTCATAGTTATCCAACTCAAAGGCTATCAATCTTCCCACTAAGGCATCCAAAGTTATATTGTGATTTTCTTCACATCTTCTTTCTTGAATAGTAGATACTCTTATTGCATAGATAGGGAGTAATGTTATGAGAACCTTACTTATAACAGTTTCACCATTAATTTTTCCTTCAGAAGCTCTGATTGCACTAACACTTGCCTTGATCCTTTCAACATATTTTGCAATGTTTTCATCTTCTCTCATTTTCATCTGATCAAACTATCCTCTTAAGCTTTCTGCTTTGGCTCTCTTCACATTGTCATCACCACCATAAAATTCTTTTAGCTTGTTCCACATTGCATAAGTAGTTGTGCAGTCTTTGATCTCATCAAATTATTCATAGCTGAGAGCTGATGCAATGTCTATCATCATGGTGTTATGGTTCTTTTTCTCTGCAATGTCTTCAAAAGATAATGTGCCAATAGGAGCTGTATATTCTTCATCAAGATATTTGCATCATGAATCACCAATGGAAGCCAGATGAAGTCTCATGAGACCTTGCCATGCTAAAAAGTTATCTTTGTTAAGCCTTGGAATTTCTCTCTTGTAAGACATCTTGATCTTTAGCTTAGGTCCTTGAAACCCTTCCTGCAAGCACCAAAATCTCTGATACCAATTGTTGGAAATATAGATGGAGTAACTGAGAGCGGGGGGGGGGAATCAGTTAACCACAAAAATATTACCACAGATCCCTTAGATGTCTTATTAATTCATTTACTGCTGTCACTCGGTAAACATACAGAGAAATGTTGAAACTCGGTTATTGCAGTGAGTATTAATTATAACTATTCTTAAGCATTCATCAGTGATTAACATGCATGCATAAAGAAAATAGCATGAACACAAGAGACACCAAATTTAACGTGGAAACCCAATATGGGAAAAACCACCAATGTAACTAGTTACTATTTTTCACTCTTCTGAAGTGATGCCCTATTAGGAGCCAACCTGGTAAAAGGTTACAAAACACACTTTTAGGTGTGACCTTGTTAGAGGATTTAATCACCCTATTAGGAGTGGCCTTGTAAGAGGTCTTGAAAAAATTCAATAGAACTATCACCTTGTTAGAGGATTTACAAAATGGCTGTTAAACGAACTCGGTTAAGAGATTTTGAAATCACTGCTACAATGGTAAGAAAGTAATAATGAAATGACCTGAATAATGATGCAACTAAATTGCTGATTACAGATCTCTATTCTGCTTCACTAGATCTTTCTTGATCAAATAAATCTTTGCTACTCCTCAAGGATATCTAACCATCCTTCAAAATTTGCACACACCTTCCTTCAAAATGATTTGCATGTTCACTCACAAACTTCCACACTTGCACATTATTCTTTCCATACTAAATTCACCACTTGACCTTCTATATATACCATTCAGATTGTCAAGTTGGCACTAATAATCATTACAAACATTAATGCTCATTACAACAGTTGGCTGGAATAAACAAACTTTATTTCTTAAATTAACAAAATCCTTTATTAGGCCGACCTTGCTCGGTAAATACTAATCCTGAAAAGATTTGCTTTGGTGACCGAGTAAAATCAGTTACCACTGTGAATTCTGCAACATCCTTTGGAGACCGAGTGAACTCGGTAAACACTAACTTTCCTTCGATAACCATGGAAGCTCGGTTAACATTGTTTTCAGCCATACTTTCCTTTGATGTCTGAGAGATCTTGGTAGACATCAAAAACCACCTTGCTGACCGACTGAGCTCGGTAGACACATAGAACTGCTTATTGATATGACATTTGTGTGACATCAAAGACAACACACAATTAGACAATTGTATCCAACAATCTCCCTCAGACAATTGTATCCAACACGTGTCCAAGTTTCTTGACATGTGAAGCAAATCTGGTCCTGTGGCAATTTTTTCTTACTTTTTTTGGGAGAGCTTGTAACCTGTAAGGTCATTGAGATAAGTTCATTTTTTATTCCTCGTCACTGCTACTGTCCTCTGTACTATCTTAATCATAGACTCTTCTTCCCTCGCAATGTTTTGGATTCACTTTAAATGTCCAATTCAAAAGTTTTGGTTGTTCGTAGGGTCACCACCATACAATCTAATGTCAATCTTCTATGTGGTTTAGATCTTCAGGCTTCGTAGGACAAGGGTTGCAAAATGTTTGCTCTTGAAGGGACTAACTTGATTACATAGAGTAAAAAATGTACCTGAACATTACAATAAATAATACTAGAAAGAAAGTGTAATCAACATAAAATGGGAGGAAGATATTAACTTTTATTTATAGAATGTGATGTATAGACTATAGAACATAACAATGCTACCTTCCTCGGGAATGTAATTATGCATATAGAGCTAGCTGGTTGGATAAGAGTATCGACTGTTGGCAACCAAGCACAACCACTCATAAGTAATTACCATTACACAACCAACTAATTATTTTCTAACTATTATGTTTATTTCCAACAACAACAGTGTGACTATCTACAACAACATTGAAATATGCAGCTCCTGGATGTACAATTAACATGATTTTGCCAACTCCTTAATGAGTCTATTTTAAGTTTTTTTCCCATTTATATTCACTGTGTCGAGCCTATGAAATTTAATTCCTCAAATTGTTTTGGAAAATACAAAAAATAGTTGCTAAATTACTTTTGGCACCTTATGTCAACCTCCGAGAGGCATTTGAATTGATTCAAGACGTAATTGATCTTAAATTTTTGCAAAAAAAAGAGCCCAGGGTGTTGCATACTTTTTGTTTTATCATCTTCCTTAAATTTAATTATATTGCCTCTGTCAATAATTATATCAGTGCATTTACTTCCTGATTTTGATCTTCATTTCATGTTGTTGCCACAAAAATTTGCACCCTACCAAGCTATCAACTCAGCAACCTTGTGACACATGGGAACACTCTTAGGGTTATTGGTTGCCTAAAATTGTAGTGAACGTAAACCACCATATGGGGCTAGTTCTTCTTGGTATTCACCTAAACTATCCTAAAACTACTAACCTTAAGTGTTAAAGGGAAGGAAATAGCTTGAAAATGTTTCTAAATTGCTTTGAAAAAAGAAACTACAGTTGCTTTGGTCATGCACCGAACTTATGTTTCAAACATCCACCAATGCACACAAATTATGAACTATTCAAAAGGTTTTTTCACAACTTGAGTTTTGCATTTATTCATAGTTTCATACATTAACATTTTACTTGAAAGTTCTAGATTTTATCAAACTTGAGAAGGAAAAATTACTATTTTCACAACTTAAGTTGATTTCACTTTCTAATAGTCCTACTCGTTTGAATAGAAACTTTTTGAAGAGAGATGTCCTCCTATTTATTAGTCTATGCCTTTCTTCATAATAATAAATATTTTCTTACTCTTCTAACACATTGCGTTTTTAACCAATCACACCTCTTGATTATATCACTAATTTGGTTGACTCTTAGGAATCGATATTTTCCCATTAAAAAAACTACTTCTTAACCTAGCAGTTGTTTATTAAGAAAATTGGTACTGTCATTAAGGAAGTTTCATGAAATGAAATAATTAATTTACGGTCAACAAATGCTTGTCATTGTCCATTTTATTTCTCTTTAATCGCTGATCATATGTAAGATTCCTTACTAATTTTGACACAAAAGTTTGTCAAACAGTTGGTATGTAATGTCTGATCTGGTTTTTTTATCACTTATTCCTTATAGTAATTATGTCAAACAGTTGGTATGTAATGTCTAATCTGGTTTTTCCTGAATCCTTATCAACTGATTATGATTGATTTTTGGTACCAAGCTACATACAAATCTCACAGGTTAAAAAATGCACATTTAGACTAACATTTTGCATGGGATAAACCCTCACCAGGCAATACTAATTATCCAATCAATTTACCAGTTGGTTGCACAGCTGTAACATTTTGAAAATAATCCTCACATTATAACAAACATATTGCATACAGTCCCAAGAGCCATAGATAGCATCATGTAAGAACTCATGCTGACAAACACCAAATTGCTTCATTTTTATATGTTGTACATTTCGTCAAACACTTTGCGTGAAACCTTTATCTTCCTGTCTTTTATTTTTAGACTTTATTTTCTTTCTTGGAATGGTTTCAAATGATGTTTAAATGCTAGTAAATAATTATCAAGAAATCCAGACAAGAACTTAAATACAAATGCAATCCCTTTTGACCATTTAAATGTATGCATAAGATTTCTTCATGTAAAATGTGCATCTATAGCTAATAGACATTTCTACAAACACTTGGCATGCATCCTTACAATTCTTTCACCAAAAAAATATTTACAGATATACTAGAAACCATACATATATTTTAAATACAAATTCATATTGACAATCATGAATGTGCACCTTTTAAAAACATAGAATCGATGCTACCATTATAATCCAAAATGCAGCCCAAGGAGTAGTTACATTGCCATTAGAAGAATCTACAGCTCTTAGAAGATAACCTTATAGCTAGTGTGGCAGAAGCACCCTATATGATGTCCATTTCTCCTTCCTATCATCTTGTATATCTAAATCAGAATCATTTCTAATTATGTCCTCGGGAAAAATTGAATTCATGAGATAGCAAGGATCCTTTGATTCTAGTTGTGAACATATTGTTAAAACCTTTTGGATCACTATGCCTTGTTATTCTAACCCTCAAATGATAATTCTCAAAAAACTTCTCAAAATGGATCCAACCTCGTTTTGTAATCACAAAGTAAGGGACAATTGTATAATCAGGGAAGATTGTTTTCTCACCCTTTCTTGTCAACTCCTTGTCCTAGATGTAGGGATAGGAAGGAGAGATGAAGAGCATATAGGGAGCTTCTAAGCATTGTCTAAAGAATGGATAAAAATTATGAGACTTTGAAGAAATTCAGCCCATTCTTTATAAAGATCAATTTTTTGATGAATAATTTTGAAGAAATTATGGTTGGTTTGAAAGACGAAAGGGCTTTGTATTAATCCATGGAAAGCAGACATAAGAAAGAGCTCTATAGGCATCAGTTCAAATCAGAGTGAGACCTTCAATATCAAGAGAACCTCACCCAATTGCCACATCACCTCTACAAATCCTAACCTGAGTGGTACATTATATGGAAAAAGATGGGGCTCTATTGGAAAACCATATACCCTCAAGACTATGCTAAGAGGGTACGGAATGACATCTGGTGCTCTTTCCTTTGGCCTTAGGAAATCATGCAATTTCAATGGAAATTAGGTGGGTTAATTGTCAACCTAGCTCTCAACCTTGATACAAAGCAATAATGAAATCTTACAAAATTGGCCTCTTGTGTGTCCCATGATGAATCCATACTCCAAAGTTGTACTGACATCTTATTCCCATCAACTGTTCTTCTCAATTTTGTAGGCTCTTTAGGATGTTTGTGTTTCTCTATAAGAACATATGCATCAACAAAGAGTACTAGAAGAATGGTGTTTCAATCTTACCCTTGATTTATTGCAACCCCTCATGTATTGGATCCACCGAGCAAGTTGGTTCTTCAAAAATGCTTTCTAAAGCAGAACCAAGAGGGGTGGTCCCAATAGGAGACTGGGGGGTTGCTTCAGTAGGGGTGGTAGGAGATGTTCTTGATGTTGATAGTGTAGATGTAGTTACAGGAACAAGAGGGGGTGCTTCTAATTTTTTTTGGTCTAGGAGTTGAAACATTGACTGTAGCTCAATGTACATTTGATGCACCTTATTATATTCTCCAAATGTACTCTCAAATTTACTTTTGTACAACTATTTCTCATCTTCCTCCATCTTGGCATTTTCTTGAGACAATTTGGCTACATCTATAGTTAACTTTGTTGCCTCTACTCTTGATGTTTTAGAAGCTCTCTTTATTATGAGACTTCCCCTCAAATTGGGATTAATGTATCCTATGTCTGGCTTTCTAGCATTCTTGGAAAGTGATGATATAGCCAATTTGGCATAATTCTAATTCCATTTTGAGCCCTTCAATGGAAGCCTAACTTCTTCTTCTGAGCTATACAACTGTTTTGTTTTCCTAACAACATCAAATGCTACATCATCAAATATGTCCCACTCAGGAAGAATCAGGACCCCCACTTGTATAATAATTCTCTTTCCTTCTTCAAGTGTGATTGTTATGAATTCCTCCATCATTTCATTGTTTATTTTTTCTTCATTCTTTTGATCACTTTTCTCAGGGTTTTTAGCCTTCCTCTCTTCACAACTACTCTTAGAGTCATCAATTATTACCTTCTAAACTAGCTGTAAAAATGCTTGACTTTGCACAAAAGTGTCATCCTCAAGGAACTTATCACAAACTTCCTTCCTTGCATCTCAGAATGCTCTTCCTTGAATGTCCATAGGAGTAAAGTCCCACTCTAGTGACCTTGGTGCTGAAGGGGTGCCCACCTATAATTCTTTATCAGCTATGAAAATAACATCCTCCTCTTTTCCCTCCTTAGCATGTTCTTCAATTTATTGAACTCTTTGCCTTGGAGGTGAAGGGGATAAAAGAGGTGGTGAAGGGCTTCTCTCTGGTGAATCCTCTAGATCAATGATTTTTATTCCTTTCAGTGGCATAGGATGAAAATTTTGGGCTTCTTCTTTCTTTATTATTTTCTTCCCCTTTCTTGTTACCTCTTCATCACTATTATTTTCCTCTTCACTATTTGTTTAATCTCTAATCCTTTATAAATTTTCCTTCTCCTTGAAGGCATGTAGGTGGGTCTGTCCTCAATTATCCCATGTGTTCTCTATCGTGGTGGAGGTGTAATGTCCCCATTTTGAGAAAGCATTGGAGTTAGTGGATTTAGCCTATCATTGGGTCCTTGTAGGCTAATTCTGGTGATTAGAGGACCCTATTGTGGGTTTTGGCCCTGTTTTGAGGGACTTAGTATTTATAGTAAGTCATCATATGGTTCTACTGAACTTGGATGATTTAGATGAGTTATATGATGCTTTCAAATTTTATTTTTGACTTATGGTTTGGACTCCAAGATTCTTGGAGGGAGCATCCATTTTTAGTAAGTCACCTACTAGGTTCATTCATCATCTTTCTTCATTAGGATCATGCTCGTGTTGTCAGATTTCAATTTTGATGCTTCTTCAGTCATTTTCACAAGATGGGTGAATTATGATTATTATTTAATTAAATTGGCTAAGGTTTCTATTTTTATTGGGATTGTATATTGGACACCTTGGTGTTATAGCACATTGGAACCAGGTTGAGAAGTTTTAAATCTTGAGCACATAAAATAGGGACCCTATGTGTCATAAGATTATATTAATGAAAAGTTCATTTTTGGAGCAATGGGGGAGTTTAAATTAATAAAGTGACTTTATTATATGTCATTTTTAAATTATAACATAAAGTTTCTTTATGAGAAATGAAATTAAAGTAAATTAAAGGAGATGAAGACAAATGAAAATTGAATATTATAAAAGGGGATTCAGATTTCATTTCATTCATTCTATTGTGCATTTGATATTGTTGATTTGTGTGAAGAAAAAATTGGAACAAGGGTCTCAGAATTTCAGACTTGGAGAATTGTGAATTCTTCAAAGCTTTTACAAGGATTTGAGGTGTTGAAATAAACATTGAGATTTTCTACAGTGTGGGCTTCATTCAAAAGTTCAATTTGAGCTTACAGGAGAAGAATCAATATAGAGTTTGAGTCAGTTTGAAGATTTTTTCTGACGGTGATAGCAACATTATACCGTAGGCTATTATCAATGATTAAATCACAACTTTGGTAATTGTTGTGAAGAGAGTTTGAGGCAGCCGCACTTAGCTACAAACCCACATGAGTCACTGGATACTAGACAGCTAGGTTTGGAGTAGAACAATTTTATCTTGGTATTCAAATTTAGATTGGAGTTGGCTGCTGGAAAAATTCAGGCATTGTTTAGAGATTTTAAAAAGTGTTGGGCTCAATATCTGTGTTGTGATTTGTTTCCAAATTTTCTCAGTTGCATTTTAGTTTTCAAAATTTAATAAATATTTCTCCATGCATTGTATATACATATAAATCAACAAGAATTAATAATAGTTCAATGAATTGACAAATGTTTCAGAGTTACTTTAATACAAAGTTATTATCTTGCTTGGCAACATTTAAAAAAAAAATTCAAGGAAATCCTTATTCATTTTAAAAATCAGTTATATATAAAATCTGCATAGCAAATCAGAAGTTTGGCAGAGTTAGAACCAATGAGGGTTCTTACAGGAGATGATCTTGATATTAAATGCCTCATTCTAATTTGAGGTGATGGAGTTGCTGCTAGTAGAGCTCTTTCCTATGTTTTCTTGTCATGGATCAATACCAATTTAACCCTTTTGTCTTTTGAAGCAACCATAATTTATTTAAAATTATCTATCAGAAAATTAATATTTGTAAAGAATGGGCTGAATTCCTTCAAAGGATCATAATTTTAATCCATTCTTTTGACAATACTCAGAAGCTCCCTATATGTTGTCTATTTCTACTTCCTATCATCATGTATATCTAAATCAAAATCATTTCTAATTATGTTCTGAGGAAAATTGAATTCATTAGATAGCAAGGACCCTTTGATTCTAGTTGTGAACATATTGTAAAAACATTCTGGATCACTATGCCTTGTTATGTTAACCCTAAAACGATAAGGCTCAAAAAGCTTCTCAAAATGGATCCAACCTCAATTTGTACTCACAAAGTAAGGGACAATTGTATAATTAAGGAAGATTGTTTCCCCACCCTTTCATGTTAACTCATTTTCTTGGATGTAGGTGGATGATAGGAAGGAGAAAAGGAGAGCATATAGGGAGCATTTGAGCATTGTCTAAAGAATGGATAAAAATTATGAGCCTTTGAAGGAATTTAGCCCATTCTTTATGGAGATCAATTTTTTGATGGATAAGTTTGAAGAAATTATGGTTGGTTTGAAAGATGAAAGGGCTAAATTGGTATTGATCCATGGCAAGAAGACATAGGAAAGAGCCTTATAGCCATTCATTAGAAAGACCCTTAAGCTCATCAATTGATAAGTAGGATATGTTTTCCACAACAAGTGAAATTGTGATATTTCTATCAGGATTCAACTGTGTAGTTTTTTTGTCAAACTCACTGACCCATGTTTCATGAGTAGTGGTTCATAAGAACCCATCTCTCATAAGAATGAATGGAAAAGCTAGCATTCATTGTGTCTAGGTGATGCTCACATAGGTGAAGCAATGAGACTTCCTAGGAGGTCACCCATCCTAGTACTACTCTAGCTCGAGGGTGCTTAACTACAAAGTTTCCTCTCTTGTTAAGTCCACTCTGCTTGCAACCCTATTTGCAAAACCTTCAGCAAGTGTTGTACCTTATGGAACATTAATTACAAAGCCCATTAAGTTCATCAATTGATAAATAGGAGATATTTTCCACAACAAGTTGAATTGTGATACTGCTTTTAGGATCAACTATGTAGTTTTTTAGTCAAACTCATTGACCCATGTTCATGAGTAGTGGTTCATAAGGACTCATCTCTCATAAGATGCTTTACCTCTCTGAGCATTAACTAGATGTAATGAGTGCTGTGTGTTCCATTCATTCTTATGAGAGATGTGTTCTTATGCACCACTACTCATGAAACATGGGTCAATGAGTTTGACTCAAAAACTACACAGTTGAATTCTGATAGTAATATCACAATTTCACTTGTTGTGGAAAATATCTCCTACTTATCAATTGATGACCTTAAGGGTCTTTCTAATGAATGGTTATAAGGCACAACACTTGTTGAAGGTTTTACAAATGGGGTTGAGGTAGAGTGGGCCTAACCATGGAGGAAAATATGGAGTTAAGCACTCTCAGGCTAGAGTATTATTGAGATGTGTGACTTGTCAGCAAGTCTCGGTGATACACCTTTGTGAGCATCACCAAGATGTAACGAGTTCTAAGTATGCCATTCATTCTTATGAGAGATCAATATTTGGGTCAATGTGTTTGACTCAAAAACTACACAATTGAATCCTAATAGTAATATCACACTTTGATTCTCGTTTGGTTCTTTTATCCTTCTTTACATGTTCTTTTCATGGTCATGGTCTTTCCCAAGGAGCTTGTTCTTAGAGAAGGTGTTGGCATTAAGGGATGGTAACCAGTAAGCCTTCTATCGATACATGGAAATTAGGTATTGTCAATGATTGGCAAAAGAGGAAAGAGGTGTTGACATCTCAATCTAAGGACACCCATGTTGGATCTATGAAGCGAAACCGTTATCAATAAGCTGAAAACATTTCGTGTGTAGAAAGATTGGTTTGGGAACTGGTGACATTGTGTAATGAACAAGAGACTATTTATGTTCATTAGAAGCAACTGGTAACCAGTAACAAAAACCGAGGAAAGGATGCAACCGGTATAGACAGAGGAAGGAAAGGTGACAGGTCAAGGTTCTTACCTATGCACAACTTAAGGATCTTTACCAATTAATTAAAGACTTTGTCATGATAAGATTAACTAGAGAAGTTATAGTCAACTATCTGTTATCTAACTCTTTGATTGGGATTTACTACACTAAATCCAATGGACTTTGAGTTATCAAGATGATCGGTACAAGGTGTGATTGAAGGTTTTAATGTTGAAGTTTATGGCATTAAATCATGGAGATATCTCTTGTGAAAGAAAGCTTTTGACATGTGTCTATCACTTTCTTTCATAACGTAGATAAAGCATAGGATGCATCAGATGTTTTCCTCAGTGAACTAATACTCCACTGGGTGATGGATCCGAAGGTGATATGTAAATAGGTCATCATAAGAAAAGCAATTAGGGAAAAGAGTCTATATATTCTTCTACCTGACAAGAATATAGTTTTCTCTCATTCTGCCAAAGTAAAGATTGAACCTATACGTTGAAGAAGCTAAGGTGAAGAGAAAGGAGAAGAGAAAAGAGTGTGCAGAGAAGCACAACAGGAAAGGATAACACACCAGCAACAATCAGTGATGTTTCTCAGTTGAGTATAAAAGAGATCTTATCAGGCTAATCAAATCCATTTCTAAAAGGTCAAGTACTCTATTCTTCTCTAATAATTACAATAGCTAAATCCCATTATTTTGGGTAGACATTAACAGGTCCCCTATACTAAATCCCTTAATCGGGTGACATCTATTCAGGTGTTCTAAGTCCTCTAACCAAGTAGGCACTAATAGGCCTTATAGTATCAAATCCCTTAACTGGGTCGCATCTAATAGTGCATTGTAATCCTTTAACATGGAAGGCTCCTAACAAGGTGCACTTCAGAAGAGTGCAGAATTTGTGAGGTTTCCTCACATTGTGGTTTTCACTCGATTTGGGTTTCCACGTGATAAATCTGGTGTTTCTTTTTAATTGATTTCTTGATGCCATTCTTATGCTAGAATCTATTTTTCTTACAGTTGTAGTATACTACATCATATTTGTTTTAAATTTTTATAGGTGTTGATTCACCCCTCTCCTCTTAGCACTAGATGGGACTATCAATTGGTATCAGAGCCTTTAGTTTCTTTTCTTTGTTGCCTAACCACAAAAAGAAAAAGTCAAGATGATGGGAAAGGAAGGACCAAAGTTTTCAAAGGAAAACGTTACTCTATGGTGTAGCAGAATGAAGTTGTACATGAAGACCACCAGAGATCAATATTGGACTCACATAACTATTATAAGTTGAACGTGGACCTCAAATCCAGCTACAAACACAACATAGTCATTGCTCGATCATCGAATCATGAAATTGAGTATGAATTACCCATTCACACGATTCTATCGATTCGACCTATTGCGTTCTAATTAATTGGGGTGTTTGATTACTCTCAAAATGAGAGCCAACAACCTTAAGACCAAGCTAATACGAAGGATTTTCAAAAGCTTAAATGATGAACAATAATGAAATTAAGCTAGAATGATAAGTGCAATTAATCTAAAAGCTTGAAAGAAATATGATAATGCAAACTAATCTAAATAGTAATAAAGGAAATATGAGATTAATCTAATTGCAATAAATAAATTAATCTAAATGAGAGGATGCAATACTATACTAAATGAGAAATTAAGCTAATTGCAATTGAAAACTTGAAAATATGAAATTGAGACTAAAATTCGCTATAGTTTAATTACTATCACAAATTGCCTCTTTTTTTGAATGAAGGAGAAGGTTCATTAAATAGACAATCCCGGGGAGAGAATGAAGAGGTTCTTGAAAGTGAACGGTTGCCTCTTCATTTCCAATTGAGACACATGTTGAAAGATTTATTTAATTAAGAGAATGAAATATTGCCACATATGGGTGACCATTCGAGTAATTTTAATTATTAAATTCAAATAAAGAGGTGTCCATTCAAATAACTAAATAAGATTAATTCCTTTTTTTATGTGTATTAGCTAAAGGGGGTGGGTTTTAATTTAATTTAAAGTACTTAGGACTTTAGAATTAAATTAATGTATCATAGGGTTTTTAAGCTAATAAATTTGAATACTTAGGAATTAATTATAGTGTGAGATTAATGCAAATTAGGGTTTTTGCAATTGACATCAAGTCAAAATAAAGTCAAGTAGGAGAGAGAAAATTGCCTAGTAAAATAGGACTTTGAAGATGTGAAATTGAAGAAAATGCACCAAAATTGATTGAAATTATAAGGCGCCAATTTTGGGGTATTACATTTGCCCCTCTTTGAATTGATGTGCGAGCATTGCGTTGATTCAAAGAATAGTCTGATGTGACAGATGAGATTTTAGGATTATCCCCAGAATGGAGCTTAAACCTCAGAAGTCAAGGTTAGGATGCCAAGACACCAAAATAGATCAAATTGCAGAACCACCTCCAAAATGAAGTACGATTCTCTGAAGTCTAAGTTAGATTACAAAGACAATGGCCTAATGACAACTTGAGAAGAGACTGGAATTGGGGTTAGATTGCCCCAATTCCCACTGATCAAATGATGACAGATGCAGATTTAGGAATAATCTCTAGAATCAGGTTTAGATTGCCCCAATACGAAGCTTAGCCCTCCAAGACCTAGGTTAGATTTCTAAGATAACGGTCCAAAAGAGATTTCAAGAGCCATCTCTAGAACGAAGCTTGTCTCCCAAGAATTAGGGTTAGATTGCCCCAATACCTAATAGATTTTGAGAACCATCTTCAGAATAAATCTTGATTCCTGAGGATTTGAGTTAGATTACTCAGATACCTGAAAGATAGATGACCAGATGCGAGGCACAGAGATGCCCCTAGTGAAGAGATGCCCCAAGCAATGAGGACTTTGATTTAGATCAGATTGAAATGAGACTGGTTCAACAAGATTCAAATGATGCAATCATCCTACCCCCTTGGGAGAAAAATCAAAAGATGACATATCAGGAGGATGATTGACAACAAGAGGTTGTAGAGTAGAAGCAATCAAACTAGATTTGAGAAGTTGCAGAAGCAATTTGGAGTGATTGGGAGGTCTTGCTAACCAAGTTTGACCATAGTTGACTAGAATTGACTAGAGTTGACTTTGATGAAAACATTAAAGATCTCAAGAAAATAAGGAAGAGATGAGGATCTAGTAGGAAGATGACGCCATAAAACTGACTGCACAAGCATCCGATCCCAAAGGGTCCTAGAATTTAAAACACAATTTTGAGCTATCGAGAGATGTCAAATTTTGATTTCGATCCTGAAAACTTGTGCAATCATGATGAAACTGGGATGTGAGATGAGAACCTTTGATGAAGAGATCCAGAAGAAGACAATCAAGAGAGCACCAAAACATAGTCTCAATGCAAGCCTAGAATGAAAATGCAAGCCTAAGCTGAACGCAAACCCTAGGACTTGGTTGTTGGACTCATCGTATTTTATCATCATCGAGTTCTTTTAAGCATGGGACAATCTTAAGATGCCATACAACCCTCACTAACATTGCAATCATGAGAATGTGAATATGACATAGGTCTTAGATTTGTCAGAATGAGATGTAAGCATTAAGGCACAAGAAGCCAGAATGACCTGAACACCTATTCCTTTTAATTTGACATAAGCATCAAAGCATGATTGCTAGAATGACTTGAATGTTGCTTGCGAACAAACACACCAAACACAAAAGAGTTCCTTCCTTTTCCAAAGAATGCTCGCAGTGACCCTTATGTTCACTTAGCAGGATGATCGTTAGCGATTTTACTTGTGGCAGAAAGAAATCACTCAAAACAGACAAGGAGAAGAACCAACCTCGCCAAAGCATCCATATAAAAGGATTCAAGGTACACATGGCCATCCAATACAAGATGAAGGCTCTTAAAGATGGACACCCCTCTTATATGAATTCTTTTGATCATTGGAACTAAACCAGCAAACAGAAAGCAAAGGAAAAGATCATGCCCCCAGTCTTCACTTCTCTTAGTCAAGGAGATGTCTTAGAGTTGCTCAAGGAGGAATGATAAAGTGAAAGAACAACACACAAAAGAAAATCTCAGCATGCTTCAAAGGAACACAAATTCAATTTTAGTTTCAGTTTACATTTGTGTTCAAGCGGATTGAAGTCGAATCAGAAATAAACAACATTTGAAGTCTCAATGGGATAGCGACAGTAGGCAGATGCAATGAGAACCACTGGTGACCATCACGAGAGATGAAGTCTCAAGAAGATATCAGAGCATGAACCAATTATCAGCAAGCGGACGTAGTGAGAACCATTGGTGACTGATACAAGGAAGATTCTCGAAAGAGAGAATAAAGCATGAACAAAACATCAGCAGGCAGACGAAGTGAGAACCACTGGTGACTGATGTAAGGAAGAGATCTTGAAAGAGAGGGGGTCGAATGAGAGCTAGGTATCAATAGGTAGGCATAGGGGGAACCACTGGCAATTGATACATAGGAGATCCTCAAGGAGAGAGATCTCAAAAGTAGCTAGGCATCAGCAGGCAGACGTAGCGATAATCGCTGGTGACTGATGCACAAAAAAAACTTCTAAAAGTGATAGGACAATGCCCCCTCCCTAGGAAGGTGCCCCCAAGTGTGACTAGTTCCAATCCATGAAGAGTCGAGGAAAATATTGAAGACAACTAAAAGCAAGAGCATGAGTTAGAAAATTAAAGTAGAAAACAAACTAAAAGCAGGAAACAAACTAAAGTAGGAAAGCGGGAAAGCAAACTAAAGCAGGAAAGCAAGAGCCAAATGGTGCTGAGATGAGATGTAGCTTCAGGAAACAAGAGGTGCCTATTTACTAGGTTTCCATCAATGACACATGTTTCTTCTTTTTCAATTTGTTTTTGTACTTTTCTCTTTTTTTAAATTTTTTTTTATTTTTGAATATTTCATTTTTTGTATTTTTGATCTTTTGATTTTTTTTGTATTTTTTTCAAATTTTCTATTTTTAAAAAAATTATCAAGGCACCTATTTACTAGGTTTTCACCAAGATAATAGATACATCAAAGTGCCTATTTACCAGGTTTTCACTAAGATGATCATTTTTTCAGGACATTTTGCAATTTTTAGGATTTTTGCCAATATACCATTTTTTTGGATTTTTTCAGGACCAATAAGTATGTACATGAGCATACAAAGAATGCCTCAACTATAGAATTTATTCAAGTGAAGAGCATTGATAGGCTCTTTGAGCTATTCTCCATCAATGGTGGAGAGTCAGTAAGCGCTAGACCCAAATGCTATAGTAATAACATACAGACCAAGCCAGTTTGGTTCAAATTTCCCTTTCTGGACTCATTGCTACTGATTCTTGGGGTTCTCTCTCAGGATGAGATCACCCACTTGGAATTCTCTTTGTCTGAATTTCTTATTGTAGGCTTTAGACATCCTCTTTTGGTATGCTCTTAGATGATTGAATGCCACCTTCTGACGTTCATCTAGTAACTCAAGCTCTTGAAGCCGGGATATTCTATTTTCTTCATCAGTGACGAGGCCCCTTAGAGAGATTCACAATGTTGGAATCTTGACCTCAATAGGAAATACTACATCTACTCCATAAACTAAGGCAAAGGGCATGGCACTCATTGGTGTTCAGATACTTATTCTATAGGCCCATAAAGCTGGATTAATCTAGAGATACCAATCTCTACCAGATTTGTGAACTATTATGTGCAAGATTTTGATAATTGTCTTATTAGAAGCTTCTACTTGTCCATTACCCTAAGGATAATAGATAGATGACCAATGTTGAATAATCCTAAATTTGGTTCATTACTCTCTTAGGTCCTTGTTCTTGAATTTTCCCCCATTGTCAGTACTAATGGATGAGGGTACACCATATCTACAAATGATATAGTTCAGTATAAACATAGCCACAAACTTGCCATTAGCTATAGCTAGAGGCACTGCCTCAACCACTTGGTAAAATAGTTAGTAGCCGTGATGATAAAATTATGTCCTCTTAAAGAAGAAGGATGTATTTGAACCACCAAGTCAAAGGCCCATTGCTAAAATGGCCAGAAATTGATGAAAGGAATAAGCTCTTTAGCAGGAGCATGAATCAGATTTCCATGAAATTGGCATTGTTTGCAAGTCTTGGCATATTGAACAACTTCTTTCTCCATGTCTGGCCAGTAGTAACCAGCTCTAATAAGTTTTCAAGCTAACGTTAGACCACTAGAATGAGACCCACATATACCTTCATGTACCTCAGCTAGTGCACATTTGGACTCATCGAGTTCTAGACACCTAAGGAGGGTACCGTCTAGACCCCCTCTATACAAGTCATTTTCTATGATGACATATTGTGAAGCATTACGAATTAGGTGACGCTTTTCATTCCAGGTATAGGTGTCTAGAATGATTTGGTCATGAAGGTAGGAATAGATATGGTGGTAGCGAGATGATTCATGTCCAATGACTGAACAGATCATCTTAGATTTGGGAATATCATAGGCAGGGTAGTGTAATGCATCCACCAGGAATTCGTGTCTAAAATCATTTTCTGGAATTTGTAACATTGAAGAAAAAGTGGCCATAGCATCAGTTGCTTTATTGTCTATCCTTGGAATTTGTTGGAAATAAATGTGTGCAAAATACTGTTTGAGATCATCCACCATTCTTTTATATGACACTAGCTTGTCATCTTTGTTTGGTAGACATCATTAACTTGGTTGATGATTAATTGAGAGTCTTCAAAGACCTCGAGCTCATCCATATGCCATTCAATGGCTATCTTCATACCATTAATGAGAGCTTCATATTTGGTGATGTTTTTTGTGTAGGGAAACAACATTTTGTAAGCTTTTGGTAATGAGTATCTTTGAGGTGTAATAAACAGAATGCCTGCTCCCGATCCTTGCTGAGTGAATGATCCATCAAAGAACATGCTCCAAGTCTGATGCATGAGAAGCATGATGGATTCATCTGGGAATTCAATATTAAAAGGTTGGTGATCTTTCAAAGGAGCTTCCACCAACTGATCAATAATTGCTTGTCCTTTAATAGCTTTTCTTTCCACATACTTAATGTCAAATTCGCTGAGTATCATAACCCATTTTTCTAATCTACCCATGAGGGTAGCTTTTCTCTATAAGTACTTTAGTGGATCAATTTTTGCAATAAGCCTTGTAGTATGAGTGAGCATATAATGCTGCAACTTTTGACAAGCAAACACTACAGCTAGACAAGCTTTCTCAATGACATAATAGTTCATTTCATAAGACACCAATGTTCTGCTGATATAATAAATAGCTCTCTCTTTGTTGTTATAGTCTTCTTGAGCTAGGAGAGCACCCAAAGATGTGTTCATTGTTGAGATGTATAGTATGAGAAGCTTCCCATGAATAGGAGGCATCAATATAGGTGGATTAGCAAGATACTGTTTAATCTGAGTGAGTCCCCTATCACATTCTTCATTCCACTCATAAGTCACACCCTTATGCAAAGTTTTAGTGAATGGTTGTGACTTGTCGGCCAATTATGAAATGAAGCACTGGATAGATTGTAGCCTTCCCTATAGTCCTCTCATTTGACTAATATTCTTGGGTGGAGGCATGTCCATAATAGCTTGTACTTTTTTAGGATCCACTTCTATGCCTTTAGCTGAAATGATGTAACCCAAGAGTTTCCCAGAAGTGACACCGAATGCACACTTTTTGGGATTAAGTCTGAGACTAAATTGTTCAATGAAATCAGGTATGGGACCCAAATATATAAGATGAGTTCTTCATTGCATGCTTTTGGCTAAAGTATCATCCACATAATCTTCCATTTTTTTATGCATCATATCATGGAAAATGGTAGTGACAACTCTCTAATATGTTACTCCAGCATTCTTAAGCCCAAAAGGCATGACATTCCAACAAAAGGTGCCCCAGGAACATGTGAAAGTGGTCTTTTCTTGATCTTCTGGCACAATTTTTATTTGATTATAGCTAGAAAAGCCATCCATCAAGGAATACATTTCATAACCTGCTATCATATCCACTATCATATCAATGTTGGGTAGTGGAAAGTCATCTTTTGGACATGCCTTATTTAGATCCCTGAAGCCTATGCACACACGAGTGGATTTATCATGCTTGGTGACTGGAACAATGTTTGAAATCCATTCCGCATAGTCAATAGTCCTTATGAAACTAGCTTTAAGAAGCTTTTCTAACTCTACTTTGACCAAAAGTGCTACATGTGGATGCATCTTTCGAAGCTTCTATTTAACAAGTTTAATACCTGGTGCAATGGACAAATGATGCATGATTAGATTGGGGTCTAATCTAGGCATGTAAGAGTAAGTCCATGCAAAGTTTATTTTCTTGCTTTGAAAGAAGCTAGTGAACTCTTCTTTTTCTTTCACAGACAATGATTGTGCTAGATGAATAATTTGTGGATCAGCCTCTGTACCCAAATTCACTAGTTGTGTTGGCTCAATCAATACTGATGATCTCTCTTGAAAGTGGCTTGAAAGCATATCAAGTATCTCATCCTTGGGTGCCTCAGAGAGGTTTTCACCCTCAGATACATCTTTTATTTTTACTATTTTTGGCTCTGATACTACCACAAAGTGGTTTTCACCATCAGAGCATCTATTTTTTCTTCTTTTAATTTTTTGACTAAGATACTTGATATCCACCTTTGTCATGCTGACACTACTTTTGCTAGTGGAGGACATTATAGGTTCAATAGCATGGAGGTAACAGGCGAGATCGTAATCATTCTAGAACATTAGGACTTCATTGGATGATGAGGGGGAGTTCTAGTTTATCAGATCCGGATGGCGGAGTGAAAGAGAAGTAGTGATCAATTCAATTGCATTCACATGGTATAGCCATCAAAAGCACAGATGAGCAAGTCAAGACCTAGAGTGATCTCATCTAAAGGAGCATTCAAATCCCTATAAGACCTTACGTCAGAAGTAGAGGACAAGTTAACATTGGTGGCATCTAATTTGTGTGACCTAACGCTAGACCCTTCACCTACTTTGAGAAGTCTTTCATAAGTATGCACCATCTCTATGTCCTTATCAAAAGTAGCATCAGCCAAAGATTCAAATTCGTACTTATGTGAATCAGTACTTGATGTGGTAATTTCATTAGCACAAGTTGTATCATCATCTTTACCCCTGGCAGTATTAATAGCTCACTGAAGTAGATCTTTTTCAAATTGTTCTTGGAAATGTGGGGGTATGTACCATTCACATTGAGAGTCGATATCAGCCATTTGTATTTCTCTCCATTGGTGATACGTGAGTCGATGCACTGAAGAGGTCTCATTGAAATCACTATCAGTTTCTACCATGTGGATAGGTATAATAGGTTCATTTGATTCTGCAAAGAGTGCAGAAATTTTTGGAGGAATAGGATATGGAATGTGTCTTCATCAGAGCTAGCCTCTCGATTTACCTCTAGAGTAGTATCTTCAAATTCTGACATAGGTTCAAGTTCTCGCTCAGGTTCTGGCACAAATTTGTTTATTCCTAAATGAAAGGGGATCTTTTTGAAGCCTAAGCCAGTAGTATCCTTTGTGCGGCAACTTGTAGCTTCAATGGGCTTCAACAATCCTTTATCATTCCTTCCTATAGGACCACTCCCCTTATAGCCGAAGCACTTCATGATCTTGAAGGATTCACTGTATGGCTTTTGTTCTAAGTCTAGAAGCAGAGTAGTTGTTTCAGCTATTTCTTTTCCCTTATAAATCCAAGCTCTGATAGCTCTTTGTTCATCCTCATCTTCTAAAGGTGTAGAGGACCTTACAAAGGTGCCATTGTAGATTGTTTGAGGAGGATCATTAGAAGTTTTGTTATTCTTAGAAGGTCTCCCATAGGAGTGTGGAGACGGAGGTAGAGTAGCAAGTGATAGCATAGGTTTAATTCAGTATTCTCCCATGCCTGTATCCTTAAGTCTCAAAGTTTGTTCCATTTCCTTTAGCTTAGCATCATAAAACTTAGTGGACTCTCTATTAGCCAGAACAAAGTGATCTTCAGATTGCGCAAGAGTGTTGCAAGAGTAATTGGTATTAGCAGGTATAGTAACTTCCACCCCATGGAATGGAAACTTAATGCATTGATGGTACGTGGATGGAACAACCTGCATCTCATGAATCCATGGCCTACCCAACAAGATGTTGTAGGCAAGAGGAATGCCAAGAACTTGAAAAGTAACATCTCTTTCAATAGGTCCTATGCGGATAGGGAGCACAACTAAGCCTTGGGACTTGCATTCGTCTTCATCATAAGCTTTGATGGTAATCTTTTTGTAGGAGTCTATACAATTCTCATCATAACCTAGCTGAGTAAGCAAGTTTGTGAAATAGATATTAAGACCAGCACCATTGTCTATGAGTACTTGGTGGATGCACTTAGGACCTATCATGACCTCTATATGCAAGGGAGTGTTATGCATATGGCTTAGAGAGTGATCATCTTCTTCCAAGAAGGATAGATAGTGAGGTGATTTCAAATGACCTACCATAGATTGGAACCGGTTGAGATCGAGATCCTTGGGAAGGTTTGCCTCGATGAGGGCTTTATCAAAATTTGCCTATGAGCAAGCAAGATCTTCAACAACTCAAAAATGGTAATCTAAGCATTAGTTCGCTGGAGTTGATCTAAGATGCTATAACTAGCCGAGCTAGATGTAGGAATAGATTTCATGTTCTTGTTGGTAGGGCCAACAATAGTCTTATCCATAGTTTGCTTCGGAGTAGATGTAGAAGTATCAGGACCTTTCAAAACAACTCTTCCTCATGATCGAGTAACAACATTAGCACAATCTTGAGGTTGTTCAGATTCAGATGAATGAGATGCGGAACTATGCAAGATGAAAGGATTCTTAGGTTTGAGAGCATTGTTTCTCCCCTTGGAAGTGATCATGTTACAATACTCTATCTTGATAGGTTTGATCATACCAATAATATTGTCATCATTAGTGTACATGTAATTGACTTTAGCATTGGTATTCTTGGCGTTTGAAGACTCACCCTTCTTGTGAGGAGGGAAGGGATCCTTAAAAGCTTGATGGTCTGAATTCTTGTTATGGTTCTCCACAAGAATATCACCACTATCAATCAAATCTTGGGCCTTGTGTTTTAGCTGAAGACAAGTAGAAGTCTTGTGACCCTTATTCTGGTGATAGTCACAGTAACATTGTAATTCCACCAATGAGGTCGTGGTTGTGGGTCATAGAGACACTTTTCCAAAGGAGTAAGAACCTAATTCTACACAAGAATTTTATAGACCACGTCAAGAGGCTCCCCCAAAGAGGTGAATTGACACTTGGGTTGAGAGGCCCAAGGTTTGTTCCTAGAAAATCTTGAAGTTTGTTGATTATCCATTATGGTCTTTTCAACAACCTTAGCCTCTTGTATACTGGAAGTAAGATTAAAAATAGGCTTTGAAGGATTCACGATGACATTATCCACCACTCCATCATTTACTACATCCCTATTTTTATTGATAGTCTTTCCTTTATCCTTGTTCATGGAGAATCCTTGTTTATTATCCTTATTCAAAATTAATTCTCCCTTCTTAACCATAAAGGCCTCTATCACACTGCTTGTTTAATCATGCCATCAAAGGTTAGAGGACCTTGTAATTGCACTTGGTATCCAAAGTCTGGGACAAGATTGTCCAAGAAAATGTCAAGTCTCTCGGATTCTAGTAGCTTGTGAGGACACCTTGTACATAATTGTCTCCACCTTTGGAGAAATGTTAGGAAAGATTCTCCTTGTCGCTATTTTAAATTGCAAAGATCCTAGATGTTGAACAGATGCTGAATGTTATGCAAGTAATGTTGGAGAAAAAGATTAGCCATTTCGTCAAAAGTCTTAATGCAGTGGCCAATCTAGAAAACCACTCCATAGCTGGTCCGCCCAAGTTACGAGGAAATAAACACATAAGATAGGTTTGATCATGTATGAATTCCATGGATAATGCATCAAACTCCCTTAGGTGATCTTGGGGATCAGTTGCACCCAAGTATTTGTCATATTTAGGGAGCTCTACACCTTTGGGAAAATGTGGCATATGAAGACTTCTATCAAAAGGGAAAGGACAAATACTTTCCATTGTGAATTGTTGGGAAAGTTTGTCCTTATTCTTTGCAAGTTGACTAATTTGATCTTGCATGTCTCAGACCAATTTTTTGCAACTTTGCGGTCTCAGTCTCTTCTTCCTTGGCCACAAGCATTTCAACTTGATAGTCTGGGGGTAACTTGGCCCCTTGTTTAGCTAGCTCAAGAAAGTATTTTTCCTTCTCCTCTAGAAGGAGGATCTCCATCATCTTAATAAGACCCTTGCTTGCCTTGGCAGCATCTATATCATTTTGAGTTATGGTGTCATCACCATCATTGCCAAGGATCTCATAAATGCTAGGGACTTGATCTTGACTCTGATCAAAAGGAGGAGGTCGATAGTGTTATGCTGGTTGACCACCTTGAGTTTTGTTTTGAGCATGTTGTTGATCATCTTGGGTTTGATCATAGTGTTTCTCATTTTGGGGTTGAGCATGGCGTTGGTCATTGGAAGATTGACCAAAATGCTAGTTATTTTGAGATTGATCAAAAGTTTGGTTATATTTGCCTGGTTGGAAGTCAAATGGCTCTCCCATCTTGTTGTAGGCTTGCGTAGTACATGAAGCCTCAATAAAATGATATGCCCAATGTTGAAATGGTGTAGCTAAGGTAACTTTTGGGTGCGAATAGGATCAAAAGGATCAATAGGTTCAGATCAGTCAATATCGTCAATGGGATCGATAGGTTCAATGATTGGACTAGTCCAAGGAAGTGGTTTTCCAAAGTTGTGGAACAATGAGTTGTCTTGGAACAATGAGTTGTCTTGACCTTGAAATGAGAAACTAGGTTGCACTTCAAATAATGGATTAAAACACTCTTGGAACACTGGAGGCAATTGAGATGAGCTATCTTTCAAAGTAGTCAACAAAGAACTTGAGGATCCCTCGCAACATTCAGATTGCACAATAGGTTCAAGATAACTTGTTTCCTAATTATGAGGTTTATCTCAACCATTATTACAAATGGGGTAAGTTTTTCCACTTTGATTTGTGATAGTCATAGATGAAGATGAAACGAGAGAAGACTCAGGATAATGCTAAAACTCTATCTCTAGGAATAACACAAAGGATATAAAGGCTAGAATAGCCAACATGTGAAATGCACCTGGTATGAATCATCAGGAGTGTGGCTAGAACAACCAAGATAAGACTATTACAACACGAGATAAAAAAGCACAAAGAGATGAGACAAAAATCAAGGAGACAAATGAGAGTTTAAACAAAATCGATCGGTTCGCAACTTGAGACACTCAGTTTCTGACAGTGAGCAATAGGATAACAGATAAATAGACCTCAGACAAAAACCAGATCAGATAAAAAGTCAATCAGTCAATGGGAAATAAGTCTATTTTTGAAAACTGGGCTACCGTTTCACGTGAGAGAATGCGAGCTTGCGCTACAGAATGCCAGGCTTCGCGCAAGAAAATGAAATCTCGCACAAGAAAGTACTCAATTTCTGAAACTTCACACGGGAAAAGGATAGTGTTTGACAGTTTAACGCAAATTTCAAGATAAAGGATAGGTTTTAGTACACAGTGTAAATGATTCTCAGACAGGAAATCTAGTTTCTAGTCAGTATTGAAGGATAGTTTAATCAACAATCTCAATTTGAAGGTTGCAATCATTCATTTACAAGAATAAAGGTTTGATCAAGCAATAATGACACAAGTAGTCAAAAATAGACCTACCAAGGACAAAGCAACCTAGTAGTATCATGGGAGTCTTTGTTTAATCATGAAGGACAAGTTGAAGACTCGATAACAAACACATAGTTATCCCTACAAAAAAAAATGGTGAGAAGACAAAACCTTTGCCCCACTTCTTATGCGCATGCGTGCACCTTACACTACCATGTCACCCCCTAAAGGGTGCCCATGTTTTTGGTGTTTCCAAGGACTCAATAGTATATGTTCAAAGGTTACCCTTGTGGTAGGGGCCAGTGTCATATACCACCTTCAAGAGTCCAGGTGCATGTCTATGGTGGGAATCTATGGGAGAGATTCTTCCCCCTCCCTGAGAAAAGATTATGAATCTTTTCGAAGGTGAACCGGGTAGGAAACTAACTAGGGAAAGTTCTTAGTGGGCTTTCATTCACACTAACCTTTGGTGCCCCTGATACAGGGTTGAGGCCTTGCAACCACACCAACACCCGAAAGTCATACTCCCCTACAAGCAGGGCTAGGAGCGGCGCCGCTCAGTACAACAGACAGAGCCTTCTCAAGATGATGTCAAAATCAAGAGAAGGAAGTTAACATGGTTTTGGAGTCTTTAGACTCAATAAAAAATTCCTTATTATAGTGAGGTAGAATCATCGGTGATAGGTGCGTACTCACTTGGGTCGTTCTCGGAGGTTCAACTTTCAACAAGCCCTCGAAAGGTGACACAACTTGGCTTAGATCTGAGGGTTTGATTTTTTGTTTCTCTCAAAGAGAGAAGAGCATACTTCTCTACCTCTTCACTTCACCCAAACACATCAAGAAAATTCATCATTGAGTTAGCTTCACTCCACCAAATCCACAAGTTTTTGGGTTTCTAGTTCTCTCAAAGAGAGAAGAGCATAATCCCCTGGTGAGAAAAAGTGTTAGAGATTCACTAACTTTCCCCACTTCCCCAGGTATCCATCATTCTAGCAACATCTGGGTCTCGGTTTCATTCGTGGGCATCACTTCCATGTAATGAAGAGCCTACTTTTTATCAGGACCCTTAAGAAATTTTAACGGAGCCCTAATTAGACTATGTGAATGAAAGCAAGAAAACAAACACAACATTTTAATTGTTCTTCGGCAATCGTCCTACAATCAAACTGTTAGCAAGTTTTAAGATCTTCAACAAAGCGACCTGCAAACCACTATTATGCTGTGGTAAAAATAGAGATATAAAATAAACAGTAAAAACCAGATGTCGGGAAAAAATAATAGAAAATTGCAGAATCTGGAAATTTTAATTGTCTGACAGAGAAACTTCACGTGAGGAAGTACTGCACAATGTGTGAGAAAGTACCATGGCCTACATGAGAAAGTATAATTTCACACGAGAGAGTGTTATAGGGAGAAAAACTTCATGTGGTACACTTAGGAATCTTGCGCAAACTTCTGTACATAGATGTACGACAGATTGCAGAATTCAAAAAAAAGTTAAAAATCAATGAGGCTAGAAATCAAATTTTCTGCCCCACGATGGGTGCCAAAATGTTATAAGCTAAATGTAGACCTTGAATCTAGCTACAAACACAACATAGTCATTGCTCGATCATCGAATCATGAAATTGAGTATGAATTACCCATTCGCATGATTCTATTGATTCAACCTGTTGCCTTCTAATTAACTAGGGTGTTTGATTACTCTCAGAACGAGAGCCAACAACCTTAAGACCAAGCTAATACGAAGGATTTTCAAAAGCTTAAATGATGAACAATAATGAAATTAAGTTAGAATGATAAGTGCAATTAATCTAAAAGCTTGAAAGAAATATGATAATGCAAACTAATCTAAATAGCAATAAAGGAAATATGAGATTAATCTAATTGCAATAAATAAATTAATCTAAATGAGAGGATGCAATACTATACTAAATGAGAAATTAAGTTAATTGCAATTGAAAACTTGAAAATATGAAATTGAGACTAAAATTCGCTATAGTTTAATTACTATCACAAATTGCCTCTTTTTTTGAATGAAGGAGAAGGTTCATTAAATAGACAAGCCCGGGGAGAGAATGAAGAGGTTCTTGAAAGTGAACCGTTGCCTCTTCATTTCCAATTGAGACACATATTGAAAGATTTATTTAATTAAGAGAATGAAATATTGCCACATATGGGTGACCGTTCGAGTAATTTTAATTATTAAATTCAAATAAAGAGGTGTCCATTCAAATAACTAAATAAGATTAATTCATTTTTTTATGTGTATTAGCTAAAGGGGGTGGGTTTTAATTTAATTTAAAGCACTTAGGACTTTAGAATTAAATTAATGTATCATAGGGGTTTTTTAGCTAATAAAGTCGAATACTTAGGAATTAATTATAGTGTGAGATTAATGCAAATTAGGGTTTTTGCAATTGACATCAAGTCAAAATAAAGTCAAGTAGGAGAGAGAAAATTTCCTAGTAAAATAGGACTTTGAAGATGTGAAATTGAAAAAAATGCACCAAAATTGATTGAAATTATAAGGTGCCAATTTTGGGGTATTACAGTAACCATTGATTACATTGTACCCAATGGTATCCTAACTCCTGATGAATTGAAGATCAAGATAGAATATACAACTCTCATGGATATGATAGCCAGTACGCTACCAGACTAAGTCTATGCAAAGATTAAAAATCTAGATACTGCTCACAAGATGTGGGCCAAGTTGTAATTAGTATATGGTGGTGACCCACATGTACAAAGAGCTAAGGTTGAAAGCCTCAAAAGAAAGTATGATGACACGAGGATAAATGAAGGAGAAGACATTGAGTAGTACAACAACAAAATAAAAGAAGTGATTAAATCCTTCAAAAGCATTGGAGGAAAACTAAGTGAGGAGGAGGTGGTAAGAAAAATATTGAGAATACTTAGGCCTTAGTATGCCATCAAGATCTCAACCATTTAGGAGCTCAAATTAGTGACCATAGATCAAGTCACTCTAGATTCCCTAATCAGTAAGTTGACTGCATTTGAATTGGGTAATTTTGATAATAGTTTACCCATGCAGGAAGCTGCTTTTGAGTCTTCTGTAAATATCTCTTCCATCAAGAAAGGAAGAGAAACCTATAATTTCTCTATCGATAAGATTAGAAGTCTTGTTGAGAATTTTCTCTCAGAAGAGATGGAGCAAGATGAGTTTGAAACACTCATTGCTAGAAGATTTCCTAGAGGAAAAGGAAAATACAAAGGAAAGATTCCATTGAAATGTTTCTCTTGTAATAAGATAGGACATATTCTTGCAAGATGTCAAGACAATGATAACAAAGACAAGAGCAACCGATTCAAGAATAAAGAAAAGGAGTGCTACCTTGCAAAAGGAGTCATAGACAATGAATCTGAAGATCCAAAAATTGCATTTGTTGCAATAATAGAAGAAAGCTCGGTGATAAGTGAAATGACACTTATATCAAGATCTCATCAGCATGATGACTGGATCATTGATAGCGGATGCACTCATCACATGACTAGTGATAAGAACAATTTCATCATCTTAAAGCTCAATGATGGTGGATCGGTAACCTTTGGTAACAATGCCCCTGTGCTATCAAAGGAAAAGGTTCTATTGCACTCAGCAATGATGTTTAATGTGAGGATGTGTACTGGGTAGAAGGACTCAAGTACAACTTAATTTGAGCATTTCTCAATTAAACAACAAGGGATTCCTATTGAAATTTGGGCAAGGTTCTTGTGTTTTCAAGAACCAATCAGGAACTCATGTTGCTATTGGTAGATAGAGCAAAGGGAACATGTTCTACTTGGACTCAATGGAAGGAGCATGCCTCATAGCATCAGTCAAAGGAGAAACAAATAAGATCTATCTTGTAACTAAAGAAGACAATAACTGGTTGTGGCATAAGAGGCTCTACCACATATACTTTGACAGTATTGTCAAGGTGAGCAAGAAGAAATCAGTGAGAGGACTTCCTGAGATTACAAATCCTGACAAAGGTATTTGTAAGGACTGTCAGTTGGGAAAGCTGGCGGGAACAAGTTTTAGTAGTAAATCCTTTTCTACTAAAAATGTTTTGGATTTGGTGCACACAGATTTGTGTGGACCTATGAGAACAAAGAGCTACTATAGAGACATCTAATTCATGCTTTTTGTAGATGATTTCTCAAGAATGATGTGGACACTCTTTCTCAGAGAAAAATCAGAGGTGTTTGACATGTTTAAAATCTACAAGGCTCGAGTGGAGAAGGATATCGGTAAAAGCCTAAAGTGTCTGAGATCATATAGAGGAGGTGAATACAGTTCTCAAAAGTTCACTCACTACTGTGAGGAATAGGGAATAAAAATGTAGTTATCTACACCAAGGACTCCTTAGCAAAATGGAGCAGCAAAAAGAAAAAACAAGACATTGATTGACTGTGCGAGAACCCTAATGATTCAGAAGGATCTCCCTCATCACTTCTGGAGAGAAGCTATTAGCACTAATGTTCACACATTAAACCGGGTTCAAGTCAAGAAAGGAAATGATAAGACTCCCTATGAACTATGGTTCAATTACACTCCTAGTGTAAGCTATTTCAGAATCTTTGGTAGCAATTGTTACATTAAAAGAGATATGTACTCTGGCAAGTTTGAGCCTAAAAGTGATGAAGGCATATTTCTGGGTTATTCTACCAAGATTAAAGCCTACCGGTGTTTGAATAAGAGGAATGGAAAAATAATTGAAAGCATCAATGTAAAGGTTGATGAATATTCAGAATAAAGAAAGAAGATCGGTCATAAACATGATGGTCTGCAGGGTCACAATGATGGAAATATTTTTGAGTTCTTTGAAATGACAATAGAAGATGAAAGAGAAGAACATGAGAACAAACCTTTGGAGCAAGATGTTGTACTTGAAGCCAACATACCAAATCAAGATGATGGACAAGAAGTTTTTCATGACCATGATGAATAAATTGCTCAACTAGAAGAAATTGATGTGGAACCGAGACTGATTCTCCTGAGGTGTGTCACATATCACTCAACTGATAATATAATTGGTGACAAACATGCAAATGTCTTGACCAGGAAAAAGGCTAGAGAAAATATCTATTTATATTCCTGTATAGAGCCCAAAACCACCAGGGAGGCTCTGGAAGATGAAAATTGGGTCAAGGCCATGGAGGAAGAGATTGAGCAAATAGAAAAGAATGATAAATGGATGCTTGTTCCAAGACCACATGAAAAGAATTTCATTGGGACAAAGTGGGTCTACATAAACAAGCTAAATGAAGAAGGAAAAGTAATAAGAAATAAAGCAAGACAAATCTGCAAAGGATATGCTCAGGAGGCTGGACTAGATTATGGGGAAATCTTTTCCCTTGTGGCCAGATTGGAAGGAGTAAGAATTATTCTTGCTTATGCTTCTCACAAGAAGTTCAAAGTATACTAGATGGATGTAAAGTCTACATTCCTGAATGGAATACTGGAGGAGGAAGTTTACATTGAACAACTGGAAGGCTTCACATCCACACAAAATGGTGGTATGGTTTGTAAACTCAAGAAGGCTCTTTATGGGCTAAAGCAAGCCCCAAGGGCATGGTATGAGAGATTGCACTCATACCTCCTAACAATAGGATTCACAAGAATCGGGGACAATAGAAACATGTATCTCAAGACTGGAAAAGAAGGGACCTAATTGCTAAAACTTTTGTGGATGACATCATCTTTGGAGGAGATGACAAGATGAGAAAATCCTTTGGTGAAGAGATGAAGAAAGAATTTGAAATGTCTATGATAGGAGCCATAAAATTATTCATTGGACTATAGGTCCATCAACTAAAGGAAGGTATCTTTATCTTTCAGTCCAAGTATGTAAACAAATTCTTAAAACTTTTGGGCTAGAAGAATCCAAACTGGTTGGTACACCTATGATAACTAACCTCAAGTTATCAAATGAAGATGATGCAAAAGAAGTAAATGAGATATGGTATCGGTCTATGATAGGAAAATTATAGTATGAAGTACATAGTAGACCAAACATTGTACATGCAATAGGCATCGTAGCAAGATTCTCTGCAAATCCTAAAGAGACACATCTTATAGTAGTGAAGAGATTATTTAGATACCTAACAGGGACTGAGGAGTATGGCTTATGGTTTCCTCACAAGGGAGGCTTCCAAGTAAAGGTTTACATTGATGCAGATTGGGCTGGTAATATTGATGATAGAAAGAGCACAAGTTGTGGTGCATTCTTTCTTGGTGAAAGGATTGTGTCTTAGAAAAGAAAGAAACAAATTACATTTCATAGTCTACATCTGAAGCTAAATATGTTACTACAGAAATTAATTGCACATAGGTAATCTAGACCAAATAGCTACTTGAAGGAATCTAAGAACAAATACCTAAACTGATTGCAATTTACTGTGACAATATAAGTGTAATAAACATATCCAAGAATCATGTCATGCACTCCAAAACAAAAAATATTGCCATCAAGTATCACTACTTGAGGGAGTTGGTACAAAATAAAGAAGTGAGATTAGAGTATGCTCCCACAAAAGAATAGATTGCTGACATATTCACCAAGCCATTACCAAGAGTACTTTTGAGAATCTCAAAGGTAAATTAGGGGTGATACCCCTCCTTGATCATTAGTAAACTTGCAAAGGTGTTCATCAATTTACTATGCTTCAATGAAGGATTTCACCTCATCTTACCTAGATTAATGAATAGGACTATTGCTCGAAGGGGGAGCAGATTTCTTTAGGTAGTCTTTTTTACTATCCTTTGGAATTATTGTTAAAAGGGGGAGAGTATGACAAAGTATGAATGGTAGTTGACTAGTAGAGATATAAGTATAAGGAAGGTGACATGATTTCCTATTAAGATTTTTCCATCAATGCCAAAGGGGGAGATTGTTGGCATTAAGGGATGGTAACCGGTAAGCTTGCTACTAGTACATGGCAATTAAGTATTGTTATTGATTGGAAAAAGAGGAAAGAGGTGCTAACATCTTAATCTAAGGACACTAGTGTTGAATATGTGAAGCAAAATCGTTATTAGTTAGTTGACAACATTCCATGTGTAGAGAGACTAGTTGGAAACTGATGATACTGTGCAATGAACAAGAGACTATTTATGTTCATCAAAAGAAACTAGTAACTAGTAACAGAGATAGAGGAAAGGTTGCAACTGGTATAGAAAAAGGAAGGAAAGGGTAACAAAGACCAAGGAAAGGATGTAACTAGTATAGACAAAGGAAGCAAAGGTGAAAGGTCAAGGCTCTTACCTGTGTACAACTTAAGGATCTTTATTGATCAAGTAAAGAATTCATCATGATAAGATGAACTAGGGAAGTCATAGTCAGCTATCTATTGTCTAACTCTTTGACCGAGATTTACTACACTAAATCTGATAGACTTTGAGTTATCAAGACAATCAGTACAAGGCATGATTGAAGGTTTTAATGCCGAATTTTTTGGCATTAAATAAAGGAGATATCTCTTGTGAAGGAAATATTTTGACACATGTCTTTCACTTTCTTTCATAAAGTAGATAAAGCATAGCATGCATCAGATATTTTCCTCGGTGAACTAATACTCCACTAGGTGATGGATCCAAAGATGATCTGTAAATAGGTCGTGCATAAGAAAAGAAATTAGGGAAAAGAGTCTATATATTCTTCTACCTGACAAGAATATAGTTTTCCCTCATTCTACTAAAGTAAAGAGTGAACTTGTACGCTCAAGAAGCTAAGGTGAAGAGAAATGAGAAGATAGAAGAGTGTGTAGAGAAGCACAATAGGAAAGAAGAACATATCAGCAGCGACCGGTGATGTTTCTCAGTTGAGTATAACAGAGATCTTATCAGGCTAAGAAAATACATTTCTAAAAGGTCAAGTACTTTATTGTTCTCTAACAATTACAATAGTTAAATCCCAATATTTTTGGTGGGCATTAACAAGTCCCTTGTACTAAATCCCTTAACCGGGTGACATCTATCCAAGTGGTCTAAGTCCTCTAACCAGGTAGGCACTAACAGACCTTATAGTATCAAATCCCTTAATCAGGTCACATCTAACAGTGCATTGTAATCCTTTAATAGGGAAGGCTCCTAACAAGGTGCACTTCAAAAGAGTACAAAATTTGTTAGGTTTCCTCACACCATGGTTTTCACCTGATTTAGGTTTCCACATGATAAATTTGGTGTTTCTTTTTGGTTGATTGCTTGATGCCATTTTTATACTAGAATCTATTTTGCTTACATTTGTAGTATACTACATCAAGTTTTTTTAAAAGTTTTATAGGTGTTGATTCACCCCTCCCCTCTCAGCACCGGTTGGGACTGTCAGAAGGATGTTTGGGTGGAGCTATAAAGTCCCTATCTATGGATATGGGGTTTAACCTCATTATATGTTTAGTAGTTGGGTTGGTGGATTGTGAGTTATCCCAATATTGTGCTCGCTGGTCTTTAGAATTTTGGTTTTGACAAGTCTATTCTCTTGTGATGGTTGTGCCATGTTTATCTAGGTTAATGGTTTCTAGAAGAGGTTTTATGATTTCCTTACTCTAACCTCTTTTCATCTTTCTCCTATTGATGAGGAGACTTCTCCTATGGAGGTGGAGACAATTCTTGTTCAAGCAGTTGGGGTTTTGCATCTTATTACCTGGTTTCTTCTCTTGCTTATCTTATTGAGGTGAGGCCTTCTCTTGTTGAGGTTGTTGATTCCCAAAAAGGGGTTTACACTACTGATGTAGAAACCAAGTTGTTCCTTCAAATATCTATGAAGAAGACAACTTCAATTCTTAATAATCTCCCCAACTTGGACCAATTGAAAAGAATTTCACAAATCCTTTTGCACTTTGGGCTTTGCAAAACCCAGGAGGGTGATCTCTTAATGAATTTACAATTTCTACACCATACTTGTAAATGACATCAAAATGAAGTAGATAATCTCATATAAAATCTCAATAAAGAAGGAGAATACTCAAGAATGGCTAATTCCTCTATGATTGTCAACTAGTTGGAGCATGAGATGATAAAAACCAACAATAATAACATACATGAAATGAAAAGTTACTACGTGATTTAACAATTTATAATAAGTTGCAAGTGAATTTGAACACAATACTGACAATAAAGACAGATGCAAGCTATTATTAGTGCCTTATTCCATTGGGGACTTGAATTCATAAGACTTAAAATGAAATATCACAAGCTTTGATTGCTAGCACAAAATCTAAGATAATATTTCCTTATAATACATCTCATCTACAATCCAAACCCAAATTGGTTATTGGAATCCCTACATGAGTCCTACTAATCTGTAATTCTACTCAAGCATTTAATTGGATCCTTAGATCAAAGCATTAACAAGAAATTTCATACACCATAACAATGCATTGAATGAGAAAATCCTTGATTCTATTAATTGAAAATATGGTAAAATTGTACATAAGAGAGAAATGGATCTGAATTATATATTTATTAAGCTCAATATCTATCCTTGTCATCAAACAATTTACATTTCATTTATTCATTCAAGACCTATACAAAACTTGACACTAAACTCTTCATCTATTTGCTTTGTAAATGACTTTACAATTAGCTAATTTTCACCTAGACTTGCTACTGGAACCTACACTCTAAAACTTGAGAATTTTTTACAGAGGCTTTGGAACCCTTTTCTCTTGGCTTTGAATTCCCTTTTATAGAAAACAAAGGAGCCAACAAGCTTCAGGCCAGAGAAAACACACATCACTAGTCGAATGGACCGCCTGTGACTCTTGTTACAAAAGATTTCCTTAGGAATATCTTTATCAAGACAAAAAAAAATTGCACCTTTCCCACCTAGTATTTGTTGAAGAAAATACTAATATGGGCTTGTACTGACACAAGCTCGTACTCTAAATGATAGCTACTACAATATTCCAAAATTAGTTGCCCAGCTATCATATCAAACCATTAGTTGGGTAACTACTTATTTATCCCATTCTTCATTTAAGTACATTCCCACCCAATTTTTATATTCTTCATCTGATGGCCAATTGAAGTTCATGACCTAATCAAATTTTGTCTTGTAGTAGGTGTACTTAGATGCTACTTGGTTTGCTTCCCTCTCAAAAGATTCAAAAAATGTTCATGTGCTTATGATTTTATCCATGCTATTCTCTAGCATGCCTATGTAAATATCTTCACAAATCACTTCGACCTGAGAGTTAATGACCTGCTCTACCTATTCCTTCCATAACAGTAACAGCTTGACAACTGCTTTTTCATCTTCAACTTATTAGCCTTATGAACCCACTTGGAAAAATAAAGGGACAACCACTTCTTTGTGTCTATCAAAACTCCTAACGACTTCAAACAATAAAGAATACAAAGAATGAATGCTTTCCAATCTACTATGCACCTTTTCATGTTCAAATGAGTGAGAATTGAACTGACTATCTCTTTTTCCTTCAAGGCAGATTTTTACTATTTGTCCTTTATTTTGCTTCCCAATTCTTTTATTCTTTCTAACATGTGATCCTTGGTTGGATCTATCAAGCAAGTTGGTTCTTCAATTATTGGTTCTAAAGCATAACCAGGTGAGATGGTCCCAATAGGAGATTGAGGAGTTGCTTCAGTAGGGGTGGTAGGAGATGTTCTTGATGTTGATCGCGTAGATGTAGTTCTAGAATAACAGGGGGTGGTTCTAATTGTTTTTTCTCCAGGAGTTGAAACTTTGATTGTAGCTCAATGTACATTTGATGCACCATATTATATTCTCCAAATATATTCTCAAATTTACTTTTGTACTCCTGTTTCTCGGCTATCTCCCTCTTGGCAATTTCTTGAGACAATTTAGCTACATCTACAGTTAACTTTCTTACCTCTACTTCTAATGATTCCGAAATTATCTTTCTTATGAGACTTCCCCTCAAATTTGGATTAACGTCTCTTATGTTTGTCTTTCTAGCCTTCCTGGAAAGTGACCATACAACCAATGTGGCAGAAGCTCCTTATATAATGTCCATTTCTACTTCTTATCATCCTGTATATCTAAATTAAAATTATTTTTAATTATTTCCTCAAGAAAATTGAATTCATGAGATAGCAAGGATCCTTTGATTTCTACTTGTGAACATATTGTAAAAACCTTCTGGATCACTATGCCTTGTTATGACAACCCCTAGATGATAAGGCTAAAAAAGCTTCTTAAAATGGATCTGACCTCATTTTGTAATTACAAAGTAAGGGACAATCATAGAATTAGGGAAGATTGTTTGTCCACCCTTTCCTATCAACCCCTTTTCCTGGATGCAGGCTAATGATAGGAAGGAGAAATGGACAACATATAGGGAAGGCTCCCCCTTCTCACTATTCCTTGGATCAAATCAAGGTAAGCAAGAAGTTAAGAGATTATCAAATAGGATGTTACAAAAATTCCTTCTTCTTATCTTTCAAGAAGGACTCCACTTACCTGAGGAGCAAGTAATGGTCAAAAATTTAATCTCTAAACTACACATCTATCTAAAAGTTGGAAATGGTGATATCGATAAACCAACACCAACTCACATGTTGGTTGAAAAGCATACCAGCTTGGCTCTAAGATCAATTTATCTAATCTATAAGAAATACCTCTACCATTGGGGCACACAAACTTCCAGAAGTAGAGACTTTCTAACTATTCTAACTAAGTGCGTGAAAATAAGATGGTAATATAACCCACAGTCACAGCTTCTAGTTTTATTTTACCAAAACCACTCCCAGTCACAGCTTTAGCTCTGATTATTTCTTATATTCACTTTTCTCTTAATAAAACACAAGAATAACATAAATATAAAGATAGTAAAACCAAATTGTAGTCACAGCTTCCAATTTGATTCACCACAATTGCACTTAGTCACAGCTTTAGTTCCAATTGTTTCTTTCTATTCATTTTTCTCCAAAATATTACTACATAATCAAAGTTATGCTTGTACAAGTTTGGCAAAGCTTTCTTGCATAAAATAAATATGGTTTTTACAATGAGATGGGCATTCTTTATAGGAAAAGAAATGAGAAAAAGGATGGAAAAATGGGAGCAACTCAACCACTTTGACCTGGTAAAACTAGGTGAGAAGAATTATTGGATTACATGTTATGAGGACATGCAATCAAATTACATGTAATTGCATCACATGCAATTTATCTTCTCCAATCTAAAAAGCATGAAAACTAAAACAAAAAGGTGAAGAAAAGTGAATTAATCCTTGGAAATGTCAAGGAAGGCCTTATATTTGACAATACAATCATGAATCATAGGAAGATCTGGAATCTTCATTGTATTTGAAATGGCTTCAACCCTGAATGCATTTGTATGTGTTGATTTCAAAATTTTGTAATCATCTGCAAGATATCCCTTAAGTGTTTTGCCACATATTTATATGCAGAAAAAATTTTCATCGTTTGTGCTCCAAATTCTTCAGAATCAAAATCAGCATTAAGTTTGTCATTGTATTCTATAGTCATTTCCTCTTCAGTGAAGAGGCTATCATTCCTGGTAAGAACCTTGCATCCTATTTTCCTAAGACTACTGTTGATGTCCACTTCTAAGTTGCTTGATAGCTCTATAGATCCCCTTGTAGCTTTGCCAAATGCTTTTCTAGTCCCTGGACTTTGTGGTCCATGAGTCCTTGATATCGATAGAACATGTTCATGGATGGAATGATGTCATATGAGAGAAAAATATCTAAATCATTGTTCGCCATTTGCCCCCAAGTGCTTAGGTCTTCTTTCAGGATACTGATGTCTTGGTTGAAGGAAGCAATCATGTCATGGAGTCTTTCCTCAAATTTTTTGATACGTTCAAGGATTTTGTGTGCATATTTGATTGATTGAACTCCTTCTAAGACAACTTCTTCAAACCAAGCCTTCGTTGCTTCTACTCTGCTATTTACCTAAGCTATTTGTGATGGAATGGTCATAGATTGAGATGTTTGTTGATGAATAATCTCATGAAAATGAGCATTCTCTTTCTTTAACAAATTCTTCTTTTCCCAGAGCTTGTGATTTCCTTTTGACACATTTGAGAGTGCATCTTGAGCATCCTGCAATTATCCCAACGGTGATTGTTTACCGACTTCAACCTTGGTGAACTTGTAATAAGAGTGAGTAAGCTCTTTAGCTAGTTTATCTACCAAGGGTTCTGCAATTCTAGCATATTTGGTCTTCTCAGAATCAACCACGATTCTTGAGACACCCTTGGCCTTTGAGGCTTTAGATTTATCCTTCTTGGTAGAGAAATCATCTAGGGGTAATGTGACATTTCTTCTCTTCATGGTGATATTTCCCAACCATGTTGGAAAACTGAAACCCTCCTCTGCTGAACTTGGAATAGTGATCATGGTAGGCATTGATGCTAATTGTATCTCTGTTGTCATGGTACATGTCTCTATTTTCACAATAGAAATCATGAGTGTTCTTTGAGATGACTCTGTCATGAATGATTCAAAACCTACAACCAAAGTATCAAGTTGGGAAACTTGACCTTTTGTGGGAGTTGGGAAATCACCAAAAATGTTTTCCAAATTCTCACAATGCCCTATTGTGAGGATGGAAGGAGCTACATAAGAGATGGGAAATGCAAACATGTTCACCTCTAAGATAGAAATAGTAGGTGTGACTATAATGGAGAATGAATCCACATCATTATCTACAACATCTATAAATGGTTTCTCCTGATTAGATGGATCCTTGTTGTTTGGTAACTGAGGAGGAGATACAATAATTATTTCTCCCTCTCCCTCTTCTTCATGTGATTCTTCCTCTTGCAAGGGTGATTGAAAATAATCTAAGGATGGATCTGACCCTTTTTCTCCTTTGAGCTTAAACTTGATAGTTTTAACTGGTTATGAAAAAGATGAATCATCCTTGATTTTGATTTCTACCTGGGATTTTTTCCAATAGGACCAAAATGATTTCAATCTACCCCAATTTTTGGATGTACTCTCTTGAGGCCTTTTCTTTTCAGACATTTCTTTGTATCCATCAAAATGGATTGGAATCTATCAAAGAAAAAATTCCCTTCCTTCTATTTCCATTGAATAAGAAAAGGGACAAGCTTTTCAAACTGAGTATTGTAATACTCTGGATCTAGGATCAAGCCATCATCTTTGATCTCAAAGCCTTTTGGAATCTCAATCATATTAAGATCAATGATTTGTCATAGTGTGAGTCTACAGTAATCCATTCTCATGATATTACCTCAATGTGCAAGTCAATCCACACATCCTCCATGTGATGAACATGGGTGAAGGCCCTTTTGATTTTGGAATGCATCCCTTGATAATAGAAGTCAGATCTAGCTTTGAATTTCTTCAATGTAATAAGTTGAAGTTTTTCTTCCATAGCTTTTTCTTTATACACTGAATTAAGTGTATATCGACCAATTTGGAGGGGTTTGGTGGTGGTCATACCGAAACCTGACCTATGTTGAATGTGCTGGTATGATTGAACTTCTATGAGCTGCCTTTCCATCTCTGTGAGGATGATCCTATTAGTAGGATATCTTGGTAAGGTATAGGGTTCTCCTTGAAAATAACCAACTCTCAAATAGGTAAAAGTTGGAAATTGTAGGAAGATACACCCAAATTGAGTTACCTTCTCCCAAGCCTCATCTAATAGTCTCCTAATTGCCAATTATTTGTCAAAAAGGAACCTAAAATGATCAAAGAATTCATCTTGTACCCTTCTCTAATGATATTTTCTTTGTGTCAGCGTGATTTGATCATGATATTCCCAAATGGGTACCAATGATCAATCACCTTTGGTGGAGAGTCCGGAGAATGTCCCCATGGCTGTGATAATGTAGACCAAATAGGAGTTCATGTAGAATGGTACTGATATTCCAACATAACTTAGTTGTTCACACAATGTTGTGCTTATGAGCTCTCCCCAGGAAATAGGTTCTTTGTTTTCAAGAATTTGAAATATGACTTTATACATCCATGGTTTAAAGTTACAAGATTCTTTGAGACCACATATTCTACTGAGGAGAGTTATCAAATCATTAACTTCTGGAGAGAAGTTAGATTTGTGTATTACCTTTGGCCATCTAGAGAAATTTGATCTTTTATTGATCATTCATGTACATTTGATAATCCGACTTGTTTTGGTTCCACAACTGTATGGACATATCTTTAGACAAGTCTGGACATTCAGGATTTGTAGGAATTCTGAAAATCTCTTCAATGACGTTTGGATCCAGGCTAAAAATCACTTTACCATCTGCATATTTGACTATCTTGCCTTTGGGATTGAAATGGCATGCACACTCAAAAATGAACTCGAGTTCCAGAGAAGCCATAGGAAAAGTAGATATCATGTGAATATTGCTCCTCTTGATATGTCGTAATTCCCTGAATTATCGAGATCTTCAAGTCTTTGTAAGAAATTGGTCATGTCAACATACCCAATCTTTGTATCTAAGATTTGATCAAGATTTGATGAAACAAGTGAGGCTATGGTATGTGTTAGTTCTTTGTCATATTGATATTTCATCTTTCCTTTGACTTTTGATGATGTCGACATATTCTGTGTTGTAACATGGAAATTCCAAAGGGTAAATACATCATCTGAGGAGATTAGATCCATGAGAGGGTTACGCTTTGGCTTGAAATGATAGATCTATGAAGGACAAGGTGTTCGAAGTATTAATTAGATACTCATAGAACACATGTGTTGGCTGGAAGTGAAACAAATAGCACATGTATGTGGGCAAAAAGGGGCAAAATCAGACTTATAGAGATGGATTGCATGCGGGGCTTTGTTTGTATGGTCAAGAATGCAAGTTGGGTGCACATGGACATGTGTAAATGATAATTTGGGTATCTAAAAGAGTGGCCTTTTACCAAAATTGGATTCTATAGAGGTAATTACATGTAGTGAAAATGACATGTTTTTACATGTAATGGGATTGGGAGATGCAATCACTTTCACTAGACTTGATTTTAGTTTTGCAGTAAGTTATATATATATCTTCATGACAACTCGTACTATAGATCATTGGGTTGCAACGAAGAGAATCTTGCGCTATGTCAAGGGAACTTCAAACTTTGGTATCCTCTATAGACACAACAAAGATCCTTGCCTCATTGGTTACACAGATTCAGATTAGGGAGGCTGGGTTGATGACAAACTGTCCATTTTGGGGTATGTCTTCAGTGTGGCCATAGGTCCTATCGCTTGGACTAGTAAGAAGTAGTGGGTCATATCACTTTCTTCAACGGAAGCTAAATATTAGGGAATAGTCAAAGCAAGTTGTGAGGCATCGTGGCTTCGCTCTCTGGCATCCATATGCCTCAAGTGGGCCCTTCATCCCTCTTCTTTGACAACCAAGGGGTCATCAAGCTTGTCAAAAATCCAATCTTCCATTAGCGAACAAAGCATATTGACATTCACTATCACTTCATTCGTCAGCTAGTTGAAGATGGATTCATAGATTTGCAGTATGTAACTACTAAGGGTCTGACTATTGATATTCTCAACAAGTCCCTCCTTCCAGAGAAGTTTGTTAAGTTCAGAGGGATTCTTGGTGTTGAAGATTGATTGACCATTAAGGGAGGGTATTAGAATAATATCTCTATAATATCCTATTTATTATTATTTTAATAGTCACTATTGTAAATCTTGTAAATATTAGAATGTTTGTAATATTCTTTTATTTCCTAGTGAAGTCCTTTTAAATGCTTTCCCACTTTTAATATAGAAATTGTAAGGGTTGTAGTAAAATAGCTAGAAATGTATGCTTGTTTTTATTTAGTGTGATAACTTATCCTCTGATAACTACTGTTGTATCTTGAGTTGTTCCTTCTCTTCAAATATGGTAGTCTCTTTTAGGAAATAAAATGCAACAAATTCTTTTAACAAATTGTGCAATTTTTGTAGACTTGATAATCTAATATCTCTATCAAACACTATCTTTCCATATAGGACTTATAAGATAATAAGTGGAAATCTTAAATTCAACAAGTATGACTTATACTCCTTTTTTGATTATACAAATCACAAAATGCATTCATTCCTATGGCCATGAAGGTAGGACTTAAAACACATACTACAAACCTTTAGTCATCTAACCTGACCTATGTTCTCTGCATTAAAACTTCAAGGAAACATTCAACTAATGTAACCAATGCATTTTGTCATCTTGTTGATTAGCAGACCTCATGCCAACTACATTTAAATCTAGAACTCAACCAGTTCTTGTTAACCCATCGTTGAGACCTAGTTGACATCAATAATTGTCTTAATCTGTTGTCAATTCAAAAATGTCATCTTGAGAAACAAACTCAACATTTTCCATCTCGAGGGTGCAACAAAACATAGTCTAATTTTCCTTTGATATATTCGAAGATTGTCATGATTGCATTCACATGAGATTCTTTGGAAGAAGACTAAAGTCTTGCAACTAAGTACACTACTTGCATGATATTAGACATAGATGTTGTTAAATAAAGTAAGTTATCTGTCATAGATCTTTGTCCTAGTGTGATGAGCATCAGGTGAATCATCAACCTTTCTCAACTTATAACCTGTTACTATGAGTGTATTCACTAGTCTACATTTGTCCATATGAATTATTTTAATTATTTCACTTGCATATTTGGTTTGAGATAGAAAAATACTTTTGTCTAGGTTTTATTTGTGCAATCCAAGGAAAAAGGACAACTGCCCAAGTATAGGCATCTTTAATTTAGATTGCACTATGATAGAAAACATCTTACACATATCATCATTGTTGCAACCAAATATAATTTCATCTACATAAATTTATACAGCAAGGACATCCTCACCTTCTAGTCTAACATATAGACTGGTGTCCATGCCACCTCTTGTGAACACTTGTCATTGTGCCAATAGGTGTTTATCCATTCTCTAGTATAATGCTTTGGGGGCCTTCTTCAAACAATAGAAAGCCTCTTTCAATTTATAGACATAAGTAGGACTTTCCTATCATTTAAATCCTTCAGGCCATTCCATGTAGACTTCTTCATCGAGGTACCCATTTAGAAAGGGTGTCTTAACATCCATCTGGTAGGTTTTGTAATTTTTATATATTGAAAAAGCTAAGAATATTCTTATAGCTCTTCAAGCCTAGCTATAGGTACAAAAGTCTGACCAAAATCAATATCTTCTAGGTGAGATTATACTTTACAAAAATGTGTAGCTTTGTTTTGACAACCTTATTGTTTTCATCTAGCTTATTTCTATATACCCATTTTCTTCCAATAACATTTTTTTCCTTTAGGCCTAAGGACTAAATCTGAAGACTTGATCTTTTTAATTTGACTTAATTCTTCCTGCATGTGGCCTTGGTCCAACATTAATCCTTGCTAGCCTTAGTAATATTTTTGGGCTCTACATATAATAAACAAAAATTGTCTTACTCACTTTATGTTACAACTCTTCTTCTAGTTTGAACGCTTGCCTCTGTGTTGTAGATAATTTGTACATCTGAGTTGTTCTTTAGAAGTGTCTTGAAAGGAATCTTCACAATAGAACCCATTGGTTGGCTTGTAGTGTCTTATTCTTTTGAAGCATGTCCGTGAACTTTAGATTCTGATTCTGATTCTTCTTCAACATATTCCAAACTATTTTTATTAGCCTACAACTTTTCATCAATGTTATTATTTGCACTTTCAATTATCCTTTTTAGCATTTATTTAAGACATTTATATGTCGTACAGTTAGCAGAATAACCAATAAAAATTCCCTTATCACACCTTTAATCAAAGATGTCTGAACCCTCATTATCCCTTTTGATGTAGCATTTACTACCAAAAAATTTGACGTACTTGATAGAAGCTGACTTACCATTCCACAAATCATAAGGTGTGTATTTGGTCTTTACTCTTAACTAAGTTGTATTTAATCTTTATACATCCATCTGAACAACTTCTTTGCAATATATGTCAGTGAAATTAGCTTTGTAAAGCATGGTTGTAGTTATTCCTTAATTGTTCTAATTTTCCTTTCTTCCACCCCAATTTTTTTCAGGTGTTCTTGTAGGAGCATAGTGTACTTTGATGCCATGCTTCTCACAATACACTTGTAACTCCGTTGTTTTATACTATCCATCTTTGTGTGACCTTAAAAACTTTATCTCTAAATCTATTTGTTTTAAACTATCTTACTGAACTCCTTAAATCTGTCAAATGCCTCTGACACGTGTTTCAAAAATGTCACCAAAGTCATCCTTCTATAGACATCAAGAAAGAACATAAAACTTCTTTCTCCACCTATAGTTCTTGTCGTAGTAAGACCACAAAAATTTGTATGAACTAGTTATGTCATATCCCCGTTACATATAAAACTTTAATATAATTAAATAATAAAATATTAATAAATAAATAATATTAAATTAAATCAATAATAATATAAATTATTAAATAAATAATAAATATAATTATAATCATATTATAAATAATTATAATTATAATTAATATTTTAACATATATATATATATATATATATATATATATATATATATATATGTATATATATATATATATATATATATATATATATATATATATATATATATATATATATATATATATATATATATATATATATATATATAGAATGAAATGAAATAAAGGAGGACTTAATAATAATAACAGAATTATAATACAAATTTATATCCTAATCTCAAAAAGATGTTTAATATTAAAGTCTTAATACCTATATTATTCAACTCAATAATGACTGGTCATGTAAGGACTCGCACAGATAAGACTATGTTCAAACAAGAGACACAAAGCGTCAAAGTTCCTGCCAATAGTCTAATGCTTATAGAGTTAAGGTGAAGTGAATTTTTTTTAAAAATAGAGTAAAAAAATGGTAAAATACTTGTACATTAAAATTAAGAATGCATTTATGGTTATATATCTTTGAACAAGTAAGGAAAACTAGTTATTATGTTGTATTGAAATAAAAAACCATTTACTTATAACTCTAATACTAATAATCCAAACACCCTATGGACAATAGGAAAATACAAGTAATAATAATTATATAAGATTTGTGTACTTTAATGGCTCTACACCAGATTTATTACAATATTGTTTAGTGTCTCCCATGTTTATAGTTTTCCACTTGTCCTCTGCCATGTGGTTCAACAGAATCTTCCCTATGAGATTCTTTAGAACTGCTAGCTTTCTTCTATGAAGTGACTATAGTTGGCACTAAAGCATTTTGTTAATCAAAGTAATCATGTAGACCATTGGTAGAAGGACGTCGCATGTTCGCATGAAATTTTTTTGCTCTATGCGATCATGCGACCACTGATGTAGAGGGAGTGAAGGGAACCAGGATCAACTGATCAAGTGCCACATGAACCAATCTGGAAGGACGTCGCATGTTCGCATGAAATTTTTTGCGCTATGTGACCGCTGATGCAGAGGGAGTGAAGCAACCCTTTTTTGACAGACCGTTGGCGGAAGGACGTCGCATGTTGGCATGAAATTTTTTTGCGCTATGCAATCATGCGACCGCTGATGCAGAGGGAGTGAAGGGAACCAGGATCAATTGATCAAGTGCCACATGAACCAATCCGGAAGGACGTCGCATGTTCGCATGATTTTTTTTTGCACTATGTGATCATGCGATTGCTGATGTAGAGGGAGTGAAGGGAACCAAGATCAACTGATCTAAGGACATCGCATGTGCGCACTGAATGTTTTTTCTCTATGCGATCATGAGATCGCTGATGCAGAGGGAGAGAAGGGTTGTGAAGAAACATTGGATCGATTTGAGGGTTGTGAAGAAATGTTGGATTGATTAAGGACATCACATGTTCGCATGGAATTTTTTTGCGCTATGTGATCATGCGACCGCTAATGCAAAGGGAGTGAAGGGAACCAGGATTTTAGTGGGATAGTAGGCGTGGTAGGAGTAGCAGGCTACATCGGTGAAAAATCTTCTAGAAGAGATTACACAGTGAATGTCACACTCAGAGATCTGTGCCCTAAAACCTTTGCCTTCATCAGATCCACCAGATCCTAAATTTTTACCAGGGACGAGAGGAAATCTCATCCTTTGTTAGTTCTGGCAGGAGCAGAGGTCAGGCTTAAACTTTTCAAGTTGATCTACTGAAAGAGGGAAGCTTCAATTTTGTAGTGGAGGGTTTTTCATGTAGTCGGTCCTATGAGTGGAGCCTCACCACTGATGGAGGGAGTAGAGCATTCAACCAGACAGTTCAAGAGGCTAGAATTCACAAATATTTTCATTGATTTCACAGAAAGACGAAGGAATGGGTATAGGGATGGAACCCAGAACCGGGTTGAAAAGGATTGAAGACCAGGGGTTTTCTACGGTGGGGAAAGAAAATGGTTCAATAATCCATTTAAACAGAGGAGGATATTTTATGAACGACCCTTTCGTCCTGATAATCAAAACCCTCATGTTGGAAGAATGGCCCTGTCTCAAAGCAAGAAGATCCCTTTTCGCGCCTGGTTTAACAAATGGTCACATTCCAAATTTTCAAAAATGAACAAGAACTATTCTTCACCTCGGAACAAAGAGCTGAACCCGAATCTGATACCCATTTTTCCCACATCCTCCAGAGGCATCCCATTTAATCCTCCTTTGCCCAAGAAAGCTTGGACGGGCTCCTACTGGGAGATTCATAGAAGAAGATTAGATTTGTTGGGCCATGAGGCAATTAACATAAAGAGGTTTGAATCTCAAGCTAAAGGAAGGTTTAAAGGAATGCAGAAAATATGGAGACCAATTTTCAAATCATTGATTCATGAGGACAATGTAGGGTCAATACAGCTGCAACGACCAAACGAAGTCGAGTCAGAGCTTCCTGGCTGGCCCAACACTTCCATGGAAGTTTCCCACTTGGGGGTACCCTCCAAAACAAATCAGGTATTATCTATCATCCTATCAGAAGAAACATTAAAACAGAGAAATCTTATTTATCTTTGTCAAGGAATCATCTGCAAGTTTTGGAAGATAGAAATATCATACAAGGATTTCAAAGATTGGGTTTTATGCAACTGGAGGGAGGTTTCTAAGATTGAAATACTGGATAATGAACTAGAATATTTTGTGGTGTTATTTGAAAAAAAGTCTAAGAGAGATTCTATCTTCAAGCAAAATGGCTGGTTTTATAAGAATAAAGGATTACACATGTAGCAGTGGTCCCCTAACTTTAATAGCGCCAAAAATGTCATCAAATTTGTTCCCATGTGGATCAACCTAGCAAATCTTCCATTCGAATATAGAAACATGGAAATTCTAAAAATTATTGGCAACAAAGTGGGAATATACTTATCACACTTTTCAGATAAACCTTCAACTTCAAGTTGGTTATGTTTGCTAATGAATGTTGAGAAGGAGTTGCCTAATTCCATAAAGCTTATTTCAAGATATGGAATTTGGATTCAGATGATTTCCTATGCTTCAGAACAGTCAGTCATTTCGAAGATAACATCTTCTACAACATCTGAGATTGCAACCCCCCACAAAACTGGCTCTTGGCACTTTGCTAGCATTGATCCTTAGGTTAAATTAGTGGATATAACAAGGAGTCTCTGCATTTTTTTTTATATCTTTTATGCAGGAGATTATGATCTTACAAATGGAACAGGGGGGGCTCTCAAATTCTCTCTTTGACTTATCCATCTTATGAGGGCAATGCAACATTAAATAGTCATGAGATAGACATCATATCCAAAGGGGAATATTGGTTAGACCTCAACACTTACAAAGAGACATTTGGAAAATTCAGGAAATTGTCCAGGGCACCTCTTCTTATACCTTCCCATTCTCTCTCGATGTCAATCTCCAAATGGCAAGTCCCTTGGCTGGAACATCTCATCATATATTGGGTGTCTCAGGTTTAGAAAGATTTACTGGAGGAAATTGCTGATCAAGTTCTCCATGAGGACAACCCACCTGAAATAGAGGAGAACCTTATTGGTTCTTTAGGAGAAAAAGAGGAAAACAAAGTGTTCCATACTTTAGAGAATGATATGCCTGACACAAAGATTTGTGATTTGAGAAATGATGATCAAGATTCTTAGAATATTATCTCTTACACTACACTTCAGCCTCAGGATTATGCTGAATAGGAGGATGAAATTTTGAAAGTCAGACTTTGTGGCCTCAAGGATTTGACAAAACCTATTGGTTCAAAGGAAAGTAACCATCCTCCAAATTCGGGATGTAGGAAATCTTCAAGAATCAGAAACAGAGGCAAGAAGGATTCCAATATTGAATTGTTAACGAAACTACCCTTGGCTCCAGTGAAGAACAAAATGAAAGGGGGCTTAATATCACTCAAACCTCTAAGGATTAGAAAGAATCATCAGAACCAGTCTTCAAGGGATATTGGAGGTGTTGGGAGCTTAGAGGAATCTATTCCTTCTAGACTTCAAGAAGTTTATGACTTGTTTGGCAGCACTCCAGATGATCAACCCACAACCAACTCTTTGTCTCATTCAATTATTGGTAAAATGTTGGAAGATGACTATGTAGAAGATGAAGAGAGATTTATGGATGTAGACCATCCAATATTTGAATCAGAGATAACATTCAATTCTCAAGGTTAGGATGAGGTAGAAACCATGGCATCATGTTCCAAGTTAACTTCAAACTATTTTAATTCTCCTTTAGGACTGCTACAAATAGATCATACAATAGCAATAGACTGCGGATCAGGGAAAAAGAAAGGCAGAGGAAGAAAGTTAGCAGCCACTTTGAGAGAAGAGGAGGGTGAAGATCAGGACCAAGCAAAGATTACAGCTTATGTGAAGGTAGGGAAGGGGAAGTTCCTTCCCAAGTCTCAATGAGAGTCCTTTCTTGGAATGTTAGGGGTCTTAATGCCCCTAACAAGCAGCGTCTGGTAAAACGCTGCATTTGGTCTTCTAAAGCAGACATCATTTTCTTACAAGAAACCAAGATGAATAAAGAATAGGCAAATGATTTCATAAGGTCTTTAGGGGATTGGAAAGCCACAGTGGTTGAAGCAACAGGTTCCTCAGGGGGTCTAACCATTATATGGAATCCCAGAACTTCATATTATTCTCATATCAAAGATTCTCAGAGCTGGATGGGGGGAAAAATTATCAGTACACAATCAAATTTAAACACATTTGTGATCAATGTGTATGGACCTATCTCAAGAAGAAGGAAAGTGGAGATTTGGGAGGAAATTAGCAACTGGTTTCATATTTTTCCTGAAAGTAATTTCATTGTAGGGGGTGACTTTAATGCCATCATTCATGCAACAGAGAAAAAAGGGGGATCTCAAAGGCTATCTCAATCCCAGTCAAACTTCCATGAGTGGCTTTTAAAGGATGATTTGATGGAGATTGAATTTGATAATGGGACCTTCACTTGGTCTAACAGAAGAATGGGTATGGACAATATCTCAGAAAAATTGGATAGGTTTTTTTTTAAAGGTGACTTGACATCTTTCTCTTTTGGGTTGAAAGCTTCCATATATCCTTCATCAGGCTCAGACCATTTTCCTATTTGTCTTGATTTGTTGGAAGAGGACAAGCCATATAAATGCTCCTTTAAATTTGAAAATATGTGGCTAAAAGAGGGAAGCTTTTCAGAAATGATCAAAGATTGGTGGGCTGAAGTTAAGGTGGAAGGTTCAAAATTGTTCTGTTTTGTGGCTAAACTCAAATTCATTAAACAGAATTTGTTGATTTGGAACAGGACTCATTTCAAGAATATCTTTTCATCAAAAGTGGAAATTGAATCAAAATTGGCTGAGTTAAACAATACGATCATGAATCAAGGGATGAATCAAGAACTATATTTCAAAGAGAAGGATTTGCTCAAGGATTTGGAGGATGTGCTTAGTAAAGAAGAAATATTTTGGAAGCAAAAGTCAAGGGAGTCTTGGTTAGCTGCTGGAGACAAAAACACTAAATGTTTTCATTCTAGTACTAAGTGCCGAAGGAATACCAATAGAATCCTACAAATTTCTAGCCAAGATGGATCTATTCTCTCTAAGCAAAAAGAAATTTAGCAGGAAATAGTATCTTTCTTCTCCAAGTTGCTGAACTCTTCAAATAGCTCTCCTCTTACATGTCAACAAGAATTTCTTTGTAATATCCCCAAAGTTCTCACAGAGGCGGATAACCGAAATCTAATGAGGCCATTTTCAACAGAGGAGATTTTTCAAACATTATCAGCAATGGCTCCAGACAAAGCTCCTCGTCCAGATGGATTCCCTCCCTCTTTCTTTCTTCATTGTTGGGAGGTTGTTGGTCAAGAACTTACTAGGCATTGGAAACAGCTAGATCCTCAGGTAGATTTCTAACTGAAATTAATAATACTTTCATTTCTCTCATTCCTAAATCAGAAAATGCAAACTCTATTGATGAATTCAGACCCATTGCATTGTGTAATACGATATACAAGACTTTATCTAAAGCCCTTGCAAATAGATTAAAATTAATCTTAAATAGGATCATTGGTGAAGAACAAATAGGGTTTGTCCCAGGCAGATCCATTTTTGATGGCATTATAATTGCTCAAGAAGCAATTCATTCCATTCAACATTCCAAAAAACCCAGCATGTTAATTAAGTTAGACATCAAGAAAGCTTACGATAAAGTGAATTGGAGATTCTTATCCAAATGCATGGAATGCTTTGGATTTTCTAAAGCCTGGATCAATATGATCTTTTACTGTATATCGACTCCAAAATACCCTATTCTGATTAATGGCTCCCCTCAAGGCTTTTTTGGAGGCTCAAATGGTATAAGGCAAGGGGATCCTCTATCCCCCTTCTTGTACATTATCATGGCAGAGGCTTTAGGTTGCAGTATTTCTAGGCTTCAAATTCAGGGCCGCATCAGAGGCATATCAGTCACATTTTTAGTTCCTCCTATTACACATCAACAATTTGCGGATGATACACTCCTCTTTGGATATGGTTCAGTCAGAGAAGTTGGTCTTTTCAGAAGTACTCTAAATAAGTATGCTTCAGCCTCAGGACAAGTTGTCAACAAAGGAAAATCAGTTATTTTTTTCTTTTACATGAAAAAGAGGATCCAATTGAGAATAGAATCCCTTTTAGCCTTTAAAGTAGCAACACTTCCTTGCAATTATTTGGGGATTCCCATTGATAAGAATCTGAGAACATCAAGGATATGAAAACCAATCAACGAAAGGATGGATAGGAGAATGGCTAGCTGGAAATCCAAATGGTTATCATGTGCAAGAAGGATAGTGATGATTAAAGCTACCCTTTCAACAATTCCCATATATCTATTATCTTGTTTGGCTTTGTCTTTGACTGATTACATGGACATAGTGAAAAAGTTGAAGAATTTTTTCTGGCATGGATGTGATCAGAATAGAAAATTCAAAATTATCTCTTGGGACAATATTTGCAAACTGATTAGTGCGGGGGGAATAGGGATTAAAAATCAGATGTGGCAAAACACAGCATTGGGAGCTAAATTATATTGGAAATTGATAAAAAATAAGGATTACAAATGGGTTAGAATCATCAAAAGCAAATACTTGGGTGTAGAGGGATGTCATGAAATATTCAGAATTAAAAACCCTCCAAGAGGATCCAGGATATGGAATTTCATATTGAAATCTAGACATGTTGTGGATTCCAACCTCTCTTGGAATATCATAAGTGGTAACTCAGCCAGATTCTGGGAAGATTCTTGGGGAGGACTAGGTACTCTCCAATCGATACTAGGCCTTAATCAGATTATGCAACTTTGTCAATCAACATGGGGTAATATGCTTAAAGATTACATTATCCCTTCTCATTCATCAAAGGAGGATGGATCTTGGCAGTGGAAGGATTTCTCAAGTATAGGAGCTGATATCCAAGAATCAAACTTGCTAAAGTCTGTAGTTCAAAACAGATCTTTCCTCTTGAAAAATGGTAATGATGAGTTAATTTGGACGGGTTCAAAAGATGGTGTCTATAAGGTGAAGGAAGGATACAATTCCTTAACACAACACATTCAAAAGTCTTCTACAATCCCACTCCATCTTTGTTGGAATAAACTATGCCTCCCCAAAGCTGGTATTTTCCTATGGGTGGCCTCTTAGGGCCGCATTTTGACTGCAGAGAGATTTACAAAAATGGGATTTTTGGGTCCATCAAGATGCTACATGTGTCTAAAACATGAAGAATCTCACAATCATGTATTATTTTCCTGCCCCTTTGCTACAAAATGCTGGGAGTGGCTATATTCGAAATTGAATTGGCAATCTGCCCCCCATCAAAATCTCCAATTGCATCTTCTTGCTTGGCCAACTCTCTTCAAAGATAGTTTGTGTGGTAACTTATGGATTATCTCTCCTTCAATTTTACTCTGGGAAATCTGGAAAGAAAGAAATAGGAGAATCTTTCAAGATAAATCAATGGATATTGGGAAAATATTGAATAGAATTGAAACAGCTATAGTGGATATCATGAATTCTCAAAATCAAACATATTCAGCAATACATAAATTTTACACCAGTTGGGATGATAAGATGATGAAAAGCTGGCATGGGTTGAAAGCTCCTAGTTCCTTAGGAAGAGGCTGCAATAAGAATGGACTTCAAAGACAGTCATGTGTTTGAAAACTCCTTCCCTGGGATGGGTGAAATTAAATTTTGATGGTGCATCAAAAGGTAATCCCGGGCCTTCGGGTGCTGGGTGCATAATTCATTCCTCAGAGGGCCAAATCATTGCTCAACTAGCCATCCCTCTAGAACTAGATACTAATAATGCAACAAAGATTAAAGCCTTTATCATGGTTTAATTCTTGTCAGGGATTTAGGCTTCAATAAAGTGGAAATCGAAGGGGATTCAATGATAATCATAAATGCAATTAGATCAGGAGCCATCACTAACTGGAAACTTCAATCTTTTTTAGAGGTGATTTTGAGTATTATCTCCAAATTTGAATCAATAACGGCTAACCATATCTACCGCGAAGGAAATGGTAAAGCTGATGAGTTGGCTAATATGGCAACATGTGGAACACACATTAGATCAATTTCTAATGGTTGGCATCCTCGTCAGAATCCGGAAAGCTGATAGGAAGGACACACAACATTCCCATTATCAAGAGCTTTTGGGAAGCTTTTAGCTGAACAGGGAAAGCATGAATAGACTTACATTTAAGGAAATTTTGTTATACCAGAGAACAGCTCTTTTCCTTTCATGGAGAGAGCACTGGCACTCTATATTTATTCACACTCCATGATCGAACACTATTATGGTTTTAACTGTAGATAGATATTGTATATTTTACTTTCTACTTAATATAAAAACTACGGCTTCAGCCTTTACTGATCAAAAAATAAATAAATTCAATATAAACATTAGTAACAATTTACAATAAAAAATATAAACATTGTTATTAGCAACTTGTAATAAAAACAAAAAAACTAACATGTTTTAAGTAATTTTAAATGAGCAATATCCGAAAAAAAACAATTCATAATATTAAGTTGCTTTATAATGTATTGAAGCCTATATTTGCACATTAATGTACTTCCCCTAGAGCAATATAGTCATGACAGAGCATTTGAACAGTGGAAACAAGATTTGTGAAGTATGGTTTTGTGGTATGCCCTTTATGTTGCCTTAATTCCCCATGTGGTGAAATTGAGTTTGTGATTTGGTTGCTGGCAGGATATTAAAAAACATTGTACTTATTACATAGGTTTACAATTCTGACAAGGAGTGCGAGAAAATGAAGTCCAACGATTTGATATTTGCGACCCTAAATATGAATTTAAGCTATTAGAGGGAAAGTTCTATAGACAGTAATGGAAATTGTGGAAATGATTCTACAAGAGATTTAAATCAAACAATGGCTAACACATGTACAAAGTCTAGTAGCGGAAACCCTGATGATTAATCTGCACAAATTTTGCAAGTCAAACATTATCAACTTCTCTTGTGTTTCACAGAGTAAGAATGGATAACAAATATGCAAAAGAATGTGGCATGGTTATGTGTATGCAATCAAATAAGAGAAAACATGATGTAAGTGACATGGAAAGACTTTAAAAATGAGCAAATATTGGGATTCACCGTATCTTCCCCATACAGTCATCAAGTTTGCCAATACTGAGAAATGATCCCCCGAAGTAATTAGATTAATCTGCAAAAAAATGTAGTTTATGGTTTTAAAATGGTATATCAGAAGAAAGATTGAAAAGATTCTATCTGCTAAAAATGGCAGAGGATAAGCAGAAGACTGGTGCGTGGAAGTGATTTCCAATGGATGAAGATGTTGTGTAACAAATTTGTACATACACAAAATTTGGGTAACAATCGAGAAACTGTATCAGTGTTAAAACAGATTAGTTATGTCCCCCATGGCTTTTCTTCTAATTAGAGGTATAAATTTAGTGTGCCAAAAAATTGGCTATGGTAAATTGAACGGAGATGTTTCATTGGGCACAAATCTAGAGTCAGCAAGGGATAAAAATGGATAAATTCTTAGTGGCAGTTCACTATAAATATTGGCCACGCTAAATATTGTGCTGAATGTAGTCAAACCACCGCATCAGATTTGGAATACTTCTTTTATTAGTGGCGAATAGCCTAATCTGCAAAGCAGTTTAAACAAACAAGTTAAGCTTCTTTTACAGTCATGCAATAAAAATAATTTATGATTCAGCGAGAACAAATTATATCATCTTAAAAGGGACATTTTTATTGAGTCCAAAGATATTATGCCTTTAATTAATTATAATATTTCACCTTCAAATGATACCAAACAACGAAGTGAATTAAATCTAATATCTTTTCCCCCTTGCTTTCAAGAAAGGGTGTCACATGAATCTAACAAGATTAATAGAGAGATGCCACGCACACATAAACACATAATAAAGTGCCTATTATTTTTTCAGTCATTTTGTACATGATACATATAAAGGATTGAGTATGCAAAGATTCATAAAACAACATCATGAAGTGATATCCACATAACCACGTTAGCTATAGTATGGCTTAATCCCTTGGATGCGAGAACTGATCATTGTAGTAAATTTTAATTGAAATTTTTTAGTTCAGAAAATCTAAAGTTGGAATCTAAATTAAAATTGGATAATTTTACATACCTTTTATGCTCTTAATTTCTAATGATGGATCATGGAGTGTGATCTAAAACATTGATGCTAAAAATACATAGACAATCAAAGCTAGAAGTTCAACAGATTGTGACAATCTGATAAATTTGATTAAATGAAAATTGCCTGCATATTCTAACCATCTGAAAATATGCAATATATTGAGATAGTTCCAAGAAGTGTAGACAAGTTGTAGTGTGCATTGAGGAATGACACAAGCTAAATAATTGAGAAATATGGGAATATTAGAGATTTGACGTAGCTAAATGATACAAAGTCTACAAGATTGATATGGTGGTAACATAACGAAAGATGGTTGACAATTTCATAGCTCTTGGAAATAAAGATCAATGATGGACTGGTCACAAATGAAAACTACAATAATCTTTCACTGGATCCCCAAAGATTTGTGTAATTGTCTGCATAAACTCCTGATAGCACAACATCGATGTCAACTTTTTTTCTTGCTATATTTAGCTCCTGATTTCTAGGAATGTGGCCCTATAGGTCATTTTCTATGCAACAAATGCACAGTTGAGGTATTAATTAATAAAAAATTAGAATGTACCTTTGTATTACAACAATAATAATAGATGTATTGCAGCATTCCAAAAAAGTAAATGTCTATCAATGTTGGAAGCATTTGAAACATAGTATGACTCTATATGCATTTTAAATAATGCCAGAAGAAGAGACAAGTATCTAATAGAAATAATAGAGAATCTACAAACATTAAAAAAGAATATAATAAAATTAAAATTTATACAACATACAAACTGAATAGAATGAGCATAGAACCAAGGTTCAAGAATTTTATGCTAGAACTTATAGAGGAAGCTATGTCATTTGTATTGACCAATTCAAAATCACCTCCATAGACTTTTCAAATTATAAAAAAAAAAATTGTTGTTTCTAGAAACTTGGAACACTATAAATAGTAACAAAATCAAAAGATCTTTAACTATCAACTTTTCAATTCAAAAAGAAAACATGTACTTTATAAATTGCACTCAAATTGAATTATTGAATTCTCATCCAAACTTGGTTGTATTGTTGTATTGCATGCTTATTAACTCTTTATTTGAATAAAGAGCTTCTTACTAGCCTTTTTTGTAATTCATTATTTCCATTCATTGCCCTGGGTATCGGCCTGTCATCAATATCTCTTGCGATTAGTGGAATTTGATTCTATGTTTTGCATGTAGAGTAAATTTTCATTTTCAGACATATTTCTTTTCTCATTGTCTAATTTTTGGGGACAGTGTAATTACTAGTAGTCTTCTGCTAGTTGGTTCATATGAAAGCTTAGTAGATTAGGATTGGTCATTTGTTGTCTTAATGGCATGTTCTAAACTTGATCATAGCTAGGAAAATAGTGCAAACTGTGTGTGTGAAAATTGTACCTGATCTGTAGACACAACACTTAGTAAAACATTAGAGGTTAGCTATAATCAAAATCGTGCAAAATTGAAAGCTATCTAACCAAGCGATTTACTGCCTTCTAGTAGGTGCGAGATTAATGTTCTCAGATTGTAATCGAGATCAGTGACCTAGACAACACCTAAATGAAGGATTTGAATGCAATTGATCTAGATATGAAATATGAATGCAATTAATCTATTTTTTTGATATTTTCTATGCAATAAGAATGATAAAAATCGATATGAATCTATGCTAGATGAAATTGATATGCTATGAATCTAACAATGATATGTAATATGAATGCAAAAATAAGATTGATCTCACAAAGATGTCGATTCGCAAGAGCTTTGATTCTTCAATTCCAATTCTCCAGCGTGATTGTGCAAAATATGAGATGATTTGTGAAGAGCTAAAGCCTTAATTTATAGAAATCCAGGGCTTTGGAGGTGCATGGGAAAAGCCATAAATCACTCAAATTAACTCATCTTGATTTTTGAGTTATCTGATCATGAAAGATAGTTAATTCTCAAAATCATGCAAAAACATGCAAAAATAGCTTTTTAACTCAAATTAGAGTTTAGATCAGCTTTTTGAACTCCAAAAGGATGTTGAGTTCCAAAAAGTCAATAACTTGCATTGATTTTCTGATTTGGAGTTTAACTGTTTCTTTTGAATATGCATAATAATTAAGAATTAAATAAATAAATAAAGTGATTTATCCTCAACTCAACTGATTTTTGAAATAAAATAATTAATTTATGGGTTAATAAACTATTTTACCAAACTTTTATTAAAAATTATATTATTAAATAATGACAACATGCTTTAATTAATTAAATAAGAATTTAATCAATTAAAGATAGGAGTTTTGATTTATTGTCAAAATTAAATAATACAATTAATAATAGATAGAATTAAATTTAATTACACAATTAAGTGGCAAATATTAAATCTAATTAATTAAATATAAAAATATTCAATTAATCAAACTTAGGATAAATGTGATTTATCGCCAAATAATCATTAAATTAAAGATAATTAAGATAATTAGGAATATTACTAGGAATATTCCCCGATGCAGAATTTAAGATAATCAATTATGATTCGATGATGTTAGATGTGCCTTAGGTTAGGACTTTGATGTCGATTTTATTCGATTTGTCGATGTAGGAGGTTAATGAACTTATAGCCCATTTTTGGGGTATTACATTTTGCCCCTCTTTGAATTACTGTGCGAAGCGCAGTGGTTCAAAGATAGTCTGTGTTTGATAGAGATATGAAACTGATTCAAAAGATAAACCGATCTCAAGATAGAAACCAATTGAGAGATATTGAGATAGGAGGTCCTGAATGACTAGAGATAATGTTCACTGTAGTAGAAAATAAACCTATGATTGCGAAAAAGTGTCAAAACACCTGATTCTGAACCTTAGGATTGATAAGAAGTGAGTGACCCATTCTAGACTCGATTGTCTTAGCAGAACTAGCAGGTATCACATTCAAATCCTTCAGTTGCCGAAGAACCAAGGAAAGAACACTATGATCTGATGGTTGCAAAAACTAATACAGTTTACAAGATTAGGAGAATACCAGATTGATATGGATCGATGAATCTGATATGGCCCAAGTGATGATAGATTTGCCCCGAGCGATGAGGACTTTTGATGAATCAACGACTAGACGTGATTGTTGTCTTGATCACTGATGAAAGATATTGATAGATTTGATCGATAGAATTTGATTTACAGACTTTGAATGATGTGCAATACCATGCCCCCTTCGGGATTAAAATTGAAATCTGACAAGAAAAGTCAGCGTTATAGTTTAGAAGCATGTTAATTGATTTGAGAAGTGTGGTGAAACACATTCAAGAACACATTCTGCATCGTTGGAAGGTCCCAAAAGACCAAGTTTGACTAGGTTTGACCATGAGTTGACCATGGTTGGCCAAGTTGAAATTTCGATAGTGTGATGTAAGATAATCAGTTAATTTGAATACTAGATTTATGTGATGATTGAAGGTTGATTATGCAAGCAATTAATAATATGAATGATCTCAGATTTGAATTTTGATCCTGAAAAAGGATTCTACTTGCTATTTCATTGGAGGAACCTTCGTGTGAGATGCAGTTCTTGTTAGACTTGAAGATGCGATTTGAAGAATCATTTAAGCATTGAAGTTCATTTAATCATTGTGAGATCATGCAAACATGCAAAATGCAATGAGACATGCAAAATGAAATGCAACCTAAGACCTAGGACCTAGTCACTGATCATATGTCGATTTGTTATCATCATTGAACTTTTAGGTAACCGGATAAATCAATACAATGCCCACTAGCCATGAAACCATAGACATATGAATATCAATTTGTATGCGCAAGAATCAATACAACACCCACTGGTCAACAACCATGGATATATGAATATTGATTTTGTTTTCGAAATGTTAGATTAGATATAAGCACCAAGGCACAAGCGCCAGGATGACCTGAATATCATGTCCATTTTGATATAGCAATTTGTACAAGCATCAAAACATAAACGTTGTGATGACCTGAGTACGCCTTGCATTACAAACACATCAAACAGTCAAGAGATCATTCTAAATCCAATGTGAATTACCCGTAGTGACCCTTTATCATTCACATCCTTAGGCAAGATTGCGTTCCACAATAGGAGAAAGAACTTACTCAAAAAGATAATAGTTAGATCAAACTTCCTTGAATTGTCTGGGTATCAATGGTTGAGGTATGCATGGCCATCCAATTCGAGATAGAGGCTCTTACAGTCGGACACCATTTCAATCCAGAAGTTCCAAAGATGTTAGATTTTCACATACAAGCAGAAGACAAAGAAAAGATTATGCCCCCAGTCATCACTCTCTAAATCCTATAAAGGACATCATCGAAGAGCTCGAAGGGACACAATATGCAAAAATCTCAATGCGAATCAGTAAGCCTACAAGGAGATAAAAGCATGAAAAGCACAAATTGTTTTCAGTTGAGTTTTGATGTTTGATTGTTGTAGATGCAAAATCCTTGCTGGAGACGAGACAGACTGACTGACTCAACAGGAAGCTTCAAAGGACTCTGACTGGATAGAAAATGTCTACGATACATGGGAGACCATAGGATATGACATTGATTGCCCCCAAATTTGAACATTGATAGGATACAGACGCTTGAGCTGATTGGTGTACAAACCGACTTATTGAAACCAGGATATGCAGAAACAAACCAGGAGATATGTACAAACTAAAGCAAGACTGAAAGCTGGGAAAGACTAAGATTGTGCTAATAGATGGAGCATTTTGGAACAAGTGGCACCTGTTTGCCAGGTTTTCACCATCTTGGTAGAGATTCTATTTTTGCTACCAAGGCGCCTGTTTCCAAGTTTTCACCAAGGCATTTTTTCTTCTTTTTCATTTTTTTTTTGTATTTTTTCATTTTTTCAATTTTTTTGAATTTTTGATATTTTTTTATTTTTTTGTGAATCATCAAGGTGCCTATTGCTAGGTTTTCACCAAGATGTTCATTTTTTCAGGACTTTTTATGATTTTGAAGATTTTTTTTAGGACATTTTACCAAGCACTAAATGCCTTAGGCATAAAATTTCTTCAGATGGAGAACGTTGATTGGTTCTCGGAGCTGTTCTCCTTCAGTCGTTGAGAGTTGATAAGCACCAGAGCCAAAAGTAGCAGTGATTACAAAGGGACCCAGCCAATTGGGTTCGAACTTCCCCTTGCGTTCTCGATGTGATTGATTTTTAGGATTTTCTCTCAACACTAGATCGCCAACCTGAAATTCTCTATGTTTGACTTTCTTGTTGTAGCCTCTAGACATTCTTTTTTGATATACTCTGAGATGATCATACGCTACTTGCTTGCGCTCATCTAGTAATTCCAGTTCTTGTAACCTAGACACTCTGTAGTCTTCATCAGTGACAAGTCCATGCATTCTAATTCTGAGTGATGGGATTTCAACCTCAATAGGTAGTACCGCTTCAGACCCATAAACTAAAGTGAAAGGTGTAGCCCCTGTAGGCATTCTGATACTAGTTCTATAGGCCCAGAGAGCTGGATTGATCATGAGATGCTAGTCTCTTCCTGTTTTATTCATTGTTCTGTGCAAGATTTTCAAGAGATTTTTGTTTGAAGCTTTAGCTTGTCCATTCCCTTGAGGATAGTAGATAGAAGACCAATGTTGAGTAATCTTGAACTTAGCACATAAGTCATCTAGGTCCTTGTTTTTGAATTGTCCCCCGTTATCTATAATTATAGAGTGAGGGATCCCATATCTGCAAATGATGTAGTTTAGGATGAACATAGAGATCTGTTTCCCTGTTGCTTGTGTTAGAGGAACTGCTTCTACCCATTTTGTAAAATAATCTGTAGCTGTGATTATATGGGTATGTCCATTAGAAGAGTGCAGATGGATAGCACCAATGAGATCAAATGCCCATTGTTGAAAAGGCCATTGTGTAGTAAAGGGAATCAGATCTCTCCCTAGAGCATGAATCAAGTTGCCATGTACTTGACACTGTTGACAATTTTTAGCAAATTTAATAGCTTCTTTTTCCATTTCAGGCCAATAATACCCAGCCCTAATAAGGTTTTGAGCTAACGTTAAACCGTTCGAGTGTGACCCACATATACCCTCGTGGACTTCCTCTAATGCACGTTGAGACTCTTCTTGTTCTAAACATCTAAGCAGTGTACCATCTAGACCTCATTTGTACAGATCATTACCAATGATGACATATCAGGATGCGGATCGAATAAGGTTTCATTTCTCAAAATGGTTAAAGGACTCAGGGATGATTTGGTCGTGGAGATAGGAGAATAGATTTTTGTAGCGAGATGAGTCATAACCTACAACAGTGCAGATCATGCGGGTTTCAAGGGAGTCATATGCAGGATAGGATAGGGCTTCCACCAGGAACTCGTAGCGTAGTTCATGTTCGGGCTGCTGTAAAAGAGTAGATAATGTCACCATTGCATCGGCAGCCTTATTCTTCGTTCTGGGTATTTGCTCAAATGTGATAGAGATGAAGTATTTCTTTAAATCATCCACCATTCTCTTGTAAGGAATGAGCTTTTCATCTTTGGTTTGGTACACATCATTGACCTGGTGGATGACCAATTGTGAGTCTCCATGGATGTGGATCTCTATAACTCTCCACTGTATTGCCATTTTCATACCATTGAGAAGTGCCTCATATTCAGCAATATTGTTTGTGCAAGGAAACTTTAATCTGAATACTTTGGGTATCGAGTATCCTTGAGGAGTGATGAACAATATGCCTGCTCCCGATCCATTCTGTGTGTAGGAGCCATCAAAGAATAACCGCCATGCCCTAGAAGAGAGGTGCATGATAGAAGAATCGGGAAATTCCATTTGCATGGGTGTATCATCAAATAGTGGTGCTTCAGCTAATTGATCAACAATAACCTGTCCTTTGATAGCTTTTCTTTCAACATATGCAATGTCAAATTCGCTCAAGAGCATGACCCATTTAGCTAGTCTACCTGTGAGGGCAGCCTTGCTTAGGAGATATTTCAGTGGATCAATTTTAGCTACCAAATGAGTGGTATGAGCTAACATGTAGTGTCTCAATTTCTATGATGCAAAGATCACAGCGAGACATGCCTTCTCTATCATTGAGTAGTTCTTCTCATAGGCCACTAAATTTCGGCTGATATAGTAGATGGCTCTTTCTTTCTTGTTCTCATCATGTTGTGCTAGCAATGCCCCCAGTGATGTATCTGTTGTGGAGACATATAATATTAATGGCTTCCCATGAATAGGAGGCATCAATATAGGCAGATTTGATAGATACTTCTTGATATGTTTAAAGTTGTTCTCGCATTCTTCATTCCATGCAAAGGTCACACCTTTATGTAATGTTTTTGTAAAAGGCTGTGAGATGTCCGCTAGCTGTGATATGAATCTTCTGATAGATTGAGCTCTGCCTTGCAACGTCCTCATTTGACTGATATTTATGGGAGGTTGCATCTCTATTATAGCCTTGACCTTAGATGGATCAACTTCAATGCCTTTCTTGGAGACGATGTATCGTAGGAGCTTTCCAGAAGTGACTCCAAAAGCACACTTTTTAGGATTTAGTCGAAGACTAAATTTTTCCATTCTGTCGAGGATCATGCTCAAGTCTATTAGATGTTCAGTTCTAATCATGGATTTTTCCAAGGTATCATCTACGTAATCCTCCATTGTTCTATGCATCATATCATGAAAAATAGATGTCATTGCTCTTTGATATGTAGCTCCAGCATTTTTGAGTCCGAATGGCATAACATTCCAACAAAAAGTTCCCCACGCACATGTGAAAGCTATTTTCTCTTGATCTTCTGGAGCAATTTTGATTTGGTTGTATCCAAAAAAGCCATCCATTAAGGAATACATTTCATAGCCCACAGTCATGTCCACTATCATATCAATGTTAGGTAGTGGAAAGTCATCCTTAGGGCATGCTCTGTTCACATCTCTAAAGTCCCTGCACACTCTGATTGAACCATCTGGTTTGGAAATAGGTACAATGTTGGAAATCCACTCAGCATAGTCTATGACACGGATGAATCCAGCTTTTAGGAGTTTTTCTAGTTCTGCTTTGACTAAGAGTGCAACATGAGGATGCATCTTTCTCAATTTTTGTTTGATTGGTTTTACTCCGGGAGCAATGGATAGATGGTGCATAATGAGATTGGGATCCAATCCTAGCATATCTAAATATTTCCATGCAAAGTTGATCTTTTTCTCTGATAAGAAGGTAGTGAAGTTCTGTTTCTCTTCGTCTGATAGAGATTGTGCTACATGTACCAATTGTGGTTCCTCTGTTGTACCCAAATTGATGGATTGAGTTGGCTCAATCAGAACTGGAGATCTATCTTGTAAATGACTCAGAAGGACATCAAATATCTCATCCTTAGGTGCCTCAGAGAGGTTTTCACCTTCAGATACATCTGTTCTTTTTACTTTTGTCAGTTCTGAGACTGCCACAAAGTGGTTTTCACCCTCAGAACTCTTTTTCTTTTTCTTTTTACTCTTGTTTTTCTGACTAAGATATTTGATGTCCGACTCGGTCATGTTGACGCTCGATTCACTGATGGAAGTACTCATAGGCTCAACTGCATTGAGATAGCAGGCAAGGGCATAGTCATTTGGGAAGGTATACATACCATGGTTTGGGTTTGTGGAAGTTTGGTCGATAAGATCAGGGCGTTGGATAGTCAAAGCGGGAAAGGCTTGGGATATGGTGTTCATGGATGTGGATATGTCATCATTGGTCCTAACCCGACACTCAAGTTCAAAGGTGATATTACAGCTCAAAATGTTCAATTCATGAATAGGCTCAACATCATCATGGGAGTCCTCTTCAGCCATAGGTGGATCAGACAGGTTAAGTTCATTGTTTCACTCTAGACCTACTTCAGGTTGAGATACATATTGGTGAATAACATCTATATATTTCTCTGTTATAAGCTCATCTTCTTCTGGAATGGCACCCCATTCATAGTCATTTGACTCAGCTTCTGATTCAGGATCTCTAGGAAATCTTAAAAAATGTGTGAAATCAGGATGAATACCCCAAGAAGGATTACCCTCAGTCTCTGAATTGAATTCATATTCATGGGAATCAATGTCAGAATAAGTACCCCCTTCTTCTTGATCAGTTTGATTGCCTTCGAGATTAGCTGGTTCTTGTGGTGCAACCATCTCTTGCGCTACAGTAGGTTCTTGTGTTTCTACTACATTAATTCTTTTGATAGGATCATTTGTATCATCAAGAAGATCTTTGATCTTTTTAGGCAATTTTTCATAGGGGATAAGCTCAGAGCTATCTGAATCATCATCAGAGGGTTCCGTTTCTTCTTTCTTAAGAAGGGGTTCTCCTGGTGCAATTTGTTCTATGACATGAGAACAACCACCTCTGAGATGATAGGGTTTCTTTTTAAACCTTATGCCACCAGTATCTTTTTTGTCTCTACCAATATGTGAAATGGGTGTCACAAGACCCTTTCCCCTGATTCCTAGAGGTCCTTGACCGGAATATCCCATCTTGGCTATCAATTTGTTTCCTGGACCATATGAATTAGAAGGGATTGTAGATTCACTAGGTTGAACAATTTTGGATTCAGAATCATCTTTGTATAGCCATGCAAGCACAGCTTCACCTTCTTCAAATTCTTGTTTGGATACTTGCTCCGCCACAAAATTTCTTTTGTATGCTTCCATAGGTTCCTTAGGTTCTGATTTAGATTGCTTCAAAGATTGTCCATATGACCTGGGCGAGATAGGGAGAGATGTCAGAGACAAGACTAGCTCTATAGTGTATTCTCCCATCCCATTTTCTTTGATATTGATCTCTTTAGCAATGTCTTCCATCTTAGATGTGGAAGCAACATTTAGCTGCTTGATGGAAGATTCTCTGTTATTGGGAACAAGCTTATCGACACTTTCCTTCAATGTATTGCAAGTTGTACTCAGATCTGTTGGGATAGTAACCTCCACTCCTTCATAGGGAAATTTCAAGCATTGATGGTACGTAGAAGGAATAGCTTGCATTTCATGTATCCAGGGTCTCCCTAGAAGGATATTGTAAGCTAATGGTAGATCAAGCACCTGACATGTGGTATCTTTGATGACCGGACCCACTTAGATGGGTAAGACAATAGTGCCTCTAGAAGCTCTTTCTTGTTCATCATAGGCTTTTATGGTGATCTTCTTTTGAGGATCAATTGCCATCTCTGAGAATCCCAACTATGTGATTAAGTTGTAAGAACAAATGTTGAGGCCTGCGCCCCCATCTATCAACACATGTTTGACTCGACGGTTCTGGATCAAGACTTCTATGTGCAAGGGTTGATTATGTGGGTGACTTAGGGAGTTGTCATCCTCTTCTGAAAAGGAGATATATTGCAGAGACGTTAGATGACCAACCATAGTCTGGAACCTGTCTAGATCTAGATCATCAGGAACATTAGAGCCGAGCAAAGATTTGTCTAGGATATCTCTGTGAGCTGGAGATATTTGAAGTAACTCAAACATGGAGATTTTGGCATTGGTATGCTAGAGTTGTTGGATGATGCTGTAAGATGTAGGTCTTGTATCTTTTGGATTGGAAGATTTCGAGGCAACCTTCTGTCTAGAAGCAGATGTGAGATTGAAAGGTATCTTAGGGACATTAGATGAACTTGGTGTTTGTCCTTTCAGATGAGTCTGAGCTTGTGATCTGGTAACCACATTAGCTGAGGAATGATTTCTATCCCTTCGTATAATTGTGATGACATTGCAGCTCTCAGAGATACATGGTTCAACCATATTGATGACAGCATCATTTCCAGGGTAGGCATAGTTGACTTTTGCCCCCATGTTAGGCTGGGAAGTGGAAACTCCTTTGCCATGTTGTGGAAATGGTTCTATAAATGCTGTGTGATCATTATTGCTGGTAGGATTATCGATCATGATATCCCCTTGATCTATCAAGTCTTGAATGGTATGCCTCAAGTGAAAGCATCCATTAGTTTTGTGGCCTTTAGTCCGATGGAAAGCACATAATTCATTATCTTTCCAACAATATGATTTTGGATCCAGATCAGGTTTTTGGATTGGTGGTAAAGCGATCATGTTATCAGCTATCAGGGTTCTCAGGGTAGATTCCAAAGATTCTCCCAGGGGAGTAAACTTTCATTTATTATCCCATCGTTTGAATGGCTTCTTTGGAGATGGTTCAGTAGATTTTTGCTTTGAAGCTTCAATGGCTTTGGTAGCAAGGGTGAGATTGTAGGCCGGTGCCTTTGATGGGGCGCGGATAGTGTCAACAACACCATCAGAGACGATACCTTTGTTTCTATTCCAGCTCTTGTTTTTATCTTTTGAGCTAGATCCAGATTCAGACTTGTCCTTTTGAAGTGTGATTTCTCCTTTCTTGACAAGTACTTTCTCAATCTTGATTGCATTATCCACCATTTTATCAAAAGATACATGATCTTGCATTTGTAATGGATAGTTGAGCTCTGGAACAAGGTTATTGATAAAGATTTCAAGTTTCTCCATTTCGGGAATTGGTCTAGCATATAGAGAAAACTTCTTTCGCCACCTCTTGAGAAAAGTTAGGAATGATTCCCCTGGATATTGCTTGAGGTTACAGATATCGATCATGGTAAACGGATGTTGAATATTGTAGGAATATTGTTGATAAAACAATTTAATCAATTCCTCAAAAGTTTTGATCGTAGAAGGTAATCTTGAAAACCACTGAATGGATGCTCCTCCCAAGGATCTAGGAAAAAGACGCATTAGATAAGTCAGTTCATGCATGAATTCCATGGATTGCGTACAGAACTCTCTGACATGATCTTGAGGATCAGAGTGTCCATCATATTTGTCATACTTTGGCATCTCCACTCTTTTTGGGAATGGAGGCATATACAAGTCTTTGTCAAAAGGGAAAGGACAAAGGGCCTCCATGGAGAATTCCTTGGGTTCCTTCTCTTTCTCAATTTTATTCATTTTGACCTGCATAGCGTGCAGTTGGTTCATTATGGCCATCATCAGAGTTTCTTCCTCATGCATGATGATATCTTCAACATTGAAGTGAGGAGGAAGTTTAGCTCCTTCCTGGGCTAATTGCAAAAAGTATGCCTCTCTATCCATTTTCAAGAAATGCCTCATCATTCTTTTGAATTCATCATCATTCTGACACCGATGGATTTCAGAGGGTGTAGGGTCTTGGTCGGCATTATGTTGAGAATGGTGTCCCTAGGATCCTCCTCCTAGAGAACTGTGGTTTGTCCCTGCTTGAGACATGGTAGGAGTTTTTGGGCTCCCTGGAAAAGATTGAGGAGGAGTTTGTTGATTACCTCTGTGAGTTGATAGAGGAGGTATGTAACCAGTTTTTAATCGAAAGTTACCGAGACCGTCGTCTTTGTAGATACTTGACTTGATGAGTTGTTCAAGAGTTGGACCCAGGGTATTGGTCAAAAGTAAGTTCTGAGATGTTTCTTCTGATTTCTTGTGTGAAGAAGCTCTAGTCTCCACCATTAACTTTGAATGAAACAGAAGAAAAGGATAAAGACAACTGAAGAACAATTTGATTCGAAAAAATTGGATGACGCAAACTTGTCAAGATTATGATAGTTTTGAAAATCTGATGAGATGTGGGTGAAGGAAACTGTGCCCTAGATGTATGGGATAGATTGCCCAAAAGATAGCGGACACGAGTTCTCAACACTTAGTCTATTTTTGAAGATTGATTGAAGATTGATAGTTATGACAAGGTTTTGACATGAGATAAAAAGGACTCAAATTGACCAAACAGAAGACTAGATGGGATTCAAAAGATCAAACTCAAAAAATGGTAGAATGCTCAATAGCTACTGCTTTGTTCCTGACACAATGATATTTTTGACAGATTCTGGAACTAGGCTGGAAACATTGGATATCTCGCAAATTGACAATTTCTGACAACTCTCTCAAATTTTTCCAAACGACACTCTGCAGACTCGTATGACAGTTGGGTAGAAATGAAATGACAGTTGCGAAAGTCGTACGACAGTTGGGTAGAAATGAAACAACAATTGACAAAACTCGTACTATAGTTGCTAACAATTTTTGGCTTCTTGAATTTTGCTGGTTTGAAAACTCGTACGACACTGGGCTCTCAATCATACGACATATGGGCGATACTGAAATGACATTTGACAAAAAGTCGTATGACTTTTGACTTCTTGAAATGACTTTTGCCTCCAGAAAGAACTTTACGTCAATTTTTGCAAAATTTAAGGTTTTCCGTTCTGGATTGTTTGCAAATTGTACTGTCCAGATTTTGAAGGTTATACCAGATTTGATCATTTTTAAGAGCCAAGTAGATAAACAAGCACGCAGAACAGCAAGCTAGTGATTCCAAGCACATCTGAAAATAATGAACAAGGGCAAAAGCAACCTTGCACATGAACAATCAAGTGACCAAATTGTGCTAATCCCTGAGAGTACTAATTGTGTATGTTCTGAAAAGTTTTGCAATAACACACATATACCTGAAAGTGAAAAATTGGCCTCTCTAGGGTTTTTAGTAATGGTTTGACTTTGCAACTTTTATGATTCAAAGGGGTGAACTCCAATCCTGGCGCACCAGGGTTTTGACACAGTCCGAGAACTTAATCTTCAAGAGCTGCTAGGGAGATCTGACAACCCAACAATGAACCATACCCGTGGAGATTTCTTCCACAAGGACATTTATATAGTGGCTGTCACTACCACAGTGAAAATGGCTATGATCACTTGAGATTCCGTCAATGCAGTTTTCCCTGTGAAGGGATTGTCCGCTACGGTTAACCCTCTCTAAAGATGACTCATAGATTTATACCACAAGGGGACTTGGCTCCAGATTCAAGGTTTTGACACCTCTTCACTTTTAACCCAAACAAAACAAGCAAATTAATCCGACACGCTAAGACAAAGTTTTGTTCCACCAAGGTCTGTGCTATCAACTCCACGTGGTCTATCAACCTCTCCGGGGAGAGAATGTATCAATCAATAAGAGAAGACACACTAACCAATTTTGATTCACCAAAGCTCGTGATATCAACCCTACGTGATCTATCAACCTCTCCGGAGAGAGAATGTGTCGATCAATAAGAGAAGATGCACTAACCAAGTTGAATGTGAAATGCACTAAGTATTCTCCCTACCTACAAGGATTCTGTCGTCAAGAAAGATTTCGCTGGGAATCCAATCTTTCAAGAATCACGAATAGTGTTCATAGGGCCTAATTACTATGTGAGCACAGATATATTCCCGAAAGTAAATCTACCAAAAGTACCCAAAAAGTAGAAAGAGGAACACTTAACGCTTAAAGCGAATATAAGATGAGTCCACAAGGTGGAACACTTAACACCTCACACAAGTTGAAAATGAGTCCCCAACTTAGAAAATAAGTGAGTTCCTAAAAGCACAAAAGGGTTGCCAAGTGGAACACTTAACGCTTCTGTCTTGTTGACCCCTCCCCTTTATGGCGCTGAGATTGCAACCACGGGGTGGAAATGAGGGGCCGGCGGATTAGCGAGTCCAATAACCCAAGATAGCAATCAAAATCAATCACAAGTATTCTAAGACTACTTAATGAATCCTTAAGGGTTCACAACCTAGTATCAATTATGCAAGTGTGTAGAAATAGATCAAAAGCATGAAAAGATGCACACAAGCTTGACACATAAGAGATTTATTTTAAGTCCCAAATCAAAATATTTAGATGAAGGAGAATACCTGGGATCCTCGCAATGTGCTTAGTAGATTTTACTTGATTTTTAGCAATTTTTGTTGAGCTTTTCCATGCAAGCAAGTGACGAACTCTCCAACAAGCAAACAAGCAAACAAGATATGCAAAATATATTCAACTTATGAAAACCATAGGGTTAGCTCTAAAAATCAATTATTATCAGTAATAATAACTAGAAATTAACCCAAATGACAACTCATATCATTCATTGAACCATGTAAAAAAATAAGTGCATACCCATCACAAAACTTTATTTTTTTTGCTGCATTTGACCTAGTCAACAAGATCTAATTTTTTTGATATGATTTTGGTCACAAAAATAGAAATTCAGAATAGAGACCACTGCTAAAAAATAGAGAGCCTTCCAAAAATGCAAAAATTTTACAAAAATCTCTTCATTTGTGCCCTAGAGACCCATTTTATCAAAATAGACTAGTTTTTGTAAATTGACTATTTGAGCTATTATATCATGTCCAAATTTAAAATAAAAAGAATGAACACCTTTTAGAATTTAAAGAGCTTTCCAAAAATATAAAAATTTCTGAAACATATGCTGATTTGCGTCAGATATTAATTTTTTCCAAAATTTTAAGAAAAAATTATTAAAAATTCAAAACATCTTAGAAAATTCTAAATTTTTTATTGTAGCTTCTCTAATATGTCAACAACCTGCAAAAAAAATTTCAAACCAAAAATCCAAGCCGTTTGGGAGATAAAATTAAATCTTTGAAACTTTGGGGTTTTAGCTCTCAAAAAAATCAAAACCAGCATGCAAAAGTGGGTTGCCCCACGGTGGGCGCCAGAAATGTGTGTGTAAAAATTGTACCTGATCTGTAGACACAACACTCAGTAAAACATTAGAGGTTAGCTATAATCAAAATCGTGCAAAATTGAAAGCTATCTAACCAAGCGATTTACTGCCTTCTAGTAGGTGCGAGATTAATGTTCTGAGATTGTAATCGAGATCAGTGACCTAGACGACACCTAAATGAAGGATTTGAATGCAATTGATCTAGATATGAAATATGAATGCAATTAATCTATTTTTTTGATATTTTTTATGCAATAAGAATGATAAAAACCGATATGAATCTATGCTAGATGAAATTGATATGCTATGAATCTAACAATGATATGTAATATGAATGCAAAAATAAGATTGATCTCACAAAGATGTCGATTCACAAGAGCTTTGATTCTTCAATTCCAATTCTCCAGTGTGATTGTGCAAAATATGAGATGATTTGTGAAGAGCTAAAGCCTTAATTTATAGAAATCCAGGGCTTTGGAGGTGCATGGGAAAAGCCATAAATCACTCAAATTAACTCATCTTGATTTTTGAGTTATCTAATCATGAAAGATAGTTAATTCTCAAAATCATGCAAAAACATGCAAAAATAGCTTTTTAACTCAAATTAGAGTTTAGATCAGCTTTTTGAACTCCAAAAGGATGTTGAGTTCCAAAAAGTCAATAACTTGCATTGATTTTCTGATTTGGAGTTTAACTGTTTCTTTTGAATATGCATAATAATTAAGAATTAAATAAATAAATAAAGTGATTTATCCTCAACTCAACTAATTTTTGAAATAAAATAATTAATTTATGGGTTAATTAACTATTTTACCAAACTTTTATTAAAAATTATATTATTAAATAATGACAACATGCTTTAATTAATTAAATAAGAATTTAATCAATTAAAGATAGGAATTTTGATTTATTGTCAAAATTAAATAATACAATTAATAATAGATAGAATTAAATTTAATTACCAAATTAAGTTGCAAATATTAAATCTAATTAATTAAATATGAAAATATTCAATTAATCAAACTTAGGATAAATGTGATTTATCGCCAAATAATCATTAAATTAAAGATAATTAAGATAATTAGGAATATTACTAGGAATATTTCCCGATGCAGAATTTAAGATAATCAATTATGATTCAATGATGTTAGATGTGCCTTAAGTTAGAACTTTGATGTCGATTTTGTTCGATTTGTCGATGTAGGAGGTTAATGAACTTATAGCCCATTTTTGGGGTATTACACAAACCATCATGTACTTCCTCAATTTCTACTTGATTATAAACAGACACATATGTGACCTACATTTTGTTTTCTTTAATACTCCTGTTTAGACTGTTAGAAGAGTTGAGCTCATCCCAAGGTTGACAAATTAGATGCAAAGCCAATGTGAAAGTTTTGGAAGATGCAAAGCATGGAGGCTGTGATAATATTGGTTGCAGATGTATTCATGCAAATCTTGAGAAAAGTGGCATTTATTAAATCTGAGCTTGTTCAATTGGGTTGAATATAAGTGAAAGATTTCAACCTAAAGAGGCATGCATAAATCAAAATGATGACCATTTTTATCTTTCTAAATAATTTTCATAATGTTATGATATAGTTTGGTCTTGTGGAAATTGGCAGTCACTGGACCTATACTTATCTTTTAACTTTCAATTTGATCATTTCTCTTACTGTTCATTTGTTAATTCACTCATAAAATCTTTTGGATTGTCTTGTTTTGAAATTGACACTAATGGGTGCACTCTGCTAGTCTTAAATTGGTGATGCTAATGATCAGGTTGAAAATTTTGGCATGGTGATGGATGTGTGTTAGTTCTCCTAAACAACATAGAACAACTAAAATATTGACAACAGGTGTATTTGTTTATGTTGTTATCACTTATATTTATCTAGATTATATATTAATATAGTAAAATATTTGTGCAGAATTTACCACCCAAGTTTGATTTGCTGAACTATCCTTGTTGTGTATTCATATGAAAGTGTTTTCTAGAAACATAATTTTTAGCTAAGAAAATTTTATAGTGTAAACTCTAATAAAGTTGTGCCTATGAGTTTAGTTACACTACTTAGTGCTATACCCGTGCAATTGCATATATTTTAGAACTATTCACTCCATGACTCAACAGGGAATCAAATTTCTTATATGTAACAAGCCAAGGCCATTATATATTTGTAATGAAAAAGAACCAAGATCCAGGTCACCAAAGCTGGGGTGCATCATTCTTTTTACAGACTTTAGAAAGTGTTGAAAGAGTTGTTGTTGCAGCTGCAGCAACTGTTCGTCCTCATCCTTCTGTAGTGTATTCAGCTAAAAATCAAAATAATAATAACCAATTTCAAAAATTACATTGACAAGTCTCTAAAATTTTAAAGGGTCATCCTTTTCTGGATGGTAAAAAGTCAACCTATAATCCAGAGGTTTTTGCCTGCCAAAAGCGTTAGTGGACCAAACTTCAGTTACAAGTTTCGATATGTGCTAATTACTCTTTTTTTTAATAGGTATAAGCTCCTTGTTGTGTAATCTGAGCATGTAATCAGATGTTTTTTGGTAAGTCTTAGGCGTTGATTGGGAGTCTTTTTTTAGGTGTATGCTAAAATTTTGGAGTTGATATTTATTTGAGTAAGGAAGAGCATATAAATTATTATGTGGATAGGATTAACCTACAATGGCAGTTGGGGAGGGTACAATAGAGGTGGACTGGTGTAGTGTAATGGTTGTGAATGTGATTAGAAAACCAAAATTTGGCAGCTGACTTAAGAACATAAAATTATGGAGGAAAATAAGCAGTCTTCTAAAACCATTTACTTCTAATAGAAAATATAATATTATCCTTCGAGGGGAAGTGAAGAACCTGAATGTAATCGGCCCTTCCAAATTTTCTTATTTTACTAAAAAATTCACCAAACCCTAGTTGGAAATGATTGGTAATTCAAAATACCTCCACGAGTTGCAATTTCTTACTACAAAAAATTGTGATTTCTTCTAAAATATATTTTTGTTTTAAATTTTTAACAATAATTCTGTGAAAAAATTTACTAAATTCTAGTGCATTAAATATAATAGATCATAGTTTAATGAGTTACTTTTCTATGAGAGCTTAGTTTAGAAGCAAGGACTACACAGTCCTTAATTGTGAGCCCTTCCTTGGCTACATATCTAGGGCTTTTTGGGTTTTGAGAAAACAAAGGAAGAAGAAAAAGCCACTTGCCCAGAATGCCTTATGTAGTAATTTTTTTTGGGAAAGTGAAAGTCCACTTCTCTAAATACCAAGAGCCACAATATCTTGTGTGTTCTATTTAAAAGTCTTTAATGCTTACAACAATGTCTAGGTTAAATTTCAATGAAAAAAATCCATGCAACCCAAAACACATAACCAAAAAATCAAATACACATGCACATTTCAAATTAATTCAATTGAAAACACACACAACAATGAAGGAAGACCCTACATTCAAATGACTTGCAGAAACAAGGGAGGAAGACCTGCTAGGGTTTTACATATGTAGGAACATAGCACAATAAAGGATGAAAACATACCTCATAATATATGTTGGTGCTCACATGTCTTGAGAAGGAGCAGCCCATGTAATAGGATGAATTGTCCAACAAATATGTATATAGGAGAGGCCTACGAAATGGGATGAATCTAACTATTTTCCTTTCTCTTTTTTTGCTTTCAATTATCCGATCAGACAAGCATTTCAACAGCACATGAAATCTAGCTGAAGGCCTTTGAATTTGAATGTCATCCAAGTCACAACATAAAGCTCATAAATATATATAAAGTAATAGATCCTTTATACGATTTTTGGGGTAGTGTGACTAGAGAAGAACTAGAACCATAGAAAGCTCAAACCAGGATGTCTAGAAAAAATCAAGTGCTTGCTAATTGAAATTTTGGTTTTCCTTTGCTTTCAACGTCATGAAAGGCAATCATGGAAACAAATTCTAATAGATAAAAGAGAAAGACCTTAGAAGGGCTACCAACTAGAAGGTTGGCTTACTGACAGAACGACCGATCATTTTAAATGTCAATAGTAGACATAAGCCAAATAAAATGAGAAAATCCACCAGGTATTGATCAGATATCCCAGTTGTAATTATAATGTCAAATAGACCCTAATGGATTATAAAGACAAGCTACATTACCTCCAATTTTTCTCTTCTTATCTATGGCTCCTTGGTAATAGAGAAGATGAACCTTTAACAACAAAACCAAATTACACAAGCCCGTTAGAAAATAATGGGCAACACCACACAAACTTTATGCATGCGTGACCCATCAAAGTTTTAAAAACAAATTACAAGAGTTGAATGCTTCATTTGGCTGGCATACATGAGAAAAATCTTGAATGTCCACCTGCTCTGATAAATGCCCTCTCTGCAATACGCAGAGAAAAGGACAAAAAAATTAAACACATTTAATGCAAAAGTACTCGGCACTAGTATTTTTCCTTTATTTTCATTTCATAAATTAATTTTCTCCCTTACCTTTTTTGTGACAGCCAATAAGAATTTAAATAAATTATCTTTTCTCAATTTTAAAAATAAACAAAATATTGCAACTATATAACAAACTTTATAGGTTTAAAAATTCTAAAATCTTATTGGCCAGACATATTGCATTTTTGCATCCAAATGAATGCAATAGTTATCCTGCCTATGGTAGGAACTAATAAGGTATAAGGACATCTAATAGTTGGCCAATTACCGGAAATACTATAAGAGTATATAATGACGTGGTTACAAGGGGAGATCTCAAGGACATCATTAGGGTAAGTTAAGGTAAACTAATCCGAATAACAGTAATTAGGATTTGTTATGTAAGATGACTTCAAAAAGACATGCCTTTTAAAAACATAAACTTCCCATCTAAAGACAAAGTATATAAAGAGCATTTTTTATCTTGAACATTACATTTACTTAGACTTGTTCTATTGGAGGGATTTGTCTCTTAGCAGAATCGGTGGCATATAATTTTTAGATTAGACACAACTTGATTATTGTATAACCAATTTGACATATTAGGTGTAGCAACCAAATTGCTAAAAAGAAATACATATCAATTTGACATAACCCTCGACTTGTCCCATAAGGAAGATATCTTTATGTTTATCAGCGTTTGTAATGTGTTGTCCTCATCTTCAGATTCCCCCTCCCCCGCATTCTTGCCATTTGAAACCTTTAGTTCACTCCTCTTCTCACCATGCACACCCTTCTCTCCGCCTCAAATACTTGGTAGTCGTTACTAATATTCAATAGCCATTATTCCTATATTTTTCTTTACAACCTTGACTTCATTGAGTGGATCTTATTTTTAAAGGGGTGTGACTAATCTTGTGAATATAGTGGGTGCTATATCAAACATTTTGTTTTACCTTCATTCAACAATTGGTTGGATGAATTTTTAAGATAATATTTAATGTAAAATTACCTATTGACAACCTTAGTGAATGATTTAGGTTTTTTTTATTTCTATTTGTGCATTAGATTTTGTCATTAGTATCAAATTGGATCAATCCATTATCCAAGCTGATCAGTCGGTAAAAGGAAGAACATCAAGCTACAATATGCTAGTCAGTTGAACAAACAAGCTCTCACACAAAACAATCACAAGGTAGTACCGAGAGTTAAAAGGAAACAAGTTTAACTGGGCACCAAAGAAATTTTATCCAGTAGTAGAGTTAACCAAGCACCGAGCGTCAGTAAACACCGAGCTACATACACACCGAGCACCAATGTATTTGCCAAACAGAATTGGTTGTGTTTACTGAGTTATCCAGGAAATAGCATAGTAATTAGTAATGGCACATTTATCTATGCAAGCGGTTACACGGATTCATAAAACATTTTACCAAGATCAAGGATTATTTATTGTAGATGAAATTATTAAATGTAATGATGATTCTTATATAATAGTTAGATCTAGGTCAATTTTGTACACCATAGATCTTAGGTTTTCTAAGATATTGTAAACCTAATTAGGTCATGGAAATCTTAAATAGTTTTCTATATATTTGTAATTGTTATCATTTTGACAAGTGAGTCGAATGTAATATCAAGATGGAGATCATGAAGCAGTATCCACCTTTTTTACTTTAGAATTCAAACAAGGTTTACATGACAAAGCAATTATCAGAGATCAAATCAATTTATTCAGAAATAGTCAAGGCTATCAAGCAGAATAGAGGACAAATTACTACACATAGAGGTGCTATTTATTCATTTTGATATTGATCTAATTTAGACAAAGTATAGTTGTCATTTACAAATACATCTCTGTTATTCTCTACTCATTGTAACAGAGTTAGTAAAATCTCCTAACAGAGTAGACTCAACAATCTAATTATAAATCTCTTAACCGAGTTCACACTCAAGTAGTGTTGTTTAAATCCTTTCAAGGTAAGATCACTAGAAGTGATCACAACTTGTAGCCTTAACTGACAAAATTTATTATCTACAGTAGTGAAGAATTTGTGGGTGTCATCCCCACCGCATTTTTTACCTTCTTACAAGTGTTTTTGCATAACTAAAATATTGGTGTTATGTGTTACATTACATGATTGATCTATTGTTTCATTTCATGCACTTTACATTTACAAAGTCAATTGAATGAATGTTGTATACAATGGATTCAGTTAGCTAGTTACTACTATTTGCATATTGTGTATTAAGTTTAAAAAAAATTGAGGGTACTGATTCACCCCTCCCCTCTTAGTCCCTTATCTTTCTATTCCAACAATTGGTATCAGAGCTAGATCTCTTGTTTTGGAAGTTTAACCACTAAAGAGGAAAGATCTAAACATGGAAAGATAAAGATTGGACAAGACTATTGAGAATCAAAAGGTTTAGATGCAAATCTTCATTGAGAAATACAAGCAAGCTAAGGATGAGTTGAAAAAATTACTGATTTAGAGAAAAGATGTGGCTATTGGGTAGTGTGAGACTAAATGCCATGAAGAAGACATTGATGATCCATTTGAGATTTTTGGATCCAGTTCAAGCAGTATATTTGACATATCTAAGAGTGCAATTTTTGATTTGTCTGAGAAAAATCTTCATTTGACTGAACAAGTAAAAGCCCTGCAAATCGGTTAAGAAGCACAAATGGTGAGAATGATTGATGTGATGAACAATGCTAGAAAAGTTGAACAAGAAATAAATTTGGCTTTTGAAGATAGAAGACAAATAATTGAAAAGCTACAAGTTAAGGAATCTGAGATATTGAGACTTACTGAGCATCACTTTGAAATATCAAACCAGATGGTTGTAGTAAGACAGGAGATCAACCTAGTAAATATTGAGTTGACAAGGAAATTTGAAGATATTGGTGAACTCAGAGAATAAAATGAAAATTTGATAAATGAAGTGAAAATGCAATAGCAACATAATGAGATGATCAAAAAGGCTACGAATAGTTTAAGGAAAATTGATGATTTTATGTTTAGTCAAAGAGAACTTGGAAGCACTGCTGGATTAGGCTATACTGAGCAAGGATAATCATCTAAACAAGTTGAATAGATGAATAATTACAAAAATCAAAGATCCAAGAAGCTAACATGCTATCACTATGGTAAACCGGGCCACACCTCAAATGTTTGCATGAGTAAAGCACAAGGTAAACCTAAAACCACTCCTAAATTTAATGGTCATTGCTATAGTTGTAAAAAGTTTGGACATCAATCATATGAATGTAGATCTAAGTTGTATAGGATTCCTAAAAAACCCTACATGGAGAAACATTTTCACAATTGCAACATGCATGGACACACCTCACAAGAATGCAGAACAAAGATGAAGCAAGTTTGGACACCAAAAGGACAGAACACGACCTATCAACCAAGAAGACAAGGTAATTCCTACACTTGGGATTATAACACATGGGTTAACTACACAACATGTTGAAGATATGGACATATTGTAGCTAATTTCATGGGGAAGAGATGGACAGACAAATCTTGAAGCTAGACAAGCACAGGTATGGCATGCTTACATTGTCATAAAGTTGGTCATCTAAGTAAAGATTATAGAGACCGAGCACCAGAAACACAAACCTTTGAAAATGGAAATACTATTAAAGATATCATGAGATTAAGAAACACTATGTGGAGAAAAGCATCAAATGATCATGTTGAGTCAAGCAATGCAGTTGGTGAAACCTCATCCATTGGATTGGGTGACATCGACAGTGCCACCTAAGATGAAAAAGGTATGTATGGAACTGACAATTCAAATTGATCATATTTAACATAAAATTCCTTATATTACATGTGCACATAACAAATTCACATGAATTGAGATGCATTATGGTTTTACAAGTTTTGAGTTTTGAAGAGTTTATAGTTGGCATATGTTAGACCGATTGAGAAGTTGCTAGTTGGTGACTATTATGCAAGGTTAACTGAGTGCCAGTACTAACCGAGTAAAATTACATGTTAACCAAGCTTATGGTATTTTTCTGTATTCACTGAGTTTGATAGTTGTCATTGAGCTATGATTAGGTCGAGCATTTATGAAAAAAAGTTTGAGCAAGAATTTGAAAAATCTATAAATACGAGATGAACTTAGATTATTTTTCACATGGCGATTTTGAAGAGAAAAGAGTTTTTAGAGAAAACCAGAGAAAAGGACTTTCCACAGTATTTGAGCACAGATTCAAAGTATTCTAAGTGATCTTATCATCATTCCAAGTAAGTACTATCATTGTCAAGTTGTTCATTTGTCTCTTATCAAAACCTTAAGTTAAGAACAATAGCGTCCACATCAAAAGTGAACAAATCCAAGTATGTAGAGGAGGAGGAAGTCAATCTAATCATTTATGCTACTTGCAATGAATGTAAATGTTGGAAAGTTGTCTATACTAATGTATATGACTTAGTATAATGTTTTCATTATGGAAACAAATTCATATAGCAGTTTGGAGTCAACACACTTGATGGGAAGATCAGAAATCAGCTAAGTGTTGAAGACTGGACAATGTACAGAGTTCCTAAAGCTCAGAGCATCAGCGCACGTGTGTATGACCGAGTTATGGTATGTGCCCTAGAAGATAATTTGGTTAGACTATATTCATGCTTAGTCTATGAGCACATGATTAGATATGCAAGTATGAGAAAGATATAGACAGTTGAAGTTACACAGCCAGTGTGTGCCAGAGAAGAACAGAGTAAGCAACTGACTGTTAGCATTTTGAGTTGCGGTTATATTCTAATGATGTAAAGGCTATGTGCTTATTTTAATTAGGTTGTTGACATGTATATATTTTTTTGTAAACATGCTTGAGCCAATTCAATTGGAAGCATTGTATGTAATAGGTTTAAGGGCTGACCTAGTTGTTTATTTTGTGTGCGCATATAAATATGAGATGAGCCCATTGTAATTAAAAAAGAGGAGTTGATAGAGAGTTGTGATAAGTAGAGAAAAAGTGTACGAAGAGACTATAAGATGTATTAGAGCTTTGCAAGAGGTCAAAGCATCAGTGCATCAAAGGAACTGATTTGACAAGTAGTGTCATAGTGATAGTTCATCCAGCAGATATAGTGTGTATCTGAGATCAGAAGGTTGTAGTCTTCACCACTTGAGTAGTGAGCTCTAGGACAGTGCATCCATTCCCCTAACAAGGACTATTGTAAAAGACTCCTAACAGGGTTTGAACCTTGACAAGGTCTATTTTACTTAATGCATTGTAAAGCAACTCCTAATAGGGTTAAGGATCCTCTAACAAGGATCATAAAACACTAGCACATAATATTAGTGGGTGTCAATTCCCACTGGGGTTTTTACCTATTTGGGTTTCCCCATAACCATATTGGTGTTATGTGTTGATTTTATGTTTCATGTTTATGTGGATGTTCATTTTAGTACTTAAGCATTTAAGCTCAGTTTAAAGATTAAGTAAAAAGATAAAATACAGTGAACACTGATTCACTTCCCCCCCCCTAGTGTTCTCATTCCTAACAATTGGTATTAGAGCTCTAGTCCTTAGCAAAGAAGTTTAACCACTTGAGGAGATCATGGACAAAGTAGAAATGAAACATCTGAAAAGAAATCTTGAAGTTTCTCTTGAAGACCTAGACAAATATAAAAGAGAAACTGAAGAACTAAGAGAAAAACTCAGTGATACTCAATTAGCCATCAAAAGGCTAAGGAAGGATTTGAAAGAATGCTTTACCAGTGATCTAGGGACAATGGTCAAGAAGCTAAATGAAGAAAATACATCCTTAAAAGAACAACTTGAAGAATTTGATGATAAGCTGACTAACAATCAAGAATTCTATGATGAACAAGTCAAAGAGAACCTTTAACTAAATGAAGAATTGAGGCAGGAAAACATGGAAATCTTAGAGCTAAGAAACAACAAAGAAAGATTGGAATCTGAATTGAAAAATGCAAAGAATCACATTGAAAAATTACACACTAGTTAAGATTTGATAGAATCTCAGTTGTATGCAAGAAGAGCTAAAGGAGATAATAGCTGCATTGGATACAATGAAGCACAAAATCAGATTAACAACATGCAAGCAAGAATGAAAGCACCAGAAGGCACCTCAGACACTAAGGAGACTAGAAGTTAGACTAAGGATCATATTGAACCACCTAAGAATGAACGCAAACCAGTAGACCACAATTATTATGCATGTAACAAGCATGGACACATAGCAAGGAACTGTACAGAGGTAAGACCTTTCAATGGTTACTGTTATTCATGCAATAAATTTGGTCATAGAGCTATGAATTGCAAGACAAGTCAAAAGAACAGGACTCATAATCAAAGAAATCAAAATTAGTCAAATGTAAGAAGTTCTCAGAATGTTACATGTCAGATATGTAACTATAATGGTCACTCGGCTAAAAAATGTAAGATGGTGACTCATGTCAATGCACCAAGGAATATAAGGCCTCTAGTTATTTGTCACTCTTGTAACAAGGCTAGACACATCTCAAAGTTATGTAGATCAAGGACGCAAGGTCAAGAAAGCCCTAGAAAGACCAAAGAACTAGTATTGGATCCCGAAGGAGAAGTCAAGTTTGTGAAAGCCTCAGAGGTTGCGAGCATGATTTGGTCAGAAGAAAAGAAGGATAAGGTTGATGAGTATTTATTGGATGCATCCATAGTGGACGCACCCTCTACATCTAGATGAATGGCCCTTAGGGTCATAGGGGGAGCTAATTTAGCTCTAGACCCCTGCGTGGCTGGTATACTTACTCTCAGAGTATGAACCTTTAGACTTAAGCTTTTGGAGACTAAGGGAACCTTCGTGCAAGAGCGCACTAGCTAATTGTTTGCAGAATGAAAGATAGAAATTTCCAAGTGACAACTTGGTTTACGCGATAAGCATTAATGGAAAATTTCTACTTTAAAGTACACAGAAGTTAGAAGATCTCTCATTGCATTCGAATTAAGAGCGATTGAAGAGTAGAAGAGCCTTAGCAGTTGATTGAGAAGGATTGTAGTTTGATTCTTCAAGTGATTTTTTGTGCATTTGATCAGTTGCAGAAACCCTAGTTTGTCACGTCGATTCAAAATCTCTTGGAAACCTTTGTGAAAGTGATACACAAGTAAGTGATGGCTACTCCTATAGTATTTAATGTTGCAGAGAAGAAAAGATATGTGTTTAAGAGGCATCCATTTGAACCTACACTAGATGCTCTACAAGGGGCATTTTCTCACATGCCTATGGGCATTATGCATGTCGAGGACATTACGACATACATCTACTACAAGAAAGAACCGGTAGGATTGGACAGATTAAGGGCGCACATAGAAACTATGTTAAAACCAGACAAAACCATCATGAATGAGTATGCGCGGTGGGATAATCACCCTATAGTGGAGTATGCTATGGCATATGAGTTCTATGAATCAGAATGGATCAAGATTCTTTTGAGCAGGATTCATGATGACCTATTTTGGATAGGTGAAGTGCCGGTTAGAATTACCAGTGACCTAATACATGAGATGACAGGCCTCTCAAGGACAAGCATCATCCTTCCAGTGGGTAAAGATGTAAGGAAGATTGTTGAATAGACTTGCAAGTCAAGGAGTGATAGGTGCAAAATGACCATAGAGCCTATTGAGAAAGATGACATCAAATTGATGTCTATGATACTTGGATACAGGTTTCAACACACTAGTAGGGTAAACAATGTGTCTGCAACCACAATTCTTGCAGCCATAAGAATTTTTAATGAAAATGGAGAGTTCAACCTGTGTGAGATCTTACGTGCATAGCTAATTGACAACATCAAGGCAATCAAGCATGATAAAACCAAGATATTTAGGTTTGGGTCCCTAATTATCTATATGTACTTTGATATTGTTGGAAAGGTGTCATATTCATATCTAGACAAGACTATTCCTACCATGCCTCAGATATCTTTCAAGGCATCTACAAAGAGCACTCTAAGAGACTACATGACACTAGAGTTGAAGACATTCAGGGTCAAAATGCAGATGAGGTACAGGATACCAAAGAACATTGTTGAGAAATACAAGGATACTATTTGTTTTATGGTTGAGATAGACACAACATACATGGAGGCAGTTGAACCAAGAACAAAGTGGATTCATCCACTAGGATATGAAGTGGAAGAGCCTATTCTCGAGGCCTATGCTCAAGTTCTGTTGTCAGCACCTAAAGACCCCAATGAGCCAAGATGGGGAACATATGAGGAGAAGACAAGAGAGGTAGATGCTAAACTGAACAACATAACAACAAAGAGGAAGGTTGCCAAGGTTACATCTGAGACAAGGATAACTTTAAGGAACCCCCCCCTCCCGAAAAGTATAAAATTGTGACGAATCACATGTGATTTGGGTGAAAAAAATTTAATAGTGTTGGTGAATTATGCGTCAATCTATGGATATTTGGTGGTGAATTTTTTAATAGTTCACACAATTTTTATAAAAAAATGGCGATTATAATTTTTGTTTTTAATAAATTTATTAATATTGATGACGAATTATGTTTTGAAATATGGATATTGGTTGGCGAATATTTTAATAACCGATACCATTTTTATAAAAAATGTTGAAATTATTTTCCAAATAGTTGAATTAATTTATTTATTATTAGAAATTTGAATACTGACACATTGCATCGGGTCCCACAGTCCCAGTCCCAGTCCCATCACCCATGACTATGATGTCAGACTCAAATGAAAAACGTTCATTAGATTTAATACGTATCAATGACCAAAGATGAATTTCGGGCACATTGCTGGTCCTTATAACATTTACTAAAAACTATCAGTGGAAACATGACATGTGTCATGTTTCCACCAATAGTTTTCAGTAAATGTTATAAGGACCAGTAATATGCCCGAAAAGTATCATTCTTAATTTGGCATTTATTAGATAGAAATAAAGTAAAGTAATGTACTGAGTATATTACCATTTACCATAGGTGATGTGTAGAATTAAAGCAATGTACTGAGTATATTTATTATCATATCGATTTGAAATTTGAATTAATTGTTTCTTTGATGGCTACTTTCAGCTTTTACTGACAGATACGTGTAATCTATTCATTACCTCGATAGAATAATTTGTTAGAGTTAAGGCGTGAATGAAAAGTAAAATGTCATCTCATCTAAGGAGTCAAGGACATTGTTTTATGACCGTTTGATGATCTTACATCAATGGTAAAGCTTCATTTCCTGCCACCATTTCGCAGCTAAAGGTACATTTCTTATTGTTTCTACAGAGTGGGCACAGGTTTTAAGGGTTTTTATAATAAAGAATTGTTATGTCTGCCTACATGGAGCAATCCTTTAGGCCTTCATTATTCCCAAGATAGAAAATGTCTTATCATTTCCAATTTCACCTAGTGTTGCATTAAATCTAAAAGATTTGGAGATTTTTGGAGTCGAAAATTTGGACAGTTACCATTAATGTTATGATTTATTAGAGCTTTAGCAAAAATGGAATGATTTTCAATGAGGTCTTATAAATAGATTGATCTATGCTCCTTAATTTACAATTGTGAAAGCATATTAGTCTGCGAGTGCTAGGTTTTCACTTCTCTGTGAGTGTGAAAGCATAATTGTGAGACTGAGAATGGACACTCCTGTTCATTTGAGATGCCTTTCCTTGGAGGACCAGAAGGATTTTTTGGGCCTAGTCATAGACCCAATCCTAGTGTCTGTCACTATGGAGTTGGGAGCCTTCACCAAGGAGGCTATAAGGATGGTCCTCAGTCATGAGTTTATCGAGAATGAAAATCAGTATAGAGTCAGGACTGACATTTCATCTCGCTTCTTGGCATCTCTGTTGGACCTTGGGGGGGAAAAGGTTGATATGTTAATGCTTCTAAGAAAAGTTTTCAAACAAGACTACCTCAGCGACGATGTAGCGGTTGCTGTATTTTCAGATATTGGGGTTGGAATTCCTTGGGCAAATGATTTTCCTAAGATTCTACAACCAGACGTGGTTGTTCCTAGGCAACCATTCCTACTTAACCTTGATGCCAAGCAACTCACACATCATCAAAAGTGGGCACGGATTGGGAGGGATTTCCTCCGAAAGTGGCACCTATTGGAGGAACCCAGGGACTATCTGTGGCTGGAAGATTTCCTGAGCATTATCCTCACTTTAGAATTCCACATAGAAGGAAGGGAGCCAAATAGTCCATGAATCATGATACTCTCTACTTCTACTGTCTACTCTCTATTTCGAGTGACCTTGATACTGATTCTACGTAGTCTAGTCTCCCTGGTAGTACCAGGGTTTTTGTAAAAAAACTTTTTGAAATGATATATATTGTAATTTGTAATCGCAATGCAGATATGTATAATGTAACTATGTTAAAAAATATAATATGAAAATGTTTTAAGAATTTTGAAGTGCTACTTCTATTCTTTTTTGTTATTATTATAAGAATCGTTAATTATATTTTGCCAAATATAATATAAATTTTTTTCGTTAAATAATTAAATGTTTCCAAACTTCATCATTCAATGGCGATTGGGTAATATAGTTATAATATAGTTAATGATTAATATTCATTAGTGTATGTTAACTTATTAATATTTTAAAATCATGACAATTGTTAGATTACGACAGATGAACGACTGAAGTTGTATTTCAGAAGTTCTATGGGTTTCAAAAAGCTTTTCTGAAAACTCGCTCCAGAAACATGACACGTTGAAAGTTGATGTGTAATGTTTTAGAAAGATTGCGAATGATTACGTTACACGACGTCATGTCAAAACTCGTTACTCACTCCGAAAATGTGACACATTGAAAGTTGACGTGTAATGTTTTAGAAAGATTACAAACGTTTACGTTACATGAATTCACATAGTATGATGTAGAAAGATTACTTTACCATTTAACAAAAGGTTTTTAACATTTACTCATACCAACAGATTTAAAAAGAACTGTTGAATGAGAACCGTCACCGGAGATTTTGAAATTGAGACTGTAATTTGTGAGAGCCTTAGCCATTCGAACTTATATCTATCCTGATTTCAAAATTCAAAGTTTAATTTCGGGTAAGTACTAAGTTTAACTTGATTGTGAAATTTTAATTCTTGCATGTTCTATTGGGGTTTTCTTTAATTAGGGTTTTCTTAATTAGTTAGTTAATATCTATGATATTATTACTATTAGTAAATATGTGTGAATCTTTGTTTTTTAATTTTTTTGAAGAGCAATGGGGAAAGTGAAAACTCAAGGCCTAGGGAAAGCAGAACGGAAAACTGTAATGGACTTCAGAAAATTAGTACAAATCCCTGGTTTCACCGATGAGTATCACGATGTTTGTGATCCTATTATCGAAGGTGAAAAGAGAGTTATAGCAATTAAACATACATTGTACAGTAAGGCAACTGGGCCAAGGAGGTCTGAATTTATAAAATTTAACGCAGTGGTAGGTGCAAAAACCAATAAAGTTGCTTCCTGGGATGTTGGTCTGGGTAACATGCTGTTACCCGAAGTTTTCCCTTACCCAAAAATTGTCAAGATTTGTGTAGAAAATTATGATGAAGAAAAAAAATCAATTGTGAATAAACAAATATAGGAAGAAATTTTAACAATAACCCAGGTTGAATTTGTCAGTTTGTTAGACCTAGGGTTTGACCCACAAAACTGTAATGCCAAAATTGACTTGGGAGTGCTGGCAGAGCAATATGAGGCAGTCCCGCAAGACGCAAAAGATTCATTTGTGAAGGGTCTAATAGTTGCAAAGGAAAAGGCTTCATTGGGTGAGAACCATAAGCCTCCTTATGATTTTAAGGTTTTTGTGCCATGGGTTCAGGATACTATATCCTTGCTATCATTTTTCCTGGGACTGGAAAACAATAGGGAAGTGAGTGCCAACATTCTTCAATTCATTTGGGATATCCATTATCTGAATGAACCAGTAAGATATAATTTTGTTGGACACGTGGTTGAATCGATGCAAGAACAATTAGCATTGATTAAAAGAGGCAATTCTAAGACATTTAGGTTCACAACCTACTTGTGCTATCTTCTGCTAGCCAAGAATGCTGCAATATTAATGAGCAATGACAACAAGCTTGAAATTCAGAGGGGGACAGGTACTCCAAATCCAATATATAACTGGACACCTCAAATAAGATTGTATGATAACAAAAGGAATTACAGTAATTTTGTAGACTTCTTTTTGGCCCCATTGTACAAAGAAATAACAAGCACTCCAATGCCCAGATTGTCTGCTTCATGTAGGGATTGCTTCCAACTTGGAAGCACAACTCAATTGGCTGACTGGTACTTAATGGAAGATTACACTGTGCTAAGGTTTTATGGATCAAAACTGCAACCCCACAAACTTCCAATGCATGTGATAGACAAGGTGTTTGCAGTAGAATATGTAGTACAACTAGAGAGCATAGATAGACTCTTCTTTGGCCAATCGAATAAGAGCATATTCCCTTCCTTACCTTTCTCAATTGGAGGGTTAACATTTGAGAGAAAGGCTTTCCAAGTGGCACAATTTTTTTTCGATATTTTTCAATTTGATTTAGAGTGGTACTGGAAGTATGATCCACTCAACGTCATTCAAGAAAGGCTTATTGCTAATAAGAACTCTGCAAACTTATTTCAACATGAAAGTAAACCATTGCTAGAGAAGTTCAAAAACAAGGATAGCTGGGATGATGTTAGAAAAGAGATGGAGAAAGTTTCCGTTGAGGAAAACATTTTAGTTGAACAGTTGTCATCACAAATTATGACAACAATAAATCAGTGCATTGTACAGCCTAGGATGTCCTTCAATTTCTTCGACAAAGTTGCTCAGCCATCAAACATAAAAATACCAAAGAGAATAGTAGAAGCTTGTAAGGATAGAAAATGGACTAGAATGAAAATGGATGATTTTTGGAGTATGAGAAAGGCTCTTGGTGAACCAAAGACCAGTGTAGATCTGGATGACATAGATGAGGATATAGAGTTTAGAAAATTGTGGAATATGGAGCATCCTAACTCCACATATGACAACAGTGATCCAGATGACCATGATATTGATAATGCATGTACTCCACAGACTAGGAGTCACTGTGCAATCTTCGAGGACTAGAAAAAAGTATATAGAAAAGGGGCAGTCATTGTTGAAAAAATGGGTTATAAAGGTGGTGGTTTGGGTCCCACAGGAGAAGGCATTTGGAATACAATTCAGACAAAAAAAATTGCTTATGATCGTGGTGCAGGACTTGGCTCTGATAGTGGACCTAGTGGTAGTACTAGTGGCATTTGTGGGACTAGCATTGGTAGGAGTGGGCACCTTATAGAACAAGTTCCCTCTCTAAAGAGGCCACTAGAATCTACAAAAAATCCCATACAAGAAGATAGTGTCAAGAAGCAAAAGTTTTCAATTTCCAGTTCCAGTTCCAGAACAATGACATTAGATCATAAAGAAGTGTTGCCAATTTCAGGTTCAGCAAAACCCTCTAGAAGTTCAAATCCTCAAAGAGCATTAGTTAGATCAACAACCATTGCAAGCTCTGCCTCTTCTTCACCTTTCAAACATTCAAATCCTTCTGCAACACCAGATTTTCACTTCAAGGATTTCTATAATAAATTTGCAAAAACAAAAATAAAGAATAAGGAATCAAAGAAGGCATTGGAGACTAGTGCCCTTACTGCAGCTGCATAGGAACAACCTGCATCCAACAGAGTTTTTCCAACATATGACCCAAAGAGAGACATGATGGAGTTCATGGTTGTTATTCCACCAAACAAAGATGGAAATCCACCAGAGAGTCAAATAGATCACTCTAAATTTGAAGTTAGCACTCTCCAAATGGATTTTTCCAAAGTAAAAAATGTGGACAAAATCAATGTCTCAAAGTCTACAAACCAAGTGGTCTATAGTGCATTGCTAAAGGTGGAAAGAGAGAAAAGCAAGCTCGAGAAAAATATAGAAAAGTTACAGGCAGACATTGGCAATGAAAAAGCAAAGAGGAAAGCTTCAGAGAATAGTTTGAAACAATTGCAAAAAAAGATTAAAAAATCAGTAGATACAGAGCAAGGACATGCTGAGGTGGTAGTGAAGGAACATGAGCAGGAGTAGGTGAAACTGAAGGAACAGGAGCTGAAGGAACTGAGGGGAAAATTGGCATAGGAGCAAGTGAAGGAATAGGAACTGAGGGGAAAATTGGCTGAAATTATAAAAAAACTTGACGAAGAAAGAGCCAGTTCAAAAAAGTTATTTAAAAATCTAGAGAGTAATGCTGCCTCTTAGGCGGATAAAGCCAATCATTGGGAACAAAAAGCAGTAGAAGAGAAAACAATTGTGAAAAAATGGCAGAAGAACTAAAGAAGGCCAGATAGAGAAGAATGATACCTGGACTCTGGTACTGAGACTAGAAAATAAGAATGTCATTGGGACAAAGTGGGTATTTCAAAACAAGCTGAATGAGCATGGTCAAATCACAAGAAAAAAAGCTAGGATGGTATGCAAAGGCTATGCACAAGAAGAAGGAATAGATTATGGGGAGACATTTGCCCCTATAGCTAGATTGGAAGGAGTAAGAACCCTACTTGCATATGCTTCCTATAAAGATTTCAAGGTATACCAAATGGATGTTAAGTCTACATTTTTAAATGGTAGATTAGAAGAAGAAGTGTATATTGAATAGCCAGAAGGATTTGTTGAAGTGTAACAAAAGAAACATGGTTTGCAAACTAAATAAAGCACTGTATCAACTAAAGCAAGCTCCCAGAGCACGGTATGAGAGACTGCACAACTACCTAATATAGATTGGATTCTCAAGGAAAAATGACACAAGCAATATGTACATGAAAGATGAAGAAGGTAAAGGAATCTTGTTAGCTAAGATCTTTGTAGATGATATTATATTTGGTGGACAAGATGCCTTGTGTAAGAAATTTTTAAATGAAATTCAAACTGAATTTGAAATGAGTATGTTTGGGGAGATCAAATTTTTTGTTGGTTTACAAGTATATCAGATGGAGAAAGAAATTTTCATCACCCAGTCTAAATATGTTCATGAGATACTGAAAACCTTTGGTATGGAAGATTCAAGGCTAGTAAGTACTCCCATGGCTACTGGACAAAAGTTGTCTAAAAATGATGATGCTGTAGAAGTAAATCGGACTTTGTATAGATCTATGATTGGAAAGCTATAGTATGTTGTACATAGCAGACCATATATTGCATTAGCTATTGGGATTGTGGAAAGATTCTCTGCCAATCCTAAGGAAACTCACATGATGGTTGTCAAAAGAATAATGAGATATTTGAAAGGGACTGCTGACTATGGATTGTACTATAAGAAGCATGAAAACTTTGAACTAAGAGTGTATATAGATGCTGATTGGGCAGGAAATGTGGATGAAAAAAAAAGTACTAGTGGTGGAGCTTTTTTTCTTGGACAGAGATTAGTTTTCTAGACAAGCAAGAAACAAAATTGCATTTCCCAATCTACTGCTGAAGCTGAGTATGTGGCTACAGCTATGAGCTGTTCAAATTTGATATGGATAAAATAATTGTTGGTAGGCATGAAAGAAGAAATCACTGAACCAGTTGTCATTTTATGTGACAATACAAGTGCTATCAACATCTCTAAGAATCCAGTGATGCACACAAAGACCAAACACATTGCACTCAAGTATCATTACTTGAGAGAACTGGTACAAGATAAAGAGGTTCGAATATAATATGTGAATACAAAGGAACAATTAGAAGACATATTCACTAAGGCTTTACCTAAAGAAGCTCATGAATATCTGAGAGGTCAATTAGGGGTCCATCCCCTAATTGAGGCTTCCTAGTCAAGCTAGGAGCACTGCATCAAATGTGTTGCAAAGAATATCTAACAAGTTGATGCAAAAATAGGTCACACTTTAGGAGCAACCTAGAGTTGTGAAAAGTATAGAAAAGCCAAGAATCAGTCATAAGAAAAGTGATAGAGGGAGAAATACTATTACTGAACTGAAAATATGTTATCTACATCTGCAGGATGTATGTTTTAGTTGCTACTTTGGCATTTTTGTCAAAGAGGGAGATGGTCACAGATGAATACACAAAATGAAATTTCCATGGAAGATCAAGTAAGAGGGAGAGATTTCATGGATTTTCATACAAGCATGGCTAATTGATTCTGTATCAAAATGAAGCTAAGGATATTATAAATATTTATGATGGACATATAATTTTTGGATTGGTTGGTAATTCATGTGATATTCATATGGTGTTACCATCAATGCCAAAGAGAGAGATTTTTGGAAACTGTAATTGAAGAAATTATTGTATTGTCATTGATGTCAAACCTTAACTGGTAAGATTGTTTCTACTTAATAAAGTACTATATCTATTTGATTGTTGCTAAGGGGAAAGGCAAGGTTGGTAACAATAGCACCTAAGGAAAGGTTGAGTTATCTTGATACTTCAATGAGTACTTGATTATGTAGCACAATGATAAGATAATGTATTGTTTATCTAAGTATGAATGAAGACTAAACTGGTAGGCTTAACTGAGCATAAATGAAGAAATCTAGTTTAAGCCGAGTGATGTTAGTGTCGACTGAGCTAGTATATGCCGAATAAATTTAGTGTTGACTAAACATCAGTTAATTGCTGAGGAAACTATTTTTGAGGTGACTGATCTTTCTAATAAAGATTGAGGAGTTGAACATTGTATTGACCGAGTGTCAGTAGTTTACATTTGAGGGAGAATTCAAATTTCCAGCCGACATCATTTGAATTCTTGGATTATGTAAAACATGTTGACTTTATTTATTGATTGTACAAAAGCATTTAATGCACTGTAAAACATTTTATTGTAAATCTATTGAGAGATTTAAGATATTTCTAGAAGGATAGCCGAAGAACATAAAGTAGGAAGGATTTGATGAATCTGACCTAACCCTAAAATCTATGAAGGAGATTAAGTAGCAAAAGATGTATTGACCTAATTGAGGAAGTATTAAGGAAACCTAAGCATGAGGTCGAAGAGGAGAGGATGCTGGAAGTGTTGTTGATGTTATTGACTATCTAAGTAGAGAAGGCTGAAGGAGAAGTGTTGTGATTTCTTAAAGAGAGTTCTGAGCAAATCAGTGATGGTGATGGTAAAGGTTCACAGTCAGTAAGCCAACATATGTATAGAATTGGATCTAATATTTGCAAAGTGAGTTGTATGTTTTTTAGATCAATACTACTGCTAATTTCTAACCATTGTATTAGTCAAAATCCTTTTAATAGAGGTTGACCTAATAGTCATAGGTATAAATCCTTTGAACAAGGTTACATTCTAATGGAGTGTATGTAAGTCCTATAACAAGGTGCACTTTTAACAGAGTGGTTTTTCCCAAATTGGGTTTCCACTATAAATCCTGGTGTTGATACTTGTGTGAATGTTTTGGTTTGAACATTTCTGTGTTTTACAAGTTAGATACTATTGGATAAGTGGACTGCACTATTATATGTTTCTGTTATGCAATCAGTAATGACCAAGTAGCTGTTGGTTATTAGATCTAATTTTTTGAAGAGTTTTAAAGTTTGTTTTATACATCTAGACCTGAGAACAACTAATTCACCCACCCCTCTCAGTTGTTCTAAATCATATTAACAAGCCTTTGCTATTAAAGTCTTTTTTGGGTTCAAATGTTTTTAGATTAAGCTTTCTTAGTTCATGTTCCAGGTTAAGGGCATCTGAGGATGTCTTACAAGTATAAAATACCAGTTCAATGGGAAAACTTGATTTAGCCCTACCTTTCCTCTCTTTGACTCGTTTGTGTACATAGGCTAACTAGTGGGCATCCTTTGCTATAATAAGGCTATCAAAGGTGTATCTTAGTAACTTGAAGGGATCTACTTCAAAACCCCCAATTGTTAAATATGTGAATCTCCTGAATTGGATAAAGAAGCTTCCATAGGTATTAACAGAAGTTTTAGCCTCTTCAGACATCCTCTGTTCCATATTTCCTTGTAGCTCATAGGTTAATCTCCTGAAAAATATTCCATTCAAATTTAGAAAGCTATTTATATGAAACTCTTTCTAGAAATGGGGATAATAATCATACACCTTCATATTTAGGACAACTTGTTCATGGAAAAGACCCTCCATTCTCTGGTTCATGCCAGGATATAAAATAGAGAAGAAGATATATGAAAACTACTTCCACCTGGGAAGTTTTCTAATTGGTGATGGATTTCATCAGCAATAGTATCAACCTAGTCAATGTAATCCTCCCCTCTGAGAGTGACTTGGATGTAAAAATACATCTAGTCATACTAGTAATACACATGTTGATTTCCCTTAATCCTGTTAAATGATATCACCAATGCAACCACCTTTGTTTTGAAATGGTTGATGGTGAGGGGTTTGGGAAGTCTAGACCCTCCCTTCTGGGCTTTCAAAAACTAGTGCTGGGCTATCTCATTTCTATTAAAAAAATTCCTTTTAGAAAAAATTGAATGGGAAGAAGGAATAGTCCAGCCTTCATATAGGTCCTTTTTAGGGATACCCATTGCCCGCAGGATGACATCTCTACTTATATAAACTAGAGGATTTTCATCTATCTTTTTAATACATTTTTCTTCAAAATTGTATCTTCTGGCACATTCAAGCACTAGTTTCCGACATGGAGCTACTATGGGAAAAGAGGCTACATCAGCCAATCTGATCTGGATTGCCTTCTCAAGCATAGAACCAGGGATGGGGTTTTTGACTTTACTTATAATTTGTCTTGATTAATGTTTCCTCATACTCAGGTAAGGAACATATTAAGGGGGAAATGTTTCCAAAATTTGGGACTATGTTTTTTATACTGACTCAAAAATAAGGAGTGAAATAGGGAAACATAGTAGCTTCTAAAGGATTTGAAATTTGACAATGCAAAGAGCTTTCAACTAGAAACAAGTGGGCCAAACAAAGAAAACTAACCTATTCTCTTATGCATCATACTAAGATTTAAAAGGAGAAAGATACCTCTTCCACACTGGTTGCCTGAAATGTTTCTATCACAATGAGCAAAAAAAACTAAGTTCCTCAATTCATTACCAAATGGCTCACAAATCGCTAGAGATTCACAATAAATGGTGAAGTAATGGCCCAAAGGTTTAGTTACTGATGATGGGAAGTTTTCTTAATTGATGCATTGAATATCTGTACTTTCCCATGAGTGAAGAGACATCTAAATGTCTCTTCACTCATGGGAAAGTACAGATATTCAATGCATCAATTAAGAAAACTTCCCATCATCAGTAACTAAACCTTTGGGTCATTACTTCACCATTTATTGTGAATCTCTAGCGATTTGTGAGCCATTTGGTAATGAATTGAGGAACTTAGTTTTTTTTGCTCATTATGACAAAAACATTTCAGGCAACCAGTGTGGAAGAGGTATCTTTCTCCTTTTAAATCTTAGTATGATGCCTAAGAGAATAGGTTAGTTTTCTTTGTTTGGCCCCCTTGTTTCTAGTTGAAAGCTCTTTGCATTGTCAAATTTCAAATCCTTTAGAAGCTACTGTGTTTCCCTGTTTCACTCCTTATTTTTGAGTCAGTATAAAAAACATAGTCCCAAATTTTGGAAACATTTCCCCCTTAATATGTTCCTTACCTGAGTATGAGGAAACATTAATCAAGACAAATTATAAGTAAAGTCAAAAACCCCATCCCTGGTTCTATGCTTGAGAAGGCAATCCAGATCAGATTGGCTGATGTAGCCTCTTTTCCCATAGTAGCTCCATGTCGGAAACTAGTGCTTGAATGTGCCAGAAGATACAATTTTGAAGAAAAATGTATTAAAAAGATAGATGAAAATCCTCTAGTTTATATAAGTAGAGATGTCATCCTGCGGGCAATGGGTATCCCTAAAAAGGACCTATATGAAGGCTGGACTATTCCTTCTTCCCATTCAATTTTTTCTAAAAGGAATTTTTTTAATAGAAATGAGATAGCCCAGCACTAGTTTTTGAAAGCCCAGAAGGGAGGGTCTAGACTTCCCAAACCCCTCACCATCAACCATTTCAAAACAAAGGTGGTTGCATTGGTGATATCACTTAACAGGATTAAGGGAAATCAACATGTGTATTACTAGTATGACTAGATGTATTTTTACATCCAAGTCACTCTCAGAGGGGAGGATTACATTGACTAGGTTGATACTATTGCTGATGAAATCCATCACCAATTAGAAAACTTCCCAGGTGGAAGTAGTTTTCATATATCTTCTTCTCTATTTTATATCCTGGCATGAACCAGAGAATGGAGGGTCTTTTCCATGAACAAGTTGTCCTAAATATGAAGGTGTATGATTATTATCCCCATTTCTAGAAAGAGTTTCATATAAATAGCTTTCTAAATTTGAATGGAATATTTTTCAGGAGATTAACCTATGAGCTACAAGGAAATATGGAACAGAGGATGTCTGAAGAGGCTAAAACTTCTGTTAATACCTATGGAAGCTTCTTTATCCAATTCAGGAGATTCACATATTTAACAATTGGGGGTTTTGAAGTAGATCCCTTCAAGTTACTAAGATACACCTTTGATAGCCTTATTATAGCAAAGGATGCCCACTAGTTAGCCTATGTACACAAACGAGTCAAAGAGAGGAAAGGTAGGGCTAAATCAAGTTTTCCCATTGAACTGGTATTTTATACTTGTAAGACATCCTCAGATGCCCTTAACCTGGAACATGAACTAAGAAAGCTTAATCTAAAAACATTTGAACCCAAAAAAGACTTTAATAGCAAAGGCTTGTTAATATGATTTAGAACAACTGAGAGGGGTGGGTGAATTAGTTGTTCTCAGGTCTAGATGTATAAAACAAACTTTAAAACTCTTCAAAAAATTAGATCTAATAACCAACAGCTACTTGGTCATTACTGATTGCATAACAGAAACATATAATAGTGCAGTCCACTTATCCAATAGTATCTAACTTGTAAAACACAGAAATGTTCAAACCAAAACATTCACACAAGTATCAACACCAGGATTTATAGTGGAAACCCAATTTGGGAAAAACCACTTTGTAACATGTTACTATTATGTTCACTCTTCAAAATTGAGCTTGATGAAAAGGCAACCCTGGCAAAGGTTACAAACACACTCTTAGGTGTGACCCAGTTAAAGGATTTAAACCACTCTGTTAAAAGTGCACCTTTTTATAGGACTTACATACACTCCATTAGAATGTAACCTTGTTCAAAGGATTTATACCTATGACTATTAGGTCAACCTCTATTAAAAGGATTTTGACTAATACAATGGTTAGAAATTAGCAGTAGTATTGATCTAAAAAACATACAACTCACTTTGCAAATATTAGATCCAATTCTATACATATGTTGGCTTACTGACTGTGAACCTTTACCATCACCATCACTGATTTTCTCAGAACTCTCTTTAAGAAATCACAACACTTCTCCTTCAGCCTTCTCTGCTTAGATAGTCAATAACATCAACAACACTTCCAGCATCCTCTCCTCTTTGACCTCATGCTTAGGTTTCCTTAATACTTCCTCAATTAGGTCAATAGATCTTTTGCTACTTAATCTCCTTCATAGATTTTAGGGTTAGGTCAGATTCATCGAATCCTTCCTACTTTATGTTCTTCGGCTATCCTTCTAGAAATATCTTAAATCTCTCAATAGATTTACAATAAAATGTTTTACAGTGCATTAAATGCTTTTGTACAATCAATAAATAAAGTCAACATGTTTTACATAATCCAAGAATTCAAATGATGTCGGCTGGAAATTTGAATTCTCCCTCAAATGTAAACTACTGACACTCGGTCAATACAATGTTCAACTCCTCAATCTTTATTAGAAAGATCAGTCACCTCAAAAATAGTTTCCTCAGCAATTAACTGATGTTTAGTCAACACTAAATTTATTCGGCATATACTAGCTCAGTCGACACTAACATCACTCGGCTTAAACTAGATTTCTTCATTTATGCTCAGTTAAGCCTACCAGTTTAGTCTTCATTCATACTTAGATAAACAATACATTATCTTATCATTGTGCTACATAATCAAGTACTCATTGAAGTATCAAGATAACTCAACCTTTCCTTAGGTGCTATTGTTACCAACCTTGCCTTTCCCCTTAGCAACAATCAAATAGATATAGTACTTTATTAAGTAGAAACAATCTTACCAGTTAAGGTTTGACATCAATGACAATACAATAATTTCTTCAATTACAGTTTCCAAAAATCTCTCTCTTTGGCATTGATGGTAACACCATATGAATATCACATGAATTACCAACCAATCCAAAAATTATATGTCCATCATAAATATTTATAATATCCTTAGCTTCATTTTGATACAGAATCAATTAGCCATGCTTGTATGAAAATCCATGAAATCTCTCCCTCTTACTTGATCTTCCATGGAAATTTCATTTTGTGTATTCATCTGTGACCATCTCCCTCTTTGACAAAAATGCCAAAGTAGCAACTAAAACATACATCCTGCAGATGTAGATAACATATTTTCAGTTCAGTAATAGTATTTCTCCCTCTATCACTTTTCTTCTGACTGATTCTTGGCTTTTCTATACTTTTCACAACTCTAGGTTGCTCCTAAAGTGTGACCTATTTTTGCATCAACTTGTTAGATATTCTTTGCAACACATTTGATGCAGTGCTCCTAGCTTGACTAGGAAGCCTCAATTAGGGGAAGGACCCCTAATTGACCTCTCAGATATTCATGAGCTTCTTTAGGTAAAGCCTTAGTGAATATGTCTTCTAATTGTTCCTTTGTATTCACATATTCTATTCGAACCTCTTTATCTTGTACCAGTTCTCTCAAGTAATGATACTTGATTGCAATGTGTTTGGTCTTTGTGTGCATCACTGGATTCTTAGAGATGTTGATAGCACTTGTATTGTCACATAAAATGACAACTGGTTCAGTGATTTCTTCTTTCATGCCTACCAACAATTATTTTATCCATATCAAATTTGAACAGCTCATAGCTGTAGCCACATACTCAGCTTCAGCAGTAGATTGGGAAATGCAATTTTGTTTCTTGCTTGTCTAGAAAACTAATCTCTGTCCAAGAAAAAAAGCTCCACCACTAGTACTTTTTTTTTCATCCACATTTCCTGCCCAATCAGCATCTATATACACTCTTAGTTCAAAGTTTTCATGCTTCTTGTAGTACAATCCATAGTCAGCAGTCCCTTTCAAATATCTCATTATTCTTTTGACAACCATCATGTGAGTTTCCTTAGGATTGGCAGAGAATCTTTCCACAATCCCAATAGCTAATGCAATATATGGTCTGCTATGTACAACATACTATAGCTTTCCAATCATAGATCTATACAAAGTCCGATTTACTTCTACAGCATCATCATTTTTAGACAACTTTTGTCCAGTAGCCATGGGAGTAATTACTAGCCTTGAATCTTCCATACCAAAGGTTTTCAGTATCTCATGAACATATTTAGACTGGGTGATGAAAATTCCTTTCTCCATCTGATATACTTGTAAACCAACAAAAAATTTGATCTCCCCAAACATACTCATTTCAAATTCAGTTTGAATTTCATTTAAAAATTTCTTACACAAGGCATCTTGTCCACCAAATATAATATCATCTACAAAGATCTTAGCTAACAAGATTCCTTTACCTTCTTCATCTTTCATGTACATATTGCTTGTGTCATTTTTCCTTGAGAATCCAATCTATATTAGGTAGTTGTGCAGTCTCTCATACCGTGCTCTGGGAGCTTGCTTTAGTTGATACAGTGCTTTATTTAGTTTGCAAACCATGTTTCTTTTGTTTGGATCAACAAATCCTTCTGGCTATTCAATATACACTTCTTCTTCTAATCTACCATTTAAAAATGTAGACTTAACATCCATTTGGTATACCTTGAAATCTTTATAGGAAGCATATGCAAGTAGGGTTCTTACTCCTTCCAATCTAGCTATAGGGGCAAATGTCTCCCCATAATCTATTCCTTCTTCTTGTGCATAGCCTTTGCATACCATCCTAGCTTTTTTTCTTGTGATTTGACCATGCTCATTCAGCTTGTTTTGAAATACCCACTTTGTCCCAATGACATTCTTATTTTCTAGTCTCAGTACCAGAGTCCAGGTATCATTCTTCTCTATCTGGCCTTCTTTAGTTCTTCTGCCATTTTTTCACAATTGTTTTCTCTTCTACTGCTTTTTGTTCCCAATGATTGGCTTTATCCGCCTAAGAGGCAGCATTACTCTCTAGATTTTTAAATAACTTTTTTGAACTGGCTCTTTCTTCGTCAAGTTTTTTTATAATTTCAGCCAATTTTCCCCTCAGTTCCTATTCCTTCACTTGCTCCTATGCCAATTTTCCCCTCAGTTCCTTCAGCTCCTGTTCCTTCAGTTTCACCTACTCCTGCTCATGTTCCTTCACTACCACCTCAGCATGTCCTTGCTCTGTATCTACTGATTTTTTAATCTTTTTTTGCAATTCTTTCAAACTATTCTCTAAAGCTTTCCTCTTTGCTTTTTCATTGCCAATGTCTGCCTGTAACTTTTCTATATTTTTCTCGAGCTTGCTTTTCTCTCTTTCCACCTTTAGCAATGCACTATAGACCACTTGGTTTGTAGACTTTGAGACATTGATTTTGTCCACATTTTTTACTTTGGAAAAATCCATTTGGAGAGTGCGAACTTCAAATTTAGAGTGATCTATTTGACTCTCTGGTGGATTTCCATCTTTGTTTGGTGGAATAACAACCATGAACTCCATCATGTCTCTCTTTGGGTCATATGTTGGAAAAACCCTGTTGGATGCAGGTTGTTCCTATGCAGCTGCAGTAAGGGCACTAGTCTCCAATGCCTTCTTTGATTCCTTATTCTTTATTTTTGTTTTTGCAAATTTATTATAGAAATCCTTGAAGTGAAAATCTGGTGTTGCAGAAGGATTTGAATGTTTGAAAGGTGAAGAAGAGGCAGAGCTTGCAATGGTTGTTGATCTAACTAATGCTCTTTGAGGATTTGAACTTCTAGAGGGTTTTGCTGAACCTGAAATTGGCAACACTTCTTTATGATCTAATGTCATTGTTCTGGAACTGGAACTGGAAATTGAAAACTTTTGCTTCTTGACACTATCTTCTTGTATGGGATTTTTTGTAGATTCTAGTGGCCTCTTTAGAGAGGGAACTTGTTCTATAAGGTGCCCACTCCTACCAATGCTAGTCCCACAAATGCCACTAGTACTACCACTAGGTCCACTATCAGAGCCAAGTCCTGCACCACGATCATAAGCAATTTTTTTTGTCTGAATTGTATTCCAAATGCCTTCTCCTGTGGGACCCAAACCACCACCTTTATAACCCATTTTTTCAACAATGACTGCCCCTTTGCTATATACTTTTTTCTAGTCCTCGAAGATTGCACAGTGACTCCTAGTCTATGGAGTACATGCATTATCAATATCATGGTCATCTGGATCACTGTTGTCATATGTGGAGTTAGGATGCTCCATATTCCACAATTTGCTAAACTCTATATCCTCATCTATGTCATCCAGATCTACACTGGTCTTTGGTTCACCAAGAGCCTTTCTCATACTCCAAAAATCATCCATTTTCATTCTAGTCCATTTTCTATCCTTACAAGCTTCTACTATTCTCTTTGGTATTTTTATGTTTGATGGCTGAGCAACTTTGTCGAAGAAATTGAAGGACATCCTAGGCTGTACAATGCACTGATTTATTGTTGTCATAATTTGTGATGACAACTGTTCAACTAAAATGTTTTCCTCAACGGAAACTTTCTCCATCTCTTTTCTAACATCATCCCAGCTATCCTTGTTTTTGAACTTCTCTAGCAATGGTTTACTTTCATGTTGAAATAAGTTTGCAGAGTTCTTATTAGCAATAAGCCTTTCTTGAATGACGTTGAGTGGATCATACTTCCAGTACCACTCTAAATCAAATTGAAAAATATCGAAAAAAAATTGTGCCACTTGGAAAGCCTTTCTCTCAAATGTTAACCCTCCAATTGAGAAAGGTAAGGAAGGGAATATGCTCTTATTCGATTGGCCAAAGAAGAGTCTATCTATGCTCTCTAGTTGTACTACATATTCTACTGCAAACACCTTGTCTATCACATGCATTGGAAGTTTGTGGGGTTGCAGTTTTGATCCATAAAACCTTAGCACAGTGTAATCTTCCATTAAGTACCAGTCAGCCAATTGAGTTGTGCTTCCAAGTTGGAAGCAATCCCTACATGAAGCAGACAATCTGGGCATTGGAGTGCTTGTTATTTCTTTGTACAATGGGGCCAAAAAGAAGTCTACAAAATTACTGTAATTCCTTTTGTTATCATACAATCTTATTTGAGGTGTCCAGTTATATATTGGATTTGGAGTACCTGTCCCCCTCTGAATTTCAAGCTTGTTGTCATTGCTCATTAATATTGCAGCATTCTTGGCTAGCAGAAGATAGCACAAGTAGGTTGTGAACCTAAATGTCTTAGAATTGCCTCTTTTAATCAATGCTAATTGTTCTTGCATCGATTCAACCACGTGTCCAACAAAATTATATCTTACTGGTTCATTCAGATAATGGATATCCCAAATGAATTGAAGAATGTTGGCACTCACTTCCCTATTGTTTTCCAGTCCCAGGAAAAATGATAGCAAGGATATAGTATCCTGAACCCATGGCACAAAAACCTTAAAATCATAAGGAGGCTTATGGTTCTCACCCAATGAAGCCTTTTCCTTTGCAACTATTAGACCCTTCACAAATGAATCTTTTGCGTCTTGCGGGACTGCCTCATATTGCTCTGCCAGCACTCCCAAGTCAATTTTGGCATTACAGTTTTGTGGGTCAAACCCTAGGTCTAACAAACTGACAAATTCAACCTGGGTTATTGTTAAAATTTCTTCCTATATTTGTTTATTCACAATTGATTTTTTTTCTTCATCATAATTTTCTACACAAATCTTGACAATTTTTGGGTAAGGGAAAACTTCGGGTAACAGCATGTTACCCAGACCAACATCCCAGGAAGCAACTTTATTGGTTTTTGCACCTACCACTGCGTTAAATTTTATAAATTCAGACCTCCTTGGCCCAGTTGCCTTACTGTACAATGTATGTTTAATTGCTATAACTCTCTTTTCACCTTCGATAATAGGATCACAAACATCGTGATACTCATCGGTGAAACCAGGGATTTGTACTAATTTTCTGAAGTCCATTACAGTTTTCCATTCTGCTTGCCCTAGGCCTTGAGTTTTCACTTTCCCCATTGCTCTTCAGATAAATTAAAAAACAAAGATTCACACATATTTACTAATAGTAATAATATCACAGATATTAACTAACTAATTAAGAAAACCCTAATTAAAGAAAACCCCAATAGAACATGCAAGAATTAAAATTTCACAATCAAGTTAAACTTAGTACTTACCCGAAATTAAACTTTGAATTTTGAAATCAGGATAGATATAAGTTCGAATGGCTAAGGCTCTCAAAAATTACAGTCTCAATTTCAAAATCTCCGGTGACGGTTCTCATTCAACAGTTCTTTTTAAATCTGTTGGTATGAGTAAATGTTAAAAACCTTTTGTTAAATGGTAAAGTAATCTTTCTACATCATACTATGTGACTTCATGTAACGTAAACGTTTGTAATCTTTCTAAAACATTACACGTCAACTTTCAATGTGTCACATTTTCGGAGTGAGTAACGAGTTTTGACATGACGTCGTGTAACGTAATCATTCGCAATCTTTCTAAAACATTACACATCAACTTTCAACGTGTCATGTTTCTGGAGCGAGTTTTCAGAAAAGCTTTTTGAAACCCATAGAACTTCTGAAATACAACTTCAGTCGTTCATCTGTCGTAATCTAACAATTGTCATGATTTTAAAATATTAATAATTTAACATACACTAATGAATATTAATCATTAACTATATTATAACTATATTACCCAATCGCCATTGAATGATGAAGTTTGGAAACATTTAATTATTTAACGAAAAAAATTTATATTATATTTGGCAAAATATAATTAACGATTCTTATAATAATAACAAAAAAGAATAGAAGTAGCACTTCAAAATTCTTAAAACATTTTCATATTATATTTTACTTGAAGAATAATATGTTACTTGAAGCTCCAAAACAACATTCAACAGAACATGGATGTTGTCAACAAAGAAAAGACAGCAAAAGATATTATGCAACAACTCTACAGTAAGAGTGATAGTTATCTATCAAACAAGGGAATTAGCAACCGCCTTGATGCATCAGTAAAGGTATCAAGTATCATTCACAAATGTGAGAAGCTATAGGAAGCATAGGAATTGGATTACAAAGCTAAGCAGAAGATCACAAAGATGGAACAAAGGAAAGTGAAAATGGAAAGTCTTGGTTTGCCTAAGGGATTTGAAGCAAATCAGTTCATTGGAAGAGAAAATTACAAAACAAGATTGCAAGACAAAATAAATACTGATGTACACTTTCTCCCTACAGACATATCTCCTGAATGCATTCTTGGATTTCATCAAACCAGTGAGAACTTTGAATGGACTTTTAGAATCAACAGTGCTATCAAGTCACACTTCCAAATATGAATTGCTAACGAAGTTGCAGGAGTGTGACTATACTATGAACCAAATTGTTCTGCCATCAGAGGATGTTTGGAGTGGCCTACAAAGATTGCTCTAAATTTTGAACTACTTTAAATTGTAATATATTGAAAATGAATACAAAACAAATTGTGCTCTATGATTCTATCTAATTTTCATGTTTTCCAATTCAATGTATGTTGAGTTACTCTATTTTATTCATTTATTCTTAGTTGAGTTACTCTGTTATATGCTATTGGAATACAAAATTTCATTCAAGAATTTTAAATTCAAATATGAATGATCATTGATGACATGATATAAACTACACTCTACAGTAATAATACTCTTTGTTCTCAAATTTTAATGATGAAACATAATACATTCTTGCTTTTCTAAAATGAACATTGAATGATAGGATATCATATAGTAGTTAATAAGTTTAAAAAATACCTATTGGTTGCCATTGCTAATTTAACAGAAATTTCCTAAATTTGCCAATTCATCTATGTGTCGTCATCATCATCCAATTCTGGTATTCCAGTTGCTTCATTGTTCTCTTCATTTTCGTTTATGTCTTCTTCAAGTTCACTCTGACCTCCGCTTCTATGACTCCCAATCCCATCGTCAGTGCCACTACCAACTATACTTGTCCCACTTGGAGTCACTGTAGGAGATTGGTTAATGGTGTTGCCCACCCCTCTTCTTTTGCATCTTTTCTTCCAGATTTCCATTGCTTTTTGATAAGGAAAAGTATTGACATTATACCTAGATGTGTATACCCTCAAGCATGATTCCAAATTATTGTCTAGTTTGTTTCTTAGCTTTGATTTTAGGAAGCCCAAAGCACTGAAAACTCTCTCATCCTCCACTAAACCCAATATCATGGTTTGACATAGATCAGCAAGCTTGAAGTACTCTAAAATTTCTTCATGCAACATTGTGCTCTATTTTAGTTATGTCCAAAGCTTTGTTGTTGAGCCCTCTTCATCTGGGCTATGCATTAATTGATATTGATGCTTCATAGTCCTTGCAAAGGTTCCTGATTACTATCTAAGAAGACCCTCATCTAATATTCCTTTGATAGTCACTCCATTGAATTCTATAGATTTGCAAAATTCCTTTATCAAAGTCAACAGCCTTTTACGATAATCTTCCTTAGAGTTGAAGGACCAATATTGAGGAAACACAATTGCCATGGCCTCAAGAAATTGATCATATGGGAATCATGATCTTATTTTAGAGGAAACTCTATAGGCTATGTCCCTTGCATTAGCTATTATAGACTCGACGATCTTGGTAAACTCTTCCCTTGTAACTCTTGTAGCTTGCTTCTTTGGGGCACTATAGTACATTGGTATCTGAAATCCCCTTACACAAACACATAAATCTCCATTTTCAATGATCTTTAAATAATTATCAAGATCATCCAAATCTGTTAGTTTTTTCTAGTGATTAAATCTATCATTAGATAAATTTAAGTCAGTATGATAGAGACTATCAAGGGCTTGGCATGACATTTTATGCAAGTGAGCATATTCTGCAATATACATGGCTCTTTGCTGGGCTTTTTTCATAATTAATGTCATTTCTTCTAGCATGGGAAGAAGAGATGACAAAGTCAAAAGTGTCTCTATATTGCTTAACCTCCAAAGCAGGTCGCCACATCTCTGATTTTTTGCATTGTCCTGATTTTCATACATCAGTCCAATCAAAGATTGATATTCAGAAAATACCTGATGCGCTGGTCCATCCAAAGAGATCCATCTGGTATCAACATCTTTAAGAAGCTTTTTTCCATCGGTAATTCCATTAGCAAAGTGCTGAAATTCCCTAAAACATTTGGGCCTTCGACAAAAATATGCGTACAAATCTCTTACTAAATCTTCAACCTTGTTAACTAAAGGAAACTTCTTTACAACTCTAAAAGAAAGATTCATCCTGTGGGCCATACAGTGAATGCCAATAACATATGGTGAACAAGAAGCCTGCATCTTTGTGCAAAGACCATTTCTTTGACCTTGCATTACTGAAGCTCCATCCACTCCAACATAGATCAACTTCTTTGCTATCGTCAATTCATCCATAGCTCCATATTCAATTAAATGGCTCTTTACTAACTAAAATAAAGTTTTTGTTGTCGCATTGTGTCTCAATTTAGCAACAGTTAGTAGATGTGGTTGGCATACATTATTCTGTATAGTATAAACATGCATGCATACCCATGACATATTATCTATTGTTGTAACTTCATCTAAGGACAATGCAATAAATGTTGACTCTTTTATTTTTCTTTGTACATCCTCTATTTCAACCTGCACAATACAACTTGCCCATTCCCATCCACTATTTATCGACCAATGACTGACAGGATAGTTAGGAACTTTCAGAAAGTGTAACAAACCAATCATTTCTAGATATTCTATCATTGGACGCCCTCTACTCAAAATATGGAAAACATTACTTAATTGAACAGCTTTTTTGCGTTCTTCTACTTCACTTGCTTTTGCAAAAATAGCATTAATAGAACCTTGAACTTCACCAGGCTTCGTCTTAAATTTCTGAAACAAATAATATTCCTCAGCATTCCTTTTATGTCGACATTGCTCCTTTGTTTTATATCTTACCACTTTTATTTCCTTTCCATCTACAGATGAGGTTTCATAAATTTACCAACATGTTTCTCTATGGTGTCTAGTTTAAGCTACAACCACTTTTCCTTTTTATACTTCCAACTACAAATCGTACATCTGCATTCTACTAGCAGCTCACCTACAATTGGATTTTCCATGGGCTCAATGAATGGATACTTTTCTGCCTAATCAAATTTGAATCTCCTGGCCATCTCCCATTGACAATCAGTTTTTTCTTTCGATTTTCCTCTCCCTTTAGTGTTACTATTAATTGCACCATCATCATCACCAAAGTCGATTGATTCATCTTGGTACTAGTTATTTATTGGATATTCTTCTTCAAGGTCATCTTCATTAGAGATATCAGGTTCTGCAACTTCGTCACTAGATTTATTAGGCTCCCCAATTTGTTGAATAGACTCCTATGTAGGTTGAGATTGTACAGGTTCCTCTGATGATGTACCTTCCTCACTTTGACCAACACTATTGCGTCTACCCCCGCCAAAGTATGAAGATATATTTCTGCATTTCGTTGGCCTCTCTTGGACATCTCCACCTTCATTAGTCCTCTTGCTATTTAAAATTGACTTTGACATCTCCATCAAATTAAGGCTTCAATAAAATACTACGGACGCGTAGTCATAGTCGTTCCGATTCGCTACCGATCGCAATTGTGAGCTCTAAGCTTAGAATCAACTGAATTATTATGCTACTAAGTACTAAATGAAAATCTCTTGAAGGCTCCTTCTTTTTGGCATGTTTCAATAATGAAACTCATATATCTTAAATAGACAGCTACAAATAAACCATTTTCATATCAGCCATCAGATTTTGCCTCATAATCGGCATCGTCCATTTTGGTGAATGGGTCAACCGTTACATATGATAAGAACTAATATTTGGTGAACCTCATAATTTCAAGTAATCAAGTGGGTGAATAGGGCAGGAATTTGGGACCCCATTGCATGTGATGCATGGCGAATTGGGTCCTAGGACAAATACAAATTTCACATAAGAAAATGGGAATTTGGTGAATGATGATCCTTGAAAGAGACACTCAATTTAATTTGTGGCGAATAAGAGTAAATAGTAAAGAGAAATATGGGTGAAGAACCCGACTACCAAGCTGAAATTATGTAATAATAGTGGTGAACATTTTGACCACTATATGACCATTTTATAAAATTTGGGCGAACAATCCGACCTATATATGATCATTTTATTCGCCAATTTCTATCACCCAATCATGACATATTTGCCAATTGGCGAATATTCACCACTAAAAAAATCCTTGATCTGAGATCTTAAGAATACATGGAGTGTCTCAAGAAGACCTAGACAAAGCAAGGGAACAAAAGATTGCTTTGGAATTAGAGAGCGCAGATGCAACAAAGGCATAATCAGATGATCCTAAGCTGAAGAAAGTGAAGATTGAAAAATCCAATGAACAGAAGGGAAAAATTGATGTTACTCCTTCCATGCTCAAAGAAACCATTGACCTTACTACTCCTCCTGAGTATAAGGCAATGCCGAAGAGGAAGAAAGATATCAAAATTGGTCATCCATCCTCAAGAGTAACAAGGAACAGAAAGAACTCATAAGCACCTCCTAAAGTAAGTTTCAAATCTAGTCTCAGTGTTCTAAGTGCAAGGATAATTAATGAGGGAAGAATTGATCAAGTAGGAAAGTTTTATGAAAAATATAGTGAGATAGACAAATCTAAGATACATGTAATGATAGTCAAACACATGTTGAAGTTCAAGAAAATAGTCTTGGAACTTAAGACTATGATCCCTGACAATGTATGGAACATCCTAGAATTCCAAAAGAGACAAGCCATTAAAGATGATTTAATGATAAGAGAAAATATTCTAGATGACACTCTTCCAGTATGTTCCTTAGAAGAGAAATCTCTATTGTTAGATCTGGTGAAGCCATATCTCAAAAAAAAGTCAAGGACTTTGCATATAATGGACAAAAACTATGATCTAGTGGCTAAGGAAACATAGATAGCCATTGAGAAGGTCTTTATGAATAGGCATATGTATCCAACTACTGCGCCCACAACACAAGCACCCTTAAAGGAAGTCATGGTGCCAAAGCCCACTAATGCATCAGTGACAGGTCCTCAGGACTCAGCGCCTACAGTTGAAACACAAACAAAGATAGTTAAGTTTGCGCCCATGATAGAGTCACTAAAAGATAGCACCACTATCATTGATAATGTAGAGATAGTCATGGTGACCACTAACACTAAGTTGGACAAGTTTGAAGAAGCTTTTGTGAGCACACAAGAAGCCGAAATCTTATGCAATAACACTCCTACTCATCAAGAAGAAATTTTGATTAAGGATATAACAAATGAGAAAGAAGAAGAAAAGATGGAAGGAAAGAAAGAAGGAGAAAAAGAAAAAGAAGCTAAAAAACAAAAAGAAGAAGAAGAGGTAAAAGGAAGTGAACAAAAAGATGAAACATCAGCTGAACAAATCAAGGTAAAACAAGAAGTGATGGATAGCACTCCCATCACTCCCTCAGCAACATTGTTGTCAAGTTTGACACCTGACACAACTAGTTTGGACTCATGGGGAGAAGAAGACCTGATTAAGTTCAACGTCTTAGCTATGGAGAAGGCCAAGGAGAAACAAGTGATGAGGAATCTTCTCCTTGTAGAGTTAGTAAACATACTAGATAGTTTGTTACCTACAGAGAAGAAAGTGTCCAAGGTACACTCTGTTGATGATGTAAGTGTAGTCATTTCACAATTCAAAAGGAATTTATCTAGCCTGGAAGAATTTGCATCCTTAGTTGTAGAGGAGAAGTACTTGAAGAAAAGATTAAGTGAATTGGTTAGCAACTATACACTTGACCTGATCTCACTAAAGGCTGGTCAAGTATCCTTGAAGGAGTTTGCATCAAAGGGAAGAAAGATCATTGTTGAATGTATGAACCATGACAAGTTAATTGGTGATCAGTACAAAAAGGTACAAGAGGTAGAAGTCATGATAGACAGCATAAGGAAATTAGTAGAAGATCCATCTTTTGATGTGAACATGTGCAATAATGTCTACTAAGGATAGTTAGACAAGATTAAGAAGGCAGAAAAAGAGATGATCAAGATAAGGGCTAGGCAGACTCAACTAAGGAATGCTCTTGTGCCCTCATTAGACATACTAAATCAGAATATCAAGGAGATCAATACCACCATGGTGACATATGATCAAGGTTCTAGCACTGATCTAGAGAAGATGGAGAAGCTATAGTATGCTTTATGCACCCATCTACATATTGTAAATTCGTTGATCACATTTTGGAAGAAGGAGATCCAAAATCTGCAAATTGCATATCTGGATGTTCTATCACAGTAAGTTTTTGTAGATTCGGTTTTGACACACCTTTGTCATTAATGTCAAATGGGGAGTATGTGTAGAATATGGATTATAGATATGTATAAGGAGATATAAGATAGAAAGATATGTATAGGGAGATATAAGTCAAAAGTTTTTTGTATTAAGGACAGTTAGCAACTTGGCCATATTCCTTTGTTGCCATCAATGAAAAAGGGGTAGATTGTTAAAAAGTTGTCTATACTAATGTATATGACTTAGTATAGTGTTGTCATTATGGCAACAAAGTCATATAGCAGTTTGGAGTCAGCGCACTTGATGGGAAGATCAGAAATCAGCTAAGTGTTGAAGACTAGACATCCAGAGTTCCTGAAGCTCAGAGCATTAGCGTATGTGCGTACGACCAATTTATGGTATGTGCCTGAAAAGATAAGTTGGTTAGACTATATTCATGCTTAGTCTATGAGTGCATGATCAAATATGCGAGTATGAGAAAGATACAGACAGTTGAAGTTACACAGCCAATGTGTGCCAAAGAAGAACATAGTAAGTAGCCGACTATTAGCGTTTTGAGTTGTGGTTATATTCTAATGATGTAAAGGCTATGTGCCTATTGTAATTAGGTTTCCGACATGTATATATGTTTTTTTGTAAACACGCTTGAGCCAATTCAATTGGAAGCGTTGTATGTAACATGTTTAAGGGCTAACCTAGTTGTTTATTTTGTGTGCGCATATAAATATGAGATGCATCCATTATAATTAAAAAAGAGGAGTTGATAGAGAGTTGTGATAAGAAGAGAAGAAGTGTGTGAAGAGAATATAATATGTATTAGAGCTTTGCAAGAGGTCAAAGCATCAACAGATCAAAGGAACTAATCTGACAAGTAGTGTCACAGTGACAGTTCATCTAATAGATATAGTGTGTATCTGAGATCAAAAGGTTGTAGCCTTCACCACTTGAGCAGTGATCTCTAAGATAGTGTGTCCACTCCCCTAAGAGGGACTATTGTAAAAGACTCCTAACAGGGTCTGACCCTTGACAAGGTCTACTATACTTAATGCATTATAAAGAAACTCCTAATAGTGTTAAGGATCCTCTAACAAGGATCATAAAACACTAGTGCATAATATTAGTTGGTGTCAATTGCCACTGGGGTTTTTACCTATTTGGGTTTCCTTGTAACCATATTGGTGGTATGTGTTGATTTCATGTTTCATGTTTATGTGGATGTTCATTTTAGTACTTAAGCATTTAAGCTTAGTTTAAAGATTAAGTAAAAAGATAAAATATAGTGAACACTGATTCACCCCCTCCCCCCCTCTCAGTGTTCCCATTCCTAACACTAAATACAAACTTCATCCCGAAGTTGCATCGCAAACTGATAAAATGATAGCTTTCTCAAGTATACCACCTAGGATTCTACTGGTGGAAGATGTATGCTCATTCATACATTGTGAAATCAGGGAAATAGGTGATTTTGAGATGTTTGCAACTTATTAGTAGTTGTGTGGTGAAGATGGTAAAATAAAACCCGAACATGAACACTTGGAGGTAAAATGACTGGTAAATACCCTAAATTTCCTGAAGAACTTAAAGAACGAATGGATAAGGATCATGTTGATTCGGTATCATGATGGGAAATTGTGGTTAGATGATCCCATTAAGATTGCCAAGAACATTTTTAAAGTTTTAACTGGATACCCTACCACCGACAAGGTCAAGGCAATAAGGAATGCCCCCGAGCTGAAATTGAGAAGAACACTGGAGCCAAATGGGATGATCGAGCTATGAAAGTTAGCACAATCAAAGATCCCAAGACAAAATTTGGAGCTTATGTCATCAGTTATAAGATATTCCGGTCTAGCAGACTAAACAGTGTACCATGTAGAGCTGTTGACATAGCCTATAAGAAGGGAGTTTGGTTAGACCTTGTCGAGCTACTCTTGAAGAAAAAGAAAGGAAAAGGGTCGGTCACACTTGATGAGATAATAGAAATACTTGAATGTGACTTGAGGACCTTGTACCCTGAAGAACTTAGAAAATATGGGGAGCTATGCACAAGGAAGGCAACTCGGGAGAAGCTGAGGAAAAAGAGAAAGAGAAAGAAGATTCTTGAAGATGTTAGAGACATCTTACAATAGGTTGTACCTATGGTCCATATAAATGAAGAGACACCCATATTGGACCAACTTGCCACACTTTCCAATCAAATAAATGCCTCGGATATTGAAGCAAAAAAGAGAATTGAAGAAAGGGCAGAAGCTAAAATTCAGAATAAACTAGTAGAAAAGATCAGCCAAGAAGTGGGAGTGAATAAAGTAAAGCTTTTTGAAGTAATAACTGATATTTAGTCTATTACTTAGAAAATAATTCAGATGTTAGTTAAACTATGCACTATGGAGAGTTTCACTGATGAAGTCAATCAAAAGATTAAGAAGCTAGATACCAAAATCTAATCCAGTGAAAATGTCTCTTTAACCAAGCCAAATTCTTTTCATAAGAATATACTCAAGGTGCAAGAACTCAGGCGGTTAAGGGAAGACATGAGGAAGTAGGAGGATAAGATATGTGACCAAGTTACCGAGCTTCAAGAAAAATTACTTCCTCACTTGAAAATAATTGAGTGTCATATTGTCAAGGCACAAGCCTTAGTCTCTACAGCTAAAATTTTAGCATTGGAGAATATTTTTGATATGCATGCACAAGTCGGTCTTGAGCACATTGCTCTCACCAACTTGAAAGAGAAATGGGAAAATCTCTTAGACTCTCACAAGAAAACCCATAAACATATATTTGACAAATTGTAAGTACAAATTTTGCTTTGGCATTAATCTCAAAAAGGGGGAATATAATGTATATGCCAATTGTATAAATATATGCTAAGTGTACTACATACATACCTAAAGCATGCACCAAGGGGGAGAAATGTAATTTTGTAAAAAGTCATTTTTGTTATGTATATATGAAGTATAAGAGCAGTTTGAGATATATCAGTTTATATACATTACAAGTTTTGATACTAATGCCAAAGGGGGAGATTGTTATCTCTATTTGTGCATTAGATGTTGTCATTAGTATCAAATTGGATCAGTCGGTTATCCAAGATGATCATTCGGTAAAAGGAAGAACATCAAGTTGTACAATATGCTAGTCGATTGAACAAACAAGCTCTCACATCGAACAATCACAAGGCAGTGCCGAGAGTTAAAAGAAAACAAGTTTAACGGGGCACCAGAGCAATTTTACTAAGCATTAGAGTAACTAAGCACTAAGTGTCAGTAAACACCAAGCAACATACACATTGAGCACCAGTGTATTTACCGATCATAATTGGTTGTGTTTACCAAGTTATCCAGGAAATGGCATAGTAATCATTAATGGCACATTTATCTATGCAAATAGTTACACAGATTCATAAAACATTTTACCAAGATTGAGGATTATTTATTGTAGATGTAATCATTAAATGTAATGATGATTCTTATATAATAGTCAGATCTAGGTCAATTTTGTACACTATAGATCTTGGGTTTTCTAAGATATTGTAAACCTAATTAGGTCATGGCAATCTTAAATAGTTTGCTATATATTTGTAATTGTTTTCATTTTGACAAGTGAGTCAAATGTACTATCAAGAAGGAGATCATGAAGTAGTTGCCACCTTTTTTACTTCAGAATTCAAACAAGGTTTACATGATAGAGAAGTTATCAGAGATCAAATTAGTTTATTCAGAGATAGTCAAGGCTACCGAGCAGAACAGAGGATAGATTACTACACATGGAGGTGATATTTATTTAGTTTGATATTGATATGATTCAGACAAAGTATAGTTTTCATTTACAAATACATTTCTATTATTCTCTAATCATTCTAAAAGAGTTAGTAAAATTTTCTAATAGAGTAGACTTAATAGTCTAATTATAAATCTCTTAACCGAGTGCACACTCAAGTAGTGTTTTTAAAATCCTTTCACAAGGTAGATCTAGTTGATTTGAATGTTACTCCTAATAGGGTAAGATCACCAGAAGTGATCACAACTTGTAACCTCAATCGAAAAAATTTATTATCTACAATAGTGAAGAATTTGTGGGTGTCATCCCCACCACAGGATTTTCCTTCGTACAAGGGTTTCTGCATAACCAAAATATTGGTGTTGTGTTACATTACATGATTGATCTATTGTTTCATTTCATGCACTTTACATTTACAAAGTCAATTGAATGAATGTTGTACACAATAGATTCAGCTAGCTAGTTTTGATTAAGTAAAAATAGGTTTTGAAATGACCCGAAACCTTGTACAAGAAACTCGAAAGATAAAACAATATAAAGCTCAAATACAACAATGGCAACCACCAAAACAACATAGGGATTAACTACCAAAAAATCCCCACCAACGGAAAACATCCACACCAAGGGACCTTATGATTTAGATTTAGAACCACCCTTGTAGGACCTAAGATTCATATCCAAAGGAGGAACGAAAGGCTTTGGTTTCTTTCCTTTCATAGTTGTCCAACCGTCCTCCAACTTGGTAGCATCATTCAACCAAACCCCTGAAGAAATAGAGGAATGGCTGACCATAGAACCAACCCCCAACAACACATTCCCCTTGGGGGAAATCGGGAAGGGTGGACCCATAGCTGTAGCAGATTGGACAACACTGTCAGTAGTCTGGACAGCAATAGCCACCCTAGCAGAATCAATCTAGACAACAAAAGCAAGTTGGAGCTTGGAGTCATCAGCTGACTGGACAATAGAGACACTAGTAGATTGGACAATAGCAAATGGGACATCGGACCCTGTAGAAACACCCACAGAAGAAAGAACCTCCTGAGAGGAACTTGCAGCAAGCTCCCGAACCTCTATAGAAGATTTATGCATTGTATAATGTTCAGTAGAAACACCCGACCACCAAGAAGGTAGTCGTTTTGATTTCACCTTCACGGAAGAACACCGGGCAGCCACATGGCCAGTCAAGTGACAAATCCGATAGCGAAAGGGAAGACCCTCATAGTCCAAAGTCTGTATCCAAGAGCCCCGCGAGGAGGCCAAGCAAATCTTCTCAGGGAGGCCCTTAGAAACATCCATCTCAACAAGGATGCGAGCAAAATTCAAATGTAAAATATCAGAAGTATCTGAATCCACAATCTGGGAATCCCCAAGAGCATTCCCCACAGATTCCAAGATCGGATCCAACCAGAGATGCATGGGAAGATTTAGAAGCCTAACCCAAACCGGAATCTTGTTAAAGGATTCAAAAAGTGGGTTAAAATCCTTATGCCAAGGTTTGGCCATAAGGGGGAACCAGTCATCCCAGGAAAAGCTATAATCACACAAGATAGAATTCCTATCTTCGAGATTATTAAATTTAGCAATGAAGAAACCCCTTGTAGCTGGGTAAATCTGAACACTTTCAGATAATATCAGTTCCCACTGAGTGGTAATCCAAGCATGAAGAGCAGACAAAGAAGGCCAAAACCCCCTAAATCGAAATATAGAAGCATTCGAAGAGAAAATCTCTGCAGTTTCATAAATTTTATCAAAAATATCAGAGTCCAACTGAATCTAAATAGGCCTACTTACATTCATGATGGAAACCACCCCGGGCCTCAGGGTCCCTAAAGAACGAACAGGAGCACGCCCATGGAGGCTAGCCTCAAAGGCAGCAACATCAGCAGAGCCAAGGGCACCCGCATAGGAAGCTGCCACCGACCTGCCAACATTAGCCCTACCATCATTGGAAAAGGCTGACTAGGAACCAGCCGCAGCAGAGCCAGAGCCAATAGAAAACCTAGCTTGGGACACAAATTCAGGGGCCCCCGCATGGCATTGGGCGGGATCAATGACAGTTTGAAAAGCAGGAGAGTGGGAGCGGGAGTTAGCTAGTTACTACTATTTGCAAATTGTGTATTAAGTTAAAAAATTTTGAGGGTACTAATTCACCCCTCCCCTCTTAGTCCCTTATCTTTCTATTCCAACAGGTTTAGTTTTTGTTGATTTTCTACATTTTTTATGTATATTTATTCTTCCCTTTTTGAAGTTGATCATCTTCACTTGTTTTTTTATGGTTTTGGTTTTCTTGTCTAATGAATTTTGTGTTCCTTATTTCTAGGAGGACCTTAATTTAGAAGCTTTTTATTATTTGAGATAATGATTTGGGGCTTCCTATTTGTGTTTTCCTTGAGTCTTCAATTCTTGTTTGGTTCTTTTATCCCTTTTTAGATGTTCTTTACATGTTATTGGTCTCTTCAGAGGGGCTTGTTCTTGGAGAAGGATGTTTGGGTGGAGCTACAAACCCCTTATCTATGTAACTAGGGATTAGCCTCATAAGAGGTGTTGCAGTTTGGTGAGTTGTCCCAATATGTGGGAGTTGATCTTGGGATTTTTGGTTTAGAGGAGAAGTGTGTTCTTGCGGGTGATGGTTGTGCCATGTCAATCTAGGTTAATGGTTTCTAGAAGAGGGCTTATTGCGTCCACACCCTAATCTTTGGTCATCTTTCTCCTATTGATGTGGAGACTTCTATGGATAGATACTTTTTGTTGGAGCAGTTGGGGTTTTGTATATTACCACATGGCTTCTTTTCTTTCTTATGTTATTGAGGTGAGGCTTTCTCTTGTTGAGGTGAATAATTTGTTTGAGGGAGAGGTTACGAGCTTTCAGAAGGGTGTTTTTGTCACCCTTATTCTAGATCTCAACCGCAAGGGGGTTGCTGTTAGGTTTTCTATAAATTTATGTCTATTTCTCCTAATAAGGCAGAGATTGAGTATGTTGATGGGATCTTGTACCTCTGTCAAGTGAAAGTTGTGGGAACCTATTTAAAACCCAGTGCTCAAGTAATATAAATTTTTAGTTTGTTTTGGAACCTATTCAAAACTCATTCTTCCTATTTTGTCTTTTGGAACCTATTCAAAACTCATTTTGTCTATTCAAAACTTTTTTGATAGTGCTTTGATTATCAAAAAATATACAGTTAGATATAATGATTGGTTGTAGAGGAAGTTACATATTGGAACACTATTCATTAATTTCTACGAGTATTGTTTCAACATTTTCTACTTGCAAACTCCTTTGCCCATTTCATTGCTAAATGATCCTTAGATCTTCAAAACTTCAATCCATGTGTATTGAATCTAAAAAATCATTGACTAATGTTACCATTTCTAAAGATATTATACCAATAATGATTCCTTTGGAGTCAATATGTTTCTCACGATCTTTAAACATTCAAACCTCTATTGATTATTGCCTTGTTTAACGTATGAACATTTATAATTGAACAACCTTGGAAGCATATGCAAATGTTTTTATATTCTTAAATTCTTTTTTATATATAGTCTATTTAGTTCTATTATCAAATATATATCTTTTATAATAATTCTCTAATTGTTGTATGGTGTAATAATGAAGATCCAGACACACCTTTTGTATTCCCTTTCGTACTACACTAAGAACATGTGTATATAGTGTATAGCTTGACATGAATTGTTTGAATTTGTTACACTTGTAACATTATTTCTATTTTTTATCTTTGAAATATGCAAGGCTTGTATATCTTAACCTAACCTTTGGTTTGATGGGTTCTTTTATTCCTTGGCTAGTCTTTCCTAATCTTGTTCATTGGTATCCCATTGCTTACACAATTCTAAGACCGATATTCTTTTCAAAACATGTTTCATTCTTATCATCACAGCTACCATGATGTTCTTGTTGGGTTCTTGGTTTGTTCCAAGTTGCTTGTCTGTGGAGAAGTGTTTGGGTTTACCACCTGACTCCTTGTCTATGGATTTGGAGTTAATTTGGGTGATCTCTTGCTATTGGGCTGGTGTTTGGTCATTTTTCACAACAGTGTGTTGGCTGATCTCGAGACGTTAGTTCATATGGTTGATGATGTTGGTAATGTTGTGATTGATGTCATGGATGTATAGATGATCACAAAAATTTATTGATGTCAAAGGCATATTAATGAGATAACTATCATTAGTGTTAAAGTAGATTGTTAATTAGAAGCCTTTCATTGATGTGGAGTAGACTTTCACTATCTTTGAAGAATGAATGAGGTTGAAGAGTGGTTAGTATAATATACATGTAAAAAAGGTGGCAATTTGAGTTGTTTGATGTCAACGAAGGTTACAATTGGCACTAATGTAAACGAGGTCATTGTTAAGGAAAAACATGATATATTGGCCAACTTGAGATACTTACGTTGACTGCTATAGCTAGTTATGAAGTTAAGACAAAGACATATTTAGTTAGAACATGCCTTGTCAGATTCTCAAGAGTATCAACCAAAAGAAATGCTCAAAGATAAATGAAAGACTACAGGATTTATATTTGTGATGTGCCCGTTTTGAAATAGGATTTAATAACTAAACAATAGAAATTCAAATAATACAAGAAATATTTAATAAATCAAGATAATAAGTTATCCCTTATATAATAATATAATAATATATGTTATAATGATATAATATATTATTAGTATGAAAATAATTAAGAAAATAGATAATAGTAATATATTATTAACCATGGATAATAAACATATTATTAATAGAATAATAATGAATAATAGTATCCCTATAATATTATAATATTAATAATAATAAATATAATATTAAATTAAATAAACAAATTATAGTAACATGATAATATAATCTATTGTTAAAATAATAATGTAATATCATTAATATAATAAAATATATAATTAATAGAATGACATAATATATTAATATTATATCATCGATAGGCTAATGGAAATTCAGAATTCTACTAGTCGCGTACGAATGTATAAGGTGTAGTGGTGGCAATGAATGGTCTTATCCCGTGAGCATATAAAACAATGTAGTCAGAGAAGGAGTAGGGGACGTAAACCAAGAAGAAGAAGAATACAACAGTCAGCAACCTAGCCAATATTTAGTTCAACAAGGCTTACAGTAGGAATTTAGGCATTGAAATTCATACCATCAAGGAGCAAGGAGCAAGGACGTAGTTTATGCAAAAAACATATATAAATATATAGTCGAACCTTTGCCCCATCCATATTTGGATGAAAGCTACTGATCGACATCAATTGATTTCAAGAATGTAATTGCAAATCAGAAAATTAGAGAAATGAGAGAATGGATATTAACACTAACCACAAGGGAGGATCTAATAGCAGTTCCCATGAGATTCACCAATTAAGATATTTATTGGAACCATTTCCTTGATGTCTCTAAGTCCAATCAAGACCTCATAAACATAATTAATTCATTGAATTGAAAAATTGGAAAATATTCTACAAGGCACATTTCATCAGTTATAGAACTAAGAAAACCATTGTCAATATTGTACATTATTAGTCATTACACGCAATCAAGGAATATAATTGAAGTGAAAATCTAATCACTATATAAGTTGATAATTCCATTCTCCATGTTAAGTCAAACATGATTATTATCTACATTCATAAGACATCATCCATAGTAGAAAATAAAGGTTTTGAGCAAAGAGGTTCCCTATGATTTAGGATTACTAGATAATTGCCCTTATTTTCAAACTTGTCATTCTTCTTGTAATACAGTTCATAGTCATATGTTCCTTTTAGATATCTCAATATCCTTTTCACTGCCATCATGTGATTTTCCTTAGTATTTGTAGCTTTCCCATCGTAGATCTGTACAAGGTTTGATTCACTTCAGCTGGATCATCAATTTTTGATAGTTTTTGTCCACTAGCCATGGTTGTACTTATTGGTCTAGAATCTTCCATACCAAAAAAATTCAATATCTCCTTGACATACTTAGATTGTGTAATATAGATATCTTTCTTCATCTGATAAATTTGCAAACCAACAAAGAATTTTCTCTCACCAAACATAGACATTTCAAATTCAGTTTGCATCTCATTTGAAAATGTTTGACATAGGGCATCTTGTCCTCCAAATATGATATCATCGACAAAAATTTCAGCTGAAAATATCCCTTTACCTTTTTCAGTCTTAAATATAGATTGTTGTTGTCATTTGTCCTTAAAATCCTAATCTTTATCAAATAATTGTGCAATCTCTCATACCATTCTTTGGGGGTTTGTTTCAATCCATACAGTGCATTGTGTAGTTTACAAACCATCTTGTTTTTTCTTGGGTCAACAAATCCTTTTGGTTGTTCAATGTATACTTCTTCTTCCAGTATTCCATTCAAAAATGCAGATTTGACATCCATTTGATACACTTTGAATTCTTTAAAGGATGCATATACACGTAGATTTCTCACTCCTTCTAATATTGCAATTGGGGAAAATGTCTCCCCATAGTCAATGCCTTCTTCCTGTGCATATCCCTTGCATACCAATCTAGCTTTTTTCCTAGTGACTTCTCCATGCTCATTTAGCTTGTTTTTGAACACCCACTTTGTTCCAATAACATTATTGTCTTATGGTCTCGGCACTAGTGTCCAGGTTTGCTCTTTTCTATTTCCTATATTTCTTCATTCATGACTTGAATCCAATCTGCATTCTCTAAAGCATCTTTCACTGTCTTAGGCTCAAATTCACATAACAAGCATGTTTGATTTTTCAACTTCCTTCTTGTCATGACTCCAGATTCTTTATCTCCAATGATTTGTTCTAGCTTATTATGTTTTCTCACATACTATGTTAATGTAGACTCAAATCTTCTTTCTTTGTGTTCTAGACCTTCAGGTTCATCTTGTAGATTCTCTGCCTCCTCTCTTGATTGATTGGTAGCATCATTCTGATGCTCAATATTTTCTTGTTGTTGCTCGGCAGGTTCATGTTGTTGCTCAGCTTCTTTGTTTTCTGGTTTAGGTATATTATTGGCCTCTCCTTCTTCCATATATACAAAAGATCTATAATCTTCAGGTTCTTTCTTGCACTCAACTTCATTATTTTTTGCATATTCATCAACTCTAATATTTGCACTTTCCACAACTTTGTTAGTGTTAGAATTCAAATACTTGTAAGCTTTGCTCTTAGTGGAATATCTTAAGAATATGTCATCATCACTTTTAGCATCAAGTTTTCCATTCCTATTGTCCTTCAGTATATAACATTTTCTTCAAAAGACTTTAAAATATTTCACATTAGGTGCATAACCATACCATAATTCAAAACATGTAGCATTTGTACATTTTTTTATTTGTACTCAGTTCAAGGTATAAATAGTTGTACTTACAGATTCTCTCCAGTAGTTTTATGCAACATTCTTCTCTATCATCAATGTTTTGACACAATCCATAATTGATCTATTTCCTCTCTGCTATGTCATTATGTGGCGGTGTCCTTGGTGCAGACATTTGTCTCTTTATTCCTCTATCATTGCAGAATATGTTGAACTTATCTGATATAAACTCTCCTTTGTCAGATCTCAGACATTTCAATATTTTACCTATTTCTTTCTCAACTTTTGCCAAATACCACTTAAACAATTGAAAGACATCAAATTTCTCTTTCAGAAACATTATAGTCATCATTCTAGAATAGTCATCAACAAATAGAATGAAGTATTTATCACCACAATAACTTTGCACACCAATAGGTCCACAAAGGTTAGTATGAACCAATTCCAAAATATTATCAGAAGTATATGTCTTTCTCTTGAGACTAGACTTTGTCATTTTTCTCCATTAACATTGTTTACACATCACATTATCAGGTTTCTTCAATCTTGGTAATCCTCTAACTTTCTTCATCTTACTAATATTTACCAAATTGTCAAAGTTCACATGACACAACCTCTTATGCCATAACCATACATCATCAAATTGTGCAAACAAACATGTTTCTTCAGATAGGTTTAGATAGAACAAATTACCTCTTGTCTATTCTCCACTTCCAGTTAGTTCACCAGAGGCATCAAATATTTTAGCCTTCTTGTGATGAAACTCAACTCAGTAACCAATATTTTTCAACTTTGCAACACTCAGTAAATTATAGTTAAGACCTTCAACCCAATAAGCATTATCACATATGATCTTATCAGACAATCTTATTGATCCTTTTCCTTTCACAGGACATGGTGCATCATTACCAAACTTAATACTCCTATCTTTGTAATGATTTAAGATTTCAAACTTACTTTTATCACTAGTCATGTGATGTGAGCAACCACTATCAATAATCCATTTATCACCTTTACTCACGTATGAGATAAGTTTAGTTTTATCATCTTCATCAAAATCATCTTTCATAGCAACATAAATAACTTTTATATCACAATCATCAAATTCACTAGTTTCACTGTCAGTTTCTTCTTCAGCAATATAACAAGACTTCTTAGCTTTATCTTTGTAGTCCTTGTACCTTTTGTGATCTATATCATTCATTTTGTCTTTATACTTTATTTCTCTTATTTCATCTTTGCCACCCCTATTAAGACATCTTGCTACAATATGGCCAACTTTGTTACATAAAAAATAGATTATAGGAACTTTACCTCTGAATTTTCTTTTTCCTCTTTGTAGCCTTCTAGCCATAAGTATCTCAAGATCATCTAGATTATCATCAAAAGTATCACTGTCACTGTCATTGTTACTATCACTATTCACATACCTTTCTTTTCCTTTCTTAGACTTATGAAGAGCCATTTGAGACTTGAATGCCAATTCAATATTATGAGTAGTAAAATTATCAAAATTAGACAACTCAAAAGTAGTAAGCCTACCAACAAGACATTCCAAAATTAGGATGTTACCAGGAGTACATCTTTATTCTTGTATAGAAAAAACTCTAATGGAATAGATAGGAAGTAGGGTTCTCAAAACTTTACTAATAACAGTTTCATCATCAATGTTTCCATTAGCTCCTGTAATAGCATTCACTGCCTCTTTAACTATGCCACAATATTGAACAATGTTTTCACCTTCTAACATTTTCATTTCATCAAACTTACCTCTCAAGCTTTCAAATTTGGCTCTCGGTACATTTGTGTCCCCACAATAGATAGCTGCCAATGTGTCCCACATTTGCTTTGCATTAGTACAATCCTTGATGTTTTCAAATTTAGGATAACTTAGGGTTGATGTAATCTCCAACATTGCCTAATTGTGTTCTTGTTTTTCCTTCATCTCCTCAGTTGTCATAGGTGCAGCAACTGGTACATAATCATGTTCCACATAGTATTTAGATGAATCACCAATTTTGGCTAGATGCAACTTTATCAAACTTTGTCATATAGGGAAGTTCTCCTTATTCAGCTTTGGTACCTCCTTTTTGTACATCTTGATCATTAGCTTCAAGTACCTTTAAACTTTCTCCTTACAAGCACCAAAATCTTTGATACCAATTGTTAGAATGATTTTAGAATAACTGAGAGGGGGGCTGAATCAATTATCCTCGAGTCCAGATGTACCAATTCAACTTTTAAATGCTTCAATAATCTTAGATCTATTCAGCAATTCACTCGGTCTCTATAGAATATATCAGTAACATAAAAATTACAATCCACTGTCCAAAAGTAATCAACTTGTAGAATATAAACCTTTCAACAACACATCAAATAACACTCACACAAGTATAACACCAGGGTTTAACGTGGAAACCCAATTTGGGAAAAACCACCAGTGACATGCTACTAAATTTTTACTCTTTTGAAGTGAGCTCTATAAGAAGCCAACCCTGTTAAAGCTTTACAATACACACTGTTAGGTGTGACCTTGTTGAAGGATTTAATAACCATGTTAAGAGTGGCCTGGTTAGAGGGCTTAAGAACATTCCATCAGAATGTCACCTTGATTAAATGATTTACAAAATGATTGTTAGGTCAACCTTGATTAAAGGATTTTTAACTGATACAATGGTTAGAAAGTAACAGTAGTTTGTGATCTAAAATATACAACTCACTTTGCAAATACAAATCCAATACACTCATATACTGATTTACTGACTGACCTTCATTTCCATATCCATCTCTAATCTTCTCAAAAATCCCTTCAATAAATCACCTCAACTCTGTTAAGCTCTTTATAGGTCTTCTTAGCATTCTACTTAGGTTTGTCAGTCAATAACATCAACCTCTTCCACCTCTCTACATAACCCACAGTTAGGTCATTCTTATACCTCTTTGATCAAGTAGATTAATCTTTTGCCACTTAATCTCTTCTGTAGATCTTAGGTTTAGGTCAAATTGATCGAATCCTTCCATCATCTTGTTCTTCTCCTTATCCATCTAGATACTTCTCTAAGCTTCTCCTTCGATCCATAAGAAAATGGTTTACCATGCATTAAATGCTCCATATCATTCATTATTAATGTCAACAAAATTTACATATCCCAAGAATTCAACTATGTCGGCTGGGATTCTCAATTCCTTCACAAACTGTAAGTTACTGACACTTGGTCAATATTGTGTTCATCTACTCGGTCATCACTAGATAACTTGGTCATCGCTAAAAATTTTCTACTCGGCTAACACTATCTTCACTCGGTTAATTATCTGATACTCGGCAATTACTGATGCTCGGTCGGCACTAAAATTTACTAAGCTTATACTGGCACTTGGTCAACACTAGCATCACTCAGCTTAAACTGATTTTTTTCTATTTTTCTCGGTTAAGCCTATGCTTCAAATCTATTGACTTCTTCACTTAGTGTTAAAGATAAATAACACATTACCTTGTCAATGTGCCAACTAATCGAGTACCCATTGAAGTATCACATAATTCAACCTTTCCTTAGGTCCTCTTGTTATCTCTTCTTTTTAAATCCTCTTCATCAATCAAAAAATATGGTATTGTACTAGATAGAATTTGTCTCACCATTTAAGGTTTGACATCAATGACAATATAACAATTGTTTCAATTGTAGTTTCCAACAATCTTTTACCTCTCATAGATGATCTGTTCGATCAAATGAAAGGAGCTAAGATATTTTAAAAGATAGACCTTAAGTTAGGATATCACCAACTCAAGATCCATGAAGCAGACATTCACTGTACAACCTTATGAGCCCAATACGGGCATTATGAATTCACCGTGGTTCCTTTTGGCTTGACCAACATCCCATCAGTGTTCATGAGTCTGATGAATGAAATTTTTAGGAATTATTTGGATAAATTTGTGATTGTATTCCTTGATGACATATTGGTATATTCTAAGAATGAGGTAGAACGTGAGCAACACCTTCGTCAAGTACTACAATATTTGTGGGACAACCAATTTAACCTAGAAAAATGTGAATTTTTCCAGACTGAGATTAATTATTTAGGGAATGTTATTTCTGGTGAGGGAATCTTTGTTGACATAGAAAAAATCTAGGCAATAGTGGACTAGCTAGCCCCTAGAAATGTATCAGAAGTTCATTGTTTCATGGGTCTAGCAGGTTATTATAGGAGATTTTTTTATGGGATTTTCTATGATTGCACATCCTATCACTTCACTGCAAAGAAAAGGAAAGAAATTCATCTAGATAGATAAATGTGAGGAAGCCTTTCGGGATATTAAGGAAATAATTACTAGTGCTCCAATTTTGGTTGTGCCTGACCCTTCTAGGGATTTTGTGGTATGTACAAATGCCTCTTTGGAAGGAATAGGTACAGTACTTATGCAAGGAGGTAGGGTGATCACTTATGAATCTAGAAAGTTAAAGAATCATGGGTTAAATTATCCAACTCATGATCTAGAATTGGTAGTAGTAGTGCATGCATTGGTTCGATGGAGACATTTATTTCTAGGACATAAGTTTGAGATCCACACTAATCAATCTAGTTTGTAATACATCTTCACTCATCTGAAATTCAATGCTAGGCAACAAAGATGGATGGAATTCCTTTGTGAAAATTATTTTGATGTTAAGTATATTCAAGGAAAGGAGAATGTGGTAGAGGATTCCCTCAGTATAAGGAGACATGTTTTGGGTACAGTGGCACTCATTACCAATCTTAGGAGGAGGGTCATTCAATCTCTACCTTCTAATGATTTGTACAAGGAATTTGCAACAGAGTTTAAGTTAGGGAGACCAATGGAGGGTCAATTTTTAGGGTACACATTGGAGGATGATGGATTGCTTTGGCATGAAGGAAGAATTTATGTGCTTAGTGTAGATGAACTTCATAAGACCATCCTGGTGGAAGCCCATCAAGCACCCTATTCATCTCATCTTGGAGTCAAAAAGATGCATGCAGATTTAAAACAAATATAGCCAGGGATGAAAAGAGATATAAAAACATTTGTGGCCTAGTGCCTAGAATGTCAGATGGTAAAAGAACACCAGCATCTAGCAAGACTACTATAGCCTCACCTCATTCTAGAATGGAAGTGGGACATCATATCCATGGATTTTATAGTAGTCTTGCCATTAACTCCTAGAAGACATGATGCAATCATGGTAACAATAGACCGACTAATTAAGGTAGCTCACTTCTCCCCGATTCAGTCATCTTACACAGTTGCCACAGTGGACAGGATCTTCATGAAGGATATTGTCCTACTTCATGGTATACCATGACAGATAATATTAGATAGATACCCTATTTCACCTCTACACTTTGGACCTCTTTGCAACAAGATTTAGGAACATAGTTGAATTTTAGCTCTACATATCACCCAGAGACTGATGGTCAAACTGAAAGAGTTAATCATGTGTTGGAGGATATGCTTTGGATGTACGTCATGGATAGACATACATATTGGGGAGATTATTTTTATTTGGTGGAATTTGCCTATAATAATGGTTATCACAGCTCTATCGGCATGACACATTTCTAGGCTCTATACAGACGTCCCTGTAGGACACCTTTGAGTTGGGACCATTTAGAGGATAGGATACTCCTAGGTCCGTAGATGTTGCAAGACATGGAGTCTCAGGTGTAAAGGATCAGAGAACATTTAGTTGCAGCTCAAGATAGGAAAAAGAAGTATGTCGATGCACACAAAATAGATAGATAGTTTCCTATAGGAACCAAAGTGTTCCTGATGGTTTGTCCACAAAAGAGCCTGATTCGCTATGTGAAAGGATCAAAACTAGCTCCAAGATTTGTAGGACCATTTGAGATCCTCGAGAGGAGACGACCCATTTCTTATTAGTTTTCCCTTCTACCCATCCTAGCACGTATTCATGATGTGTTTCATGTTTCATTACTTAGAGAATATATTCTTGATACCTCTCATGTCTTGGATTGGGCCTCATTGTAGGTCATGGACATGTAGTTGGCTTAGGGGTCTATGCTGTGACCCCTAAGGATTAGGATACATTGTTGTAGAACATGCACCAACAAGGTTGATTAGGGGTTCCAATGGGACGTAGACAATGACACATCAATGACATGGGAGGAGGTCGACAGACTGAGAGCCACTTATCCCTTTTGGTTTATAGGCTTCTAGGAGGGATCTTGTTACTAGGGGGAATGTAGTGCCTACCCTAGAGATACTATTTATCATTTTCATATATAACACTTTTGAATTTCATATGATTAGTACTTGCTATATGAGATATGTTACTTTTTCAATTAATGGATATATTTATCATGTGGGATGACTTTTTATGATTATATTTGATTGTGATTATGATTATTGGTCTAACCATGCTAACCCATTTTATGATATATATGTATCCTTCTTGGTTTGTGTGCCAGAAGAGGAGAGGTAGTCGTAGTCACTCCTACAGGAGATCCACATGATGTTTCACTCCTACTACCTTGCTTGTTATTGGTTGCATGTGTGTGTGTGTGCGCCATGTTGTTTTTTCAGTAATGCAGGTGTGAAGAGGGGAGGTAGTCGTAGTCACTCCTATAGGAGATCCACATGATGTTTCACTCCTCCTACCTTGCTTGTTATTAGTTGCATGTGTGTGTGTGTGTGTGTGTGTGTGTGTGTATGTGTACGTGTGTGTGTCATGTTGTTTCTCAATAATGCAAGTGTGTGCAAGTACCAAACATCGACTCCACCTGGCTACACAGGTCTAAGTGTGCCTTAAATCTTTGAACTAGTTTTTGTTGTTTGGAGATGAACCAGAGTTCACACAGGGGAAAACCCTACGGCTTTTGGTATTGTTGACCCATCTCTTGTTTTGGTTTTTGGATGGTTTTTTTTTGGGGGGGGCTTGTTCTTGTATCTTTTGATGTCAATCTCATTTAAGTGGCCATGAGGGGGTGTAGGATTGCGATATTTATTCTTCTCTCTCTCTATGTGTTAATTATGTATACAATCATGCATATATGGGTACACATGTATATGCATACATATATACATTTAGTTATTGATGTGCTTGTAGTCTGTTCTTATGAGTGTAGTCATTATGGTTGTGATTTTATATATAAAGTGGAATTAGATAAATTAAATAAATGCATAGTGAATAAAAAGAAAATTAAGGAATATAAAAATAAATAAAACTAATTACCTACTCCTAATTTTACGCCTAGTTTTTAAACTCTCTCTCTCTCTCATGACTGGTTAGTGTAGGGGATGGGGATGGAACTTGGGACCTCCTGTTTGTGAGGGGTCCCAAGTTCCATTGGGTTAGTGACTTCCTTGAGAAGCATACCCAGATATAAGGTATTAATTTTAGAAGTTAGTTGTTATGCATTTTAATATTAATAAAACTATGCAATGTCCCCAACTAGGAGGATATCACTTTCTAATAATTAATGGACATTACTATATGTCTAAATTAATTTGATTCAAGAAAACAATGAATAATTCATAATATGTTTGATAGTTAACATATTTAAGCATGATTCCTTACTTGTCTCCTAAATTCAACCTTAAGAAGCATATGGGTTTACTTGTCATAGAGCGTTTGACACCAATACATTCTCAAAATTAACCCTGCCTTTCCTTATACAACACAAATAAATCTCCTTGAGCTATAACAAGAAATTAGATTATATATTTCTGATTTCACTATTACCAATATATATATATATATATATATATTTCCCTTATTCCAATCCTATTTTGTGGGTGAGTATTATTTCAAAGAGAAGTTACAGCATGATAAATTACTGTCACAGGATAATAATTGCCAGCACTAAATATAATTCATTTCTTCCTGGACTCTTCCTCAGATATATTTTATATATATTCCCTTATTCCCCTCCTTTCTCAAGTGGAGATGAATGGCTTCATATACCTTGCAAAGCGCATGACTCATGTTTCTTAATAATTGTGTCCTTTCCTTATCCTAGTCACACCATTCTATATGTAACCAATTAGTCTACTCACTAATTATCGTTATCCCCATCTTCCTATTGTTGTTTGTAATAGCAATTACATACGTATGGTTTGTCTATTTGTTAGTCTCAGAATATCCATTATTATTTTATTCATTTATTATTATCGATGCTTAAACAAGGTAATCACTAGACTATTTGTTGGTTGGTTGCTATCATATATCCGCTGCTGCAATCAGACAATGCTCTTAAGCTCAAGTAACGATCACAGTTATATGTGTTGGTCTCAAACACAGAATTCATGAACCTTTAAAGTTACTATGGGACCTTCATTAATTTTGTATCTAATGGCCCTGTTGACTAAGTCGATCCATTTCTTGTTATGGAGATTGTCATCGTAGTTTGAGATAGTCAATAGTCACATTCAATCCATATCTATCCACTACTATACTTCACGTCATTAATTATCAATATTATAATCCTTTATCACAACTCCCATATTGCCAATAGCCCGTTTGGTAGAGGGAATTAAGAAATGATGGATTTAATCAAATGTTGGAAATGGTCAAATCATGGATTTGATAATCCGATTTTTCATTTCTGAATTATTTTTGGATCATTTGGTTCCACTTTTTGAAACTGGAATTGGAATTTAAGTATGATTTTTTAAAAAAAAAATTTTGAATTATTTTAATATTTTTGAATTTAATAATTCAGTTTTATTAATGGAATTGAATTTAAAATAGAATCGCAGACCGTTTTAGGCAGCCAAAGTTGGTGGCAGGCAACCAATTTACAATCACTGCAACCAAAATTTGAAAAAAATTCGACAAAAAATTTGGAAAATAAATTTGAAAAAAATTCAAAAAAGTAAAAAATCAATTTTTTTTTTAAAATTTGAAAAAATTTCGACAAAAAAATTCGTCAAAAAATTTGAAAAAAATTTCGGCAAAAAATTTGAATTTTTTTCGAAAAAATTCGAATAAATAACAAAGTTACAAACCACCCAGACAAATAAAAAATAAATTAAAACTTCCAAACTGAATATTCGACGAAATGAGAAATAACAAATGCCAATTCCAAGCTAATTCCCACTAATAATTTCTATTCTCCTTCGATTTAGATGTTCTCCATTCAACACTCAAGTTAGTTTTGGGCGTGTTTGTAGCCTATAATAAATATATGGTGGATGCTTTACAAACGATGAATCAATGAATAGATATCTTCCTTTCAATCCTCCTATGTTGTTGTGTTTGGTGTTATTCGGTGCCTTCTTCCTTGTATCTTCTGTCGTCTAAACTTGACTGTATGATCTATACATTGGTTTGTGCGTTTTGATGCTAACATATACTTAAATATACCAAACAATGAATGTAAGCTGTAAAACCTTTATTCTCCCCCGATATATATTAATTGCCTGAGTGTTGGATACGGTCTTCTCCCATCGTTGCTTGCTCATATATGGCTGGAATGCTGATGACTCCATTCTAATGGCATGCTGACGAGCATTATATTCCTCACTGTATGGAACCCCCTGAATAGCCTTCATTTTCTTCCTTTATAACTCTGATATTCTCCTGGTATGCTAGAGGTCGCCTCTTCTTATTGGGCCGACTGTAAGTACGAAGTCTTGTTAATTTATAATTAGTTTGTAATCATCTTAATAAGTAATATATATATATATATATATATATATATATATATATATATATATATATATATATATATATATATAATTTAATATGGTATTAATAATATTAGATGATTATATTATATATTATTATCTTAATAAGCAATATATTATTTTCAATTACTATTATATTAATATTATTATAATAATAGATCATATTATATTATTATTTTTATTTTCTTATTAATTTATTAATCACCAAATTCTATTTTAGAAATGAGGATTGAATATATTAATTGTATTATTTATTTTTTAATATATAATTATATTTTATTAAAACACTGTTATATAATTTATTCAATTATTTATACTTTAATAATATTAATTAATTTATATTATGATTATATTATAATATTTATTTATTTATCTAGTTGCTTATTAAAATCTTATTATTTAATGTTTATTTATTAATAAACCCTATATCAACACGGGGACACTACAAACTATATAAGAGGATTTAATTATTTTATTGGTGTAAGGGGTAAGTCAGCTCGGGGAGGGTAGGTAAAAGTTAGTTACCTGTGGGATAAAACTAATTTCTGGCTAAGTTAGTATTATTATTATTATATTAATTTAATAAACTAGGTGAGGACATTGCTTTATGGGAAGCAACGCCCTCAACCTCTAGAACTACTCGGAGGTTTACTTATAGGGGAAATTTTCCTAAGCATGGGGGACAGGAATTTTGGATCCAAGAAAGGACGTCTGAGGATATTGCAAAGGATTGGGATAAGGCTAGGCTCGAGGAAAGAGTAGAGTCAGGAACCTTCGTCATATGATCTAGGTAGGCTTTAAAATCCATAAAATCCTTCATTGTGTCCCTCTCTCTCTCTCCTCTCTAATTTCTCATGATGCTCTTCATGTGTGTTTGATTACCTCCTGGAAGTTAAAATTCTTATTTAGAAAAAAAATAAGATTATAGTTAAGGGATGGGTTTTATTACTACGTTTGGTAATTAATTTAAATCTAGGAGGGATAGGTGCAAATATTAATATTTCAGAACCTGGCTCTGTTTGTTTCTTTGAACTTTAAGACAAGATTTATGCACAGTAATATATATATATTCAGTGGATGTTGTTATAAGGTTCAAAATTATTCTAATATTAAAGATTATCCCATTTGACTTTATAGTATTTTTCTTTTAAGATTTGATTAATAAAATTTCTTTTGTTAAAATTAAATTGGGATGAGAATATTAGATTTTTAAAAAAATTAATTAACAATGTTATGTATGAATCTTTGTTTTGTGAAATAAAAAAATAAAAAATAAAAATCCCTTAAACCTTAGTAAAACAAAAACTTACTTATTCGGAAAACTTTAATTATTTTTTTAACTAAAAGTTTTTTATAAAAAAAAGAATTTTAAATAAATAAATAAATAATTTTTTGTTTGGTGGGTTAGGGACCCCATCCCCGGACCCCACCCTGTGACCCCACTAGGGATTCATGCAAGAGCCAGTACCGAGCGACAGGGCCCCGTAGGCTCAACCTGTGTGCTGTTCTTCCCCACGAAAGGGAGGCAGAAGGGGGGTGGGTCCTTCCCTCGCCTGACCCCTCTATAACTTAGTTTTTATTTTAAAAATAAATAAATATAATAGTATATAATTTAGTTTTTATTCTTTTTTTTAAATAAATATAATAGTATGTAATTACCAAATTTAATTAATATAAATTTTATATTTTTTTTTATTGTTTAAAATTTTAAATATTAATTAGCATAGAAAATGGTAAATTATGAGTTGCTAATATTTTGAATTAAAATTAAAATTGTATTAAGTTTTAATTTAAATTATGATTGTTGACAAAATTAAGTTACTAAATTTAATTTTATATTAAGGGCATGTGCAAGATCATGAGGGGCCAAACTATGCCCTTAAGTGGCAATGAAAAATCAGCAAATCAGGGTTAGTCAACTTGACGTGAAAATTTCAACTGGCTATCAACCTAATATCAAAAAGTTGTAAGAATAAAATCTGTAGAAAATTGAATGTAGTTTCTAAACTACTAGGCCTTTTTTGAAAAAAAGTTAGTATGATTGTTGAAAAGTATAGATTTCAATGCAGCAGTACAAAAATTTCTGGAAAAAAATAAGAAGTAGGTGTACGTCTGACCATCTTAATCATAATCAAATGATAATATTTTATTATAAGATTTTATATATTAGTAGACTCATGACCGGATGTGACACATATTTTTTTGTAATTTTATTCCAAAAAAATAATTAATTATGAATTTTTTGCTACAACGTTTTTAGAATTAAAAAAACTCTCATGTCTAACCACGCATTTTTTGAATTTCAAAAATGTTAAACCGTCTGAAAGTTATAGTCATTTTTCAATCAGTATATAAATCATCACTTTAGAGGTAACTCAATTAGAAAATAACTAATAATTACTTACCAAATTTAAAATTTGACAGCAATTATATCGATAGAAAGTTGATAATCTCCTTAAGATACCCTTTTTGTTTCATCAAATTCGGGTGAAAAAAAAGTCGTCAACTACATGGTCGAAGTCTGGAACTCAGAGAAACAGGGGAAAAACACATTTTTGAGACATTTCAATAGTTGACCATGTAGGTTTGGTGCACGAAGCAATATCGAGCCTAATCGGATACCCGATATTTTCGGGTACCCGAAAAGGCCGGCATAATTTTGATTTTTCACTTTTCCATCCCCTTTCTCCCTCCCATTTCTCCATCCTATATTAGATTAGATTATATATTATATATATTAAATATTATATAATATCAATTATATATTAAATATTATATAATATACATTTTACATTAAATATTATTATTTAATATATATTAATATTAAATTTTACATTATATATCATATATTACATATTATTTTATATGTATATAATATATATTAATATGTATTTTACAACTATGTACGAAAGGTTGGAAGATTGCAGAAAAATCATGGATGGCCATTGAAAGAAGTAAAGGAAATCAATTAGCCATTTAAAAAATTCATGGGCGGCCATTGAGGAAGAGAGAGAGTGAGAAGGTGAGAAGGATATATATATATATATATATATATAGAGAGAGAGAGAGAGAGGGGAAGGGGAGAGAGTAGGGGAGAGAGAGAGAGAGAGAGAGAGAGAGAGAGAGAGAGAGGAATGGGAAGGGGAGAGAGTAGGAGAGAGAGAGAAGGGGAAGGATAACCAATTCATTACAATATTAATCAGTAAGGAGCAAGGCAAACTTAAATAATATCACAGCAGGCATTAGAAATCCAAATTCTAATTAGGAGTTTTAAGCAAAGTGAGTAAGGTCCTGGATAAGGACATTACAGATCCACACATTGCTCAGTAGATACCTCCAAGAACCCACATACACGGGAGTAGGTTTGAAGTAAGACTAAGATTGTTTATTGGTTCAAAAATATTACTGTGTTGTACTTTTGATTAACATCCAATGATTGGATGTGAAATTCACAAATTTGATTATATTACCACTGGTTCTATTTCAAATTCTGGAAAAAATGGATATTTGACATATGTTCATAAATTTCAGTCAACACCATTTTAAAATAACACATCAGTTTATTTTTACACAATGAGAATATCATCAATAGGAATTGAACTGAAATTGACATAGGTCATAGGAAATAAATGCCCTAGCTATTTGTTGTCTTCTGCATTTTGAGTTTCTTATTACAATCAGGAGAAGAATATTACTCTCCAAATGGTTTTGGATAGTAACATTTGTACTTCCTCTTCTCAAATATTTCTTCCCTCATCTTGCTACCTATTGATACCCACAAAGTGAATCTATGCATTTCTGCCATGTAATGGGAGAAAAATGGTTTCCTAATTGATATGTGTCTAAATAATACATGCAAGAACCTTTTCTTTGATATTGCTCACTAACCCTTTACAACAGAAAATGTTTACAAAAACTATCATGTATTTGCATGAGGACATTATATATTACAGAAATCCTGCACAAAAGCAGCTGGCAAGCTGCTCAAAAAGTAGTAACTGATAGCAAGTGGGATAATGCATATGCTTTAATAAACCACTATCTTCTTTACTCAAGCAACATCTAGTTCATTTGCTCGACTGGGGCATGTTTGGGAACAAACAGTCTCCATTTAAACTCAAGTCTCTGGAAGTAGTTATATTTGTCAGTGGAGGAGATACACCCATTGGATCTGCAATAACTTTATGCTCCCTGGAATTTCCATTTCTCTTCAATTGGGATACTCTTTCCAAAATTTCATCTACCCTTTTACCCATTTAGGAAATTAGTGGGTCTATTTGTGGACCTCCAAGGTGTTGGTCACCTAAACGAGAACCTTGAGATGAATCAAGAACTTCTCTACGAAAGAGATCAGTACCTTGAGAAGCTCTCCACTTGTCAGCTAAATTAAAACCTTGGACCATAGATGGCTTCCCTTTGTTGTAAAATGAGGAGTGAGACTACCTTGCCAAAGGTGGCAATGAACTTACATTTGAGGGATAATGTCCAACATGAGTAACCTGGTTTCCCAAGTCCCGTAAATGCAAGGCCATTGACGAATAGGCATTTCTAATAGAAATATTTGTGGTGCTAGAATGAAGTGCATGACCAAATTCTTTGCCTGCTAAACCAATTTGAGGCTTGACTTCAGATAATGCAAATGCTTTAATAAACCACTATCTTCTTTACTCAAGCAACATCTAGTTCATCTGCTTGACTAGGGCATGTTTGGGAACAAACAGTCTCCATTTAAACTCAAGTCTCTAGAAGTGATTATATTTGTCGGTGGAGGAGATACACCCATTGGATCTGCAATAACTTTATGCTCACTGGAATTTGTATTTCTCTTCAATTGGGATACTCTTTCCAAAATTGCATCTACCCTTTCACCAATTTGGGAAATCAATGGGTCTATGTGTGGACCTCCAAGGTGTTGGTCACCTAAACAAGAACCTTGAGATGAATTAGGAACTTCTCTATGAAAGAGATCAGTACCTTGAGAAGCTCTCCACTTGTCATCTGAATTAAAACATTGGACCATAGATGGCTTCCCTTTGTTGTAAAATGAGGAGTGAGACTACCTTTCCAAAGGTGGCAATGAACTTACATTTGAGGGATAATGCCCAACATGAGTAACCTGGTTTCCCAAGTCCTGTAAATGCAAGGCCATTAATGAATAGGCATTTCTAATAGAAATATTTGTGGTGCTAGAATGAAGTGCATGACCAAATTCTTTTCCTGCTAAACCAATTTGAGGCTTCATTTCACATTGCTCTGTGGATAATTCCACAACGCTTGTTACTTGAGCTACTAGCAGATGGTGAGTACTCATCATCATCATCTGACATAGGCTCACACGTGCATATCTTACTTCTTTCCTTTGTCATTTTTCCCTTCCTAGCTCTTCCTCCTTATCTATAACTTCTATCATGGGTCCAAGAAGCTCTTCCCATTCTTTCCCATTAACTGTGGACTTTGTCTCTTCATCCTGAGTAATTTGCATACCTTGGATGGCACCAAGATAACCATTTTCTTCTGAAATGTTCTTTTCTCTCACATTAATCTCTCTATTAAGAAGATTTTCTATATCTTCCTCTGTATATTGAATAGATGTAGTTGCAATCCCATGTTCATCAATAACATTCCTTGCACCGTTGACTAATATATCATGCAATTCCTTAATAGTTTCTATCATGGGTCCAAGAAGCTCTTCCCACTCTTTCCCATTAATTTATAAAAATATTTTTTTCTGTAACAGTATTTTATGCATATATTATGATATTGATCTGATTTGATGCACCTTCGCTATTTGATCCATACTTCCCTTTCATTTCACTTGCTTTGCTCATTTTGCACATCATAGGCCAGGATTTGATAGCAGGTATGACCATGGTACTGGCGCCGTTCATGATAAATTTTACCTTTTAGGTATTAATTTTTAGTCATTTTTCCTGTATGATGATTTTGTATACGAATTGTGGATATTCTCTGGGAAACTTTTCATTTTTTTCCTGTAGGATGCCTTTGTATACAAATTTTGGAGAATCTCTGTTAAAGACTAGGCAAGGATGGCTAAGCTGAGTGCAGTGGAGAAGGAGAGAACTAAATTTAGAGAGCAGAGGCAAAGAGTGATATAGACAAAAATATTTTAGGGCTTGCAAAAATATGGAAATTATAATCTTCCTCCCAAAGCAAACATTAATGAAGTAATGCATGAAAATAATATGACTTCCTAGGGGTCCTAGTATGCCTTATCATGCGTTAGGACCCCTAGGAAGTCCCCATGACCCCTATGGACACATTGGAATGCTCAAGTGTGTCTTAAGGGGTTCTATGGCCCCTTCGGACACACTTGAGCATTCAAATGTGTCAAAAAGGTTCATGGGGACTTCCTAGGGGTCCTAACAGGCCTTATCACACGTTAGGACCCCTAGGAAGTCCCTGTGACCCCTTTTGACACATTGGAACTCTCAAGTGTGTCCTAAGGGGTTTTACGATGCCTTTAGACACCCTTGAGAATTTAAATGTGTCAAAAGGGGTCATGAGGACTTCCTAGGGGTCCTAGTATGCCTTATTACATGTTAGGACCCCTAGGAAGTCCTCGTGACCCCTATGGACACATTGGAATGCTCAAGTGTGTCATAAAGGGTCCTACGACCCCTTCAAAAACACTTGAGCATTCAAATGTGTCAAAAGGGGTCATGGGGACTTCCTAGGGGTCCTAATAAACCTTATTGCATGTTAGGACACCTAGAAAGTCCCTGTGACCCCTTTTGACACATTGAAATGCTCAAGTGTGTCCTAAGGGGTCCTGCGACACCTTCAGACACACTTGAGCATTCATATGTGTCAAAAGGGGTCATGAGGACTTCCTAGGGGTCCTAGTATGCCTTATCACATGTTAGGACCCCTAGGAAGTCCTCGTGCCCCTGTGGACACATTGGAACACTCAAGTGTGTCCTAAGGGGTCCTACGACCACTTTAGACACACTTGAGCATTCAAATGTATCAAAAGGGGTCATGGGGACTTCCTAGGGGTCCTAATAGGCCTTATCATGTGTTAGGACCCTTAGGAAGTCCCTATGAACCCTTTTGACACATTAGAGTACTCAAGTGTGTCCTAAGAGGTCCTATGACACCTTCAAACACACTTGAGTGTTCAAATGTGTCAAAAAGGGTCATGAGGACTTCCTAGGGGACCTAGTATGCCTTATCACATGTTAGGACCCCTAGGAAGTCCCTCTGGCCCCTTTTGACACATTGGAATGTTGAAGTGTGTCATAAGGTGTCCTACGACCACTTCGGACACACTTGAGCATTCAAATGTGTCAAAAGGGGTCATGGGGAGTTCCTAGGGGTCTTAGTAGGCCTTATCACGCGTTAGGACCCCTAGGAAGTCCCCGTGACCCCTATGGACACATTAGAATGTTCAAGTGTTTCCTAAGGGGTCCTACAGCCCCTTAGGACACACTTGAGCATTCAAATGTGTCAAAAGGAGTCATGGGGACTTCTAAAGGGTCCTAATAGGCCTTATCATGTGTTAGGACCCCTAGGAAGTCCCCGTGACCCCTTTTGACACATTGGAATGGTCAAGTGTGTCCTAAGGAGTCCTACAACACCTTCAGACACACTTGAGAATTCAAATGTGTCAAAAGGGGTCATGGGAACTTCCTAGGGGTCCTAGTACACCTTATATCATGTTCGAACCCCTAGGAAGTCCCTGTGACCCTTGTGGACACATTGGAATGCTCAAGTGTGTCCTAAGGGGTCCTACGGCCCCTTCAGACAAACTTGAGCATTCAAATGTGTCAAAAGGGGTCATGGGACTTCCTAGGGGTCCTAATAGGCCTTATCACGTGTTAGGACCCATAGGAAGTCCATGTCCCTTTTGACATATTGGAATGCTCAAGTTTGTCATAAGGGGTCCTACAACGCCTTCAGACACACTTGAGTGTTCAAATGTGTCAAAAGGGGTCATGAGGACTTCCTAGGGGTCCTAGTACACCTTATCACGTATTACGACCCCTAGGAAGTCCCTGTGACCCCTATGGACACATTGGAATGCTTAAGTGTGTCATAAGGGGTCCTACAGCTCGTTGGGACACACTTGAGCATTCAAATGTGTCAAAAGGGGTCATGGGGACTTCCTAGGGGTCCTAATAGGCCTTATCATTTGTTAGGACCCCTAGGAAGTCCCTATGATCCCTTTTGACACATTGGAATGCTCAAGTGTGTCCTAAGGGGTCCTACGATGCCTTCAGATACACTTGAGCATTCAAATGTGTCAAAAGGGATCATGAGGGCTTCCTAGTGGTCCTAGTATGCCTTGTCATATGTTAGGACCCCTAGGAAGTCCCCATGACCCCTGTGGACACATTGGAATGTTCAAGTGTGTCGTAAGGGGTCCTACGACCACTTCAAACACACTTGAGCATTCAAATGTGTCAAAAGGAGTCATGGGGACTTCCTAGGGGTCCTGGTATGCCTTATCACATGTTAGGATCCCTAGGAAGTCCCCGTGATCCCTATGGACACATTAGAATGCTCAAGTGTATCCTATGGGGTCCTACAGCCCCTTTGAACACACTTGAGCATTCAAATATGTCAAAAGGGGTCATGGGGATTTCTTAGGGGTCCTAATAGGCCTTATCACATGTTAGGACCCCTAGGAAGTCTCCGTGACCCCTTTTTACACATTGGAATGCTCAAGTGTGTCCTAAGGGGTCCTATGATGCCTTTGGACACACTTGAGCATTCAAATGTGTCAAAAGGGGTCATGGGGACTTCCTAGGGGTCCTAGTACACCTTATCATGTGTTAGAACCCCTAGGAAGTCCTCGTGACCCCTGTGGACACATTGGAACACTCAAGTGTGTCCTAAGGGGTCCTACGGTGACTTCGGACGCACTTGAGCATTCAAATGTGTAGAACCCCTAAGAAGTCCTCGTGACCCTTTTTGACATGTTGGAATGCTCAATTGTGTCCCAAGGGGTCCTACGATGCCTTCAAACATACTTGAGCATTCAAATATGTCAAAAGGGGTCATGAGGACTTCCTAGGGGTCCTAGTACACCTTATCACGTGATAGGCCCCTAGGAAGTCCCCGTGACCCCTGTGGACACATTGGAATGCTCAAGTGTGTCCTAAGGGATCCTACAACCACTTCAGACAAACTTGAGCATTCAAATGTGTCAAAAGGGGTCATGAGGACTTCTTAGGGGTCCTAATAGGCCTTATCATGCATTAGGACCTCTAGGAAGTCCCCGTGACCCCTTTTGACACATTGAAATGCTCAAGTGTGTCCTAAGGTGTCCTACGATGCCTTCAAATACACTTGAGCATTCAAATGTGTCAAAAGGGGCATGGGGCCTTCCTAGGGGTCCTGGTACATCTTATCACACGTTAGGACCCATAGGAAGTCCCCGTGACCCTTATGGACACATTGGAATGCTCAAGTGTGTCCTAAGGGGTCCTACAGCCCCTTCAGAAACACTTGATCATTCAAATGTGTCATAAGGTGTTATGGGGACTTCCTAGGGGTCATAATAGGCCTTATCATGTGTTAGGACCCCTAGGAAGTCCTTGTGACCCCTTTTGACACATTGGAATGTTCAAGTGTATCTTAAGGGGTCCTACGACACCTTTGGACACACTTGAGCATTCAAATTTGTCAAAAGGGGTCATGAGAACTTCCTAGGGGTCCTAGTATGCCTTATCACGCATTAGGACCCTTAGGAAGTCCTCATGACCCCTATGGACACATTGGAATGCTCAAGTGTGTCCTAAGGGGTCCTATGGCCCCTTAGGACACACTTGAGCATTCAAATGTGTCAAAAGGGGTCATGGGGACTTCCTAGGTGTCCTAATAGGCCTTATCATGCATTAGCACCCCTAGGAAGTCCCTGTGACCCCTTTTGACACATTGGAATGCTCAAGTGTGTCCTAAGGGGTCCTATGACACCTTCGGAGACACTTGAGCATTTAAATGTGTCAAAAGGGGTCATTAGGACTTCCTAGGGGTCCTAGTACGCCTTATCACATGTTAGGACCCCTAGGAAGTCCCTGCAACCCCTGTGGACGCATTGGAATGTTTAAGTGTGTCCTAAGGGGTCCTATGACCACTTCAGACACACGTGAGCATTCAAATATGTCAAAAGGGGTCATGGGGACTTCCTTGGGGTCCTAGTACTCCTTATCACACGTTAGGACCCCTAGGAAGTCCCCGTGACCCCTGTGGACACATTAGAATGCTCAAGTGTGTCCTAAGGGGTCCTATGGCCCCTTTGGACACACTTGAGCATTCAAATGTGTCAAAAGGGGTCATGGGGACTTCCTAGGGGTCCTAATAGGCCTTATCATGCGTTAGGACCCCTAGGGAGTCCCCATGACCCCTTTTGACACATTGGAATGGTCAAGTGTGTCCTAAGGGGTCCTACGATGCCTTCAGACAAACTTGAGCATTCAAATGTGTCAAAAGGGGTCATGGGGACTTCTTAGGGGTCGTAGTATGCCTTATCATGTGTTAGGACCCCTAGGATGTCTCTGTGACCCCTATGGAAACATTGGAATGCTCAAGTGTGTCCTAAGGGGTCCTATGGCCCCTTCGGACACACTTGAGCATTCAAATGTGTCAAAAGGGGTCATGAGGACTTCCTAGGGGTCCTAATAGGCCTTATCACATGTTAGGACCCCTAAGAAGTCCCTGTGACCCCTTTTGACACATTGGAATGGTCAAGTGTGTCCTAAGGGGTCCTACAATGCCTTCAGACACACTTGAGCATTCAAATGTGTCAAAAGGGGTCATGAGGACTTCTTAGGGGTCCTAGTACGCCTTATCATGCATTAGGACCCCTAGGAAGTCCCTGTGACCCCTGTGGACATATTGGAACACTCAAGGGTGTCCTAAGGGGTCCTACAACCACTTCAGACACACTTGAGCATTCAAATGTGTCAAAAGGGGTCATGAGGACTTCCTAGGGGTCCTAGTATGCCTTATCACATGTTAGGACCCCTAGAAAGTCCCCGTGACCCCTATGGACACATTGGAATGCTCAAGTGTGTCCTAAGGGGTCTTACGGCCCCTTCAAACATACTTGAGCATTCAAATGTGTCAAAAGGGGTCATGGGGACTTCCTAGGGGTTCTAGTACTAGTTTCTAGGACAGATGACATCTACTTATTTAGTATAGTCAGACCGCCAAAATTACAAGGGGTCCTAGTACAGCTTATCAAATACATTATATATATATATATATATATATATATATATATATATATATATATATATATATATATATATATATATATATAATATGTATTATATATATTATATACATTAGTATATATATAATATACATTATATATATATCATATGCCTCTTATATATATATATATTAGTATATAATACATTAGTGTATATATAATATACATTTTATATATTATATACCCCATTTTATATGTAAAAGTTCAATTTTTTCATTTGCTCCCGCCCTTTTTTCATCTGCCTGGAAATATCAGGTACCCGATTTGGAATCGGGTACCCAATTTTTGACTGGTCATATTTGACCAAAATATTCCCTGTCCCCACAGACTAGACAAGCATGAGATTTCAGAATTTTTCATGGGTTGCAGGAAAAAAAATGTGATTTGGGGCCCATTTTTTTGTTTTGTCAACTTGTGGTCTCACCATGGGAAGTAGCAGTCATCGAAAGGCTAAACGGAAGAGGAAGGTGACGAATGAAGAAATTCAAGCATATAGGGAAAAAGATAGGGAAAATCACCAAAGAAAGAGAGAAGGTATGTTAAACATTAATCACGTTGACCCCATAAATGTAGTTGTAAGTGAAGAGGATGTTGAATTTGAAAATAATATGGAAATTAATTTTGTGAATAACAATGTATGGAGTGAAGATGAAAATGTAGAGATGGAGAATGAAAATGTAGACTTGGGGAATGAAAATGTAGATTTGGGGAATGAAAATGAATGGAATGAAGATGCAAATGTACAGATGGAGATTGAAAATGTAGACTTGGGGAATGAAAATGTTGCACAAGAACCACATGAACATTACACATCTCCAAATTATATGCGAAATGAAGTCCCTTGCAATAAAGATAATCAATCTTCAAATTCAGGGCTTTCAAGAACACCTAAATGGTTAATTGAAATTGAGGAAAACATTATGAATAATTGGGAAGGAAAGAGGTCACATAGAACCATTAGGTTGTGGGCTTCAAGACCTTATGATCATTTTTTTGGAAATGAGACATTGGTTGAGCAATGTCAAATTTTTGTGCAGTTGTTAAAGATGCAAAAGATGAGACATGTGCTTGTGAAATTGAAGATTCATGTGAACAAGGAAATGGAGAGAAATGCCATTGTTGTGAAGAATCTTTTCAATGCTCTCAATAGCATTGTGAAGACTAGCAGAGAAAAAAACAAGAGATTTGCTCGGAGGGTTATTACAACCTCCTTAGTAAGTCATCAGTTGAGAAAGGCTCGTTTGATGAGACAAACTTGTGTTGACTTCAATATAGACCGTAAAAATTTGGGTAGAGCACTTGCAAGAAGAGAAAGACTTGATGATCTACTTCAAATTGATACATGGGCTTATGGTGGGAGACTTCCATGTTTCGATAAGAAGCTAACAAATGTTGTCAAGGATGAAATTCAACAATTTTGGGATGCTAACTCAAGAGTGTCACAAAATGTGAAGGATGTCTTGAAGTTGAGAGTTGGCAATCGAGACCACACTCCACATCCTAAAAATTATGTGGAGGTAAGTCAAACAATGTTGTATAAAAATTTTCTGACACACATCCAACATTGAAAATATCACTAAGGTCTTTTGAATCTGTGAAGCCATTTTATTGTGTACCCCTTAAGATTCGGAATACATGTTGTCACAAATATCATGTTGAGTTTTCAATGCATCATGAATTATTATGGTCCATTCATTCTACTTTACATACTAATGAAATGCTAGAGGATTTTGGTGCAAGTGGTCTTCCCAAATCATCAAGAGACTTGCTAGATCAATTTTTATGTCATAGAGATGATGATTGTTTATTTTATAAAAAAGATTTCTTAAATGCCAAGTGCTCAGAATGTAGTGGCTTGTCCAAGTTTAGAACATGTTTTCATGAGGGTTTGGAACACAATTTTGGAAAGATACTCGTCCAAAAAAAGGTATATGAAATAGTGAAATATACATTGAAGAGTGGAGGTGAAGGCTCTAGATGTGAGTTAGTTGCAAAAGAATACAATGTTGCTGATTTTATCTCAGATTTTAAGACAAATCTTTTTTACAAGTATGCAAGGCATAGTCATAGGTCTCAATGGTTGGATCAACAATTCAAGACATGTAAGGAAACTTTCTCCATTGGAACTATTATATCCGTTGTAGACTTTGTGGAGAACTATACATTGCAGCCCCAAAATGAGACTCAAGCTCAATATTACAATTCCATTTAGGTTGCTATTTTTGTACACATCACATATAGACATTCCCCTAATAGCACAAAAGATGAGAAAAAGATAATCAGAGAGTACCATTTTTATATGAGCAATGATAGGTCTCACTCTCATGAGTTTTTTCAACATTGTTTCCAAAACTATTTTGACTTCTTGCAGGAAAATGGTATTGCTATGGATAGGCATCTCATTTGGTTGGATAATTGCACTAGTCAATTTAAGAATGCCAGAATGTTTTATTGGTTATGTAGAATGCATGTGGAGAGAGATGTACCTCATATTTGGAGTTTTTTTGAGTCAGGGCATTGGAAAGGGGAGCATGATGGAGCAGGTGTGTGTGTGAAGAGAGATCTAGTTAAGGAGCAATTGAGGATTTTAAGTGATGTACTTCTTGATGCTCATTCTATTGTTGATTGGTGTACTTTAGCATTGTCACAGGGGGGACTCTTGATTCTATAGTGCATAGATTCTTTTAGTTGGCTGAGGAGGGAACTATAGGAGATAGATTGGATTGTCAAATAGTGAAAGACTCTTAAAAAATGCATTCATTTCGAAGCTCCAATAGTAGTACATGGACCATTTGGACACGAGAGTTGGCTTCTTTTTACCCCATGTGTTTTTAGTATGATTGGGATCATTGTGAGTCAAGTGAGTGGGTGGATACATGGGTTCCACAGTATCTAACTCCTTTATCTTTGACACTCTCTATAAGAAATGATGACATGGACACTTCAGTTGAGTATGACCATCTTTCAGATCTTTTGAAGCCAGGAGATGTTTTTGCATTGGTTGCACTGCAGGGGAATGATGAGAGGTCAAATTATTGGTTAGCACGTTGTGTACGAGGTAAACAGAAGCTTGTACAACTGATGAAAGATCATGATGGGTTCACATATCCTACTAGCTCAGTTGTTGTTGCGAGAACATGGTTGCGAATATACATGATTAGAAAGAATGGAATTCCCCCATTTGAAGACTATGAGAAGCACAAAACTATTCTCATGTATTCAAACCTTGTTATAGCAACAAATGTCAAGTTGTCAAAGTATCAAGGAAGACCAAAGATAAAAGAACTTTGGACTATTAGTACTACTGATCATGAAGCACTATTAGAGACCCTGAAGCAAAGAGATGACCCTTCAGGAACACTTGACTAGGTAATAAGTTAACTTAGTGCATTTTTTTCTAAGTTCATTAAGATTAATTTCAATTCATTAATTTCACCTTTCTTAGATTGTATTTTGACTCAATAAACTTGGTTTTGTATGTGGATTGTAACTTGTGTAGGAGCACCTATGAAGACACCTACGATCACCATGGATCCAATCAAAGATAGAAGGACAAAAGGATCCTTAATGGTTAATTGAGATCTTTTGAAGCCTATAATGACAATTTGTAACAATCAATTTGATTTAAACATTAAATGTCCTAGAAGTCTTGATAAGGACTTATGACCAAAGTCATGTATGGGTGGCCAATAGTGCCAATAAGGGATCTTACATGTTATTTGCATAGTTTGAATTCTTACATGTTTGATTGTTGTTTCTAATGCTTTAAGGATATTATTTTTTATCATTTCAAACAATCTATAGAAGTTAAACCTCAAACATAATAAACTTCACAGTTCAAATTTCACAAGCTTAATCATGATTAGTTTCACAGTTCAAATTTCAAACATACCACTAACAATCATTGCAATGGAACTGGGTCAAGAAAAGAAGTGTGCATGCTTTCCCATTTGGTTCTTCTCTTATTTCAGAATGAAAACCTAATTGTTTCTATTGTAGACAAGGACATGTTCCCAAGGACTACTTACTCAATCTGTAAAATACATCTTCTTGCAGGATGCCCATAGTACCATAATGCATTGTGTGTTTTATGGTCTGCAAGTGACGTGCTTTATGAGTTTTCATGGGAGAGTAAAAGGGTTAACTTTTTCATTACTCAAAATGGTGTGGACTATAAGTTGGTGGTTCACTTTCATGACATTTTAAATGCCAGTGACAACCCCGTTCTGCCCATGGAGTCATCGGAATAGGGTTGTATGCCAAAACTTGCAGTGAGGGTCAGTTAAAAGTGGCTCAACAACGTATATTTCAAACCGTCTGACATTGCATCGAAGCATCTACTCCATCAGCTCCGATTGGCTGAGTAAATGCTAGTGACAACCCTATTCTACCCACAGAGTCACCAGAACGCTCGCGACCATGCTCGACCCAAGTGACCCCAAGGTGCACTAAGCACAATTGGGCAGTGATCTTTTAGGGCTTGTATCTCAGACATCATGAGAGGTATTGAAAAACTATCAAGTGCTATGAGATCATGTTTCCAAGGTCTATAATAACCTCTCTCAGTTTTGGGAGATTCAAATTCATTTGCATTTGGCAAGATGATCTCAGTCAATGCCAAAACTTGCAGTGAGGGTCAGTTGAAAGTGGCTCAGCAGTGTATCTTTCAAACCATCTGACATTACATCAAACCATCTATTCCATTGGCTCTAGTTGGCTAGGTAAACACTAGTGACAACCCCATTATGCCCATGGAGTCACTGGAACACTTGCAACCATGCTTGACCCAAGTGACCCTAAGGTGCACTAAGCACAATTGGGCAGTGATCTTCCGGGGATCGTATCTCAGACCTCATGAGAGGTATCGACAAACCATCAGGGGCTACAAGATCATGTTTTCGAGGTCTACAATAATCTCTCTAAGTTTTGGGTGATTTGACTTTGCTTGCATTTGGAAAGATGATCTCAGTCGATGCCAAAACTTGCAATGAGGGTCAGTTGAAAGCGTCTCAGCAGCATATCTTTCAAACCGTCTGACATTGCATCGAACCATCTTCTCCATCAGCTCCAGTTGGCTAAGTAAACATTAGTGACAACCCTGTTCCACCCACAGGCTCACTGGAACACTCGCAACCATGCTCGACCCAAGTGACCTAACAACACAAGTGCTACATTTCTCTATGCATTTAGTAAACCCCAATATGATGAGTTATATACATAGTGAGTATATACATAGTATTGAAACAATGTAGTACTAAGTGGCTCAAGTGAGTATATATAATGATATGAAACATAAGAACATAGAAAATCTATAGAAGTTAAACCTTAAACATAATAAGCTCCATGAACAGGGTATTCCAGAGTAAAGAAAAACAAATGTAACTTCAACAAGATATAATTTAAATCATAATGATAATCATAGTCAAGATATAACTTCACCATTCAATTCCATAAACATGAATAATAAATATGTATACAAAAGATGACACAAATATAACATTAAAATGAACATGTTCTATATATAAAAAGTATCAAATGTATCAAAAGTATCTCCATATACAAATATGGCACATGCCATTTCAAAATGTCTACAAAATCAATGTTTCAAGGTGTACAATGTGCCAAGTGGCATCTCTAAATGACCACAAAACTAGAACTACATCCTATGTCATAGGGGGATCATCAAAATGTAGCCTCTTTGAAGAAGTGTTAGGCTCTGATTGATCCTGCATCAAAAATGAGTTCAAACCCAAGTTAGATTGCTTACGTTATATGATTTGTACATATATATATATATATATAATTCATAATTCAAACACTAATTTAATTAAAATTTTAACTGAATACAAATATATGTACCTGGCCTCTCGGTCACCTACCATGATCAGGTGTCCTAGCATAAGTCCTTGGTAGCGAAGGGACCATGCCAACAATACCAACTCTGACCTATAAATATATATTTGCAATAATGAGATTAGTAGAGTGGTGCAACATAGAGTAATAAATCTACAAAATAGGACATGATTTGAACTAAAATTAAAACTTACATTTGGTGATCCCTCCTCTGGAATAGTGGGCTGGGTCAACAAAGATACAAAAGATTCTTGTGGGCCCTCCCTCACACTAGGAGTAACCTATGAGAGTAAAAAGATTATCAATTATATATAAATGTACTTCATCATAACAACCCTAGTTACAAAATACAAATAACAATATGTAAAAGTCTACGTACAATCAGGCTATCACTCTGAATCGAGATGCCTGTCAGCCTAGGCTCCCGAACCCGTGTCAGAAAATCATCGATAGCCACACCCTATACAATAAATTCAAGTAAAATATTTATTACTACACACAAGTGGAATACATATGCATGCATAATTAATCTTAAACAATTAATTACCTTTCCTTTGTCGACACCTGATGAAGGAACCCCCTTGTGCCCCCCACTGACATCGGTTGTAGCCTACAAGAGTATAATAAGATGATAATATATTAGTAAATGTATGAATTTTATTGCTCTAATTGATAGATATTTAAGCATGTACACCAAATGATATAAAAAAAAATAATGGGTACATAATTTATAATATACCATATAGGCATCAAGGCCAAATGAAATGGCTGAAGTTGTGGACTCATCCACCTGTCTCAACTTCTCCTGTGTCACCAACTGAACATAAGTGGAAAAATATATATACATAAGTGCATGCAATCTAAATAAATAAATTAAATGAGTTATGTGACAAATTTATTTATAATGTTTACTCTTACCGTATCAACAGGAGTCCATGGATCTACGTACACCTCCTGAGCACTCTCATGAGATGTAGATGCTCCATGAGGTGTTGCAGCCTCTATAGTTGCGTCTCCTACATCCTCCTCATCAATAACATACTAATATGTATCAGCATCAATAAGTGGTCTGATGCACATATTCTTGCATACAATGCAAATATGGGGTTTGCATACATGTGAACTCTGGTGAGATGTCGATGTGCCAGCATCATCCACACCAGGAGGCAACACTGACCTAGTCTGCGTGATCAACTGATCACTCAGCAAATGAATGACCCTAATAGTCTGTGAGGCAACCTCTGCAATGATATCAAGATGTTGTACTTGAGGAGGGTGAGACATCAGTGGGGGGGACAAAGGTAGTGGCCTTTTTGTGCTAGGAAAATGGCCTAGTCTGAGGAGCTCCTCCGCCTACGCCCATGTTGGGCATCATACTCCAATAATTAACATTGTGACCAAGCACAAACTCAACATACAATTTTTTTATGAAATAGAAAGGGAGCTCCAAATTTCTATGGGGTGGTTTATCAAAAACCATCCACCAGCGATCCTAAAAGTGTGTGTGCATTGCTTCATTTGTGCACCATTTTATTGATAATTTGGGCTTTTTGGGGTCAACTAGTATTCTCGTTTTAGGATTCACAAAAAGAGAGGCTATATCTTCCTTACTTATATTAAGGGTTGCAATCCCATCATGGTCAAGCCTGTCATCAAATTGGGCGTGCATATCATCACACCAATGAAGAGCAACATTATGCTGCTGCGTGAGTGTGTCAATATTTTGAATAATAGTATTTAATGTGGCAAGCATGGGACCTAATGTACGTATATTCTGATATGTCTTTTGGAAACCCTGTATTGTGTTCAAATTATCTTGTATCAAATCTTGTAAAGATGGAGGGTTTTGAAATGAGGGATTGTTTTGGGGATCATTATTTGGTGCGGGAGGGTTATTTTCTTCATTGTTGTCAGCCATGCTTGATTAAATTAAAAAAAATCTAAATTTCAATTTGATTTCATATATTATTACAAAAATAAATACAAAACCCTATTTCAACAAAAAAAACTACATTTAGCATCAAAATGAAATAAAACAATCAAAATCTACAAAGAATGTACTTACCGTATAGTGCAGAGATCAAATTTTTTATTGCAAAAATAAGATACCCAAAAATATTGTGTATATGATATTTCAAGCCATTTTCCAAACCCAAAATGTGAGGAGAAATGAGGAAAATGGCTCGCGGGTTTTGATTTATGCCATAGGTTTCAGGTACCCGATATGATATCGGGTACCCGATTAGGCTTGTGCGTTGGTGTCAGATTTTCCCAGGTGTACTAACACCCAGGCCTACTCAAAAGTGAACAAGCATTTTCATGCACTTTTGGACGAGTGAAAAGTGAATATTTTTCACATCGCCACTTTTTGGCCCCTCATGATCTTGCACATACCCTTAAGTCTAAATTTGGTTGACATATTTAACTTAATAATCAATTGTATTCTTTTGAATCCAGAATTGTCTTTGATTTTGATTTTAAACCTAAGAAGGATTGTTGTGTTAGTTTAGAAGCCCGTTTTGGTGGTCATGTTTAGATGAGGAAATCTTGGATAAGCATGTTGGTTCTTTGTGTAGTTGTAGAGGTTGTCTTTGTGAATAAATTTGGAAGGGCTATACGGTCAACCTATGTCCTATAGGTTTACTTGGGAGGGATGCCAGTAAGGAGATTTACACCCTTGATGACCTATTTGTGAGTAGGATTTCTAGGTGCCCCAGGTGAGTGGCTCACTACAAGATCCAGGTCAAGGAGGCCAGAGGGATAACCTTTGGGTGAGTTTACAAGAAGAACTAATATAATTCAAAAACTAGTTTGGGGTATGGGTATGTGATTAATTAAACTTTTAAAAATATAAAATATTTTTTAATGGACGCATAGGTCCTATTGGAGTACCGGGGTCATTGTAGCTACTAGGGAAGACTGCTTAAGGGTGCCAGAGTACATGATTGCTAGGAAGGATCCCAACACATAGGACTATGCAATGACACTCACCTGATCAACATCCTAGGAAACTCATCTTTTGTGCTTTGTGTTTTGTGTAAGTGTTGATTTGATTTGGGTTGGATACTTCACAACCTTAGACTACCCTAGTTCCCCTATGTGAATAATGGCCCTATCTCCTAGCACAGGGGAGTGGACCTTTGTGGATCCATGTGGTTGGGTGGTGATTCTATTTTTAGGTACCATTCGTGTGTTGTAGACCATGGAGCATCTGAAGATGTTACAGATCTTTCTCTCTATTTTTCTTATTGTATCATGTGAAGGTTATTGTACAAACATTGTAAAATGTTATTCAAACTCATGTGAGCCTATAAGGCCTTGTATTATGTAAAAAATATATTGTATGCATCCATGCATTTGGGAAGGGTATCTTCAGGAAAGTAATGGGAAAGGAAATCAAGCTGTAATATTTCTTGTTGATGACACTTTTCAGTTATGTATGATTAATGTAATTATTAAAGGATCTTGAATTTAGTTTTCTATTGTATTTCATATTGTAAAAGAAAGAAGAAAGCAAGAAAATAATTTGTCATATCATACTTAGTCTCTCTCTCTCTCTCTCTCTCTCTCTCTCTCTCTCTCTCTCTCTCTTTACTTTTTTCTTGTAAGAATAAATGAATCAATAATTTTTACTTTATGCATGTTTTAACTTAATGCATTTAGTGAAATGTTAACTGTGGATTTTAAGGGATAAACCTTTAGGGGAACCTGTTAGGACTTTATACTTAATTGAATTTAGTAAGTACAAAAGAAAATTTTTGCACATTTCTCTTATTTATTTGTTATGTCCTTCCAGGTTTCCTAGCAGGAATGATAGATGTCAAGTCAACATTCCTTAAAGGTGAACTGAAAGAAGAGGTATACATTGAACAACATGAAAGGTTCAAATTAGAAAGGGATATCGGTGTAGTTTGCATGTCAAAGAATGCTTTGGATGGACTGAAGAAGGCATCCAGGGCCTAGTATGGAAAACTAGACAAATATTTGATCAGTCAAGGTTTCAAGAAGGGATGGGTCGACAACAATCTATACTTCAAGGTAAGTTCAAAAAAAAATCTGATTATTGTTGTATATGTTGACGATATGAGCTTTGGAGGCAAGGATGAGTTGTGTAAGAATTTTTTGAAGAGATGTAAGAGTTTGAGATGTCAATGATAGGAGAGTTTAAAAAAATTATTGGATTGCAAGTTAATCGGAATAATAGACATTTTTATCTCTCAATCCAAGTATGAGAAAGAGTTGTTGAAGAAATTTGGTTTTGAGAATTCACAATTGGTTTGCACTCCTATTGTTACCAGTAGCAAGTTGACTAATGAGGATAAATCACTGAACATATGTGACTGTGTATAGATCTATGATTGGAGGATTGTTGTATTTGACTACTACCAGACCAGATATCATGTATGTTGTTTTTTTAGCAGTCAAATTTTAGCAAGAATTGAAAGAGTCGCATGTGATGGTTGTAAAGAGTATTTTTAGGTACTTGAAAAGAATAGAAGATATGGGATTGTGGTACCTAAGAGAGTCATATTTTCACTAACATCATATAAAGATTTGGATTGGGCAGTTTATATGGACAACCAGAGGAGTATGGGTGGTGGAGATCACTTTCTTGGCTCTTAGTTTGTTGCTTGGTCGAGCAAGAAATAGGATTCTATAACATTATCAACCATTCAATCAAAGTAAATTGCAGCGTTCGCCAATTGCACAGGTGAAATAAACCTTGTAGGATATAGGAATTAGTTTTCCTAAACCAATTCCTATCATGTTTGATAATACCAGTGCCATTAGTTTGTCAAAGAATCCAGTGATGCATTGCAAGAAAAAACACATTGATATCAGATATCACTTTATCAAGGAAAATGTTGAAGAAGGAGCAATGAAGCTGGAGTATGTACCTACAAAGGAGAAGATACTAGCTGACATATTCACTAAACCTTTGTGAAAAGATAATTTTGAGTATGTGAGAGTGAAGTTGGACATTTTTCCCCTTCGTAGTGAAAATTAGGTGCACTAGTATGTGTGCATTGATCCAGTGGCTTGGATATCTATACTTTTTTGGATCAATGCTTGGAGGCTTCCTCTCAGGGGGAGCAATGTCTTTATGATAGGGGGAGTTTTTTTTCCCTTTGTCATTGTTGTCAAAGGGGGAGAGAGGTCTGGAGATGTTCAGGAGAGTTACTATTTACTATTTTATTTCGGCCAATGTTAGTTATGTGTTGTACTTCATTATTGATAAATATTGCCATCAATGACAAAGGAGGAGATTGTTAGAATGTGAGGTTGATGTGTTGTTGTCATTAATTATTTTCATTGATGTAAACATATCTTATATGGATGTATCAGTTGTTGTGATACCGATAAGATGGCATATCAATTATTGCTTATCGGTGAGTCCGTGTTTGGGTTATGGTGCATTCACCAATTATTTGTGTGGTGTGCTCATGGAAGTTTTGGTTCGATCCTATCTTAATACATTTTTGGTCCCATCTTTGTGATGTAGCATGCTTCATATTTTTGTTGGAACCAAGTACTTTGGAGAGATTATTTTGGTCTGAAGTGTGGTGTGTTGTTTTGGTCGAGGCGGTCCTTATTCATTTTATTCCATCATGGGAATGGTTTGGTGTGACCTATTTCAAATATTGTGGTCGACCTGTTGGATCTCAGTGTGGTGTATATTGGAGTTGTAAAAATGCAATTATCATATCAATATACACACATATGAAGTGACTACAAATTCATGTGAAAAGAGATTTGTGTTCTTGCAAAATAGTCTAAAGATCTTAGAGGTGGAAATATCTATTTATATATTTTGTGTATCACCTTCATGTATCAGCAGTGAGCTTGTGTATTGATAGTGAGCCCTTTTCATATCCAGTGGTGAGTCTTTATAGAAATCACCTTTTGGTGGCACCCTAATAGGTGTTTTTCATATTCATGGGAATTTTATTCTCCATGGTTTTTCCCAATTGGGTTTTCCTTGAAAAATCTGGAGTTCTTTGTTTCGGTGTTCCTATGTTATTCATGCATATCTTTACTATGGATGTTTGTTTTCTTAAATGACAAATTTTAAGTTCACATCATTATTGTTTAAGTACTTACCGACAAAGTAAAAGTTTTGTTTGTTTGTATGGGAATTGTTGATTTACCCCCCTCTTAGTTATTTGACCTATTCAACAGATTGTTGTAGGATGGTGCGGATTGTAGGAAATTCAAAGAAGCAATTAAGAAGAAATACACTGATGCTACTCAAAGATTATCTGGACTTATTATTGAGACAAAAAATGCATAAAAGAGATTTTTGATATTTATCAGTATTGTCTAAGGTGGTATTCTATAATTGATAACTTCAAAGGAAGGATTGAGTTCACTGAGTCAAAGTTAAATAAATTGGATAAAATCTATGATTACTTCAAAGATAAAGGAGGAAAAATAAGGATTAGAGTTACATGTATGAAAAGAGAGGATTTAGTGAAGACTGTATGGTTGGTGAAGGATTTGGTTGAGGTCTAGTTAGAACATCTTTCCAAAATTATTTCTAATGCAGAGGAATATGAGCATTATTTCTGGCCTATGGACAAGACTTCATCATTTAATATGTTGGTACATCATGATAGTTTATGTGCACGAATGAGTTTGGTTTTGAATGAGTGGAAGAGGGATCTTCCCATTATCAAGTAAAGGTACAAGAAAGTTTTTCTTGTAAACTATGTTGTTCTTATTTGATAATGTGTGGCCCTTTTCCATTGTGGCAAAAAAGGGGGAGAGAGAATATGGAGAGAAATATGAAAAGCAATATCTAACTCAGGGGAGGTTTGGGTTCTTAGATATTTTTGGAGTTTCTCTATTTTTTAATTTTTCCATCAATGTCAAAAGGGGAGATTGTTGAGAGTATTGAGAAAATGTTGGCATTGTTGTCATTGATGTGAAACCCTTGTACCAGTTGTATGTTTGCACTGGTTAGTTATCTATTGGTAGTGCTTCATTATTGTGTAGATCATATTTGCTTCATACATGTTTCTTGTGGTGGTGAATTATCATGATAGATGTCTTTATTTTGGTTATTGAAATATATTTTTTTAGTACATATGAGATATTTAGTAAATGTGACTATTGTATTCCAGATTTCTTTCGGGTATCCATGCTACCTAGACTTTCATACAATTTATCATTTTTTTTTATATCAATTATATTCCATTTTTGGATAGGTTTTATCCATTGGTTGGTTCATAATTTTTGTAGATCAAGCCATGGACTTAGTTGTGGCATTCCCATCGGCCCAAAATATGTTTTTCTTTTGGTGTTTATAGTATGTAACATGTTTATCTTATGCATGACCTTTCTTTAGGTCATATGGTAATGCGGTGTGAATATTTCATATGCATGACCTATTTTTAGGTCAGTGCTAGCATGATAAACTATATTTTAATATCTTTTGTATCTTAAGATAACATGTTTTAGCTAGGCATAGATAAACTCTTCGATCTTGTAATAAGGGGTCTTAGGCCTCTTGGTGTCCCTCCTCCTTTTGGATGGACTATAATGTTGTGGGTGTTTGTAATGCTTTATCGTTTGTGTGCCCTTGTGGGGTTCAGTCCTTTGCTTTGGGCTGGATTGTTGTAGTAATGGAACTTCAATAGTCTAATCTTTCGTCCCAGATTTGTAAAGGGTTTTGGGGTCCCTTAAAAACCTATTTTTACCGTAGTCAAAAACATGTTTTAGCTAGGCCAAAATATATATTTTCTTTATCATGTATGTATATATATATATATATATATATATATATATATATATATATATATATATATATATATATATATATATATATATATATATATATATATATATATATATATATATATATAGAGAGAGAGAGAGAGAGAGAGAGAGAGAGAGAGAGAGAGAGAGAGAGATCATTTTGTATCTAAGGGTATGAAAGAGAGAATGATGAAGGTGGTATGATGTGAATGTGATTGATTGTGCATCATTGGTGTAAATTTGAACAAGTAGAAATAAGGAGATTGAAGGTTATTAGGGAGCTAACACTTGCAACAAATGGAAGAGTTTAGTTTTGTAGAGGGTGCTAATAGAAGGTCTGTAACTGGATTAGCTACATTTGGATACTACTTTGGTTTTAACAAGAATTATTTATGCATATGAAGATGCAACTACATCAGTTTAATTTTTGTCTGTAAGACATCTTTTTAGAATAAATCTTTTTGTATCAAGGTAGTTAGCCTAACCAAAAGTGATCCTACCAATAGTGAGAAAATTGATAGTGAGCCCCTTGTAAGAATCACCTTAACTGATGTTTACTTTCATGAGAATTACTTTCTCTGTGATTTTTCCCATCTTGGGTTTCCACATTATATCTAGTTTTATGATCTTTAATGTTCTTGCTCTTTAAAGTTTTATGAGTCTTCGTTATCTTTTTGGTTTATGTTTGTATCACTTTAATAAAGTTTGTGAAAAGAGTTTTGGAATAATTAATTCATACCCCCTTAGTTATTTGGCCTATTCAAAACTTCCTTCTTTTGGACTTACTCAGACCACCAAATATGTCTGAATATGCCTTCATCAAATACCTCTAAACTATAGTGTTTGACATTAATTACAATAGAAAAAATAAGAAAATGAACATATATTTTCAAAAATGTCTTCCTTATTCATTGATGAAAAATGACCATCAAAAAATTAAGATACTATCAACTCCCCCTAACTAAAATAACCAAAATATTCTTCATAAACTTTCATATATTTAAAACTTTTGTAAGACAGATTGTCAAATAGACATTTTCCTTATCTTTATCCCCCTTTTCCATCACTAGTACAAAAACAACAATATATGACTAAATAAACTACTAAAAATTGCAAATAAATGACTAATTTTGGTCACATGACCATTAGCTGTTATTTGTTAGTGATTTATCTCATGGCTAGATTTATGACCAAATTATTGTAGTCATTTATTTAGTCATTGATTTAGTCATTGATCTGGTCATTGATTTAGTCATTGATTGTTGTAAACTGGTTATTTATTTAGTCATGGTAGTGATATATTTAGCCACTAATTGAGTCATATATTAAGTCATGAATTTAGTCATTAGTCATTGTTAATTGGTCATTTATTTAGTCATGGTAGTCATTAATTTAGTCATATATTTTATCATTACTTTAATCATATATTTACTTATTAATTTGGTCATATATTTAATCATATTAGGGAACGATGGAATTGAACCAGCATCCTCGTGCTTGTAAAGCAAGTGCTCTTCCATTGATCTAGTACCCTTTAAAAAATAGTCATACCATGTATAATAGTACTTTCCATAAAACATGATTTCAAGTTTCCATCTATAGTTGAAGGGTAGCAAAGCCTAAGGGGAGGATGACTAGTGATTCTCTAAACTCAATGGTGAAACTATTCCATGTGCAATATAAGGATGAAGCAAATGATGTTATTGGCAAATCTATTACATGTGGCTCGTTCTCCTTATTATAATAAGGTTGTGGCACAAAACAATCATGACCTTCATTTGTACAATCAAAGGAGACAAAACTAAGACTAGAAAATTTGTATAGCATGAATTCATCTATTGTTCCAAGTTTTAAATTCTTATGTTGAGTGAAACTAGTTTACTTGTAGCTTCATCCAATATGTTAACATGAATGTACTTACTTCTAGGGGAGAAAAAATATGTGTGGCTATACATAGTGTCTTGAATCTCATTGACCACAACACTCTTATGTATAATGGAGATTCTAATAACCCAAAAGGATTTAGAGATAGAGATAGTATGTAATGCCCCACCAGGGAACCCAGGAGAACTTAACCTAAACATGATTCTAAGTTTGCATAATAATTTTTTTTTAAAAGTTAACATACAAGATAAATATCAATGTGGAAGCAATTACCATTTACTCACATTAAAACATTAACCAACACAGGTTACAACTCTCAAGGGTTCCTCGATGAAGACCAGAACGGAGAAATAAATCCAAGCTTTTCGAAGAGTTCTTTTCCAAAACCTGTCTCCAAATTTCTCCTCCAAAATTGTGTAATCAAATAATGGCTAAAACTCTCAATACATAAAGGAATCTCCTTTCACATGCATGAGTTCAAACTCGACTCCAAGAAGCTTTGCATGAAAACAAACTTTAGTTTACAGTTCAATTTCAGTTGAACTAGAGTCTCTTCTCCACTTCGACTTTTGTTGAAAAGCACTTAACCAAACTTTAACTTAAATCATTAATTAAATTCCTTTCAATTATGAATGTGCAACTTAATGCATTTAATCAATTAAAAATTAGAACATTTAGTTTGACATAATTAACACGTGCTAAATTAACCCTTAATTTAATAAATACATTTTAATTGAACAAAGGTTAATTTTCATGATTAAATATTTCAAAGGTGAAGATATTTAATTAATTCTCATTAATTAAATATTTCAACCACACCCAATAATTTCATATAATTAATTTCTAATTAATTTATTGCTACCACTATACAATAAAAAATAATAATTAAACTAAATAATTACATTTATTTAATTACCATTTAAATGATATTCCTCAGCTAAAAATAAAATAATCTAAATATAGAAATCTCACCAAATGCCATAAATCAAAGAATCAAAAAGACCTAAGGACCCACATTCAAACTCAGGACATAGGTATAAACTCTTGCTAATTGGACGAGTTTAGAAGGGTGGAAACACATAATCTTGTCCCCTACTTTAGGACAATAATTGGCTTAGGTTAGGATTTGGAATTGAATATTATCTCCCCTCTTTTACCATTGATAATAGCGATAGGGCATGCTCATCCTGACAGTTCAGGGAAGTCGATGCCCGATACCTACAAACCTGCATAAGAGACAAGCATGTGCATATATGTATAGAGATATAATAGACAATGGCGAGGATCAGCCGATCGTGTGGATCTTGCAAGTAAGTAACTACGACTTTGTCCCTCAACCACATTAAGAACGTCAAATAGAAATATAAAAAAACACATCAACCATACACATGCAAGTATGGGGTCAGTAAAATCATAAGCATCAACAAATTCCTAACATATAATCTATCATCTTTGATTAATTACAACATTTATAAAGTCAGACTAGGGGTGAGGTACTACATCCACCCCCCCTACGATTAGGCTTACCCCTGGAAGCCTACAATAGATGAGGATATGCATCCCCCCAAACTTGAAGCATTTACTAAAGATAAAACATGACATTTGAAAACAAATTATAACATAAGAACATAATATACAATCATTAAGGTCATTATAATTCTAATTTAGGAATAATCTAAAAATCAAATTGATCAATCATTCATTTAACAATTCGTAAAATAGATCTAAACTTTTATTCATTCATCATAATAGAAAACATCTAGAATCAATTGCATAAAACACACATTCACATCTACATCTAATAATGAGTTGAGAAGTTCATGAAAATCTATCTAGTTAATGCAACACTTATGCAAACATAAAGGATACACAATGATTCTAATTTCACACAACAAACATGGTACCATCTCTACAATGTCCTCCCTTATACATACTATCAAGGGTCCATGATGAACATGATAGAAATAACACTTATCACATAACAGGGCCAACAATACCAAACATTCAGAGTAGCCACCACAAAACTCAAAAAAAATAAAACCCAAGTGGGGGAATTCACAAGTCCAACATTAAATCATAAGAGCACTCAATTTCAACAATAAATTAAGTGTGACTAGCATCACAAAATAGATAATGAAATAGAGAGTTAGGTGACTAATCCAATCATAAGAAAGTTCAAAATTTCAATGCTAACCCATACACAACACGAACATTTCATCAATCAACTAAAATAAACTATAAATAACAAAATAGAAATTTACATAACAAGGTGACTAGTGGTAGCCACACTCAAGGGAGTAATCACTTCATGATGTCCAAAGGTAATTCACCCTAGATGCATTAGAGAGGGTACCCACACACAATAAGCAGTTAAACCACCTATGACAATCACTAGACAAAGTGATATCTCAAAGACATTAAGAGAAAACATAAACATAAATGTTTAGATGTAGTTTTAATGGTTCTCAAACACAAAAGGGTTATATGTCTATGTTTTGTTTCAAGTTTAACATTTTAGACATCTAATGGGCACACAACTTCCTAGAGTTCCCAGTGTAGAACTCGGTACTCTGATACCAAGTGTAATGCCCCGCCAGGGAACCCAGGAGAACTTAACCTAAACATGATTCTAAGTTTGCATAATGATTTCTTTTTTAAAGTTAACATACAAGATAAATATCAATGCGGAAGCAATTACCATTTACTCACATTAAAACATTAACCAACACAGGTTACAACTCTCAAGGGCTCCTCGACGAAGACCAAAACGGAGAAATAAAATCCAAGCTTTTCGAAGAGTTCTTTTCCAAAACTTGTCTCCAAATTTCTCCTCCAAACTGTGTAATCCAATAATGGCTAAAACTCTCAATACATAAAGGAATCTCCTTTCACATGCATGAGTTCGAACTCGACTCCAAGAAGCTTTGCATGAAAACAAACTTTAGTTTACAGTTCAGTTTCAGTTGAACTAGAGTCTCCTCTCCACTTTGACTTTTGTTGAAAAGCACTTAACCAAACTTTAACTTAAATCATTAATTCAATTCCATTCAATTATGAATGTGCAACTTAATGCTTTTAATCAATTAAAAAACATTTAGTTTGACATAATTAACACATGCTAAATTAACCCTTAATTTAATAAATACATTTTAATTGAACAAAGGTTAATTTTCATGATTAAATATTTCAAAGGTGAAGATATTTAATTAATTTTCATTAATTAAATATTTCAACCACACCCCATAATTGCATATAATTAATTTCCAATTAATTTATTGCTACCACTATACAATAAAAAATAATAATTAAACTAAATAATTACATTAATTTAATTACCATTTAAATGATATTCCTCAGCTAAAAATAGAATAATCTAAATATAAAAATTACACCAAACACCACAAATCAAAGAATCAAAAAGAACTAAGGACCCACACTCCAACTCAAGACATAGGTATAAACTCTTGCTAATTGGACTAGTTTAGAAGGGTAGAAACACATAATCTTGTCCCCTACTTTAGGACAATAATTGGCTTAGGTTAAGATTTGGAACTGAATATTATCTCCCCTCTTTTACCATTGAGAATAGTGATAGGGCACACTCATCCTGACAATTCAGGAAAGTCAATGCCCGGTACTTGCAAACCTGCATAAGAGACAAGCATGTGCATATATGTATAGAGATATAATAGACAATGGTAGAGATCAGCTGATTGTGTGGATCTCACAAGCAAGTAACTACAACTCCGTCCCCCAACCACATCAAGCACGTCAAACAAAAATATAAAACAAACACATCAAACATACACATGCAAGTATGGGGTCAATAAAATCATAAGCATCAACAAATTCCTAACATATAATATATCATCTTAGATTAATTACACCATTTATAAAATTACACTAGGGGCGAGGTACTACATAGTATTCATAATCCATCAATGATAGTGATAGCTTGAAGGGATCAGTCATTGAGGGAGACTAGACAAAGAAAAATTTATTTAAAATAGTGATAAAGGTTTTCAATAATGTCACCAAAATAATGTAGGAAAAATAACTATTTTAGCAGTGGCCAAAATCTCAAATAGCTTTCGATTGATTTAGTGGGGAATAAACAACATAAAAATGGAGCCCAACATGTAGAGTTATTAAATTTATGGATTTTTATTGATGTAATCTAATGAAGCTAAGTGTGAAACATTGAAACCATATAAGTGAAACAATGAAACCATATGAAGGTGTAAAGATAAATGGCATAGTTCAATCTTCACAATAAAAGTAGCTAATAATCTAGCCATCCATTTTTAGGTTTCTTTTGATTTTCAAAAGTCCAACCAAATATGAAATACAAAACATAAAATGCTAACTTGTCACTACATTCATTAGATCAAACCTTTGCAAGTGCTTGTTTTCCCTCATCAAATCGCTTCCACCTTGAGAAAGCTGAAACCATACGGGATGCAACCTGAAATTGTAAGACAATTTATATTCTCACATGATTGAGCATGTTATAGTTATTAATCTCATGATAGAAAACACAAAAAATTCAAATAGTAAGTTACAACTATATCCTATAGAAATTTGACTCAAAATTAACTTTGAACTGTGGATTAAGTTTATCTAATTGCAATACATCTCTAAAAAAATTATAAGCAGAAACATCTTTTGCGTGAAAGTTGACTGAACAACCACAAAATCCTCCAATAAGAGAGTAAACTTGAGTAATATAAATAAAGTGAGAAAAAGGACATATGATATTGTATTGTCCTGAATTGTAAGCACTTGTGTGTTCTACAATTTAGTGATTTTTTAGCACTCTCCATAGTATATTTTCATTATGTGTTTTCATCAAAACACTTAACAAATCACTCTCAATGCATATCCAATTGAAATTGGGTCCTCTTCCCTCTCTAACTTGTGCAAAAGTCAAGGTAGGACCTAATTTCTATGCATCCTCCTCTATTCTTCCTCCAAGCACAAAATTAATTTTCCCTTCTAGGCCCTCTTTTATCTCAAAATTTACTCTCATTGTTAGAATCAACTACAAATTTCAATCTTAGATCATTGATTTCCCATGGCCCATCTTTCAAGATTGAAAAAAGTCCTTTTAGGACTAGGCTGAATTTGGCCTTGTCCTTAGGACTAGGCCAAATTTAGCCTAGTCCGAAGGGGTTTGTTCCTAGATTTGGGGTCCAGTGTCATTCTGGTGTTTTTCAAAAACTCCCAAATCTATAGTCAGCTATTCAATTTTTACCCCCAAAATCACTATAAAAGCAACCTAATTGCTTCAATGCGGCATAATAAATCAAGTGTAAGGCGGACATCCAATTTGATTACGACAAGCAATTGAAAGGTGAAGGCCCTAGTTTGATGACATCCATTGAAGCAAGGATTGACTATTGAAGACTTTATTCAAGCATCCAATTAAGAATATACAAGTTCAATCAAGCATTCAAGACATCATGAAGTCTCAAATGGATTGTGAAGATGGCTAGGTGTACTTTTTGCCTTGGGGGCCTAGTATGATTTCCTTTTTATTCTTAGATCTATGCATTGATACTTCATGTTTGCATGATCAAATTTACATGCATTCAAGTACATATTATTTGAATTTACATGATAGGATTTAACTCTTTATAAGGTTGACCTAGGCATTTACATTGACATTCTAGACATACTCTAGATTCACGAGAACGTCACACTCTACTTATTCTAATGGCTATTTGTAAAGGTTAGAATGACCAAAATAGGGGGTCTTGACAAAGGAAAACCCCTATATAGCCTCAAGAAAATTGTCTTATTCATAGAATAGGTTGACTCAATTTAGCCTATTCCTTTTGTAAAACAAAGAGTTTCATATCTTAGAGTTATAGGTTGTAGGTTGTTAGATCATAAAATTAGGGTATTTTGAGACTCTGTTAGTCAGGAGAATCAGCATCAATGTGCAGTCTCCTTCATTCCTTTCATGGTGAACACATTCCTACTCCTATTTCCTTGCATTTACTTTCATAGATCAGATTTAGTTTTCAAATCTGCATATCCTCTTATCATATCTTATAAGTATCAATCAAATCTAACCCTAGAAGATATAGATCATGAGTTGGTGCTCTCATTTAGTAGGTTATACCTACCAGATCCACCTTATAGGCAAGGTTTTTAGATTACAATGTATAATAGAGCATCTCCACTATAGATTTGGTGAATAATCTACATCCTAGCATTGGTCACCATTTCTTATTATATATTTTAGTGAACCTACTTCTTTCATCCATTATAAATTTTTTGTTGCTTAGTTAGATCTTGCATGTATTTATATAAATTTTCATTTTAGGCATTGTAATCAACCTTTTATGCATTCATCTGTTAAATTTTTAATTAGATCTATTATTTGGGTGCATTTTTAATTATATTAAAAAAAGCACTATTGTCTTATGCTTTCTTGAATGTCATTCATATTTTGAAAAATACAAAAACAATTGCATTCATGTGTCTTTAGTCTATTTTAAACATGTCTGATTTCTTTATTCAAGTGTTTACAACTTATGATGATTCATTTAGTTGTTATAATATTGCGACACTTCATGAACTATGTATTAGTGAATATTTTTCTATGTTAGATGAAGCCCATGATGACTTCATCTCTACTCAATCTTCCTCTACATTTTCCAAACCAACCTCTTGCCAAAAGTTACTTAGTTTTCTTCCTTTGGCTAGTTATATTTGCAACATTGAAAAAATAAAAGTAGTTATCCATGCTAAACCTATGATAGCGATCAAAGGATACCCTTCGTAAAATTCTCCTCAACCTCTTCACAAGCTTGTCATCACTATTAAGGGACATCCTCAACAAAATTTCACTACACATTTGATTATGATTAAAGGATATAACCCTTCACATTCATCTCTACACCTACAAGTCCTTTGGAGTTTGTTAAGGATTATAAGGTGGTGGCTCACATATATCGTACAAGAAACAATCCTCAACCAATTAATCCAATTGTTCCTATTTCTTTACCACCTTCTCAACTTGTGCTTCCTTGAGCACCATGTTTATCTCCCAATCTTAGAAAGGAGTATGATTTGGTAGAAAAATTACGTGCTACTCCTGCTAATATTTCCCTATGGGAGATTCTTCAAACCTCTCCTACATATTATGAATCCTTGTGAAAACCTTTAACTACTCTTCCAGCTCCACCCCATAATCAGGATAACATCAATTCCTTCTTGGAATGTATGCATACTATGCATGTTTCAGCTCAAATTGTCTTTAGTGAATATGATTTGCCTTCACAATAAGTTCAAAATCAATATGATGCCCTTATGGTAGTTGTCATTATTAATGCTAACCTCATTTGTAGAACCTTAATTACTAATGGGCCTAGATTGAAAATTTCTAGGATGGACATGCTCAAAGAAATCAAAGCTGATATTTCAACTATTAAGCCAGATTCCATTCCTATCTATGGCTTTGACAATGTTTCTAAGAAAATGTTGGGTATCATTACATTTCCTGTTAAGGTAGGTCCAATTACCTTGGACACTCCTATCCATGTTTTTCCTGGACCCCTTAATTACAGTCTTTTTTTGGGTAGACCTTGGCTACATAATATGCATGTTGTTCTCTTAACTCTTCATCAAAGGTCAAGTTTATCTATAGCAATTTGATGTACACTATTATGGAAGATGATAGACCAAATAATTGTTTGAATACTAAATCAATCAATACACCTATGTTTATTGAAGAAAAGAAAGAGCTAGATCCTAAACTTGAGGAAGCTCCTTCTCCCTCTAGTGTTCTTTCAGATGATGATTAGAAATATTTAGATTTTACACCAAATTATATTGGATAATACAAGGTTCCCATTCTTGAACTTAAGTAGTCTAAATCTGAATCTAATAAAGAACCAATGATCACAACTCCTCTCTCTAATGAATTAAGTAATAATTGTATTGTTTCTTCCACTAGTGAAACTTTAGAAACTATCAAACCTGATTGTTATAACATAGTGACCTATGAAGCTTTGTTAATTGTTTTGGGCATGGCTTCTCGTTATGGTTGTAGTTATCAATTACTATCAAAATGTGGATTTAATGGAAATGGGTATGGAAAGTTTGAACAAGGAATAAAAGTGCCCTTGGAAAACAAGGCACATGAAAATTCTTATGGATTAGGGTTTAATCCTTATAACCAACCACATGTCAATAATATTTCTTCTAGACCTTTTAAAATAGTAAATCCTCATTTCATTGATTTTGATCAACAATCTTATTTTGATACCTTTAGTATTGATGAAACTTTAGCTGAATTCTTGAGGGCATATGATGATCTTCTTCATTTTCATCATAATAGGAGATTGCCTTACTGTTTGAATGTTGAAGCATACTTTTGGAAAGAGTCCATTCTTAAAAATTATTGTGATTCTCCTTTTCACATGGATGTTTCACAAAAAAAAATCTTTTGATTTCTGACACCATTGATGTGCAAATGGATCCTAATGATCCTGAACAAGTGATCAAAATTGGAAAATATTTAGACTAGGATGAACGAAAAGATATTACTTCTCTCCTTGAATTTCCTGATGTCTTTTCTTGGGCTTATTTTGGTATACCTGGTATTGACCTTAAAATTATCACACATAACATTGTTCTTCTTCCTAATTCAAAGCCTGCAAAATAGAAGATATGCAAGATGAACCATGGTAATGCTCTTATTGTAAAAACTAAAATTGAAAAACTTCTTGATGTTGGCTTTATTCATTCTATTGATTACTCTCCTTCAATCTCCAACATTGTAGCCATATCTAAGGGCAAAAACAAGATTTAGATGTGTACTATTTTTTGTGATTTGAACAAAGCCTCTTTGAAAGATGATATTCCCCTCCAAAACATTCATATGATTATGGATTCAATGGCAGGGCATGTGTTATTATCTTTCATGGATGTGTTTTCTTGCTATAATTAAATATTTATTCCCATACAAGATCAATACAAGACCATTTTTATTACTCCTTGGTGAACCTTTTGTTGGGATGTTATGCCCTTTGGTTTGAAAAATGTGGGTGCTACATATCAACATTTTATGACACTTATCTTTCATGACTATATTCATAAGATTCTTGAAGATGATGTTAATGAAATTCTCACCAAGTCCATTTCTCATAAGGATCATGTTCTTATTCTTAGAAAAATATTTGAACGTATGTGTAAGTATAATATGCACTTGAATTCTCAAAAATGTGCCTTTTGTGTTGATAGTGGAAAACTTCTTGGATTTATCATTTCAATTAGGGTTATTGTAGTGGATACTAAAAAAATTGATGCTATTATTAATATGCTACCTACCTGAAACATTTCACAAATTTTTAGTTTACAAGGGAAAATAAATTTTATCTATAGGTTTGAATCAAACGTTCCAGATCGTATGATTCCTTTCACTTCCTTGTTAAAGAAAGATAGTACTATCTCTTGGAATGATGATTATAAACAAACATTTGAATAATTTAAACACTATCTCGCTAATCCTCCCATCTTACAACCTTCTCAAACTAATAAACCATTCTTCTTACATATTTTTTCTTCTTATAATGCTTTAGGCATTATCTTAGCTCAACATGACAAGAATGGAAAAAAGAAACTAGTTTATTTTATTAGTCGTACTTTGGTAGATTATGAAACACAATACACTTGAATTAAAAAATAATGTCTTTCTTTAGTCTTTTCTTGTCAAAAAAACTAGCATTACCTTCTCAATGTTGAATTCAATGTTATTGTCAAATTTTATCCTTTGAAACATATTTTCTCAAAAATTGACTTGTCAGGACACCTAGTTAAATGGGTTGTCATGCTAAGTGAGTTTGATTTAAAGTTTGTTTCTCAAAAAATGATTAAAGGGAAAGATCAGGAAAATCATCTTGTTGAAGCTCCTTCACCTACCTCAACTTCTAATCCTCTTATTTTTCCTGATGAATTCATGTTACTGATAGACACCAAGGACACTTGGGAAATGTACTTTGATGGATCGCGATGCATAACTAGCTCGGGTGCTTGTGTTATTCTTGTGTCTCCTTCAAAGAAGCCTATGCCTTTATCATATTGTCTTAACTTATCTTGAACTAACAACATTGCATAATATGAAGCCCTTATTGTTGGACTAAAAGAAGCTTTATCTTTTAAGGTTATGAATATCAATATCTTTAGGGATTCACAATTAATTGTGCAACAGATAAATGGAAGTTATCAAAAAAAGAATGTTAAATTGATTCAATATCCTAATTTAGCTTTAATTTTCTTCATAATTTTCTCTCTTATTCTATTTCATCACTACCCTATAAAGATAATAGGCATGAAGATTCTATGTTAAGGGGATCATCTCTGATCTCTTTAGAAGATGATGCAGGAAGTTACCAATTCACCATACATAATCTTTTCAATCCTGCTATTTCTGAAACTTCTAATAATTAGATTTATTGTTTTAGCTTAAATTTAGATGAATGGTATTCACATATCTTTCATTATCTAAAAGATGGTATTTTTCCCAAAACTGAAACAAGAAATACTAGAGCTCAAATTCATAAACTTGCTACAAGATACTTCATTCTTTCTAACATTCTCTATAAGCTCTCTTATAGTGATCTTTTACTTTGATGCCTAAATAAAACTGAGATCCCTATAGCTTTACTAGAATCTCATTCAGGATCTTGTGGTGGGCATTTTGGTGGAAATTCCTTAGTTAATAAGCTCCTTCATACGGGATATTAATGGAAAACTATGAAACAAGATTCCTTTTCCTTTTTCAAATGATGTCCTCAATGTCACCATCACAATAATCTCATCCATTCTCCTACACATGAAATCCACTCCTAGGTAGCTTCATGGCATTTTAACCTATGGAGATTGGATCTCATTGGAAAAACATCACCCCCTTCTTCTCAAGGACATACATATATTCTTATAGCTACTGATTACTTTACTAAATGGGTTGAAGCAGTTCCTCTTCACTCTACTATAGTTGATGTTATTTGTTATTTCCTTTTCAAAAACATAATTGCTTGATTTTGTATCCCATCAATGATAATATCTGATAAAGGTACTCCCTTTAAAATAAGGAAGTAACAAAGTTCTTGGAGAAATATCATATTTAGCAATGTTTTTGTACTCTATATTATCCTCAATCTAATGGTCAATATGAACCATCTAATTAGGTCATTAAGAAATTTCTTAGGAATATTGTTAAAAAACATGCTAAGGATTGGCATACACAATTAACTTATGCTTTATGAGCTTATAGAACAAGTGTTTGTACTACAACTAGAACAACACTTTATAATTTGGTTTATGGTGTCGATGCAATTATGCCTTTCGAATTAGAAATTCCCTCATTGAGAGTTTTCCTTAATGGAACATTCTTTCTTGGTTTAAGTGTTGGTTCTTTATGAGAATAAACATAATGTCAATGATCCACCTATTGAAAGAGGTAAGATTAGTCCTAATTGGCTTGGTCCATACATCATTACTGAAGTCTATGGCTCTGGCGCATATAAATTAGCTAATATGGATGGCATACCACTTAAGGGAGCTATAAATGCTATGCATTTGCATATATATTATATCTACCCTCTCTCTCTATCTCTATAATTATCTTTATCTCTCTCTCTATTTATTTCATCTTTATCTTTGTATGTGCTTTCATTTTTTACATTTAGAGCATTCTTGCTTCATTCTTGAAAGAATGTAAAACTTTTACCTTGAAAATACATGCACATTTTCATCAATATTATGTTTGAATAGATTTGTGTTTAGTTATCTCTTTTGGATAAACTACATGGTTATCTATTTAAATAAATATTTAACACCATTTCACATGTATATCACTTTAATCTTTATGTCATTGATTACATAATCAATCATAGAGACATTTCAAGTAGACATAGACATGTAAACATAAATACATCATATCAAATCTTTGGTACATAGAAGGCACTATCCAAAATGTTCCCTATATATCTCAAAACATACATCATTAATAACTCAAATCAGTTCTCCTCCATAGGATGATGACTCCCTAATCTCTCAAGACCACGATAAGAATTGGATGGTCATTGTGTGCCAGATTGTCTATGGATTGTTGTATATCAGGAATGGCTCCTCGAATGAGATACACTCAGGGATGAACCTCTAGTCTCCCTTTCATCTCCTACAACTCATGACTGACCTCTCCTAAACATTTCTCAAGCCAATCTGTATCATCTCTCACTAGATATATCTCTATCTACACAAATGAGAATATATACATTTATCATCCAAGATCTCAATGTGCATCATATCTATATTAAGAGGATGGTGGTATCCTTGATATTATGGTAATATCCTTTTGGAAATCACTCACCAAGTGTCTCCATTCCTTGACCTCAACTGCATCAAATAATATTAGTAATATTACAAATAAGCATGTTTATATATATAATAGACTTAGACATTTCTCAATTCTACATACCTGGATCTCCTTCTTGGTAATTGTTACCACTGATTTTTGTTTAATTATCCTAGGCTCTAATTTTCTCAATAATTACCCCATAATGTTTTTTGGTACTTTTCTTTCAAATTTCTTTTGGCTTGTTTACACATCCCCCTTGTCGGTTGAACTTGAACCTTGAACTATCCGTAGTTCAAGATTCAAGGTTCAATAACACCCCGTGGTATGTTTGGTTTTCTTTTCTTTATTGTGAGTTTAGCGGCATGTTTGTCTTTACAAAGCGTGTTCTCCCATTGAACTATGAACCATGAACTCTCTTAGTTCAAAGTTCAAAGTTCAACAAATTTTGTCAACTTGCAAAGTGTTTTATTCTTTAATCTTTCTTTCTAGTTGTTAACTTTGCTTTATTTATTAAAACATACCAAATGGTAGTCGTCATGATTTCTCATTGAGCTTGAACTGTTAACTCTCTTATTTCAAGATTTGAAGTTCAATAGATGTTCATAAGAGGAAAAGTGGATGGCAGTGATTTGATGGAAGAGACAGCTGGCAGGTGATTATGATTTTCGCGCATAGCATGGATATAATCATCAATTGAAGTGACATCTAAATGTCACTTCACTCATGGAAAACTACACATATTCAATGCATCAATTAAGAAAAATTCCCATCATCAGTAACTAAATATTTGGGCCATTACTTCGCCATTTATAGTGAATATCCCGCGATTTGTGAGCTATTTGGTAATGAATTGAGGAACTTAGTTATTTTTTGCTCATTGTGGCAAAAACATTTCAGGAAACTAGTGCAGAAGAGGTATCTTTATCCTTTCAAAGCTTAGCATGCTGTGTAAGAGAACATGTTAGTTTTCTTTGTTTGGCCCCATTGTTTCCAGTTGAAAGCTCTTTGCATTGTCAAATTTCAAATCCTTTAGAAGCTATTGTGTTTCCCTGTTTCACTCCTTGTTTTTGAGTCAGTATGAAAAACCCAGTCCCAAATTTTGGAGACACTTCCCCTTAATATGTTCCTTACATGAGTGTGAGGACACATTAATCAAGACAAGAGCATTGGAATAAATTATAAGTAAAGTCAAAAACCCCATCCCTAGTTCTATGCTTGAGAAGGAAATCCAGAGCAGATTGGCTGAAGCGGTTACTTTTCCCATAGTAGCTCCATGCTGGGAACTAGTGCTTAAATGTGCCAGAAGATACAGTTTCAAATAAAAGTGTATTAAAAAGATAGACAAAAGTCCTCTAGTTTATATAAGTAGATATGTCATCCTGCGGGCAATGGGTATCCCTGAAAAGGACCCGTATGAAGGTTGGACTATTCCCTCTTCCCAATCAATTTTTTCTACCAAGAGATAACTTTATAGAAACAAGATAGCCCAACACAAGTTGTTGAAAGCCCAAAAGGGAGGGTCTAGACTTCCCAAACCCCTCACCATCGACCATTTCAAACCAGAGGTGGCTGAGTTAGTGATATTGCTTAACAAGATTAAGGGAAATCAGCATGCCTATTACTAGCATGACTAGATGTATTTTTACATCCAAGTCACTCTTAGAGGGGAGAAGTAAATTGATTGGGCTGATACTATTGTTGATGAACTCCATCAAAAATTAGCAAACTTCTCAGGTGGAAGTAGTTTGCATATGTCTTCTTATCTATTTTATATCCTAGCATGCACCAGAGAATGGAAGGGTCTTTTCCATGAACACATTATCCCGAATATGAAGATGTATGATTAATCCCCATTTTTAGGTGTTTCATATAAATAGATTTCTAAAGTTGAATGGAATATTTTTTGGGATATTAACCTATGAGCTACAAGGAAATATGGAACAGAGGATGTCTGAAGAGGCTAAAAATTTTTTTAATACCTATGGAAGCTTCTTTATCCAGTTCAGGAGATTCATATATTTAAGAGTTGGGGGTTTTGAAGGAGAACCCTTCAAGTTACCAAGATATGCCTTTGATAGCCTTATTATAGCAGAGGTTTCCCACCAGTTAGCCTATGTACACAAAGGAGTCAAACAGAGGAAAGGTAAGTATAAATCAAGTTTTCCCATTGAACTGGGATTTTATAATTATAAGACATCCTCAGATGCCCTTAACCTGGAACATGAACTAAGAAGGCTTAATCTAAAAACATTTGAACCTAGAAAAGACTTTGATAGCAAAGGCTATGCATCCCAAAATTTCAATCTACCTTCTGAGTTCCAACACCTCCCTCATATGGAGGATTACTAAAAAAATTGTACTGATGACTTTGAAGTGAGAAGGAGGAGTTGGTCAAGATTTACTCTCGACCAAGTCGTTACCCTAAATATTGAAATTGATATCATGGGGGTGGAAGAAGATAACAGTGAAGGAGTGATCGATGATTAGTTTGAGGCAAAGGTTAGAGGTTCACCCTTACTATAGATCGACTAGAGCATTGATGAGAAAGATATTATAATAGTAAAAAATCTCAGAGTAATTAAGACAACTAGTAGATGGATCATTAACAAAAAAAACCCTGCTCCAAAAATGCATAACACAAGAAGATTTGCACTCAATGATTCTATTGTAAAATGCACTATTTCTTCTAATAAAAATGTTTCTCTTGCAAGTGTTTCCAAATTTAAAAATAAGAAAGGATCCAAATCTAATTTGGAAAGGCAGAGCTTCCCCTATTCCTCACCACCAACAAGAGTCACAAGAATCAGATCAAAGAAGGAAGACAAAAAAGTGCCCAAAAAGAAGGAGGTAATTGATTTGGATGATATGGATAGTCTTATGATAGAACAATGTGATCAAGATGTATTGAGTGAAGATGCACTAATCCAAAAAGATGGTCAACCTAATGATGGGAATCCTTCAATAACTGTAGTGAATACCTCCCTACAAACACCATCACCAACTCTCAAATGGTTAGAGAATTCCATCAGCAAGAAGCGAAATGTGCTACTGATCATCCTACCAATAGAGGATATGGTAAGCAAGTGTCTGGGAGAAATAGTTAAACCTAAAAGGATTAAAATGGAATCTATGATTAACATAGATGAGAAAATAGGATGTTTGGTGGTGGAGCATGCAGTACCAAAGGTTGATAAAGGTATCTCAGAAGCCTCTGCTGATGATTTTACTATTGAAAAGATAGATGTAGGGGTTACGAGTAGAGAAGCAGATGCCAAACACCTAGAGTCCTCAACCTAGAAGATATTGCACAAAACCTTTAAAGATGAAAAGGAAAAAAAGGAGATGAAAGCTACTATCAAAAGATTTGCTGATTTCATTCAGGAAGTTTGTGATCCTAGTCCACTTCCCTTGGCCCAAATTCCCCAGTCATTTGATCCCCGCTCACTAGAGGTTTGAAAGACCCTGGATCAAATTCAATGAAATAAACTCATTGTGGATGTGTTTAGTAAGTGGATATCAGGGATGATCCAACATGGTAGTGACTACATCTCTCAACTAATTGAAACTCATGGGATTGTCATGAAGACCATTTGAAAAATATTGGATGAGTTACCCGAGTGGGATAAAGAGAAAAAGAAATGGATAGACATAATGGATCAAATAGGGGAGATAGAATGATATGGAGTAGCCAAGTTCCTCATTGAAAAACCAATCCAAGGTTTGGACAAAGATATTCTCTACGTGTTCATCAAGAGCATCGAATGGTGAAAATCCATTATTAAAGGAGGCTATGAAGGAGCAACTCAATTGCTAAATGAGTTGAGAGGATTAACAGACATGATGCAGAAAGACCTCAAGTGTCTAAATATTACTTTGCTGGATGAAGGGACACAGAGAATCAAAGGGGCTGAAGAGATGACCCAAGAATTTGAGAAAGGGATAGCGACAATCAGGGATAACAAGGACCTGATGACCAAAGACTTTACGTCTATGGAAAACATTGAGGAAATGTTGGTGGTGTGCATGGATCACCTGGAATCCCATAAATAGAAGGTGATCTAGGTGTACAAAGATAAGAAGGTTCTTGGGAAGAGGATAATCCATATCACCTTACCACACCACACCATGATAGTTAATTTCTCATGTGCCCACGATGATTGGAAAAAGGCTCGCACATCTAGTTCTTCTCAAGGCCAATCGATGGCATCCAGCTCATCCACGACCCAGTGATCATGTCCTGTCGATCCTGGGTCATTCCTAGTTTCTCAATTTATGCTATTTTTAGTTATGTTTTCTGTTGTTTTAAAACTGTTTCCTCTGAAACTTTGGGATTTTTCAAAAACTTTAATATTTACTTTGATGTAACTGGATGGCTATAGATGGAGCCAAGAAAAACTCTGAAGGTCGATGATAGTTTTATTTTTGAAAGTAAATTAGAATAGTTTAGTTATTATTTTGGTTTGGTTTTCTATAAGAGACTTCTGATTATATTTTTGAATCAATGAATGGAAAATATTTACTATTATAAATCTAGTGGTTTATACGTGTGAATTAGTCTATGTTAGGATATCTTCTATTGGACAAAATTCTTTGATTCAAGCATCTCTTTCCTTTGAACCTTAGTTAAATCTTTGTTAATTTATTTGTGAGTGTATTATGAATTGAAGTCTATGAGCTTCAATAAATTGATTCACTTATCTAATTCCAGCAATTAGGACATTTTTATGTGAATTATTGTATGTGCCTTATCTGCTTTTTGGTTAAAAGTATGATGTTAGCAGAGATGTGTTTCTTTCTTACTTTGGGAGCTATACCATAATTCAGAGGATTAAATCTTTCATTTTTAATCCAACTGTTAGTAAGTGATTAGTTTTTCTTGATGGGTTATAGAGCATAGAAACAGAAATAGAATAAAGAGACAAATTCATTTACTAACATATTTTTGGTGACTCTGATGGGGAATGTCTGATACGAAGAAAACTAGTGTCTTTTGCTTAGTTTTATGTATAATCATGGTATTACTTGATGATGTAATATGGGGTCAAACCAAAATTCCCCCAGTTCTACAACTTGATCTACATTTCATAGACACTCAAGAAGATATTATTGTAGATATAAACACCGTACCTTGGAAATTAAAAACAAATGATCAGCAGTATCAACAAGTTCAATTGGTGATAGAGGAAGAGGAAGAAATTGGTGAATGGTTAAGGGGCCTCACCATAGCTCAAGAAGCTGCAGTTGTAGATAGGGTAGTGCAAAGGCCATAAACTTGCAAAACTAGATCGCGGACCTTACACTAGGTCTCAATGAAGGGAGGGTGTTCTTGATAATTTTTTCCAAGAACTACAAGATCTTGAGTTTTCAATAGTCTGTGTCCCTAAGAAAAAGGCTAAAAGTAGACCGTCCTCTCCTCCAAAATAACCTTTCAGTGTGACAACTTCTTCCTACGATTGTAAAGCCTTAACCTTATCAGGAATCCAAGCTCCCCCTATCTTAACTATTTACCCCGCAACAATCATGGCTCAACCTTGGGGAGTAGAAGTAGGACCCTTAAACCTGGGAGGGAATCACAACTTACCTAAGGGAGTTAGGGAAATCCTACCCAAATTTTATGGAGATGGGAAGGTAGCAAGTGAAGATCATCTCAATGCTTTCAATACTACTTGTGGAGTTTTGGCAGTCCAACATGAAGATGTTGCGGTGAGACTCTTTGTACAAACTCTTTCTGAGTCAGCTATAGATTAGTTCTATCATTTACCCAATGGTCAAATCACATATTGGAATAGTATGAAGAATTCTTTTGAGGCCTATTTCAAGAGTGTGTCAGATATACATTCTCTGCTTGCACAACTGAATCAACTAAAAAAGGAGGTGCATGATCTCCTCTACAACAGACATGACTAATGAGATAACAGAAAAGTTTGATGGACTTTGGTCCCTGGAGTTTGATGGCAGTTGTGCTTCAGTTGGTTCTGGACCAGGAGTTGTGTTGATATCACCAAAAGAAGATCTTTTCCCACGAGCTTTAAGTTAGAATTCAATAATACAAACAACATTGTTGAGTGTGAAGCCCTCCTGCTAGGTATTGAGGAAGCAAAGAAAATGGGATAAAATTACTTAAAGCTAAAGGAGATGCAGAATTAGTTGTAAGGAAAGTAAGAGGAATATATTCAACAAAGAATGAAAGGCTCAAACATTACAGGAATCATGTTTGGGATGAAATTGAAGAACTTGAACCATTCTCTATAGAAACCATTCCTAGAGATTTAAATAGCAGAGCTGACTCTCTAGCAGTTTCCTCTTCCTTACTATTGCCACATTCAAATTTTAAGGAAGGTTATTACAAAATTGAAATGGTGTATACGCCAAAAGTACCTGACAATTCCAAACACTAGAGGGTTTTTCAAGATGATAAGCATATAGATAATTTTTTACAAATGGTGGAAGTTTTCAGCACAACTTTCTTTGAATGATCTTCGTCTAACTGTGATGAATTTTGTCCAGAAAAGGTAGCAGATGAAGGGATTGTTCAGTTAAAGGGAAACCACATTCCAAAGGGGCTTGTCTCTCTTGAAAAATTATTTGACAGATATGATGCCATAAAGCATACACCATCCCCTCAGGAAGACATGAACCAGGGTGATTTTGAAAAAGTACACATAGGGGGAAAAGAAGAACCCAAATATATAAACTTGGGCGAGTGTTGTGCTCCTAATGAGAAATGGAGATTTGCTAATCTACTGAGGGAATACAAAAATACCTTTGCTTGGTCATATCATGATATTAAAAACTTTAAAGGAATAAAATTCCAGCATCAGATCCCTCTCAAACCTGGAACTACACCTTTTCAGCAGAAGCTAAGGAACTACAATCCAAATGTTTATGAAGCAATTCAAAAAGAATTTGAAAAAATGTTGCAGGCCCGTATTATTTATCCTATTCACCATTCTAACTGGATTGCAAATATAGTACCTATTAGAAAGAAAAATAGCAAAATAAGGATTTGTGTGGACTTAAGAAACTTGAATCAGTGCAGCTTGAAATATAATTGCAGACTCCCTATCATGGATCACATTTTGCAAACTATAGCAGGCTAAGAAATGATGTCTATGTTAGACGGTTTTTTTGGCTATAACCAAATCAAGGTGGCTAATCAAGATCAACATAAAAAAAAATTTACCACACCTTGGGGTACGTATGATTATAATAGAATGCCTTTTGGCTTAATAAATGCAGGTGCCACATTCCATCATGCAATGGATTCTTCTATCAGTCATCTGCTTAATAAGGTGATAGTTGTCTATTTGGATGGTTTAACAATTTTTTCTAGAAGACAATGAAAATCACCTAAGAGATCTAAGATTAGTTTTATAGAGATGTAGAGAGCATGGTATCTCATTAACCCCTAATAATTCTATCTTTGTAGTCACAAAGGGAAATTTATTAGGCCATATTGTGTCAAAATAAGGGATCAAGATTGATCCTGAAAGGGTTAAATCAATTCAGCAGCTTGGCTTGCCTTCAAACAGGACTGGTGTTAAATCTTTCTTCAGGAAAATTGATTTCCTCAGAAGATTTGTACTTGATTTTGCTAAAACAACCAAACACATGGTTAGTCTTTTCATTGAGAAGAATCCTTTCAAATAGAGCACAGAATCTGTCAAAGCATTTGATGAAGTTAATAAAGCTATAGCATCCACCCCCACTCTAATAAATCCATACTACAAGAAAGATTTCATAATATATTGTTATGCCTCGGAGCACACAGTGTCTAGAATATTACTGCAAAAGAATGATAAAGAAGAAGAAGTACCAATCACCTTTATGATTATTCCTCTTAAAAATCATGAGTTGAATTATCCTTTGGTTAAAAAAAAAGCATATGTAGTGGTGAAAGCAGTGAAATATTTTAGGTTCTATATTTTGCATTCTAACTCAATTGTTTATGTCCCTACTTTTGTTGTCAAAGATGACCTTACTCAGTAGGAAATAGGCATGAATAACTGAGCAACTTGGATTGCCAGGATTCAAGAATTTGATTTAGATATTCATCCCACCAAGTTGGTTCAAGGTCAAGGTTTATGCAAACTCATGTCCGAGCAGGTGCCAGATGGTGACATTCCCTTAGCTCTTTTTGTCAGTCTTCGGGACTTGTGGTTTTTAGATGTAGCTTTTTATCTTACCTATGGAGACTGTCCCCCTCATTTAAATCCTAAAGAGAAGAGGAATCTCAAATTAAAAGCCACAAAGTATGTGATTGTTGATGACATATTGTACAAAAATGGTTTAGATGGAGCTTTCTGAGATGTGTTGATAAAGAACAACAAGAAAAATTGCTCATGAAGTTCCCTAATGAGACCTACGGTGGTCATTTTTCCTCCACAGTGACTACTTTTAAAATTCTTAGGAGTTGTTATTACTAGCTAGGAATGTTTGGTGATGCCTATAAGTGGGTAGAAAACTATGAAAAATGTAAGTTGTTTAGTGGAAAGAGACAATTGGAAGCTCTTCCCTTGAGACCGGTGGTTATAGAAAAACCCTTTAAACAATGAGGGTTAGATTTCATTGGACCAATTAACCCTCCATCAAGTGTTGGCCACACACTTATTCTTAGTGCAACAGACTACTTCACAAAATGCGTGGAGGAAATCCTGGTCAGGAAAACTGCATCTGAGGTGGTATGTGAATTTCTAAAGAATTATATTCTAGTCAAGTTTGGAGTCCCTAGAAAGCTAGTTGTAGAAAATGCTACTACTTTTTCCTCTCAAGAATTAAATTTTTTTTGATATGATCATTGCATCTACCTGTCTCATGCATCTGATTATTACCCCCAAGGAAGCGGACAGGCAGAATCAAGTAATAAAAACTTGATAAGGATAATGAGGAAATTAGTATGTGATAATGCCAAGGATTGGCATAAAAACTTGTTTGAAGCTCTTTGAGTTCATCACACTTATCTAAAAAGAGCAATTGGCATGTCGACATTTGAACTAGTGTATGGTGTGGAAGCTCATCTTTCACTTCCCCTAGAAGTAGCCACTGTAAAATTACAAAAAACAATTGAAGACCAAGTGTTCCAAGATGCTTTGGAAAAATGGGTTCTATATCTTAATAAAATATAAGAGGAATGAGAGGAAATGGTGAGTCGGATAGCTTTGCACCAAGCTTGAGTTAAGAAAAACATTTATCAGAGGGCCAAGCCTCGAAATTTCATGGAGGGAGACCAAGTATTTTTGTGGGATAAAAGGAGAGAACCTAAGGGTGTCCATGGTAAGTTTGAATCACTTTGGAATGGTCCATTCATAATCAGCAAAGTATTGGGAAGCAATTCTTTAAGGCTGGAACATCTTGAACGTACTATTCTGCCCCTGACCTTTAATGGTCAAGATATCAAATTGTATCAACTGTAAGAAGTTTGTCCCTCTCTCTGTACATATTGTTTTGTTGTGCTACTTTATGTTTTTATCTTTTTTGTTTGTCGGCCTTGTCTATTTTCCCTGGTCTGCAAAACCAAAGCTTTAAGTTCATCCTTCATCCTCAAGATTCCTCATCAATAGTCGGAGCCATTGTTACCACTAATTTTTGTTTAATTATCCCAGGCTCTAATTTTCTTTAATATTACCTGATAATATTTTTTGGTACTTTTCTTTCAAAGTTCTTTTGGCTTATTTACACGTCCTCCTTGTCAGTTGAACTTGAACCTTGAACTATTCAAGATTCAAGGTTCAATAACATCTTGTAGTATGTTTGGTTTTCTTTGCCTTATTGTGAGTTTAGCGGCATGTTTGTCTTTGCAAAGCACATTCTCCCATTGAACTATGAACTGTGAACTCTCTTAGATCAAAGTTCAAAGTTCAACAAATTTTGTCAACTTGCAAAGTGTTTTATTCTTTAATCTTTCTTTCTAGCTGTTAAGTTTACTTTATTTATTAAAACATACCCAAGGGTAGTCCTCTAGATTTCTCATTGAACTTGAACCATGAACTCTCTTAGTTCAAGGTTCGAAGTTCAACAGATGTTCATAAGAGGAAAAGTGGATGGCATTGATTTGATGGAAGAGACAGTTCATAGGTGATTATGATATTCACGTGTGGTTTGGATATAATCATTAATTGAAGTGAAATCTAAATGTCTCTTCACTCATGGGAAAGTACAGATATTCAATGCATCAATTAAGAAAACTTCCCATCATCAGTAACTAAACCTTTGGGCCATTACTTCACCATTTATTGTGAATCTCTAGCGATTTGTGAGCCATTTGGTAATGAATTGAGGAACTTAGTTTTTTTTTGCTCATTGTGACAGAAACATTTCAGGCAACCAGTGTGGAAGAGGTATCTTTCTCCTTTTAAATATTAGTATGATGCATAAGAGAATAGGTTAGTTTTCTTTGTTTGGCCCCCTTGTTTCTAGTTGAAAGCTCTTTGCATTGTCAAATTTCAAATCCTTTAGAAGCTACTGTGTTTCCCTATTTCACTCCTTATTTTTGAGTCAGTATAAAAAACATAGTCCCAAATTTTGGAAACATTTCCCCCTTAATATGTTCCTTACCTGAGTATGAGGAAACATTAATCAAGACAAATTATAAGTAAAGTCAAAAACCCCATCCCTGGTTCTATGCTTGAGAAGGCAATCCAGATCAGATTGGCTGACGTAGCCTCTTTTCCCATAGTAGCTCCATGTCGGAAACTAGTGCTTGAATGTGCCAGAAGATACAATTTTGAAGAAAAATGTATTAAAAAGATAGATGAAAATCCTCTAGTTTATATAAGTAGAGATGTCATCCTGCGGGCAATGGGTATCCCTAAAAAGGACCTATATGAAGGCTGGACTATTCCTTCTTCCCATTCAATTTTTGCTAAAAGGAATTTTTTTTATAGAAATGAGATAGCCCAGCACTAGTTTTTGAAAGCCCAGAAGGGAGGGTCTAGACTTCCCAAACCCCTCACCATCAACCATTTCAAAACAAAGGTGGTTGCATTGGTGATATCACTTAACAGGATTAAGGGAAATCAACATGTGTATTACTAGTATGACTAGATGTATTTTTACATCCAAGTCACTCTCAGAGGGGAGGATTACATTGACTAGGTTGATACTATTGCTGATGAAATCCATCACCAATTAGAAAACTTCCCAGGTGGAAGTAGTTTTCATATATCTTCTTCTCTATTTTATATCCTGGCATGAACCAGAGAATGGAGGGTCTTTTCCATGAACAAGTTGTCCTAAATATGAAGGTGTATGATTATTATCCCCATTTCTAGAAAGAGTTTCATATAAATAGCTTTCTAAATTTGAATGGAATATTTTTCAGGAGATTAACCTATGAGCTACAAGGAAATATAGAACAGAGGATGTCTGAAGAGGCTAAAACTTTTGTTAATACCTATGGAAGCTTCTTTATCCAATTCAGGAGATTCACATATTTAACAATTGGGGGTTTTGAAGTAGATCCCTTCAAGTTACTAAGATACACCTTTGATAGCCTTATTATAGCAAAGGATGCCCACTAGTTAGCCTATGTACACAAACGAGTCAAAGAGAGGAAAGGTAGGGCTAAATCAAGTTTTCCCATTGAACTGGTATTTTATACTTGTAAGACATCCTCAGATGCCCTTAACCTGGAACATGAACTAAGAAAGCTTAATCTAAAAACATTTGAACCCAAAAAAGACTTTAATAGCAAAGGCTTGTTAATATGATTTAGAACAACTGAGAGGGGTGGGTGAATTAGTTGTTCTCAGGTCTAGATGTATAAAACAAACTTTAAAACTCTTCAAAAAATTAGATCTAATAACCAACAGCTACTTGGTCATTACTGATTGCATAACAGAAACATATAATAGTGCAGTCCACTTATCCAATAGTATCTAACTTGTAAAACACAGAAATGTTCAAACCAAAACATTCACACAAGTATCAACACTAGGATTTATAGTGGAAACCCAATTTGGGAAAAACCACTTTGTAACATGTTACTTTTATGTTCACTCTTCAAAATTGAGCTTGATGAAAAGGCAACCCTGGCAAAGGTTACAAACACACTCTTAGGTGTGACCCAGTTAAAGGATTTAAACCACTCTGTTAAAAGTGCACCTTGTTATAGGACTTACATACACTCCATTAGAATGTAACCTTGTTCAAAGGATTTATACCTATGACTATTAGGTCAACCTCTATTAAAAGGATTTTGACTAATACAATGGTTAGAAATTAGCAGTAGTATTGATCTAAAAAACATACAACTCACTTTGCAAATATTAGATCCAATTCTATACATATGTTGGCTTACTGACTGTGAACCTTTACCATCACCATCACTGATTTGCTCAGAACTCTCTTTAAGAAATCACAACACTTCTCCTTCAGCCTTCTCTGCTTAGATAGTCAATAACATCAACAACACTTCCAGCATCCTCTCCTCTTCGACCTCATGCTTAGGTTTCCTTAATACTTCCTCAATTAGGTCAATACATCTTTTGCTACTTAATCTCCTTCATAGATTTTAGGGTTAGGTCAGATTCATCGAATCCTTCCTACTTTATGTTCTTCGGCTATCCTTCTAGAAATATCTTAAATCTCTCAATAGATTTACGATAAAATGTTTTACATTGCATTAAATGCTTTTGTACAATCAATAAATAAAGTCAACATGTTTTACATAATCCAAGAATTCAAATGATGTCGGCTGGAAATTTGAATTCTCCCTCAAATGTAAACTACTGACACTCGGTCAATACAATGTTCAACTCCTCAATCTTTATTAGAAAGATCAGTCACCTCAAAAATAGTTTCCTCAGCAATTAACTGATGTTTAGTCAACACTAAATTTATTCGGCATATACTAGCTCAGTCGACACTAACATCACTCGGCTTAAACTAGATTTCTTCATTTATTCTCAGTTAAGCCTACCAGTTTAGTCTTCATTCATACTTAGATAAACAATACATTATCTTATCATTGTGCTACATAATCAAGTACTCATTGAAGTATCAAGATAACTCAACCTTTCCTTAGGTGCTATTGTTACCAACCTTGCCTTTCCCCTTAGCAACAATCAAATAGATATAGTACTTTATTAAGTAGAAACAATCTTACCAGTTAAGGTTTGACATCAATGACAATACAATAATTTCTTCAATTACAGTTTCCAAAAATCTCTCTCTTTGGCATTGATGGTAACACCATATGAATATCACATGAATTACCAACCAATCCAAAAATTATATGTCCATCATAAATATTTATAATATCCTTAGCTTCATTTTGATACAGAATCAATTAGCCATGCTTGTATGAAAATCCATGAAATCTCTCCCTCTTACTTGATCTTCCATGGAAATTTCATTTTGTGTATTCATCTGTGACCATCTCCCTCTTTGACAAAAATGCCAAAGTAGCAACTAAAACATACATCCTGCAGATGTAGATAACATATTTTCAGTTCAGTAATAGTATTTCTCCCTCTATCACTTTTCTTATGACTGATTCTTGGCTTTTCTATACTTTTCACAACTCTAGGCTGCTCCTAAAGTGTGACCTATTTTTGCATCAACTTGTTAGATATTCTTTGCAACACATTTGATGCAGTGCTCCTAGCTTGACTAGGAAGCCTCAATTAGGGGAAGGACCCCTAATTGACCTCTCAGATATTCATGAGCTTCTTTAGGTAAAGCCTTAGTGAATATGTCTTCTAATTGTTCCTTTGTATTCACATATTCTATTCGAACCTCTTTATCTTGTACCAGTTCTCTCAAGTAATGATACTTGATTGCAATGTGTTTGGTCTTTGTGTGCATCACTGGATTCTTAGAGATGTTGATAGCACTTGTATTGTCACATAAAATGACAACTGGTTCAGTGATTTCTTCTTTCATGCCTACCAACAATTGTTTTATCCATATCAAATTTGAACAGCTCATAGTTGTAGCCACATACTCAGCTTCAGCAGTAGATTGGGAAATGCAATTTTGTTTCTTGCTTGTCTAGAAAACTAATCTCTGTCCAAGAAAAAAAGCTCCACCACTAGTACTTTTTTTTTCATCCACATTTCCTGCCCAATCAGCATCTATATACACTCTTAGTTCAAAGTTTTCATGCTTCTTGTAGTACAATCCATAGTCAGCAGTCCCTTTCAAATATCTCATTATTCTTTTGACAACCATCATGTGAGTTTCCTTAGGATTGGCAGAGAATCTTTCCACAATCCCAATAGCTAATGCAATATCTGGTCTGCTATGTACAACATACTATAGCTTTCCAATCATAGATCTATACAAAGTCCGGTTTACTTCTACAGCATCATCATTTTTAGACAACTTTTATCCAGTAGCCATGGGAGTACTTACTAGCCTTGAATCTTCCATACCAAAGGTTTTCAGTATCTCATGAACATATTTAGACTGGGTGATGAAAATTCCTTTCTCCATCTGATATAGTTGTAAACCAACAAAAAATTTGATCTCCCCAAACATACTCATTTCAAATTTAGTTTGAATTTCATTTAAAAATTTCTTACACAAGGCATCTTGTCCACCAAATATAATATCATCTACAAAGATCTTAGCTAACAAGATTCCTTTACCTTCTTCATCTTTCATGTACATATTGCTTGTGTCATTTTTCCTTGAGAATCCAATCTATATTAGGTAGTTGTGCAGTCTCTCATACCGTGCTCTGGGAGCTTGCTTTAGTTGATACAGTGCTTTATTTAGTTTGCAAACCATGTTTCTTTTGTTTGGATCAACAAATCCTTCTGGCTATTCAATATACACTTCTTCTTCTAATCTACCATTTAAAAATGTAGACTTAACATCCATTTGGTATACCTTGAAATCTTTATAGGAAGCATATGCAAGTAGGGTTCTTACTCCTTCCAATCTAGCTATAGGGGCAAATGTCTCCCCATAATCTATTCCTTCTTCTTGTGCATAGCCTTTGCATACCATCCTAGCTTTTTTTCTTGTGATTTGACCATGCTCATTCAGCTTGTTTTGAAATACCCACTTTGTCCCAATGACATTCTTATTTTCTAGTCTCAGTACCAGAGTCCAGGTATCATTCTTCTCTATCTGGTCTATCTCTTCATTCATTAATTTTATCCAGTCTTTATTTTCTAATTCCTCCTTTGTTATCTTAGGCTTGAATTCACATAGTAAACATGTTGGATCTCTTATCTTGCTTCTGGTCAGAACTCTAGTATCTTTGTCTCCAATAATCTGTTCAGGCTTGTGATGTCTCCTTACATATTGTACTAGAACAGGTTCTATTCTCCTTTCATTTTTCTCATCAGGTTCACCAACAAGATTTTTAGATTCAGCTTTTGAATGCTCGTTAACCTCACCCTGATAGTCAACAACTTCTTCCTATCACTCGACACATTCTTCTTCTCTCTTGGCATTGTTTTCCTGATGCTTGACATTGCTTACCTGAGACTCAGCATTAGGTGCAATTCTATCACTTGCCTCTCCTTCCTCTATATACACAAAAGATCTGTAATCTTCTGGTTCTCTTTTACTATCAGCTTCATTTTTCTCTTCATACTCGTCAACTTTGACATTCACACTTTCCACAATTTTGTTAGTGTTAGAGTTCAAACACTTATAAGCTTTACTTTTTGTCGAATAGCCTAGGAATATACCCTCATCACTTTTAGCATCAAATTTTCCATTTCTACTATCCTTTAGTATGTAGCATTTACTTCCAAAAATTTTAAAGTACTTTACATTAGGTGCATACCCATGCCATAACTCATAAGGTGTTAGATTTGTACCTTTTTTGATCTATACTCGGTTAAGAGTATAAATAGTTGTACTTACAGCTTCCTTCCAATACTTTTGTGCAACATTATTTTCAATCATTAATGTCCTTGCACAATCCAAGATAGATATGTTCCTTCTCTCTACTATACCATTCTGTGGAGGAGTTCTAGGTGCAGACATTTGTCTTTTGATCCCTCTATCATTGAAAAATAGATTAAATTCATTGGATATAAATTCTCCACCTCGGTTAGATCTTAGACACTTTAGGTTCCTACCTATCTCCTTTTCAACCTTAGGCACATACCACTTAAAATTTTGAAAAGCATCAGATTTTTCCTTTAAGAACATTACATGCATCATTATAGTATAATCATCAACAAACAAGATAAAATATCTAGCACCACAATAGCTTTGTACACCCATCAGTCCACAAAGGTTAGTATGAACCAAATCTAAGGTATTCTTGAAAGTAAAGGTTTTGCTCTTGAAACTAGACTTTGTCATCTTACCCAACTGACATTATTTGCACATTACATTGTCAGGTTTCTTCAATCTAGGTAGACCTCTCACTTTCTTTTTCTTACTAATTTCTACCATATTATCAAAGTTAACATGACATAGCCACTTATGTCATTACCCAACGTCATCAATTTGTGCAATCATACATGTTTCTTCAGCTAGGTCTAGATAGAACAAATTACCTCTTGTCTATTCTCCACTTCCAATCAGTTCACTAGTGGCATCAAATATTTTGGCCTTCCTATGATGAAATTCCACTCGGTAGCCAGTGCTATTAAGCTATGCAACACTCAAAAGATTATAGTTAAGACCCTCAACCTAATAAGCATTTTCACAAGTGATCTTATCAGTCAGCTTAATCAATCCTTTTCCTCTAACAAGACATGGTGCATCATTACCAAATTTCACACTCCTACCTTTATAATGATCTAAGGTATCAAACTTACTTTGTCACCAGTCATATGATGTGAACAACCACTATCAATAATCCATTTATCATTTTTGTTTACATAAGATATCAATGCAATTTTCTCATCCTCATCAAATTCATCTTTCATTGCAACATAGACAACTTCAGTTTCAAAATCATCACTATCAATGTCAGTCTCTTCTTCGGCAATATAGCAAGATTTCTTACCTTTTCCTTTGTAGTCCTTGTATCTTTAGTAACCTCTATCTTCTCTTTTGTCTTTATGCTTGCTGTCTCTTTCTTTATCCTTATCATCCCTATCAGGACATCTAGCAGCTATATGACCAAGTTTATTACATGAAAAACATATAATAGGGAGTTTACCTTTGTACTTTCCTTTTCTCCTTTTCAATCTTCTAGCCATAAGAGCTTCTAGATCCTCAAGTTCTTCATCAAATGAGTCACTGTCACTTTCATTGACGCATCTTTCTTTTTCCTTCTTTGACTTACTCAGAACCATTTGTGACTTAAAAGCAAATTCAACATTACCAACAGTGAAGTTAGCATAGTTAGAAAGTTTAAAAGCAGTAAGCTTACCAACAAAACTTTCCAAAGTAAGAGCATTGTTAGGGTTACATCTGGATTCCTAAATTGCTAAAATTTTGATGGCATAGATAGGACGCAGAGTTCTCAATACTTTCCCTATTACATTTTCATCATCAATAGTTCCATTTTCTCCTCTAATAGCATTTACAACTTCTTTTATTCTACCACAATATTGTGCAATATTTTCACCTTCTTGCATTCTCATTTCATCAAATTTACCTCTTAGGCTCTCAGCTTTTGCTCTCAATACATTTATGTCACCGCCATAGATGTTTGCAAGGGTGTCCCACATTTTCTTTGCATTACTGTAGTCTTTGATGTCTTCAAATTCTGGATAACTTAGGGTAGATGCAATCTCCAACATTGCTTGGTTGTGCTCTTATTTAGCTTTCATTTCCTTGGTAGTCAGAGGTGCAACCAGTGTGACATAATCATGCTCAACATAATACTTTGTAGAATCACTAATACTGGCTAGATGTAGCTTCATCAAGCTTTTCCATGCAAGGAAGTTCTCCTTATTCAGCTTTGGTACCTCCTTCTTATACATCCTGATCATTTTCTTCAAGTACCTTCAAAATTGTTCTTTCTAAGCACCAACAGCTCTGATACCAATTGTTAATATGATTTAGAACAATAGAGGGGGGGGGGGGGTGAATCAGTTGTTCTCAGGTCTAGAGGTATAAAAAAAACTTTAAAACTCTTCAACAAATCAGATCTAATAACCAACAGCTCCTCAGTCATTACTGATTGCATAACAGAAACATATAAGAGTGCAGTCCACTTATCCAATAGTATCTAACTTATAAAACATAGAAATGTTCAAACCAAAACATTCACACAAGTATCAACACTAGGATTTATAGTGGAAACCCAATTTGGGAAAAACCACTTTGTAACATGTTACTATTATGTTCACTCTTATGAAGTGAGCTCGGTGAAAAGCCAACCCTATCAAAGGTTACAAACACATTGTCAAGTGTGACCCGATTAAAGGATTTAAACCACTTTGTTAAAAGTGTGCCTTGTTATAGGACTTACATACACTTCATTAGATGTAACCTTGTTCAAAGGATTTATACCTATGACTATTAGGTCAACCTCTGTTAAAAGGATTTTGACTGATACAATGGTTAGAAAGTAGCAGTAGTATTGATCTGAAAAACATACAACTCACTTTGAAAATATCAGATCTAATTCCATACATATGATGGCTAACTAACTGTGAACCTTTACCATCACCATCATTGATCTTCTCAGAACTCTCTTCAAGAAATCACAACACTTCTCCTTCAGCCTTCTCTACTTAGACAATCAATAACATCAACAACACTTCCAACATCCTCTCCTCTTCAACCTCATGCTTAGGTTTCCTTAATACTTCCTCAATTAGGTCAATACATCTTTTGCCACTTAATCTCCTTTGTAGATTTTAGGGTTAGGTTAGATTCATTGAATCCTTCCTACTTTATGTTCTTCGGCTATCCTTCTAGAAATATCTTAAATCTCTCAATAGATTTACAATAAAACATTTTATAGTGCATTAAATGCTTTTGTACAATCAATAAATAAAGTCAACACATTTTACATAATCCAAGAATTCAAATGATGTCAGCTAGAAATCTGAATTCTCCCTCAAATTTAAAATACTGACGCTCAGTCAATACAGTGTTCAACTCCTTGGTCTTCATTAGAAAGCTCAGTCACCTCAAAAATAGTTTCCTTGGCAATTAACTGATGTTCAATCAACACCGAATTTACTCGGCATATACTAGCTCGGTCAACACTAACATCACTCAGCTTAAACTAGATTTTTTCATTTCTGCTCAGTTAAGCCTACCATTTTAGTCTTCATTCATACTTAGATAAATAATACATTATCTTATCATTGTGCCACATAATCAAGTACTCATTGAAGTATCAAGATAACTCAACCTTTCCTTAGGTGCTATTGTTACCAACCTTACCTTTCCCCTTAGCAACAATCAAATAGATATAGTACTTTATTAAGTAACAATAGTCTTACCAGTTAAGGTTTGACATCAATGACAATACAACAATTGCTTCAATTATAGTTTCCAACAAGGCTATGCAGCCTAACATTTCAATCTACCTTCTGAGTTCCAACATCCCCCTCAAATGGAGGATTACTGGAAAAATTGTGTTGATGACTTCGAAGTGAGAAGGAGTTGGTTGAGATTTACTCTCAGCCAAGTCATTACCCTAAATATTGAAATTGATATCACGGGGGTGGAAGAAGATAACAGTGAAGGAGTGATCAATGATCAGTTTGAGGCAAAGTTCAAAGGTTCACCCTTCCCATAGATTGACTAGAGCATTGATGAGATGGAAAGTATAACAATAAAAAATCTCAGCATAATTAAGAGAACTGAGAGATAGATCATTAACAAAAAACCTAACACAAGAAGATCTATACTCAGTGATTCTATTGCAAAACCCACTATTTCTTCTAATGAAAATGTTTCTCTTCCAGGTGTTCCAAGTTAAAAATAAGAAAGGATCCAAAGCTAATCTAGAAAGGCATAGCTTCCCCTGTTCCTCACCACCAACAAGAGTCACAAGAATCAGATAAAATAAGGAAGACAACAAAGTGCCCAAAAAGAAGGAGGTAATTGATCTGGATGATATGGATAGTCTTATGATAGAATAAGGTGATCAAGATGTATTGAGTGAAGATGCACTAATCCAGAAAGGTGGTCAACCTAATGCTAGAAATTCTTCAACAACCGTAGTGAGTACCTCCCTACAAACACCATCACCAACTCTCAAATGTTTAGATAATTCCATCAGCAAGAAGCGAAACATGCTACTGATCACCCTACCATTAGAGGATATGGTAAGCAAGTGCCTAGGAGCAACAGTTAAGCCTAAAAGAATTAGAATGGAATCTATAATTAATATAGATGAGAAAATAGGATGTTGGGTGGTGGAGTGTGCAGTACCAAAGGTTGATAAAGATATCTCAGAAGCCTCTTATGATGACTTCACCATTGAAAAGATAGATCTAGGGGTTACGACTAGAGCAGCAAATGGAAAACACCTAGAGTCATCAACTCGGAAGATATTGTACATAAAATTTAAAGATGAAAAGGACAAAAAGGAGATGAAAGCTACTATCAGAAGATTGGCTGAGTTCATTCAGGAAGTTCATGATCCTAGTCCACTTCCCTTGGCCCAAATTCCCTAGTCATTTGATCCCTGGTCACCAGAGGTTTGAAAGACCGTGGATGAAATTCAACGAAACAAACTCATTGTGGATGTGTTCAACAAGTGGATAGTAGGGATGATCCAGCATGGTAGTGACTACATCACTCATTGATTAAAACTCATGGGATTGTCATGAAGACCATTCGATAAATATTGGCTGAGTTACCCGAGTGTGATAAAGAGAAAAAGAAATGGACAAACATATTGGATCAAATGGGGGAAATAGAACAATATGGATTAGCCAAGTTCCTCATTGAAAAACTAGTCCAAGGTTTAAAAAAAGATATTCTCTATGTTTTTATCAAGAGCATCGAATGGCAGAACTCCGTAATTGAAGGAGGTTGTGAAGGAGCAACTTGATTGCTAAATGAGTTGAGAGGGTTAACATACACAATGCAGAAAGACCTCAAGTGTCTAAATATTACTTTGATGGATTAAGGGATCCAGAGCATCAAAGAGGCTGAAGAGATGACCCAAGAATTTGAGAAAGGGATAGCGGAAATCAGAGACAACAAGGACCTCATGACCAAAGACTTTACGTCTATGGAAAATATTGAGGCAATGTTGGTGGTGTGCATGGATCACCTAGAATCCCATAAATAGAAGGTGATCCAGGTGTGCAAAGATAAGAAGGTTCTTGGGAATATGATAATCCATATCACCTTACCACACCATGCCACGATAGTTAATGTCTCATGTGCCCATGATGATTGGAAAAAGGCTCGCACATCTAGTTCTTCTCGAGGCCAATCGATGGCATCTAGCTCATCCATAATCCAGTGATTGTGCCCCACCGATCCTAGGTCATTCCCAGTTTCTCAATTTATGCTATTTTTAGTTATGCTTTCTATTGTTTTAAAACTATTTCCTCCGAAACTCTGGGAGTTTTCAAAAACTTTAATATTTACTTTGATGTAACCGGATGGCTATATATGGAGCCAGGAAAAACTCTGAAGGTTGATGATAGTTTTATTTTTAAAAAGAAAATTAGAATAGTTTAGTTATCATTTTGGTGTGGTTTTCTGTAAGAGACTTTCGATTAGATTTCTGAATCAATGAATGGAAAATATTTACTGTTATAAATCTGGTTGTTTATACCTGTGAATTAGTCTCTATTGGGATATCTTCTATTGGATAGAATTATTTGATTGAAGCATCTCTTTCCTTTGAATCTTAGTTAAAGCTCTATTAATTTATTTGTGAGTGTATTATGAATTGAAGTATGTGAGCTTTAGTAAACTAATTCACTTATCCAATTCCAGTAATTAGAAAATTTTTATGTGAAGTATTGCATGTACTTTATGTACTTTCTAGTTAAAAGTATGATGTTAACAAAGATGTGTTTCTTTCTTACTTAAAATTCATTGAAAATCATACTGGGAGTTGTACCATAATTCAAAAGATTAAATCTTTCAATTTTAATCCAACTGTTAGTAAGGGATTAGTGTTTCTTAATGGGTTATAGAGCATAGAAACAAAAATAAAGTAAAGAGAAAAATTCATTTACTAATAGATTTTTGGCGACTCTGTTAGGGAACGTCTGATACGAAGAAAACTAGTATCTTTTGCTTGGTTTTATGTATAATCATGGTATTACATGCTGATGTAATACCTGGTCAATCTGAAATTCCCCCAGTCCTACAACCTGATTTTCTCTATAGCATGGCCTTGAGTCTCCCATAGGGTAGCCTTTTGGAAAGATGGGTCTAATCCCCTCTACACTAATGTATCTCAGGTAGTTTTTTGTTACACCTACATCACTAACTCTAGGTGCTACCTGAGTATCCAATTCTCCCTCCAAATCTGTCAATATTTTATCATCTACACTAGGTCGTGGTACGGTCCTAGGCATCTTTGTATATCTGCATCCATGTGAAAAATAGGGCACTGGTATGGGAGGACCTTGTGTCAAACCAAATTATTGCAACACTCTTTCAAAGTAATTAGGCATCACTATTTAGTTTTGCCACCCCTATATCAATCTATGTCTCTACATACATCTCATTTAATGGAAAATATTTGTCCAAGGTGGCATATGTCTATAGGGACTCCATATGACATCGGTCTCTTGTAACCAATTAATGGTGACTCTCCAATATATAAAATCACTAAATGGCTATAGTAAAATGAGAGGATATATGTAGGCACATGGATCACTCACATCAATCCTCAATGGGAATCCCTTTCATCTGGTACATGTGATATGCTCGAATATACACACTTGTAATAGCATACAGATTGCTAAGCTTTGTCTTTGATATCTCACAAATTGACTTAAATTGTATTAAAAGTGCAATAACATACTCCTACCCCATGAATATACTACCCAGTGCCTCTCCATCCATTGTATTATATGTGCTATGGACAGAGAGAACATTGTTATCTTGCATTCGGGAGCAACCACAACAACAACAACAATAATTGTACATATCAAAACCTTCCTGACCAAATGAACCTTACTGAATGCATGTACTTGTGTATTCAATGGTATTTGGTCACTATGTGCATGAGTGAGGGTCCTCCCTAGGAAATACATATGATCTCCCTCAATCTCTACCTTTGATCTATCTGTCACAAATCTCACTATGTGTCCTCAGACTTGTAATTGTAGAATCTGGTATACATCCTCTAAAGTAATTGTCATTTCACCCATGGGTAGGTGAAAGGTGCATGAATCCTCATCCAAACTCTCCATCAATTCCATCATCATGGCGCAGTGAAACCACATATGTGGTAGGTGATATACCCAATACAAACCCATATCTCTCAACAATTGAATATCTTGAGGTTGCAACATGGCATACTACTCCTAGAGGAACATCATAACACACACGGTAATATGTTCTCATATCGACAATAGATCTTGCAATCATAGATTGGTCAAATTTAATTAGTACATTATTTATAATAATTAAATTAGTAAAAAGAAAACAAAAACACCTAGGAACAAGTCAACTTTCTGGGAACATCTCAACTTTCTAGGACTAGGTCAATTTTCTACGAACAAATCAACTTTTTGGGACTAGGTCTATTTTTAGGTTTCTCAACTAAAAACATAGTCAAACCTTATCTAAAAATCCATTTCTACATCTACTATGGGAAACTAGAATGTTGGAAGCAAAGATAAGGTATGGTAAATGAGAAATACCTCATCTAGGGGTGTATCATCCTCTATTGCTCTCCTCGGGACCATATAAGGATGAGGTGAATGATGTTATTGGAAAATTCATTACATGTGCCTCATTCTCCTTATTATAATAAGGTTGTGGCACAAAAAAATCATGACCTTCATTTGTGCAATCAAGGGAAACACAACTAAGACTACAAAATTTGTATAGCATGAATTCATCTATTGTTCCAAGTTTTAAATTCTTATGTTGCTGAGTGAAAGTAGTTTAATTGTAGCTTCATCCAATATATTAACATGAATGTGCTTACTTCTAGGGAAGAAAAAATATGTGTGGCTATACATAGTGGCTTCAATCTCATTGACCACAACACTCTTATGTATAAGGGAGAGTCCAATAACCCAAAAGGATTTAGAGCTAGATATAGTATTCATAATCCATCAATGAGAGTGATAGCTTGAAGGGACCAATCATTGAGGGAGACTGGGCAAAGACAAATTTATTTAAAACAGTGATAAAGGTTTTCAATAATGTCACCAAAATAATGTAGGAAAAATAACTATTTTAGCAGTGGCCAAAATCTCAAATAGCTTTCAATTGATTTAGTGGGGAATAAACAACATAAAAATGGAGCCCAACATGATGCAGAGTTATTAAATTTATGGATTGTTATTGATGCAATCTAATGAAGCTAAGTGTGAAACATTAAAACCATATGAAGTGAAACAATGAAACCATATGAAGGTGTACAGATAAATGGCATAGTTCAATCTTCACAATAAAAGTAGCTAATAATCTAGCCATCCATTTTTAGGTTTCTTTTGATTTTTAGAAGTCCAACCAAATATGAAATACAAAAACATAAAATACTAACTTCTCACTACATTCATTAGATCAAACCTTTCCAAGTGCTTGTTTTCCCTCATCAAACTGCTTCCACCTTGAGAAAGTTGAAACCATAAGGGATGCAACCTACAATAGTAAGATAATTTATATTCTCACATGATTGAGCATGTTATAGTTATTAATCTCATGATAGAAAACACAAAAATTCAACTAGTAAGTTACAACTATATCCTATAGAAATTTGACTCAAAAATTAACTTTGAACTGTGGATTAAGTTTATCTAATTGCAATACATCTCTAAAAAATTCATAAGAAGAGCCATCTTTTACATTAAATTTGACTGAACAAGCACAAAATCCTCCAATAAGAGAGTAAACATGAGTAATATAGATAAAGTGAGAAAAATGACATATGATATTGTATTGTCCTAAATTGTAAGCACTTGTGTGTTCTACAATTTAGTGATTGTTTAGCACTCTCCTTTGTATATTTTCATTATAAGTTTGCATCATAACACTTTACAAATCACTCTCAACGCATATCAAATTTAAATTGGGTCCTCTTCCCTCTCTAACTTGTGCATAAGTTGAGGTAGGACATAATTTCTATGCATCCTCCTCTATTCTTCCTCCAATCACAAAATTAATTTTCCCTCCTAGGCCCTCTTTTATCTCAAAATTTACTCTCATTGTCAGAATCAACTACAAATTTCAATCTTAGATCGTTAATCTCCCATGGCCCATCTTTCAATATTGAACCAAGTCCTTTTAGGACTAGGCCTAATTTGGCCTTGTCCTTAGGACTAGGCCTAATTTGGCCTTGTCCTTAGGACTAGGCCAAATTTAGCCTAGTCCCTAGGGCTTTGTTCCTAGATTTGGGGTCTGGTGTCATTCTAGTGTTTTTCAAAAACTCCCAAATCTATAGTCAGTTATTCAATTTTGACCCTTGAAATCACTATAATAGCAACCTAATTGCTTCATTTTGGCATAATAGAATCAAGTGTAAGGTGGACACCCCAATTTGATTATGATAAGAAATTGCAAGGTGAAAGCCCTAGTTTGATGACATCCATTGAAGCAAGGATTGACTATTGAAGACTTTATTCAAGCATCCAATTAAGAATATACAACTTCAATCAAGCATTCAAGACATCACGGAGTCTCAAATAGGTTGTGAAGATGGCTAGGTGTACTTTTTCCCTTGGGGGCCTGGTATGATTTCCTTTTTATTATTAGATCTATGCATTAGTACTTCATGTTTTCATGATCAAATTTACATGCATTCAAGTACATATTATTTGCATTTACATGATAGGATTTAACTCTTTATAAGGTTGACCTAGGCATTTACTTTGACATTCTAGCTCATTTACATTCTAAGCATACTCTAGATTCACAAAGACATCACACTCTACTTATTCTAATGGCTATTTGTAAAGGTTAGAATGACCAAAATAGGGGGTCTTGACAAAGGAAAATCCCTATATAGCCTCAGGAAAATCAGCTTATTCCTGGAATAGGTTGACTCAATTCAGCCTATTCCTTTTGTAAAAAAGGATTTTTGTATCTTAGAGTTATAGGTTGCAGGCTGTTAGATCATAAAATCAGGGTATTTTGAGACTCCATCAGTCAGGAGAATCAGCATCAATGTGAAGTCTCCTATTACTTTCATAGATTGGATTTAGTTTTTAAATATTCATATCCTCTTATAATATCTTATTGGTATCAATCAAATCTAGCCCTAGAAGGTATAGATCACAAGTTGGTGCTCTCATTTAGCAACTTATACCTACCGGATCCACCTTATAGGCAAGGGTTTTAGATTACAATGTATAATAGAGTGTCTCCACTGTAGATTTGGTGAGTAATCTACACCCTAGCATTGGTCACCATTTCCTATTATATATTTTAGAGAGCTTACTTCTTTCATGCATTATACCTTTTTCGTTGCTTAGTTACATCTTGCATGTCTTTATATAAATTTACATTTTAGGCACTATAATCAACCTTTTATGCATTCATACTTTAAATTGTTAATTAGATCTATTATCTGGCTGCATTTTTAATTATATTAAAAAAAGCATTATTGTCTTCTTCTTTCTTGAATGTCATTTATATTTTGAAAAATACAAAAATAATTACATTCATGTGCCTTTAGTCTATTTTAAGCATGTCTGATTTCTTTATTCAAGTGTTTGCAACTTATGATGATTCATTTAGTTGTTATAATATTGAGAGACTTCATGAGCTATATATTAGTGAATATTTTTCTATGTTAGATTAACCCCTTGATGGCTTCATCTCTACTCAATCTTCCTCTACATTTTTCAAACCAACCTCTTGCCAAAAGTTACTTAGTTTTCTTCCTTTGGCTAGTTATATTTGCAACATTGAAAAAATAAAAGTAGTTATCCATGCTAAACCTATAATAATTTTCAAAGGATACGCTTCATCAAATTCTCCTCAACCTCTTCACAAGCCTATCATCACAGTTAAGGGACATCCTCAACAAAAGTTCACTACACATGTGATTATGATTAAAGGATATTATCCTTCACATTCATCTCTACACCTACAAGTCCTTTGGAGTTTGTTAAGGATTATAAGGTGGTGGCTCACATATATCGTACAATAAAAAATCCCCAACCTATTAATATAGTTGTTCCTATTTCTTTACCACCTTCTCAACCTGTGCTTCCTTAAGCACCATGTTTATCTCTCAATCTTGGAAAGGAGTATGATTTGGTAGAACAATTACGTGATACTCCTGCTAATATTTCCCTATCGGATCTTCTTCAAACCTCTCCTACATTTTATTAATCCTTGTGAAAACCTTTAACTACTCTTCCAGCTCCACCCCATAATCAGGATAACATCAATTCCTTCTTGGAATGTATGCATACTATGCATGTTTCAACTCAAATTGGCTTTAGTAAATATGATTTTCCTTCACAATAAGTTCAAAATCAATATGATGCCCTTATGGTAGTTGTCATTATTAATGCTAACCTCATTCGAAGAACCTTAATTGATAATGGGCCTGGATTACAAATTTCTACCATGGACATGCTCAAAAAAATCAAAGCTGATATTTCAACTATGAAGCGAGATTCCATTCCTATCTGGGTCTTTGACAATGTGTTAGAAAACATTGGGTATCATTACATTTCCTATTAAGGTAGGTCCAATTACCTTCGACACTCCTATCCATTTTTTTCTTAGACCCCTTAATTACAATCTTTTTTGGGGTAGACCTTGGCTACATAATATGCATTTTGTTCCCTTAACTCTTCATCAAAGTTCAAGGTTATCTATAACACTTTCATGTACACTCTTATGGAAGATGATAGACTGAATAATTGTTTGAATACTGAACCAATAAATACACCTATTTCTATTGAAGAAAAGAAAGAACTAGATCCTAAACCTGAGGAAGTTCCTTCTCCCTCTAGTGTTCTTTTAGATGACGATTAGAGATCTTTATATTTTACACCAAATTATATTCGATAATACAAGATTCCCATGCTTGAACTTAAGTAGTCTAAATTTGAATCTAACAAAGAACCAATGATCACAACTCTCTCTAATGAATGAATTAATAATTTTATTGTTGCTTCTACTAGTGAAACTTTAGAAACTATCAAACCTTATTGTTATAACATAGTGACCTAGGAAGCTTCATTAATTATTTTCGGCATGGCTTCTCATTATGGTCGTAGTTATCAATTACTCACAAAATGTGGATTTAATGGAAATGGGTATGGAAAGTTTGAACAAGGAATAAAAGTGCCCTTGGAAAACAAGGCATGTGAACATGCTTATGGATTAGGGTTTAATCCTTATACCCAACCACATTTCAATCATATATCTTTTGGACCTTTTAAAATAGTAAATCCTCATTTCATTGATTTTGATCAACAATCTTATTTTGATACCTTTAGTATTGATGATAATTTGCTGAATTCTTGAGGGCATATGATGATCTTCTTCATTTTCATCATAATAGGAGATTGCCTTACTATTTGAATGTTGAAGCATACTTTTTGAAAGAGTCCATTCTTTAAAATTATTGTGATTCTCCTTTTCCCATGGATGTTTCACAAAAATTAATCTTTTGATTTCTGCCACCATTTATGTGCAAATGAATCCTAATGATCCTAAAGAAGTGATCAAAATTGGAAAATGTTTAGATTAGGATTAACGAAAAGATATTACTTCTCTCCTTAAATTTCCTAATGTCTTTTCTTGGGCTTATTCTGGTATACCTGGTATTGACCTTAAAATTATCACACATAACATTGTTCTTCTTCCTAATGAAAATCATGTAAAATAGAAGATATGCAAGGTGAACCATGCTATTCCTCTTCTTGTAAAAACTAAAATTGAAAAACTTCTTGATGCTGGATTTATTCATCCTATTGATTATACTCCTTCGATCTCCAACATTGTAGCTGTATCTAAGGGAGAAAACAAGATTCAGATCTGTACTAATTTTTGTGACTTGAACAAAGCCTCTTTGAAAGATGATTTTTCTCTCCCAAACATTGATATGATTATGGATTCAATGGTAGGGCATGCACTATTATCTTTCATGGATGTGTTTTCTTGCTATAATTAAATATTTATTCACATACAAGATCAATACAAGACCATTTTTATTACTCCTTGGTGAACCTTTTGTTGGGTTGTTATGCCCTTTGGTTTGAAAAATGTCGGTGCTACATATCAACATTTTATGACACTTATCTTTTATGGTCCTATATTCGTAAGATTCTTGAAGACGATGTTGATGAAATTCTCACCAAGTCCATTTCTCATAAGGATCATGTTCTTATTCTTAGACAAATCTTTGAATGCATGCGTAAGTATAATATGCACTTGAATTCTCAAAAATGTGCTTTTGGTGTTGATAGTGGAAAAATTCTTTGATTTATCATTTCAAATAAGGGTATTGCAGTGGATACTAAAAAAATTGTTGCTATTATTAATATGCCACCTACCTAAAACATTTCACAACTTTTTAGTTTACAAGGGAAAATAAAATTTATCTGTAGGTTTGTATCAAACTTTCCAAATCGTATGATTCCTTTCACTTCCTTGTTAAAGAAAGATAGTACTATCTCTTGGAATGATGATTGTAAAAAAACATTTGAACAATTTAAACACTATCTCACTAATCCTCCCTTCTTACAACCTTCTCAACCTAATAAACCATTCTTCTTACATGATTTTTCTTCTTATAATGCTTTAGGCATTGTCTTAGCTCAACATGACAAGAATGGAAAGAGCGACCAGTTTATTTCATTAGTCGTACTTTGGTAGATTATGAAACACGATACACTAGAATCAAAAAACAATGTCTTTCTTTAGTCTTTTCTTGTCAAAAAATCTAACATTACCTTCTCAATGTTGAATTCAATGTTATTGTCAAATTTTATCCTTTGAAACATCTTTTCTCAAAAGCTAACTTGTCAGGATGCCTAGTTAAATGGGTTGTCATGCTAAGTGAGTTTTATTTAAAGTTTGTTTCTCAAAAAATGATTAAAGGAAAAGATTTGGCAGATCATCTTGTTGAATCTCCTTCACCTACCTCAAATTCTAATCCTCTTAATTTTCTTGATGAATTCATGTTATCGATAGACACCAAGGACACTTGGGAATTGTACTTTGATGGATCTCAATGCATAACTAGCTCAGGTGCTTATGTTATTCTTGTGTCTCCTTCAAATAAGCCTATGCCTTCATCATATTGTCTTAACTTATCTTGAACTAACAACATTGTAGAATATGAAGCCATTATTGTTGGACTAAAAGAGGCTTTATCTTTTAAGGTTATGAATATCAATATCTTTGGGGATTTACAATTAATTGTGCAATAGATAAATAGAAGTTATCAAACTAAGAATGTTAAATTGAGTCAATATCCTAATTTAGCTTTAAGTTTCTTCATAAGTTTCCCTCTTATTCTATTTCATCACTACCTCGCAAAGATAATAGGCATGAAGATGCTATTCCAAGGAGATCATCTCTGATCTCTTTAGAAGATGATGCAGGTAGTTACCAATTCACCATACATAATCTTTTCAATCCTGCTATTTCAGAAAGTTTTAATAATGAGATTTATTTTTTTAGCTTAAATTTAGATGAATGGTATTCACATATCTTTCATTATCTAAAAGATGGTACTTTTCCCAAAATTGAAACAAGAAATACTAGAGCCCAAATTCATAAACTTGCTACAAGATACATCATTCTTTCTAACATTCTCTATACGATCTCTTACAGTGATCTTTTACTTTTATGCCTAAATAAAATTGAGATCCCTATAGCTTTACTGGAATCTCATTCAAGATCTTTTGGTGAGAATTTTTGTGGAAAGTCCCTAGTTAATAAGCTCCTTCGTATGGGATATTATTGGAAAACTATGAAACAAGATTCCTTTGCCTTTGTCAAACAATGTCCTCAATGTCAACATCACAATAATCTCATCCATGCTCCTACACATGAAATCCACTTGTACGTAGCTTCATGGTATTTTAACCTGTGGGGCTTGCATCTCATTGGAAAAATATCACCCCCTTATTCTCAAGGACATACATATATTCTTACAGCTACTGATTACTTTACTAAATGGGTTGAAGTAGTTCCTCTTCACTCTACTATAGCTGATGTTATTTGCAATTTCCTTCTCAAAAATATAATTTCTTGATTTTTTATCCCATCAATGATAATATCTGATAATGGTACTCCTTTTAAAATAAAGAAGTAACAAAGTTCTTGGAGAAATACCATATTTAGCAATGTTTTTCTAATCTATATTATCCTCAATCTAATGATAAATATGAAGCATCTAATAAGGTCATTGAGAAACTTCTTAGGAAGACTGTTAACAAACAAGCTAAGGATTGGCATACACAATTAACTTATACTTTATGAGCTTATAGAACAAGTGTTTGTACTACAACTGGAACAACACCTTATAATTCGGTTTATGGTATTGATGCAATTATGCCTTTCGAATTAGAAGTTCCCTTATTGAGAGTTTTCCTTAATGGAACATTCTTTCTTGGTTTAAGTATTGGTTCTTTATGAGAATAAAGATAATGTCAATGATCTACCTACTAAAAGAGGTAAGACTAATCCTAATTGGATTGGTCCATACATATCATTACTGAAGTCTATGGATCCGGCACATATAAATTAGCTAATATGGATGGCATACCACTTAAGGGATGTATAAATGCTATGCATTTGCATTGATATTATATCTACCCTCTCTCTCTATCTCTATCATTGTCTTTCTCACTTTCTCTATTTATTTTATCTTTATCTTTCCATGTGCTTTCATTTTTTACATTTAGAGTATTCTTGCTTCATTCTTGAAAAATGTAAAAATTTTACTTTGAAAATACAAGCACATTTTCATCAATATTACATTTGAATAGATTTGTTTTTAGTAATCTCTTTTGGCTAAACTACATGATTATCTATTTAAATAAAAATTTAACATCATTTTGAACATGTACATCACTTTAATCTTTATGTCATTGATCACATAATCAATCATAGAGATATTTCAAGTAGACATAGACATGTAAACATAAATGCATCATATCAAATGTTTGGTACATAGCAGGAACTATCCAAAATGTGCCCTATATATCTCAAAACATACATCATTCATAACTCAAATCAGTTCTCCACCATAGGATGATGACTCCCTGATCTCTTAAAACCACGATAAGAATTGGATGGTCATTGTGTGTCAGGTTATCTATAGATTGTCATAGATTAGGAATGGATCCTCAATGAGATAAGCTTAGGGATGAACCTCTAGTCTCCCTTTCATCTCCTACAACTCATTCTTGACCTCTCCTAAACATTGCTCGAGCCAATTTGTATCATCTCTCACTAGATATAGCTCTATCTACATGAATGAGAATATATACCTTTATCATCCAAGATCTCGATGTGCATCATATATATACTAAGAGGATGGTTGTATCCTTGATGTTATGGTGATGTCCTTCTGGACATCACTCACCAAGTGTCTCCATCCCTTGACTCCAACTGCATCAAATAATATTAGTAATATTACAAATAAGCATATATACACATACATACATACATACATACATACATACATACATACATACATACATACATACATACATACATATATATATATATATATATATATATATATATATATATATATATATAAATAGACTTAGATATTTCTCAATTATACATACTTGGATCTCCTTCTTGGTAATATAGATCATCATTAGCTAAGAACATTAGTGCTTTACTCTAGGATTCTACTCGGGGAATGGACCTACTACTCTCTCTGCATTCTCAGAAAGCAGTTTCCCTTGGGGGTGGCATCTCTGATGAGGCTCTCAATGATCTGTTAGAAAATAGTCAGCACTCCCCTCAGGATTCATGACATGGGTTAACCACCTCTTGTGTCCTCTATAAGTCTAGTGTTTGTATTGGGCATTAACAGGTCAATATTTTGGTACAATGGAAACTACTACTTGTAATAATTGGTATTAGAGCTTGGCCATAGGTTCAAATTCATGTAGACCACGGTGAGTGACATTTGGAGGGAGATTGTTGGCAATGGGCTAGCGTCCCTTGTAGGGTTCACGACATGGGTTAAGTGCCTCCTATGTCTTTTGTAATTCTAGTCGTTATATCAAGCATTAACAGGTCAATATTTTGGTGCAACTACTACTTGTAACATGATCATCTCCTTGGAGGGGTAGAATGTATTCCCTATGTTGGCTCCTTCTCGACCTCACACTAGTACATTTGACCTCATTTTTCTACCAAAATTTTTTACCATCAATTATAAAGGTTTAGGTTGGTCAGATTATAGAAGGAAAACTTTCTTTTTTTTTAATCCATGCCCATGTTAGTCGGAAGTTCGACCAATACCATGTAGGTCAAAATTTCAACCAATATGGGCATAGCTTTAAAAAGAAAAAATATTTCATATCTCATTTCATTATTTGGTTTTAACTTGGAGCACGCAAAGGAGGAGTGCCTGTGAGGATTTTAACTATTATTTGGTGAGAGTTTTAGGAGGACCTCCTGTGAGGGTTGCCACTGTTATTTGGTGTAAAAGGAGGACTGCCTGCGAGGGTTGCCACTGTTATTTGGTGTAAAAGGAGGACCACCTACGAGGGTTGCCACTATTATTTTGGTATAAAAGGAGGAGCTCCTATGAGGGTTTCCACTATTATTTTGTGTAAAAGGAGGACCACCTATAAGGATTTCCTTACTCTACATTTGTCTGGCATTTTTTTATGCTTCTATGTTATTGTTACTTGTTGGTTATCTACTTAGGGCCTATGAGCAATGTGCCAGGGCATCATGTATTGTGTATTTGTTCGTACATTTTTTATCACTGTATAAGTGTTTGAGATTTTGATCTATGTTTATATACATTTGATTCAAACTCAGTGACTTAGCAAAAACTTGCAAAACCCTAGATTTTTGAATGCTAAACCTGAAGCACAAAAAAAAGCCCCCCATTTTTTTACAAACAACTTTAAAACCTAAAGTAGACTATGGGTTGATGTGATAATTTCACAACACAATTAGAGGAATCTCTTGTGAGAATCCTCCAAGCTGGGTCTAAGAAGATTGCATCATAGGAAAAATCCATTGAGAAGCCTTCCCAATTAATAAAGCCTTTCCTCACCTTCTCTAATGACCGCTTTCAATTAATTTGGTTCTACCAAATCAAAAGCAAGGATGAAGTGTTTCTGACATTCAAAAATTTCAAATGTCTTTGATTAGGCAAGGGAAGCAAGTATGTCAACAAAGAGTTTCAACAATTCCTTATGAATCATTGCATCATGTTATAGTGTAAAATCTGATACATTTCATAATTTAATAATGAGAGGAAAATACAATCAAATTTGTTTCTATAGGATTCCTACATACAAAATCCCCAAATTGTCCTCTAAACCCTCCTTAAACTAGGGCCTACTCAATGTACGCCTTCTAAACCCAATATCAACAAAAAAAATGTTGGTTCACCATATATCCAACATATACTAACTATTTCAACCATAAAAATGTACCCTCCTTATGGTAGATTATCTACTGCAATACATTAGCCTCCAATTTTGGTGTTCCTTCAACCAATATGCATATAGTGATCACCAAACTTTAACACTCCTCTAAAATTTAAGATTATTTTCATATCATATATGTTACAACATGATCATTACATGAGTACCAATTCTTTACATCCATGGAATGATCATGGGATCATCATGAAACTCAAAACAGTTAAGGAAAAACTCAGATTTAATACGATGTTAGCAAATTCAGAGAAAACATAGTCTACAATAGTTTCTTAAATCATGAAAATTGCTTCCATTGACACTTATTAATGTTCATTAACCATTCAAGAACTATGAAATATATAAAATCAAACTACCATAAGGAAATTTTCATAAATTGGTTACTTTTATTGTTTCCAAACAACACAGTTTGTACAAAATGCTTCCTCCTTCATACTGTTCTTTCCTTATGCCTTGACCAGGCTATATAAGGTGTATGAAAATTTTTCCAGCCAATTCCAATCAGTTCCCTTTGTTTACAAATGCATTTAAGTCTTTCAACAAGCTTTCCCTTCTAATTGACACTAGTCGTTAGGATTTAAATATTTGAATTTTTAAAACTATATTCAAATAAACTCCTATAGACCTATAACTCTAGCATGGGTCATTTTGTGACCTTATTACATCATCAAAATCTCTAAAATCCTAACTTACCAACCTATGCATCATGTTTCCCTATTACATGAATTTGGTCCTATGGTCCTTACTAGGACCATTTGGACATTTTCCAATATTTACTAGAAGAAAGCGCAATGCCATTATGTAAATAGCTAGATGCATAATTAATGTCAAGTATGTAGATGTTAAGTTCCAAGGATAAGTGGCTTCCTATGTCATACACATCATCAACTAAATAGTAAATGGTGACTTGAGTTCTCAAAGGGTGTACTCCATATGAAGGTTCGATGAACAAAAAGTCAAATATTTCTCATCTCTTAGTGTTTGGATCTGATGCCTAGGCATAAATTACTTATAAAATTCATCACAACCTAGCATCTAAGTTGGAAGTGCATTCCATCAAATAGAATTACTATTCCAAGGACTATCATTTATATAATTGTTCATCCAAGTAATCTTTATAAAGAGAGATGTCTTCCATGACAATATCTCTCTTATACTTCCACCAGGCCACTTCCAGATTTGCTTTCACCTAAGAATTCTTACACTTATGTGACTTTGTCCCTATTCCATCCCTTTCTTGCAATAGATTCTCCTACCACTCAACTTTTATCATCTTTCCCTATACTCTTAGTTATGTAGATGGCATCTACAATACCTGATTTGTACTTCCAAAAGATGTTTACTCTAGAAAAGATTCTTGAGGCGATCAATGAGATAGATCCAAAGTCCACCACATTACATAAGATCAATTGATTGGGAAGCATTTTTCTAGCATTTTTTTATGATTCTATGCTATTGGTACTTGTTGGTTACCTACTTAGGGCATGTGAGCAATGTGCTAGGGCATCATGTATTGTGTATTTGCTGGCACATTTTTTATCACTATATAAGTGTTTGAGATTTTGATCTCTGTTTATATACATTGCTGCTATTACATTCATGAGGTACTTATTATGTTCTTCACATTACATGAAGCTAGGGAATCTTTATGTAATTATTCTACTTTCTAGTTTACACATAATTTTATCTTTTTCCAGGAAAAATTTGTTTAACTTATGATCACATTGTTGAAAATTTATCTACATCATCACACCTCTGAAAATTGATCTAATGGACTAGCAACATGCTAAATATAAGTAAAAATGCTTATTCATATGTTCACTAATACCTTCAAGTTATAATGAAACATCTTCCAACTCTTTTATCTTCTCATTAGATGCTTGTTTCTGTCCAAAAAAAATCATTACTTCTAAACTATCCCAACTTGGTCTTTATACATATAGACCATGTGAAAAACATGCTTTTAAGGTGCTTGGCTTATTAGGATGGCATTGGAGAAAATAAAGGGAATCTATGCCATATTTTTGTATATTTTAAGAGTGTACCCTCATGAATGCCTCTAATATCTTACTCATTACTGACCATTAATCAGACATCTTGACCTATGAAGAATCTTATTTCTATGACACTGTCACCAACATTACACTTCATGAAGTCTACAAAGTAATGTATTTTTTATCCCAAAATTGCCTAGTATGATACACATCACATTCCTCTCAAAAGAACCTATGGAATTGTCACTTGTTTAGCATTCTTACACTTATGAATCTTAATTTGAACCTCTCCTTATAACCATTATCCTTTGAACTGACCTGCAACATTATTTATGTTCTTTGCATAGTGACATAAGAGCATGCATATCATCTATATTTGACCATCTCCTTGCATAGCTCATGATATTTCATTATCTTTGTTTCTTGTATACTCTTTCATTGTGAAATCCATTCCTCATAGTGCTCACTAACATAAGGTCTCATGATAATGATGATGAAGATGGTCTTGATATAGCTATACTTGAGAAGGCATACGAGCCCCTATACCAAGGCTCCCAAACAACTCTTCTCTCCTCTATAGTGTTGTTGGTGAACTTGAAGGTTATGGATGGTTTATCCAATGTATCAATGTCACATATGCTAAGGTATGCCATTTTTGTCATCTTCAATGTTAGCATACCATTACAATTCATTATATTAACAATTCATATTTGTTGTTGTAGGTTGATAGGTGAGTTTTTGTTACCACCATCAAACATTTTACCTCGTTTGTACCAAGAATTATCTACCATTATGAATCAAATTGGAATGAAGTATCATACAATACATGCATGTCCCAATGATCACATTCTATATCATAAACAACATGAATTTGCAAAACATAATGCCCTGATTGTCATATTAGTAGATATCGGTCAGATCAAATAACAAAAAAGGTGCCTCACAAGACTCTTCGATACATTCCCATTATTCCACGTCTTCAATGATTATTCAATTGCACTAGCAAACCAATTATGCATCACTAGTTAGAGCATATCTCTCAAATAGTTCAAACAAAATGAAAAAACCCACAGTTTCACGCAAAGCAGAGCAGATGGATTGCTAGAGCCCAAAGCAGTCTAGAAAACAAAATGAGCAGGGACCCACTAGCAACAAGCAATAGAATGAGTGTGGAAACCTGAAGATAAATATCTAGACTAATCACCGATCAGGATGTCGTTGGTGATTAGTTTGGATATTTATCTTCAATTTTTTTTTTTAAACATTCCATATTTTGTCAAAATTTTGACTCACTGTGGTTGACATTTTGACTCATCGTTGTCAAGAGTCTGACCTAGTTTGGTCTAACAATCGACCATTCTGTGAAAAAATGTGTCGTCATGGGTTTGGCATCCTGGTCGGAGGTGCCAAATATTTTGACCAATATTGGTCTAAAGAGTGATAAAATTTGGTCAAAATATGACCATCGTGAGTTTGGCATTCTGGTCGGAGTTGCCAAATATTTTGACCAATATTGGTTTAAAGTGCAACAAACTATGGTCGAATGATTGACCAATATATCACCACTTTCTAATGTTGTTTTTGACCAAGATTGGCCTCATTTTCAACCAAGATTGGCATTAAACATTCTATAATTAAAGAGATATGTCAATATTTTGATGACAAAAATAGCGACCAATCAGTTGGTCGAGTATTTGACCCATTTGGGTAGAAACTCCGACCAATATTCCATCGAAAAAAGGTGCAAAATGTACTAGTGTCTCCATAGTCCTCTACCATGGGTACAACCTCTAGTATGTATCCTAGCTACTCACCTCTCTATGATCATCATCACCATCCTCATCTTTGGTTACCACTTTCTCTTCTCTATAGAATGGCCTCGAGTCTCCCATAGGGTAACCTACTGGAAATATGGGTTTAATCCCCTCTACACTAATGTATCTAAGGTATTTTTTGGTTACACCTACATCACTGACTCTAGATGCTACTTGAGTATCCTATTCTCCCTCCAAATCTATCAATATTATATCATCTACACTAGGTCGTGGTATAGTCCTAGGCATCTTTGTATATCTGCATCCATGTGAAAAATGGGGCACTAGTATGGGAGGACCTTGTGTCAAACCAAATTATTGCAACACTCTGTAAAAGTAATTAGGCATCACTATGTAGTTGTGCCTCCCCTATATCAATCTATGTCTCTACATACATCTCATCTAATGGGAAATATCTATCCAGGGTGGCATATCTCTATAGGGACTCCATATGACATCAGTCTCTTGTAACCAATCGATGGTGACTCTCCAATATATAAAATCACCAAATGGCTATAGTAAACTCAGAGAATATATGTAGGCCCATGGATCACTCACATCAATCCTCATTGGGAATCCCTCTGGTCTAGTACATGTGATATGCTCGAATATACACACTTGTAATAGCATACAGGCTGCTAAGCTTTGTCTCTGATATCTCACAAATCTACTAAAATTTTAGTACAAGTGTGATAACATGCTCCTAGCCCATGAATATACTACCTAGTGCCACTCCATCCATTGGATTGTATGTGCTATAGGCATAGAGAACATTGTTCCATTGCATTCAGGAGCAACCACAACAACAACAACTGTACATATCAAAACCTTCCTGACCAAAGGAACCTTGCCGAATGCATGTACTCGTGCATTCAATGGTATCTGGTCACTATGTGCATGAGTGAGGGTCCTCCCTAGGAAATACATATAATCTCCCTCAATCTCTACCTCTAATCTATCTATCGCAAATCTCATTGTGTATCCTCAAACGTGTAATTGTAGAATTTGGTATACATCCTTTAAAGTAATTTTCATTTCACCCATGGGTAGGTGAAAGGTGCATGAATCCTCATCCAAACTCTTCATCAATTCCATCATCATGGCATAGTGAAACCACATATGTGGTAGGCGATATACCCATTACAACCCCACATCTCTCAACAATTGAATATCTTGAGGTCGCAACATGGCATACTACTCCTATAGGAACATCATGACACACACAGTAATATGTTCTTGTATCGACAATAGATCTTGCAATCATAGATTGGTCAAATTCAATTTGTACATCATTTATAATAATTAAAGTAGTAAAAAGAAAACAAAAACACTTAGGAACAAGTCAACTTTTTGGGAACATGTCAACTTTCTAGGGCTAGGTCAATTTTCTGAGAACAAATCAACTTTTTGGGACTAGGTCTATTTTTAGGCTTCTCAACTAAAAAAATAGTTAAACCTTATCTACAAATCCATTTCTACATCTACTATGGTTAAATAGAATGTTGGAAGAAAAGATAAGGTACAGTAAATGAGAAATACCTCATCTAGGGGTGCATCATCCTCTATTGCTCTCTTTGGGACCTCCAACCTCATCGGCTACAATGCTTGCTTCCTTAGCATCTTCTTATTCTCTCTTCAAAAGAACACAAGAAAGGTAAAAAGTCACAAATGAACCTTCCGAAAGGTAATGGTTAACTTATGTACACTTTTAGGACAATCATCTCTTTGCTTTTTTCATTTAACTTTACTTATTATCTCTCTTTATACCTCTCTGCATTCATTCAATCATAACTTGAGATAGGAAGCTTTGATTTCCACATTGTTATAGGTGTTGGTATTGTGATTTAGATTCTTTTCTATCATGGTGCTTTCTAAAATGTTTGAATTTTATCTCGACCGGTTTTGATAAGCATTTGTCAACAATTCACATTCATAGTTCGTTGCGGTAAACATGATTACCTATTTCACCTTCCTTATAGCAAGCCCAAATAGGGGGGCATATAGCTATTTGTGAGCTTCATCACTTTACTTAGTAGGCCCTTGGTGATTTATGTTTATCACTGACATGTGGTTTTACATGGTGTGGTTACTAAAAGTTTCTTGCAAGATCTACATACTGGGGGATTTGATATATCCTTTTTCATTTACTAAATTTCTCTATACTTTATCTTCCATATGCATGTAGTATCATATACCACTAAAGTGGGGGCTAAATATACCATCCTAAATTATAAACACTTGTGTGTTCTACAATTTAGAAATTGTTTAGCACCCTCCTTAGTATATTTGAATTATACATTTGCATCATAACACTTTACAAATCACACTCAATGCATATCTAGTTCAAATCAAGTCCTCTTTCCTCTCTAACTTGGGCAAAAATTGAGGTAGGACCTAATTTTTATGCATTCTCCAGTCACAAAATTAAATTTTCCTTCTAGGTCTTCTTTTATCTTGAAATTTACTCTTGTTGACAGAATCAACTACAGATTTCAATCTCAGATCATTGATCTCTCATGGACCATCTTTCAAGATCGAACAAAGTCATTTTAGGACTAGGTTTAATTTGGCCTTTTCCTTAGGACTAGGTCAAATTTGGGACTAGGATCATTTCAGTGTTTTTCAAAAACTCCCAGATCTGTAATCGGTTATCCAATTTTGACCCCCGAAATCAATATAAAAGCCCTAGTTTGATGACATACATTAAAGCAAGGGTTGACTATTGAAGACTATATTCAAGTATCCAATTAAGAATCTACAACTTCAATCAAGCATTCAAGACATCATTTTCAGCATCATGGAGTCTCAAAAGGATTGTGAAGATGGCTAGGTGTACTTTTTCCCCTAGGGGCTTGGTATGATTTCCTTGTTATTTTTATATCTGTGCATTGATACTTCATGTTTGGATGATCAAATTTGCATGCATTCAAGTACATATTTTTTGCATTTACATTCTAGGGTTTTACTCTTTGTAAGGTTGACCTAGGCATTTACTTTGACATTCTAGCTCATTTGCATTCTACACATACTCTAGATTCATGAGTACATCACACTCTACTTATTCAAACGACTATCCATGGAGGTGAGAATCACCAAAATAGGAGGGTTGACTAATGAAAACCCTATATAGCCACACACATACACACATTTTCTATATTTGTAGGTCTTAGATGTATAATTATAGGTACAAATCCAAGAAGTTGAACAATAAACCTCTCAAGATCTACTTTTTTGTTTATGTTTCTAGTAGTCTTACCAATACACCAAATTCGGCCTATTCCTAGAACAGATTGAGTCAATTTTTCCTACTCCTTTTAGAGAATAGAGAGATCCATAACTTAGAGTTACAGGTTGCAAACTGTCAAATCAAAAAATTAGGGGATTTTGAGACTATTAATCAGGAGAATCAACTTCAAAATGCAATCTCCTTTATTCCTTTCAAGGTGTAGATATTCCTACTCATATTTCCTTGTATTTAATTTCATAGATCAAATTTAAGTTTCAAATATACATATCCTCTTATCATATCTTATTGGAATCAATTGAATCTAACCCTAGAAGGTATAAAACACAAGTTGGTGCTCTCATTCAGTAGGTTGTACCTACCAGATCCACCTTATAGGCAAGGGTTTTAGATTCCAATGTATAATAGAGTGTGTCCACTATATATTTGGTGAGTAATCTACATCCTAGTATTTCTCATCATTTTGGTGAACCTATTTCTTTCATGCATTATACCTTTTGTGTTGGCTAGTTAGATCTTGCATGCTTTTATATAGATTTTCATTTTAGGCCTTGTAATCTACCTATTATGCATTCATCCTTTCAATTGTTAATTAGATCTATTATTTAAGTATATTTTTAATTATTAAAAGAACAAAAAGATTGTTGTCTTTTCATTTCTTACATGTCATTTACATTTAGAAAAATACAAAAATAATTGCATTCATGTGCCTTTAGTCTATTTTAAGCAGTGTTTGATTTCTTTATTCAAGATTTTATGGCTTATGATGATTCATTTAGCTATTATAATATTGAAATAGTTCCTAAGCTATATAGTAGTGAAGATTTTGCAATGTTAGATGAATCCCTTGATGACTTCATCTCTACTCAATCTTCCTCTACATCTTCCAAACCAACCTTTTCCAAAAGTTACTTAGTTTTATTCCTTTGGCTAGTATATTTTCAACATTGAAAAACCTAAGGTAGTTATCCATGCTAAACCTATGATAATTGTCAAAAGATTCCCTTCATAAACTTCTCCTTAACCTCTTCACAATCCTATCATCACTATTAATGGTTATCCTCAATAAACTTTCACTACAGTTGTGATTACGGTTAAAGGATGTAATCCTTCACATTCTTTTCCAACTCTAAACAAGCCTATTATTATTGTCAAAGGAACACCTACAAGTCCTTTGGAGTTTCTAAAGGATTATAAGGTGGTGGATCACACCTATTGTATAAGAAAAAATCCTCAACCTACTTATCTAGTTATGCCTACTTCTTTACCACCTTCTCAACCCGTGCTTCCTCCAACACCACACTTATCTCCCAATCTTGGAAAGGAGTATGATTTGGTAGAATAATTATGTGCTACTCCTACTAAGATTTCCCTATGGGAACTTCTTCAAAATTCTCCTGCGTATTATGAAGGTGGAAAAAATCTTTAACTATTCTTCAACTCCACCTTGTGATTAGGATAACATCAATTTATTCTTGGAATGTATGTGTACTATGCATGTTTTAGCTCAAATTGTCTTTATTGAATATGATTTGCCTTCACAAGAAGTTCAAAATCAATACAATGCCCTTATGGTAGTTGTCCTTATTAAGGGTAACCTCATTTGAAGGACCTTAATTGATAATGGTTTTGGATTAAATGTTTTTAGTATGGGCATGTTGAAAGAAATCAAAGCCCGATATTTCAATTATCAAAATAGATTTCATTCCTATATGTGGCTTTGAAAATGTTACTAAGAAAAAATTGGGTATCATTACATTACCTATTAATGTAGGTCTAGTGACCTTAGACACTCATATCCATGTGATGTATGGACCCCTTAATTACAATCTTCTTTTGGGTATACCTTGGCTACATAATATGCATGTTATTCCTTGAACTCTTCATCAAAAGGTCAAGTTTATCTATAACAATTTGATGTACACTCTTATGGAAAATGATAGACCAAATAGTTCTTTGACTATTGAATCAAGAAATACACCTATGTCTATTGAAGAAAGGGAAGAACCATATCCTAAACTTAAGGAAGATCCTTCTCCCTCTAGTGCTCTTTTAGATGATGATTGGGGATATATAGATTTGTCACCCACTTATATTAGAGAATACAAGGTTGTTAGAAGTATGAAAAAAATGAAAAGAAGTTAAGGAAAGAACCCAAGAAAGTGTAATGCAAGAATAAATTTTACCATAGATCAAGAATGATATAATGCTTCAATATCAATCACCAACATAAGAATTCTCCAAGAATCCAAACAATGAGCCAAGATATTTTGAAAGGGGAAAGAAAAGAAAACCCCTTGTGATATTATGAATGAGGCCATAGTCTAAAATGAGAGAGAGAAAGAGAAAGAGAGAGCGAGTTGCTCACTTACAATAACTTCATCATGTGAAATGAGAGAGAGGAGAATCTCTTAAATAGATATGAGAGAGAGGATAGAATGTAACTCCCAAATCTATGAATGCCACCATTCACAAGTGTGTGCGAAAAGTGTCCATATCCTCTTAAGGAGGAATAAACTAATTTTCTTATTAAAGGAATTACAAAATATGAGTTGTCCTCCCACTTGGACTAGAGGAAAAAATACAATAAGGATACCTTGGATAATCCAAATTAAACAATACACCAAGGAAATATTATTAATTCTAGCACACCCCTTTAATCATTACTTGGGGATTTTACAACAAGGGGTATTAAACCCATAATTTACAACAATCTGCAACTTGATCTTCAATATAAGGAAAACAAATTGTCTTCAAGTGTGCAAGTAGTCATTTGTATGTTGTACATGCATCTTTTGTAGAGCCAAGAGAAGTGGATGGGTCCTTTAAATGTATTCAAGTGGAAGTATAACCACATCTTCAAGTAGTCTTGTGATTCAAAGGATTTGTGTAAATGAATTGATGTCTTGAATTTTCCTTGATGGATCACTTGAAACATAGAACATAGAAAAACCACAAGTAGATTTTCCATAGTTGGGATCTACCCTTGATACAAATCAGTACACTTTGAAAAGAACCTTATAATATGTATCATAAAATAATTCAACTTTAGAAAATCTTTGAAAAACTTAAGAATGAGATACATCATGGGCAATCATAAAAGGTACAAAGTAGCTTAACATGATACCAAGATAAACCATATGCTCAAAGTGAGTTATAATAAACATTATCAATTCTCTAATAAAAGAAACATACTAATGCATAAATGACCACAGACAAGGCCAACTAATGAGACCTGCATCAACATTATATCAATCACACATGAGACTCAAACATCAAATCAACCTATGAAAACATGTCTACAGACATGAACTAGAATTAAGGAACCAAAAAAAATTAAACCATCATAAATGCTACAAATATTGACATATGCTAAATAATAATTTGAACTAAGGATTATGAGTGTGAAAAACATATTGCCTTCCAAAATAAGAGATATCCAATAAATATCAGAAAAGATTTCAAGAGCACCATCCTCACCATGAGGAAAAAATAACCAATGGAACAGGTTGATAAACATAAACTGAAGTAAATGCATCCTAGTGCAACTTACAAATGGAACAAGTTGATAAACATCAATTGAGTAAGTGCATCCCAGTGCAACTTACAAATGGAACAAGTTGATAAACATCAACTGAGTAAGTGCATCCCAATGCAACTTACAAATGGAACAAGTTGATAAACATCAACTGAGTAAGTGCATCCCAGTGCAACTTACAAATTGAACAAGTTGATAAACATCAACTGAGTAAGTGCATCCTAGTGCAACTGACAAATGGAACAAGTTGATAAACATCAATTGAGTAAGCACATCCCAGTGCAACTTACAAATTAAATCAATGGATCAAATGGAACTTATACAAGATGCAACTAAGTGCATAATAATAAATCATAAAGAACTGAAAGCGATGAATGCTCAACACTAATCCACTGGAAAGAAATGGTGTTAGATAACTCACAATACTAGAACAAATTTAAAATTTAGCAATGCAATGAAATAAGTAGAAAGCCCATTTTTTTATAGTGTCAGAAACATTAGAATGAACAGAACGTAGCATGATGAAAGTGATAACCATTATCCATTCTAAGAATTTGAAGCTTAGAACCTAATTGCCTTTCTTGAATGGAGGAGTTCTCCAAGAGGTCACTATGAATAATATGTAACTTATGAGATGCCCTTCATGAAGTACCATGAGGAAATGACTCCCTTTTTATTTTGCCACTCATGTACCCTATGCGTGTAATTTTAGATGGAACAATATGGGGTAATCCTACAACCATGTTAGATTCTAGCATCAAAGAAATACAATCAGGATGAAAATGGCCAAACCTTTCATGCCATACATTGAAATTAATACATAGTACACCTTGAAGTGGAAAACCATAAAATTTAAATAAGTAGGAAATTCAACTTTGCAATCTTGACATAACTGAGCAACTGAAAAAAACAAAGTTTAAAAATCCTAACTGAAAGGATTAACTATTTAAGAGCATAAATAGATTAAACAAATTTTGAAACACTAAATCAAGGATAATATGGAAATGTGTTCTTGGATTTAACTTGATTGTAAACGAAGAAATAAAGCCCTTAAATGTGATTTAAAAAAAAAATTAAAATTTTTGTTTAAATGAGAAACGAATTTTTATTGCATCTAATTAGTAAAATGGCAATAGGAATATGATTATATGTTGAGAATGAACATGGGATTAAAACAATTTTAAAAAATATGAAGCGAAAAATTTGTTTTTAAGTTTAATTTTTTTTTATGATAAACAATTTTTTAATAAATTTTGTTAAATATAGGCTAAGGAATCTAATGATTAAAAAAGACTAAAAATAGTGTTGCAATGAAATGATAAAAAGCTTATTAACCAGAAACAATGTAATAATAACCTGCAATGTTATTAAAAATAGACTAAGAATATAAAAACGTTATAATATGAATGAAATAATGATATTACAAATAAGGAAAAGAATGTAATAATTATAAACTACAATTATAAGCCCTAAACTAATAATTATAATGATAAACTCTGCAATGATAATAGTCAAGAGTGCATGTACAAGTCATGATTATCTATTGATGAAACATTGAGAGCCTCAGTTTCAAAATTATAACTCTTTTTTTTTAAATAGACAATTTGTTTTCAGCTATATAAATAAGAATATAATTATTGCCAAGTGACCAAAGATCCTATCAAAAATAGATTCAAAACTAAAGACTAAAGAAAGGCGTTATTAGTCTCTGCAAAAAAACATTATTAGTCTCTACAGAAGCGTTTGTTTATACCAAACTTAGCATGCATGCAGCGAACAAAATATATTAATAGAACCAAAGATTATTAAATTGGCATATATGAACAACACATTAATTATGTAAAATAAAGTGTTCGAAATCTGCTCGGTCTTGGTATCTTAGTGTAGGTATTTTAATGCGTAATGAACAAATAAAAAACATTTTTATTAACTCTTTATAGCCTAAGTTTCAAAAGAATGAATATATTATAATAAGCTATAAGCTATACTTCTAAAATAAGTTATAAGCTGCACAAAAAATGTTTTAACTCATTACAGCCTAAAGAGAGAGAAAGCCAAGAAAAATATTTGCAACAAAAACGTTAATAGCTGTAAGCAAGGAAGAGATGGAAAGAATGAAATGGTTCACCAGCAAAAGGAAATGGTGATTGACAGATAATCTTGGCAGGAAAAATGGATTGAGTTGCAGTCTAGAACGTGGAAGAACGTGGCAAAAGGTAACGTTGGAAATGACAGAAAGAAGCGGATTTAATTTGAACCAAAAAAGACGACAAACTTCATAGCGATTTAAACTATGTTGAACAGAAGGAAACATAGTTTGAATGATGAGCAAAAAAGATGCTTAGAGGCAATGTTCTGGACAGCGAATGGATAAATCTGAAGAAAGCCCAATTCTAATATATATTTTAATAAGACTTTATTATATAAATGAAGCATCAACTAAGTAAAAAGGCCCTAACATAAATTCAAAATGAATTACAATAGATATTCTCAGTGAACGCTATTAATCAACCAATATTATTTCTTAACACTCAAGAAGAACTTATGTATGTTTTAAAAAATAGGTGAATTTGATGCATTATACACACCTTTAACTGGAAACAGACTGATTTTGATAAGTTCTTTTCATCTTGATCAAGAAGAGTCATACCAGTGATGATGAACTAGATAAATTAGAGTCGCGGCTTTCCCTGTTACTAGAAACAATGCCGGCCATCTCTCCACAAATGAACAAAGTGCACAGTAATGGAAATTCTGGAGGAAATGTGGAGCAACCCACCATCAAGATGGGTAAATAGATGCTATCAACTGCTTCGAGAGGCATGGGCTGAGAATTGATAATAGGGATATTATTGGATAACAATTTTTAGCTTTCCTCATATTTTTTTTTTTTGGCCCGAATGTATAGTTGGAGAGAGCTGGCTGAGTCAACGCACAAGGAACAAAAAAATGAGAAGGGAGGAAGAAAAGAAATAGGCAACAAAGCCAGGCAACAAGGATCACGCAAGGAAAGGCAGTCACAAAAAAGAGAGAAAAATAGAGATATGCTAGAAAGTAAAAGATGTCTATCAATATTTATTGGTAAAAAAAAATGATACAAAGAAAGAATAAGGAAAAGCCAGCTGGTAGCTCTCTCTAGATGTTGAAAACACGGCCAAGGAAAGATAATATGAAAGGAGCTATCAATGAAAGGAGCTAAAAAAAAATATGTAAAACGCAGCACTATGATGAATTTAAAAAAAACGTCTAAAATGAATCTTCAGTTTCTCTCAAATGAGGGCAAAATTTGAGAAATTGCTCATGTGTTAGCTAAATCAGAGGGTTCTACACAAAATCACATATTTTTTAGATTTGCTCTTATCTATCTATAATGTCAAATGCAAGATGACTATGCATGAGTTTAAACGTTTTAAATATAGATTAGAGAGCATTAAAAATTAAAGTTGCATGAAGATGAGTAGATTTGTAAACAAATAGATTTTTAATAACAGAGAGGATCAAGATGTTATTAATATTGAATCAACCCTACAACAAAAGGATTAGATTTAATAGCGAAATATTGAATCAATGTTTCTTAGAGCTTATACGCCTGCAACAAAGAATGGATTGAAAACCTGTAGAAATATTAGATTTTAAAAAAAAAACTTGAAAAGAAAGCCTTGCGGTTTCTCGACTGAGGCCAAAATAAGAGCTAGCAAAAAAAATACTTGAAATGAAGAAATCTTAACTGGGGTTGGCAGTGAACCGATGAAACCCAAAAAAAATCTAAAAGCTACTCTCTGGAAGCAAGCCTTCCAAAGAGGGTTAGAGACTAAAAAACTAAAATGACAAAAGAACATGAAAGAGCTACAACAAGAAATCCTACAAACACTTAAACAAGGATTAGTAGCTCTAATATCATGTTAGAAGTATGAAAAAATGAAAAGAAGTTAAGGAAAGAACCCAAGAAAGTGTAATGCAAGAAGAAATTTTACCATAGATCAAGAATGATATAATGCTTCAATATCAATCACCAACATGAGAATGCTCCAAGAATCTAAACAATGAGCCAAGAGATTTTGAAAGGGGAAAGAAAAGAAAACCCCTTGTGATATTATGAATGAGGCCATAGTCTAAAATGAGAGAGAGAAAGAGAAAGAGAGAGCGAGTTGCTCACTTACAATAACTTCATCATGTGAAATGAGAGAGAGGAGAATCTCTTAAATATAGATGAGAGAGATGAGTTAGAATGTAACTCCCAAGTCTATGAATGCCACCATTCACAAGTGTGTGTGACAAGTGTCCATATCCTCTTAAGGAGGAATAAACTAATTTTCTTATTAAAGGAATTACAAAATATGAGTTGTCCTCCCACTTGGACTAGAGGACAAAATACAATAAAGATACTTTGGATTATCCAAATTAAACAATACACCAAGGAAATATTATTAATTCTAACAAGGTTCCCACACTTGAACTTAAGCAATCTAATTTTGAATCTAAAAAATAGCCTATAACCACAACTCCTCTCTCTGATGAATAAAGTAATAATTTTATCGTTGCTTCCACTAGTGAAACTTTATAAACTATCAAATGTGATTTTTATGACATAGTGACCTATGAAGCTCCATTAACCCTTTCTGACATGGCTTCTCATTATGGTCATGGTTATCAGTTACTCGCAAAAATATGGCTTTAATGCAAATGGGTGTGTAAAGTTTGAACAAGGAATAAAAGTGCCCTTGGAAAATGAGGTACATGAACATTCTTATGGATTAGGGCTTAATCCTTATAACCAGCCACGTGTCAATCATAATTCTTTTAGACCTTTGACAATAGTGAATCCTTATCTCATTTATTTTTATCAACAATCTTATTTCAATACCTTTAGTATTAATAATACTTTTGCCGAAATCTTGGGGGCATATGATGATCTTCCTCCTTTTCATCGTAATAGGAGTCTTCCTTATTGTTTGAATGCTAAAGAGTACTTTGGGAAAGAGACCACTCTTGAAAATCATTAGGAATCCCCTTTTCCCATAGATATTTCACAAAAAATTAATCTTTTGATTACTAACACCATTGATGTGCGAATTGATCCTAATGATCCTAAAAAAGTGATCAAAATTAGAAAAGGTTTAGACTAGGATGAATGAAAAGAGGTTGCTTCTCTCCTTCTTTAATTTCTTAATGTCTTTGCTTAGGCTTATTCTAATATGCACGGTATTGACCCTTAAATTGTCACACATAAGAGTGTTCTTCTTCCTAATGTGAAGCCTATGAAATAGAATATATACAAGTTGAACCCTAGTATTGCTCTTCTTGTAAAAACAAAAATTGAAAAACTTCTTGATGCTAGCTTTATTCATCCTATTGATTATTCTCCTTGGATCTCCAACATTGAAGACGTGTCTAAGGGAGAAAACAAGATTCATATGTGTATTGATTTTTGTGACTTGAACAAAGCCTCTTTGAAAGATGTTTTTCTCCTCCCAAATATTGATATGATTGTGGATTCAACAACAGGGCATGCTATCTTTCATGGATAGTTTTTCTGGCTATAATCAAATATTTATTCCCATACAAGATCAATACAAGATCATTTTTGTATTACTCCTTAGGGAACCTTTTATTGGGTTGTTATGCCCTTCGATTTGAAAAAATGAGGGTGTTACATATCAATGTGCTATGACACCTATCTTTCATGACTATAACCATAAGATTCTTGAAGACTATGTTGATGACATTCTCACCAAGTCCATTAGATGAATCTTTGAAAGCATTTGTAAGTATAATATGTGCTTGAATCCTTGAAAAATGTGCTTTTGGTGTTGATAGTGGAAAACATCTTGGATTTATCATTTCAAAAGGGGGCATTGAGGTGGATACTAATAAAATTGATGATATTATTAATATGCCACCTCCCTGAAACATTTCATAGCTTCATAGTTTAGAAGGGAAAATACAATCTATCAATAGGTTTGTATCAAACTTGGCGGATCGTACGATTCCTTTCTTTTCCTTGTTAAAGAAAGATACTACTTTCTCTTGGAATGATGATTGTAAACAAACATTTGAACAATTCAAACACTATCTTGCTAATCCTTCCATCTTACAACCTACTCAACCTAATAAACCATTCTTCTTATATAATTTTTCTTCTTCTAATGCTTTAGGCATTGTCTTAGCTCAACATGAAAAGATTTCAATGATGAAATCAATGTTATTGTAAAATTCAATCCTTTGAAACATATTTCTCAAAAACTGACTTGTTAGGACACCTTGCTAAATGGGTTATGGGCAAGCTTTGACAAATCATCTTGTTGAAGCTCCTTCAGCGACCTCAACTTCTAATCCTCTTACTTTTCCATATAAAAAGATAATAGTTAGGAAATGGATACCAAAAAAGAAGGTATCTAAATGTAGTTCATGCAAGGTCGTATTCAATTCAATATCATGAATAACAACAACAAAAAATGTTAGACTCACCTTGTTTATATTATGAATGTCAAAAGAAAGATGTTCATCAAACTTTTTACATTCTTGACATTACCTAGGATATTTGAGAATGCTTGCAAAACAAGCCACTTATTGATGACCTGGAATATGAAAATGTAACATAAAAGGAAACTTCAATAAGGAAAAATAATTAAAACCTTAACAAAGACATAATAAGCATACCCAATAAATAAATCCAATGATGCTTGAGGCACTATTCCATAGAAACCAACTACTTGTAACAGGTGTTAATGAGTAAAATTATTAGCAAGGCATTCCCTTCCCACTTTAGATATAAATCAAACAAAACCTCATCTCTAACATCACCAAGGTTTTGGGATATAGCTACTAAAGCTTAAAACTATTCAATCATTTTTGTTGCTTATCTATATTTATTTAGTGCAAGTTCTGTCATTTCTAGATCTTCCAATGTGATAAGATAATCTAATTCATTTAAAATCAAAACAAATTAGATAATGATCTGCATTGATAAAAAATACTTATGAATTCAGAATAAATTCAAAAATCCCAATTCAGAATAAATACTTATGAACTCATAATAAATTCAAAAAGCATCAAGGAGACATTGCGACTTACAAGACATTTTAGTCTCTCCAATGTTTGAAGTCCCACTAATAGGAAAAGTAAATGCCAACATAGCCGATATACTCATTAGTGATTAGAGAAACTTAAAGAATCTCTTAATGATTTTTGCGTGTCTCATCGACACACACATAGTGAAATCCTAAATTGATATGAACAACACATATGAATTGTATAACAGTGCCTTAAAAGGGAGTCAATTTATCAAATGTGATTATTGCCCAATATACATGTCATAGCTTTGTTGAAAAAGATTTCTACACTTTTATGCAGTGCACAGTTGGTAGCAACAGGCATAGAGGTCCTATCACATGACATGAGAGATTTGTAGTGGTAATATCTATCGAAGAAACTGTAGGACATTGTAGAAAAATATTGATTCATGGACTTGGAATGTGAATTGTTGATAGATAGTGCCAAAGATGAGTAATCTTGCAGAATGTGCTTAAAATAAATGGAAATTGTCAAACTAATGAAGCTTTCTGGATCTCATTCTAACAATGATACCCATACAAAGTTTGAGATGATCAGCAAGACATGATAAAAGTCTCTTCGATGGAGATTTAAATTTCTATCAAACAAATATAAACATAATTAGTGTTTTTTAATTACTTTGGTCTTTTATTGCATTTATTTTGTAGTATAAATCATTATAAGTATGGTGACTAATGTAGTTTTTGTCTTTTTAGGTAGTTGTCTTTACAGACATAAAGCCTTAGAAAAGCTATTGAGTATAATTAGTTCTATCATAACCATAAGTGACCAAATTCATATATTAAATCATACATATGTGGGTTGTTTGGAAGTGTGTTTTGTGACTTTGGACCTGAGTTTACTATATTTGACGTTGATTTACACACAAATAAAAATGACAAAAACAAAATCAACAATAATGGAATGCTCAGTTTTAATGAATGAATCCATTATAAAATAAAATGCATTCATCCTTAATGAGTTGAGTACAAAGTGTTGGTGCCCAAAAATGATGGATCACTTTTGGCCAACTGACAGGTACACACTAATACCTCTGCAATTTTGGCTTAATCAAGCCAAGGCTGGTAGGCCTAAATTCACTTTAAACTATCAAATTCTCTATGTTGCACAACTGCGTACATAAATAAACAAAGTTCCTCCCAAGGTGGTGAATGATCCTTGGAGGAAAGAAACAAATCCTCTAATAATCTCTATTCTATAAATCTTGACTAAAGTGGATTAAACTAAGGACTCAAAAGTAATATTTTTGAAATAATGATTATATAATCTACAAACCACAAAGTATGAACCAAATGAAAATTTCCAAATTATAATTAGATCAGTGCCTTCTAAATACTTGGGCTATAGAGTCATAAAACTTTCAATCCTACATACAATTAGAGATGGTTTTAAGGTAACTCACTCCTGTAAAGCAAGACCATCACCCTAAAAGCTTCTATTGAAATAAAATTTAAAACAACTTATACAATAGGTCCTGTGGTTTTTAACCCAACTTAAGAGCCCGAAAGGAAATAGTAACAAGTTCTCAGACCGTGCTACCATTATTCAAATTGTACAAATTAGTCATAAATGAATGCATCAAATAGAAAAACACAGTAGGATACCCTAGTTCATAGATTAATCTGAAAGACTAATTGAAAACATATAACTTATAACCACAAATAAAAAAGAAGAGCACTTATCTTTATTAATGTTGAAAAAAATAGTACATTAGAGTTCATATTGTAGTTTTGATCGAATTATATCCTATGAAAATATATCTTGTATTGTATTCCCTCTCTTTAAATTTTACATTATGCATATATACATGTTTGAGTGGCTTTCACACCTCTTTAGGGTGAAAAGACACACCCTTATTACAAATTGTTTTGAAAAAATGATAAACTAACTAAAAAATAACTACCTAACTTTCAGATTTGGGCTTGGTTGAAAAACCAAAACACCTTGTGGAAAGATAAGATTGTTATGGGAGATAGGAAATTTGATTTCCCAAACTGGGTCTTTTTTAGATTTTTAAAATTTGACCATCTTCTGCCTCTGTCGACATCATCTTTGCAGCAGGTCAAAATTCTAACATTTTCTGAAGGCTTTGATCATAGAATTTTGATTGTTCTTGTCACAGAGCTTCCTTCCATAATATCTAAACTTTTTAATTGAAAATTAATGTAATATTTTATCCCATTTCATGTACTCCATCATTAATTATTGGGCATGGAGTTTAAGAGGCCATTTTTTAGGGTTATATCACTATATAAGACTCCAAAATTTGCCCAAAATTTAGAGCTCCAATAGGCTCTTTCTGGGGACGTATGCTCCATGTGAGCATAGCGAGATTCCAACTATCTCTGGAGAAGTAGACCAAGTATTCATACTAATCTGATGCAAAGTAAAATTGGGTGGCCCCAGGCCCCCCAAAATTGAACATTGATCCTTTCCTCTATCAAACACTTGATTTTGATCACGTAACACTTTTAACCTTGCTGCATTACACATGTCATCCTTATAGACAATTCTCACCACTTCATCAATATGATCTTTGGCATCCAATCTATATTCATCCCTTGAGAAATCATCAGGTCCATTGTAATCCTTGCTGAATAGAAGATTTTGGTTAATCATACAAACCTCTAGGTTAGTCTTCTTTTTTCGGATACCTTCTTGTTCACAATCTGTCCCATCTCAATATTTTGGATATTTTTTCTCCTCACCAAAAGGCTTTGAGAATAGCTTATCTTCAAGAGGTACAAAGTCTCTCTCACTAAGAGTTTGATCAACTGGGACATTTCTAAAAATTTTAGAACTATGCTTCAACACATTCTCTTCATCATGTCTAGCTAATTCCATCTGATCTTCATATGTTTGGTGTACCTCTAGCTCAAAGGATGAACTCCAAGATATCTCACCCTCTGAATGCACTTCATGAGTTTTATCAAATTTAAAATTAGGACGATTATCTTCATTATGATGTTGATGGATTCCATTGCATAAAGGATCCTCTTCAAACAATGGATTCGATAACATAGAGAAATCAGACATATCTTCATCTACTTCCTCTTCAAAGAATGGATTCAGGAACATGGAGAATTCAGACATACATTCATGAGAATTTTCATTTGGATCATCAATTTTTTCATCAACAAGACTAACATCTTCATTGACATTATCTCCTAAAACTTCCTCTTGTTCATGCAGTTCTATTTCATCTCCACAATTTAATTTCTCTTGAATATGGGCTGATCCATCTACCTCCTTACCATGGTAGATTGAGAAAAAATTTGGACCATTCTTCTCAGTGTGTCTTCGGTATTCTATGTCTAATAAGGCTAAAATCTGTTCTACACGGAGAAGATCCTCTTCCTCATTTTCATATTCACTGATGTTTGACATCATACAAGTATCATCATGGAAAACATTTTCCTCAGACTGTCCAAAAGAATCTTCTCCATCAAAATATGAAACCTCACTTGACTCATATGTTATTTCAGTTTTGCACTCTTTCTCCTCTACAACTAGTTCATTATTCATAAGTTTGAGAAAGGTAAGGAACTGATGATCATATAAAAGACCTAGTTCTTGCATTTTGTTTAAAAGATCAGAAGATGGAGGTCTACATTCTGAAGGTATTTCTTGATAGATATGAAACATCCTTAGGAAGAATTGTATTGCAGATTCTTCCTCTTGTTTCTCTAAGTTCAAAAATGCGTCCAAAGGAGATATATAATTTGGGTCTTCTTCATCATCACTGAGATTTCCATCAAACATGAGGCCTTGTTCAATTTGATCATAAGACTCCTCTTCTATGTCCTCACTATCTACTTCTAATATCTTAACAAGAATCTTCAAATCATGGTCATCTAGTGAGATTCTCAAGTTTTTGACCTTTCTCATTAATTCTTTTCATGAAGGCATAATTGTTACAAGTATCCTCTGATAAATATCCACCATCCTCAAGAATAAGTGTGCACAAGACTCCCCTTCAAATCTCTCCAAACTAAAAAATGCATCAAGTAGAGACATACTATGATCCTGCTCCATGATGAAACTTTGGTCTTCACACTATTCATAACACATGTTATCTTCATTGCTTGCATCATGGAATTCATATAGAAACCATTGTTCAAATTCTTTCCAAGATGAAATACTTTGTGTAGGTAATGATTCATATGCCTCTCTTGCATTATCTTCTAATGTCCTGACAAATAGTTTCATTGCATGATCTTCTACAAAAATCTCATAGTTCTCTAAAATGTATAAAATGCATCCAAATGTTCAACTATTGATTCATCCCATTCTCCATGGAACTTTGGTACAAGCTACAAAAACTTAGGGAGTAACTTAAAAGGAATACATTGGAAACCCCTAAGATCCAATGGCCTGATACCATATGGAATAAATGGTTTTCTTTGAAATGGTTGTTTATTCTGATACATTCTAAATATATGAATTGGTCATAACTTGTTTCTTTATACATTAGGTTCTTGACAATAGAGTCACCACCTCTTTCAAAGAGGAAAACTTTACTTATCTCCTTCTGGGTCTTCTTCCTCAGTAGAGTCACTGATTGAAATTTTTTATTGAATAGAGTCGCCACCTCATTCGAGGTATGTCTTGCTTCTGGGTTCTTTCTTCCAATAGAGTGTGCTTCCAAATAAACTACTATAACTACTTTCTAATTCTAATCTATGAAATTTGAAATTCTAGGTAACCTCACAATATATATTGTGAACAACTCTTCCCCAGCAGAGTCACCAATTTGTTGGTGCCCAAAAATGATGGATCACTTTTGGCCAACTGACAGATACACACTAATACCTTTGCAATTATGGCTTAATCAAGCCAAGGCTGGTAGGCCTAAATTCACTTTAAACTATCAAATTCTCTATGTTGCACAACTACGTACATAAATAAACAAAGTTCCTCCCAAGGTGGTGAATGATCCTTGGAGGAAAGAAACAAATACTCTAATAATCTCTATTCTATAAATATTGACTAAAGTGGATTAAACTAAGGACTCAAAAGTAATATTTTTGAAATAATGATTATATAATCTACAAACCACAAAGTATGAACCAAATGAAAATTTCCAAATTATAGTTAGATCAGTGCCTTCTAAATACTTGGGCTATAGAGTCATAAAACTTTCAATCCTACATACAATCAGAGACAGTTTTAAGGTAACTCACTCCTGTAAAGTAAGACCATCACCCTACAAGCTTCTATTGAAACAAAATTTAAAATAACTTATACAATAGGTCCTATGGTTTTTAACCCAACTTAAGAGCCCGAAAGGAAATAGTAATAGGTTCTCAGACCATGCTACCATTATTCAAATTGTACAAATTAGTCATAAATTAATGCATCAAATAGAAAAAAATAGTAGGATACCCTAGTTCATAGATTAATCTGAAAGACTAATTGAAAACATATAACTTATAACCACAAATAAAAAAGAAGAACACTTATCTTTATTAATGTTGAAAAAAATAGTACATTAGAGTTCATATTGTAGTTTTGATCGAATTATATCCTATGAAAATATATCTTGTATTGTATTCCCTCTCTTTACATTTTACATTATGCATATATACATGTTTGAGTGGCTTTCACACCTCTTTAGGCTGAAAAGACACACCCTTATTACAAATTGTTTTGAAAAAATGATAAACTAACTAAAAAATAAGTACCTAACTTTCAGATTTGGGCTTGGTTGAAAAACCAAAACACCTCATGGAAAGTTAATATTTTTATGAGAGATAGGAAATTTGATTTCCCGAACTGGGTCTTTTTTAGATTTTTAAAATTCGACCATCTTCTACCTTTGTCAACATCATCTTTGCAGCTGGTCAAAATTCCAACATTTTCTGAAGGCTTTGATCATATAATTTTGATTGTTCTTGTCACAGAGCTTCCTTCCATAATATCTAAACTTTTTAATTGAAAATTAATATAATATTTTATCCCATTTCATGTACTCCATCACTAATTATTTGGCATGGAGTTTAAGAGGGCATTTTTTAGGGTTGTATCACTATATAAGACTCCAAATTTTGCCCAAAATTTAGAGCTCCAACACAAAGGAAGATCAAGAATCAAACCTCCTCAAGTAGTCCTTCAAGATTGCACAAAACTCCAACATACCAGTGGTGGGAGGCCCCTATAATGGGGGATGAAACTTGATTTTCTTTTTAATGGAATCCATACTAGCTCCTTGATAATTAGCAAGCATATAGGTCATTAGAGCCATGTTTAAAAGCCAAGATTTACTATAGGTAGATTGTTTGAAGTGATTTCTTGTGGAAGACCTGTGAAAACATTCTCACATATGCAAATACTTTGTGTTTAGAGATCAATTAAAATACAAGTGTTCTTGAGTTTGTTGTGTTTGACTATACATGTTACAAGTAAGAAGCATCCATTACAATTAAATTAATATTTTAATAATCTTCCTAAAGAACAATCACCAAGAGGGAGAATTTCAATTGACTCAACCCTTGTTAACGTCATTTTTTACTAGATCTCATCACTTGAAAATATCTCTTCAAGAAGATGACACGTGCATTATTCAAGAGGTTCCATATGAAGACTTCATATTTCAAACCCCATTTGAAGAACAACATGAACAAGAAGAAAGAATTCCCAACCTATTCGAAGAGAGAGTTAAGCCTATGGTAGGAAATAATGATTTCTATGATTTTAACCAAGGGAGAAACCATGAAAACCAAGATGAAAATCACCAAAGAAATAGAAGATAGGAAGAAAAAATCGAAGAGAGAGATAATAGGGCAGCCCAATAACCCATATTCCTTGAAGTCATGGAAAAACTTTTAGAAAGGGACAAAGAAAGATATTTTCTCAATTTATCTCAATCGGGTGTTAAACTTCCTCGTGACTACGATACGTCAATCTTAAAGAAGGATGAGGAAGAAGAGAATCCATTAGGAGTCATGAACAAACAAATCAAGTTATTCCAATCCCAAATTGATATCATGAAAAAGGTGTTCAAACCCAAACCATTTTCAATCAAATCCTTATGTCCTTTTTGTTTTGATAGAAATTCAATTATGGTTCCTTTCCCTCCCAATGTGGTCTTTCCAAGATATGCCAAGTACATGGGTAAATCTGACCCACAAGACCACTTGAGAGAGTTTTGTGCTCTAAGAATTGAGTTCATGCATGACACTACGTACCTAATGAGATTATTCCCAAGAAGCCTTGGAGGGCAATCCATGGAGTGGTTTTTGAAATTGACCCCGGGAATAAAAACTTTTGAAGAACTGGCCTCCAAGTTTGCGACTCATTACTCTGATAACATTGAGCATGAAATCACCATGATAAAACTATGTGATACTAAGAAAAAATATGGTGAATCTTTTCTATGCTTCCTCCAAATATGGAGAATAGTTTTTGCGAGATATCCAAGAAGCATACCTGAAAAGGAGAAAATGGAGATTTTCATCAATAACTTGAATATGGATATGAATTATCGATTACAACTTCAACATTCCCCAAACTTTAAAAAAGTTATAAAAAATGGGATCAAGATTGAAGAGGTGTTAGTGAAGAAAGGATAAATCAAGCTTTTCAAAGAAAATAAGGGCTTTCTCAACACCAATAATAGTTTTAATAATAATAATAATAGGGGTGGTAATAACAACAATGACAAATCAAGGTTTTGGTTGAAAAACACTAACAAAAATCTTGTAAATGATGGGGTTGTAGAATCCAACAACCTATCCACCCCTTTCAATTTATCAAGTGGGTTCAAGCAAACTAACAATGTCAATCAAATACCTAAGACTCCTTTCAATAATAATAACAATTCTTTCAACAACCAAGGTGTAAATAAACCAAGGCCTTTCTTTAACCCAACCCAAAGGAGAAAGTTCACATTCTTGGGAGAATCTTTGGAGAATGCATTAAGGACCCTTGTTGCCAACAAAATCATCATCTTACCAGAATCAAGACCCTATGAACCCTAAGTTAAACTATCTTGGTGGAACAATGCCCATCATTGTGAATACCATCAAAATAAAGGGCATAAGACCAATGAATGTATGAAACTCAAACACTTGGTTCAAGATTTGATAGATGATGGAATGATCAAATTTGAGGGTCCTCAAAACAATGATCATACGACATTCAAAACTCCTTTCTTAAATCATGAGAAATTTGAAACCTCAAATTCGAATAAAAACAAAAAAAGAGGGAATGACAAAGTTAATTTCACCTATACTTATGACAACACTATAAATTCTTTGATGGGGTATGAAAACACCATCAATGTCATAGTGGTGAAAGAAAAACAACAACAAGAAGCCTCTAATGTTGTGACTAGGGGTTACCCCTAAAATTGTTCTACCAAGTCAAACATCCTCATCATCAAAGCAATACAATCTTGTTGATCAACTCCAAAGGACTCCCAATCAAATTTAAATATTGGAGTTGTTAAAACTTTCACCCGTTCACAAGGAAATCTTGGAGAAGGTTCTTGTTGAGACCAATGTTCTACTTAATTTGGATGTTGATAAATTTTAGAATATGGTTGGACATCGCATTACATTGCATTGCCTATCTTTTTCCAAAGAAGATGACATGTCTTTGAACCATCCCCAAAATCTCCCATTGCATATTGAAGTTTTGATACATAAACATCATGTCAAAAGAGTCATCATTGATGGAGGATCTAGTCTAAATATTTGCACCTTGAATCTTTTCAAAGCTCTAGGATATTCTGAAGAATCTATTGATCCTAAAAGAAAGATAACTATAAAAGCTTATGATGGTGAAGAAAGGTCCGACAAAGGGATAATAGTTATTCATATCCAAGTTGGTCCTATTCAAAAGGAAAGAATTTTCCAAGTTCATGATTTGAAATTAACCTATAATATATTGTTGGGGAGACCATGGATACATGAGATGAAAGTGGTACCTTCAACGTACCATCAATGCTTAAAGTTTCCATACACTGGTCAAGAAATCATGGCGAGTGGAGATTTGAATCTATTTCAATATTGCAGTAATATCAAGCCCCTAAATGACTTATTGGTTCCTTAGAATACTAAAGGAAAAGGAAATATGGAGGAAGAAGATACCCTTGTTAAAGAAAATCAAGATCCCACTAACTTAGCTACATCAACTAAAGGAAAAGAGAAAGTTGGTGAGGAAAATTCTAAATAAAAAGAAGAAGAGGTTAATTCAAAATATTCTCAAATGCAAGCCAAAGAGATCCATTATCAAAAGATGGACACAATGATGAAGAATTTTGAAAAGCAATGCAAGATCAAGAAAAATGGTGTAGGGAAATATTCCTTATCAATGATGGATTTACCACTTTCCCCTAGTGTGAGGTCCTACCCCGACCCATCTTAGCTTGGCTGATGTTTTCACACATGGACTATCTAGATGATACACTATTTTGAGATATTAGACCTATTTTTATTATGACTTCATATCATTAGACATTATGCAATTATTTTACATGATTATATGAATGATTATGTTAGACGTACCTTTATATGCTTATGTTAGATTCATCCTAACTTTATGATATAGAAAGATAATTGAATTCTGAATTCTGCATTTTGATTTACGTTATCTTATGGAATAGGAATTGAGATAGTTATGATGTTGATTTCCTAATGAGCTGGTTATGTATTTGACTTAGGGCTACTTGTTTAAGTGAAATTGAATTTACATGTGATGCTTATAGAAATAGGATACAATATGGGTTATGTATATGTTGATATCGTGAAATGCAGTTTAGCAATGTATTCATATTTGAATGTTATTATGAATCCTACTTTTCTTTCTATATGATTATATATGAGATGATTTCATGTGATACTGATGTCTAATCGAGTGTGCAAGATTATGACCATGGTTTTAAATGCGGGGAAACAAGGATGGATCAATGTGAAAATAGTAAAAGGCCAAGGTTGACTCTATGAAGAGAATGACCTCGTTCTTATGTGTTTTAAATTTATAAATGTAATGTATGAGTGAATGTTATTTTGTAAGTATTTATAAGTGCATAATTGGATGTAAATTATATGTGTAAATGTAAATGTGTTTAATCCATTTGGCATGCCATGTGTGAAATTAAGTGAAGTGATGTGTACATTTTGTTGTGTCACTTGACACTTGTGCTTATGTGTTGGCATGCCTAAGTGGAATGTTTTGACTTTACTCTACCCTTAGGTCACCTTGTGAGTCCCTAGGTGTAGTTAATTGATTAGGGAACCAAGGCATGAGTCACATTATTTCCCATTTTCGTGAGTTAACTTCACATGAGTTTTAGAGAGGTTAAATTGAGCCCTAGAGAGTGGTTAAGGTTAGTTTTAGCTACTCCAAAGCATGTACATAGGTGTGGGGGTTAACTTTTACCTTTTTCATCACCCAAAGCTTCCAAAAGGCCTCTTAAAGAGAGCCTTCTTTGAGAGTGACGAAAATGGGGTATGGTTTCAAGATTGTCCTTCTCCCCATTTCTTGGTTTTCTTCTCATTCCTTAGTTGGGGACAAGTGGTAAGAAATCTAGAAACAAGAAATCTACTTCACCTTGGGATGGGGTAGAGAATAAGGGAATGTCTTGCTATTAGCAAAATGTGAGAAGGGAGAAAAAAATGGTTCATGCATTTTGGTTGGAGAATTCAGCTTGGTAGTGACTAGAAGCTTAAAGAGAGAAGATGGAAAAGGCTTGGAATTGATAGAAGGAAAGCTAGGAAGGGAAATTGAGCTCTCCATCAAATTCATCTTGCCATATTTCTTGAAGGAAGGTAGGTGCATCTATCATGAAAGACTTGTTTTATGTAAATATTTAGTTTTGTTGATTCATGTTCTAAGTATGTTTGTGTTGTGCTTTCAAGTTGTTTCATTAAATTTTCTTATTTTTCTATGTTTTTCTTATGAGTGTTGGGAGTGAAAGACTACACTCATCCTTGGGAGGGTTTGAGAGTCTTGAGGGTGAAGGGTTTAGTTGGGAATATCTATTTGTGTAGAGCATGGATGTATGGGCATCCATGTAGCCTACTTTGGTTTTAAAAATTGGGGGTCATAAGGGAAGTTGATTTGTGCTTTATGAGATGAGAAAGTTTGTTTGAGATAAGCCTTGTGAAGGCATGTTTTGTAAGAGGAAAAAAAAACTTGTTTTATTTAAGTATGGCCTCTCCAATAGATTATTTCCACCTTCACCCATTGTTGGATCAAATGTGATCCTTTGTGCAAACCTTGGGAATGGGAGTACTTTTGTTGATTGTGGTTTTAAGTTGTTGTTGTATGTTGTTTGAGTGTTACCCATCCTACCTTGTTTCCCCTAGCTCGGGGGTGGCCATGTAATGGCTTTGGCTAGGAGGTGAGCCTCCATGGTCATGTGTTAGATGTCTTTGGTTGCAGGTTTTTGAATGGATGAAAAAGATAAGAAATTTTCAAGTTTGAAGTTAAAATTTGCTTTGGAAGAAGACTTGTGATAGTTTGAGCAAAATGGATTTAAGTTATTTTATCCTATCTTTGTATAAAATTCTTGTTCATGTATTAAACTTGTGGAAAACTCCTTATTTTCATTGCTTAACATTTAAAGAAGAAATTTGTATCATTTTATATTGGTGAATTGAACTATGTGTAAATAGTATTGATAGACATTGTAAAACTATGAGTTTGTTGCAATAGGTGCTTTAAATTTTGAGAAAATTAATAGTAAATATGTTGTTGAATTGTTTCCTCTTTTGCCAAAAAGAAAAAAGGGTTTAAATAAAGTTTTTATTTTATAATAAAGTTGTTATTTGAAATGTCTTTTAGCTAGTAAGGAATTTTATTGTTAGATTTATTAGTTTCTTGTAAAAGTCATTTAAAAAAATAATAATACATATTTACATAGGTGCCTTTGCAGTTTATTATTTGAATGTACATGTAAGCAATTTTTAAAAAAATCACATGGACATCATAAAAATACACTTGTATTTATAAATACATTAAGTGCATAATCATGGTTAACTTGTATGTACAAAAACATGGTTGTACATGAAGATATATAAAATATAAATACCATATTCTATTATTTTTTTCTTGTTAATTTATATATATAATATATATTATTATATATATATATCATTAAATATAGATATATAATAATATATAGCATTTAACTTGGCGGTTGTTATGAACGTTGTTTGGAAGAGTTTACGATGGTGACTACGACTGCGATTGCAAAGGATGCAGAGGATGTGAAGGATGTGAACTCCAAGGTTGTGCATGCGGCTGACACTAGGCTTCACCAAACCAATGGAGGTTCACCAGTATGTCTCTGGGCTGCTTCACAGATTGACACCTCCAAATCCATGTACACGGAAGCTTCTAAGCCTAGGGTTGATTCAACAAATAAATTCTGCTGGAGAAATATTCCTTATGATGTGGAAGATTTGGCTCATCTAGATACATCTGATCATATCCCTCAATGGGTCTTGGAAAAAGGGAAATGGAGAGACGTGTGTTTCATTCTCTACATGGTCACTCAAGGGACTTTCATCCTCTAAACTAGTCTAGGGCTTCAATCTTTGAAGGTATTCTTGGCCCTCACCCGTCCTCTCATACAAATCCACACAAGACCTCTACAAGAATTCTTGGACCCTATCCCCCCTTCCATCATAAATCCTATAAAATTCCTTACCGTCCTACAAAACCTTTGTTTAGATGAAAGAAACCCTTTGTTTGTCAGCCCCCCTTTGATATTTTCCAAAATTCTCAGCCTTCTTCCCCCATTTCTCTAGATAAGGTTGACCCTATTCCCTCTTCTTTCCCTTCTGTAGGTCAATCTTTCCAGTATCCATCATTTGTGTCCTCTATGAATCATATTCCAATTCTCAAACCCTCATTCCTCTCTTTTCCTAATAATATACCCATCCCACATCCTCCTCAAACTCCCTTCAATCCAAATCCAATTTTCTCAAACCCTAAATCTCCCACGATTCTTTTTCATAATCAAGAGCAAACTGATTTTCACAAGAAGGATCTTCACCAGCATCTGTCAAAGCCTAGAGTAATGTTTCCTTACGACATGATCAACTCCAAAGTGGATTATCTGCGTTCTTCGATGTTAATTGGTAAGTTGCAATCTTCTGTGGATTTTGATTCTTTGATTTCTTGGGCAAGTCATGCTTGGGTAGGGCTTAAAGAATTATTTCTCTATGAAAAAGATTCTCTTTATTTTATTCTGATCTTTGATTCTCGTAAGCATAAATCGGATGTTCATAATTTCAAGTGTTGGTTCTGTAAGGGCATTGAAATCACTACCTTGGCATGGATTCCTCACTTTTATGTCAATATGTCAATGCCCTTGTTTCAATCGTGTTGGATCTCTTTCCTGAACCTCCCTCTTGAATATAGAGACCCCCCTCTAGTAGAAATTATGGCTAATAAGCTAGGGATTTTTATTAAGCACGATTTGGTTTTTTTTAATCAACCCCACCTCCCAGTTAGTGTTTGTCTTCTTATGAAGAAAATGGATGCCTTACCATCAGAAATTTCAATTCACTCTAAATTTGGGATTTGGGCACAACAAATTCAGTATCTAGATCCTTCTACTATGGACTCTAATGCTAATTCACTGGGTCATTTCTCTTATCAATGTCATCAATCTTCTAAGATCTCCCTTGATATATGTCATAGTTTAGTGACTAATCCTTTATTATGTCCATCTGCTTGTTCTCATCCTTCATCAGATTCTCCCCCTTTGCAATTGATTCCTTATATATGTAAGGATGATGGAAGACCTCCTAAGAAACTTTTTGTTGCTTCGTATTCTACTTCTGTTCAGGGTATGCATTTTGGCCAGAAAGTGCCCTCGATGTTTTAGAAATTTATGTCATCTCTATCTTCCTCCTCTTTGAAATTATCTTCTTTAATATTCAAGACATTTTCTCCTCAGTCTTTCTGTGTGAATGGTAATGGTTGTTCTTCTCGTATCCTCATATCTCCAGGCTCTTGCCTTATGGCTCCTAATGAATCTTTAGCCCCCATCTCATGTGATATGGATTCTGCTGCATCAATAGCTTCTTTCTACCCCCTCCTCCGCATGAAGATAGTGATATCATGTAGAATTTGATCTTTAATAGTCAACCCTTTGTCCCTATTCCATGCCCCACTTCATCTCCCATCTCTAATCAAGAGCTCCGACTTATGTCTGATAACATTCTTATCTTGGTAGCATCACAACTTATCAATGAAATAGCTGCTAAAGAAGGAGTTCTATTGATTGATCCTGTTAATCTTAGTATCCCCCTATTTTTGATAAGTTTGATTATTCACAGGACTTATCTTTAGCCAAATCTACTAGCGTTCTTGCCCCCTTAAATTCTTCCTTTGTTATTGATATGCCAAGGAAGATGGGCAGGAAACCCTTAGCTTCTAAAGTTAAAGAAGAAACTAAAGCTGGTATTCAATTGACATTATTGGTCTCCTTTTCACCCATTATTAGAACCAAGAGAGTGACTTACTCTCTTGGCCCCCAATGAAGATTATTTCTTGGAATGCTAGGGGCTTAAATGCCCCTGACAAGAGAAGAAGAATTAAAAATTTTATTGATTCTTCTCGAGAAGATATTATTCTTATCCAAGAGTCTAAGCTTCCCAAGAATCATATGATAAGAATATTTTGAAATGGTCTTCTTGGGATTCAATTTGTGTCCCATCATCGAGTGCATCCGGTGGTCTTATTTCCCTCTGGAATAATAAATGTATTCAAGGAAAACTATTGGCTATGAATCCTAATTGGAAGCTCATTAAAGTTTCTTGGTTTGATGTACATTTTATCCTTTTTAATGTCTATGGTCTAGCTGCTCCCCATGACAAACTCTCTTTGGGAATCCCTTTCTAATAAAATTGGTAAGCTTGAAGATCTCCCTTGTATTCTAGGTGGTGATTTCAATGCCATTGCTTCTCTTGATGAAAAAGTTGGTGGGAATCCCATAGCACAAAGAGTTGTAGATGAGTTCTCTTTTTTCATTCAGAATAATGCTTAATGTGATATGCCTTTCTCGAATGGGATCTATACTTGGACCAACCGTATATCTTCCTCTCCCATCTCCTCTAGACTGGATAGATTTCTCATTTCCTCTGACTTTAAGCTTTTGAATTTTTCTCTCTCCTCTAATATCATATCTTCATCAGAGTTTGATTATTTCCCTATATATTTAGACATTAACATCTTGCACAACTTTAAAAAATGTTCTTCCTTCAAATTTGAAAGTATGTGGTTCTCTCATCCCCATTTTCTTTATCTCCTAAGACAATGGTGGGTTAGTGCTCCTTACTGTAAAGGCACCAGAATGTTTCAATTTTCCAACAAGCTTAAATTTGTGAAGTCCAAAATTATAATCTGGAATAAGGAAGTTTTTAAGAATATCTTTCATGAGAAGACTAGGGTAGAACATGATATCAACCTGATCTCTAACCATATTGTCAAAAATGGATTAAATGTTGATCTAGAAGAGAAACAAAAATCTCTTCAAAGCTACTGGGCTATTCTCTTCTCAAGAGAAGAAATATATTGGAGACAAAAATCTCAAGAACTCTAGTTGAAAGAGGGTGATAGGAATACTAAGTTTTTTCATGCTTCTACCAAAATTAGGAAAGCATCCTTGTCCATCTTCTCTATTAAAAGTGCATCATCAGGGAGTACTCTGTATTCCCAACAACAAATTAGCAATGAGGGAGTTTGTTTTTTCAAAAACCTACTTGCTCATGTCCTCCCTCAGTATGAGAATAACCATGATATGGATGCTCTTCTTTAGTCTATTCCATCTCTTTTGTCTCATCGGGATAATATCAATCTAATGAGACCTTTTAGTATTGAATAACTTCATTATGTTGTCTTCTCTATGACCCTGGATAAAGCTCCTGGCCCATATGTATTTACTATGGTTTTTTATCAAAAATGTTGGGATGTCATTAGTTTTGACCTCCTAATGGACTTAGAAGAATCCTGCAAGAAAGGCTACATCCTCAAAGAATTTAATAGAGCTAATCTTACTTTGATTCCCAAATGTAAATCTCCTCAAACATTTGTGAATTTCAGGCCCATTTCACTTTGTAACTCCATTTATAAGATCATTACAAAAGCTAGTTATCTCAGACTCAAACCGCTCATTCCTAGTTTAATCTCTCCTCAGCAAGGAGGTTTTGTTCCTAGTAGGGATACTTCTGATGGTGCACTAGTTGCTTTGGAAGTCCTCCATACTATTGAGTCCTCTCAAACTCCCTCCTTTGTGCTGAAATTAGATATGATGAAAGCTTATGATAAGGTCAGCTGGTCATTTTTGTTAAGAGTCCTAGCTAAGTTTGGCTTTTCAGATTCTTGGTGCAAATGGATCAAGAATTGCCCTTCTGGTGCCTCATTTTTAGTCCTTGTTAATGGCATCCCCTCTTGTTTTTTTCATTCCACTCAAGGAGTTCATCAAGGGGACCCAATATCCCCCTTTCTATTTATTATCATGGTAGAAAATCTTAGTAGGTCTATCCAAAAAAAAAATGCTCTATCCAATTGGAAGGGCATTAATATTCCTAATTCATCTTTATCTATCACCCATAACTTTTTTGTCGATGACACTCTTATTTTTGGTAGATCCTCTATTCAAGATGCTAGATGCATTAAATGAATATTAAACAAATATACATTCAGATCTAGCCAAGTCATTAATCCTTTCAAATCTAAAGTCTATATGCTTTTCACTCCGGATTATGTTTAGCATAGAATCACCAATATCCTTGGCTTCCCTTTGGATGATTTTCCATCCACTTATCTTGGTATACCGTTCTTCCTTGGGCCAGTGAAAACATCATTTTGGGACAATGTTATTAACAGACTTAAAATCATAATCTCAGCTTGGAAAGCCTGTTGGCTTTCCTTATCTGGTAGGATCTTATTAGTCAAAATCATTCTTCTTGCTATTTTGAATTATTATATCTCCATTCTTCAAGAACCCATCTCTGTAGTTAATCAAATTGAAAAGATTATTCGATCTTTCCTTTGGTCTTCCAATATGACTAATGCAAGTAAGATTCCCCTTGTTTCTTTGCAAAAAAGTTTCACCAGTAAACTTTCTCAAGGGGCAGGTTTACACAATCTATCTCTAAGAAATAAGGCTTTTGGTGGGAAGTTAGTTTGGAACATGTATTTCAAATCACAGTCCCTGTGGTATCAAATCATGCAAGAAAAATATCTAGACTCTCCCTATTCTCATAGAATTTTTACTATCTCTAACCCCCCATCTAGCTCTCCTACCTGGAATTTCATGATATCATCCAGAGAAGTTGTCACAAAATATCTTTCCTGGCAGGTTCATAATGATCTTAATGTATCTTTTTGGAAAGACTCTTGGAGCAACCTCCCACCTTTATGTTCATCTATTTCTTTAAATGAGGTTATGAGAGTTTCCTCTCTTCTTTGGGGAGAATTGTTAGTAGATTATGTGGACTACATTGATATTGTGTTCCATAAGGTGACTTGGAAATATCCTTCTTCCCTCCCTATAGACAATAATCTTGCAAGGGAATTCATTGCAATCCTTGCTAATAGACTATTTTTTTTGTCTAAGGGTAGTGATAAATTGATGTGGTGCCCCTCTAAAAAAGGCTTATATTTTGTTAAATCTGGCTACGAGGCTCTTCAAAAAATTGTTGAGCATCAAAGTTCCCCATGAGCTTTCACATTCTATTGGGACAAATGCATCCTTCTGAAAGCTGGTGTCTTCTCTTTTCTTGCTATCCAAAATAGAATTCTAACCAGTGACAGGCTAGCCAAATTTCACATAGCTACTCCTTTTAGTTGTGTATTATGTGGTTCTCAAGAGGAGTCAGTGGATCATCTATTTGTCCATTGTCCCTTTTCCCATCAATTTTGGGCCTTTGTTATGGATAAATTGTCCATATCCTTTCCCTTTCCTAGGTCCCTATGGGAGCTCTTCCAATTTTGGCCCACCTTGTTTTCTAGTTCAATCTTTGCTTGTCTATGGATAGTTGTTCCTTCATTAGTCATCTAGTCTATTTGGTGGGAACGTAACAAAAGAATTTTTAGAAAAGAATTCTTAGATGTTTCCTTGGTTATCTCTACAATAGAAAGGCTTATATCTGAGCAAGTTAATAATATGTCTTCCAGCCATTTTAACCCTAATGCCACTTTTTCTTCATGGGATAGTCAAGTAGCCTGCTCCTAGAAGCTCATTTCCTTTCCCTCTTGTCATGTCTTTCCCTCTGTCAGAAAAATCCCCTATTTCTAGATCATCAATTAAATGGATTCCTCCTGGTCCTTTTGTCATCAAGCTTAATTTTGACGGCTCTTCTAGAGGGAATCCTAGGGAGTCAGGTATCGAGGTTTGTCTAATAAATAATGAAGGTAAAGTCCTAGCTTTTTTGGCATCCCCTATTAACCCTGGTACTAATAATATGAAAGAAGCTATTGCTCTTCTTGAAGGGTTAATTCTTGCTAAGAAGATGTCTTTCTCTAATCTGCATATTGAGGGTGATTCATCGGTTATTATAAATGCTTGCATTCACATGAAAATTGAAAATTGGCAATTAAAATATGTTTTCCATCAAATCTGGGGTCTCATCAATTCTCTGGATAATTTTCTTAGTTCTCATACTTATAGAGAAGGAAACAATCTAGCAGATTGCTTGGCAAATTATGGTTGCAATAAGATTCTTTTGGACTCCCGCTCTTCAGTTAAAATGTTAAACCACTTTCCTGTCATCATGGCAATTATTCAGAATGAGTCACCATGTTAATGTAATCCCTATTATCCATGGAAGTGGCACTGCCTTATTTTCTAAAAATATTTTATTATCCATGTTAAAGAATATTTTTGGCACCCTTTGCTAAATATATTCCTTTATGCTTCTGTGTACAAGGCTTTCTTATGTACTCATAGCTGCTTATACATGGTTTGAAATGTTTACTCAATTATGGTTGGTGTACAAGGTTTTCTTGTGTACTCATAGCTACTTAAACATGGTTTTTTATGTTTACTCAGCTATGGTTGGCATACAAGGCTTTCTTATGTACTCATAGCTGCTTATACATGGTTAGAAATGTTTAATCAGCTATGGTTGTAAGAAAGATCACCATGTTGTTGCATCTGAATCCACTAGCATTATACAGTATGTGTATCTATTTTTTGGCACATGTGTATTCAATTCTAAGCTGAGCTGGCTCTCTACTACTCTTTTAGATGATGTGCCACCTTTAGACAGCATCATTGTTTCAAGTTGGCCTTTTCATTATTCCTTTATGATGGTTTGCTTTCATATTTCAGCCACCTTTTTGGATGTGTACTTCTCTTCCATGCATTTTTCAACATCTGGCTATCCTTGCCTGGCATCCATTAATCTTTTGAGCATGATTGTGGGAATTTGGGTCTCTTTCAACCTTTCATTTTCTTGCAAACTCTTTGGCATATCCTCCCATCATGCGAGTAATCTACACTAACTCCCATATGTGATGTCTCCCTCGTGTCGTTTGCGTCCTTTGGCCTTTGTTTGGGATTTCATATCTTTTCTCCATCAAGTGTCATTATTGATTAATAAAGGCCTCATTTAACCGTAGTTGTATTATTTCTTCTTATAAATGGTTTCCATATTTTGCTTCCTACATAGTCTTTCCTCTGTCATGTTTTCGCTTGAATCCTCTAGCCCTAGCTCTTACCCATAGTCCACTACTCTTTGCAAAATGATGAGTCACCCAAGTTTTCTGGTTGGTGTAAGTTTTTCTGTGGAATTATGCTCGACTTGTTCATCACTTCATATGGATTATTATCCAAAGAATTTTAGAGTGTCATTGGAAGTTGAGGAATGGGAGAAGCCATTTCTTGGATTCATCAAAGATGACATGCTAGCCACCATCTTCGTGTGTGATCGCCTGCACATTCATCATGGCATTAAATGAATTATTGGGTTTGATGTTCTTTTTCCCTCAGGAAAAAGCATTATTTACCCTTTGTAGATCTTGTCAATTTTTCTCTCTAATGCTTTGGACTTGCTTCAATCCCCCTTCCATCTTGAGTTGATTTCCAGTAGATATGTTAAGCCAGTGTTTCTGCAGGGCAGCAATATTTCTAAAGCTCTTCAAAAATATGATTTATGGGGCAGGGCTGTGATAATAGGTGGCCTCTTTCATCATCATGCAGTTCTTCATAACCACGGTGTTTACATGGTTCTTGAAAGTATTAAAAAGGGTCTGGAAAAGCAATCTTTCCATCTGATTAAGACTTCTCTGCACCAGTATGGGATTTTCTTGTCTAAGAAATGTGTAAATAATATCCACAAATCATCTTTTCTATTCTAGATTTGCTGGAGCAAGATTCCCCCATTCCTCCTCCCTCTTAGCCCCCCTCTCATCCTCCACTCTCAGCCCCATCACAACCCCTTCCTGATCTTAACCTTAAGTTGGGCTCTACTGATACCCCCCCTATTTTTATGGAAGGCTAGCGTAATGTATATTATGCTGCGAGCTATGCTCTTTTTTTTTTTTTTTGGTTCTCTGCTATGTGTGTAGGTTTTTTTAAGTGTGTTGTACTTGCATAGTGTTAATTGATCATCCTCAATTTTTGATCTAAGAGACATCTACATAGATTTGAAGGTGTTTCTCTCTCTCTCTCTCTCTCTCTCTCAAGCAGTGATCTCTATGAAGGAATTTTGATACTTCATCTCATCACACAGGTGGCCATGCTTTGTGTATTTTGCTAATTTCATCAGGGGTGTTATATGTCTTTGATTTTTTCCTATGATCTCAGAATATTGTAATTACCCATCAGGCCTAACATTGTATTTAGTTTCTTTAGGTTGAGTCATATAACTCCAAATTTTACTCTATGATGTATTTAGGGGGCTTTGGTTGTGAGGGCTCTTATTTTGTCCAACCACTGCTCCTTGTTTTTATTTTTTCTCAATCGGGTAACAAACGGAGTTTTTCTTCTGGTTCTTTTCTCCGGGAGCTCCTTATTTTAGAACCAGTTTATGTAAAATTTTATAATATAATATATTAAGTGGCACTGCCACCTTTTCAAATATATATATATATATATATATAGCATTTAACATAATTTATTATTATATAATTATATATATATAATAATATAATAAACATTTAATATATTTTCTTAATTAATAAAACTTTGTTTAAAAAAATTAAAATTTATAAAAATAAATAAAAAATATAATGCAAAACCCTTATCTTACCCTCCGCGTTGTTGGAGGGCCGAGTTGCTTCACAGCGGTGGAGGGCATGTGTTTCCTTGCCACCCTTTGTGGTGGGTGGAGGCACGACACCCTACCACCACCACTGGTTGTAGTAAGGGGCTTAGAACCCCCCCCTCCGCCCCACCACACTCTAGCAGTGGTGCAGCAGGGTTTAGCCCCCACGGCCACTGTTGGGAGGGCGGTTGTCGATCTGTGCACGCGTGGCTGGCAGTTCACCAAAAAAAATCTTTGGATTAATTTTTTTTTTAACTTTAGTTTAAAATATATATATATATATATATATATAAACATAGACTTAAATACATAAGTATTTAGTTTATTGTTTAATACAATAAACTTTCTATAGAAAATAAATAAAGAACAGAGTTCTATTTTTTTTATATAAATTTTAACAGAGATTATGAACTTCTAGAAAACCTAATAGAAATAGAGAGGTATTAAACCAAATTAATAACTAAGAAGGATCTATTGTTCCCAACAAAGTTTTAACTTTGTGCCCTATCAAAGGATTTTAAAAAAAAGAAATTAAATGAATCTAACTGTACCAAATTGAGAACATTTAAAAAAAAGAATGAAAACAGAGATTTACTCTCTGATCTCTCCAAGGATGAAATAATTCGAAGAGCAGAATCAAAAAAAAAAGTAATAGCAATCTAACCATCTTACCCTTGTGTAAATTTGTAAAAAGGGATTTGCTGTGAACATTCCTCTGTAGAGGCTAGAGATGGCATATACACACCAAAGTATATGTGTGTATATACACATATGTACACTAGTGTGTACACAAAAATTCCTCTGAGCATTTCGTCCAAGCCTCTTCCCCAACCTGCACACACACAAAATGACAAATTAGGGTTTTTCATGCCTTTTAAAATGGGGCCTAACCCTGAATCCAAATTAGGGTTAGGATTGCCCACTTTGAGATTCTCATTCTTTTTTCTTTTTTTTATTGTTTATTTTTGGCTTTAGTGGCACTTTATTATTTTATTCTTACTTTAGACTTTATTCAATTATTAAGATTAAGTGACTTTAGGAAGTCACTTTTAATTTTAATAGAATTAATGTTGTTTTATTATTTATTCTTTTAGAGGATAGTAATTTGAATTTGTAATGAAGGATTTATTTATTCAAGTGGGACTCACTTGATTTAATTATTATTAAAGGCAACATTAAAGTTATTGTAGATATTAATGTAGTAAATCCTGTTGAATAGTTCTTATATTATTTTAATAATAAATTGAGATTAGTGGACTAAGATTGGATAAATATATTCATTACTTTTCTTAAGTTTTGAAAAAAAATTTATTAATTATTAATTTATGTAATGACCTTATTACCTTCATTAAATAATTGGAATATGGGAATTAGTTTATTCATTTAAATCCCTAGTAGGGACCTAGGTGAAGATTATTGCCCTAGTTTTAGCATTTTAATAAATTGATTAGGATTTTATAAAATTTATTATTTTAAAATCACTTAGGGGGAACATTAATATTGTATAATGAATCTTTATATAAATTACATTTTAATCTAGGGGTACGCACCTTATAATTTAAATCTATCTTTTAGTAATGACTTTTCACTACTAATAGTTTACTTACCCTAGTATTGAGTTAGGGAGACTTTCATCATTATTTAATTTGGATTTGAACAATGATTAAACCATTTAGATTATTTTATGTCAAACCTAGCTAGGGGTTTCCATTGATTAAGGTGGTCTGACAAATAAGAGATGTTGGCAAGCCAGTGTATGCCATGATTCCCCTTGTGAGTCGATTTGTGTTGTTCAATGTGTCTCAAGTTTTGTGTTGAGTGATTACTATGTGCAACCTATAAGATGTTATGTTCTTTAAAAAAAATTGTTGGTGTGTTTTGTCCTAATATTTTGGGAATTACATTTAGGTATCATGGTAGACCTTATAGCTCCAATATTCCTCAAAAATATAATGACCATTTTGTAAGAGCTAGCACTTCTTCATCTATGGAAGAAGTTGATAATGAAATCCTAAAGTGGCTCTATAAATAAGATGAATCAAATGCAAATGAAAAAAAGATTGAAAACATTAGTATTCCCATACACCAATATGGAAAAGGTTTCAAAATCATGCAAAAGATGGGATACAAAAGAAGAGGACCCTTGGGAAATAGAAATGAAGGATTGGTGGTGTTGGAGCTCTAATTTTTTGGCAAAATTTGGAGTCCTATATAGTGATAAAACCCTAAAAAATGGTCTCTTAAACCCCATGCCCAATAATTAATGGAGTACATGAAATATGATAAAAATTTATATTAATTTTCAATTAAAAGTTGAGGGATTAAGAAAGGAATCTCAATGACAAGAACAATCAAAATTCTGTGATCAAAGCCTTCAAAAAAATGTTGGAATTTTGACCTTCTGCAAAGATGATGCCAACAGAGGCTGAAGATGGTTGAATTTTAAAAATCTAAAAATGACTCAGTTCGGGAAAACAAATTTCCTATCTCTATTCAAAATCTTAGCTTTCCATGAGGTGTTTTAGTTTTTCGACTAGACCCAAATCCGAAAGTTAGGTAGTTATTTTTTAGTTAGTTTATTATTTTTTAAAAATAATTTGTAATAAGGGTGTGTCTTTTCACCCTAAAGAGGTGTGAAAGCCACTCAAACACACACACATATATATATATAATGTAGAATAAATATAAAAGACAATACGAGATATATTTTCATAGGGTATAATTCGATCACAACTACAATATGAACTCTAATGTACTATTTTTTCAACATTAATAAAGATAATTGCTCTTCTTTTTATTTGTGGTTATAAGTTATATGTTTTCAATTAGTCTTTCGGATATTCTATTAAATAGAGTGTTTCACTGTGTTGAATTCCCTAAGTATCATAATTCAAAATTAATATATATATTTCAAATATCAATTGAAAGGTCTATGTATCTTCTCTTGTTTTTATCAATCTCTTAATTTGAGTTAAATTCGATAAGATTAGCTATATAGATTGATTTGAATTATAATTCAAGTGGAAGCCTATGAAGTGATGATCTTGTCTTACTAAAGCAAGTTGTTAAAATCGTCTCTAATCGTACGTAGGATTGAAAGTGTTTTGACTCTATAACCCAAGTACTTAGAAGGCACTGATCTAATCTTTAATTGGAAATTGTTATATTTGGTTCATTTGTAGTTTATAGATCATTAAATCATTACTTTTAACTCTTTAGTATAATCCATTTAGTCAACTATTATAGAATAGAGATTTTCAGGAGATTAGTTTCTTTCCGTAAAGGATCATTCACCACCTTTGGAGGAACTTTGTGTGTTTATGTACGTAGTTGTGCGACATACAGAATTAAATAGTTCAAAGTGAAATTAGGCCTACCAGCCTTGGCTAGATTAAGCCAAAATTGTAGAGGTATGAGTGGTGCATCACCATTATACCTGTCATTTGGCCAAAAGTGAATCCATCATTTTTGGGCACCAACAAATTGGCGACTCTACTAGGGATAGCTATTTGTGAAAGATATTTGCAGAATCTTTGGTTACAGTTGTTAAAATTAAGTAAGACTCTACTAGGAGAGAAGACTCAAGACATTTTATTTCCTCACAGAAAGTGAGGTGGTGACTCTAAAATTTAGTTTCAGAAAGATTGAGAAAACCTATATGAGGGAGGAGATCCAAAAGGGAGATGAAATTTCATCTCATTATTTTATTACCATGTTTAAGAAATTGATGAGAAGTATATTTATCCCTATTGACCTCATGCCTTTGGTTCTTATAGAATTTAAATGCATTACAAATGAATGGTTTTCAAAATTTGCATACAAGATTCCTAAATTCTACGGAAATTGTAATAAATCAACTTCTGATCATTTGGATGCTTTTTACACATTCATCGATGATCATGAAATTTATACATAAGGGGATACTATGGTATTTTTTTCCAAGTCATTGGAGGGTTATGCAAGAGAAATATTTATTTCATTTCCTTCACAGTCCATTTCATCATGGAGGCAATTTGAGCAGTGGTTTCTTGATATGTTTCATTATACCAATGATGAAGAAGATAACATGTATTATGAGCATAATGAAGATCAGAATTGCACTATGGGAACATAATCTTACATGTCTCCCTTAGATGCATTTTTCAATATAGAAAGATAAAAGGGTGAGTTTACAACCCATTTTTTCATAAGGATGATGGGTTTCTATTGGGAGATACCATAAGATATTGTGCCTTCAAACAGGGAATTTTGAAGAAAACTTTATGATTTGGGAGTTTCTATACATGACCCTGATTTGAGGCTCCTTTTTTCAGAAAGTAAAAGAATATAATGAATGCAACATGAAACATACAAGAGATGAGGCTCCAGACTCAAATAAAGTATAAAGTTTTGATTATATTGTAGAGGAATCCATCCTGAATCAAACTAGTGTGGAAATGGATAAGAGTCGTGAGAAAGAAGAAAATTTTCTCACTACAGAGAAAATTTCAAAAATATTAGACATTGAATCTCAAAAGTATATTCAGAAGGATGGTCTAAAAAATTTCTATAATCATCAAAATAAACATGCTCAGGTGATATTTGATGAACTAAAAGATAAACCTCAAGAAGGTGAAATTTTTCAGAAAGGAAATATTTTTGTCAAAGGTTCTAAAAAACTTTCAAATTTCCTAGATAGTGGAGATAAAATATAACAAGATGCAACACATGTACAGGACAAAAATGCAATAAATAATATTCATGAAGATGGTAGCTTTCAGAAAAATTCATTCGACATACACTGCCATACTCTTGGAGATAAGCTCGTGTGTGATGGAACACCTGAGGAACCAGAGGCAAGTCCTCATAGAGGTATGCATAAATTCTCTATATTTATGAACCCTTTATTTGAATAAATAGGAGAAAAGTTAATTGAAAATAATTTATATTTTTCAAGAATACAATACAGTATGGGAGAAAGTAAAATAATTCTTTTTCCTAGACGTAATGTATGTCCAAAGATAGTAGGGAAAGTGAAATGTTTGAGGATGAAATATTCATACAATGTGGCACAAAGGATAGTTATGAGAAATTAGGGCAACCTAATTTACTTCACGATGTAAATATTCCAAAAGGAAAGAATTATAAGGAAAATATGCTACACAATTTATTTCTCAGGAATATTGTCATTTTGAAAAATGAATTACAAGGTGAAAAAGGTAATCAAATCCATGACAATGGAAATTTTCAGAAAAATAATTGCAAAGTTGAAATCCATAGAGCCAAATATGAGGGAGGACATGAATGTAATAATCAAGTTGTATCAATGGAATGCATCCATGAAAAATATTATAAAGTGGATAAAATTAATGTAATTGGTAAAAGGCGTGATTTTACTTTCAAAAGATGCATATTGTTGCATGATCAAAATCAAGTTTATGACAGAGGTAAGAGTTTCTTTTTCCAAATTTTAGAATAGGTAAGTATGCTTTTTACCATGTTTTTCTCTCTGTTTATGTTATGTGTTATGAATTATTTATGTTTTCTTTTTTTTTTCTTTTTTTTTGGTGTCATATTGAAAAATTATAGTCCTTAAATTTACATGCTTTTCAATTAGTCCATCATTTTATAATATATTGACATTAAATTTTCTAACTAATCATTTTTTTTCCCCATAAAAATCTTTTGTGAATACTTTTATATTGTGAATAGTTACTGCCGGTATTTGAATATGCAGGATACAAGGATTCATTATGTAATAGATGACAATATTAAAATTCTAAAAAATAAAAGAGTGATGTGCATCTCAAACATGAAGATCATAATGCAGATGACTATGCTAAGTCACAGGTAGATGATTCAAAATTAAGTGATTGGTCAAATTAGGATGGAATTACAACTGTAGATAAATAGAAATGTCAACTTCAATTATTGTGCAAGGGACATAAATTCCTCGGACCACCAAAATTTTCATTATCAAAAGACTTCATAAATTCTAATCCATCGAACAAAATTTGGGAAAACTATTAATGCTATAATGAAAATGTGGAAGCACAAATTGGATCTAATGAAGAGATATTAAGAATTCAGAACAGTAGCAAAAACGTGGATTCCCGTCCAAATATTTTAGAATAAATTTTGGAGTTGAAAATGAATTATAAATGATGATTTCAATCCATCAATGGTTTCCAAAATGATTTGCCAAACCTTGGGGAGCATTTTTTAAGTCTTTACAATATTTTTGAAAGTATTGAGTCCGAAAAACATAGACATTTCTAAAAACAGCCAGACAAATTATAATCCTGTGCAAATATTTGAAGCCATTTTTTGAGGATATAAGAGGTGTTGTAAATGACTTGCAAAATATATTCTGCACAAATCATAATGTGTATGAATTATTATTACAAACAACAATTCATGTTATCAGCAAATTTGCATCAACACAAATGTGGAGACAGAATTAAAGATTGTGAAATCGATTTCACTAAGTTTGTTTTCTTTTCTATTTAATTCCTTACGTTTTAATTTATTTATTTATTACTGTTTTATATCGTTAATAGTTTGAGTTTAGTGGTCTACTTCTCCCAGAGATAGTCGGATTCTCACTGCATCCAGGCATGAATGCATGTCCCCAATAAGAGCCACTGTTGACACCTAAAAATTTAGGTCCTAAAAATGCAAAATATCAAGGAAGTATAATATTTATTTTCATTTTTATGTTATTTCCCTATGTTAAAAATTAAACAATTGAAAAAGCCTAAATAATTATCATTATTTTATGTTTGTGGAATAAGCTTTTAGTTATTTTATTTCAATGAATTAAACACATGCATATTTTGAAATAAAATAATTATAAAAAATAATGTGGTTGGGTAAAAAAGGTGGCGAGATGGAGTTGAACACTCGACCTCTCAAGCCAACCCTTTTCCTACCTACCTACCCTTCTACCCTCTAACCAACTAGTCTATTGTTATTCTTTAAGAGGCTTTGGAAGTGGAATTAATTTATTTACGTTTTCGTGTGCAGGTGAGAAAATCAAGACGAATTCTCACACAAGGACTATATCTTATTAAAATAATTTTAATTTTTGAATATGAATATTCTTTACTTGTATATTATTTATTTAATTAATTTAAAGAAAAAAGAGTGGGGAGAGCGAGTTGACCACTCCACCTCTCGACCCACCCTTTTTTCCTATCCTAACTACCGATCCTACCCTAACCGATTGTCCTATTGTATTCCTTGGGAATATGGGTAGAAGAAAAGGGATAGATTTTAGATTATTTTATTTCCTTTAGTGAATTTAGAAATCAATTATTAAGGTAAGAAATCTCTTTTATATTATGTGTTTCAAAAGATTTTACACTTTGATGAGATTTAGATTTTCACTATGTAATTCTTTTTAGGGCCTATTTTAATTTACCTTAAATTACTAAAACGAAATAATGTAATAAGGTATTTCATTAAAGTAAGAGATTATATATATGTGTTTTGAAATTATTTTAATATTCTTGACATGAATTAAGTTTTTAAAATACTTAAATATAATCTCTTACTTTACCCTTTGGTAATTTTAAAATCAAATTATTAAGGTATAATGGATTGTATTTTACCTTATTGGATTTATATTTTTCACATCTCTCGTTATTGCAAATACTAACTAGGTGGCTTAAATATATATGCTATTATTATTATGTTTTATTTTTATTTCATAGAAATGCATAATTAGGGCTTTTATTTTAGAGTGTAAAATTATTTTGCCCTAAAAACCTAAATGCATTTTTATAAAATGAGTTGTGAGAGTATATTTTATTTTTTACATTTGAATGAATTTCTTTATATTAGAGTTGTTGTTTTTTATCCTCTTTCTAAAATATTAATAACCTTACCTTATGTAAATTATTTTAAATGTCATTTTAGGGTAAGTATTCCCCTTTTATTTTCTAGGGTGAGTTATAATATTTACAATTTTTGCACCCTAGATTATAGGAATATATTTCTATGAAATTAGTATTGTTTCATATTTTGGAAAAGGTATTTTGAAAAGGAAATACATTATATTTAGAATTTGAAAGTAAAATTTTCATTTTAAAATATAAAATTATATTCCTATTAATGGATCTTAGGTTTTATCTTAACTAATGGATTTTTATATATTTTGATAATTAAAAGTGGGTACCTATGATTAAATGTTTAAACCTTATTAGGTATATTTCTTATATTATCAAATATATTTATATGCATTACAAAGAATGTCCCTATGACATGGTTTTATTTTGATACATTATTAATTACTGAAATCAATAAATTTTAAATAGGGATCTTTTGAAAATTTGAAAACATTATTAAATATAATGAACCCTAAATTTAAAATTTATTAAAAGTTATCTAATATTGGATTTTGTGTGCAGGAGTTTTACATTATAAACATGTGGATTATCAAGCCAATTATCTGAAGATATGATAAATTATATTTGTAATACGGGGAATGTTTTTTCCCTCAAACCATTTATATGGTTAATTTTGTAATTTTTAGGGTTAGTTATAGGATTAGGTTTTTGTGAAAAGGTGTATCTTTTCATAGGAAACCTTTGAATGGGATATTTATACTGAATCATTTGAAATCAAAAAATAACATGACACAATTGGGAGAAAAACTCCAGTAACTATAGATTTTGAACCATCATATGCAAATTTCTCAAATGTCATATGAGATAAGTTGTTTCATGCTTATTTGAGGTTATATGTTATTTATTTTCAGTTAGTTTTTTAGATACTCTGTGTATTAGGGTGTTCCATTGTGTTCTATTCCCTGAATATTGTAATTTAAAGTTACTATATACAACTCAAGTATCAATTGTATGGTCTGTGAACCTGCCATTGTTCTTATCGGTCTCTTAATTTGAGTTAAATTAAATAGGATTAGTTGTGTAAATTGATTTGAATTGTGAATCAAGTGGAAGCCTGTGGAATGATAGTCTTGCTTTATTAAAAGTAAGTTTTCTTAAAATTATCTCTGATTATAAGTAGGACTGGAAATTTCTAACTCTATAACCCAAATTTTCATTAGGCACTGATCTTGTTATTGTTTGAGAATTGTTATATGGTTCTTCTTTGTAGTTTATAAATAAATCTGATTACTTTCTTTAAAAGCATTTGCAATTAGGTTTTTAGTGGTAGTTCAGCTTTAGTTTAGATTTCATAGAATACAACTATTAGGAGATTATATCCTTTTCCTCCAAAGGTCATTTACCCCTTTGGAAGGAATTTTGTTTGTTCATAGAATACAGCTATCAGGAGATTATATCCTTTTCCTCCAAAGGTCATTTACCCCTTTGGAAGGAATTTTGTTTGTCTATGCATGCATTTGTGTAGCATAGGGAATTTGTGAATTTAGGCCTACTACTTGTGAACTTGGGAAATTCAGATTTCACATATCAGAATCAGAAAGTAGTTATATTAGTTTATTTGGAAGCACACTCTACTGGAAGAAAGAACCCAAAAGCAAGACATTCCTCGAATGAGGTGGTGACTCTATTCAATAAAGCATTTCAACTAGTGACTCTACTAAAGAAGAAGACTCAGAAGGAGATAAGTAAAGTTTTCCTCTTTGAAAGAGGTGGTGACTCTATTGTTAAGAACCTAATGTATAAAGAAACAAGTTACTACCAATTTAGATATTCAGAATGTATCATAATAAACAACCATTTTAGAGAAAACCATTTATTCCAGATAGTATCAGACCATTGGATCTCAGGGGATTCCATTGTATTCCTTTTAAGTTGTTCCCTAAGTTTTCACAGCTTGTACTTTCTGATACTCATGCACTCTTAACTGCAGCATATAAATATCCCAAAATTCCTTCTACTAAGTTTGCAGGCCATAATACCTCATACATTTCCATCGCTAACCAAAACTATAACACTGTACCCTGTTACCCTGATTCTGGACTTGGTCATTTTTATGACTGTGACTCCAGTAGCAAAACCGTCTACATGTGATCACTCCAGCATAAGTATTTCCATAAATAACAACCCTCAAATGATCCCTAGAACTCCACAACATCACTTTCCAACAATCTCTCCCTTTGGCATTGATGGCAACACTTAGAAAAATGACTAAGTGTTAAAAGTGCTACCTTTAACTAAGTACATAGAACTTTACTTTACTTTTCTCTTTTCTTCTTTTATATACTCTTTTTTTTTATTTACATCTCTTTCTTTTTTTTATTCTCTCATCTTCTTTATTTTACTCTCCTCATTTTTCTCTTTCTCTTCTTCTCCCTTTGACATCAATGGCAAAGTTGCATTCAAAATTTCAAAACTTAAGCATAAAAAGGACTTAGTGCTTACTCACCAGTTTTAAGACATCTTGGAAAGAGTTTTCCAAGGTCTTAACTTCTTCGGCCCATGACTTGATTAAGATCTCACTAACATGGATTAATCCATTCAGTACATATGATGTTGTTTATGCTACCTTAAGCTTGGTAGGTGTAGACATAGTCATTGAACCTTCAACCTTTTCCATCTCTGATAGATGTGTCTCTAGAATTGAAAGCTTAGGGGTTATAAGGCTCTTTAACAAGCCAAATCTATCTACAACTCTCCCTTTCTCTATTTCCAATACACTGATTTTATCCAACAACTTGGATACTTGTTTATCCATTTCAATCACAGTTAGTGAATATGTTTCACAACTATCCATCAAAGTATAAAGTGTGGCCCTATCCTTGGCTAAAATCTCCTCAATATTCTTTACATGACTGCAAGGACTTATGCAGTGGCTATAAAGCCTTATGCCTTGTGCTATGAAATTCTTGGCCTTAAGAGTAGTAGCCTTGAGAATGTCTAAGTCCTATGAGATGGACTGGTAGCTTCTCTCAACTTCTTCTCCAGAAATCTCTTCTCTGCCTTATCTTCTGCAGTCTTTAGTAATGAGTCAAAATGACTATCAAAACTATCTAGTACCATACCTAAATTCTCAGCTTCATCCTTTTCTTGGAAGATAATAGGTGTAGGAAGTAGTTTATTTACTATCTCTATAGCCCTATCCATTACCTTTACTCTTTTATCTCCTTTCTGCACTGACCTTTATTTAGCCTTGGTGAAGGCCATGAAGGATAGCCTCATAAGCTCATCCTCATCCATTTTTTCTACATAAGCACTCACCGGTTTGGCCATGCTTACCAACAATAGAGAGGTGTCAGATTCCTGTTTCAATTCCATGCTCAACTCAGCTTCTTTTTCTGTTCTAGTCTCTTCTTCCTTCATTTCTTCCTACTTAATTTCTTTTTCTTGTCACTTCTCTTCCTATTTCTCCTCTGATTTATTTTCCTTTATCTTTCATTGTGCTTCAACTTCCATCGCACTATCCAAATTATCCAAAAATGGATCATTTACATCATGCAAAGTGTCAAGGGTCATAGGCACACCAGAGACAAAGAAGTTTGGTTGCATGTTGGTTTCCTCACTTCCTTCTACTACCTTAGAACTCTCTCCTATTCCCAAAGATATAGGTTCAGTAACCTTGGGAGGTGATGTCTTCTTTTGAATATCACTCATTAGGATTTGATCTAATGCCTTTTGAGTGTCCTCAATAACTTCATTATATTTCCTAGCCATGATTTTTACTAGTTTGGCCTTTATCCTCAATAGGGGTTTTAATGCATTTATTATCCTCTCCCTTTCTTGTATTGAGACAGTAGGTAAAATGTCCACAATATCTTTATTCCTTTCATTTTCATCTTCTAACTATGCCAACTACTTTTTGATTTTCAATTTTCTATATAGTTCTTTAGGGATACTCCCTTCAATTTCTAACAGATTTTTCTTGAAGATTAATAAGTGTTCAATTACGGTGTCTTCAATAATTGCTTGATCCTCAAAACCATATCTCTCATAGTACCTATCCACTATCTTCAAGTTACCATCTTTTATCACTCTCTTTTGTAGTGACTTAAGGTTTGGTTTCCACAAGGTTTGTGGATCCTTTTGTGCTAGTTTCTCTTCTACTTTCTCAATTACCTTTTCCTCTTTCTTCTTCCTTTTTACTGCTACCTCTTTCTCCTTAGGATTGTCCTCTTACTAGATCTTGTAGATCTTCTAGGAATGTTCATAGGCACAACTTCTTGTGCTTCCTCCTCTTGAGTAACTAACAAATGAAGAATATCAACAGTAGGACTTACTCTCTTTTCTACCTCTGAAGGAATAGGAGCATCAATGGCCATGCTTTAAGATGATTCCATCTTATTTCTTATGTTTATCAACTGCTCCTTAGTGATTCCTACCTTCATAGTGATATCCTCCACAATTTTACTGATCTTTCTTTTCCTTGTTACTTTCTCTTGTTCTTCTCTAAATTTTTTAAACTTCTCTCTATATGTTCCCAATCTTTCTTGAGTAGGGTCTATTTCTGCTACTAGTACATGCTCAACCTGCATAGTCAAGATTTCAGCACTGGCTTCCTACCCCATAGGGTAACACCATTTCATTCTTGCTTTTTACTACCTCAAAATAAACACAATCAGTTTCAACCATGAAACAGATAGTGTCTACATACTTCTCAACAATGTTTTTAGGTATTCTATACTTTTCCTTCATCTTCCTTTGTAAGATTTTGGTCATAGAAAATAGTTCACCATCAACCCAATTCTTATCTTGTCTTTTGTAACTCTCTAAAATCTGAATCCCAGTGGGTACATCATCCTTCCATGACCTAGGGTGCATGCCAGGAAACTTGTGAATGATATGAATGTACATATGGACTAATAATGACCCAAACCTAAATTCTTTAGATTTATCTTTCTTTATGGTTTTTACATTTTCTAGGAGCTATTGTGCTAGAACTTCACACAAGTTATACCTCTTATTTTCCTTGACCATCCTATAGGCCATCATTACAGCTCTAGTAGAAACTAAGTTAGGTCTGCCACTATAAAATAATTTGTAGCCCAACAACATTACTACCAACCTAACATCTTGCTGAAAGATGTCATTGACTGTCATCGCCCTCTTATCCCACTTGGAATGGGTTAGGGTTTTTGCTTATTTCCTTAGATTCTTTTCTACAACAAGAAGGGATCCTTCATTATCAAGACCTGTTATATCATGGATCATTTGTGCACATATTTTTATTGGTTGTTCTTCAATCCAAATAAACTGATCATGTATCCTACTGAGGATAATCTTGAACCATTTTGTTTCTGTAAATTCTGTAAGTAGGATTAGTTTAATGATAGATTGGTCTTGTAGGTGTTTGAACTCTTCTACCATAGATCCATCTTCTTCTATCATAGAATCCAATTCACTATAAATGTTTACATCTCCAATGATTTCATATTTTCAATGTATGTATGCCCTAATGTCTTCAACGTGCAATACACTGACAGGGGTTTGTGAAAATGCTCCTTCTAGATCATCCTCACAAGACTTAAATGTTAGAATAACTAAGAGGGGGGTGAATTAGTTAGATCAGTTATCCAATAGTCCCAAATTACAAAATATATCACTTAAAACAAATTCAGCTAATATTTGCAGCTTGGTAACATAAAATACTAAAATGTATGTGCCTTTACCGATTACCAGTTAATTACTCATAGTGATTACCAACCAAATCAAATATGCAATATGTAAAGTATGATTAACAAACATTCACCACAAAAACACATAACAAAAATATTTAACATGGAAACCCTGTAAAGGGAAAAACCACCTAGGATCGGTAACCTAAAAAAATTTCACTCTTCTGAAGCGAGCTCGATGAAGATCCAACCCTGTTAAAGGTTACAAAATACATTGTAAGGTGTGACCTTGTTAGAGGATTTAAGACTAACAATTACCATCCAAACAACATTCACTATGGGGTTTATAGGATAACAATGTACATTCTATGAATGATATCACAAGACTTTCAAGTCTACTCGGTTAAGATATTTTTCTATTACAATGGTTAAAATGAAATAGTAGGTGATCTTATTACAATACAACTTGATTTTGCAGATGTTTAGATCTATTCTAAGCCCATAAAAATCCTTTGATCAATATTTCAATTCATTTCTTCAATATTCAATAACTTACTATCACTCGGTAAAAGCTCTCTGATGCTCGATTAACTCTGCAGTTCAGTTCTCCTTCAACCAATCTAATCAGGCATGCATGAAGCTTTGTTCACATGATATCTATGTAGTCTCCTTCTTCTAGAATAGTTTCAACAATGAAACCAATGTCTCTTATATAGACAAGTAAATCATTTTCTTTTCATCCATCAAATTTTGCCGCTTAATCTCCTTCATTGATTTTGCCGCTTAAACCTTCCTCAGCAGAGGTGTCAATAACTCATTTCAATTTCATCCTTTAGATCTTCTATGAATTTTGTTAGCCATGGATCTTGTAACAAACTTTATCTTCCACCTTGAAATCATACACTTTATAGATCATCAATTTTGTTGACTAAACTTATGCATTAAATGCTTTCATCCAAACTCAATTAATGAAGAAATGTGTCGACGAACACAAGCTCGATTAATACTATTGCTCAGTATACACTACACTAGCTTGGTGTATACTAAAGTGCTTCATTTACCAACCACACTACTTTGTTAAGTTTTTCTTCCAACTTCATAACAAATTACTGCAATATAATCAAGTCAAGCATATGAAGTTATAGACTCATCAATAAGTTACCAAGAGTATTCCTTATCCTCATCTATCATATCCATCTTCCTCTATGTAGATATCTCAGTTCTTCATCTTTTCTCTCCTCTTTACAGATGTGTAGATGTTTGCAACTATCATGATAAGTACTGTCAAAACTAGTTGACATCAATGACAACATAATGACAACATAATGACTTATTTAATTATCTTACATATCATTTCAGTACTTGGTGATCTCTAATCACTTGTAGTTCATCAATCAGGTTCTCAATCAATTATAGTTCATCATTAAAAGGATGTCTCTTAAACTTATACCTAGGTCTATCCATGACATCATTAACTGTTGGTGCATCCATAACTTTTCAATGAGTATAGGTCTAAATACCTTTAATGTGCTAAAATCTAGAACTCTGCTTCACGCGATCACACAATATCTTTCCTAGATGACTTGATATGCTTCACAATTTTGCTCTCCGTAGTTGATGATCAAAAAAAAGTGCAGCAATGGTATCTTACAAACCTTTTTATCCTTTGCAAGTTGAGTAAGTGCATTAAACACAAGTAGATCAAATTTGCATCCTGTCTAGTCAATACAAAACTTGCAAACATGGAAAATGAATCTCCAAGTGTTGCGCTCTCAACCACATATTCCATATTATTTGCACACACCATACCTAAGATCGCATGAGCTTACTCAACACATACAGGGGCTAGATATATTTTGTTCTCTGCATCCAATGTTCCCCTTAAGGCCATGCGGTCTTCTAGGTCGATGTCTCAAAGAATTCATCATGCAAAGACACAATATCATCTAATGTCTCTCCCTGAACCAATGTCTTATTGAATTCTTTCACCTTCCATATCTTGTCATCCTCTTTACTTTCAAATTTTTTGAAATGATTTTTAAATTCATTCATGTACTCATTAAAACTTTTACCATTGTCACCTACATTCTTTCTTATAACCACACGAGGTAGTCTCTTTTTTCTCTTGGTCCTCTTATGTTGTTCTCTCTGTTGTATCTACAAAACTTCGCTATGTGTCCAAGGTTGTTGCATTTATAACATGTAGGTGGTCTACTTTCTTGATTTACTTGTATCTTGCAATATCTTGCAGTATGTCCAAAGTTATTGCATTTAAGACATGTAACCTTGGTTGTTGACTCTACTCTAACATAATCTTTTTTATACTTGAACTGGTCTGGTTTTCTACAATCTGCTTTCTTGTGTCTGTAATCATAATAGTTATAACAGTACCTGGTAAAGGGTTTAGAGGTACCTTTACTTCTATAATCTCTTTTCATGTGTCAAACTTTGTTGCATCCAAAGCATCTACCTCTGAAAGGCCTGATCTATTCTTTAGGTTCTTCATGAGTAGGTCTTTCTACAGTCTTCGCTTTACTTGCTTCTTCATTGATCTTAGAACATTCTGCTTCATTGAATCTAACTCTAGTCAAATCTTCTTTAGGTTTCTATTTTTCTCTTTGCTCATCAATTTTGTCACTACTCATGTGCAACTTCTCAATGTGCAATTTGGATTGAGTGAGTTCTCCTTTAATGATCTAATTGTACTTCTCCAATTCCTAACATTTATCCTTGTAGTGATCAAGTTCAGTCTTCATTTGTCCTATCTGCTCATTTGCTTCTTTCAGTGACTCTTCAACTTTGTTCCTTGCATCCTTTTCATGTTGAATCTCTTTTATCATCAAAAGATTGATTTCTTCTTTTTCTTGCTCCAACCTCTTCACTTGATCTAATGTATCATTGTCTGAATCTTATTGGATCTTGTCCATAAGGTCTTGTTTCTAATTTCTTGAAGCTTCCAATTGTTCCTTTAGTCTCCTAATGAAACCTTCTGCTCTTCTCAATTTGAATTTGAGTATACCATTCTCAGCCTTCTCTTTGTCCAAATCTTCAAGTGCTACTTCAAAGTTCTCTTACAAACTTTTTGAATCCATTCTAATCTCCCTTAAACTATTAGACTTTCTCTCCAAGGGTCTATAGCTCTAATACCAATTGTTAGGATTAGGTAATACTAAGAGGGGGGGTGAATCAGTATTACTAAGATTTAATTTAAACTTCAACTAATTATAAATTAACCAAAGCAATGCTGAAATGAAAAGAACATATAAGCACAACACATAACTCATGACACCATGATTTTTTCTTGAGGAAACCCTAGCCAAGGGAAAACCCAGGTAGGGATGATACCCACAACTATGCACTAAAATATTAACTCTTTGTTAGGAGATCTAGCCCTGTTAGGAGTTGATTATTACATAGTAAATTTCCTTGTTAGAGGAATACAAAACCTTTTTAGGGGTATACAAAACACCTGGTTAAAGGTGGTGATCAAACTGCTCTTACAATCAAAAATGATTTCAAAGAGTTCTCCCAAATGTGAACAATACAAGCACTTCCTTGCTTAGATAGTTCCAGTTATAGCTCTGTAAAATATTGATCTTGCATCTTCTATCTTCTCTCATATTTGCAACCTTGCTTCATCATTGCATCACATACATATCTTTGCTTCCACAAAATCATTCTATACTTATACAAAATTTTCCATCCAGTCGGCTTCACAAATACCATATAAAACATAATAATTAATTATATAAATGATAATTATTGAGTGAGCAATCTTATATTACCCAATTTTTGGCAATATACTTCTTTTACCTAAATTATCATGTTACCATATCCACTAACCTTGCCTTAATCTTTGCAACTGCTCATATGCCTTATTATACTGATTCTCTATCTTCACATACCTTCATATCACTGAATCTCATTGATCTGATCACCAAAACTCATATGCTCTTAACTGCAGCATATAAATATCCCAAAATTCCTTCTACTAACTTTGTAGGCCATAACACCTCATACATTTCCATCGCTAACCAAAACTATAACATTGTACCTTATTACCCTAATTTTGGAATTAGTCATTTTTATGACTGTGACTCTAGTAGCAAAATTGTCTACATGTGATCACTCCAACATAAGTGTTTCCATGAATGACAACCCTCAATTGATACCTACTTCTCCACAACATCACTTTCCAACAAGGTTTAACCTATGATATTTTTATCCTCAAGAAACCCAAGTGAACTCTAGTGAGGAGATTTCGGTCCAAGTTCTATGGAACACCTAGAACAAGCACATTTCATAGACTTAAGTGATACAATGTACAAACCATCAAATAAAGTCATGTCCCTAAACCCTACCAATTTAAACTTAGCCAATGATACTTTTTCTCTTGTATACTCAGAACTCATTGAATGGGATTCCATAGAGCCAAACGGCATTCCCACATTCCCAAATGATAATTCTTTGGCCTTGTACCTAAATGAACTTGAACCTTCTTCTACCAAAGAATTATATCAAGGAGAAATGATGAGGGAAAGTATTCAATCTCTTAGTCAAAAAAATAAAATAAAAAAGTGAAAACAATTAGAAAATGAAAGAGTCTAGGGTGAAAACCACAATGTGGCAATACTAGACCAAAAAGAGAAAGAAATATAAGACATTTCCAAAGGTGAAAACCCAATTTTGGCACCTAAGGAAGAGAGGTTGGAAACTTTTCCCAAACATTATGAAGAAAGATCACTTATCTTGATAGAGCCAATAGAAAAGATCAATATTGGGACAAAATCAGAGCCTAAAATTATACATCTTGTAGCCTCTTTTTCAAAAGAGGAGAGAGAAGAATTGTGGAGTTTTTAAAAGAAAGGAAAATAAGCTTTTCTTGGTCTTGTGATGATATGCCAGGATTGGACCCAAATCTAATCATGCATCATTTGAATATCAAGCCTAGAATCAATCCTATCAAGCAAAAGTTGAGGAAAATGCACCCACATATTGTGCTACTTGTCAAATTTGAATTGGAGAAGTTATTAAAAGTGGGTTTAATTAGAGATATTGATTATTTTGATTGGATCTCCAACAATGTACCTATTTCAAAACTAGATAAATCAATCAAAATTTGCATGGATTTTCAAGATCTCAATTTAGCATGCCCAAAGCATGATTTCCCCTTACCAAGCATAGACACAATAGTGGATTTGACAGTGGGTCACTCTATTTTATCTCTTATGGATCGATTTAGTGGGTACAATAAAATAAAAATTGTACCTAAAGATCAAGATAAGACAACTTTTACATGTTCTTGGAGAACATTTTGTTGGAATGTTATGCCCTTCGATCTTAAAAATGCATGAGCGAGCTACCAAAGAGCTATGACCATTATATTCCATGACATGAGGCACAAATTCTTAGAGGATTATGTGGATGATATCCTAGAAAAATATCATTCAAGGAAATAACACTTTCCAATTTTAGAGAAATTTTTCACTAGGCTAGAAAAATTCAAAGTGAGATTAAATAAAAAAAAAGTGTTCTTTTGGGGTACAATCCGACAAATTACCAAGGTATATAGTTTTGTAAAAAGGAATAGAGGTAGACCCTACAAAATTCAAAGCAATAATGGAGATGGGGGAACCTAGAAATATGATTCAAATGAGATATCTCCAAGGAAATCTTCCAATCCATAAGAAGGTTCATTTCACAACTAGAAGAAAAGTGTCACTCTTTTACTCAACTCCTTCACAAGGACATAGTATTCAAATGGGATGACAAATGTGAAGAAGCTTTCACACTCCTCAAGAAATACCTGATGAATCCACCAATATTAATGCCCTCAATAAGAGGAAAGCCTTTGATATTGTATATTTCAATGATAGGTCATTCTTTAGGTGCACTCTTGGCTCAAGAAGATGGGAATGGAAAAGAAAAGGCAATCTATTACATAAGTAGGACATTATTAAAATATGATTTGACTATAGTTTCATAGAGAGAGAATGTTCGGCAGTAGTTTTTGCTTCACAAAAACTAAAACATTATATATTGGCCCACAAAATCAAACTTATAGAAAAGATTGATCAATTGAAGTATCTAATGAGTAAAATAGCCTTAATAGGAAGGTTAGCTAAATGGGTTGTGGTACTAAGTGAATTTGACATAGAATATGTAGACAAAAAGGTAATAAAATTTCAAGTCATAGCAGATCAATTGGCGGAGGCACCTTTGAGAGATGAATACCCTATTCAAGTGGAATTTCCAGATGCAGAAATCATCAACATTGAAGAAAAAACATGGAAACTTTACTTTGATGGTTCTTACACCCAACATGGCTTAGGAGAGGGCATATTATTGATCATGCCTCAAGGTTCCACAATTCTAAAATAATACAAGCTTCTATTTCCATGCAATAATAATATAGCTGAATATGAAGCACTTTTTATTGGCATCAAATTGGCTTTAGAATAGAAAATGATAGAATTGCAAGTCAATGGTGATTCACAACTAGTCATAAATCAAATTAATGATGAGTAGCAGACACAATATGACAAGTTAATACGCTATAAAAATATGATAGAGGATCTAAAGAAGTAATTTTTTTTATCACATTTGAATAAGTACCTAGGGAAAAGAATAAAGAAGCATATGCCATGGCGATATTAGCTTCACTCTTATAGATGCTAGATCAAAGCACGAGATACAAATTCTTGGTAGAAGAGTTGGAACAACCTGTATTTGACCTATCCAATTCCCAAATCATTTTCCTATTAGTTGGGCATGACTCTCCCTAGTACAGATTCATTTATACTTATTTGAAATACCAAACCTTGGACCAAACCTGAAACCAGAAAAGAAACTTTATAAGACAAGCCTCTCATTATACCTGTGTATTTGACACATTGTATCACAAGAGTCTTGGCAGAATGATTTTAAGGTGTCTAGAGGAGGCAAAATCAAAATTATCTTTGCAAGAATTCCACGAGGGAATCTGTGGGTCATATTCAAATGGGTTAACTTTAGCTAAGAAAATTTTAAGGATGGGGTACTATTGGCCCTACATGGAGAAAGATGCATGTCATTTTGTAAAGATATGCCAAAAATGCCAATATCATGGAAATTTAATTCATGTGCTAACTTAGGAAATACATCCAATGACTACTCCTTGGCCCTTCTATCAATGGAGGTTGGATCTAATCAAGATGATTTATTCACCATCATCCAATGGTCATAAGTTCATAATCACTGCAACAAAATATTTTACCAAATGGGTTAGAGTTGTATCTTTGTCTACTCCAACGGGAAAAAAAAATTCAATGTTCATTTTGAACAATATAATTTACAGATAGGGTATCCCTCATGTCATAATAATAGACAACTTCAAGCACTTCAAGAACAAAGACATAAAGGAGTTGTGTGAAAAATTTCATATGATTCACCATTCATCTTCCATCTATTATCCACAAGGAAATAGACAAGTAGAAGCAACTAATAAGAATATCCTAAAGATATTGAAAGAACAGTGGATAACTCAGGAAGAGATTGGCACATTCAAATAAATCCAACTCTATGGGCATATTGAACAACTGTGAGAACAAAAAGAGCTACACCTTTTTCATTAGTATATGTAGCCAAAAGCAGTTTTACCGCTAGAAGTAGAGATCCCATCTTTATGGATTTCATTACATGGATCATTAATAGAGGAGGATTATATAGTTGCAAGACTCTAAGAGTTATAGTTACTTGATGAGCGGCAACAAAAACCATATGATCATCTCAAGGTGTATTAAAATAGAATGTCAAGAAAATACAACAAACACATTAAGCCAAGGGAATTTCAAGTAGGTGACCTTGTATTGAGGGAAAACCCTAAGAATTAGGTGGAAAGAGAAAAGAAAGGAAAATGGGAAGCAAATTGGTTAGGGCCTTTCATCATTACATCTTCTTTTGGAATAGGGACATACAAATTAGCTGACTACAGTGGAGAAGAGTTGCAAGAACCTATTAATAGTATACACCTAAAGAGGTTTTATACCTAAAGTAGTTGAAAGAGTATAATTGTAAAGAGTATCAGGATATCAGATGGAAAATCATCATATTTATTTTGTACAATAAAAAGTGAACCTGAAGAAATCCAAAAATATTCATAAATTGATCTTGAGAAAAGAAATTTTTTTAGAAAAAGCAAGAAATCCAAAAACAACAAAAAGAGTAACTGAAGAAATAAAAAATAGTGGAAAAATAAACATGAAGAAAGTAAAAACATTAAAATATGGATATTAAAAAAATTATTATCTTGGTGAAAACCTAGCAAATATGCACCTTGATAATACAAAAAAAATGAAAATGAGAAAAATATGAAAAAATGAAAAAGATAAAAAGATAAAAATACAAAAAAATGAAAGAGAAAAAAAGAGCCTTGGTGAAAACCTAGCAAATAGGCGCCTTGGTAGCAAAAAAAGAATATAAAAGAGAAAAAGAGCAATAAATTCAATTGGTGAAAACTTGGTAAATAGGCACCATTGAAAGTCAAGTCAAGTCTCATTCTAGCATCTGCATTTCCTTTCCAACCTTGTATATATTGCATTCGCCAATATTTGTACATATTGCATAATAAATCCCAGAGTTGCATTTGTAAATACCCAAGGCTTTTATCACATTCTGAAAAATTATCTAAGTCCAACATCTCAATGGAATCAAACTGGGGGCATTTTATCCTAAATAAAGGGGATTCATCAAACAGACACCAATTGACACAAATCAATGCATCTAACCACAAGTGTGACACTTTCGATTAGAATCCTAAATTTTGATCTCGCAATGATTAACACTTTGATCCTCAATTTCACATGACCTTATCTTTATCAGGATTAAAAATGACAAACAAATATTTAAATGGATGAAGTTCTACTTGAAATATGGATTTGAAAAATAAGAGCAAAGTTTTTTAAGTGTTACTTGATTGGTGAAATCATGTCTTTTTAGAAAATCGATGAATTCTTGGACAAGAAGAGCGATGATAAAGCACGATATTTTCTTGATTTATACATGACTGTCTTAAGATTGAAGCTTCAAAATATGTATCATTTGTCTAATGACATGATCATCAAAGAATCATCGAGGGCATGTTCACATGGCAGAACTAAAATCTCTATTTATTTACGCAACAAGATACCTTGGCCATTTTGATCTTCCATATCTTAATGCCAAAATTCATTTGCAACATTGAATCCAATGAAAGTAGCATTAAGACTATCATGGTTGAAAATCTAACCAGTGAGAGTTGTACTAGCTTCAAGCATGCAATTCAAAAGGAAAGAGGCAATCATATCACCATGATTGAACCAGTGAGGATTGTACCAATTTTAGTTTTAAAAAGCTCAATGATGAAAATAACATATTTTTCTTGAATAGAGACAACAAGCTGCATCCATTTTAGATTAATTGCATGATAGTTTACATATGGATCTTGTTTTTCTCAAAATATGTAAAGAAAGCTAAAGGGGCTGGAGATAAGTACAAAATTGAAAGGGTTCACCATTACTTTACTTAATTGAATATGTTGGAAGACAAAATCAAATTGCATTAGGTTCACTTCATTCATTAATCATTAAATTGCATTCATTACAATTAATTGCATTTAAGTTGCATTAAGTTCATTATCCATTATTAATTAAGGTTATTTTTTAATGTTCAATTATAGTTAAAGTGCATTTAAGTTAGATTGCATTCATTATCCATTATTCATTAAATGAAATTTCATTGTTACATTTAAATTATCCATTAATCATTAGGTTATAATTAAATTGCATTAATCATTAGATTGATTTTCCATTAGGTTCATTAATCATTATCCATTAATCATTAAATTACACTTGTTAATTAAAATGCAATAGAGTCATTATTCATTATTCATAATTAAATATCCATTGTATTGTATATTCATTTAAAGGTTCATTTAAGGTGCATATCATAGATTTATTAATCATTATACATAAAACCATTAAACCATTGGTCATTAAAGAAGTAATATAAAAACATGTCATTTATTTTGCATCCATCTAAGCTATGTCATATATAAGGCATCCATCCAAAGAAAGTAAAGTAAATGCATCCATAACATTTCACATCAAAAAAGCATAAAAATTAACATATAGATAGAAGCATATAGAATGACATATCATCTTAAAATCAAAGTCCAACATATAATGACATCATAAGTAAAGAGAGTCCATCAAATGTCTATCAAAGTGTATAAAGTACATCAATAATGTTCTGATAAAAAATGATATATATGATACATCAAGGAGTAGTAAATCAAGGCTCAACTAGTACCACAAGCACCTATACATGTATATGTGCCACATATACATTTACCAGGATCATCTATATCTGTACCAACACCTCTTATAGAATGAGGTTGTGTGTCATGTTGAGCCATAGAGGCCATGAAATTATGAATCATCGCACTAAACTAAGCCATCTAACTCCTCATATCTATCATACCATCTTGTAAAGATCTTATATCCTAAACTAATGTATATGGTGCCTATAAAACCTGTGATGCCTCTACTAGTGGAACTGGGGAAACCGAGGCAACCTATGGAACTGGTATATGTTTGTCTATCTTTGGTCTATGCTAACCCTAACCTGCAACCCTCACCTGATGGAGAACTCTCGTTGGTCCACCCATCATCCTCACTCCTCCCCTCATTTTCATCCTGCCACCCCGCATCCTCACACCACCTCTGACTAGTATCTAGACAACAACCTGTATATAAATTCTCCCACCTCTCCTAGATCTCCTAGCTCTCTTCCCTCCTATCCCACCTCTCCCCCTCCATCATCATCATCATCATCATCATCCTCATATCTATCATCAATATCAGGAATAAGATCTATAGGATTGGTAAAACAAGGAAAAGGGTTTCGAATGAACCATTGAGCATAGTCATCTATCATATGAACATCAACAATATGATCTCTCATATCCAAAGCCAATTTTGGTAAACCCAAGAGCTCATCGCATACTACTTGGCTCAGTAATCAACCTAAGGGTCCCACAAGGATCTCTCAACTTGTACTAGTCATATAAAGCTAAACCTTGTTGCATACCATGTATTCGATTGAATTAACAGAATATCCTTTAAAGGTATAAGCACTTGATAACTAATGGAGTACAACTAATCATCCATCAAGGCATACACATGAAAGGTAACTTTGTATGATGCAAAGGACAGGACAGGCAAGGGCCAAACACTAGCACACCCTATGGATCCAACCTTGCTCAACAACACACGAAAGCAAGAAGAACACAGTGAGAGAGAGAATGTAGGATCTTTCATATATTTTCATCAAATAGATTCATACATGTCGGGATATAAGGCCTTCCCAGTTATGGCCAAATATTACAATGAATTATAGAAGTCCTCAAACATGCGAGGATCTGCAAACCAACTTCAATTATCTATCTTCTATCTTCTATCCAAAACTTCTTCCATAAACTCTAACCAAACAACTATACTTATACAAGAGGCTACCAAACTGAGTCGGCCTTCAGATCCACAATCAATGGAAGTAACGGTCAGATCTAAGACCATGCACTTCCTAATGATTGATACCAGCATTAAATCTATGACCCAAATTAATTGCACAAGTTAGCCTCAACAAGAACTCAAAAATAACCTACTTGGCAAACAAGGATGACTGAGCAATAGACAAGCATCGCCAAGCGCTAGTGAAACAACTGACCACCCAGGAGATAACCGACCATACTCAGTAACCAAAGGAAATCAACCAACTACCAAACCAACTCGGTCAAAGCAAGAACTAAGCAACACAGACAAACTCAAATATGTTTTTCGTGACACATGATTGCCAAGGACATGAGATGCTCCTGCATTAGACACCTGGGGTCAATTAGAAATGATTCTCTGAATCATTTAGTAGGTATGATCTAAGCTACATCCAGCTTAGATTGTGAAATCCATGAACCGTCTTCCATCGATATATTCTTCCACTTTACCAAATATTCCATATATTGTTCCCCTCTTGTACTTCTGCCAATTCTTTGTTTCAAAATCTACTCAACTTCTTCATTCTGTTTCTTAGGATATTCCATCTATATTGTCATTTCTTCATTTGATTCATGATAATCATACAAATCAAAAATGGTGAAGATCGGTGATATGTCCATGTCATCAGGTAACTAAATCTCATATGCATTTCCACTATCAAATCTCTTCAAAATCTTGTAAGGACCAAACTTCTTCATTTTCAGCTTCCCATATGTTCCAACAAGAAATTGGCCTTTCTTCAAATGAACCATCACTTCATCACCAACATCAAAAGTCGTATGTCTCCTTGATCTATTAGCTCTATCTTTGTATTTTTTATTACTCTCTTCCAGCTTGATTTTCACATCTTCATGCAATGTCTTCATATACTAAGCAAATTTCACTCCTTTAGCACTTCTCTTTCTTTCATCATCAATGTCTCTCAAATTAGATATACCTCTTGGTTGTAAGCCATTTACAATCTCAAAAGGTGACTTTCCAGTAGTCCTATTCACTAAAATATTTTATGCAAACTCTTCTTGTGCCAACACAGAATCCCAATTACCTGGTGTGTCTCCAACTAAACATCTCAATAGATTTCCCAAACTTCTATTCACAACTTCAGTCTATCCATCAATTTGTGTGTGAAATGTAGAACTGTATTTCAATTCGGTACCAAAATTTCTCCAAAGAGTCTTCCAAAAGTATCCAACAAATTTACTGTCTCAGTCAGAGATAATACTCCTCGGTAATCCATGCAATCTGACAATTTCCTTAAAGAAAAGATCTCCTACATGTACTGCATCTAATGTCTCTCTACAGGGTATAAAATGTGCCATCTTAGAAAATCTATCCACAACAACAAATATAGAATCATTACCTCTTACTGTCTTCGGTAATCCAAGAACAAAATCCATACTGATGTCAATCCAAGGTTTATCAAGAACAACAATTGGTGTATACAATCCAGTATTCTGACTTACTCCTTTTGCAACTTGACAAATTCCACAACTTTTCACAAATTTCTGAACATCTTTATACAACTGTGGCCAAAAGTATTTCTCCTTAAGAAAATTAAATGTTTTATCAATTCTAAAATGTCCAACCAAACCACTACTATGTTTCTCCTTTATCAAATTAGTTCTCATTTGTCCTCTCGGTATACACAACTAAATACCTTTAAACAACATACCTTCTTGAATGAAATATTCTTCCCATTTTGTATTCAGTTGATCTTGAATAGGTGCTTTTCATTTTCTCCACAACTCAAAAAAATCAGGATCATTTTCATACAAATCTCTCATCTCATCAAAACCAAGAACTTCAATTCTCATCTCAGTCATCAAAGATCTTCTTCTACTCAATGCATCAGCAACTCGGTTAGTGACTCCACTCTTATGCTTTATCACAAATGTATAACTATACAAATACTCAACCCATTTCATATGTCTCTGATTCAACTTATTTTGACTACCCAAATATTGTAAAGCCTTATGATCGGTATACAACACAAATTCACTTGGTATCAAATAATGTCTCCATTTCTTTAGTGCTTGAACAATAGCATAGAATTCTTGATCATACACAAAATATTTCCTTCTAGCATCATTCAACTTTTCACTAAAGAAAGCAATAGGTTTACCTTCTTGACTCAACATAGCTCCAATTGCACTACCACTTGCATCACATTCTACTTGAAATACCTTATTGAAATTAGGCAATGCCAAAATAGGCAATTCAGCAACCTTTTGCTTCAAAGTCTCAAAACTTTTATCAACTCCGTGTGTCCACTTGAATTCTCTTTTATCTCCTCTCATAGTCTTAGTCATAGCATTAAAAATTGAACTAAAATTCCTTATGAACTTTCGGTAAAACTTTCCAAACCATGAAATGATCTTACCTCACTAGAATTCACAGGTGTAGGCCAATTCAAAATAGATTCAACCTTTTCAGGATCCATCTTCAAACCATCAGCTGAAATCACAAATCCCAGATACACAATATCTTCTTTCATGAATCAACACTTTTTCAGATTTATCAGCAACTTTTGCTCTTTCAACCTCTACAAAACTTGTCTAACATGCAACAAATTTTCTTCTTTGGTCTTACTGAATATTAGAATATCATCAAGATATACAATCACAAACTTACCCAAGAATTTCTTCAGAACTTCATTCATCAACCTCATAAAAGTACTTGGTGCATTAGTTAAACCAAAAGGCATAAGAAACCACTCATTTAAACATTCTTTTGTCTTGAAAGAAGTCTTTCATTCATCACCTTCTCTAATCTTGATCTGATGATACCCACTTTTCAAATCAATTTTGGTAAAATACTTTGCTCCAGTTAAACTATCCATTATGTCATCCATTCTCAATATAGAAAACCTATACTTCACTATTATCTTGTTGATTGCTCTAGAATCAGTACACATTCTCCATTCTCCATTCTTCTTAGGTGCTAATACCATAGGTACTATACAAGGGCTTAAACTTTCTCTGATCAAACCTTTATCTAGCAACTCTTGAATCTATCAGTTCAATTTCTAATTCTCGGTAGGTGTCAACTGATGAGGTGCCTTATTCGGTAAAATAGCTCTAGGGATTAGATCCATACAGTGATCAATGCTTCTCTTCGGTGGCAAACCATCAGGTACATTATCAAAAATGATATCACTATACTTGGTGAGTAACTTATTAATCTCCTTAGGAACACTATCCTCTATTTTCTTACTCAGTTTGTTAGGAATCACAGTAAAACATACATCATTATTTTTCAAATCCTTAACAAAATGTCTTCCTTCCATCAAGAAAACTTTCACATATGTGAAAATATTACTAATGGGTTCTTCCATCAAAGGTAACAAGATTTGTCTTCTTCCATCAGCCCAAATAGTATATTTATGCAATCTCCCATCATATATAGCATGTCTATCATATTGCCAAGGTCTACCCAACAAAATATGACAACAATCCATAGGCATGATATCACACAACACTTTATCATAGTACTTTCCAATTTTCAAATTCATATAACATTGTTCACTTACCAAGAGTGTATGCTCATCTTTGATCCATGAAATCTAATAGGGCTTCGGATGTTCCATCCTTTTCAACTCCAACTTTTTGATCATTTCCTCAAATTCCAAATTCTCTGAGCTACCACTGTCAATGATAACCTTCCAAACTTTATCAGAAACTCTACATCTGGTCTTGAACAAACTTTTCCTTACCGAATCTTCCTTTTTACCTTCATTCCACAGTGCTCTCCTTACCATCAAGTTATTTTTTGTCTCTGGTTCATTTTGTGTCTCCTCTTGCACCAAAGCATTTCTACTGCTACCAGCCTTCTTACTAGCATGTGTACATTCAAAAGATCTATGTCCTTCTTCTCCACAATTGTAACAAGTTCCTCGAAAATTACCTCTATTATAACCACCTTGGTAGTTACTGCCTCTACCTCTAGATGAACTTTCACCTTTCCACTCAGTCTTGCCTTTATCCAGATTTGTCTTTTCAAGTTCAGATATACCATTTTCACCATTAGATCTACCTCTTCCTCTAGGGAATCTACCACCTCTACCTGTTTTCCTTTGTTCATGTCTCTTATTCAATTTCTCCTCAGCTTTCAATGAAAATTGATAAGCCTCTTCAATGTTCTCCAATTTGACTAAACTAATTTCTTCTTGGATGGAAACCCTCAAACCATTCAAGTATCTAGAAATTCTTTCCACATCATCTTCATCATGTCTAGATCTGATATCTAATCTATAGAATTCCTCAGTATATTCCTTTACCAAGCTATCTTTCTACTTTAGACTTTGCATTTGTCTGACTAGGTTAATCTGGTAATCAAAAGGTAAGAACTTTCCTTTCAATTTATTCACCATTTTATCCATACCTTGATTTTGTCTTTGCCTTTCCTTTTTCTATCTAACTGTAGATGTTCCCACCACAAGGATACATGACTCTTCAACTTTGTGCTTTCAATTTTCACCTTCTTGTCTTCAGGTACATTTTCATACTCGAAATACTTTTCCATCTCAGTGATCCAATCCACCAATTCATCAGAATCAAATTTTCCACCATACTCGGGAGGATTAAAATGTGGTGTTGACTTCAAACTTGTCAAAGCCTTCAAGAATCTTTCTTCACCTTGATCCATCACAAGTGCAGGCTCTCCTTCATCTTGTTCCACCTCAATTTCATCATCACTAACATCTTCAAGATGTCTACCTCTTCTCTGGGATGTTTCAACAGCTTCAAGTCTAGTAGCAAGTTGTCTCAACATGTCTGCCAATCCTGGATCCGCATCTCACCTCTCATGAACCATCTTGGAAATCCTCTGCAATTGCACAGGTCAAATCACAATCTTCTACCCCACAATAATTCAACTAGGGTTTCACAAGAAGAAACCTACAAACCTAGATCCACAGATCTAGATCTAGATCTCACCTCACTCTGATACCACCTGATGCAAAGGATAGGACAGACAGGGTCCAAAAAATGGCACACCCTACAGATCCAACCTTTCTCAACAACACACAGAAGCAACAAGAACACAATGAGAGATAGAATGAAATATCTTTCATATATTTTCATCAAATAGATTCATACATGTTAGGCTGTAAGGCCTTCCTGGTTATGGCCAGATATTACAATGAATTACAGAAGTCCTCAAACATACGAGGATCTATGAACCAACTTCAATTATCTATCTTCTATCCAAAACTTATTCCCTAAACTCTAAACAAACAACTATAATTATACAAGAGGCTACCAAACTGAGTTGGCCTTTAGATCCACAATCAATGGAAGTGATGGTCATATCTAGGACCACACACTTCCCAATGATGGATACCAGCATTAAATCCATGACCCAAATTAATTGCACAAGTCAGCCTCAACAAGAACTTAAAAATAAATTACTTGGCAAACAAGGAGGACCGAGCAACAAACAAGCATCGTCGAGTGTCAGTGAAACAACCGACCACCCAGGAGATAATTGATCATACTCAGTAACCAAAGGAAATCGACCAACTACCAAACCAACTCGGTCAAAGTAGGAATTGAGTAATGCAGACAAACTCAAATATGTTTTTGGTGACACAGGATTGCCGAGGACCTGAGATGCTCCTGCATCATTGTATCATCCTCGTACCAAGCCTCGCAATAGATGTAAGAATACCATCTAACCTAATCAAGATCATCTAATATCCAATACCAGTAATCAACCTTTCCCAGATGAGACTAGATAATGATACCCTCATATATATAATCAAAAGGCCACCCAAGATCTCTAGCCTGAGCTACAATAGGCATGTTGATAGGTATATGCTCCCAAGTCCAAAGTTGTAATAATATAGAACCAATAGATAAATTTGCACCATGTCGATATACCATGTGATGTAACTCATGATATAACTATGCCAGAATGTATGAACCCCAATTGAAGCGGTGTGGTTGTGCTATCATAATATCAAGGATCCTGCCCCAACCCATGACAAATCCATGACCTCTGCGATCCAGTAATGAAACCACCGATCAATATGCCCAAAACTGTAGGCAGCACAAGAAATGAGACAAACTACGCCAAGTGAATTCTCTCATCACCAATGGTGGGATATCCACATAAATGTCTGCAGACTAATCCATCATAGACCTGATCATGGTAAATGATCTTTCCATGAGTAGAATCTATAGTAATCGATAGACGTCCTCTTGGGTGATTGTCATCTCACCCTTTGGAAAGTGGTAGGTGTTATGGTTAGAGTGCCACACTTTGCCATAACAATGAGAAGACCATGATTCACTCATAATTGAGGCATATCCGATAAGAAGAGAAAACCATAATGATCTATCAAGCATCACTCATGAGCACTCAAATCATCAATCATATCTAGTGGCCATGGGTACAAACCTTAGACATATAAATTTCAGAGATGAACCTACAGAATCAAGTGACATCATATCAGTAATCAATGATCTAAAGTGAATTATCACAAGTCAATCAAATCAATATCATATCTTATCAGTAGCACCATCATTTTCCTAATTCTAATCAGATAAGATAGAAAATATCAAACTAATCAACCAGGATTGACAATCAACATTCATCAAACATGATCGAAACTGACATCAAACCACTTATTTTCATCACATGATCAATTATTTTCATTCATCAATCGATCAAAAATCTATCAAATTGGACAAGTCTATCAATCAGGTAAAATTTGTAAAAAGGAAGCTACACATCATTTAACAAGTTGTATGTGCTAAAACTTATACACGCTACTATTTTTATCATACACACTGAGAGTTTTATCAAATGCACTAAAACAACTTGTAAGTGCCATTCCATTTTGAAAGCGCTATTTTAAGTTGGTGTATGTGTTATTAAAGGGTTAAATTGCATTGACCTAATTATAAATGTTATTATATTTCTTAAAAGCACTAAATTGGTGTAGGGCATCATTTTGAAAGCATCATTTGATTAGTCAAACATGCTATTTAGCAACATGACATGCTAAAAGAAACTTGTATGCGCTATTTTATTTTATTAGCAAAAACAAAACCTAATGATGCCTAAAAATTTATTTTTTGTAATAAAATAGAAAATTTGATAAAACAAGTAGATGAAGGTACTCACCAAAGGTCCGTAGTCATGTGGGCTATGATATCATTGACCTCGCTTGAACCTATGCTCTAGAATCAGGACCACCATCACTAATTATGCAGAAATGAGCAGAGAGAAAAGTCAAAGAGTAAAAGTGAAAATGAATAGTAAAATGACTTTTTTACCCCTATATATAACCTTTTGACCTAAAAAGGGCTATTTAGCGGAAAATTTGACCCAGGGTCAAAATTCATCACCAAATTTTGCTGAATCAGGGGCATTCTCATCAGTCAGCAATCACATCATAATCAGAAATGAAATCAAAGTGAACACCAAATTTATAAAAGGATGATCACAAACGAATAATATCTTTCACCAAATAGCATTCCATTTCATTTATGAGGGGGCATGCAATCGTATCATCATCGAGTTAAAATCAGAGAACTTCTTTCAAATCAAAGAACATTAATTTTTCAAGTTCATCAGTGGGGCATCACAATCAGGGAATCTTTTCATATTGAACATCATATCCAAGATCCATCATCATATCAACTATCGAAATCATCAATTAATTAGGGTTTCATCAGAGAATTTGCTTCATCAACATTAAATTAAGTATCAGATAATCAAACATCAGATATTATTTGAACCAATGCACTTTGCACATTGATTCAAAGAGGGGCATTTGTAGACCCCTGAAAATGGTCAAGCTAATCCAAGTGAGCAATCAAAGAAAAATTAGAAATTAATTGAAATCAAAGCCAAAAAGGATGAATTAAATCAAATAAATCATTTAATTGTGCAATTAATTCAATTAATTGTATAGTTGAATTAAATCAAATCCAACCCATTCAAGGGGTACACATGGCTATATAAATTAAATAAATAAATTAATTAATTCCTAAAAATTCTCACCTACTACATGGGAAGGACTTAAATCAACCAATAGGAATTGAAAATTGATCTCACATAGATCAAAACCAAATTGAATCTCAATCACTCATCTTGAGAATAAATATTGACCACTCATTTTGTCTCATTGTCCCAAGCTTTGAGGGAAAAATATTTAAATTGTCTCAACATTTGAAACCATCAACTTAACCCAAACTTGATCATGGTTAAACTTATTCCAACCCCTAAGCTTGGAGAAATCTATAAATAGAAGGCAAAAATCAGGAGAAAACAATCCCATTATCATTTTAGCAATTGCATCCTTATTATAGTCAATTTGATTTGCAAGCATATTTTTTAGCATAATTGATCAAATTAAGCTTTTATAGCATCATTCTAGCATAATATTCTCATTTTAGAGTTGTCTCTAATGGATGCTTGCTAAGAGCATTTCGTTAGCATCTTTAAATAGGGATCCATGAGATGTTCATTGTTTTAAGACTTCAATTCATTATATTTTAAATGTTAAATTAGCTCAATTTGAATTGATTTAGAGAAAATTAATCTCATGAAGGTATTGTATAGACACAACCAGTTCCCAGGTCAAGAGAGAGTATAAATACAAATAATGGTGATGTAGGGCTTAGGTGATGAATTAAGGGATTGGAGTAAAAGTAGAGGAGTAAACTTAGAAATGAGGGCTAACCTCAATTTTGAACAAGATTCAAGAGAACAAGGACCCATATTTGAATTTAGGTGTCCATTAAGTGGCATATGAGGTCCTACTATAGAGAATACACTAAGGTGGGTGCCAAATCGTTCTTAAATTGTACACTAATTTATTGGCATTATGAGTTGACATGGTGAGTTACAATCATAGGTAGTAATTGGTTTGGTTGTCATTGATGGAAACTAAGTCAGATCGGTCATATATCACAATTAGTGAAGTAAAGAAGACAATCAATGTATGGGTTAAGGAATCAGTAATGTTGGAAATTGGTTAAGTTGAGAAGATCGATAGAGAGAGAGGTCACCACTCTAGTATCGATCATGACAGATGAAGAATTACAAGGTGAAATCATAGATAGAGTATCACCATAGTCATAATATAGTATGGTTATGACCACAAATCATTTGGTTGATTGGTGAAAGAGATTTTGGTGTCATAGTCATTTAGACAAGAAATAACACTTGTGTTCTTGAGCACTAATTGGAAGATTCCAGATCGGTAAGCGGTTCAAAATTTGTGATGATACTTATTATTATGATGATGTGTAATAATGGTTATAGAACTGATGACTTTTTATTGTTCGGATCGATGCTATTGTATAAGGAATACTTAAGGTAGTGGATTGGAGAAGTCAAAACAAGTTTGACTATTTTGGAGAATTAAAATAAAAATCTTATTGAAAGTCGATGCGATCATAGGGAAATGTGTTTTACATCAATTTTATCATTTTGATGGGAAAATATTTAATTTTATAAAGTTGGGGCTAGAAGTGTATATATGTGGTACTACTCGTATTGAAAAGGTGATGATATTTGAAATAAGGAGTTTGATATTATTGTGAAAGAGTTACGGTTGTGATCAAAGATATGATAGAGTTAGAGTTGTGAGAAGATACAACGAGCAAAGAAAGAATTGGATCTGTCAAGGATTCAGTGCTATATTTAGATCACTCAACTTATTGTTCCCTAGTAGATACAGCAAGAAAATCCCTTAACCAGGTGAACTTTAACAGGTTCTCATTATAAATCCCTTAATCGGGCACAAGCTCTTAACAAAGTCTTGAAATCCTTTCACAAGGTAGATCTTAGAAAATATGTTTGAACTTCTAACAAGGTACCAATCACTCCTTACATAGTGAACCCTCAAAAAGGGTAATTGTAAGCTCCTAACAAGGAAAACTCATTTTATTACAATAGTGAGCTAGTGGGTGTCATCCCCACCATGGTTTTTCCCTCTAACCAAGGTTTTCCACACAAAAATCATTGTGTCATGTGTGATGATTTTTTGGATGTTTGATTTTGTTTGCTTTTACTTGTTTACTTCAGTTATATGCTTTGTGATTTACAAGTTATGATTAAAGTTATTAAAATTGGTGGTTGAGTTAGTTAACAATTGGGTTGCACTGATTAACCCCCCCTCTAATTGCCTAAGAATTCTAACAATTGGTATCAAAGTGTTGGTAGTGTTGTTGATAAGTCTAATAGCTTGAGGGAAAGATCTACAACTATGGAGAATTATAGGTATGAAATGGAACTTGAGAATATAGACAAGATGATCAATGAGTTGAAGGAGAAACTAAAGAAGTCACTTGCTATAAGGAGAAAACTTACTGAAAAACTGAATGAGACTCGAGTTATATTGAGAAACTATCTAAAGGTAGTATGTCTGAAGATTCTAAAGAAGCAATTTAAAATCTGATGGAAAAGAATAAAGGTCTTAAAGACAAAGTGGAAAATCTTAAAAGAGAGCTTGAAAGTCAATATGTCATGATGTGTGAAGATCTTTAAGGAAAGAGAACAACACAAAGTGCAAGGAAGACTGCAAAAGATGTTAAGAAAGTTGTTTAGGATACCCTAAGAGCAAGAAATGAAGAACATTGTAACTTGAGATAGGAGTATACTTTGTATAAAAACTAAATGTGGGACGCAGTTGAAGAAAATATACAAGTTACAAGTGAGAATGAAAGACTTAGAGAAGAGAACGAGAAATTGAATAATGAATTAAAATCTAAGAAAGAGGCAAATGAAAAATTAAAATAGTACAATGAAAGCATGAAAAATATTGATGAAAAATTGAAGAGACAAAGGAGACACAAAGATCCAACTGGTCTTGGTTACATTGGTCAAGGAAATTTTGAAACCATTGAGCCATCAAAATCTGAACTTGAAGAGCCACAAGATCAGAAGATAGATCTAAGCAATTCTGGTAAGAAACCTAACAAACCTACTGCTTTTAACTATGGTATTCCTAGTCATACTGCAAATGTGTGTAGGATCAAAATGGTGAACAAGTCTTATACTTGGTTATTGCTACAATTGTCACAAGTATGGTCATACAACTTATGAGTGTAGATCTAGATCCAACAGTACTTCTAGCAATAGATCTAATATTGGTAGACTCAATGGATATTAATTTTCTTGTAAAGTATGGACATAAAGATGATAATTGTAGGTCTAAATTTTACACTCCTAGGTCTCCAAACAAACCAGTAAGCCCTAATGGAATGGGAAAATAATTTGATGCAATATGTTTTGTATGTGGTAATTTTGGTCATTTAGCGATGAATTGCAGAATGAGAACTTAGAGAGGTAATGCTAGATCTTATAGGTCAACTGATATGGCTTTCTTTGTTTTCTATAGGATCGATCATATTTAAAAAGACTGTTGGTTCATAAACTAGTTAACCTACCTGTTAGAAGATAGAAATGGTAAGAAGATTGTTAATATTGAGGAAGTTCATCAAGAAATTAAGAAGATCTAGAGGAAAGTTGAAGAGAAGAAGGAAGTCAAATAGGAAGAGGTAAAATCATCTAAAGATAAGTCACCATCCTCTGGTGCAAAGGATTCTTCTTCAAACTAAGCATATTGTAATGCCCCGCCAGGGAACCCAAGAGAGATTAACCTAAAACATGCTACTAAGTTTGGTGAATAATTTTTTTTTCTAAAGTTAACATACAAGATAAACATCAATGTGAAAGCAATTACCATTTACTCACATTAATACAACAACCAACACAAATTACAAAACTCTAGGGTCCCATGACTAAGAACACAACACAACTAAAAATAACATCTACAAAAGATTCCATAACATGAACAATTACAATTACATCTTACATCAATAAATGTAATCCTCATGGACATCCATGATATCTAAATAAACTCACATCCACTGCACATGTCGCAGGGTATGTGGTAATCACTCTAAAAACTAATACAATGTCCAGATTAGGTATCACATGTGATACTCTAATACAGGATTACAAATAATGAAGATAAGAAAAGAAACCATCAATAAAGAATCATAAAGGTATCCAACTACAGAAGCACCAACAACACCGGCACCAGGATGTTGAATCTCAAATGGTAAAGAATCATTACCACCCATCCGTGTAGAACCACAAAGGTCTACCCCGCTATGTTGAGGAGATAACAACAAACCCCACTCGGATAACCAATACCATAGCAAGGTAAAACCACTAAGCAAGGAGTCTTGAAATCTATCTAACTCAAGGTATACAAAAGATAGTGATAGGTAAGATTCACTAATCCAAAGGCAACTGACACATGTAGAATAACTAGACTATGCATAGGTAGGTGTCATCATGTACGTCTAACCCTTGAGTCTCATCCTCATAATCACTCTGGATCCCAGCACTCAAGTGACAATACATGAATCAATGACTTCTCATACAGACGAAGCCACTAACTATGCTAAACACACCTCTCAAGGTGGAAAGCATCATCTCCATTCCCATCATAATTCCCCTTAATTTTATTAGGTTATCACTTGATTACAGATACTTACAATAAGTGATCCTGGTAGCCACTTGTGGGCCCTAGCACTTATTGCAAGCCACCTTGTAATACATATCTAGGTAAACTACCCTGGGCTCATAGATCTCACATAGATCTAATTATGTATACAACCAGGTAATCCCAGATCTAATTTCACACATAAAAACTAGAAATGATTACAAAGATACCATAAACAGAATACAAAACATAATGAGCCCATATGGTGAAGTCAGGGATGATAATTAGAATATACACACACATCAAAACATAACTGAAAGCATAACCAACTAACTCATACCCCGGCCTCTGTTTTCCCCCTAGGTCTTCTAGAACCCGATACACAATATGCACAAGAAGACACTTCAGGAAACGGAGAATAGAACACTCACATCATAAAGAACTGAAAGATAACAATAGGCATTTACATTCCATATCGAACATAATTGAAACCACATATAGAAACACATAATTCTATTAAGAGAAACTTAACATTAACATTAAAATAATGCCATAATTAAAGAACGTTCTCCCTATCCATCCTATGGGTTCAACAGAATAAAATGCCCAATTTCAGTAAAAACATAACATCTTCAGAAACCATTTTGCCAATATGAAAATAATTGAATATGTTTCATTCTGCATATATATATATATATATATATATATATATATATATATATATATATATATATATATATATATATATATATATATATATATATGTTGTGTTTGAATAGAAAAGTTTTGCTTTAATTTAATACAAAACCCATTGTGATCAAGAAATAAACTATACAATTAGATATATGTATTATTAGATTAAATTTCAGTAGCTAGTATAGTTTAACAAACTAACATGCCTAGGATAAACACACAATATCCTTTAAGTATATATTTAAATATTAAAAATTTAACCCCAACTTTTAAATCACATTTAGAAAAAGTTTATTAATTTAAACGAAATCTAAATATATTAAATTTTATTTAATGTTAAACTAAACATATAATACAAATTAAAATAACCAACTTTTAGAAATTAACTAAATATTAATTTATTTATTTTGCATTTAATAAATCATATAAATTACTATTTAATTTACAAATCTAAAAAAATTAAAAAAATTATTATGCATATGGGAGAGGGTGGGGAGTGGCCCCACCACTCTTCCCACCCATAGCAAGGCTCACGGGCCCCTGCGCATGCAGGGTACTACCGGCGATAGTACCACTGCATATGGGAGAGGGTGGGGAGTGGCCCCATCACTCTTCCCACCTGTAGCAAGGCTCACAGGCCCCTGTGCATGCAGGGTACTGCCGACGGTAGTTTCACTGCAGCAGTGGTACTGTCGCCAGTAGTACCGTCTGTTGCCGTGATAGGGGGGGTTGGGGGATGTGATGGCCCCACCCCCCAATTAATATAAATTAAATTTTTTTATATATTTTTATTTTTAAAAGAAAAATAACCTTTTTCAATGATTTTTTTATGAAGTTTATTTTATTTTATTTAGCGTGTTTTTCTAAAAAAATGTGAATCCACATTACACACACACACACACACACACACACACACACACACACACACACACACACACACACACACACACACACACACACACACACACACACACACACACACACACATATATATATATATATATATATATATATATATATATATATATATATATATATATGTATTTTAAGAAAATAAAATCCGAAAATCCTATAATGCATATAGTAAAATATAATTTCATTCAACTTGACCTATTCTCCCATGTTTTTGGTTTTTACGATATTTTTGTCTTCTCTGTCTTTAATTTATTGTCTAATTCTTTTTTTTGACTGCATACTAATTCCAGACTATAAATTTTTGCCAGAATTGATTTTTAAACCAAAATAGATTTTTTTTTGGTTTTATCTAGGACTATGTAAATTTACTAGGTAATTTCTAATTTATTGTATCATTTGTCCAGGGGTTATTTTCTCTTGCCTAGAATGATATTACCTCATCTAAAGTTGATTTCCACTTTATCCAAGCATTTATTTTCCTATGGCTCAATAGTTAAACTATAGCCTAAATTAAATTTTTTATTTTCTAGGAATTCTATAAGGAGTTTTCCAACAACATTTTGCCAGCATAACATTACTATGCTAAAATTTAATAAAACATAAAGAACACCTAAACTAGGGTTCTCTAAATACCCAGATCCAAGAAGACCAAAAATCTACCTAATGAAAATCATAGAAATTTGCACAACCAGAGAAATCCAAATAAATGTAAAACCAGATCTAATAGGCAAAAATTCAGTACCTACCTCTGATCCAAAGCTAGAACTGAAATGAAAACCCTTCGAAGATCTAAAGAAAAAATTTCTTCCAAAATCAATCAAACCTGTAGATCTGAAACTATATAGGAAACATGCACACAATCCAGATACACAAGCAAAAATCTCAGAATCCAAAATCTCCAAAAATCCCAAAAGCACAAGCTCTCCAAAATTCTCCTCCAAAAACCTATCTAATCTCCCCAATGAATGCAATTCCCCCTATTAAGGATTCAATTCCCCCTTTCATGCAAACCCTAGAGATGACTCAACAGTTAACTCCTAATCAAACTCCAAATTAGAAATTGAAAGAAAATCTAATTAATAAATTAAAAATACTTTTCATGCACAACTCAACTTGGACTTTTAAAAACAAGTTGATTACTTTTTTAAAATAATTCAATTTTCAATTAATATTAATGCACATGTTATAATTAAAATTCATATTAAATAGATTAAATATTTAATGCATCCTAAAACCATGCAATCAAATATTTAATTATTTAATAAAGTACACAAGCATAATTTAAATCTAATTTCCAATTAAATAATCAATTAAATCCAAATAATCAATTGTTTGACTTTTAATTAAATTTTCTCAAATAAACCTAGGAACATGATTAATATTAAATTCAACTATAATCATTAATCAATAAATCACATAAAACCACCCACATAAGCAATAAATCAACTAAAATCAAATGAAGTAAAATCAAGCAAACTCAGGAGAAGGGATCCATGAATTCATGCCAGATAGACAAGTTCAGGTAGGGTAGTCAAACAGATACTTGTCCAATCCTAGGACAATTAGGCTTAGGTTAGGGTTTTGGGTCTGTGTATTATCTCCCCTCTTTACCATTGAGATAAATATTTATGGGCACGCTCACTCCTACTAATTCAGGGAAGACAATGCCCTGTACCTACAAACCTATCATCACAAGATGAAGCATGTACATACAATAATATATATAAATATATGGTAGACAATGATAGGGTACGGTCGAACGTGTGGATCTCAACTATGCAAGTAACTACGCTTTCATCCTCTACCACACAAACATATCAAACAAGTACATACACATGATAACCATACACATACAAGTATGGGGTAAGTACATCATAATCCAATATAAAGCATGAACATAACATCATGACAACATCATCATCTAATCTATGCAATCACATGATACACATATAATGAACAATAATCTAGAATCATCATTTATTAAAATAATAACCGATCACATGAAAAGTGACCTAAAAGAATTTGGCCAATCAACAACTAAAAAACAAGCCTAGAAGAGTTTGGCAACTACAACTGAAAACAAACTATGGGTGGGTACTACACATATTATTTTCTTAGGAGTGCTTAAAGAAAAATCCTTTACTAATCTCCTAGATCTAAGAGCGGTAAGATCTAAATGCACATTAAGGTATAACATACTATGATTTAGGTTTTGATAAATCTTTTTGAAGTTGACAATGACTATGTGATGAATACACTAAATTTTCTTGATATATGTCTTTTATCATTTGATATTGGTTATGATAATTCAAGTACCTACTAGTGGATATGCATCAATCGGTGATATTTTTACTATTACTACCATTGGAAAAACATTGCTTTATAATTAGAAGTGTGTAACAATTATATACCAATGATGAATAGAGGGAAGTGATCACACTTGTTACCTTTTTACATTCATTTGATCATTTGAGCCTAATTTTCTATCAAAAAATTTGAGAGCCCTAAATGATACTTTGCAAGTTGTTTATCTGGTTCGCAGTTGAATTTGTGTATTGGTGCAGTCAATTGAAATGACAAGGAAATTTGATACCCCTTGTGTTGATGAACATTTTTTATAAGCCTCAACCTACGTTCAAGCTTCATCCAATAAAAACAACATAGATGACATGTTTGGTACCCTATCTAGGATTCCTCCGCGGGTGCTATTAATCGAGGATGTTCGGTCGTATGTTCATTACAAGATTGAAGAACTGGGAGCTAGAGCTATCAAGAAAGAATATGAGAATGTGTATCAGTGGTAAATTGAGAGACGAGTACAAAAATATTCAAGCAAAATTTTTGATGTATGCGGTGGACTTTCTCATTGTAATCCATCCTAATTGGATTCACTGTGTATAAAGAAGAGTGCATGATTAGTTTATTTGGTTGGACAAGTCCTATAAGATTTTGAAGACAATTCATAGAGTAACATTTTTTTGAGCACAAGGATTAGAATGCACATTGAGAATAGTCACCACACATTTGGTTATCAAGTTAACCAATTCCAGACAAGATGACAGGGCTATGACTATAATTAACATTGAAGATAGAGAAGTTTGGTTTTCATTTATGGTAATAGGATATAGGGTATATCAATCAAGAAGAGTCAATAGCATGCCTAGTGTGGATATCACCAGTTATAGGATAGGGAAAGATAATTCTATGTATGACTTGTGTGAGACGGTCAAAATTCAGTTCTTGGAAAATATGGAGAGAATAAAGAAAGACAAGAAGCAACCATTTAAGTATGGTTCCCTACTGGTATTTATATTCTTCTACATTCATAATTTCCTTCCCGGTAGAGGTAATGTTGTATGGTCATCGAACAAATTGGTAGTTGTGAAAATAAGTGAATTCATTAAGGAATTAGGTGAAAATATTAATAATATTATGTGGGGTTACTTCAAATATTTCCAAGCTAAAATGTACATGTGAGAAATAATTCCTACTAGCATTGTAGACAAATATAAGAATGATATATGCTTCCTTGTAGATACAGATTCTTGTATTATGATGGTAGTTGAACCTAGAACCTATTGGGTTCCACCTATGGGTTATGAAGTAGAAGAAGAGTTAGTGAGACTTCATGCAGATGGGTTACCTTCAAAACCCTTGGATGGACAAGTGTAGAGATTTGGTACCTATGAAGAGGCATTTGCTAAAATCAATATAGAACTAAAGAAATTAGTCATTGAAAGGAAAACTAGAAGGATGATATCGAACCTAGATCAAAATTTTGGAAGTGATGAGGTAGGTACATGTGATACTATTAATGTTACACTTGAAGCCCCAACATCCAACATTCCATCCACTTATGCTAAAGTGAAGAGAAAGTAGAGTAAACCCATAGTGAAAGAAGTTGAGATTAAAATGCAACCAGTAAAGAAGACATACAAAAGAAAGAGAAAATATATTGATGAGAAGAGTGAGAAAAAGGATATTGTAGGAGATGAAGATGTCCATACTGAATCAGAAAAAGATGTTAAAGAATTAAAAGAGAGTAGTCAGAAGAAAGCTCTAAGTGTTGATTATATTGCCAGAGACATAATGTAGACATAAAGAATGGGAGTAGTTGTCAGAATATATGGATTATTTAATGATGAAGATAAAAGGAAGATAAAAGAGGCTAGAATATTTAGCCTACACAAATTCTATATGACTCCTAGTGAGATTTACCAAGTTTTACCTAAATAGATCTATGATCTTATCCATGCTAGATGGGAAGCTTCACTAAGAATAGACAAACAAATAACGGAGAGAACACTTAGTCAAGTGCAACCTGAGCTAAGTACTAATGAAGTAAAGATATTAATTGAAGCCTACAAACATGAGTTTAGAATAAAAAATAGAGAAACAAGTATACTTGTTGGTAAAGCACAAAATATGTATAGTGAAACCATGGAGATATGGAGGAAAAAGGCCCAAATGATGAAGGAAGTAGAACAAGGACTAATGAAAGAAAAATTTGTTGATGAACAATAAAAATAAAAAGAACAAGTGATTGAGGATATTGATGACACATCCACACATGAAGAGATTATTGGTGATGTTATTGTTGACATCCCTATTCAAGTACAAGACATTGAAGATCAAGATGTTGAGTTAGCCCAACCGGTAGAGAAAAAGTAGCACAAGGTCACACTAATGAGGATGAGGAAACATAGAAGACATAACTGGTAAAGAGGATTCACCCTCATCATCTCCTGTAAAGCATTCAAAAGGATTGATTGAAGAAAAAGTAGAAAGTCAAAAAGAGGTTGAAGAAACATATGATGTGAAAAGAAAATTGAGCCTTGGAGAGTCTAGTGTTAAGAAGAAGAAGAAGAAATTGGTGCAAGTAACAAAAGAAGAGGAATTAGAATAGGATGAAATATTCACCACATCAGTAGATATAAAAAATTTGAAACCCAAGGAGATGCAATATTTGAAACAATTGATGAAGAAATTTGAAAGAGATAAGATGAAAACAAAGAAGAAGAAAGTTAGAGTATTGAATCAAGCAAGAAAATCCTAGAAGAGTTCGTCCCTAGAATTGGATATGATGAAGATGATTCCATTATAGATCAACTAGATACCTTGATTAAGGTTGTCTCTGATCAAGGCCCAGATTCACAAACTACAACAGTAAAGATCTAAAAAGAGAAGTTAGAGAAGAAGATGATAGGTAAATTAAAGGAGAAGATCACTAAGGATAAGGACAAATTGACAAATTGGTGAAAGAAGTTAAAACTTTATTGGTAAAGGCAGGATAAATTTTCACCAAAATATCTAATCACTTAGAGTTTTTAAAATATTTGGAGGAGAAAATAGTTGAATTCCTAAAGGAGCTAGAAATCTTAACTAGTCAGCTTGATCCTACTTCAATCTCAGTTACCGCTTTCAGTAGTCAAGTGAAATAACTATCTTTAAACGTGAAATAGATCCAGTAGGAGTATGATAGCAGGTTGGTCAGTATATTTGAGCTTCAATCATTCTTATCCCCAACAATGGAGGTAATGCACCAACATGTGGAGAAGGCAGAAGAGATACTTGTCCTATCAAACATGAGCACCTTAGAAAGTATAGAAAAACTAGTATCAAGTTTACTTGAGGAAATTATTTCCTTGGGACACATGAAAAAGACATGGGAGACATCCTTAGAGTCAACCAAGGTAAACTTTAAGGTCAATTTTGAGAAGTTGTAAGTAAATGGTGCATAGTTGAACATATTTTAGTTTTGTACCTTTGGCATTATTGTCAAAGGGGGAGAATATACATAAGGGATAATATGTGAGTGAGCATAAGGTTTTTGCCATCAATGCCAAAGGCGGAGTTTGTTGGCATTATGAGTTGACATGGTGAGTTGCATTCATAGGTATTAATTATTTTGGTTTTCATTGATAACAACTAAGTCAGATTGGTCATGTATCACAATTGGTGAAGTGTAGAAGAAAATTAGTGTACAAGTTAAGGAACCTGTAATGTTGTAAATTGGTTAAGTCTAGAAGATTGATAGACAGAGAGGTCACCACTCTAGTAGCAGTTGTGATAGATGAAGAATTACAAGGTGTGGTCATATATATAGTATCAACATGGTCATAATATGGTGTGGTTCTGACCAAAACTCATTTGGTTAATCAGTGAAAGAGATTTTGGTGTCATACTCATTTAGATAGGAAAGAACACTTGTGTTCTTGAGCATCAATTGGAAGATTCCAAATAGGTAAGTGGTTCAAAAGTTGTGATGATACTTATTGTTATGATAATGTGTAATAATGGTTATAAAATCAATGAAGTGTTATTTTTTGGATCGATGCTATTGTATAAGGAAGACTTAAGGTGATGCATTGGAGAAGTCAAAATGTGTTTGACTATTTGGAGAATTAAAATACAGATCTTGTTGAAAGTCGACACAGTCTTAGGGAAATATGTTTTACATCGAGTTTATCATTTTGATGGGAAAGTATTTAATTTTATAAAGTCAATGCTAGAAGTGTATATATGTGGTACTTCTCATATTGAAAAGGTGATGATATTTGAAATAAGGATTTTGATGTTATTGTGAAAGAATTAAGGTTGTGATCAAAGATATGGTAGAGTTAGAGCTGTGAGAAGAGAAAGGATTAGATCTATCAAGCAGTCATTGCTACATTCAGATCACTCAACATGTTGTTACCTAGTAGTTACAACAAGAAAATCCCTTAACCAAGTAAACTTTAACAGGTTCTCATTGTAAATCCCTTAATCGGGTGAGCTCTTAACAGAGTCTTGAAATCCTTTCACAAGGTAGATCTTAGCAGATCTGATTGTACTTTTAACAAGGTACTAATCACTCCTTACAGGGTGAACCCTCAAAAAGGGTAATTGTAAGCTCCTAATAGGGAAAACTCATTTTACTTTAGTAGTGAGCTAGTAGGTGTCATCCCCACTGTGGTTTTCCCCTCTAACCAAGGGTTTCCACACAAAACACATTGTGTCATGTGTGATGATTTTGTGGATGTTTTTTTTTTTTTACTTTTACTTGTTTACTTCAGTTATATGATTTGTGATTTACAAGTTATTATTGAAGTTATTCAGATCGGTAGTTGAGTTAGTTAACAATTAGGTTGCATTGATTCACCCCCTCTCAATTCTTAAGAATTATAACATTATTAGGTGCTTACAATTTAGTATGGTATAATTATATTATTATTTTTAATGATTTATTTATATTTTTAAATAATTTTGTAAAAAAATATCTATTAATTAATAATTAAATTTGTAAATAATATGTAGATATAGTTGTACAGGGTAAAAAGGGAAGAAATGTATAGATGGGTTAAACCAATTCCCATTTTCATGAATTGCACATTTTAGAAAGAAGATGCCACACTAGGTTCAAGAGGAGACTCAAAAACTAAGAAGGATAGCGATCCTTCTCTAAAATATGTGATTATGAATATAGAAATGATAAAATGGAGTAATATAAATAATTAATTAGGAAAGTTACTAAAAAAATAGAAATAATAGATTGATATAGATAAATTGAGAGCTAAAATGTATAGAAATGAAAACCATAATGTAGATCTAACTTGTCACTGAAATATGGGATCAAAATGTAGGTGACATGATGGCAATGACAACATGTACCTAGGATATAATGGAAATGGTGAGTTGTCATTGGTGTTTTTGATTGAATTTTCTAGGGATCATCTAATAGTTCCTAATCTTGTTGAATCTGTATCGAGTAGCTCAGTAACCTATTCCTGCTCACAAAAAAATAGGGAAAAGGTTCTCTAAAGGGGTTTTCCTTGGTCAAATCTAGGTTTAGGAATCAACCTTGAAAATAAAATGAAATTGCATAAAGAAAGTATGTAAAAAGGTAAATGATTTATTCACCTTACATAAATCTTTATAGACGAATGTAGAAATCTCTCATACCCATGAAAATGTTAGGAATGAATGCTGAATATATCCTATGTGGGAGTATTCTGAGCCATTCTGTAGTAGTTGCAGTTCCATTCATAACTGAGCTTGTCATTGATGTCAACATAGTGATCTACTAGAGATTAGCAGAGAAGCAGACAGTGTTTGAATTAGCGCATGTGGAGTATTGAAGATCAAGCTATGCAAAGTTGAGGACTTACTCTATATTGTGTCCTGAGATCATGGTCAAGAGCGCATGTAGAAATTCAATTATTCATGGCGGTTATGTGTAATTCAGTGGAAGCCATATACAAGTAGTGTTCCTGAGAAGTAGCTTGTGGTAACTGGATGATATCTCCTAATCAGGATAGAATCTAGGCATGTGAAGTTGTACAGTTGATGAAGACACTTTGGTAGAGACCTGGATAAGACAGCGTGGTCAGAGGTCACACGTGTGAAGATTTATTGTACTTGGAAGCTGACAGTTTTATGTAATTGTGAAATATTATGTAACGTGTGGATGTTTATATTTTCTAATTGGTTAGGCCTTGTATGCCGACTCATTTGTAATTATTTGAGTGTGGTATAAAGGAACAATTGTTTTCCTTATTGTAAAAAGTATGTTATAGAGGTGAATTGCATAATTGAGCAATATATGTTGTAAGACGATATGCAAATTGTAGAGATCTGATATTGAGATCTAGTGAAGTAGTTGGTGCGGTTTGGCACAGGTAGAGGAGAAAAGATAAGTTGTTGAGATTAGTAATTATTTTGTATTATTCTATTTGATTAATACAAAGATCAATTGGACAGTGTGTTCAGTGATCTTGCCCCTGAATCTGTTTGGATAGTGGATCCTGTGTACTAGGAAAAGTACCTTCATAGGGTTAGTATTATCAATAACTCAAAATAACAACTAAATTACCACAAATAGCAATCTAATTTAAGAAAATAATTGATAATTAAGCACTCTATGGATCTCTATTTAGGGATGCTAATGCAAAGCTCTCAGCAAGCTTACATTAGTGACAGTCCTAAAATGAGAATGAATGATAAAGCAACTAAAAAGTTCAATTCCAAAAGAAATAAGCCTTAATTAGTCCTAAATTTACCTTTCTAGCTATAAATTGCAAGAGGTTTGATGTTATTCTCAGATTTGTGGATGATTATTGATTGAATTATGCCTTTCTTTTATAGATTTTGGCAAGGGTAGGGGGTGTAGTTGATTTGATCATGATTAGGTAAGGGGTAAGTCCATGGTTCCACCTTTGGAGACCATTTAAATATTTTGTCCTCAAAGCTTGGGACAAGAGGACAAAATGAGTGGACAAGATGCTTTCTCCAAGTGAGTGATTGAGATTCAATTTAGGCTTGATCAATGTGAGCTCTATCCTTAAATCCTATTGGTTGATGATTTTTCCTCCCATTTGGTGGTTGAGAGAAAATAGGATTTAAATAATTGAATTTAATTAATATCCTTAGCCATGTGTACCCCTTGAATGGGTTAATTTGATTTAAATGAACTATGCAATTAATTAGTCTAATTGCACAATTAATTGATTTTATTTTATTTATTCAATTTTAATTGAATTTATGGCTTTTGATTTTTAATTAAATTTGATTTATGGCTTGATTGTAATTTTTCTTTGATTTTAGCTTGATTTGATTTAATTTCTTTGATTTTGCCTTATTTGCTCATTTGATCGATCTTGTCCAATTTTAGTTGATTACAAATGCCCCTCTTTGAATCGATATGTGAAGCGTGTCGATTCAAAGAATGTTCTGATCGTCCTTGATATGAAGTTCTGATTAGTTGATGTCTGATTTGATGTTGATAGAAGATGTAGATTTGATGATGGAATTGATGCAATTTGACTTGATTTGATACATTGATGGTTGATTCGATGATGGATTGTCCAATTTGGTACTTGATTTGCTCTAATTTGATGTTTGATGCCCCTTTTGATTGATAAGCGAAATTTTTTTTGATAAAATATTAAGCTTTGATTTGATGGTCATGCCCCTGATTTGATAATATTGATGGCATTCCTAATTAGCTGAGTGTATGCCCCCTCGGCAATGAAATGAAATTTGATCGTTGTTTGAAAAAGTTGACAGTTTAGGTCATTTTTGCATAAATTAGGTCAATTTGTAATGAATTTCAATTTCATTTCTGATAATAAACTTGCATTTGTTTGATGACAAATGCCCGTGATTTGGCAAAATTGGTGAAAACATTGGGTCCTTGGTCATTTTCTAGTCAAAGATGCCCTTTTTAGGTCAAAATGGCCTATATATAGGGGTAAAAAGTCATTTTCACTCTTCCTTTTGACTTTTTCTCTCTGAGCTTTCTGAGCTTTTCACCATGGTTATCCTGATTCATGAGCACCGATTCGAGCGAGGGCATCGGTACCTATGGCCACCTGGCTAGGGACCTCCGTTATGTACCCCGTTAACTTGCTTTGTCAATTTTTATGCATTTTAGTAGAAAAAATTGAATTTTTATGACTATAAACCCTATTTTTTTCTTTTTGCAATTTTAATAGCACATTCAAACATTTTGTTAGCATGTACAAGTTTCTTTTAGCGCTTCCACAGTTTTCTACAGCGCATTCGCGACTTAAAGTTGCGCATACACACATAACTATTAGGGCATGTTTCTCTTTTAAAATTTTCTGTAGTGCGTACAAAATTAAATGCACTTTTAATTTTTTAAATACTGCATAGAATTAATTCTTGTAGCGTGTATAAGATGTTTTAGCGTGTATACCATAAAATGAAGCTTTTAATTTTTTAAATAGCACGTACACCATTTAAAATTGCACTTTTTCCTTTTAGCGCTTTTAAGCATTAAAATAGCGCTTTTACCATGTTTGGTATAAAATGTAGTGTCGTCAATCAGTCGATTGGCTTAGATAACAAACCTGATTTGGTAGCAAGTCGTAGGATGTCAGTTTGAGTCAATTTAATTTTAATTTTTTATTGTCAATCTCAATTTAGATGATGGGTGATGATAAATTTTCCATCTTCTCTGAATAGAATCAAGAAAATTGATTGTGGTTTGATATTTTTTAAATGTTTGATTGACTTAGGATGAATCAAAAGATAATTGATTTCAAATATTGATGTGTTTAAACTTTCTTTTTGCAGGTTGAGCTTAAGTTGCTCATCGTTTGTGGCTTGTACTCGTTGCCTTTTAGTATGATCAATGATCTGAGCAGTCTGGATCATCAACTCATTGGTAGATATGGTCTTTCATTTCTACTCATCCTTCCTCAATTCCACATGAATCGGTGACTTATCATAGCTATGGTAGAGAGGTGGCACTCTGACCATAACATGTTTCATTTTCCCATGGGAGAGATGACCATCACTCCCGAGGATGTCTATCACATCCTCTACATTCCCACTCATGGTAAGTTAGTTTATTACGATCAGGTGTAGGATGGTACAACTTGAAACCACTTGTTCTACCATCCTACCATCAGAGCTTGGTCATAGGTTTGAATCCCCTCGGGTAACTTTGAGGGGGAGATTGTTGGTAAAATGGTCAATGCTCCCCTTAGGATTCGTGACATGGTTTAACCACCTCCAATGTCTTCTATAAGTGTAGTGGTTGTATCGGGCATTAACAAGTTGATCTTTTGGTGCAATGGAACCTACTACTTGTAACAATTCCATGACCCTATCATTGGTGATGATTCTATTTAGTGGGTGCAATTCTATTCATTCCCTATTCTTCTTGCGGTGTTGGGTGCTCTCATTGGTGGCTTCCTCATTGCTGATTGCTGAGGGCATGGTTTTGTGGTTGGTTGGGGACACATTCTGGAGGATCTTATTGCCCATCCTCACCAATTTGATTGGGGCACTTGCATGCTCACACAGTTGTACCATGAGCTTCATCATGTGGTATATCGTCATAGGGTGACTCTGTCTGCAGGGGTTATATTGCTACAGTTGTGGCCCTGAGAGCATATCCTAGTGACTAGGCCCATCTCTATGAGGCACCGTGATCCAGGGTCACCTTTCACATGGATGTATAAGGGTATGGTTGTGCAGGCCCATCTGGGAAAGCTATATTACTAGCGTTGAGTCATTGATGATGTATACCAAGTCATATGGTGATCATATATTGGATGTGAGGCATGGCCAGAGGATGCATCTGAGCTTCCTTTTATGTGCACACTAAGGTGGATGATAGGGCGCACTCCCCTTATCATTAAGAGATTATGCTTCCTTTGGGTCTTACGACAATATGGTCGTACACAGGGCATGCCCCAAGGATTGGCTATGTATGCCTAGGTATAGGTGGAGAGGTCCATGTGGGGGCCATAGATTGATTATAGGACAACTCGGTAGGAGGTCTTGTTGCTAGGTCACCTACCTTGGGACATGAGAGATCATGTCACTAGTACATTTGAGACCTTTTTCTGATGGTATATCATCAGAATTATGACAGTCTATTGTCGCTCTAATGACACTACCCACTGTCACAGTTTTGGAGTTGAAAAAAATGATGGCTATGATAGTCATCGTAATTACGACACTCACTGTCATCGCTAAAAGGGGGTTTCAACGCAGCGAATATATCATCGGGTCTATTTCTAGTCATCACTCTTGCGACGGCTAGACATCGGATGTAGCTAGATTATCGATGGAAATGATGTACATGCGACGGTTAACTGTCATAGTGTTTTGATAAAATATCATCATTAGTAGATAGTTTACCAATGGAAATGCTATACATGCGACTGTTATCCATAGAAAGTTTCTGACAGATTGTCATTGCTTTTCTGCTGGAGGTGTCGTAATTGCGATTAAAATTAAAATTTTAAAAAAATATATATATATTTTTCGATCAAGTTTGTATCGATTAGTGTTCTTGCAAATTTGGTCGTGTGATCATTCGGAGATGACTTTGCAATAGATTCGGTAGCGGCTCGTGGATTATTGAGTCAAGTCTAGAGACTTGGATTTGTAGATCACTATGGTGACCGTGATGACTTGGGAGAAGTCTTCTTCAAGGTGAACCAAGCTAAGAGACTTGGATTACAAAAATCAAGTCATTTCATGTGACTTATGAGACATTGGATGCCTCTTCACAGTGGGTTCGCGGTGCACTCTGTGGTGTTTCTTTGCGACTGGGTTCTTGGCAGAGATCTCTTGATTTGGTAGCCATTGAAATGGATCGATATGACTTGATCTAGGGTCAAGACTTCTTGAGGTGAGCTAAAGTGATCATTGCTCCTTGAAGTGATTGATGTTTCTGACAGATATCTATTGCTTTTAGTTTTGTCATCGATTATTCTTTGGTTTTCATCGTAATTGTGACGGTTCACACTATTTTTAAAAAGAAATATATATTTTTCATAGGTTGATTGAGATCTTAAATTATTGAGCTTCTTTTGTTTTGATAATAGTTTAACATTATCTACTTAACAAGGCCAACCACGTGAAGGTGGAAGCTCATTTAGCCCCTCTTAGGATCCTCTTATGACCCTTTATGACACTTTAAGACCTCTAAGATGTATTCTTAAGGATCAAAAAGGGTCATAAGGGGTCTTGGGACATAACAACTGAGAAACATAAATGTAGGCATCATGGTCACAATTGTTTGGAGACACAACATAATTGAATGTTATACCCAAGGGATGCAACAAAACCTTTGTTGGACTACAACTGATTTGGAATCTGATTGAAGAATCTGTGATTGCAAGATCACTGAGGAGTTGCTGATTAGATATGTAATATGATTAAATCATTATTATGTTGTCATTAATGTCAACTAGTTTGACAGCACTTATCTTGGAAGTTACTATACCAAGACATCTGAAGAAAGGTGAAAAAGATGAAAAATGGAGAAATCTACATGAGGAAAGATGTACATGTCAGATGAGGATAAGGAACACATTGAGTAACTTTTTGATGAGTCTATGACTTGATGATATTGACTTTATTATGTTGCATTCATCTATGATGAAGTATAGAGCTGAAAGACACAAAGCAGTGTTGTCGGTAAATGAAGCATTTCTAGTATACACCGATGAAGTGTAGTGTATATCGATCACAGTATTAACTAAGTAGTGTTCACTGATGCATTTCTTTGTTAACTGAGTGGAATAGAATGAATTAAATGATTAGTTTAGCTGATAAGATTGATGAGTTGGCAAGAGTATAACATCGAGGTAACAGATAAAGTTTTTTACATAGATCGATGACTGACAAAATTTAGGAAAGATCTAAAGGATAACAAACAAAAATGTTATTGAAACAAGTGTCGAGAAAGTTTGAAGTGGAAAAATCTATGAATGTGGTTAAGTGGCAAAATCTGATGGTGGAGAAGAAAATGATTTACCCATCTATATAAGAGAACATAATTTCTTTATGAAGATGCCAGAAGAAATAGAAGTTGTAGGAATATTGCATAAACAAGGTTTTCATGCATTCTGATCATACTAGTTAGTAAGAACTGAGCTGTAAAATAATTACCGAGCTACAAAGAGCAATTACCGACGGACAGTAAGTTGATACAGTATTGAATCTGAAGTGAAATATTGATCAGAAGGATTTGTATGGACTAAATATTGATCTGTAATCTACAATTGAAGTTGTATTAAGTCAAGTCATTTACTGTTACATATTTAACCATTGTATACAGTCAAAATCTCTTAACCGAGTGGACTCTGAAAGTCTTATGATGTATCATTTATAGAATGAACATTGTTATCTTGTCAACCCCATAGTGAATGTTGGTTGGATGATAACTTCTAGTCTAAAATCCTCTAACAAGGTCACACCTGACAGTGTGTTTGTAAACCTTTAACAAGGTTGGGTCTTAACCGACCTCACTTCAGAAGAGTGAACAATTTTGGGTTGCTGGTCCCAGGTGGTTTTTCCCTTTATAGGGTTTCCATGTTAAATATCTTGTGTTATGTGTTGATTGTGATATTTGGTTTTTATCATTCTTTACATGTTACATGTTAGATTTGATCGGTAACAGTTATAGTATTTGACTAATAATTGGTAAAATCACAGACAGTAAAAGTTATTATTGTTTACCGATGAGCAGGAATTGAAGAAATTGTTTTGAAGTATACATTTTGAATTGGGACACTGGATAACTGATTCACCCCCCTCTCAGTTATTCTAACAATTATTATCAGAGTGTCGGTTGCTTGAAATGGAGTTTTAAGGACTTAAGCATAAAGGTCTCAAGATGTATAAGAGGAAAGTACCAAAACTAAACAAAGAGAACTTCATAGTATGGCAAAATAGAATGAAGCTGCACATATCTGGAATTGGGAACTCTGCACTAGATCTGATGGAGAATGGCTACATTCAACCGCCCACTAGTCCCTTAACTCTTGATCAACTGAAGGACAAGCATGAACACAATGTTACTATGATGGAACTTGTTGTTGCCTATATCGATGCTGAATTTGAAGATATCAAGACATGCACGACTGCCAAAGCAATGTGGGATAAGTTAACACAAATATACAGTGGAGATCAGAATGTCAAAAGAGTTTGAGCTGAAAGCCTAAGAGGTAGATTTGATGATATGAGAATGAAAGAAGGTGAGAACATTGTACAATATTCAAATAGACTCAAAGAGGTGGTACATGCTATTAGAGTATCTAATGGAATAATTGATGATGAAATAGTGATAAGCAAGATTCTTAGAACTTTGCTGCCAGTTTATGCAATTAAGATTTCTACAATTCATGAAACAAGAGCTACATCCAACCTTACTCTTGACACTCTAATTGGTAAACTTACAACCTTTGAGTTAAACAACTTTGATAACAGTGTTGTTCCTTCTGTTGAATCTGCTTTCATGTCTTCTTTGAAGATTGGAAAGTCTAGCAGGAATGGTAAGAATTGTGATAGTGATGACAATACCAATGATGAACTTGATGAACTTGAAGCACTTATGGCCAGAAGATTTCCCAAAGGAAAGGGAAGGTATAGAGGTAAGCTACCTTTTGCATGCTTTAATTGTAAAGAAGTTCGTCACATCGCTGCTAGATGTCCTCACAAGAAAGATGATGATAGATCCAAAGACTGATCTGAAGGAAGCTATGAGAGAAGAGTCAATAGAGGCTACCGACACTACAACAGAGACAACCGAGATGAAAAAGGCAAAAAGATATGTTACATAGCCAAAGATATTGAAACTGAATCTGATTCTAAAGATGATATAGAAGTCATATTTGTTGCTATGAAAGATGACTCAGAAGAGGAAGAGAAACATGAAGAGACAGCACTAATCTCTAAAATAAGTAGAAATGATACATGGATTGTTAGAAAGTAAAGATCCCCAAGATAACTGAGAGGGGGGGGGTGAATCAGTTATTAGATAATTTATCCATTCAATAGCTTTAAACAATATAATCAATGTACTGATCAACCATAGAAAGATAACCATACACAATTGCACAATAACACAAGATATGTTAACTAGGGAACCTCTTGAAAGAGTAAACCCCAGTGGGAATGATGCCCACAAAATGATGCACTAATATGAAAGTTCCTTGTTAGAGGATGGACCCTGTTAGGAGTCTTATGAAATACATTTAGTACATATAAATCCCTATTAGGAGATTTTGAATCCCTGTTAAAAGATTCTAACCCAGTTAAGAGTTTATGGAAGACAGAAGGACCCACTGCCCAAACAGCTTCAAGGCAAGATCTCTGAACCCACAGTCCAAAAGATCTTAGAATTACTCAATAGAATAATATGAAATATATTACCTCCTTCACACTATGCCAAAATTTCACTCTCTGCTACACAAGATCACAATTCCAGATCTCTATACTCACAAGTCTTCCTTCATCACTGAATTAGCTCTTTTCTTCACTCCATGCATATATCTGCATTACAATCTTCATAGTACACATTAAAATAAGGAAAAAATTCCTTCTTATATACCAAACTTAAATAATTACAAATGAGTCGGTCCTCAATTACAAAAAAATAAATTCTACACGCTACACACAGAATTCACATAAAACTGTCAGCTTCCAATTACTGTAACTTTCTCCAAACATGTCCTCGAAGTTTGCATTGTGAACCACATCATCATTAATGAGTCTCCAACATCCCTGTAACTGCACAAAATCAGATTCTATCCCAGCTAAGAGATATCCTCTGATTTCTGAACATCGCTACACAGAAACACTGTCTAAACATTGCTTTCACCAAAATGCTCATAACTCTTACAAATGAATGAATTTATTTTTGTGCTGTTAACCATAGGTTAATAACACACCAAAGAACATATCATCAACTGTGCAAAAGCCAATCTACAATACATGTGCGCAAAACAAAATTGTACCTACTTTCCTGCTAATATCCAAAATATCACTGTGTTGACATCAATGACAATCCAAGTCATGAATGCAACAACAACTGCTACAGAATGACTGCCAAAACACTTTTCATTCATTCCTAACAATCTCCCCCATTGGCATTGATGGAAACATAGATGAAAAACATCCAATGTTCCAAAAATCCAATACGGCAACATCACTGCAAAATATCAAATCAAATCTTGTTTCATTTTCCTATTCAGCTCTCTCATACAATCCACAATGTTTTTCATGTATATCTCTCCCCCATTGACATCAATGATAGAAATTATATCACTAAGTCAACAACAACTTAATGTCAAAAGACACTTTTCAGAAAAATACAATAACAAGAGTCCTCATGACTCAGCTCATAAACTCCCCCATAGAGGAAGTTCCAACATCCAATCCAGAAGAAAGATAGGGCTCATATACCACTGGACGGATGCAATCATCTGCATCAATTCTCAAAAATAGGTTGGGGCATAACCCCAAGCATACCTCTTAGATACACAAATGTATCCTTAGGTAAAGGCTTTGTAAATATATCTGCTATTTGCTCCTTTGTACTTATGTACTCCAATCTTACTTCTTTTTCTGCAACTTTCTCTCTTACAACATGATACTCTATCTCAATATGTTTAGTCTTAGAATGTAAAATAGGATTTTTTGACATACTCACTGTACTGGTGTTATCACAATGTATAACAATAGGCTCATCAAACTTTATTCCAATATCTTTCAACATCTGCTTCATCTAAATAATTTGATTACAATTATTTTCTGCTGCAACATATTCTGCTTTTGTTGTGCTTTGTGAAGTACAATTCTACTTCTTACTTAGCCAAGAGACCAATTTACCTCTAAGAAAAAAGGCTCCACCACTGGTGCTTTTCTTGTCATCAACGTTGCCTCTCCAATCTGCATCAGTATAGGCACATAAAGTAAAATCATCAGAATTCTCATACCATAATCCATAATCCATTGTTCCTTTCAGATATCTCAGTATCCTCTTTACTACTGCATAATGTGATTCTCTAGGTTCTACTTGAAATCTTGCTACAATCCCCACTGAATGTGCTATATCAGGTCTTGTATGTGTCAAGTACTGCAGTCCTCCAATCATAGATCTTTATTTTCTACTCAACTGTTGGTGTCTCATCTTTGCTAGATAACTTATGTCCGGTTACCATAGGTGTTCCAACAAGTTTAGAATCTTCCATTCCAAATCTTTTCAATAATTCATTTAAATACTTAGTCTGACTTACAAATATACCTTCCTTGCTTTGTGTTATCTATAATCCCAAAAAATATTTCATTTCTCCAATCATGCTCATCTCAAATTTAGTTTTCATTTCATCTACAAATTTGTCACTAGCTTCATCTTCTCCTCCAAAGATAATATCATCAACAAATATAACTATAACCAATAAACCATTCTCAATTTATTTTGTGTATAAGTTACTACCTATTGTTCCTTTTATAAATCCCAATTTCAATAAATACTTATCCAATCTTGCATACCAGGTTCAAGGTGCTTATTTTAATCCATATAAAGCTTTCTTTAACTTACATACCATATCTCCTTCTTGTGTCAAAGGAAAACCTTCAAGCTACTCAATGTAGACTTCTTCTTCCAATTCACCATTCAAAAATCTTGACTTCACATCCATCTGATACACTCTAAATTTCTTGTAAGTTGCATATGCTAGAAACATTCTCACTACTTCAAGTCTGGCCACAGGTGTAAAAGTTTCTTCATAGTCAATTCCTTCTTGTTGTGAATATCCTTTACATACCAATCTTGCTTTGTTTCTTATCACTTCTCCTTGTTCATTCATCTTGTTTCTGAATACCCACTTTGTTCCAATCACATTCTTGTCTTCAGGTCTAGGCACCAATTCCCATGTCTTGTTTTTTTCAATCTGCTCTAGTTCTTCTTTCATAGCATTGATCCAATGTTCATCTTCACAAGCTTCATTAGTAGTCTTAGGTTCAATTTGAGAAATCAAACATAAATGTACCTTATTCTGACTCAAAACTCCTCTATCTAAACTTCCAATAACTTGCTCAACAAGGTGATGTCTTGAAGTATACCTGTTAGGTGTCATAGTTACTTATCTTGTTCCGACTGTAGATTTTCTCTGCTTTCTTCTCTATTTTCTTCTTTGTCTTCTTCAGTATGACTTTCATTCAGCAAATCACTGTTAGTTTCAAAAAGAAATTTTGCATTTTCAATGTTAGGCTGAGGTTGTGCTTCTCCATCAGATTCATAATCAAACATTCTTTCCTAAATTTTAAACTTCTCATCAACTTTTACATTTGCACTTTCAACAATAGTCTTAGTTCTTTTGTTATAACATCTATATGCTTTACTTTTTAAAGAATATCCAAGAAATATTCCTTCATCACTTCTAGGATCAAACTTTCCTATATCATCATCTCTCTTTATATAACATTTACTTCCAAAAATTCTAAAATACTTAACTGAGGGTGTATGTCCAAACCATAATTCATAAGGTGTCTTGTTTGTATCTACTCTGATTTTTACTCTGTTCATAGTGTATACTATTGTGTTCACTGCTTCTCTCCAAAAATTTTTAGCCAAATCATTTTTAAACAACAAAGCTCTTGCTGCTTCAGTTATTGACCTGTTTCTTCTTTCTGCAATACCATTTTGTTCTGGTGTTCTAGGGGCTGAAAGTTGTCTCTTAATACCATTCATTTCACAAAAGGTGTTAAACTCTCTAGATGTAAATTCACCACCTCTATCAGATCTTAGACACTTAATCTTCATTCCAGATTCATTCTCAATTTTGCTTTTCATGATCTTAAATTTATCAAATGCTTCAAATTTTTCTTTCAAAAATGCAATCCACATCATTCTTATAAAATCATCAACAAGAATCATAAAATACCTTTCACCATAGAATCCTCTAGTCTTAGTAGGACCACTCAAGTCTATATGAACAATCTCCAACTTCTCTGCCGATGTGAACTTCTTATTGGGAAATGAACTCCTTTTCTGCTTTGCCATCATACATTCTTTGCAAATCATGTTAGTAGGTTTCATAATTCTAGGTAAATCTCTTACCGCATGTGTAGTGCTCACCTTGACAATATTATCAAAGTTTATATGACAAAACCTTTTATGCCATAACCAACTGTCATCAATCCTAGTTATCAAACATGTCATCTCAGTAGGATTCAACTGAAATACATTACCTCTAGTTTTGGATCCTTTTCCAATCAGATTTCCATCTTTATCTTTTATCACACAAGTTTTCTCAGAAAACCAAACTTGATAACCCTTATCAACTAATTGTCCAACACTTAGTAGATTATGTCTTAGTCCATCAACAAAGTAAACATCATCAGTGTTAGTCTTTCCATCAAGAGTAATAGATCCTATACCCTTAATCAAACAAGGTGCATTGTTACCAACTCTAACAATTCCTCCATCATAATTATCTAACTTAACAAACTATCTTTTATCTCTAGTCATATGATGTGAACAACCACTGTCTATAATCCAATCAGATTTCTTTTCAACTTGTGAAACTAATGATTTTTCTTCCCTTTTGTCCGATTCAGAACTTTCATCTTTAATTGCTACAAATCCTATTTCCTCAAAGTTATCATTATCACTGTCACTTAAATGTTTTTCAATTCTTGCTTCAAAATCTTCATCATTTGCATAATAACATTCTTTAGATCTCCTAGGTTTAAAGTTGCTTCTATACTTCTTAACTCTTTTAGGACATTTAGATGCAAAATGACCATATTCTTGACAAGTCCAACATTTAAAGATTTTCTTACCATCTGGTTCTTTTTTTACAAGTAATGCAATACCTTCTTCAATCTTCTTATCTTCCTCAGATCTGCTACTGCTGGCATAATCTCCATTCACACTAGTACTTCTTGTAGGTCTAATGCTAAGAGTACTGAATGCTATTTCCATTCTAGGTAGCTCTCCTGATAATCTCAAGTTCATCTCTGTTGTTTCTAATCTTCCAAGAAGGGTCTCTCTTGAAAAGTTTGATGTACAAGGTATCACTTGTTCAAACATTTGCATTGTCTACTTGAATATTGGTGTCAAAGTTCTCAGAATTTTCCATATCACTTCATTCTCTGTCTTATCACCTCCACAAGACTTTATTCTTGTCACAATCTCAGACATCCTACCAATATAGCTTCTAATAGATTCATCTTCCATCATTCTAATATCTTCAAATGCACAAATCCAATTATGTAATCTAGCCTTCTTTGCATGTTCATCACCTTCAAAAGTAGAATGTAAAGCTTTCCAAATTGCATGAGATGTTTTCAAACATCTTACCTGACTATATTCATTCTCTGGTAGTGCTGATAAAAGTGCTTCTCTTGCAAGTATGTTATACATAAATAAATCTAGTTCATCTTTAGTTCCTGCCTCTATATTGTCTTCCTCAATGATAGTCTTCTCATTCTTTGTAATCAACCAATAACTTGGTCCTAAACACAATAGATGTGTCTTCATCTTTTCTTTTCAGCTGTCAAAATTTACTCCATCAAACTTAGGGCTTTCTTTTCTGAAATTCGCCATGGATCTCTTTAAGTTTTTAAACTTTTCTTTCAAGGACCTGCTGCTCTGATACCAATTGTTAGAAAGTAAAGATCCCCAAGATAATTGAGAGGGGGGGGTGAATCCATTATCAGATAATTTATCCATTCAATAGCTTTAAACAATATAATCAATGTACTGATCAACCATAGAAAGATAACCATACACAATTGCACAATAACACAAGATATGTTAACTAGGGAACCTCTTGAAAAGAGTAAACCCCAGTGGGAATGATGCCCACAAAATGATGCACTAATATGAAAGTTCTTTGTTAGAGGATGGACCCTGTTAGGATTCTTATGAAATACATTCAGTACATATAAATCCCTATTAGTAAATTTTGAATCCCTGTTAAAAGATTCTAACCCGGTTAAGAGTTTATGGAAGACAGAAGGACCCACTGCCCAAACAGCTTCAAGGCAAGATCTCTGAACCCACTGTCCAAAAGATCTTAGAATTATTCAATAGAATAATATGAAATATATTACCTCCTTCACATTGTGCCAAAACTACACTCTCTGCTACACAAGCTCACAATTCCAGATCTCTGTACTCACAAGTCTTCCTTCATCACTGAATTAGCTCTTTTCTTCACTTCATGCATATATCCGCATTAAAATATTCATAGTACACATTACAATAAGGAAAACATTCCTTCTTATATACCAAACTCAAATAATTACAAATGAGTCGGTCCTCAATTATAAAAAAATAAATTCTACATGCTACACACAGAATTCACATAAAACTATCGGCTTCCAGTTACTGTAACTTTCTCCAAACATGTCCTCAAAGTTTGCACTATGAACCATGTCATCATTAATGAGTCTCCAACATCCCTTTAACTATGCAAAATTAGATTCCATCCCAGCTAAGAGATATCCTCCAATTTTTGAACATCGCTACACAGAAACACTGTCTAAACACTGCTTTCACCAAAATGCTCATAACTCTTATAAATGAATGAATTTATTTTTGTGATGTTAACCATAGGTTAATAACACACCAAAGAACATACCATCAACTACACAAAATCCAATCTACAATACAACATGTGTGCAAAACAAAACTGTACCTACTTTCCTGCTAATATCTAGAATATCACTGTGTTGACATCAATGACAATCCAAGTCATGAATGCAACAACAACTACTATAGAATGACTGCCAAAACACTTTGCATTCATTCCTAACATGGATCATAGACAATGGTTGTACACATCATATGACCAGTGATGTAGAGAAGTTTGATCATCTTGTTGAATATAATGGAGGATCTATGAGAATGGAAAATGATGCACCTTGTATGGTAAGAGGTAAAGGCTCACTGATGATCAATGATAGATTACAATGTGAAAATTCATACTGGGTAGATGGATTGAACTATAATTTGTTAAGTGTGGCTCAGTTGAACAATTTAGGCCACCGACTAGCTTTTGAGAGAAAAAAGGTGAAGATCTATGATGATGGAGGAAGACTTGTTCGAACTGGTACATAATCCAGAGGTAGTCTTTTCTATCTTGATATGGATTAGTCTTCTTATTTGTTAATAAAGGATGAAGATGATTGGTTGTGGCATAGAAGGTTATGCCATGTGAATTTTGACAACATGATCAGGATTAGTAAAAAGAAAAGAGTTAGAGGATTGCCCAACTTGACAAAACCTGATCATGCCATATGCCATGAATGTCAAAAAGGTAAGATGACTAAGTCTAGTTTTAAAAGAAAAGACTATTCAACAAAGAAGATACTTGAGTTGGTTCTTACCGATCTATGTGGTCCTATGAGAACTCAGAGTTGTTCCGGTGATAGATATTTTATTCTTTTTGTTGATGACTATACTAGACTGATGACTATTATGTTCCTAAAAGAGAAATATGAAGCTTTCAAAATGTTTAAGTGGTATAAAGCTAAGGTAGAAAAAGAAACAGGAAAGGAAATAAAATGTTTAAGATCTGATAGAGGAGGTGAATTTACTAATTTTTGTAATGAGCATGGAATCAAAAGATAGGTATCTACATCGAGGACACCTCAGCAAAATGGCATTGCTGAAAGGAGGAACAGGCCTATAGTTGACTATGCTAGAACATTAATGATACAGAAGAATGTTGCTCAGACATATTGGAGGGAAGCTGTCAGTACAGCTGTGTATGTTCTTAACCGAGTACAACTGAAGGACTCCAATCGAACACCTTATGAACTATGGTTTGGACACAAACCTACTGTAAGTTATTTTAGAATTTTTGGAAGTAAATGCTTTATTTTGAAAGATGAGAGAAATGGAAAATTTGATTCTAAAGGAGATGAAGGGATATTTCTGGGATATTCCACTACAAGTAAAGCCTATAAATGTTTGAATAAGGCTACAAATAAGATAGTTGAAAGTACTAATATTTGTGTTGATGAGTTTGATGACAAGTACATAGAGAAAAGTACAAAAGAACTAAAAGACTATGGTAGATTCACTTACATTGAACATCCAGAGTATCTACTGACACTGCAAGCTATAACAACCGGTCAGCAGGGAAATAATTCAGGACAATAGGCAACACAAACTGAGGAACAAAATGGAGCTACCAAGCAAGAAAATGACCCTGAGCAGGATGAGCAAGAATGGAGAAATCAAGTTCTGGCTATTTTTGTCAGAAGACATCATCTTGAAACACAAATCATTAGAGACAGACATGCTGGAATGCAAACTAGAAGCAAAACAAGACAAGGTACATGTCTAATTTGTGAATTTGAACCTAAAACTGTGAAAGTTGCATTAGAGAATGAAGAATGGGTTAATGCAATGAAGGAGGAAATAGAGAAAATAGAGAAGAACAAAACCTAGTCCTTAGTACCCCGACCAAAAGATAAGAATGTTATCGGTACTAAGTGGATATATAGGAATAAATTGAATGAAAATGGTGAAGTCACAAGAAATAAAGCTAGATTGGTATGCAAGGGATATGCATAGGAAGAAGGCATTGACTATGGTGAAACATTTGCACTTGTTGCTAGATTAGAAGGTGTTAGAATGCTACTTGCATATGCTACACACAAGAAATTCAAAGTCTATCAAATGGATGTGAAGTCAGCATTTTTGAATGGTATACTTGAAAAAGACGTCTACATTGAACAACCTGAAGGATTTGTTGATCTTGACAATAAAGACATGGTATGCAGATTACATAAAGCTTTATATGGATTGAAGCAAGCACTAAGAGCATGGTATGAAAGACAGCATACTTACTTATTAAGTATTGGATTTGTTAGAACAAGTGAAAATAGCAATCTATATGTGAAAGGAGATACTGATAATACTATTATCATTGCTGAAATATTTGTTGATGATATTATCTTTGGAGGCTCAGATCTTGTCTGCAAAGCATTTTCTAATGAAATGCAAAAGGAATTTTAAATGTCTATGTTCGGAGAGATTAAGTTCTTTCTTGGACTACAAGTTATTCAGCAAAGTGATGGAATATTCATCACACAATCTAAATACATAAAGGAAGTACTGAAGACATTCGGCATGGAAGATGCTAAACCTATGGGAACATTGATGGCTATTAGATGCAAATTGATAAAGGAGGATGAAACTACAGAGGTAAACCAGACACTTGACCGATCCATGATTGGTAAGTTAATGTACATAGTTCACAATAGACTAGATATAGCACATGTTGTGGGTATTGTTGCAAGATTTTTTGCTAATCCTAGAGAATCACACATGATAGCTACAAAAAGGATCTTAAGATACCTAAAGAAAATAGAGAATTATGGATTATGGTATCCTAGGGAAGGGGAGTTTGAACTGAAAGTTTACACTGATGTTGATTGGGCTAGAAATGTGGATGATAGAAAAAGCACCACCGGAAGAGCATTTTTCTTTGGTGAAAGACTTGTAACTTGGACAAGTAAAAAACAAGCTTACATTTCTCAGTCTACAGCTGAAGTAGAGTATGTTTCTACTAATACTAACTATTCAAACATTGCATATATTAAATAAGTGTTGGAAGGAATGAATGAGGTAATCACTGACCTGGTGATTATATATTGTGACAACACTAGTGCTATTAATATCTCAAAGAATCCTATGATGCACTCTAAGACAAAGCATATATCTCTTAAGTATCATTACTTAAGAGAACAAGTGCAAGAGAAGAAAGTGAAGTTAGAATTTGTCACATCTAAAGAACAACTTGCCGATATCTTTACAAAGCCTCTACCGAAGGACACATTTGAATACTTGAGAACTAGACTTGGGGTCTGTCCCCTGTCTATCAGTCACTAAGGTGATCTCATTGTTGCATCAGCCTATTTTTATTAGAAGATCATTCATGTTGATGCAGCATAATTCACACTTTGAATCATGTTCAAGGTTGTGATTAAGTTTCAGAACTTGAATTGATTGGGATATCAGTATTCAGAGATACAGAGGAAGATAGAATTGTTTGTTTATTTGTTTCTTTGGCATTGTTGTGAAAGGGAGAGATAAATAATATGAAAAGGAACAAGGAACAAGCTATGAAAAGGGACAAGACTAAGGAGAATTATCTAAGGGAGAGACAATCTGAATGAGACAGAGTATTAAAGGTCAGTTACAGAGAACAGAAACAGGAGAAACAGGAGAACTGAAAAGAACACAACTATAGAATGGTAAAGTTGTATTATCTAATGTTGTTTAGTAATGTAGTGATTAAATATATTAAGTCTATTCAACTTATAGCATTTTGTTCACAAATTTTTAGAATATATGTTTGGTATGTGTATGGTACATTTCATATTACTTGAGTTCCCATCAATGCCAAAGGGAGAGATTATTGGACTACAACTGATTTGGAATTTGATTGAAGAATCTGTGATTGCAAGATCACTGAGGAGTTGTTGATTAGATATGCAATATGATTAAATCAGTATTATGTTTTCATTGATGTCAACTAGTTTGACAACACTTATCTTGTAAGTTACTATACCGACACATTTGAAGAAAGGTGAAAAAGATGAAGAATAGAGAAATCTACATGAGGAAAGATGTACATGTTAGATGAGGATAAGGAACACATTGAGTAACTTGTTGATGAGTCTACGACTTGATGATATTGACTTTATTATGTTGCATTCATCTATGATGAAGTATAGAGTTGAAAGACACAAAGCAATGTTGTCGGTAAATGAAGCATTTCTAGTATACACCGACAAAGTGTAGTGTATATTGATCGTAGTATTAATTGAGTAGTGTTCACCGATGCATTTTTTGTTAACCGAGTGAAATAGAATGAATTAAATGATTAGTTTAGCTGATAAGATTGATGAGTTGGCAAGAGTATAACATCGAGGTAACAGATAAAGTTTGTTACACAGATCAACGACTGACAAAATTTAGGAAAGATCTAAAGGATAAGAAACAAACATGTTATTGATACAATTGCCGAGAAAGTTTGAAGCAGCAAAATCTATGAATGTGGTTAAGTGGCAAAATTTGATGGTGGAGAAGAAAATTATTTACTTGTCTATATAAGAGAACAAAATTTCTTTATGAAGATGCCGGAAGAAATAGAAGCTACAGGAATATCATGTGAACAAGGTTTTCATGCATTTTGATCATACTGGTTAGTAAGAACTGAGCTGTGAAATAATTACCGAGCTACAAAGAGCAATTACAGACAGATAGTAAGTTGATACAGTATTGAATCTGAAGTGAAATATTGATCAGAAGGATTTGTATGGACTAAATATTGATTTTTAATCTGCAATTGAAGTTGTATTAAGTCAAGTCATTTACTGTTACATATTTAACCATTGTATACAGTCAAAATCTCTTAACCGAGTGGACTCTGAAAGTCTTATGATGTATCATTCATAGAATGAACATTGTTATCCTGTCAACCCCATAGTGAATGTTGGTTAGATGATAACTTCTAGTCTAAAATCCTCTAACAAGGTCACACCTGACAGTGTGTTTGTAAACCTTTAACAGGGTTGGGTCTTAACCGGCCTCACTTCAGAAGAGTGAACAATTTTGGGTTGCCGGTCCCAGGTGGTTTTTCCCTTTACAAGGTTTCCATGTTAAATCTCTTGTGTTATGTGTTGATTGTGATATTTGTTTTTTATCATTCTTTACATGTTATATGTTAGATTTGATCAGTAACTGTTATAGTATTTGACTGATAATTGGTAAAAGCATAGACAGTGAAAGTTATTATTGTTTACCGACGAGCAGGAATTGAAGAAATTGTTTTGAAGTATACATTTTGAATTGGGAAACTGGATAACTGATTCACCCCCCTCTTAGTTATTCTAACAAACCACTACTCCTACAGTTCTAAGTTGACACTATGGGATCCAAAAACCATATATAGATTCCTTATATTTGGGTTTTGGATCCCGCAGTGTCAACTTAGAACTGCGGGAGTAGTGGTTGTGTTGCATCCTCTGGGTATAGCATTGAATTATGTTGTGTCTCCAAACAATTGGGACCATGATGCCTACATTTATGTTTCTCAGCTATTGTGATACCTACATTTATGTTTTGTAGCTGTCGTGTTTATTTGCATGTTCTTTATGTGTTTGGCTTATGTCCCTTCCATCGAAAATAATATTTTCCCACTCTGAATCGAGAATGCGTGTGCAACACAAGCAGAATATGCACAGATAGCAGATGGAGTTGAGAAAACACAACACATTTACATTTTTTTAATAGGTCAAAATTACAATGTTCATGATGGTCTATAAATTAAAATACGTAATTAAAGACCTCTATAAAAAATGCAACCCTGTTGTATTTTTCAACTCCACCTGATATCCTATGTATATGAATTGAGATTGCATATTGAACTAGGCATCTCCTTTTGCATTGCTTGAAACCAAGAGACTATCACAGTTAACATCTAAAATCATTATTGAACTTTTGTTATTATTAAAAAGTACACTAGTCTCCTTTGTTTCTTGTACACCATCTCTGTCGGCAAGTTCCTTCATGGATGGCCTCCACTTTCTTCCCCACTACAACTGTAACCACTATTCATTCTCCTGTGGTCATTACTATCTTCTCTATTGATCAGACCTCCACTACAATTTCTCTTATGAAAAATTCCAAATTCACTTTGGTATTCCTTCATCTCCCCTCAACTCCATCACTTATGGTTACAAATCAAGTCCCAAGAATTAGAATGGCACGTCTCATCATCACAACTAATCCACCTTAAACAATTGATTAACCATTCTAGAAAAAATGATGATTTGGTAGTTGCAATCAGCATTTATATTACCATCAAAATTTTGTGAAGCTTCTAACTTGGTAGTTGCAATCAGCATTATATTACAAGTTTTGTTGTTGTTCAAGTAGTGTGTTTTAGAAAAGAACCCATTGAACATTCTAATACTAATTTCTCCCAAAATATGAAATCGCACTAAAATTTAGCGAAAACCCCTCCAACATTACAACAGTGTATAAAAGGAAACTCAGTGTATAAACATGGAACTAAGCTCAAACACGTGTAAATAAACATCAGTCATTATCAAATAAACATTGAGAAATAAACACCAGTCATTATCAAATAAGTTGCATAAATGAGAATCATTTTTTTTTTGGCTTTTTCTTTTTTTCTACTTCCCTATATTGTTGCAGAGGCGTATCCATGTCCACATCTCATTTCTTCTCGGTCATGCGCGTGATCTCACTGTCCTTTGCAAAGGTGGGTACAAAGGCAGGTCCTCTACAATAACAAATAAAAGGCTTCAATCAAAAACATATTATCATAAATGGGGTTAATTTAAAAATATATTCATTATTGTTACAAGTATTTCAATACTTTAAAAAACATAAACATGACGCTCTTTACCTTGTCCAACCACATCATCTTTCCCAGCGGCTTGAACCTCAACATGCTTATCGAGAACAATCTCTGCATCCCCTGCAACTGCAATACAAAATGTTTTATTAATCCCAACACATTATAAATAAAATTTTATTACTACGCCAAATTCAATTTAACATGTTTGCTTGTATTAAATATTCATTAATCAAAATTTGAATAGAAAATGTATACCTTGAGTACTACAATTCACATTCGAATCGACGCCTCCGTCGTGCTCGACCGGTGTAGTATCAATATCGGTAGGCTACATTCCAATGTAAATAATTAGTGCATTTATTGACAATATATACATATAAATACAAGACAAATACTAAGAAATGTTAATCATTCAGTTTAATACATATAAATATATTCACTTTAAAGTTTTAAACAAATATATAATCAGTGTTTCCTTACTTAAAATAAATATATTCCCTTTATGTTGGAAGTTAACATCAAATACAGTAATTGGTAAAGTTTTCAACTTGAAATAAAAATTAATTGACTTATTTACCTGATCAACAGATCCAGCAAAAGAACCTTGTGCACTCATTGCTCAGTATCGTTCAGCCACGACTTTATAGCCTTTTTTGTAGGCTATTTTTTTGTCCTCTTCTGTAATCGGTTTTTTTAACTCCAAGGCCTGCATTTTTATTGGTATCATGAATTTTTATTGTATTAAATTTCATTAAAACTAAATTGATTTCAATTTAATTATAAATATTTGCATACGATTTTTCATTTACTAATACTTACAACTTGTGCGGCAAGTTTTGAATATCCACCTGAGTCAAGCATGTTTTGCCCATGTTTTTTTTTTCTTACTGTTGTTGCCTTTGTTGTGTCAGGCAACCTATGTGATGTTTGAAAAATGTTAGATGACATAAGTACAAAGAGTAAATAGTACATAATTTCATTATTAACATTATCATGTACCTTCTATCCTTCGGTGATACTACTCGTCCACTATGTCTTGCACCTCTCTCAAGTGCATCCTTTTTAAGATCCTCCCACTCATTAATAGGAATATAGGGAGGTCACTCGTAATAAGGGTTGTGTTCTATTTGGGTCCTGTAGTTGTCCCTAATATACTTCAAAATAGCACCCATATTTTCAAGGAGTCTAAGTCTATGAAAGACTTCGGGTCCAAAAAGTGTTGTCATAGAGTCAATGAGTTTATTCTTTAACCCTTTATCTTGTAATGACCACCTTTTAAGAAAAAAAATTGTTAGATTCATAAATGAAGTGAAGCTACCTTTTAATATACTTGAAGAAAGGGATGAAACAAAATCTAATCTTGCAATGAAATCAAAATATGATACCATGTGCCTGAAAATGTGCAAACATTCATCATTAAGTTTTTCATAAAATAGATTATTCCCTGCAAGATAATTACAAGATTATTATAATTAGTTATTGCAAGGGACCACACAGGGGGTTAGTGCAATACATTATGAGTATTATATTGTATAGTAAAAGAAATGATCAATCTTTAAAGTACCTGGAAGTTGGGCTACTCTCAAGGGAAGTCCATCTTCATTGCTCACAAGCAATTGATCACACTGTATTGTTCTCGTACATTTAACACGAGTACATCCAGGAATTGCGTCATCGCCTCCTACATAAAATGAATCCAATATTACAAAATGCCCCCTAAGAAATAATATATAGTTCAAGTGAAATAAACACATGATAAATAAGAGAGAAAAAGAGGAGTCTACTTACCAATAGTAGGTGTTTTCATTGCATTTATGGTCATGCTATGCATTGCCGACATTGCAAGCAGAACTATCTCTATGGATCTGATCCTCATACTAGGCACCGTACTCAACATAGGTTCAATAGCAGATGCTGAACAAAAATATTGTTAGAGCATAAAAAAATATGGATAACTATGGACAAGATGGAGGATAAAACATGTGATGTACCACCTGAAGTATTTGCATCTGAGGTGTTTCCCTTTACTCTATTTAGCATCCCCTATAAAGAGAACACATATATATTTTAGTTAATTACATAAATAAAATGGTGTACTATAAAAATCATTATTGAACTTTTGTTATAATTAAAAACTACATTAATACTTACTCTATAGTTCTAAACACAGCCAATCAACATATCTGTTGTCCTCTGTATTTCAGGAGTGTGAGGTTGAATATCTATCATTCGAGCTAACTCTTTTGATATTGCACGAAGGACCCTTTCCAATGCAACCATGGGATTAACCTTTGATAAAAAATAAACATCGAATGGATCATGCTCAACCTGTGGCTCCTAATGGACTACTTGTTCCTTTCCCTTTTTCTGATCATCACTCATTTGTGAGAACAATATTATTAGCCCTTTATTTAAAAGCAATCCAAAATAGTAGAACAACAAAAAATATGCTTAACATAACAAAACATACACATTAACATTTTTCTTGTATGTGCATTTGTACAACAACAATGAGTTTTACCTGTCGAGAAGAAGAAGTCCCATGAGAACTATCACCGTCATGCGTATTGTGTGGTTGTTGATCCATACTATAGCTCTGTAATTCAAAAAAAATCATTCAGACATGTTAAAACACATGTGTTCTTATTCTAAGCTACGTTGAACAATAGACAATTATCAAAATGTGTACCACCTCGTCAATGATAGTGATGGGTTTTTTTAATCTATGCGATTCAAATTGTAATCAATAAGCAGCTCCTCACCTCCACGTATTGATTTGATCGCACATACAAATATGTGATTTCCCTTGCGGGCCTCGAATATGCAATTGGGTTGCTTCTTAGTTAACGAAGGTCGTGTACTGTTTATAAAGCCTGCAATATTCCCTGATGCTTTTGGTCTTCCGTCAATGTATATAGCTACTTATTTACTTTGCTCACTGACTTGTTGTTGTATATAATTTGTCGCGAGTGCATACCTAAACATAGTTTATTTATATTTAATAATCTACATCCAACTACTGTAATCATAACAAGGTCCCACATACTCCATTAATTCGACAACTTTGTTGTAAGAGATCTTTATGCCATCCATGGAAAATAAGCCCAAACCATGTAATGAAGAGGGTGCTATGCGATATATCCTCTCTTTAACAAAAAAATTAGTGTTTATTGAAGGAAGTTCATCAGGGACCCATTGTTTCTATAGATGTTTGTACCTAAAGGGCAGCTCAGAGTCACCTTTACTCTCATCATCATAAGAACATGACCCCCCTCGAGCAAGGAAAAATTTCATGCGTTTATCAAATTTCTTTCTAATCTTTTGACCTCGAGTTGATCTCATTAAATTACACATACTAATTAATGTCTCACTTTCTTCTTCCATTCCTAGATTTTCCTTGTCTGAGAAAGACATTTCTGACAAATACATATTCACTGGTACCTGCACTTCATGCAATGAGAGAGATATTTTACAAATGGTAAAAGACATTAATCTCTATCGAGTGTATTGACTTGGACCTGACAATCCATGAGACTGTGTGGGATACCTGACACAAGATAATAGTTATATAATTAGACAAACATAGTTCACTCCATAGTTTTCATTATATCTTGTGAAGGACATTATACATTGTTAAAATTATCTATTTATCCAATTATATTTTGCATATAACTAAACATCTTAGCATTGCATGAGACACCACTATTGTGGCATTTCATCGAACAATTCCCGTGCCTTGTCGGTGCTTTTATAATTACATCTTGTGAAGGACTTTATACATTGTTAAAATTATCTATGTATACTTTCAGAATTAGCTCACTCCATTACAGGGAACAAAGAGAATCCCCTATGATTTAACATCATTGAGATGCCTCCTTTCATTAGCTTCATGTCACCTTCTCATAGCTTCTCTTAGCTTCCTATGTGTTTCATCCTTCATTTATACACTTACTTCAACCAAACTTTTAATTTTCTAACAGATTTTGCCAAAGGCTTTGTAGGAAACCAAGTAAGTGGTTTCTTGAGTTCAAACACATTGAGCTGCTATAACTGAATTATAAATCATGAATTCACTATAAATCAAGGGGCATTATAAATCATGAATTCGCTATAAAATTAATGTATTGCTCTAGTTTTCATATGGACATTTTGTCAAATGGTTGGCATGTATGTTTATTCAAATGGAGTTATATCATTTGGAATGGATATATGATAGGTTGATATCGAATTCTATGTCAAGATTTACAGCATTAAATTGATCATAGTTAGAAGACTCAGACACAAGAAGAATATGAGTATAGCCCTACACAAGAATAATATGAATTAATGCAAACATACTCAAGTGGATGAACATAAATAATGAAGGTACCTGATATTGCCTAAAGTAATGAAGTGTTGACCTAGGGTTCAATCCAGTATGCTCATGTATGATCCAGAAACTACAAGGAAGGAAAGGATGGGGTTAGATCCAAAGGATCTAAGCAATGTTTGACACCCTATTATTGATCTTCATCTACAATTATGCATGTGCATAGTTAAGCCATACACTTCTAAAAGGAACTATGCTATAGAACATATGCACTCAGTAAAATGCACTCAGGAACATGTGTAGTGTATAGGCACTGGAATCCAAATGAAGCCTTACATTTATGTCTTTATGAACACCTAGTGAATCACTTTTGTGGCTGCATTTATGTCTTTATGAACACCTGGTGAATCACTGTTGTGATTACATCATCCAAATAGTGCAACAACAACACCAAATGTTGTTCCATCTGGTGTTGCTATGGCATCATTTCCAAATGATGCATCCACAACAGTAACCCACCATGCCCATCAAACCAAGGCAGTCATCATCAAGCATAAGCAATGGAGGGGACATTATCAAGGTCAAATCAAAGGTCAAATTTCATTCCTTGAAATTTTATATTTGTACAGTTATAAAGTTTCATGCCTTGAAATTTTATAACATAGCTCCTTAGCATTTGATCTTCATATTGTAGCCATGACTTGAGGTAGGCAGTCGAGCTTTGTATTCTCATTAACTCAATTTTATTTTGATGGCATTTGTTGATTTAATTGTGACACCCACTTGGCTATAAACAAAAAAAAGAAGAAAAAGAAAGTGTCATTTGTAATTTTTGTGAATTCAAAGAGTTGTCGCGAAGACGACACTGCACTTTTGCGTGGCACGAAGAGGGCATTCAAGTTTGGTGTGTGGGAAGAGGTGGGAACCATGTGGGAAGAGGGCACTGGCACTTGAGGTAGGCATTCAAGCTTTGTCTTCTCATTAACTCAATTTCATTTTGATGGCATTTGTTGATTTAATGGCACAATATGAATGTTAATAGTGGCATTGTTTACATCTTAGCATTTGGAATACTCGATGACCCACAAGCTTTGAGAGCTAGGGCATAATTGCTATTACCTTCAAGGCATTGTGTGAAGTGTTTGATCTCTATTTATTTATTTATTTTTTATTATTCACTATGTGGTACTCCTTGTTTATGATCATTTCATGAGAAAATGTCTTGATGGATCGCGGGCTGCAAGCTAGGGCATCATGCATTGTTTATGAGCTCACTATTTGAGCACCTCATGTCCCTATTTGATTGGTCAGTGCTTTGTTTGTTATATTCATTTTACATCATATATTTAGTCTTAATAAATATCTTATAAAACAACATAAAACTAACCCAAAATACTTTTTCTTAATAAAACAATATATTTAGTCTTAATAAAATCTTATAAAATAACATATATTGTGTGAAGTGTTTGATCTCTCTTTATTTGTTTTGTTGTTGATATTCACTAGCTATGTGGTACTCCCTGTTTATGATCATTTCATGAGGAAATGTCTTGATGTCTCGCGAGCTGCAAGCTAGGGCATCATACATTGTTCATGAGCTCACTGTTTAATACTGGCATTGTTTACATCTTTTCATTTGGAATGCTTGATGACCCGCGAGATTTGAGAGCTAGGGCATCATTTCTATTACCTTCAAGGCATTGTGTGAAGTGTTTGATCTCTCTTTATTTGTTTTGTTGTTGATATTCACAATGTGGTACTCCCCATTTATGATCATTTCATGAGGAAATGTCTTGATGGCTCATGGGCTGCAAGCTAGGGCATCATGCATTGTTTATGAGCTCACTGTTTGAGCACCTCATGTTCCTATTTGATTGGTTGGTGCTCAAATAGTGAGCTCATAAATAATGCATGATGCCCTAGCTTGCAGCCCGCGAGCCATCAAGACATTTTCTCATGAAATGATCATAAACGGGGAGTACCACATAGTGAATATCAACAACAAAACAAATAAAGAGAGATCAAACACTTCACACAATGTATGTTGTTTTATAAGATTTTATTAAGACTAAATATATTGTTTTATTAAGATTTTATTAAGACAAAGTATTTTGGGTTAGTTTTATATTGTGTTATAAGATTTTATTAAGACTAAGTATATGATGTAAACTCATAATTATACTTGATATATATATACTTCAAAGGAGGAATTATGAAATATAGTTGTAGGTAGTTATCTCTTCTATAATGATGGAGTGAAAGGTAATGATCAATGAGGTTGTTGCTATTAGATCATACATTAATACACTTACTATTTTGAATTTGAGCTTGGGCATCATGCAATGTTATTGTTGTCATTGCATGATTGTTGTTGTTGTGCACCATATATTTTTTTATACACTGTTTATTTCATTGAGACTGTGAGCTTGGCATTTGTAATGTATTTTATGTTATTGGATCGATGTTTCCATGTTGTTGAGGCTATAGATGCATTGAATCGCCACTGCCATTCTATTTTGATAGTAAAAATATAATAAACAGAGCACCGTCCAATCAAATAGGGACATCAGTAAGACATTTAATGCATTATTACTTCATCATGATGATAAAAAATTTCATTGGCTCAAAGCACATAGAATGTGGGTAGATGCATTGAATCCCAATTGAGATGTCATCCTAAGATTAAAAAGGACCAATGGTGTAGGAGCACCCCTAGGAAGTAGATTGGCTATCCCATTTTGGTGTGTAAGACCCTCTTGAAAGGTAGTGTAAATAGATAAAGTCATGTTGACCAAGTGTGGTGTGAGTGAGGCTATGTTTAGTGCTCATTTCTAGGCTAAAGAACTCCAATACATCTTCATTAATGCATTATACTTGATGATGTCATCAAGTGGCAACATGACATTTTAATGTTTTTAGGGTCCTTTGATGCCCTAGGAGGTCTAATGGAGTTTAGATAGGTTAGATTGGAGATAAAACACCTTAAATGGTGAAAAAGATGTAAAGGATGTAAATGTTGCAAATGTTGCTTGAGCAACATTTGTAGCTTTTCAAAAGTTGCTAACAAAAAGTGCTCACCTTAGGGTTTTCAGTCTTAAGGAGGTTTAGGGTTGCCTAAAAGGCCTAAACAAGAGAGGTGAGAGTATTGAAGGTGATAAAACCCTAATATTTGAGGTTGGTGGTCATTTGTACGTTCTGACATACTGTAACAGAGAGGTTTTTACTGTGAAGAGAGAGGAATAACTATTTGATAGTGTTAAATTAGACCTTGCATGGATTAATCTATTGACTGTATCACTTGGAATCCTTTGTTTGGCATGTGGTAGTATGTTCTAAGCTTTTAGTTTGTTTTTCATGCAAAGATACATGTAAAGGAAAATAAATTTTTGCATCTAAAGATTACATGTATAAATATGAAAAATAACTTGTATATACTATAGAAGGAAAATAACTTTCAAAAGAAAATGCAAGAGTACATGCATACATAAGAGGATGAATATAAATAATAAGGGTTCCAGACATTGCCTGAAGTGATAAATTTTTGACCCAGGTACGAATCTAGTGTGCCCCTCTATGATCCAGAACCTGCAAAGAAAAGAGAGATGGGGGTTAGATAAAAAAATATCTAAGCAATGAATGGCATCCTATTACTGATCCTCATCTATAATTATGCATGTGCATAGTCAAGCCATACACTTCTGAAAGAAAAACCTTGCTATAGGACATGTGCACTTAGAAGAATGTTGCAAAGAGTAAATGGCTGCATTTATGTCTGCATGAACACCTGGTGAGTCACTATTGTGACTACATCATGTAGTGTTGTTGTGAAATCATTTCCAAATGATGCACCCACAACAGTCACACACCATGGCCATCAGCACAAGGAAATCATGAGCAAGCATGAGTAAGAAATGGAAGGGGCATACATCATCATCAAATTGGAGGAGAAACGCATCAAATCTGCATATTAAGGGAGGAGTACATCATGGATTTCAAGTAAAGATCATAACATCACAGCATGGTTGGAAGCCCCAAAGAGGCCCCATTGCATGCAGTGAGTAAACTACATCAAAACAAAGAGGTACACAAATCTACATCATCTATACATTAATGTTATGGCATGGAGATATAACTGAATCTGCATTTTAAAGGATAAGTAAGAAAGTTGCATGATGCTAGTGAAATTAACAAAGGTACATATCTAATAAATTAATGAAGCTACCCACATTCTGTGTGCTTTGAGCCAATGAAATTTTTATCATCATGATGAAGTAATAATGCATTAAATGTCTTACTAATGTCCCTATTTGATTGGATGGTGCTCTATTTTTTATATTTTTGCTATCAAATTAGAATGGTAGTGGTGATTTAGTGCATCTACAACCTCAAAAACATGGTGACATCAATCCAATAATAGAAAATACATTACAAATGCCAAGCTCACAGTCTCAATGAAATAAACAGTGAATAAAAAAATATATGGTGCACAACAGCAGCAAGCATGCAATGACACAAATAACATTGCATGATGTTCGAGCTCAAATTCAAAATAGTAAGTGTATCAATGTATGATCTAATAGCAGCAACCTCATTGATCATTACCTTTCACTCCTCCATCATTATAGAACAGATAACTACCTACAACTATATTTCATAATTCCTCCTTTGAAGTATATATATATCAAGTATAATTATGAGTTTACATCATATATTTAGTCTTAATAAAATCTTATAAAATAACATAAAACTAACCCAAAATACTTTGTCTTAATAAAATCTTAATAAAACAATATATTTAGTCTTAATAAAATCTTATAAAACAACATACATTGTGTGAAGTGTTTGATCTCTCTTTATTTTTTTTGTTGTTGATATTCACTATGTGGTACTCCCTATTTATGATCATTTCATGAGGAAATGTCTTGATGGCTCATGGGCTGCAAGCTAGGGCATCATCCATTGTTTATGATCTCACTATTTGAGCACAATCCAATCAAATAGGAACATGAGGTGCTCAAACAGTGAGCTCATAAACAATGCATGATGCCCTAGCTTGCAGCCCATGAGCCATCAAGACATTTCCTCATGAAATGATCAATAACGGGGAGTACCACATAGTGAATATCAACAACAAAAAAAATAAAGAGAGATCAAACACTTCACACAATGCCTTGAAGGTAATAGAAATGATGCCCTATCTCTCAAAGCTTGTGGGTCATCAAGCATTCCAAATGAAAAGATGTAAACAATGCTAGTATTAAATAGTGAGCTCATGAATAATGTATGATGCCCTAGCTTGCAGCCCATGAGCCATCAAGATATTTCCTCATGAAATGATCATAAATGGGGAGTACCACATAGCTAGTGAATATCAACAACAAAACAAATAAAGAAAGATCAAACACTTCACACAATGTATGTTGTTTTATAAGATTTTATTAAGACTAAATATATTGTTTTATGAGCTCACTATTTGAGCACTGGCCTCATGTCCCTATTTGATTGGTCGATGCTCTGTTTGTTATATTGATGCTATTAGATCAAATAGGGACATTAGTAATAATATAGGGACATCAGTAATAAAATAATACATTTACTGTTTTGAATTTGAGCTCATTAAGATTAAGATATCCTTATTTTATTACTGATGTCCCTATTTAAATCTTTCAATCAAATGACCCAAAAACATCAAGAATGGTCCTATATGGTCACGAATAGCCAACTTTCAGAAGAATGTGAATGAATGAAAACATACATAAGTGGATGAACATAAATAATGAAGGTACCAAACATTGCCTAAAATAATGAAGTGTTGACCCAGGGTTCAATCTAGTATGCACTCTTGTATGATCCATAACCTGTAAGGAAGGAAAAGATGGGGTTAGATCCAAATAATCTAAGAAATGTCCAACACCCTATTACTGACCCTCATCTATAATTATGCATGTGCATAGTCAATCCATACACTTCTAAAATGAACTATGCTATAGAACATGTGCACTCAGGAAACATATGCATGCAGTGAGTAAATTAAGACCAAAATGGAGCATAAAGTACGATGTCAAATATGTTATCAAGCAACACCTCATGGGTTGTGAGTCAACATGGTATATATGTTGTTTATACAAGATCGATAAAAGGATATCTACAACCTCAACAACATGGCAATATTAATCCAATAATAGGAAATACATTACAAATGCCAAGCTCATGGTCTCAATGAAATAAACAGTGTATAAAAAAATATATGATGCCTGAGCTCAAATTCAAAATAGTAAGTGTATTAATATATGTATTATCTAACAGCAGCAACCTCATTGATCTAATAGCAGCAACCTCATTGATCATTACATTTGACTCCTTCATAACATTGTATTCATGTTGCTATTATGGTGCACAACAGCAGCAAGCATGCAATGACAATAATAACATTGCATGATGCCTAAGCTCAAATTCAAAATAGTAAGTGTATTATTTTATTACTGATGTCCCTATTTTATTACTGATTTCCCTATTTGATCTAATAGTATCAATATAACAAACATAGCATTGGCCAATCAAATAGGGACATTAGGTTCTCAAACAGTGAGCTCATAAACAATGCACAATGCCCTAAAAATCTCTAATTGGAGTCCAAACATAAGACTTTCCAAGGTTTGGAAGATTGGGTCAAAGTCTATCGGTGTATACTTCCTTTGTAAAATGACCTCATTGTAGGCCTAAAAACTAGGTACAGTGATGAGATAGTGTTTAGTCTAGTGTACACTTACTTTGAGCTATTAGGTGTCCTTAGGCCATTTTGGGGTAAAACCTTGCAATTCTTGTATTTCCCTTATAAATTTCCAAAGACCTTGAAGTCTACCACATCCCTCTGCACCACTTTATGATCCTATATACAGAACAAAGGGTAGTTTATGAGGGTGCAAATTGTGATGGTGATGAATTCACTAAGTTTATATTATTCTCTTGCAACTTGTGCAATTCATTATGATGTTGGGGTATGGTGTGGTAAGCACAAGTATGGGTGTGTGTTAATTTGATTCAAAAGCTATTATGCAAGATTTTTTTATTATTGAGATATGGATATCTTAATTCTACAAGAATAAATGTTTTGAGAAATATTTGAATTTAATTTTGACAATAACATGAGGAGTGATATATTTCAAGTTTCAGCGAGACTTTATACCATGCACTATTCATAGATTATGTTCAATGCATTATTTACACTTGTATTGGTGGGAAAACTCTTGAAAATGCGTAAAAGAGATTGCATTCAACCATGTTGTTTACATGACACATGTAGTTACCTCTAGCCTAAATCAGCATTGCGTACAAATCTGTGGATGGTGCATGGTATGAAACCTGGTTCAAGCTTGAAAATGATAAGCATTATGATGTTGAGGTATGGTGTAGTAAGAACAAGTATACTTATATCTTGAATTGTCAAATGACCAATGAGTGATAATTTCAAAAGTGTTTCATAATTAAAGGCATGTGAATTCATATTGTACTTAATATGAATGTCATTGTGTAATGTTTTTACTTATGATATTTCAAGACCCCTCTCCATTTTAAAGGAACCTATGACTTCAAAGGAGGAATTATGAAATATAGTTGCAGGTATTTATCTCTTCTATAATGATGGAGGAGTCAAAGGTAATGATCAATGAGGTTTCTGCTATTAGATCATACATTAATACACTTACTGTTTTGACAGCAATAACATTGCATGATGCCAGAGCTCAAATTCAAAATAGTAAGTGTATTATTTTATTACTGATGTCCCTATTTGATATAATAGCATCAATATAACAAACAGAGCACTAGCCAATCAAATAGGGACATGAGGTGCTCAAACAGTGAGCTCATAAACAATGCATAATGCCCTAGCTTGCAGCCTGCGAGCCATCAAGACATTTCCTCATGAAATGATCATAAACAGGGAGTACCACATAGTGAATATCAACAAAAAAACAAATAAAGAGAGATCAAACACTTCACACAATTCCTTGAAGGTAATAGCAACGATGCACTAGCTCTCAAAGCTCGCAGGTCATCGAGCATTCCACATGCAAAGATGTAAACAATGGCAGTATTAACATTCATATTTTTCCATTAAATCAACAAATGTCATCAAAATGAAATTGAGTTAATGAGAAGACAAACCTCGAATGCCTACCTCAAGTCATGGCTGCCATATAAAGATCAAATGCTAAGGAACTATGTTATAAAATTTTATGCCAAATTTCAAGGCATGAAATTTTATAACTGTACATATATTTTCTTCGACTCCCCCACATTGTAAACTCAATGCTAAGGAGAAAAAAGTATGATGTCAAAAATTATAAAATTTCATGCCTTGAAATTTTATAACATGGTTCCTTAGCAGCTACCATATGAAGAGTAGTGCAAGGTAGCAACTTTCCCATTTTACCATAGTTAGGGCCCTCTTTTACCATGCTTTATGAGCTTTATGTTTTTACCATGCTTTATGAGCTTTATGTTTTTTTTAAGTCAATACAAAGATTATCTTAATTTATTATCTTTAAATTTTATTCATTTTATGATTTTAAAAATTGAAATAAAAAATATAAACTTTTAAGAAACTTTTACATATTTTCATCAAGTGACCCAAAAACATCAAGAATCATCATATATGGTCACTAATAGCCAACTTTTAGAAGAATATGAATGAATGCAAACATACATAAATGGATGAACATAAATAATGAAGGTACTAGACATTGCCTGAAGTAATTAAGTGTTGACTTGGGGTTCAATCTAGTATGCTCTTGTATGATCCAAAATATGCAAGGAAGGAAAAGATGGGGTTAGATCCAAAGGATCTAGGCAATGTCTAGCACCCTATTACTGATCCTCATCTACAATATATGGTGCACAATAGCAACAAGCATGCAATGACAGCCCTAGCTTGGAGCCCGCGAGCCATCAAGATATTTCCTCATGAAATGATCATAAATGGGGAATACCACATAGTGAATATCAATAGCAAAATAAATAAAGAGAGATCAAACACCTCACACAATGCCTTGAAGGTAATAGAAATGATGCCCTAGCTCTCAAAGCTCGTAGGTCATCAAGCATTCCAAATGAAAAGATGTAAACAATGTCAATATTAAACAGTGAGCTCATGAACAATGTATGATGCCCTAGCTTGCAGCTTGCGAGCCATCAAGACATTTCCTTGTGAAATGATCATAAACGGGGAGTACCACATAGTGAATATCAATAGAAAAACAAATAAAGAAAGATCAAACACTTCACACAATGCCTTGAAGGTAATAGTAATGATGCCCTAGCTCTCAAATTAAACCTTGCGGGTCATTAAGCATTCCAAATGAAAAGATGTAAACAATGCTAGTATTCAATAGTGAGCTCATAAACAATGCATGATGCTCTATCTTGCAGCCCGCGAGCCATCAAGACATTTCCTCATGAAATGATCATAAACAGGGAGTACCGCATAGTGAATATCAATAGAAAAACAAATAAAGATAGATAAACACTTCACACAATTCCTTGAAGGTAATAGCAATGATGCCCTAGCTCTCAAAGCTCGCGGGTCATCGAGCATTCCAAATGCTAAGATGTAAACAATGCCACTATTAACATTCATATTGTGGGCCATTAAATCAAAAAATGCCATCAAAATGAAATTGAGTTAATGAGAATACAATGCTTGAATGCCTACCTCAAGTGCTAGTGCTCTTCCCACGTGGTGTCGACCTCTTTGAATGCCCTCTTCACACCACGCAAAAGTGCAGTGTCATCTTCGCGGCAGCTCTTCAAATTCACAAATTACAAATGACACTTGCTTTTTATTTATTTTTGGTTTATAACCAAAGGGTTTCACCATTACAACGGCATTGTCACTTTTACGACACCATTGGGGGCAATTGCAAAAAAAAACACAAAAAACAAACACAAATTGTAGTGGCATCAAAATTTGACCCCAAATGTTGTAGTGTGTTATAGATGTTGGTATGACTGATGAGTATGCTGATTGGTTCACTCAAAACCCCTTTCTGAGATTTACAAATATGGCTGAGCGAGTGCCAAGAATAGAGGAGGAGTCAAATGATGATGGTGGGGATGGGGGTGGAGGTGGGGGTGGTAGGAGATGGGCTCATCGAGGATGACCATGAAATCGATTGGCTAGAGGAGGTAGAGTCATGATCCTGGTGATTGTTGTTGTACCCATTCCTCCTAGGGGGAGTGGAGTACAGATGAGGGGTGGGTGGGTCTGTGTCCATGGTTGTGGTGCAGAGAGGGTTTTACATCAAGTTGTCATGGATAGATTTTCTAGATGGGGCCAACATAGATTGAGAGTATTCTGGAAGGTTGGTGGGGATGTAGTAGTTGATGTGGATGCTCAGGCCATATAGATTCTTTTGGATCAGGCACAGGGTATTCTAGCTTAGGCTCCTCCACAAGCTCCTTGAGCACGGGCTCCTTCTTCCTCTACCATGCCATAATATTTAGTGCTTCCATCTTCTTCATCTTTCATTCCATCTTTATCTATTCTATCTTCTTCCATACCATATTCTTCCATGTCATCTTATTCCATGCCATCTTCTTCTATGGCTCCACCACGGGCTCCTCCTCCCCAAGTTCCTACCTCAAAGGCTCTAGCATCTACATCAAATGTATGTGCTTTATAGTCATATGTGTCTCAGATCAAACAGAAAGTTGGTTAGCTCAGTAGTATGATGCAGGATTTTATGGCCATTATGAGTCAACATGGGCTTCAGGCTAGTTCCAACAGGCCTCTTGATAGTGGTCCTGATGGTGGTCCAAATGGTGCTGGTGGTTCAACTAGCTGATTATCTATTCTAAGGTGATGTATATTATTTATTCATTAGTGTATATGATGATTCATTTTTTATCTCAAGACGTTGGACTCTATTTATATTCTTTGATCAGTTGACATTCTTTACACTTTATGCATTGATACTTGTTGATACTTTGATGGACTTTGGTTTCCTGATGTTTTATTGCTTTGATGATGATACCATGGGCTTTGATACGCACTTGATAGATTTACTTTATGTGACATCATCATGTTTTGGACTTCATTTTTTAGTTGTTTTTCAATGATATGCAGATCTATATGATTCTATCTCCTATATGCTTTGTTTTATGCTTTTTCAGATGCAGTTTAGGATATAGACGCACATGTTCTATTTATGCTTAAATGGTTATCTTATGTATGACATAGAATAGGTGAATGTATGTGATATGAATTTAATGATTCTTGTAATGATTAATGTTATGATATTTTAATGGTTTATGGATGCAAATGATACATAAATGCGTTGTATGATGATGTAATGTTTTAATGATTAATGCGATGTAATGGTGTTTATAGATTTATGGATGTATTTATTTTGATAATATGGATATATGTAATGAATATGAATGCAATGCATTTATGGTATGAAAAATGTGATGTAAAATGTGATGGACCTATATGATGAATATGAATGAATATTGATGTTTAGTGATTAATGATTTATATGAATGATGAATGTAATAAATATTTTATGGTTGAATGATGTTGATGAATGTACATGCAATGATATGTAATGGATGATGAATATAAATGTCATGGATTTAAATGAATGATGCAATGTGCCATGTTTCTAAATTATTTTAATGACTAATGATAAACTTATGTCTTTTTTAATGAAATGATTTAATTAATGCAATGAATGCTACCTAATGAATTGTAACCATAAATGAGATTAATGGTTTAATATGAATGATTTTAAAATGAATGCACACTAAATGAGATAGGTCTTTTAAAATGAATGCAACCTAATGCAATGCAATGTAATCAACTTTAATTAAATGATGTAAACTAATGCCATTAACTTTAGTAAAATTAATGTGAGCTAAATGTGATAAACTTAGATTAAAGTGAATGCAAACTAATGCAATGAATCTAATTGAACTTTAGGCGAGAAAGTCCTAAATGAATGCAAGATAACATGGATCTAACAAATGCAAGTGAACTAATTCAATGCACCCTTGTTTTTAATTTTTGACTTCCAACACACTCAATCACATATAGTTTTTGATGTTCCTTTGATTTTTTATTTAACTCCACCCCCTTTCTATTTTTCTCTTGCAAATTTGATTTTGAAGCTAAGAAAGGAGAATATTCTTAAATGCATTTAATCTAGGATGTATGCAACTAACTGTCACTATTCAAATATTTGGAGCTTATATTCATCATTGAGTAGTTTTTGGAATCTTGAATTTAGTACAACCATCATTAGTTCAACCATGATGATATGAATATTTTTTTCACCTCTTACATTGCTTTCCCATCTTTTAGTATGACTATCATTGATTGAAGTCAATCATGAGAGTACGAATACCATTTTTGTCAAATTCTATGTTGCAAGAGGATTTTGGTATTATGATATTTAACAACAAAATATCCAAGGTATCATTTTGCGTAAACAAACAATGATCTTAGTTCCCTCGTATGTACAAGTCCTTGATGATTCTTTGATGATCACATCCTTAGACAAATAATACATACTTCAAAACTTTGATTTTTAGACAGTCATTCATAAATCAAAAAAATATCATGCTTTCATCATAGCTTGTCTAGTTTAAAAACTTTCATCAATTCACTAGAAAGACATGATTTCATCAATCAAGTCAACATTTTTCAGAAAATTTTGAAATGTTTTTCAAATCCATATTTCGAGTATAGTTCTATCCATTTCATACTTTTAATCCTGATAAAGATAAGGTCTTGTGAAACTTTGGATCAAATTTTGTGTTTGATTGATATTTGGATTAGGATTAGATTTTGATTGAGTGTTTTACTTGTGCTTTGATGAATTGATTTAGTGTCTAATTGAAGTATTATTTTGATGAATCCTTCTTCCCTTTGATTAGATTCCCCCAATTTGATATTATTATGTTTGTGAGACTTGGGATAATTTGCAGATTATGGCACCAAAATTTTTAGGTACTCACGAATGCAACTGTGGGGTTTTATTATGCAATATATACAAATGCTGGCGAATGCAAAATTAACAAGGATGACCAATAGGTATGCGACTAAAGTGGACTTTCAATGGTGTATGTTTACTAGGTTTTCACCGATTGAATGGATCTTGCTTTATTTTTTTATTTTTAAAGCTTTTTCCTTTTTTTGCTACCAAGGTGCCTATTTGCTAGGTTTTCACCAAGGTACTTTTTCTCTTTTCTAATTTTTTTTGTATTTTCTCTTTTTTCAATTTTTTTTCTTTTCTCATATTGTCAAAGCATCTATTTGCTAGGTTTTCACCAAGACAACATCTTTTTTAGGATCATTTCTAAATGTTTTTCACTTTTTTCATGCTCAATTTTCCACTATTTTTTATCTTTTCTACATTTCTAATTTGTTTGCTCTTTTCTATTTTTCAATGTTTTTGGTAATTTTTTAGGATCCCTTTTGACTATGTATAAATAAATAGGATGCTTTCTATCTAATTCACTGATACTATTTTTTTCTATACTCTTTCATCTATCTTATGTGTAGAACCTCTTCAGGTGAATACTATTGATAAGCTCTTGTAATTCTTCTCCATCACAATCAGCTAGTTTATAGGTTCTTGTCCCAAAAGATGAAGTGATCACAAAAGGTCCTAACCATTTTGCTTCCCATTTTCCTTTCTTTTCCCTTTCTGCTTGATTCTTGGGATTTTCTCACAAAACTAAGTCACCTATTTGGAATGTTCTTGATTTGATATGCTTGTTATAGGTCCTCGACATTCGATTCTGACACACTTGCAAATGATTGAAGGCTTGTTGTTATTTTTCATCTAGCAGTTCTAATTCTTGTAACCTAGAAAATCTATAGTATTCTTCACTTATCAAACCATGTAATGAGACCTTTAAAGATGGAATTTCTACCTCCAAAGGTGAAACTACTTCTGCTCCAAAAACTAGGGAAAATGGTGTAGCTCCTATTGACGTTCTAATGCTTGTCCTATAAGGCCATAGAGTTGGGTTTATTTGAATGTGCCAATCTCTACCTAAATTATCCACAGTTCTCTTTAATATCTTTAAGATGTTCTTATTTGTGGCTTCTACTTGCCCATTACCTTGTGGGTAATATATTGAAGATGAGTGATGTATCATGTGGAATTTTGTACATGGCTCTTTTAAATTGTTGTTTTTGAAATGTTTTGCATTCTCCATTATGATGGCATGAGGTACACCCTATCTAAAAATTATTTGATTTAGAATGAACAAGGATATCTTCTTTATTGTGGCAGTTGATATGGGTACAGCTTCCACCCATTTGGTAAAGTATTTCATTGCAGTGATGATGAATTTATGACTATTTGAAGATGGTAAATAAATCATCCCTATCAAATCCAAACCCCATTGATAAAAGGGCCAAGGTGTTGTCATAGGATGAAGCTCTTGTGCTGGAATATGGATTAATTTCCCATGATATTGACATTTGTGACAAGTTTTAGTAAAGTGACAAGCATCCTTCTCCATGGAAGGCCAAAAATATCATATCCTAAGAATTTTCTTAGCTAGGGTTAACCCATTTGAATGTGACCCACAAATTCCTTCATAGATTTCTCGTAAGGCTACATTTGATTCCTCTTTCTCTAGACATCTAAGAAGCATTCCATCTAGACTCTTTCAATACAATGTGTCGGATATTAAGGTATAACGAGAGGCTTATCATATAAAGCTTTTCTTTTGGTTCCTGGTTTGGTCTATAGGGAGGATTTGGTCTTTGAAGTAGGTATAAATGGATCCATACCAAGTTGATTCATGTCCAATTAGTAAAAAAATAGTATGAGGATAGGTAGGGTCAAATGCGAGTTGCTCAACTTCTTCTACCAGGAATTCATATATGGTGCTTTGATCTGGTATTTGGAGAAGTGATGCCAAAGTAGCCATTGCATCTGTTGCTTTATTTTTATCTCTTGGTACTTGCTCAAATGTGATGAGAGTAAATTATTTCTTGAGATTCTAAATCATATTTTTGTATGGGATCAACTTATCATCTTTAGTTTGATACTCGTCATTGATTTGACTAATAACTTGTTGTGAATCTCCATAGATTTGTAGCTCAGTTACTTTCCATTCTAATGTCAATTTTATGCCAATGACCAATGCTTCATACTCAACTATGTTATTTGTGCATGGGAATAGTAATTTGTATGATTTCGGGATTGTAGACCCTTGAGGAGTAATCAAAAGTATCCCAGCTTCTGAACCATGTTGTGTGTAAGAACCATCAAAATATAGTTGCCATGTTTTTGCTTCGACGTTAACAATTTCAGAATCTGGAAATTCCACTTGAATTGGATGTTCATCTTGTAATGGTGATTCTACTAATTCATCAGCTATGACCTGGCCTTTGATAGACTTTCAGTCCACATATTCTATATCAAATTCACTTAGAACCATAACCCATTTGGCTAGTCTCCCATTCAATGTTGCTTTGCTAAGAAGATATTTCAAGGGATCAATCTTTGTAATGAGTTGGATATTGTGGGATAACATATAGTGGTGTAATTTTTGGGAAGAAAAAACTATAGCCAAACATGCTCTTTCAATGAAGGTGTAGTTCAAATCATACTTTACCAAAGTTCTGCTTATGTAATATATGGCCTTTTCATTTCCTAATTCATCCTCCTAAGCCAAGAGTGCCCCTAATGAATGTTCTATAGTTGAGATGTATAGAATTAAGGGCTTGCCTCTTATTGGTGGCATAAAAGTTGGAGATTTCATTAGATATTTTTTCAACCAACTGAAGGCTTCTTCACATTTCTCATCCCATTTGAAAATTATGTCCTTGTGAAGGAGTTGAGTGAAGTTGTGGCACTTTTCTGCTAATTGGGATATAAACCTCCTGATGGATTGAATTATGCCCTGAAGTGATCTCATTTGTCTTATGTTCTGAGGTGCCCCCATCTCCATGATGGCTTTGACTTAAGCAGGATCTACCTCTATTCCTTTTGTATAAATAATGTATCCTAGTAGTTGAACCCCAAATACGCACTTCTTTGGATTTAACCTTACTTTAAATTTCTCCAATATTACAAATATTTTCTCTAAGATGGGTAGGTGTTCTTCCCTTGAGTGGGATTTTGCAAGTATATCATCTACATAATCCTCCATGAATTTGTGCATCATGTCATGAAATATGGTTGGCATGGCCCTTTGATAGGTCACTCTAGAATTCTTTACCAAAAGGCATAACATTCCAACAGAATGTCCCCCATGCGCATGTGAATGTTGTTTTATCCTGATCTTCTGGTGTTATCTTTATATGATTATAACCACTGAATCCATCCATAAGTGATAACATTGAATTTCATGTTGTTAAGTCAACAATGGCGTCTATGCTTGGTAGAGGAAAGTCATCTTTTGGACATGCCAAATTTAGATCTCTAAAGTCTGTGCAAATTCTAATTGATTTATCTACTTTGGAAACTAGCACAATATTTAAAATCCATTCCACATAATCAATGGCCCTTATGAACTCTACTTTCAGCAATTTTTCCAACTCTACTTTCACAAGCAAGGCTATGTGTGGATGCATGTTTCTTAGTTTCTGCTTCACTGGTCTTACTCCTTTTATATTCAAATGATGCATGATCAAATTCGGATCTAATCCTAGCATATCATCATACGACCATGCAAAATTGATTTGTTTTTCTTTGAAAAATCTAATGAAATCTTTTCTTTCTTCACTAGATAAAGATGTTGCTAGGCATATGATTCTTGGCTCTGATTCCGACCCAATATTCACCTTCTCTGTTGGTTCAATTAATATAGGTAATTTGTCTTTAGAGTGCTTGGGAAAAGTATCCAACCCTTCTTCCTTTGGTGCCTCTATTGGGTTTTCACCATTGGAAACGTTCTTTGTTTCCTTTTTTTTTTTATTTAATGTTGCCACAATGTGGTTTTCAACATTAAATTCTTTTGTTATCTCTATTGAGCATTAATGATTGTCATTAGTATCAAAGGAAGTCAAAGACATCAATCAGTTACTTATATGAACCCAATCGGTAACTATAAGCATCATGAACCAGTCGGTTTACTCTTTGCATCGAGCACTAAATATTTTTACCGAGTACCAGACACTAACACTAAGCAATAGTAAACACCGAGCATCAATATAATCACCGAGTAGTATTTACAGTGTTTACCGAGGATCACAGGAAATGGCATATGAATCAGAAATAGCACATCTATCTATGCAAATGGTTACAATAGAATTAGAAAATGTTTTACCAAGATCAAGGATCATTTATTGTTGAAGATCATTTGTAAATGTTAGATCTAGGTTATTTTTGTACACAGTAGATCTTAGGGTTTTTCTCTAAGTTGTTGAAACCTAGTTTTGTATAAATGGCATAAAGTAGTATGCTATATATTTGTATGTTACATCATTTTTTATGTGAACTGATGTATGAGAGAAGAAGAACTTGAAGCACTAGCCAACCTTCAAGATTATCAATTGATAGAGCATAACAGTATTCAGAGGAAATCAGATTAAGCAGAATCAGAGCAGGCTAACTGAGCAGTTCAGAGAAGAGATTCATCACAGTAAAGGTGATATATATTTAGTACTTTATTGATTTGTATCAGACAATCTAAGTTGTCATTAGCAGATAGTTACATATTGCTTTCTAATCATTGTAATAGAGTTTTGGTAAAATCTCCTAGCAAAGTAGACTTGACAGTCTTTTGTAAATCTCTTAACCGAGTGCACACTCAAGTAGTATTGCTAAAATCCTATAACTAGGTAGATCTAGTTGATCTAATATGTTACTCCTAATAGGGTAAGATCACTAGAAGTGATCACCACTTGTAGCCCTAACAGGCAAACCTTTTCTATTTGTAGTAGTGAAGAATTTGTGGGTGTCATCCCCGCCACAATTTTTACCTTCTAACAAGGGTTTTTGCATTACCAAAATACTTGTGTTATGGGACTGTTATATTGTTGATTTCATGTTATTTACTTTCACAAGTTGAATGGATGAATGATACATGCATTAGATACAAGTTATTTTGCAAGGTTACTACTGTTTGGTGTTTTAGATCTGAAAGGTTTATAAGTAAAAATTTTGTGGGCACTGATTCACCCCTCCCCTCTTAGTACCCTATATCTCCTAATTCCAACAATTTAATGTTGCCACAATGTGGTTTTCAACATTAAATTCTTTCTCTTTTTTATTTTATTTTTATTTTTTCATTTTTTCTTGAATCGAAATGTTGGATACTTCCCTCTGTTGCTTCTCCCTAATATTATGTGGTAAAAGAAGGCTCAACCGCATTAAGGTATTGGGACACCAATTTATCATTCAAGAATGTAGGAAGGATGGTAGGTTCAATGGAATTCCATTCAATTAATTCTGGATAGATAAGGGTCAAAGGATCATTGTTTTGATTTGGTTTAGTGGGATTTAGGTACATGACTTCATTTGAAGGTTCAAACATTGTATCGCTTAAGTCTATAATATGTGCTTCTTCAAGATGTTCTAGAGAACTAGGGTCAAAATATTCCTCACTAGAATCCTCTAAGGTTTCCATTGGGTAAAAATCTCATGGATTAAATCTAGGGTTAGATCCTTCTATAGTAGGTCTCTATGATGGTACGTAGGTTTCTCCTACCCATCGATTTATTTCCATTTCTTGAATTGGTACATTATCTAAAATCACTTGACTTGAACTTGAGGCTTGATTCTGAAGCTTTTTCTTTTTCCTTTCTAGGAGTTGCTACAAGTAGTGATTGTCATTACACCAAAAGATCGACCTATTAATACCTGATACAACCACTAGATTTATAGAAGACACAGGAGGTTGTTAAACCATGTCACAAATCCCGAGGGGAGTGCTAACCATTTTTCCAACAATCTCCCCCTCGGTGCTACCTGAGGTGATTCAAACTTGTTACCAAGCTCTGATACCACTTGTTACAAGTACTGGTTGTTGTTGCACCAAAAGATTGACCTATTAATACCCGATACAACTAGTAGACTTGTAGAAGACACAGGAGGCTGTTAAACCATGTCATAAATCCCGAGGGGAGTGTTGACAATTTTTCCAATATGATTATAGGTGTGGATAACATCCACTTCTTTATCTTGGCATGAATCACTTGATAATTGGTCTCATTACCAATTGTTAGAATCCTCATCACTTTGAGAGCCTAATTGTAATATTTGGTCATAAACCAAGGGATATTTCTTTTGAGTGTACCCTTGTTCTAGGTACCTGTTGCCCAAAATTTCACTGTCATTCATTTTTTTCTACGATTCCTATTTTCCAAAAAAAATGCTCAGTGTCGAGAGTCCAGTGTGTTTTCTGCTCAAATGTTGAAATTTAGTATGTTTTCGACCTCTTCTCTGCAGGCTCGGGATGTTTCTACATTTTCTCTGAAAGTTCAGTGTGTTTTCGACCCCTCTGCTCTGAAAATTTAGTGTGTTTTTGACCTTCACTCAAAAACCTTCTATTTTTTCGACCCCTTCCGCACTTTACACTTCTCTGGCATCTACATTTCTCTTTAAGTGCGCAACTCCGATCGGGCGGGTCCCAGTGCCTAAGGCCGTGCCAATGCAGAAGATCTGATGGCTGTCACATGATCGCATGGGATCTTTCGATCCCATGAGATCACGCGACAACTGTTGATGCGGTGTCAGGGATCGGCAGTCAAAAATAAGTGGCCAACGGTCATCAGCTAACCACCTATGGTTGCGGGGGAAGCATCATGCAGTTGGTCGCATGATCGCATGCGGTCCCTTGACCGCATGCGACCATGCGACAAGCAGTCTGCAGGGTTTGTCCAACAGTCAGCACTAACATTTTATGGTTGGTCACGTGATCGCATGGGCTCTTCTAAGGCCATGCAACCATGCGACAAATTGTGTACGATTTCAGTGGTGGTAGTTTGCGGTTGGTGGCTAGCATCATGTGGTTAGTCGCATGATCGCATGGGCTCTTCCGAGCCCATGCGACCATGCGACAAACCGTCAGTAGTTGGCCTGCTTGCGGGTGGTGTTGCTGTGGGTCCATGCTGGGGTGCTGAGATGTTTACTGATGTGGCGGCCGGGATGAGTAAGGGAGTGACACGTGGTGGTATCAGGCTCAGGGTTTGGTAGGCTTTGTGCGGTTGCATAGTTAGAGGTGGGCCCAGTTCTATGTGTGGTCAGCGGGGGTTCTTACGGACTTGGTAACATGGGCCCCGTAGATTCAAAATCTACGGTGGTCGCTGTAATACCCCAAAAATGGGCTATAAGTTTATTAACCTCCTACATCGACAAATCGAACAAAATCGACATCAAAGTCCTAACCTAAGGCACATCTAACATTATCGAATCATAATTGATTATCTTAAATTCTACATCGGGGAATATTCCTAGTAATATTCTTAATCATCATAATTATCTTTAATTTTATAATTATTTGGCAATAAATCACATTTATCCTAAAGTTTGATTAATTGAATATTTTCATATTTAATTAATTAGATTTAATATTTGCCACTTAATTGTTTAATTAAATTTAATTCTATCTATTATTAATTGTATTATTTAATTTTGACAATAAATCCAAATGAATAATTCATTAAATTTTTATTTAATTAATTAAAGCAAGTTGTCATTATTTAATAATATAGTTTTTAATAAAAATTTGATTAAATAATTGATTAACCCATAAATCAATTGTTTTATTTTTAAAAGCAGTTAAGTTGGAAATAAATCACTTTATTATTAAATTAATTCATAATTAAAACATGCACAATCATAAAAGCAAACAACTATCAATTATCAATTAAAGCTAAACTCTATTTTGAGTTAAAGCTTAGCTTTTGCATGTTTTTGTGAGTTAATTATCCGTTATTTAAAAATAACTCAAAAATCAACCTGAGTTATTTGAGTGATTTATGGCTTTTTTTCATGCACCTCCAAAGCCTTGGATTTCTATAAAAACAATGCTCAGCTCTTCATAATTTATCTCTCAATCATCTCTCAAATTTGCATCCAAGCATCTCATATTTTGCACAATCACGTTGGGGAATTGGAATTGAAGAAATCAAAGCTCTTGCGAATCGACATCTTTGTGAGATCAATCTTATTTTTTTTTGCATTCATAGCATATCAATTTCATTTAGCATAGATTTCATATCAGTTTTTATCATTCTTATTGCATAGAAAATATCAAAAAAATAGATTAATTGCATTCATATTTCATATCTAGATCAATTGCATTCAAATCCTTCATTTAGGTGTCGTCTAGGTCACTGATCTCGATTACAATCTGAGAACATTAATCTCGCACCTACTAGAAGGCAGTAAATCGCTTGGTTAGATAGCTTTCAATTTTGCACGATTTTGATTATAGCTAACCTCTAATGTTTTACTGAGTGTTGTGTTTACAGACCAGGTACAATTTTCACACACACAGTCGCATGTTCGCATGGGATCTTTTGATCCCATGTGATCACGTGACCACCATCAAATTCTCTACAATTTTCAATGGGGTTTTCATAGGTTCGGTCAAGGTGTTCGGCTCCAGTTGGGCCACGTGGCAAGTTTGCAGTGCATCTTGGGCCCGAACTTTTCAAAGCGGTGGCAAGGTGGACCCAGTTTTGTAGATTTCTCACAGTCACCAGATAGACATGGGGTTAAGGAAAAGATCAAGCATTTCAGTGACTGAGGGAAGGTGAACTTGAGGTAAACCAAGGTCAGGTTTTCTATGATGTTTTGTGGGTCCCGAGCATCCATGTGGCAACAGAGGTAGAATTTTAAAAGGTTGTCGCATGATCACATGAAGCCTTTTGGCACATGCGATCATGTGACCATTGATTTTTTTTTTGTGGGGATGCCCGGTGGCTTTCCTTGCGGGTCCAGGTGTCTTGCATGGAATTTGTGGCTGCGACTTGGTGATTCAGCGAGGCTTGTCGCATGATCACATGAGGTTTTTTTTAGCTCATGTGACCAGTGACTTTTTCAAGCAATGCAGCCATTTTTCACAGGGTTTCTTCCAAGGTGAACATTTCCAAGTGCGGGTAGATGAAGAAATTGATGATTTTTAGAGGCGGTTGCAGTTAAGAATTTGCAAAGATCTTTTAGGTAGCTGTTTCTTGATCTTTTCTAGTATCTAATCGGATTTGAGCATTCATGGTAGTGTGGGCTTGCAGAGAAGTAGATGGATTGAGGTCTTTTATCGGCAGGCATGATCAGTATAGGCATGGGCACGCAAAGAAGATATGTCTGATCTATCAAGATATTTGCAAGGTTCATTTATGATCAGATACAACTGCTAGGGTTGATTATTTCATGCATATTTTTGTAACCCTAGTTAACTTTTGACTCCTGCCTGCGTGTAGTTGAGTTTGTATATATTGTTTTTTTGGAGCCTGTAGGGCTCAAAGTTTGCAATCTGTAAAAGAGTTTTTTCTCTTTCTTGGGAGTTACCTGTGCCATTTGTTCTGCCCTTTGGCTCTTACAATTTGTAATCTTTCATTGAAATCTTAGGTTTAATAGAGGCTATCTATGGTAGTTTATTCTACCCTCTGGTCTTTTCCTTATCTATATTTCTCTTATTGAATGTAATATACTGGTTCTATTAGAGAAGTCTTGGAGTTCCAGACCCCTTCTTTCTTTCAGCTCACAGGTGTACTATTGTGTATTGATCTGATTGGATTGAGTTTGTGGGTATAGTTCAACCCCTATCTTTCTGTCTCATTCCTGTACCCTTTTGCTGAAAAGAACATTTTCTTGCAGGTCACAGCCCATGTTATTTGCCCTGGCCCCTCTGTGAAATACTTATGCAAGCCTGTTTAGAGAGAGTGTGTTCTATTAGATCTGAGAGCCTTCATGCTAGTTTGGCCAGTATACTGTATTCATTTCATTTCAGTGCATCACCTAGTAGGTAGATTTGCTTTTCTGTTATTTCCCTTTCCATGCACTCCTTCTATCCCTTTCCCCTCAAATTTTACTTTCTTGTTAAGAGAAAATCAGAGTGATTATCCAAGAGGAACCAGCCTAGAACCTGGAGGTCTCATCTCGATTAGCAAAAGGTCCCACAACCTTAGATGATTCCCTTGTTATACTGAGTTATCAAGACTACGAGAGCTTGAACTAAGGGTGCAAATTCAGTGTATAACATTTCTGGCATGCCCGGTGGGACTGAAGTTCAAATTCATGTTCAAGGTATGCTATCTCTAATATGCTGGTAGCATGCTACAGGCCTAAAAGAGGTCATTTTGCTGCATATCTAGTGACTCCAGAAGGTCTACTGGTTTCAAAGATCAGATACTGGTATGTTTTCAAGCTTTCATTTTCAAATCCCAGCTAAGTGCATGAGTAGACATGTCAAGTTTCTATGGACAGTCAAGTTACTCACCACCCTATTATGAGAATAATGCTCAACCGGCTAGTTTTCAGCCTTACCAAAGCCACCCAAAGCCTCCTTTTACCCCAAGCTATTATACTTCTCAAGGGTATCAGTATATCCAGTATGCGCCAAATGAATTTTCCCTTGTGCAAAGTTATGAGCAGGCTCTCAGGCAAGGTGGATCATGGGCACAAGAGGCATAATAGAAAATGCAGGGCCAGCTTTCCCACCATGCTTCTCAGCTTATTCAGTGGCATATGCAGACTCTGAGCTTAGACTTCAAGGAGATGCAAGAGGCAAAGAGTCCATTGCTTGATTTAGTTAAGCAAGTATCTGAGCTCAAGGAGCTCAGAGAGTAGGAGGCTCAAAGTTATTATGAAGAGGAGTCAGCTCCCCACCAGGAGATGGAAGCCCAAAGCTATGAGCAGGGGTTCATTACTTACCAAGCAGCAGAGACTCTTGTTGATGAGCAGCAAGCAAGGCAGTTTCAAGAAGAGATTAGACACCAAGCTGAAATTGAGATAGCAAGGTTGAGATCACTGATTTCTCAACAAGAGGCTCCTAGGCCCAAGATTCCAAGCTAGAGGGCCCATTTGTCTCAAGAACCTACACATGAAGAGCCAAAAAATCATTCATTTCCAAGCTTTAAGGAAGCTATGCCTTCTTTGTCTCCCCCCTCTCCCCCTTAGTTTCACATCCCAAGTTTCAAAGCAAAATATTCTTTTCAAGAGCCTGTGCTTGAGATTCAGTCCACTTTGCAAGAGTAGCCCGTTCAAGAAAAATTTTTATCCCAAGAGGCCCCTCTAGTTCTCAGGATGATGAAGTGACTTGGATTCCCCAATGGACTCTACCTCCTAGTTGTTAGATGCCAAGCCTTTGTAAAGACACTAGTCTGGTGTTTGAGCAAGGGCTTGTCGTAGATGAGATTTCATGTGATGAAGAGGAGAAGGCATCTGAGGTATCAATGTAGAGTGGTGACTGTGGTGAAAATGAGTAGTAGGGTGTGGAGGTGGAGGTTGATGCTCAGCCTGAGCTCTTGGCTGATTTGTATGATGAGCTCCCTCCTTTTTTTGATGATGAAGAAGAGACCATGCCATTACCTATGGCTGAAGGTCAATCAGAACAAAAGGTTCACCATCAACAAGAGGTTGCTATAGATGAGGGTGCCTTGTCCTTGTTAGACGAGCTACCTAGTTTTGTTGAGCAGGATGAGAAAGATGTGATCATAGCCACCTCTGTAAAATTGTAGCAGCTAGAAGAGGTTGATCCTGATGATATGTTAATTCATGAGCTTGATCTCATTTTTGAGGAGAAGGCTTCCTAATGTACAGAAGTTAACTAGAGTCTTGGCAAAGATTATTTGGGAAGCATCGTGGATGACTTGTATATGGAGCCTGATTGTAATGAGCTCTTGGCTAGTTTAGAAGAAGAAGATGATAGTCCCCTGGCTGTGGATGAGGAGTTGACCTGGCTGTCCATGATGGAAGGTAACCACAAAGATAAAGAAGAAACTAGCAATGAAAGTACTACCTTCAGACTTTCAAGAGGCTGCCCCATCAGATACTTGGCCCAGAAGGAGTTCACTAAGACACCTCCACTTGATCCATTTGAGGTGAGTGAACTTGATCTTGTTTTTGCAGAGGCAGTGCATCCTCATTTGCCAAATCTTTGTATGCCTCTTATCTTCATAGCTATCCTCATGAGTCCAATGCAAAATATCCTAAGAAGGAGGGGTAGCTACTTCAACCTACCAGTGAACGGTTTTGTTTAACCAGGTCTCTGCATTGGTTAGTTTAGGTTAGGATAGGTTTCCCTATTTTTCTTTCCCCTATTTTCTAGAGTAGTTTCCTATTTTCCAAGAAGTGCCTGTGCACAGTTTGTCTTCCTAGTTCAATTTTTGTCTCTAAACGTTTTTGTGCTCAAAAGAAGTGACTCCTATGCCCAATGGATTGAGTCAAGGCAACCGGTCTATGTCTAGCAGGCTGACATCCTGCAGAGGTCGCCAAAATGTTGCCCAAAATTTCCCTGTCATTCATTTTTTGCCACGATTCCTATTTTCCAAAAGAAATGCTCAGTGTCAAGAGTCCAATGTGTTTTCTGCTCAAATGTCAAAATTTAGTGTGTTTTCAACCTCTTCTCTGCAGGCTTGGGATGTTTCTACCTTTTGTCCAAAAGTTCAGTGTGTTTTTGACCCCTCCGCTCTGAAAATTTAGTGTGTTTTTTACCTTCGCTCGAAAACCTTCTATGTTTTCGACCCCTTCCGCACTTTACACTTCTTTGGCATCTGCATTTTTCTTTAAGTGTGCAACTTCGATTAGGCGGGTCAAAGTGCCTAAGGTCATGCCAGTGCAGAAGATCCAATGGTTGCCGCATGATCACATGGGATCTTCCAATCCCATGAGATCACGTGACAACCGTTGATGCGGTGTCAGGGATTGATAGTAAAAAATAAGTGGCCAACGATCATCAGCTAGCCACTTGTGGTTGCAGGGGAAGCATCATGCGGTTGGTCGCATGATCACATGCGGTCCCTTGACTGCATGTGACCATGCGACAAGCGGTCTACAGGGTTTGTCCAATGGTCAGTGCTAACATTTTACAGTTGGTCGCATAATCACATGGGCTCTTCTGAGCCCATCCGACCATGCGACAAATTGTGTCCAGTTTTGGTGGTGGTAGTTTGTGGTCGGTGGCTAGCATCATGTGGTTGGTCACATGATCGCATGGGCTCTTTCGAGCCCATGTGACCATGTGACAAACCGTCAGCGGTTGGCCTGCTTGCAGGCGGTGTTGCTATGGGTCCGTGCCAGGGTGCTGAGGTGTTTGCTGATGTGGTGGTTGGGATGAGGAAGGGAGTGACACATGGTGGTATCAGGCTCAGGGTTTGGTAGGCTTTTCACGATTGCGTAGTTAGAGGTGGACCAGGTTCTATGTACGGACAGCGGGGGTTCTTGCGGGCCCGGTAACATGGGCCCCGTAGATTCAAAATCTATGGTGGTCACATGTTTGCATGGGATCTTCTGATCCCATGCGATCACACGACCACCGTCAGATTCTTTGTAGTTTTTGATGGGGTTTTCATAGGTCTGGTTGAGGTGTTCAGCTCCGGTTGGGCCATGTGGCAAGTTTGTAGTGCATCTTGGGCCTAAACTTTTCAAAGCGGTGGCAAGGTGGACCCAATTTTGTGGATTTCTCACAGTCGCCAGATAGACCCGGGGTTAAGGAAAAGATCAAGCATTTCAGCGACTGAGGGAAGGTGAACTCGAGGTAAACCAGGGTTAGGTTTGTTGTGATGTTTTGTTGAGCGTCCACATGGCAATAGAGGTAGAATTTTAAAAGGTTGTCGCATGATCGCATGAAGCCTTTTGGCGCATGCGATCATGTGACCATTGATTTTTTTTTTGTGGGGATGCCCGGTGGCTTTCCTTGCGGATCCAGGTGTCTTGCATGGCATTTGTGGCTATGACTTGGTGATTCAGTGAGGCTTGTCACATGATCGCATGAGGTTTTTTTTAGCTCATGCGATCATGCGACCAGTGACTTTTTCAAGCGATGCAGCATTTTTTCACAGGATTTCTTCCAAGGTGAACATTTGCAAGTGCAGGTAGATGAAGAAATTGATGATTTTTGAAGGTGGTTGCAGTTAAGAATTTGCAGAGATCTTTTAGGCAGCTGTTTCTCAATCTTTTTTAGTATCTGATCAGATTTGAGCATTCATGGTAGTGTGGGCTTGCAGAGAAGTAGATGGATTGAGGTCTTTTATCGGCAGGCATGATCAGTATAGGCATGGGCATGCAAAGAAGATATGTCTAATCTATCAAGATATTTGCAAGCTTCATTTATGATCAGATACGACTGCTAGGGTTGATTATTTCATGCATATTTTTGTAACCCTGGTTAACTTTTGACTCCTGCCTGCATGCAGTTGAGTTTGTATATATTGTTTTTTTAGAGCCTGTAGGGCTCAGAGTTTGTAATTTGTAAAAGATTTTTTTCTCTTTCTTGGGAGTTACCTGTGGCATTTGTTCTGCCCTCTGGCTCTTACAATTTGTAATCTTTCATTGAAATCTCAGGTTTATTAGAGGCTATCTGTGGTAGTTTGTTCTACCCTCTGGTCTTTTCCTTATCTATATTTCTCTTATTGAATGTAATATACTGGTTCTATTAGAGAAGTCTTGGAGTTCCAGACCCCTTCTTTCTTTCAGCTCACAGGTGTACTATTGTGTATTGATCTGATTGGATTGAGTTTGTGGGTATAGTTCAACCCCTATCTTTCTGTCTCATTCCTATACCCTTTTGCTGAAAAGAATGTTTGCTTGCAGGTCACAGCTCGTGTCATTTGCCCTGGCCCCTCTGTGAAATACTTATGCAAGCCTGTTTAGAGAGAGTGTGTTCTATTAGATCTGAGAGCCTTCGTGCTAGTTTGGCCAATATATTGTATTCATTTCATTTTGGTGCATCACCTAGTAGGTAGATTTTCTTTTATGTTATTTCCCTTTCCATGCACTCCTTCTATCCCTTTCCCCTCAAAGTTTACTTTCCTGTTAAGAGAAAATCAAGGTGATTATCCAAGAGGAACCAACCTAGAACCTGGAGGTCTCATCTCGGTTAGCAAAAGGTCCCACAACCTTGAGATGATTCCCTTGTTATACTGAGTTATCAAGACTACGAGAGCTTGAACTAAGGGTGCAAATTCAGCGTATAACAGTACCCTAATCTGGTCTTTTCTTTGCTATCTCTCCATGTCATTTCAATAGGTTCAACAAGTCCTTCATTTCTTGTCCCTAAAGGCCCTTGTCCTTTATATCCCATTTTTTACATTATTTGAAATCCTTTCCCATATTGATGTGAGGGAATGCTTATATTATGGATGTGTTTTTCGTGGGTACTTGATTCCTCATCCTTATAAAGCCAGTTTAAGATTTCATTGTCTTCTTCATCCATGGATGAAGAGGTATTTTCCCTCACAAAGTGATCATTATACTTATGAGACATATTATATGGTCTTACATATGACTTGGGAGATAAGGGTAGACCCATCATGGATAAGGAGTATTCTCCTATACCTTTTTGTTTGATTTGACATCATTTTTCAAAAAAATTCATCATATGATCCATTTTTTGGTAATGAGCCTCTTTGGTATAGATTTGAACAGATCTAGCTTGGTCTTCTTTCTGTTTCTCAGGAGCACTTTCCTCACTAACCTTCTCTTTTCCTTTTTGTCTATGTAGTTAGGTTAGTAGGACTTTCATTATTTTCAAAAACCAATTCTTTTTCTTCCTTTTCCTTTCCCTTCAACGATGGGAGATCTTTTGAACTTTTTCCTTGCTCTATTCTTTGGGAAATAGACCCTTCTACATTATGTGGGACTAAGGAGTCATTGATAGGCTTCATGTTATTATAATATTGAAAGGGATTTGAGTCCCTACTTACCATGATTTCTTTTCCTAGATAGGGAAACTTGAGACATTGATGGTAAGTTGAAGGTACAACCTACTTTTCATGGATCCATGACCTCCCTAATAAAATATTTTAAGTCGACTTTAGGTCTAGAACTTGGCAAGTGGTCTCCTTTTTCATCGGACTAACTCGAATGGGAAGAATTATGACACCCTTAGAAGCTCTCTCTTCATCATTGTAGGATTTTATGGTTATCTTTTTCTTTGGGTCAATAGCCTCCTTAGAAAATCCTAAGGCTTTTACCAAGTTAAGGGTACAAATATTTAGGCCTGCTCCTCCATCAATAAGGACTATTTTCACTCTATGGTTATGAATTAGGACCTCTATATGCAAGGGCAAGTTTTGCGGGTGATTTAATGACATGTCATCTTGTTTTGAAAAAGATAGGCAATGGGGTGCAACAAGATGTCTTACCATGTTTTGAAATTTATCTGCATCTAGATTTAGAGGCACATTATTCTCTACCAAGGCTTTTTCTAGAATCTCCTTATGAGTTGGTGAAATCTTGAGTAACTCTAGAATAGAGATCTGACTAGGGGTTCTTTACAATTGGTCTACCAAATTATATTGTTTTGAAGATGAAGATGAGGTCTGATTTGGTAGGACAATCCTTGGGGCACTTCCTGGTAGGATAATCTTTTATGCTTGCCCCCTAGTTACAACATTATATGTTGCTTCCTTTGGCTTTTCTTTCACCACAATAACATTTATGGTGTTTTCATCCCCACTTAGAGTATTGATGGTGTTATCATAGGTATGATCAAAATTGACCTTCTCATTACTCCTTTTGTTATTAGGGTTTGTGTTTGATGACTCACCCTTTTCGTGGTTTAGGAAAGGATTTTTGAAGGCCGTATGATCTTTCATTGTTTTGGGGTCCTTCAACCTTTATGGTTCCATCATCAATTAAATCTTGGACAAGGTGTTTTAATTTTATACATTCATTAGTTTTATGTCCCTTATTACAATGGTATTCACAATGATAAGAGTCATTCCACCAATTGGGTTTAAATTGGGGTTCATATGGCCTTAACTTAGGTAAGGTTATGATTTTTTTGGCCAACAAATTTCATAACGCATTTTCCAATGGTTTACCTAAAAAGGTGAATTTTCTCTTTTGATAAGTGGAAAAGAAGGGCTTAGGTTTGTTGACATTAGCAGTATTAAAGGGGTTGTTGTTGTTAGAATTGTTATTGTTGTTGTTGGGATTGGTATTATTAAAAGGAGCTTTGTTTGTTTGATTTGCATTATATGTTGAATTTGCTCCACTTGATAAATTAAAGGGGATAGCCTTAAAGTTGTGTGCTTCCACAACTCCATCATTAACAAGATTTTTATTATTGTTCTTCAACCATAATCTTGGTTTATCATTGTGATTGTTAAACCCTCTATTATTGTTATAATTAGATATATTATTATTGTTATTAGCGTTGGTATAGGGTTTATTATCTTTGAACAATTTAATTTCTCCCCTCTTAACCAACACATCTTCAATTTTAATCCCATTCTCGATACATTTTTCAAAGGTTGGGGGACATTAAAGTTGGAGTCTATAATTCATCTCCACATTTAAATTATTCATAAATATGTCCATTTTCTCCTTCTTGGGGATACTTCGTGGATATCTTGCAAAAATTGTTCTCCACCTTTGAAGAAACCCTAGGAAAGATTCACCATCCCTTTGTTTTGTACCGCATAGGTTGAGCATGGTAATCTCATGTTCGATGTTGTAAGAGTAATGGGTTACAAATTCAGAGGCTAATTCCTCGAATGTCTTTGACCCCTACAAAAGGTTTGAGAACCATTCCATGGCTTGGCCTCCTAAACTTCATGGAAAAAGTCTCATCAAATAAGTTGTATCGTGCATAAATTTGGTGCTTAGAGCACAAAACTCTCTAAGGTGGTCTTGTGGGTCTGACTTACCCATATACTTATTGTACTTAGGAAAAACCACATTTATCAGAAAAGGTGTCATAACCAAGTTCTTGTCAAAAGGGAATGGGCACAAGGCCTCGATAGAGAATGACTTAGGTTCAGCAACCTTTTTCATTAGGTCAATTTGTGTTTGTAACATCTTTAATTGTTTAGCCATCGCACCTATCAGATTATCATCTTCCTTGTCTTTCTTGAGTTGATCAATGTCATAGTCGTAAGGAATCTTTACCCCTACTTGGGCTAAGTTTAGGAAAAAAATTTCCCTATCTTTTTCTATTAGTTTGTCCATGACTTCAAGAAATTTAGTATCATGAGCCACCCTATTTACATTATCCTCAATTATTTCTTTAGATCCTTGATTTGTATTATTGATGTTATCATTATTTCCTCCATTAAGATAATCATTAAATGCGGAGTTCCTATCCATTGGATCAATCCTTTCTTCGAAAAGATGTGGGAGACTATCCCCTTGATTATGATTTATGAAAGAGCTTTTGGATTCAAATTCGGGGACCTCTTTGGCAAGGAAAGTGTCATCTTCTTGTAAAGATAATTTGAGTCTATGAGAGCATGTGGAAATCGGCATTCAACAAGGTTTGATTTCAAATCACTTTCCCCCAATTTGGTAATTGTTTGTTTTTTATTAAGCTAAAAGCAAGTTTTGAAGGGGGCCCGAAACCCTATACATAAAGGTCACTAAAGATATTCAACAATAGCCCACTAAATGAAACTTTTCAAGACCAAAGAGAGGGTTTTACAACAGGCTCCCACAACCTGGATGATTCAAGCATGAGACAACAATCATACAACCCATAACTACAATTTGGTAATTATTTATTTTTATGAAGAGATTTAAAAATATAAGATGATTCTTCAAATGGATATCTCTTACCTTTTCTATGTATTTTTTAAACAAAACAACCACAAATACACTTGTTCTTTTTAACCCTCTACATAAAAAGTGTTTGAATTTGTAAGGACATTATCATGGGTTTTTGCACAAAAAGACACTTCAAGAAATCTACCTAGTTCACAATTTGGTTTGTAAACATGACTTCATAAGTTAGGCTTTGCTAAGTTAACAATGTATTTAATCAAGATTCCATTCAAAATAGATATTAAACTTTCATCCTCCAAAAATTAGGAGGCTTCCCACCACCAGTATGTCAGAGTTTTGCGCAATCCTGAAGGACTACTCGAGGAAGTTCAAAAGTTTAACACCATTTTGTCACACACCCCATTAAGGATGCATGTATTTTATTTTATAGTGGGTCAGATTATTGTGGCAAAGGCAATTGTGTCCCACTTTGGGTTGTCCCTCTCACCGGCCTTGTTAAGGAAAATCTCAGGAGGAGAGCCCACTATGGATCTAACATGTTCATATTGAAAGCAATAAAGTGAAATGAGGAAATAGGTTCTGGGATTTTGATTTATCAAAAGGTGAAAAGCATATCCCTATCTATTCCTCAATTTCCAAACACTTTTAACAAGGTTCAATTACCAAACCCACTAACTAAGGGGAATTGAGTATTTCTACTCTTTTCCACAAACAAAGGGTTGTTCAAATTTAGTGTTTGATTTATTCCTTTAAGCTATTTTGATTAATAGATTATATTAAAAATCACAAGGCCACAATTTAAGCAAAAATTGACCAAGTTTAAGGCTTACCTTGAATCGAATCTAGGAAAGGCTAGGGGCATTTTTGATGAATTTCTTATTTTATGCTCACCTAGTGGCAATTGTTCCTTCCTCTTTGTTTCTCCTCCAACAAATTAATCAACACAACCAAACAAAGTGAAGAAAAATAAGAACAAATTGGAATTTACACCTTATTTATCAAATTTTAACAAAAATTGATTAAGGTAAGTAGATCCAATTTAATGAGATGAACTTTGATTTGTGTATCATCGGAAAATGGAAGCACTTCCATTTAGGACCGGTTTAGCCCTCCAAATAAGTGGTCTAGGGTCATGTTAAGCACCTTGAATGGGTCTTTGACTAGATCTAGATTTTTCCCCCTCTTCTACTTCTCTCTCCTCTGGTTTCTAGCCTTTTTCTGGCACGTGGCACTGTGAAATTGAGATTCTTGACCTCAGGGTCAAGGTCAAATTTATGATTCCATAGGTTTTGGGATGTCAGGCTTTGGGAAGTTTTATTTCCCACTTCTGGGTCGGCTGTTTCAGGTTTCAGAATGGTAAACTCTTAAATTGTAAGTAATCTAGGTCTATTTCTAGGGGTTAAGGTTTAAATGGGAGTTTAATTCTCCTATGTCGACCTCTCTAGAAGTTTGTGCCCTAGACTAGTATAAAAGGAAGCCTTCCTCTTTCATTTTCACATCCACTCTTTCATGATCAAGCATCCACCTTCCATTGAGTTCAAGCATAAGTGCAATCAAGTGATCAAGCAAGCAAGAAGGAGAAGGAAAGCATTCAATCATTCATTCATCCTCAATCATTCAAGCATTCAAGCATTCGTGGTCCAATTCATTAAGAAGATCCATTGATAGCCATTAAAGGATTCAATCTTTTTGGAGCCCTCTTGTTGAAGATTCCTCCATCGACATTCATTCAAGCTTCTTCCTATTCCAAGATCCATTCAAGATTGGTGTTGAATATCTAATGAAATTGATTTGAGACATCCTACATAAAATTCTACATTCATTTGGAGCATCCATACTTTTGGATTCAAGGATTCGAATCCTCCACAAGGATTTCAACATAAGCAAGGTGAATAGTTCCATTTACTTTGTTTATATATTGCAATTTCAATTACATTTCAAGTTTGATTCCAAACCAAGGTTTGACCAAGGCAAACCCCTCATCCAACAAACAAAACCATTTTTCTTGTAGGAACAGATGTGAGACAACAAATATCAGTGTAGATCTGAGTACCCTTTTCGGCAAACTTTCAGGATCTGCGAATAGAATTTCCATTGGAGCTGTGCAGGTCAAGGATGACTTTTTGGGGTAAGATTGTGCCCCGAGGTAAGATCTTACCCCTGTCCTAGGTCAAGGATGGCCTTGCTTAGAAAGATAGAAGATTTATGGATTTTCTCTATTTCTGCATTTCCAGGCCAGATCTGATTACAGAATCTCTCGAAATTGAACACAGACATTAGAAAAAAACATTTTCCAGATCTGTCATATTTTGAGGTTAGTATTTGTCTTCATTTCAATTTAGATTTCAATATATACTCTCTATAACAGAATATAAGGTTTTCTCCTTTATTCATGTTCTCCATAGATTGATTTATTTGTGCATTGATCACTTCCTTGTGATTAATCAATTTGGATCTCTCCTTTGGGAATTTGGATTGAGAAGTAGATCTTACATTCCCCCATTACCTTACTACATTTTAGATCCCTCCTTTCCTTCCTTTTTAAAATCTTACATTTTGGTGAACCCGCGATAGACAACTCTTTCTTTTATGGTGTTAGATCTTGCATATATTAGACTTTTTTATTGTGTTTGCATCTCATATAAAATAAAAATACAAAAACATTCATTTTATGATTTGTGTTTTCTTAGTTTAGTTCATTTGCATTGCATTGGTATATGAGATTTACTACCTCTAGTCCTACCTATAATATTTCAGTTAGAAGAAGTCGTAGGCTTATGGGTGCCTTTGATCCTGAGTCTTCCTCTCCTTTCCTTAGGATCCTGGATGACAATTTGATTATTCATGATTCCAACCCTACTATGGAGAAAAACTCTTCTCACTCATCTCATGATGAGGATGATGCTTTAAGAGTTCCTCCTAAACAAGTCCACAAAATTTCAACTAAACTTGATAAAATGGGTAATTGGCTTATTCAAGAAAACCATAATCAAGATTCTATTCAAGCTATAGAGGCTCTTAAGAAAGTCCTATGTGATAATGATCAAGGTGTTAATCTCTTGCATGGTATTACTCATCTTGTGCATTCAAATGTTAAACCTTTAGCTCAAGAAGCTCAAGATTTAGGATTTACTCCTCCTATTACTAGTGTGGAACCTTCTTTCATTCCTTTACCTAGTATTCCTACTTATACTCCTCCTTTGGTGACTACAAAGGTTCCCTCTCTTTCTATTAGTGTTCCTCTTGTGTCCCTTCCTACATCACAACATTCTTACCATAGTGTTCCTTTTACTTATTCTAATCCTCCTCCGACTATGGTTCCAAGTGTTCCTCCAGTTGTGTCTTCCATTCATGCTGCTTCATACACTTTACCTAGTATTTCTAATATTTATATGCCTCCTATTTCCTCTAATGATTCAACAATCATCAGTTTGGCTCAGACTATGTCATCATTACAACAACAACTTGCATCCTTGACTCAAAACAAGTTCTACATGTGACATGGGAAGTCCTTTATCCCTAGACATTATTCATGCTCTTGTTCCTCAGCAAGCTGATATGCCTCATCTTGAGAATTACAATGGTAAGGGAGACCCTGTTACTCATGTTAAAACATTTTAAATCCTTTGTATTGACTATGCTCATGACCATAGGATTTTATCCAAGTTATTTGCTAGAACTTTTTGTGACAAGGCCTTACAATGGTATTGTTCCTTGCCTCCTTATTCTATTGACTCTTTTCCAAAGCTTGCTAATGCTTTTATTCAACAATTTCAAAATAACATTGGTATGCAATTGTCCTTAACTAATTTGATGCATTGTAAACAAAACACTAAGGAAAATTGACTGAATTTATTAGTAGATTTAAACATTTGTATGCTCAGATTTCTTATGTTGTTCCTGATATGGATATTCAATGTATGTTTATTTCAAATCTACAAAAGGATATTAGAGATAAGATTTTGCTTACTGAATTTACTTCTTTTCAACAACTTTGTGTGGTGCTTCATCATTATCAATTACAAGTGAGTCAATTTGAGAGCAACACTCCAATGGCTCATGTTCCAGTTGATAAGAGTGATGCTGCTCCTAATCCAAATAAAATTAAAAAACTCAACAGCTATGTCAAGATAAATAAACAAGCGAATGCAGTTGATGATCAAGTTGTTGTTGCATCCCACAATGCCACTTCTACATCCACTACTTTTCATTTGAATCGTACATTTACTCCTCTCTCTGAATATTTACATTCTAATATGAATACGTTGTTAACTGCTAATATGATTACTTTACCTCCTATTTGACCTCTTTTACCTGCTATGATAGCATCCAAATCCTTTGATCCTAAAGATTTTTGTCAAAATCATCTTCAAAATGGTCATGATACTGAGAAATGTTATTCTTTAAAACATAAGGTCCAAGACTTAATCGATTCTAATGCTTTATCTATTGATAATTTTGATGGTAGTGGGAACAAATCTATCTCTCCTAATCAAAATCTTCAAATCTATATGAATCCTTTACCTACACATGATACTAATACCATTGCTCAGCCATCTTCTATGTATATTGTTTATGATTCAAAGATGGATGATCTCAATCACATCGTTAACCATGTGGAGCATGTTGTCTTGTCTCAATCAGTACCTCCACTTAAATCTCAAGCTCAACCTCAAGTTCCACCTCAACCTAAACTAAAAACTCAATCTAAACCTCAAAAACAACCTAAGAATAAAAGACCTCAGGACCTCTTGATTACCTTCAATGGTTCTAATACTATTAAAGCTCATGATGGTCCCCTTTACATTTATGCTAGGATTTCTAAGATACCTACATGTGGTTGTCTAGTTGATCCTACATCCTTAGTCAATGTTATTACTGAAGAAAATCTTTTTATAAAAAACTTGCAACATGATTCTTATGATACATTTGATGTGTAGATTCAAACTTGTAATGGTTTCCTTAATCCATCATTTGGTTCTATTAATTTTTTAGTTGAACTTTGTGGTAAAATTGTGAACACTACCTTAGTTGTTGTTCCTACTTCTGATCAATTTCAAGTTACGCTTGGTTTGCCTTGGTTTAATTCCATGCATGTTGTTGCTTCTCCTATCCATAAGTATCTTAAATTCATTCATGATGAAGAATTGAAGATGATTAATCATAGTCTATATCAACCTTCTAGGCCCAGAGATTGTGCTACCCTTGACTTATTTTGGCCTTCATTACCTAATTCATGTCCTTCTGGACCTGATAATCTCTTTCGCTCATATCAAGCCTATAAGCATCGCAAGATTCTCAAGTTAAGCATGCCTCCGATGGATCTTAATCATGGTCTTTTGCTTACACCTTTCATACCTCCTTTATCTATGGATTCTATTTCTATTAATCAAGCTCCTAGTGTTGCATGTCAATCTTCTGAGAATCCTATTCATCCTCCTATAGAACCTATGAGTATTTTTTCCTCCTAGTTCTCAACATATTTCAAATAAGACAAAACATAATCGATCTGCTAATGAACATTGTAAGAAGAATTGTGCTCAAGCTAAAGCCCATACTTATGTTATTCAAAGTTCTTTACCTTATTTTGACAAGCCTATGTATGATGTGTTAGAAGAAGTTACTACTAATAATGATGTTAAGATGCAAGATTATGATGATTCTATTTTTATCTTAGATCCTATTTCAATTAATCTAGATGAAGAAGAAACTCTTGATGATACTAATGATGTTAATGTGAATATGAGACTATTGACATTGACATTGATTTACCTAATATGCTTTCATCACAATTGACACACACCTAGTATCAAACATTATGATTCTCAAGAGGATCCTTGTTTGGAACTGGCTATCATTCCTACTATTTTGGATATAGTCTCTCTTACGAGTTACCCTCCTTCCCAAAATGATATAGAATGAGATGGGGAGAGTAGGTGGTGCACTTGATTAGATTTTCCTTTATGGTATCTTTTTGTGTGTTTTCTTGTTGTACTGTGCTTCTGATCCCGTAATCTGTTTGCTAAATATTTATTAGATTCTTTTATACGACCCTTGTTACTTTATTAGTGCAAGGTAATAAAGGAATCGAACCTGTTGTATATCTTCTATATGTATCTCTATTCTTCTATATGTTGTTTCATGTTATGTTGTACCTATACTATTGTTCGTAAATGTTTCCTTGTGTAGTCTGCTTGGATTTGTGGCTTAGTAGTACTGATTCTTTTTGGTCTCCATGTTGTGACTCTTTTTTGTAACTCTTATGTTTTCTTTCCTCCATCATGATTATATTTCTACTTTCTTTGGGGAATGATGTAAATTCATTTGTAATAACATCATATATATATATATATATATATATATATAATCTTATGATCATACTAACCCCACGACAGGTAGATCCCTTATGTGTTCTATGTATTTTTATGTGGTATTTCCCTTGATTTGTCTTCATTTGGGGGTATCTCGTAGTGGAAACGTAATCAGTGGAGTTTTTTATGTTTCTGTTCAAGCCATTGCTCCTGTTAAAGTGTTAGAAATAACTTTAACATGGGGGCATATGCTCTACTCACCTATTGCACACACAGTTTCAATATATATATCTTTCAAGGTACTTGTCTCCCTTTATGGATTAGTGACTAATCCTTAAAGCATGGATTTTTATTTTATAGGATCTCTTGATCCCTCCAATTTCAAAATTTTGATCCCTTAAGGTCGAAGGTGTCCTTAAGACTGGATCTCTTTTACTTTTGGTTTTACTTTTGTGGAATAGAATATTCTTGAGGGTGAATCCTTGATGGGTTGACTAGTGAGTAGCCACATTCACTAGGTGGTTCAATTCCATCTTTCTTGTTGTGTCGTTTCCTTGTGTAGTTCACAATGGGACATAAGTTCTCATTGGGCAAGATAATCACACCCTCTCTCTCTCTTCTTTTTTAGAGATATCTCTCTTATTATAATCTTGGAGTTGATGAAGACTTGAGTCCCTAGGGGCTTAAGATTTCCTTTGTCCCTTTGACTTCAATAAGATTATCTTTTCATTATGATCTCCTTTACCAAGAGTTTGCATTGAGTCCATACTCTTGCTAAAGTGGGGGCTAAATGTATTGTTAAAAAATGGAAGCACTTCCATTTAGGACCAGTTTAGCCCTCTGAGTAAGTGGTCTGGGGTCATGTCAAGCACCTTGAATGGGTCTTTGACTGGATCTAGCTTTTTCCCCCTATTCTACTTCTCTCTCCTCTTGTTTCAACCCTTTTTCTGGCACCTGGCACTGTAAAAATGAGATTCTTGACCTCAGGGCCAAGGTCAACTTTGACCCTAACCTAGGTCAAGGTTGACCTTGACTTTGAACTAGGTCAGAGTTGACCTCGACCCTGACCTTGGGTCCAAATTTTAAATTCTAGAGGTTTCAGGATGTCGGGCTTCGAAAAGTTTTATTTCCTGCTTCCAGGTTAGTTGTTTTGGATTTTGGAATGGTAAAGTCTTAAATTGTATTTAATCTAGGTCCATTTCTAGGGGTTAAGGTTTAAATGAGAATTTATCTCTCCTAGGTCAGCCTCTCTAGAATTTTGTGCCCTAAACTAATATAAAAGGAAGTCTTCCTCTTTCATTTTCACATCCACTCTTTCATGATCAAGCATCCACCTTCCATTGAGCTCAAGCATAAGTGCAATCAAGTGATCAAGCAAGAAAGAAGGAGAATGAAATAATTCAAGCATTAATTCATCCTCAAGTATTCAAGCATTCAAGCATTCATGGTCCAATTCATTAAGGAGATCCATTGATAGTCATTGAAGGATTCAATCTCTTTGGAGCCCTCTTGTTGAAGATTCCTCCATCCACATTCATTCAAGCTTCTTCCTATTCTAAGATTCATTCAAGATTTGTGTTGAAGATCTAATGCAATTGATTTGAGATATCCTACATACAATTCTACATTCATTTGGAGCATCCATACTTGTGGATTCAAGGATTCAAATCCTCCATAAGGATTTCAACATAAGAAAGGCGAATAGTTCCATTTACTTTGTTTATATATTCTAATTTCAATTACATTTCAAGGTTGATTCCAAACCGGGGTTTGACCAAGGCAAACCTCTCATCCAACAAACAAAACCCTTTTTCTTGCAAGAACAGGTGCGGGACAACAAATATCAGTGCAGATCTGAGTACCCTTTTCAGCAAACTTTTGGGATCGGCAAATAGAATTTATGTCGGAGCTGTGCAGGTCAGGGATGACTTTTAGGGGTAAGATTGTAGCTTAGGGTAAGATCTTACCCCTGTCCTGGGTCAAGGATGACCTTTCTCATAAAGATAGAAGATTTTTGGGTTTTCTTTGTTTCTGCATTTCCAGCCTAGATCCGGTTGTAGAATCTCCCAAAACTGAACACAAACATCAGAAAACCACATTTTCCAGATCTATCATATTTTGAGGTTAGTATTTGTCTTCATTTCAATTCAGATTTCAATATATACTCTCTATAATAAAATATAAGGCTTTCTCCGTTATTCATATTCTCCATAGATTGATTTATTTGTGCATTGATCACTTCCTTATGATTAATCAATTTAGATCTCTCCTTTGAGAATTTGGATTGAGAAGTAGATCTTACATTCCCCCATTAGCTTACTACATTTTAGATCCCCCTTTTCCTTCCTTTTTAAAATCTTACAATTTGTATGCTTCTACAACTTTTAAATACTTTTCATATACCTCATTTTCTTGCTGAGAATTCTCCAAAATGAGCTTGATGTGTGCAACATTCTCCTCCTTAATCTTTTTAGCTAAAACTTTTACCTCAATATTGAATCTGGTCTCTATTTTTTTTACTTTTCTATGACCATTCATCCTACAGATACAGAGAAATCATTTTCCACAAATTAGATTATGTTAATTTTCAATTTAATTGAATGCGCAACAGAATCTATTGAATGTGTTGTTTAAATGATTGAAAACATTGTTAAACAAATCAAATGCGCTGCTAAAAATTATTGAATGTGCTAAAACAAAGATTGAATGCACTACTAAAGTCAGCAAAGGCATTAACAGAAAGTGTTGAAAGTGTTGGAGAACAAATTAAATACGTTGGAGAGTCAAGGTGTACGTGCTGGAAGAAAGGAGACATAAAATAGAAGGAATTTAAATGCGCTAAAACTTTATGTAAAGGCACAAAAATTTGCTGTAGAAGTGCTATATCAGGCTTTAAATACGCTACAGAAACTATCAAATGCATTGGCGAACCTATCAAATGCACTGAAAAACCTATAAAACAGAGAATGAAAACAAGATTTAGAAGAAAATTTCAATTTCTCCAAATTTTAAAATGAATGAGGCCTAATGCCCACGGTGGGTGCCATTTTGTGTACTAGGAAAAGTACTTTCATAGGGTTAGTATTATCAATAACTCAAAATAACAACTAAATTACCACAAATAGTAATCTAATTTAAGCAAATAATTGACAATTAAGCATTCTATGGATCTATATTTAAGGATGCTAATGCAAAGCTCTCAGCAAGCTTCCATTAGTGATAGTCCTAAAATGAGAATGAATGATAAAGAAACTAAAAATTTTAATTCCAAAAGAAATAAGCCTTAATTAGTCCTAAATTTTCCTTTCTAGCTATAAATTACAAGAGGTTTGATGGTATTCTCATATTTGTGGATGATTATTGATTGAATTATGCCTTTCTTTTATAGATTTTGTCAAGGGTAGGGGTTGTAGTTGATTTGATCATGATTAGGTAAGGGTTAAGTCCATGGTTCCACCTTTGGAGACCATTTAAGTATTTTGTCCTCAAAGCTTGGGACAAGAGGACAAAATGAGTGGACAAGATGCTTTCTCCAAGTGAGTGATTGAGATTCAATTTAGGCTTGATCCATGTGAGCTCCATCCTTAAATTCTATTGGTTGATGATTTTTCTTCCGATTTGGTGGTTGAGAGAAAATAGGATTTAAATAATTGAATTTAATTAATATCTTTAGCCATGTGTACTCTTGGAATGGGTTAATTTGATTTAAATGAACTATGCAATTAATTAGATTAATTACACAATTAATTGATTTCATTTGATTTATTTGATTTTAATTGAATTTATGGCTTTTGATTTTTAATTAAATTTGATTTATGGCTTGATTGCAATTTTTCTTTAATTTTAGCTTGATTTGATTTAATTTCTTTGATTTTGCCTTATTTTCTCATTTGATCGATCTTGTCCAATTTTAGGTGATTACAGGTCCTTTTGTCTTCCATAACTCATAACGGGTTAGAATCTTTTAACAGGGATTAAAAGTCTCTTAACAGGGACTCATATGTACTAAATGTATGTCATAAGGCTCCTAATAGAGTCCATCCTCTCACAAGGAATTTTCATATTAGTACATCTTTTGTGGGCATCATTCCCATCGGGGTTTACTCTTTGATCAAGAGGTTCCCTAGTTAACATATCTTGTGTTATTGTGTCATTGTGTATGTTTATATTTCTATGGTTATTTTTTACATTGCTTACATGGTTGAAATTTGTTAATGGTTATAAAATTTGTATTTATTTGATAACTTATTCACCCCCCCCCCCCTCTCAGTTATCTTGTTGGACTTTACTTTCTAACAATTGGTATCAGATCATCATGTCCTTGAAATAAAAGTTTAACAACTTAAGGAGATTTATGGTGAATCGTTTAAGGAAAGAAAGCCCTAAGTTTGATGGAGTAAACTATGACAACTAGAAAGAAAAGATGAAGACACATTTTCTATGTCTAGGACCAGGATATTGGTTGATTACAAAGAATGAGAAGACTATCATTGAAGAAGACAAAATTGAATAATATACTAATAACGAAAGAGATATGTTCAGGTGTAACATACTTGCCAGAGAAGCACTCTTGTTAACACTTTCGGAGAATGAATACAGTCAGGTAAAAATTCTAAGGATATCTCATGAAATATGGTTAGCTTTACAATCTAATTTTGAAGGTGATGTACATGCAAAGAGAATAAGATTACAAAATTGGATATGTTTATTTGAAGATGCAAAGATGATGGAAGATGAATCTGTTAGAAGTTATATTGGTAGGATATCAGAAATTGTTGCAGGTATCAAAGCTTGTGAAGGAAACAAGACTAAGGATGAAGTGATATGGAAAATTTGAAAGACATTGACTCTTGTATTGAAGCATACAACACAAATGATTGAACAAGTTATACCTTGTACTGAGAATTTTACCATAGAAAATCTTATTAGAATATTAGAATCAGTAGAGATAGGCTTGAGACAGTCTAGATATTTACCTAGAATTGAGATAACATTCAATGCACTTAGTGTTCACCCTACTTTGTCAAGAAGTACTAGTGTCAGTGGAGACTATGCTAGTTGCAGCAGATCTAAGACTGAAGAAGATAGAAATATTGAGGAAGGAATTGCCTTGCTTGTGAAAAGAGAACCAAAAGGTAAGAAAACCTTTAAATGTTGGACTTGTCAAGAATATGGTCATTTCGCATCTAAATTTCCTAAGAGAGTAAAGAAATATAAGAACTTTAAACCTAGAAGATCTAAAGAATGTTACTATGCTAATGATGAATAATTTGAGGCTAGTATTGAGAAATTCTTAAGTGGAAGTGATAATGAGAATAATGAGTTAGGATTTGTAGCTATAAAAGAAGAAAATTTTGAAGTTAAAGAAGAAAAAGCCTTAGTTTCCCAAGTAGAAAAGAAAACTGATTGGATTATAGACAGTGATTGTTCACATCATATGACTAGAGACATGAAGAATTTTATAAAGTTTAACAAGTATAATGGAGGAGTTGTTATAGTTGGAAACAATGCACCTTGTTTGATAAAAGGAATAGGATCTATAACTCTTGATGGAAAGACTAACACTAATGATGTTTATTTTGTGGATGAATTGAAATATAATATTTTGAGTGTTAGACAGTTAGTTGATAAGGGATATCAAGTTTGGTTTACTGAGAAAACTTGTGTGATCAAAGATAAGGATGGTAATCTAATTGGAAATGGATCAAGAACTAGAGGGAATGTATTTTAGTTGAATCTTGCTAAGATGACATGTTTGATTACTAAGATAGATGACAGTTGGTTATGGCATAGAAGGTTTTGACATGTAAACTTTGATAACATTGTGAAAGTAAGTACTACATTTGCAATGAGAGATTTGCCTAAGATTATGAAACCTACTAACATGATTTGCAAAGAATGTGTTATGGCTAAGCAGAAAAGAAGTTCATTTCTGAGAAAGAAGTTTACATCAACAGAGAAGTTGGAAATTGTTCATACAGATTTGAGCAGTCCCACAAGGACTAGAGGATTCTATGGTGAAAGGTATTTTATGATTCTTGTTGATGATTTTACAAGAATGATGTGGATTGCATTTCTTAAACAAAAATTTGAAGCATTTGATAAATTCAAATTGATTAAGAACAAAGTTGAGAATGAATCTGGAATGAAGATTAAATGTTTGAGGTTTGATAGAGGTGGAGAATTTACTTCAAGGGAATTTAATACTTTTTGTGAAGTGAATGGTATAAAGAGACAACTTTCAGCCCCTATAACACCTAAACAAAATGGTATTGCAGAAAGAAGGAACAGATCAGTAACTAAAGTAGCAAGAGTTATGTTATTTGAAAATGATTTGGCGAAGACATTCTGGAGAAAAGTAGTGAACACAATAGTATATATAATGAACAAATTACAAATCAGAGAAGATACAGACAAGACACCTTATGAATTATGGTTTGAACATGAGCCATCATGTAAGTATTTTAGAATTTTTGGAAGTAAGTGTTATATTAAAAGAGATGATGATATTGGAAAGTTTGACCCTAGAAGTGATGAAGGAATATTTCTTGGTTATTCATTGAAAATCAAAACTTATAGATGTTTCAATTAAATAACTAAAACTATTGTTGAGAGCACAAATGATAAAGTTGATGAAAAGTTCAAAATTCAGGAAAGAATGCTTGATTATGAATTAGATGAAGGAACTCGTCCTAGAATTGATCAAGAAAATGTTGAATTATTCTATGAAACTGACAGTGATTTGCAGAATGAAAGTCATATTGAGGAAACTAGAGAAGAACCTAGAGAAGAACATAGAGTTGAAGCAAGAACTAAGACAGTGACAACTAACATGAATCTAGCAAGAAATCATCCTATTGAGCAGATTATTGGGAGCATAGAAAAAGGATTTCTAACATGGAATAAGGTATAAGAAGAAATATGTTTGATTTCTCAAGTTGAACCTAAAACTACTTATGAAGCTTGTAAAGATGAGAATTGGATTAAAGAGTTGAAGGAGGAACTAGATCACATTGAAAAGAACAAGACTTGGACTTTGGTCCCTAGACCTAAATATAGGAATGTTATAGGAACCAAATGGGTATTCAGAAACAAGATGAATGAAAAAGGAGAAGTTGTAAGGAACAAAGCAAGATTGGTATGTAAAGGATACTCACAGCTAGAAGGAATTGATTATGAAGATACTTTTGCACCTATTGCAAGGATTGAAGTAGTAAGAATTTTTTTGGCTTATGCAGCTCATAAGAAATTCAAAGTATATTAGATGGATGTGAAGTCAACATTTCTAAATGGAGAGTTAGAAGAAGAAGACTACATTGATAAGCCTAAAGGTTTTCCCTTAACTCATGAAGGAGACATGGTATGTAAACTAACCAAAGCTTTATATGGACTTAAACAAGCACCTAGAACCTGGTATGCAAGACTAGATTAGTATTTGATAAAATTGGGATTTTCTAAAGGGACAACAGACAACAATTTGTATCTAAAAGAAATTGAGAATGGTTTATTGATTATAGTTATTTTTATTGATGATATAACCTTTGGAGGAGAAGATGAAGCCAATGATAAATTTGTAAATGAAATGAAAACTAAATTTGAGATGAGCATGATTGGTGAGATGAAATATTTTTTAGGATTGTAGATAACATAGAACAGTGATGGTATTTTCTTATGTCAGAAAAAGTATATGAATGACTTATTGAAGATATTTGGAATGGAGAATTTTAAGTCGGTTGGCACACCTATGGTAACTGGTCATAAGTTATCTAGCATAGATGAAACTCTTGCAGTTGAATAAAAGAAGTATAGATCCATGATTGGAGGTTTGTAGTATTTAACTCATACAAGACTAGATATATCACATGCAGTTAGAATTGTTGCAAGATTTTGAGTCAGTTCTAAAGAGTCACATTATGCAGCAGTAAAAAGAATATTGAGGTACTTGAAAGACACAAGTGAATATGGATTATGGTATGAAAAATCTAAGGATTTTACCCTATATGTATATACAGATGTGGATTGGGGAGGCAGCATTGATGACAAAAAGAGTATAAGTGGTGGAACATTTCTCCTTGGAGGAAGATTGGTCCCTTGGCTAAGCAAGAAATAGAATTGTATTTCACAAAGCACAGTAGAAGCAGAATATCTAGCCTAGCAGTAGCAAACAATTGTAATCAAATAATATGGATGAAACAAATGTTGAAGGATATTGGAATCAAGTTTGATGAGCATGTTATCATACATTATGATAACATCAGCATAGTAAGTATGTCGAAGAATCCTGTATTGCATTCTAAGACAAAGCATATAGAAATAAAGTATCATGTAGTAAGAGAGAAAGTTGCAGAGAGAGAAGTTAGACTTGAGTATATAAGTACAAAAGAGCAAATTGCAGATATATTTACAAAGCCCTTACCTAAAGATACATTTGAGTATTTGAGAGGTATTCTTGGGGTTATGCCCTAGCCTACTCTTGAAGAGTGATGCATATTGTTTCATCAGTCTATTGGTATATGAGCTCTATCTTTTCTAGACTGAATGTTGGTACTTCCTCTATGGGGGAGTGTGTGTTTTTTATCTTAGTCATGAAGGACTCTAGTGAATGTATTTTCTGAATAGTGTCTTTTGACATTGAGATTTTGAATCAGATTGACATATTGATGCCTTATTTTTCATTGATGTCAATGGGGGAGAAGAATACATGAAAAAAATCCATTGATTGGGATGAGAAAAATATGATTGTGAGAAAATGAAGCAAGATTTGATTGATGAAGAGGATTTGAAAATATTTCAGAGTAGTAGTGTTGCAGTTTGGTATTTATGGAACTTGGATGCTTTTTCATCTATGTTGCCATCAATGCCAATGGGGGAGATTGTTAGAAATGAATGCTGAATATATCCTATGGGGGAGTATTATGAGCCATTTTGTAGCATTTTTAGTTGCATTCATAATTGTGGTTGTCATTAAAGTCAACACAGTGATCTACTGGAGATTAGCAAAGAAGCAGACAATGTTTGAATTATCGCACATGGAGTATTGAAGATCAAGATATGTGGAGTTGAGGACTTACTCTATATTGTGTCCTGAGATCATGGTCAAGAGCACATATAGAAATTCAATTATTCATGGTAGTTATATGTAATTCAGTGGAAGCAGTATACAGGCAGTGTTCCTAAGAAGCGGCTTGTGGTAATTGGATGATATCTCCTAATCAAGATAGAATCTAGGCATGCAAAGTTGTACAATTGATGAAGACACTTTGGTAGAGACTTGGATAAGACAGTGTGGTTAGAGGTCACACGTGTGAAGATTTATTGTACTTGGAAGCTGGTAGTTTTATGTAATTGTGAATTATGATGTAACGTGTGGAATTTTATTTTTGTAATTGGTTAGGCCTTGTATGTCGACTAATTTGTAATTATTTGAGTGTGGTATAAAGGATATATTGTTTTCCTTATTGTAAAAATTATGTTATAGAGGTGAATTGTAGAATTGAGCAATATATGTTGTAAGAGGATATGTGAATCACAGAGAGCTAATATTGAGATCTAGTGAAGCAGTTGGTGTGGTTTGGCACAGGAAAAGGAGAAAAGATAAGTTGTTGAGATCAGTAATTATTTGGTATTGTTTTTTTTATTAATATAGAGATCAGTTGGACAATGTGTTCAGTGATCTTGCCCCTGAAGTTGTTTGGATAGTGGATCCTTCTATCTTCCATAACTCTTAACTGGGTTAGAATCTTTTAACAGGGATTCAAAGTCTCCTAATAGGGACTCATATGTACTGAATGTATTTCCTAAGGCTCCTTATAGAGTCTATCCTCTCATAAGGAATTTTCATATTAGTACATCTTTTGTGGGCATCATTCCCACCAGGGTTTACTCTCTGATCAAGAGGTTCCCTAGTTAACATATCTTGTTTAATTGTGTCATTGTGTATGTTCATATTTCTATGGTTGTTTCTTACATTGATTACATGGTTAAAATCTATTAATGGTGATAAAATTTGTATTTATCTGATAACTGATTCACCCCCCCCCCCTCTCAGTTATCTTGGTGGACTTTACTTTCTAACAAAACATGCTTAAAAATACAAAGAGTTGACCTTGGAATTTGATGTAGAATCAATGATGTCCTCACAAATGCAAGATATATGAATGTCACTCCTTGATATTAAATATAGATATGCTTGATAATCACTTATAATGGAGAGAGAATGTGAATGGAAGGAAGGATCTTCTTACTTGATTTAGAATTCCTCTACTTGGCCATCATGGGAGATAAACTTGCTTCAATTGGAGAAGATTTCCTTTTACTTGAATGATCTTAAACAATTGGAAACTTGGAGAGACATGATCTTGGAGCTTGTCTTCAAATCTTGAATCTGATTGCTCAATTGGTCTTGATTTCTTGAAAATCTTGATAGCTTGATTGCAAGGTTGTTGATCATGAATGTATAATAGTACTGGATGTCAAAATGAGGAGAGATATGGGGTCTTTATACTCAATCCATCATTTTAGGATTTAGAAATAATCCAGGTCGACCACAAAATCAAATCTCCCACTAATACCTCAACATTGGGCCCTGATAAAAATTTGGGCCTCGATCCTTGGGGATATAACACCATTGGTGACATATCGCATGGAGAATGGGCTAATATTTGAATGGGATATCAAGATAGGTGAAATGATATAGAAAAAGAGGAATCAGGTTGCTAGGATCAAGCATAATGGACATTGAATCTCATAATCACCAAAATGGGTTCTAATAGGTCTTAATAAAGAATCCAATCATGGATGATAACTTCTTAGGAAGGTACATTTATCCCCCACTTTAGTGGGATTATGAGACAAACTCTTGCTCATGGTAAAGTAGATCAATTCCAAAGAACAATCATATCAAGGTCAAGGAGTAAAGGAAACATCGAGCCCTCAAATGACTTAAGTCCTCATTAAATCCAAAACCAAGATAAAAGAGGCATCACTCAAAAGAGAGGCATGATCACTAGCCTAATAAGGTATTTCCTTACTATGGATCACACAAAGAGAAAGTGTTGCAAATGATAGAATTGAAAGGTCTTGAAACCTATCTTTTTCTAGTCAACCCATCAAAGAGGATCAATCTTTAAGGAAAGCATTTTCTTTGTTAAGGAATTTGATAGGGTGATTAGGCCTAAGGAGAGAAGTATCCATTAAGGGATCTAATAGGGTGAAAAGGCCTAAGGAAATAATTTTCTCTAAAGGTATCAAAAAAGGAAGATCAATCATTAAGGAAAGATTTGTCTCCATTAAGTGATTTAAAGAGAATGATCAAGCCTAAGGAAAAAATTATCTCCCTAAGGATCAAAGAAAGGAAGATCAATCCTTAAGGAAAGAATTGTCTCCATTAAGGCATCTAATGAAAAGATGAACACAAGGAAATCATTGTATCCTTGGCCATCCAAAAGAGAGATTGCATTGAATTATTGTGTTGTGTGTGCAAAATGTGAAACAAGGAGCAGAGTGTATGTCCCCATGTTAAATAAATTGTAAAACACCTCAATGGGAGCAATAGCTTTAATGGATCACACATGCACCTACAAGAAATTTTTTCACTATGAGATGCTCCCAAGAAGGGAAAAATTAAGGGAAATGAACAAATGAAAAAAGAGAGCATGAAAGGGACCTACCAACTCAGGGGCAAGTGTGATCATATGATAATACATGAGTTATTATATCAAAGTTAAATGTCATCATTCCTCAAATGTAGAAAAACTAAAAGCACAATAGAATAATGTCACATAAGAGTCTTTTGGGGTCAGCATCACAAATACCAAAAATAATAGGTAGCTACCATTTTACATCATCATCAATAAGATAGCACAAAGGTACATGTACGAACAATGGAAAATGCATGACATGACATGTAACAAAATATAGAAGAAATAAGATATAAATAGAGGAATGTTACAACAAATCAATTCCTTTATCACCTTGTGCCAATGGAGAAATGGGGGTCATCTAAATAAATCTAAACAAAACATATATCAAGTGGCACATCATAAGAGAAACACATTACAATAAACAAACACAAAGAATCCACCACACAAGAGGATCTAGTTAAGCATATCACCTACCCCCCATCTTGGTCTGTAGTGTTTAGGGAAGGTAGGAAACACACAAGAGGAGAAACATCAAGTATGGTAGATGGAATAATAGTCATTTCCAAACAAAGGACCATGTTGTAAAGATAGGTCACTTTGATCATCACTAAGAGTAAGAGATAATTGTTTTGAAAAACATAGCTAGTAAATCATGATTAACATCAATAAGCTCATACATAATATCATCATTAGCTACATTAGGAACATCAAACACATCATCATTAAGAGTATATTCTTTATCTAAATTAGTTGTAATAGAATTCAAGATACAAATAGAATTATCATGTTTCTTCAATTTCATATTTTTCAAATTAAGTCCTTCCTTTGGGTCAATAATAGGCTAGTCAAAGGGAATCAAAGCATCAATAGGTGTTTTGGGTGAAGAGAGGCATATTCACAAGCTCTTGCATGATGTTTATGACAATGATCACTAAAATGATAGTTATGCTAGAAATTTGGTTTCATTTAGGATCAATCAACATTGGGCCCTTTTCTTCTTTAGAAGGAAGAATGGAAGGAACCTCACTAGGTTTAGAGATATTATCAGTTGAACCTTTATAGGATATAGAAGGCAAAACAAAAGCATATATTGGAGGTGTAGGAGGTGTAGGGAGAAGTCCAAGTCCAAGACAAGGAGATGGAACATCTTTAATATTTTTAGGTTCAAAAATATTTTAGGATTTTGTATTATGATATAAGAGAAAAATAGATTATCTTTGCGGGATTGAGTTTGTTGAGCTATAGAGGGCCAAAAGAAATCAAGGTCAATATATTGGAAAGGTACTAAAGGATAATAGAGACCATGATTAATAGTCATGATTTCTCTATTGTGGGGAAACTTCAAATACTTATGAATAGGATAGGCTATAAATTTCATGGAAGTAAGCCAAGGAATACCAAGTTTAACTTTAAATTGATCAAAAGTTAGGATGAAAAAAAGGTGACATCTAGAGTTTTACCACAAACTTCTATGAGAAATGTAATAGAACCATGGGTAGGAAAGGTGAAACCATTGCAAGTCTAGATCATAACATCATATTTGTCATAGAAATCACATTGTAATTTCCTATTTTAAAGATTTTATTTAGTTATCACATCCATCATGCAAGTAGGGATACTAAGGATGCCATGAGAATAAAGATCATTAACCTTTGCAACAATGTAAAGAGGACCATTATGTTCTTTAATCGTCTCACTAGGATCAAAGGTAATGCAAAGCCTTAGGTCAGGTTTGGGTTGGGATTGGTCAATAAGATTGAAAACATTCTTGGCCTCAACACACTTATCATCATACTCAATAACATGATTTAAAGAAGAAGGTAAAGATTGGGTAGGCTCAATGGTATTGGTTGAATAAGGCAGCAAAGGATTGGTATATATTTGCATGTTTTGGTTGGGAGGTGCTACTGATTTAGTTCCTTTAGCATTAATGCCCTTAATAGATGTAGCAATAGAATCAATGAAGTCTTGAATAATAGATTTCAAATAGAAACACCTTTTAGTATCATGATCAAGTTGACGGTGGTATTGACAAAAAGCTTTGTGATCAAAAGATTTGGGAAAAGGTTTGGATGTGTCAATCAATTTAATAGGAGGAAGACTTAACACTTTAACATTAATCAACTTCAATATCACATTGTGTAAAGATTTAGAAAGCTGAGTAAAACTATGAGAAGGTCTAAAAACAAAGACAAAGGAGCCACACCTTTGGATGTTGTTGCCACTTGCTCATCAACATTATTGGATAAAAATTCTTGATCTTAATAAATTTCTTTGGTTTCTAAAACTTGTTATAGGATTGGGATGCAACATCACTCTTATCAATTGGATCCATTTGAGTGGTGCTCTCAAACCAAATCACTTAAAGCTGATACTTATAAAGCACTGCACACAATTAAGTAAAAGAAGAGAATTCAGAAAGGAAAATCTTATCTCTAATGTCTTTTTATAAATTAGAAATGAAAATATGTTATATATAAATATTAGGCATAGGATAAGAAATCTGAGCATGCAAATACTTAATCTACTAACAAAATCATGGACTTTTTCTTTAACATCTTGTTTACAATGCATTAAATTAGTCAAAGAAATTCTAAGACCAATATTGTTTTAAAATTATTGGATGAAAGCATTAGCAAGCTTTTTAAAGGGGTCAATACAATAAGGAAGAAAAAAACAATACTATCATAAGGCTTTTTCTCGAAAGGTTCTAGTAAACAATTTAGCCATGAACCTATGATCATGATAGAAATCACTACACAATGTTTGAAAGGTTTTGACATGGGTCAAAGGATCACCTTTACCATTATAAGTCTTTAGGTGAGGAATCTTCATGTATTGTGGAATAACAAAATAGATGATATCTAAGGACAAAGGACTAGCAACCACAAGTGGGAATGTTGAACTTGGATTGGGACATGGAAGCAATTTTTTGTTGCAAGGAAGGCACAGCTTGAGCCAAGCTACAAATAGTAGAATCGGTAGAAAGAGTGGTAGGAGATATGTTTGAAATGTTTGGAGCATTATGATAAATAAAAGGAATGATAGAGTATGAAAAAGGAATATTATTGTAAGTGGACATTGATGAAGGTAAAGAAACACATGGAGCACTTAAAGGAATAGTGGGAACAATAGGATTAAGAATGGTAACATTTGTAGGGTTGAGATTTTCAATGGAAGTAGTGATAATGGGTGGAGCATAAGTAGACATACTAGGTTGAATGAAGGTATAAATAGGTATGGAGGTCTCAACACTAGTAGTAGGTGGAATGAAACCTAATGTCTTGGGCACAATCTCTAATAGGCTTGACATTGTATTAATGAGATGAGAGATACTATGCAAGATATTTACACTATGTTTGTCATTATGAATTATCTTCCTCAAACCTTCTACAATGGACATGACCTTAGGATTAGAGTTTTCTTGTCCTAACCATTGCTCAAAATTTTCAAAGTCATTGGAATATTTTTGAACTTGCATAGGAGAGACTCTTAAGGCCTCATTTTTATCATGAGAAGATTGGGAAGATGTGTTCTCAATAATAGTAGGAATATCATTAGTAGTCATGTTGATCTCATCAAGATTCCTAGGAAAAATAGAGGAATTTAGATCAAAGGAACCCATAAGTCTATGACTTCTCCTAACCATAATGTTATAATTAGGACTCAAGATAATAACACTCATGCACAAGAGAACAAAAAAAAGATAGATTTAATGCAAATTTAAGATTTGAAAGAGATATGCAATTTAACCTAAATAAAATAGAAAACTTAATGAAAATCACATCTAATCATCAAGTGTAGAAAGATCTAATGTAAAGCATGTAATGTAGATTTAAATGCAAAGAGGATCTAACTACCAAAATTAGAAGTATGTTAAGAAGAGTCAAGTTCACCAAAAAATGTATACGGTGAAAAGGGAAGCAATGTATAGATGGGGTAAATCACTTCTCATTTTCATAAATTTCACATTTCGGAAGGAAGATGACCCACTAGGTTTAAGAGGATTTTCTAAAGGGATTTTCTTGCACACAAAAAAATGGGGAAAATGTTATCTAAAGGAATTTTCCTTGGTCAAACCCTTTAGGAATCAACCTTTAAAATGAAATGAAATTGCATGAATGATAGTATGTAAAAACATAAATGATTGATTCACATTGCATAAACCATCATGGATGGATGTAGAAATCACTTACACCCATGAAGATTCTTGAATGTACTTGAAATCCAAAGAGTTGACCTTGGAATGTAATGTAGATTTGAGGACACCCTCACAAGTGCATATATCTATGAATTACACTCTTAGATATTGAAAATAGATATGCTTGATAATCACTTGCAATGAAGGAGAGAGAATATGAATGGAAGAGATGATCTTCTTGCTTGATTGTGAATTACTCTACTTGGCCATAATGTGAGATAAAATTGCTCCAATTGGAGAATATTTTCTTTGAATTGAATTATCTTGAAGAATTGGAGACTTGGAGAGACTTGATCTTGGATACTTGCCTTCAAATCTTGACTCTAATTGCTCAATTGCTCTTGATTGCTTGAAAATTTTGATAGCTTGATTGCAAAGTTGTAGATCATGAATTTATAATAGTAATGAATTTCAAAATTAGGAGAGTTTTATACTCAACCCATCATTTTGGGATTAAAAAATGATCCAAGTTGACCACAAAATTAAATTTCCCATTAATACCTCAATATCAGGACTCGAGCAAAATTTGGGCCCTAATCCTCAAGGACATGATGCCATTAGTGGCATGCCCATGGAAAATGGGCCAAAATTTGAATGAGATATCATGATAGGTGAAAATGTGCGAGAAAAGGGGAATCAAGTTTCTAAGATCAAGCATAATGAACATCAGATCTCGAAATCACCAAAATACGATCTAATAGGTCCTAATAAAGCATCCAATCATGGGTGCTAACTCTTAAAGACAATACAATAATAAAATAGTTTGTACTAATAAATAGAATTAATTTTATACTATTCATGAATTGGAACACAATATTCTAGGTTAGTTTGGGTTATATTCGATGTGATTTGAAACAACAATCAAATAACATACACTTTTTACCTAAAAAATTGCATTCTAATTTAGATTAAATTAAATGTAATATAGTTGTTGGATAGAAAATCAAATCTAATGTAAATTTATTTAAAATATTATTTTCAACACACAAAATCCATTAGAAGGGTGCAAGCTTATATGAGTCTTAGGAGGAGAAAACCTCAATGTATCAATAACCAAAAATATATAATCAAAATAGTATCTTTATTATACAATTATAAATGACATACCAAATATTGTGGTTGTAAATATTTTATATTTTGATCCCTTTGATGTTTTCTATCTTGATAAGGGGATAAGAGCACTAAAATGATAGTGCAAACATGACCAAAAAAAGATTTTATATATGCCCATTTCAAATAATGTAATATTCTATTAAAACTATTATTATTGGTCTCAAATTTATTAATGGTATAGTTATCATATTAAGTGTTAACCTATGTCATCTTTGTTAATGTGCCAATTACAAATTGATCCACATGTCTCCATGTATGTGGATATACTTGTATACTTTCAATATTTTAATGTTGTACATCTTCCCCTTTCTATGACTCCCTATATACACTCTAGTTATATCTCCCCCCCCCCCCTCTCTCTCTCAACCTTTTTTTTGTCTCTTTGTCTCTCACACTCTCTCCCTCCCTTTGTCTATGTCCTTATATCTCTATATCTCTATCATTGTATCTCACATATCTATCTATCTATCTCTCCCACTCCCTCTCCTTCTTCCTCTATAACTCACTATCTCCATCTCCTAGGTATTTTTTCCTATCTTGTTATCTTCCTCCACCTCTCTATATCTATCTATATATTTGTCTCCCTCTTTCTCTCTCACTCTATCTTGATCTCTACCTCTTTCTTCGTATCTCCCCCTCTATCTCTAGATATATTTCCCTCTCCCTCTCCCTCTCCCTCTTCCTAGACCTCTATCTCTATCTCTATCTCTATCTCTATCTCTATCTCATTATCTCATTATCTCATTATCTATTTGTCTCTTTATTTATTTGTATATATAGTTATCTCCATCTTACTTTCTCACTCTATCTTCCTCTCTACCCTCTCTAGACATGCCCCTTCCCCTTCCCCCCATACCCCCTCCTTTACCCCTCTCTCTTTCTCTCCCCCTAATTCCCACCCCCACTCTCTACCCCCCCCCCCCATATCTCTACTCTTTCTCTCCCTATCTATATATCTCTCCCCATAATTGCCTCTCTCAATATATCCTTATATCTCCTTATATTTTTTATGTCTCTTTCTCTCCCTTTCTATCTCCCAATCTCTCCCTCTCTCTATCCCAGCCCCTCTTTATCTTCATTGTATCTCTCATGCTCTATCTCCTTATCTTTATCTCTCTTCATACCTTTTGTTTGTGCTCAAATCAAAAAATTGGATTTCCTATTGATTCTTATTTCCAATTATGAGAAATCCAAAGGGATTTGGCCAACTAAAAAATTCCACCCTTTCTAGGATGTGAACTTCTATAATTTAGGCTCTGCAGGACCAAGGCTGGTAGGCCTATACCTTAGGATCCTCTAAGGCTTTTTATAGTAGATTATTGTACTTTTTCTGAAATATGATTGCTTTGAAAACTAAAACTACCTTGATTGTAGACTTTATTCAGAAGTGAAAACAAATTGTGAATTGTTTGAAATTGCTCTCATCAGGATGTTTATTGATTAATTCTAGATTATACCTATTTGTAACAACAATGAAACCTCCAACAAAATATGTCAGACCAGTGCCTTATTATTAAGGTGAAATATATTATATCTTTATCAAATTTATTTGTTAGTATAACTTTGGAGACAACAAATAACCCCTCTAAGACAATTTATTATCACTTTGATGATGCTTTAATTGATTAAGAAATTCAAGAAAATAGTAATCTAGTCCTATTGATTTTAACTTCCCTGTAGAAGCCCAATAAGATAGAACACAAGATTGACCAATCAATACATATGTCCTAATTTTTCTAGTTTAAAGTTCATCCAAAATAATCAAATCAATTGTACAATCAATCAAAGTAAATTACTAATTTAATCCAAAGAACTCAAACAAAAACATAAGACAAAATAATATCACCAGAATTTGAAGAGCAACTGGAACTTCGATATTGCATTAAAAGTTTTCATTACCAAAGGAGTATTTTTGATACCTCCAACATATAATCTAAGTATTGTATAAGTTTTTTATAAACTAGAGAAAGTATTATCTACTCATTGTTATTATGCCTCTTTACATATTACATTATGTATATATGTGTGTGTTTGAGTGGCTTCCACACCTCTTTAGGGTGAAAAGACATAACCCTTATTACAAATAATTTTGAAAAAAACAATAAACTAACTAAAAATAACTACTTAACTTTCGGATTTGGGTTTGGTAGAAAAAAAAAAAAACACCTCATGGAAAGCTAATATTTTGATAGGAGATAATAAATTTGATTTCTCAAACTGGGTCATTTTTAGATTTTTAAAATTTGACCATCTTTAGGCTCTGTCGGCATCATCTTTGCAGCAAGTCAAAATTCCATCATTTTCTGAAGGCTTTGATTAGTTAGTTCTATTTATTTGTGTCATAAAGTTTCCTTCCTTTGAATTTTTTAGTATGGAGAAACTTTCTTCTTGGTAATGGATTGGGACTCCTTAATTCTCAAAATTTAGGATACCACCAGTGGTTGTTTCTGGGGACATATCCTCCTTGTGAGCATAGCAAGATTTTAGCTATCTCTAGAGAAGTGGACCAATTATCCATACTTAACCTGATGCAAAGTAAAATCGGGTGGCCTCAGGCCCCCCAAAAGTGAACATTGGTCCTTTCCTCTATCGAACACTTTATTTTGATCACGTAGCAACTCATTCATTCTGATCATGGTATGTTTTCTCTTTATCACTTGCTTAAAATCAGAATTGGTCCTTTCCTTATTAGTAAGAGTATTTGAAAAGAAATTAATTCCATTAATTTTTTAGCCCCAACATCTTATCCTTTTTTGTAATAGATGCATCATCCCTATGGACAATATTTATTGCTTCATCACTATGGTCTTTGGTGAATGGAGAATCCCTATGTATTTGATCATTTATGTCTTCTTGCACATAATTTTCTTCATACTCAATATGTATTTCCTCACAAGAATTATTTGAAGATAGCTCATATTCAGGAAATATTACTTCACTTTTATCAAGAATATGATCAGATAGAACACTTGGAAAAATTTTAGAACTGTTCTTTAACACATTCTCCTCATTATGCGTATTTTCTTCCATCTCATCCTCACATTTTTTCTACAACTTCTACTCATATGATGAACTAATACATGTTTCACCTTCTGAATACCCTTCTCCACACATATTTTTAGAACTATTCTTTAACACATTCTCCTCATTATGCCTATTTGATTCCATCTCATCCTCACATTTTTTATACAAATTTTGCTCATATGATGAACTAATGCATGTTTCACCTTCTGAATACCCTTCTCCACACATATCTTGAGTTTCATCATCTTCAAAAGTATCATTAGGTTTTCTATCTTCATCATGATATTGATGGACTTGATCGTATAGAAAATTCTCTTCAAATAATAGATTCAAGAACATGGAGAACTCAGACATATCTTCTTCTTCTTCCTCTTCAAACAATGGATTTAGGAACATAGAGAATTTAGACATATCTTCTTCTTATTCCTCTCTACTGAATTCATCCTTTTTAGGATCATATACTTCATCAACAAGACATATGTCCCTCTCATCAAGCTTATCTTCTAGCATTTCATCAATTTGCTTATCCACATGAATTGGAAATTATTTTGAGTCATTTTTGTGTGTATACCTTTGATATTCCTTATCCAAAAAATTTGAAATTTGTTCTGCACCGAGAAAATCTTCTTCCCCATTTATTTTATTTATATTATCTACTTCTATTTCATAGGTCTTGTTGACACAAGATTCAGCCACACATAAATCAATAATTGGATTTATTGTGTTATTTTCTATAATGTTATCCTTTATTACATTACAAAATATATGTTTGATTATTTGAGATGCAAGTCCATGGTTGGATTTATTATTTTCTTGATCTAGTACACCTTAAATATGCATTGATCCATTAACTTGTTTATTGTGGTGCATTGAGAAATAATTTGGACAATTTTTATCAATATATTTGTGATATTTTATATCTAACAAATTTAAAATTTCCTCTAAACTAAGAACATTTTTTTCTTCATTATTACATTCAAGGAAATCCTTTTCAATACAAATCTCATCAACAATGGATTTTTCTTCCATCTGATCCAAAATTTCTTCGTCTGAATCTAGAACTTCATTAGAGCTTTGTACTCTTGTAGATTTCACACTGCGTCCATCACCTTCTTGTCTTTCAATATTTAAAAATTCATCCAATGGAGACATACAAGGCTCTACTTCCCAGATGTATTGTTGATATGCTTCCTGTTCATAACACATGTTATTTCCTTCCTCCTCAAATTGTCCAAAAAAAATTCTTCACTTAAATCTGAAACATCATGAGGTTTTTGTTTCTCTTTTGTATATTCTTCTAATCTTTGAAAAAGAAGCCTCAAATCAAGGTCATCTAGTGAGGTTTCCAACTCATGAATTATTTTTGGAAATTTCTTGTGTGAAGGCATGATGTCTGGTGGTATATCCTGATAAGTACTAACCATCCTTATGAAAAAATGGGTTGTAGACTCACCTTCATACCTTTCCAAATTGAGAAATTCATCTAAGGGAGACATATACGGTTCTTCTTCCATAATGCAATTCTTATTTTCATCTTGTTCACAATACATGTTATCTCCTTCACTTGCATCATGAAATTCATATAAGAACCATTTCTCAAACTCCTTCCATGATGAGATGCTTTGTGTAGGTAGTGATTCATATGCCTCTCTTGCATTATCTTTTAATGTCCTTACAAATAGTTTCATTGCCTGATCTTCTGCACAAATCTCATTGTTCTCTATAAATGCATAAAATGCATCCAAATGTTCAACTACCGATTCATCCCACTCTCCATGGAACTTTGGTACAAGCTGTGAAAACTTAGGGAGCAACTTAAAAGGTATACAATGAAATCCCTTGAGATCCATTGGTCTGATACCATCTGGAATAAATGGTTTTCTCTAAAATGGTTGTTTATTCTGATACATTCTAAATATCTAAATTGGTAGCAACTTATTTATTTATACATTAGGTTCTTTTCAATAGAGTCACCACCTCTTTCAAAGAGGAAAACTTTACTTATCTCCTTCTAAGTCTTCTTCTTGAGTAGAGTCACTGACTGAAATGCTTTATTGAATAGAGTCACCACCTCTCTTTGAGGAAAATGTTTCTTTACTAATTTTGAGTTCTTATCTCTAGTAGAATCTTAATTACATCACCATAGCTTCTAGGTAATCTTCAATGGTGTCTTTCATAGACAAATCCCTAGCAGAGTCGCCAATTTGTTGGTACTCAAATAAACAAATTATTTCCTATGGATTCTTATTTCCAGTTATGAGAAATCTAAAGGGATTTGGCCAGCTGGAAAATTCCACCCTTTCTAGGATGTGAACTTCTACAATTTAGGCTCTACAAGACCAAGGCTAGTAGGCCTATACCTTAGGATCTTCTAAGGCTTTTTATAGCAGATTATTGTACTTCTTCTAAAATTTGATTGCTTTGAAAATTGAAACTGCCTTGATTATATACTTTATTTAGAAGTGAAAACAAATTGTGAATTGTTTGAAATTGCTTTCATTAGGACGTTTATTGATTAATTCTGGATTATACCTATCTATAACCAATAATGAAACCTCCAACACAATATGCCAGACCAGTGCCTTATTATTAAGGTGAAATATATTATATATTTATCAAATTTATTTGTTAGTATAACTTTGGAGACAACAAATAGCCCCTCTAAGATATTTTTTTATCACTTTTATGATGCTTTAATTGATTAAGAAATTTAAACAATAATCTAGTCCTATTTGTTAGGATTGAGTAATACTGAGAGGGGGGTGAATTAGTATTACAACACTTTAAATTAACAACCAATTCCAAATAAACTATATGAATTCTGAAATGAAAAGAACATAAACACATAAGACATAACCCATAACACCATTATTTGTTTTTCGAGGAAACCCTGGCCAAGGGAACACCCTGGTGGGGATGGTACCCACAACTATGCACTAAAATATATTATCCATGTTAGGAGATCTAGCCCTGTTAGGAGCTGAGTATTACATAGTACATTTCCTTGTTAGAGGAATATAAACCATGTTAAAGGTATACAAAAATCTTGTTAAAGGTATAGTGAGCTTACAACTCTTACAATCAACAATTCAGTTACAAAAGTGTTCTTCAAGGATGAACAATACAAGCATCTACTATGCTTTGATAGTTCCAGTTATGGCTCTCAATAGTCTCTATCAATATCTGATCTCACATTTACTATCAACCATCATTAATATTCCAAAATTGCATCCATATCTCATACATATCTTGTGTTTCTATCGCTTTCACAAAACACTCTTTATTTATATCTATTCTGCCATCTAGTCAGCTCTCAAATACAATACAAAACATAATAATTACTCATGCAAATAATAAATGCTGAGTCAATGATCTTGTATTACCAAAGTGTTGGCAATATACAATCTTTATCTGACTTATCACGTTACCATTCCATCTAGCATTCCCTTAATCATCGCGACTGTTCATATGTCATGTTTCATTATTCCTCTATCTTCGCATGCCTTCATATTACTGCAACTTACTGATATCAATACTAAAACTTATGTGACCCTAATTAAAGCTCATACATATCCCAAAATGTCTTCCTCTAAGATTGCAAGCCATCCTATAGTATATATTGTCTTTGTTGACCAAAACAATACTATAGAACTTTGTAAATCTGATTCTGTACTTAGTCATTTTCATGGTTGTGTCTCCAACACTCATACTTATTACATGTGATCACTATAACATAAGTGTTTCCATAAATGAAAACCCTCAAGTGATCCATAGTGCTCCCAAAACATCACTTGCCAACACTATTGATTTTAACTTCCTTGTAGAAGCCCAATAAGATAGAACACAAGATTAACCAATCAATACATATGTCCTAATTTTTCTAGTTTAAAGTTCATCCAAAATAATCAAATCAATTGTACTTCCAATCAGAGTAAATTATTGATTTAATCCAAAGAACTCAAACAAAGACATAAGATAGAAGAATATCACTAGAATTTGAAGAGCAATTGGAACTTCGATATTGCATTAAAAGTTTTCATTACCACGAGAGTATTGTTGATGCCTCCAACATATAATCCAAGTATTGTATAAGTTTTTTAATAAACTGGAGAAAGTATTATCTACATTGTTATTATGTCTCTTTACATTTTACATTATGTATATATATGTGTTTGAGTGGCTTTCACACCTCTTTAGGGTGAAAAGACACAACCCTTATTACAAATTATTTTGAAAAAACAATAAACTAACTAAAAAATAACTACCTAACTTTCGGATTTGGGTCTAGTAGAAAAACCAAAAAACCTCATGGAAAGCTAAGATTTTGACTACAGATAAGAAATTTGATTTTCCGAACTGGGTCATTTTTAGATTTTTAAAATTCAACCATCTTCAAACTATGTCAGCATCATCTTTGCAGCAGGTCAAAATTCCATCATTTTCTGAAGACTTTGATTAGTTAGTTCTATTTATTTGTGTCATAAAGCTTCATGTTAGCACTTAAACTTGCAGATGATTGAAATATTCAGAAAACTTACTAAATCAATGACTCATGCAATCCCAATAGATGCATCTAGCACAATTTAAATGCTAAGGTAATAAGGCCTTGTGCCTTCTTCACTTTGAGTATGAAACTCAGGCAGGTTTACCTACAATAATTAGTTATTCTTAGACATTCTAAGTTGAGCTTCAAAATGTGAATCAGCTCCTTTACTATTATGTTATCCCCTTCAAGTTTAATTCAATATGACATTACGACTCTCAATACAGCCCAAATCATCCTGATGCATAGCACTGTAATGAAGATTATGAATGAAATAACATGAAACAATGGTATAAGGATATTCATCCTTCTTCTATTTATGAGTTTAAACCCAAGGAAGGATAACCTTTTCAAAGTGCTTCTTCAAAGCATTACAAAACTAATCTATGTACTTGACATAGCCAATATAGTTCATTAACATACAATTAAAAGTAAATGAATATAATATTTGATTAGATGATGGTGAACAACTGCAAATCAAACTAAACTAGTGCCCTATCTATTGGGTAAGAGTCAAAATTGTAAATCTACAGAATCTTATCAATATAAAGATACTAAAATTCAAATAAATTGCCTAACAATTCATTCTCCCAATTTCCAACCCTGTCATCAAATTCATGTACAGACTTTCAAATCTCAGAGACCTCCTTGAAGGTTTTACTCTCTCCTTGAAAGAAACTCGAGTTCAGCCCCTATATTCACCTTGTGAACAATACATCAAACTAGCCTTACTAATTAAATGCATGAAAATTCAAAGCATCCATACATAAAGACAATCAGAATTGGCAACAAAACTTCAATATATTTGTATTAACTTTCAACTGTATCTATTACAACTTTATCCAAAAATGCAAGAAAGTCAGAATCTATATTTAGTCTACTTTACAAAAACTTTCACCACCACCACAAAAGAGAAAAACTTGCTATATATACCTCTAGCCATCTTGGAATCCTCAAAAGGATGCAACAAGCTTCGGATGGCTAGGAAAATGACTTGCACTAAAGACAAAAAGTACAAACCAAAAAGCAGTGATTACAACAACAAAAAGTAGTTTGCAACTACTAACGACTTCACAAGTGGCACCTTTGTCTGGAAATATCTTCAGAGTAGTTACTTTGATTTGTAGCATGAATGATGACTGCCATTACAGGCTAACCTACATCATTCTATGTTTAAAACATGCTCTCCCTTGAATTATGGATCAGGTGCCATGTGTGTTCTATTCTTCTTCCTCTATCTCTGTTGCATGGATGGCTAGCTTCTTCTTTTTCTTCTTCATCAATTTGTCCCAAGCTTCCACATCATCATCAAATGGCCAATTATAATTCTGCAGCTCCTTTAATGATTTGATGTGTAGGTCCCATTGTGAATCAATTATAGCTTTGACCTCTGCAACAAATCATGTGCAGTCACCTTCAACTTTGAACAAACTATCAATTAAACCATTGCACCCATCTAGGTCTAAAATATTTTCACCACTAAGGAAAACCTCATGCCTAATCACCAACTGATCCATTGATGTTTTCCATTCAACCAAATTGACCACACTTCCATCACTTGCAAAAATAGAAGGTAAATATTTACTGTAATCTTTATCAAAAATAGCCAATTTGGATCTCACTTGGTTTGACTTCCCCTTAAAAAACTTTGAAACAGAAACAACCAACCCAATCTTCTCATAAACTTTAGTTACCACCTCAGGGATATCAGACCTATGTTCTTGCAAACTATCAAGTTTATCAAATAACAAACTCCTCCCAGACCAAATGCTATGAAGTGGCTCCAAAGTAGCCAATGATTCATTTATCTTATCATTCGTCTCATGCAACATAATGATTGACTAATGGACTGATTCCATCTTTTCTTTTATCTTGTTCTACCTATGTTGCACAACACTAGTCATAGTTTTCAAAGTTGCTTCTAGTCTGACTTTCTCTAGGTCTTCTTTTGGGCACTCATGAACCTGTGTTTCTAATTGAGGAGGGGCTTCAATCAACAAAGGGGGGGGGAGGCACTACCTTAACTGCTTCTTCAAGCTTTTCTTTTAACTCCTCTAACTCACTCTCCATCTTCTTGATCATCATGAGTTTTAGATCTCTATCCTTGGCAACCTTCATTGAATTTTCAAACAATTTGTTATATCTCTCTTATAATTGGATGGTCTTTGCCTCATTAAGATGAGCAAGGTGAGTTACTACCTTTGAAACTTCAAGATCAGTTGTATTCTGTACAGTCCAAATAATTTTATTACCTTCCATTTTGTCTTCAATGCTGACTAGAGAGGGTTTTTGAGTTCTTGGGGCCAATGACCAAAGTGCAACAGCTTGTGACTTTGAGTCATAACCACTCCCTCTAATCACATCATCAACATGCACTTCATAGGACAAGTTTCCCTCTGGTTTTTTTCTAATCTGGTCAATGATAAAGGCAGAAGTCAAATCCCACCTGGGAGTCAGAAGCATGCCACTTGTTTTAACCATCTCTCTGGCTTCTTCAACAGAGATCTTCTTAAGGCTGGGATCATATGACTTTAAGGCTTTCAAAGTTTCTTCACTTGGTTCCATACCTTTAGGCAGAGCTTTCTTTACTTCCTCATGTTTCCTCCAAATAAGGAATTCCATGAATTCCTTACTCTTAACAAACTAGTCATCACTAAGAAATTCTTCTTGGTATAATTCTCTTTCATCTTGTCCCAATACTAATGCCAAGTCCCCTATTTCTTGTGTCTTTATCTTCTTTCCTTCCCTAATTGCCTTTCTCAATTGATGGTGATAGGCCCTTTTACCTGGCACAAGGATTGAAGCACTGTCTAATATCTTCTTTTGTTTCTTCTTCTCAGAAGGTTCACCCATCTCAATTTTTTGTTTCTTCAAAGGTGGCTCTAAAGCAGCCTCCACCTCTGTTGGATCTAGGGTTAGGTCAATAATCGATTCTATATCTGTTGGAGGGGGACTTTTGGCCTCTTGTGATTCATCAATGAATTCCTTAGGTTCAGAGGTGGAATAGTTCCTCAGCACATGTAGCTTCTCCTCAAGCATCCCTTCTAACTGGTTGGATAGGGTGCCATGCATTTCTACCATTCTTTCCATTCTTTGCAAGTATGAAAGTTCATGGAAAAAGCCACTAAAAGGAATTCCAGCCTCCTTCAATTGAGTCTCCAAGTCCAGTAAATCAAAGTACTTAGTCCACTTCCTCTTTGCTTCATCAAAGTCTATTATGTTTCTTACTACATCCTCCTCATCAAGGCCCTCATGTTCTCTAATCATTCCAATACCAGGGATCAAAGTCATCCTAGCTATTCTAATGAAGCCCTTAGGATTGACATATCGACATGTTCTTGTAGTCATCTTGAAATGATTTAACTAGCTACTGACTTGATCTAATGCCCTTTTCCCAATCAAAAATATATCAATCTTGAATTGCCTGGGTGTGAAAGTACCCTTTCTATGAGGCCCTAGATGCTCTTTATCAGTCCACATTAACTGCCAAATAAACTCCATCATGGCCACCCTAGGAGGTACATATCTTGGAAGCAGGTGTGGAGGCTGAGGGCACCCATATACTCTAATAACTGTGGAGTTATTTCCCAAGTAAAAATATCCCCAATTATGGTTTCCTGGCCATTTGTCCTCAAATTGCAATGGTCTTAAAATTCTTAAAATCCTAGTTGGCAATCTCACCACATTTGTGCCTAACATTTCAAGCACTGGATGGACAAAGTAATTCTGAAAAATGGCGAAGTCACACTCGTTAGATGTGATATTCCAAATCTTCATCCAATACTGCATTGGGCTGGGAGTGTCCTTAAAATGGGTCTTAATCTTCAACACCGTTGCATCAAAGTCATTAACATGGTGGTACAGAATCAGATGCATGAGAATAGAGTAATGCATGAACTTAATAGGCCTTTTCTTCTCCTTGACAGACACAAACCTTTCATGCATCCTATCGATTATATACTAGATATAATCATAATCAGTGTTGGTATGGGTATTCTGAATGTCTAGGATTATCATTAAAAGATCGGCAAGCAATCTATCATCATCCCCATCTATACCCAAAACCCTACACAACCCATGACACAAGAGCTTCATATAACGATTGAAGGATGCAAATGAATAAGGGGCATTCATATTTGGTGAGAGAGGGGCTATGTACTTATCATGTTTAGGCATATGCCTAACCATTTGGTTTTTTATTGGCCCTATATTACTAGCATATTTTTCCTTTTCCTTCCTTAAGTCAATTTCAGTAGAAGAAGAGGAGTAAAAATTGAAATCTCTCATGAAAGACCCCCTATCTAGAGAGAGAAACACAAACTAGTTTTCACATCTAATGCATCTAGAAATAGGGTCATATAACCTAGCTAGCTCAATGATTAAATCAACATCTACAAACACATCAGGCATAATGAATTTTTCCATTCCCAACACCCAGGCATTACATATAGGTATAGGTTTACTTCTATTATTGTAAAAATATACTCCTTGATTGTTCCCAAAGTTGCTACTATTGGTATTGCTGTTGAAAGGCACTTTGGGAGCCTGATTTGCATTGTTCACCGGATTAGGTGTTCTTGTGAGAGAAAAAGGAGTCACTTTTAAATTATTAGCATCAACAACACCTTTATTGACCACTCCTTTATTGTTGTTCTTCAACCCAAACCGATTATAGATGTTAGAAAAGTTCTTATTTTGGTTGTTATGGTTGTTGTTGGAGGTATTGTTATTGTAATTCTTATTGTCCTTGTAAATTTTTAACTCTCCACTCTTAACTAATACCTCCTCTGTAGTCACTCCATTCTTAATAAGATCTTGGAAGGTCTTAGGACATTGCATTCTCAATCAATAATTCATCTCATTGCTCAAGCTATTGATAAAGATATCCATCTTTTCTTTTTCTGGTACACTCTGAGGATATCTAGAAAATACCGTCCTCCATCTTTGTAGGAAAATTAGGAGTCGTTCTCCTTCTTTTTGCTTGGTATTACATAAGATGATCATTGTAACTTCATGTTTTATATTATATGAATAGTGTGTTACAAATTTAGAAGCCAGCTCTTCAAAATTTTGAATGCCGGAAGGTAATTTCGAAAACCATTCCATGGCCATACCTCCCAAACTTCTAGGAAATAATCTCATTAAATAAGTTGTATCATGCATGAACTCTAAGCTCAATGCACAAAATTCCCGTAGATGATCTTGAGGATTAGATGTTCCTTTGTATTTGTCATACTTAGTAAATACTACATTGATAGAGAATGGTACCATGACTAGACTCTTGTCAAATGGAAAAGGACATAATGCTTCTATTGAAAAGGGTTTTGGAGCCCCGCTTTGTTTTATCATGTCCAATTTCATTTGAAATAACTTAAATTGTTTATTCATGACATCGATCGGGCTCTCTTCAACTTCTGGTTGCTTAAGTTGATTAACATCATAGTCGTGAGGAAGTTTAAGACCTGCTCGGGCTAGGTCTAGAAAATATTTATCCTTATCTCTCTCTAATGCCTTTTCCATGAGTTTCAAGAAATATAGGCTTTGTATAGCTTCACTAACCTTCTCATCAATGGCATCTTCAACAATTGGTTCACCATTACCCTTATTGTTAGTGTTATCAACTCCTTGATTGTTAGGGTCTATTCCTCCATTATTGGTGTTACCCTGATTGTTTGGGTCAATACCTCCATTGTTGTTATTACCCAAGCTACCAGAGTATATCATGTTGGTTTCCACTTCTTGAACAGGTTCTTGTGGTATTCTTGGGGTGATAAAAGTATCACTTGGGAAAGGAAGCTCTTGCCTTAGATAAGTTCCATCTTCTTGCAAGGTTTTGTTTATGTAATATGATCGAGTGAAAGCTGACATGAGTGTACAAACTCTTGGATATGGGCTTGATCTTACTTGCTTGTGGCCAAATCCTTATAAAATTTTCAAAATTGCTCAAAACTAGGATTTCTGACCAGGCAGGATACTGGAACAAATAAAACAACCAAAAGGGTATCTGAATATGAAATCAAAATTTTTTGAAACCCTCGGGAAATGTTCACTGTTTTCCCTTTTTTAATTCTGGGCATCACTTTCCTGTGTGTAGGTGTGACTTTAAGTTTAGTACACAGTGATTGGAATATTCTTAGGTGGCACTCTGCAGGTAAGAAGGCAACTTCTGCCTATTGATAGGTGTCTTTTAACTTTTTCCAAGCATCACTTAAAATGTCACAGGCATGACTTCATTGTTAACAGGTGTTTCTTTACAAATCATAGGCATAATTTCATTGTGCATAGGCGACACTTTACAAATCAGGATGTAAATTTTAGCAATTTTAAAAGTTTTTGATCAGATCTGCAAAATAGTCTTGCTTGAATAATGGAGTACAAATGCAACACACACATCAAATTTTCACCATATCCCTAAAACCACACTAAACGTGTATGTTCTCGGTTGTTTTTCACAATTATCAACAAGAATATCTTCCAAGCAAACTACCTAGAGTCAGATTTGGCTTTTAACACGTTTGGCTCTACAAGGCACCTTACTACTTATCAGGATTTAATGAATACTTCCGTTGTAAGTCATGTCAAGCTCTTTTTCCAACTTGCAGGCTTCCCACATGCACAAAAGCACAATTTGACACAATCCAAAAGGACTACTAGAGGAAGTGAAGAAACTTGCACACAACCTAGTCACTCCCCTATTAAGGAAGAGTGTATTTTTTTTTATAGTGGGTTAGATAGTATCATGGCTAAAGCGATTGTCTCCCACTTGGGTCATTCCCTCTCACCATCCTCATAAGGAAAATCTCAGGAGGTAGGCCCTCTATTGCTCTATTTTAACTAGCATGTATAGAAAAGCAAGAAATTGAACTAAGTTCAACAAGTTTGGGAATTTGGTTCACTTAGAAAGTGAAAAGCATATCCCTATTGCTGTTCTTTGTTCAAAACACTTCAATCATATTTTGTTCTTTTTCAATCTCTTGACAAGGAGATTCTTAATAAACGAAGTGTTTGGTTAATTCCTCCCTTCCTTTCTACCAAATTGAACTAACATGTTTGGCTTTTTGATCCACTTTGAAAAATGGAGAGCATATGCCTAATTCTTGTTCAATTTGACAAATAGTAAGGTTTCTCTATTAATCTAGATTCAATGAATAGCCACAATTTAGGCAAATGCAAGCTTGATTTGATGAATACCTCTTTATGTAGCTAGCAAAGGGTAGACTCTTTTATGAGGTTTTTTGGATTTTTAATTTGCTCACTCACCTAGTGGCGATTGTTCCCACTCCCTCCTTCAACAAGTTAGTCAAAAAATCCATAAAAAATGAGGGAAACCAAAAAGGAACAAAGTGTAATTGCAATTGACAAGATCTTTCAAAGAAATTATAACATCTTAATGCAAGAAAATTTAACTCAAAGTAGGGAATTTCATCTTGTAAGCATCTAATACTTTAATGTAATGAGCATACAATTTCTCTTCTAATCCCAAACTTTCTAAAATTGCAGCGCTATGAATCTCTTTTTCATGTTTAATTTGTGTTCTTACCTCTTTGCTTGCTTATGTGACTCTATTTTCTGGTTTCCTAACTTTCCTGTGTTTGCTCATCTATAGGAAAAACATAGACAGAGAGTAAGAAAATAGAAATTAACAATCTGATAGAAAATTTAAATGAAAAATGCTAGGCGTCATTTATCAGCTAAAGCGCATCACTTAATAACTAGCAGGCATGAGCTTAAGAGTCATAGGTGTCACTTTCCAGTGACTCAAGTGACTTCTAAAGATCACTAAGTGTGACAATTTAACTGACAGGTGTTAAAAGTATTGAAAATTGCATATGATAAAGTATTCAAAGTGGCAAATAACAACTACTAAGCATCAGTTAAAGAATACTAGGCATGACAGATCATGTAAATTGTGCAGTAAGAATCATCACAGGTGGCAAAGTTCAACTGATAGGTGTTAGTTCTCAAATCAAAGGTGTCGCTTTATGCTTGTAGGCATAAAAATTTATCTCACAGGCATCAGAAGAAGAAAAAGACATAAGAGATAGAATCACTCAGGTGTCAGTCAATTCCTTCCAGGCATCATCAAAGCTCTCACAAGCATCATCAGATCCTGCATAGGCGTCATTTCTCTTGTTTTCTACAAAATTCATGAAAAAGTGAAGACAAAAACACACAAAATTTGATGAAAATGTTAGAAATGAGGCTCAAAGCCCCATGGTGGGTGCCATTTATGTGTGAATGTTCAGCACCTTCATAAAATTAGGATAATCAACTGCAATTCTAGGAAAATACAATGCAATTTAAGCTAAGAATTGAAATTAACATCCATGACATCCCATGGTTCTCTATCTAAGTTTGGTAAGTGAAGCTCTTAGCCTATTCTCCACTAGTGACAATCCTAGAATGAGAAGAATGATAGTACAATGCTTAATCTAGCTCTCAAAATCTCAAATGTGATACAAAGATAACTCAAATGCTCTCAATTTCTATGAAAATGACTATAATGACAATGCTTTGCAAATTAATTTCTAAGATTCTTATTGCTCTCAAAATGGCTCTTATTTATAGTAAATTCCCAAGGGTAGGGGGTAGAGTTATTTAATCATGATTTAGCCTTGGTTGAGTCAAAAAATTTGAAATGTTTTTAAATGGGGGGACAATTTAAATGATTGTCTCAAAGGTTTGGACAATTAGACAAAATTGAGTGGTTGAGATGTAAAGTTGAAATGTGTGATTGATATTCAACTATTTTGGAGTGATTTATGTCTCTTTGTCCTCAATTCTCATTGGTTCCTCAAATTTGTGTTGAAATATATTAGGACTAATTAAATTCCATTAATTAATTAAATTATCCATGTAAGGGAATAGGTTCACTTTGATTTTTGATTTAACAACTATACAATTAATTGATTAAAATCAATTATATAGTGTTTTTAACCTCTTTAAGCTTGTATTTAATTATTTAATGTCATTATTTGATTTTTCCTTTGATTTTATGATTTTATCCAACTTTGATTAATAAATGTCCATTTAAAATTGATTTGATCCATTTTGATGAGAATTAGAGCATTTTGTTAAGATTTTTCCATTTTGATGATTCTTAAGCACTTGTCCATTTTTGAGTGTCTACAATATGTTAGGGAAATTTGTTGGTTTCATGGATACAAAATTTCCTCAATCAGATAATGTTATCATAGTACATATGGATATTAAAGTTAAAAATCTTAAATCCATCTTGATTAAAAGTAAAGAATTTACTATCCAATTAGAGCCTATTATTCTGTCTAAGATTTGTAATGTCGAGGATGACCAAATAGAGTTAGACTATGCTCAGACCCAAGTAAAACCTTTGAAAGAAGATTCCAATTTGGGGAATAGGGTAGTAGGTAAAAATACTCCCAACCTTGCAGTTTTTTTTCTTAAAGACAAAGGGGGTTTTGTTTTAGAAGATGTGAACAATTTCATTTCTATGGTGAGAGAAGAAGGTGAAATTTTAGATGTTAGGCATCAACAAGGAGTAGAGTTTCCTGAAGGCAATAATGTATTGGAAGTTAGTCCTAACAAAATTCTGAATCAAGGTGGTAACAAGATAATAGATGAAAATAAGGAAGATATAAGTGTAGAGGAATAAAAAAATCTCTTGAAGGTATACTTAAGGAAGCATAAGAAGTAACCCAAGTAGCACAAATATTTTTATGGTTAGATTTGTGTTCAATGTTAGATTTTTATGGTTAGGAGGGGGAAGTTCCCTACCAAACAACCATGAAATTAATTACATGGAATGTTAGGGGCCTAAATGCCACTAACAAGAAAAGTATCTTAAAAAGATACTTAAGAACCTTTGATGTAGAATGTATCTTATTGCAGGAAACAAAAGTAGATAATGCAGAAGTAGAAATCTTAAGAAAGAGAATAGGAATATGGAATATCATTAGGGAAGCCTCTTGTGGGGCCTCGGTAGGGATAGTAGTTTTATGGGATCCGAGGAAAGTGAGACTTGAAAGAAGTATAGGATCAAAACATTGGATGGTCGGGAAGTTAAGTAGTTTACAAAGTAGTGTCTCTTTCATACTAATTAAAATCTATGGCCTATCCAAGCTAGCAGACAAAATCTTAGTATAGAATGAAATTGAACAATTCATTACTAACAATTTGGAAACCCTAATCTTTGTAGGTGGTGACTACCATTCTAAATCTAGACAAAAAAAAGGAGGTTTAGGGAGGGAATCCATAGTCATGCAACAATTTAGGGATTGGGTTAATAGAACAAAGTTAATAAATATAAGAACCTCAAATAGTACCTTTACTTGGACAAACATAAGAACAAGCTTTAGCCATGTCATAGAAAAACTAGATAGGTTCCTTTTTTGAGGTAACCTTTTGATATTTAACTTCAATTTAGACTCTTTTATATTACCTTTCTCAGGCTCAGATCACTTCCCAGTACCTTCAACAATTTTGGAAGCTCTTAGACCCTTGAGAATGATCCAGGAGCATCTTGGGTTTATGGAAATCCTGGATCAACCAAAAAATATTAGAGCTTGTTTGGCTACTTGGTAGCTTATTTTTTTTGCTCATTAACATCTTTTGGGTTCTCAGTGAAGTGTCCATGTTGGTCATTGGAAAGCTTAGTTACTATTTTGTTGTTTCCTTTACTGAGTTGGTTCGGTGTGTTTGGTGTTGCTCGATTCCTGAGTTCACCAATTAGTGGAATTTAATTGTTTGATGCTGGCCAACACATGTAGTTAATTTTGGTCATGATATTAATGTTGGGATCGCTCATTAGGAAATGTGTGGACCTAAATATGGGTCATTTATTTCTCCAATGTTGGATCTAAAGGATCTTTAGAGCTGACTTGTTCGATGACTTCTTGTATAAATAAGTAGAGATGTTCTAGGATTAAGTAGTAGTTTTTGGGAGGTAGAATCTAAAGTCTTGGATCCTCGCATGTATGAAGATTGTTGTGTAATTGAATTTCATCATATTAGTCGTAACTAGGAAGGCCTTACAGTTTGACATGTATGAAGTTTGAATGAGTTAATAAAATATATAGGCATTCCTTCTCTCCCTCTCTGTATTGTTTCTTCTGAGTTGTTAATCTGCAAGTAGGATTGGTCTTGAGAGTGTCGTAGGCCTCATAACCCTCCTCTCTTGCATCAAAGAAACCCTTTTAGATTCAAAAAGATGTGGTTCTTAGATGAAATTTTTATGGTAACAATCAAGAAATGGTGGGAGGAAGTTAAATTAAAAGGATCGAAGTATATTGTTTCATGTCCAAACTTAAATACATTAAAATGAAACTAAAAACTTGGAATAAAGAAACCTTTGGTAATATCCATGAATCCAAAGAAATCCTAGAAAATGAAATAAGGGATCTAAATGAGGAAACCTTTAGAGAATGGATTAGAATAGATACCTAAAAGAATTGGAATTACTTGCAAAATATGGTAACATTTAAGCAAAAGAGGAAGTATTCTAAATTTTTGTTTTCTAGAGAAACGTGGTTGGAAAAAGGTGATAGGAACACCAAATATTTCTAGAATAGTACAAAAAATAGGAGATTGATTAATAGAATACATTCAATAGAGAACTTTGATGGAATATCTTTAACTGATCCTAAAGAAATTACTGACAAAGAAATTAATTATTTTGACAAGCTCCTTAATAATTGGGGAAGCTCTAATAAACTTGTCCAAGATAAGCTCTATCAGTACATACCCAAACTCATCAATAAAGATCAAAACCTTAAACTCTTGACTAGAATCGTCAAAAAAGAGTTGGAGACAGCCTTGTACCAACTACACCCAGAAAAATCCCCTGGGCTCGATGGGTTCCTAACATTCTTTTTCCAAAAATGTTGGGATTTCTTAGGAGATGAAGTTATAAAGGTTTTAGGGAGTATTAGAAACTCTGGTCGATTATATAAAGAATTATTTTATTTTTTATTACTCTAATCCCAAAGAAATCAAAAGTCAAGATTATGGAAGATTTTAGACCTATTTCTCTTTGTAACACATTATATAAGCTATTCACCAAGGTCTTAGCCAATAAAATTAAAGATATCTTACCTCTAATCATTTCTGAGGAACAAACTAGTTTTGTTCTAGGTAGATCAATTTTAGATGGGGTAATTATTGCCCAAGAGGCAATCCACTCAGTTCAAAACAAAAAGGTACCTAGTATGTTAATTAAGCTAGACATTAGGAAATCCTATGATAGGGTAGATTGGGTATTTTTATGTAAATGTATGGAAGCCTTTGGTTTCTATAAACAATGGATCAACCTAGTATATGAATGTATTTCTACTCCTAAGTTTTCAATCTTAGTCAATGAGAATCCTAAAGGTTTCTTTGGGATCTCTCAAGGTATAAGACAAGGGGACCCCCTATCCCCATTTCTATTCATTATTATGGCAGAGGCACTTGGTAGATCCCTCTCTAAAGCTAGGAACACTAGTGAGCTTAGTGCTATAAAAATTACTAGTCATCCAACTTCTCATCAATAATTTGTTGATGATTCTATGGTATATGGAAAAGCTAGTATTCAGGAAGAAAAAACCTTTAAGAAGGTTTTAGAATTATATTTTGAAGCAATGGGGTAGGTAGTAAATAAGAACAAATAATTTCTTTTCTTTTTCAATACATATGAAAGAATGATAAATGATGAACTACAACTGATTGAATATATGGATGAACTAAAGAAATAATGATTAGAGATCACCGAGCTACTGAAATGATATGTAAGATGATTAAATCAGTTAATATGTTGTCATTAATGTCAACTAGTTTTGACAGTACTTATCATGTTAGTTACAAACATCTAAACATCTGAAGAAGGAAGAAAAGATAAAGAAAAGAGATATCTACATAAGGAAAAGATGGATATGACATATAAAGATAAGGTAAACATTGGGTAACTTATTGACGAGTCTATGGCTTTATATTGTTGACTTGAGCATGTTACATTAATCTATTATGAAGAAGAGATTTGAAATTGAAAAAGTCAATGTGGTTGGTAATTGAAGATTTTTGTATACACCGAGCCAGTGCAGTGTATACTGAGTGATAGTAATAACTGAGCTAGTTATCATCGATGCATTCAGTAATAACCGAGTATGGATGAAAACATTAAATGCTAAGAACAACCAACTGAAATTGATGAGCTAGAAATTGTTATGATTTCAAGGTTAATGATGAAGTTAGTTATGAGATCCATGGCTGACAAAATTCAGAGAAGATCTAAAGGATGAGATTGAAATGTGCTAATGACACATTTGTCGAGGAAGGTTTAAACAGAAAAATGGATGAAGGAGATTAAGAGGAAAAATCTGATGGTTGATATGAAAATAGTTTACTTGTCTATATAAGAGATATGAGTTTCATTATTGAAATATGCCAGAAAAAAGGAGACTATAGAGATTTCACGTGAAGATTGTATTCATGTATTCTTGATCAAACTGGTTATTGAAAGAACTGAGCTACAGACATTACCGAGCATCGGAGAACTATTTACTTTGATAGTACTTATCATGTTAGTTACAAATATCTGAACATCTGAAGAAGTAAGAAAATATGAAGAACAAAGATATCTACATAAGGAAAAGATGGATATGACAGATAAGGATAGGGTAAACATTGGGTAACTTATTGATGAGTCTATGGATTTATATTGTTGACTTGAGCATGTTACATTAATCAATTATGAAGAAGAGATCTGAAATTGAACAAGTTAATGTGGTCAGTAATTGAAGATTTTTGTATACACCGAGCTAGTGCAGTGTATATCGAGTGATAGTAATAACCAAGCTAGTTATCACCAACGAATTTAGTATTAACTGAGTATGGATGAAAACATTAAATGCTAAGAATAACCAACTGAAACTGATGAGCTGGAAATTGTTATGATTTTGAGGTTAATGATGAAGTTAGCTATGAGATCCACGACTAACAAAATTCAGAGATCTAAAGGATGAGATTGAAATGTGTTAATGACACATCTATCAAGGAAGGTTTAAGCGGCAAAATGGATGAAGGAGATTAAGAGACAAAATTTGATGGGTGATATGTAAATAGTTTACTTGTTTATATAAGAGATATGAGTTCATTATTGAAATATGCTGGAAAAAGGAGACTACAAATATTTCGCGTGAAGATTGTATTCATGCATTACTGATCAAACTGGTTATTGAAAGAACCGAGCTGTAAACATTACCGAGCATCAGAGAACTATTTACCGAGTGAAAGTAAGTTGATAAATATTGAGGAAGTGAAATTGATTAATGATCAGAGGATTTTATGAGCTTAGCATAGATCTAAATATTTGCAATTGAGTTGTATTTGAATTAGATCAGTATTGTATCAGTTTAACCATTGATTCAGAAAATATCTTAACCGAGTGGACTTAACAGTCTTAGTGTACTACCCTATGGCATTCATTGAATGTAAAGTGTTATCTTGTTGACCCCATAGTGAATGATGGTCAAAAGTTAACTGTTAGTGATAAATCCTCTAACCAAGTCACACCTAACAATGTGCATTTTAACCTTTAATAGGGTTGGCTCCTAACCAGGCTCACTTTAGAAGAGTGAATTATTTTGGGTTACCGGTCCTAGGTGGTTTTTTCTTGAGTAGGGTTTCCATGTTAAATCATTGTGTTATGTGTTATTTTTTATGATTTTTTTGCTTGTTAAGATATAGCTATGATCAGATATGGTAACATATATATATTAAGATCATTTGATAATTGTATATGTTACAATGTAGTTAATATTAACAATTTGTTATGAAGGGTCATATGTAGCATAAGCCACATATGGTCATGACTCTTCAAGACATGACTATTCAAAGGATATAAATGCATATCGATGGATGGTGAAAAGATCAATCACAATGGTAATCTATTTCGATAGAACACTCATATACTCTCTATAGGACAAGCTTGATTTCACAACATGGTGTCAAAGCCTAACCTATAAGAAGAATAAAATATATTCACAAACAATCAGTGATAGATTGGCAATGATATTGGTGACAAAATTCCATATATGCTCTCAGTCTAAATAGTCAACTTTGCTAGTCAGGATTGATATCTATTTAGATTTAAGCTTCCTTTTTTTTTTCTTTTTACGTGAACAAAAGCTCATTTCTGGGTCCCTAGATTTATGTTCATATTTTCCTCAACAAATTAATGTGGAAGGTGGAGATTCATTCATTAATCTCAGAGTGCTTGTACACCATTTTCAAACTTGAAACTTTGACATTGTTTAAAATTGGTGAAATATGAGGTTTTACATGTGAGGATAAAGTAGAGATAATAGAGCAGCGAATAAGGCAATTGCTAGCAAATATAATTGAAAGTTGCAGTGTCATGGATAGGGGATTAAGATGAGGCTGCTATCACAAGATATTAAATATCACATTATGAAAATCATTGAATGAATCATGGGAGGACTATGAGAGCCATCAAACAAGCATTGAATCAAACACAAAGATCAATCAAAAGTCTGACCCTTTCCCTGCAAAGTTCATGTCAAGGCGTCTATGAGATTCCATCAGACTGGTGATTTTGTAAACTGTTTAGGGTGGGTCTGGCTTGAAATGGTGATGTGACTTTTAACTTTACTCATGGTAGAAAAAATTTTGATGTCCCGTGGCATATGATGACATGGCATGTGACATTAATGGATTCATTGCATTGCATATACGCAGGTATATTATTTAATGAAAATTTGTTGGGATCCCTTTGTCTCCCCAAATGCAAGATATTATCAGACAGCCAGAATGCCCTTAACCTTTGCCTTTCAATTTCACTTTCACCCTAGATATTTTATATTTTCTCTTTTGTGGTGAGAAGGAGGAAGATATGTCTATGACGGATGGAATAGTGGCTTGGAATATCAAAACTGATAAAACCCAAAACAAGGCCATTGCTATGCAGATGTTAGGGTCAAAACATATTGGAGGGTGATAAAAATCCACAAGGAAGGAGTATAGATTGGTCAGAATAAAAGAGCGAGATCAGTTAACATACAATCTTACTCAGATAATTATTGAAGATGATAGAACATTTGACCAACATATCTACATATTTGAATTGGCATAGAAAAACATTGTTGAAATCATTGTAAATTGGTTACACCTACATCATTTATATCATGCATAGCATCATTCGATGAAGTGAGAAGGATACGTTAAGGTAATTGTCCCAACTATCTAAGTTAATCAAAAAAGGGGATAGTACAAGTGGGATAGTAACCAATGATTCACATAATTAGATACCGATAATTTATGAAGTCAACATCTAATCATTAGTTATCATAATGAGATGTGATTTGTAAAGAATTAAATTAACATAAGGATCAGAATTTAACTGATATGTTATGAAGAAGGATGATGGGTACGAGTATCAATGGGCTCACCTTATGAAAGGAAATACTTGAAAATATTTGAAAAGATAAGTATCTCATGTTTTATTAATCCATATGAATTTGGAGTTTTTAATTCATTAAATAATAAATTTTGTATGCTTCTATATTTTTTATGTTTGGGATAGTTTAGCCTTATGAACTATTTGTAATCTATCTCTGACATCTTCAGAAAGGTCAAGAAGTTGGCAAAATTTAGCTTCTAAGGAAACAAATGATTCAGTCAACTTGGACAAACTTGATCATATTGATTGAGAGGGAGTTCACCATTGAAGGTAAAACAATTTTGATATTATAGTAGTGGGAACTCGTGGATAGAATTGGCGATGAGATGCATGTGGATAGAATCCTTGATTAAGGCATTCCATACATCATGAGACTACAACTCATTGAGATAAACATTATACTTGAGGTCTTTATTATCTTCCCTCAAGTCCAAGAGGGAGTGTTAATGTTGTGGCCTTGGAAAAGATCAAAATGCATCTTATGTTAGCCGATGTAACCTTATGACTATTCAGATTATTCATATTGGTTCTCTCAAGAAGGAAGGTATAAAGTGACATCCTGTAATGACATTGGGTTGAGTATATAAATAGGGCATGCCTTCGTGATAGAGGGAGAAGCTAAAGGATCTGCATCAGTGGACATTCGAGGATCTTGATTTAGAGGGAGTAGACCATTTTTTTTGGTTCTCTAGTAATCAAGAAATTGTAGCAGATAATTATAATTATTACCATGTGAGAAGGCTATATGTCAGAGGGAGAAGCTAGAAGATCAAATTAAGTTAGCACCCCAGGATCTTGTTCATAAAAATTTAGAGGGAGTGTACCATGTCAAGATGGTGTATACTTTGTAAGCTCAGGATTCACTAAGACTATGAGACAATACAAAAAAATACAATTCAGTGGAGAACAAATGATTGATATTTTAACCATACCCCTTTCTAGAAAGGAGATTGTGTACTTTCAAATAACCTTGGTATGTTTTAGCTGAAAAGAAGGTTTCAACTCATTTTGTATCTTAAATGATTCTTGTCTTTGATAGGAAAGTCCAAGGTGGAAGTCTTGGTTTCCACTCTCTGGGATGATCCATGGTGGATCCACCCTCTGAGAAGAGTCAAGGTGGATGTCATATATGTGACCTTATGGGCCCATTCATTTTGTGTTATATTATGAATGGTGATGATCTTTCATATGTGTTGGGTTACTATTGCTAGGTGATGACTTAGACAATAGCTTAACCTAGTGTCAGGTATGACTATGTATTACAGTCACTGGTCCTAACACTAAATTTTTGGAGTTGTTAAATCCAATTTTGAATTGGTCAGGGATTATAACATCATGTGAATCATGATTAGACTACATTAGTTGTTGTCCCAAAATGTGCCAGATATCTTGATTGTTATCGCTAAATCTAGTTCTAAATTGGTTGGGGATTGCGATAACTCTTCTATCATGATGAGTACATTATATTAATGTCCCGAGCTGTGTTAGATATATTGATATGAAGTTATGTTTTAGTTATCACTAAAATCTAGTTCTCAATAAGTTGGGGATTGTGATGACACCTAGTCAGATCCTCTCTTTCTAAGAGGGAGTGTTAAGATATAGCTACAATCGGATATGGTAATATATATATATATATATATATATATATATATATATATATATATATATATATATATATATATATATATATATATATATATATATATATATATATATATATATATATATATATATATATATATATATATATATATATATATATATATATATATATATATATATATATATATATATATATATATATATATATATATATATATATATATATAAAGATCATTTGATAATTGTATATGTTACAATGTAGTTAATATTAACAATTGGTTATGAAGGGTCATACGTAGCATAAGCCACGTATGGTCATGACTCTTCATGAAGACATGACTATTCAAAGGATATAAATGCATATCAATGATTGGTGAAAAGATCAATCACAATGGTAATCTATTTCAGTACAACACTCATATATATTTTCTATAGGACGAGCTTGATTTCACAACATTGATTTCATACATTACATACTACATAGTTGATTTAGTTGGTAATCACAATTTGGATAATTACTGGTAATCGGTAAAGTGGACAGACAAATTGATATTTTATGTTACCGAGCTACATAATTTGTTGAAATTTTTTGTAAGGTACATCTGTGTATTTGGGATTGTAGGATAACTGATCTAACTGATTCACCCCCCCTCTTATTTATTCTAACAATTGGTATCAGAGCATATTGGTTTCTTGGAAGAAAGTTTTAAGGACTTGAGCATGAAGATCACAAGATGTATATGAGGGAAGTGCTAAAGATGAATAAAGATAACTTTACCACGTGGAAAAGCTAGATGAGACTTCACATATTTGGAATTAGAGAATTTGCTATACATTTACTTGACAATGACTACTTACAAATGGCTATTGGACCTTTGACTCTTGATGAGTTTAGAGACTGACATGAACACAACATTACTATGATAGAGATTGTTGCTGCTCTATCTGATGCTGAATTTGAGGATATCAAGGATTGCACTACAACAAAGGAAATGTGGGATAAACTTACTCTTGTTTATGGTGGTGATGTGAATGTGATGAGAGCCAGAGCTGAAATCTTGAGAGGTATATTTGATGACATGAAGATGAAAGAAGGAGAGAACATCACACAATACTCAAACCAAATCAAAGGAGCAGGAGGAATTATTTCTGAAGATATTGTGGTAAGTAAGATACTAAGAACCTTGTTGCATGTATATGAAATTAGAATATTTGCTATTCATGAAATGAGGTCTGTACCTAATAAAACTCTTACTCTTGATAGTCTGATTGGAAAGTTAACAACTTTTGAGCTGAATAATTTTGACAATAGTGTTGTACTAAGTGTTGAGTCTTCTTTTATGTCATCTCTTAAGATTGGTAAATCTAGCAGTAAGCATAATAGAAAGAATGAAAGTGATAGTAACACTGAAGATGAGCTTGATGATCTTGAAGCACTTATGGCCCAGAGACTACAAAAAGGTAAAGGAAGGTATAAGGGAAAGTTACCTTTAGCTTGTTTTAACTGTAAAGAGGTTGGCCATATTGTTGCTAGATGTCCTAACAAGAAAGAGGAAGATAAAGACAATGACTGATCTGGTGATGGAAAGTTTGGCAGAAGGAATAATAGAGGAAACTGACACTACAATAGAGACAACTAAGACTACAAAGATAAAGGCAAAAAGGCATGTTACCTTGTTGGAGAAGATAACACCAACACCAACATTGATGATGAAATTGAAGTGGTATTTGTTGTAATGAAATATGATTCAGAAGAGGAGGAAAGGTATGTAGAAATAACACTTATTTCTAAATTTAGTAAGAATGATACTTGGATCATTGATAGTGGTTGTACACATCACATGAATGGTGATGAAGATAAGTTTGAACATCTTAAGCATTATAATGGAGGATCGGTGAAAATGGGAAATGATACACCTTGTCAGGTGAAAGGAAAAGGGTCTATTTATTGAATGATAGAATTATATGTGATAATGCATACTGGGTAAAAGGAATTAACTACAATTTGTTGAGTGTAGCACAACTGAATAACTCAGGTCACCGAGTTGCATTTGGAAGCAAGAAGGTGAAAATCTATGATGAAAATGGAAAGCTTGTTGGTATTGGAGGACAATCAAAAGGTGATTTATTTTATCTTGACAATGCTGAAACCTATTGTTTACTAGTGAAAATGAAGATGCATGGTTATGGCATAAGAGACTATGTCATGCAAAATTTGATAACATGATTAAGATTAGTAGAAAGAGAAAATTTAGAGGATTTCTGAGTCTAACCAAACTTGATCATGTTATGTGTCATCAATGTCAGAAAGGAAAGATGACCAAATCTAGTTTTAAAAGTAAGGACTTTCATCTAAAGAGATTTTGGAGTTGGTACACACTGACTTATGTGGTCCTATGAGAACTCAAAGCTATATGGTGACATATATTTTATTTTATTTGTTGATGACTATTCTAGGATGATGATAGTAATGTTCTTAAAAGAAAAATATGAGGCATTCAAATTGTTTAAATGGTATAAGGCTAAAGTTGAAAAAGAAACCGGAAAATAATTAAAATGCTTAAGGTCTGATAGAGGAGGTGAGTTTTTTTCTGATGAATTCACTAATTTCTGTAATGAGCATGGAATCAAAAGGTAGGTTTCTGCACCTAGGACATCGCATCATAATAGAATTGCTAAAAGGAGGAACCGATCTATTGTTGATTGTGCTAGAATATTGATGATTGAGAAAAATGTTGCACAAATGTACTATAGAGAGGCAATTAGCACTACAGTATACACCCTGAATTGATTTCAACTAAAGAAAGACACAAATAAGACACCTTACAAGTTATGGTTTGGATATACACCAAGTGTAAGTTATTTCAAAATCTTTGGTAGTAAGTGTTATATTCTGAAAGATGATAGGAATGGTAAATTTGACTCTAAAGGTGATGAAGGAATATTTTTAGGATATTCTACTAAGAGTAAAGCTTATAAATGTTTGAACAAGGCTACTAATAAAATGATAGAAAGTGATAATGTCAAAGTTGATGAGTTTGCTAAAAATAATGATGAAGAAAGCATGAAGGAACTGAAAGACTATGGTAGGTTTACTTATATTGAAGATCCAGATTATCTACCGAAGCCATAAGCTGAGTCTATCAAGTATCAAGAAAATGACACTGAGAATCAACAAATGCACACCAAGAATCAAGAAGAAGCTACCAAGAAAGAAAATGAACCTGAACTGAATGATGAGCAAAGGAGAGAACAAGTGTTAGCAAGATTTGTCAGAAGACACCATCCGCAAAATCAAATCATTAGAGATAACAAAGTTGGCATGATGACCCAAAGTAAGTTAAGATAAAACACATGCTTAGTTTGTGAGTTTTAACCTAAGAATGTTAGGGATGCACTTAAAAATGAGGAATGGATCAATGCTATGAATGAGGAAATTGAATAGATTGAGAAGAATAAGACATGGACATTAGTACCCAAATTGAAAGATAAAAATTCTATTGGGACTAAGTGGATTTTCAGGAACAAGTTAAATGAAAATGGTGAGGTTACTAGGAATAAGGCAAGACTTGTATGCAAGGGATATGCACAAGAAGAAGGTATTGATTATGGTGAAACCTTTGCACTCATTGCTAGACTTGAAGGAGTCCATATACTACTTTCATATGCTACACATAAGGGATTCAAAGTATATCAAATGGATATGAAATCAGCTTTTATGAATGGAATTCTTGAGGAGGAGGTCTACATAGAACAACCAGAAGGTTTTGTTGATCCAAATAAAAAAAACATGGTATGTAGACTTCACAAAGCTTTGTATGGATTGAAGCAAGCACCGAGGGCATGGTATGAAAGACTACATTCTTATCTTATCAGTATTGGCTTTGTAAGAACTAGTGACAACAATAATTTTTACATGAAAGGAGAATCTGATGATAATATTTTGATTGCTGAAATATTTGTTGATGATATAATCTTTGGTGGACATGATCTGATTTGCAAATCTTTTGCTGATGAAATGAGAAAGAAATTTGAGATGTCAATGTTTGGAGAGATTAAATTCTTTCTAGGTTTGTAGATTAAACAACAGAATGATGGGATTTTCATCTCTCAATCAAAATACATAAAGGAAGTATTAAAGACTTTTGTCATGGAAGAATCAAAATTGGTAGGAACATTGATGGTAACTCGGTGTAAATTGACAAAGGATGATGATTCTACAGAAGTAAATTAGATACTATACCAATCTATGATTGGAAAACTGATGTATGTAGTACATAGTAGGCCTGATATTACACATGCAGTTCAAATTGTGGCAAGATTTTCTGCCAATCCTAAAGATTCACATATGGTTGCAGTTAAAAGAATTTTGAGATACTTGAAGAAGACAAAAGACTATGGTTTATGGTACACAAAGGAAAGAAAATTTGAACTCCGAGTTTATACTGATGCAGATTGGGCTGGAAACATAGATGACTAGAAGAGCACAATTGGTGGAGCATTTTTCTTAGGAGAAAGGCTTGTGACTTGGATAAGCAAGAAATAAGCATGCATTTATCAATCTACTATTGAAGAAGAGTATGTTTTTGCTGCTGCAAATTGTTCAAATATTGCTTGGATCAAACAAGTGTTGGAAGGAATGAATGAGGTAATCACTGACCCAGTGATTATATATTGTGACAATACTAGTGCTATAAATATTTCCAAGAATCCTGTGATGCATTAAAAAACAAAGCATATATCTATTAAGTATCACTACTTAAGGGAAAAAGTTGAAGAGAAGCAAGTGAAATTGGAATTTGTAACATCTAAAGAACAACTTTTTGATATCTTTACCAAACCCTTACCGGAGGACACATTTGAATATTTGAGGACTAGACTAGGGGTCCATCCCCTGTCTATTGGTCACTAAGGTGATCAATAGGTTGCATCAACCTATACTTATCAGAAGATCATTCATGTTGATGCACATAGCTCACACTTTAGTTTTCTCTAAGGTTGTGAAAGATTGTAGAAGTTGGAACATAAATTTGTTTATCAATACACTGAAGGTACCTGATATGAACCAGACAATAGAGAATTACTTGGTTGCTAAAGAGCTATTTTTTTTTCTTTGGCATTGTTGTCAAAGGGAGAGAATATCAGAGATAGACTGCATATGAAAAATATGTTATTGAGAATAACAATCTGAGAACTAAAAAATATCAAATCCATAGGGAGAGTTTGCATGGAATGCTATTTTGTTTTGTAGTGATTAAACATATTAAATATCAAGCTAGGGAGAGCTTATCGAGCTATAGCATTTACTTACATAGTTGTAGAATACATGTTTGGTATGTGTATGGAATATTTTCATATTTCTTGTGTTGCCATCAATGCCAAAGGGAGAGATTGATGAACTACAACTGATTGAATATATAGATGAATTGAAGAAACAATGATTAGAGATCACCGATCTATTGAAATGATATGTAAGATGATTAAATCAGTCAATATGTTGTCATTGATGTCAACTAGTTTTGGCAGTACTTATCATGTTAGTTACAAACATCTGAACATCTGAAGAAGGAAGAAAAGATGAAGAACAAAGATATCTACATAAGGAAAAGATGGATATGATAGATAAGGATAAGGTAAACATTGGGTAACTTATTGATGAGTCTATGGATTTATATTGTTGACTTGAGCATGTTACATTAATCTATTATGAAGAAGAGATCTAAAATTGAAAAAGTCAATGTGGTCAATAATTAAAGATTTCTGTATACATGGAGCCAGTGCAGTGTATACCAAGTGACAGTAATAATCGAGCTAGTTATCATCAACGCATTCAGTATTAACCGAGTATGGATGAAAACATTAAATACTAAGAACAACTGACTAAAATTGATGAGATGGAAATTGTTATGATTTAGAGGCTAATGATGAAGTTAGTTATAAGATCCATGGCTGAACAAATTCAGAGAAGATCTAAAGGATGAGATTGAAATGTGTTATTGACACATCAGCCGAGGAAGGTTTAAGAGGCAAAATGGTCAAAGGAGATTAAGAGGCAAAATCTAATGGCTGATATAAAAATGGTTTACTTGTCTATATAAGAGATATGAGTTTCATTATTGAAATATGCCAAAAAAAGGAGATTGTAGAGATTTCACGTGAAGATTGTATTCATGCATTCCTAATCAAACTGGTTATTGAAAGAACCGAGCTGCAAACATTACCGAGCGTTAGAGAACTATTTACCAAGTGAAAGTAAGTTGAGAAATATTGAGGAAGTGAAATTGATTAATGATCATAGGATTTTAAGAGCTTAGCATAGATCTGAATATTTGAAATTGAGTTGTATTTGAATCAGATCATTACTGTATCAGTTTAACCATTGATTCAAAAAATCTCTTAATTGAGTGGACTTAATAGTCTTACTGTACTACCCTATGACATTCATTAAATGTAAAGTGTTATCTTGTTGATCCCATAGTGAATGTTGGTCATAAGTTAACTGTTAGTGATAAATCCTCTAACTAGGTCACACCTAACAGTGTGCATTATAATAGAAGAGTGAATTATTTTGGGTTATCGGTCCTTGGTGGTTTTTCCCTTAGAAGGGTTTCCACGTTAAATCATTGTGTTACATGTTATTTGTTATGATTTTTTTCTTTCATACATTGCATACTACATAGTTGATTTAGTCGGTAATCATAGTTTGGATAATTACTGGTAATCGGTAAAGTGGATAGACAAATTGATATTTTATGTTACCGAGCTGCATAATTTGTTGAAATTATTTTGTAAGGTAAATTTGTGTATTTGGGACTGTAGGATAACTGATCTAATTGATTCACCCCCCCTCTTAGTTATTCTAACAATAAATAGCATTTTAAGGGTGATGGACTTCAAGAAAGGCTTTCTCCCAACAAAATACTTAGGATTACCATTAACTAAAGGTAACTAGGATAATATCTTATGGAGAAACCTTCTTATCAAAGTAGACTTAAGAATAGAATCATTGAGAGGGAAGTGGTTTTCCTGTGCTGGGTGATCAACTATGCTAAAATCATTTATCTCTGTCTTTCCCATTTATTAGATGTCATCCTTTCAACTCCTGAGTGGGATAAGACAAAAGTTTACACAAAAATTTATGAAGTTTTTCTGGCAAGGTACATGAGAAAAGGAGAAAATTCCTTTAATTTCTTGGAAAACCATATGTAAAGCCAAGAAGGATGGAGACATTAAAATCAAAGACCTACACGATCAAAATATAGCATTAGGTTCCAAACTAGTATGGAAAATTATCAGGCAACCAAAATTAAAATGGGTTAAAATCATCAACCATAAGTATCTTGATGGATCTAGGAATTTGAGTATTCTAAGGCACAAAAATCCACCCAAAGGTTCTAGGATATGGAACTTTATCAGTAAATGTATAACACTTATAAGAGAAGAGGTATCATGGGATATAGGCAATGGAGAGAAAGCCTTGTTTTGGGAAGATTCATGGGGAGGTTACACAACTTTAAATAATATTATCATGTTAAGGAAAATATAGAGAAGTTGAAAGCATATAGAGGTATATATGTAAAAGACTATATATCTTTTTCTCAAGATATCCCAACGTTAGGTTGGGAATGGGATATTAAGGGGGATGCTAGTATACCAGAAGAATTATTAATCGAGTTATTAAAGATCTTACAGGATAGAATTATAACACCTAGTAACACGGTGGATAGGATTATTTGGACTCAATCCAAATCTAGAGATTATAATACCAGAGATGGATATTAGTATCTTTACAATAAGAAAGGCTTTCAGTCCTCATATCTACCTTTGGATCTATGCTAGGATAAGGATTATTTTCCTAAAGAAGGCATGTTCCTATGGTTATCCCTTCACAGTAGACATTTTTCCTATGGTTATCCCTTCAAGGTGTGCGCTTTGTAAAAAGGCAGAAGAAAGTATAGTTCATTAGTTGTTAAATTGTGAATTCTCTACAAAATGTTGGTCTTGGTTGACTAAGAAACTCAATTGGTATTCTTCTTTCCCCAATAACTTAGTTGACTTTCTTAAAGGGTGGATAAAGTTGAGATTGAAGAATCTTTATAACATAATTTGGACTAATGCACCACCAATTATTATTTGGGAAATTTGGAAGGAAAGGAATAGGCATATTTTATTGAATTTAGAAATGAAACTTCCTCAGTTTCTCACCAAGATAGAAGTAGCTATAGTGGAGTTATTTAATCAAAGAAATTCCTTAGGATCCTAGAATGCAATTTTCACTCCATGCAATGACATAACTAGAAACAAATGGATGGGGCTATCCATTTGGTCATTAGATGTCAACCCCAAACTAAATTCTAGGCAACTTAGAAAAGAATGTAAATGGAGAAGGCCTGAGGAAGGATGAGGTAAACTTAATTTCAATGGCACATCAAGAGGTAACCCAGGCAAGACTAGTATAGAGGCTTGTATACATAATAGAAAGGGAGAAATGATTGCTAGTATTGTAGAACTGATTGGTATTAAGAATAATAAAAAAGCCAAATTTTTGGCTCTAATTGAAGGTGTAAAACTTTGTTGTAATCTAGGAATAAAAAAGTTAGATATTGAAGGAAACTTGACATTGGTGGTCAATGCTATAAGAAAAGGGGTTACCCAAAATTGGAAATTGAATGGATATGTTTAGAAAGTGAGTACTTTAATAAATCTTTTGGATCATTTCACTATTAACCATACATATAGAGAGGGAAATAAAGATGCAAAAAAGTTGGCAAACAAAGGACCAGATAAGGAGAGGATGGGGATTGGCTAGTAGTTAAAATAGGCCTTTAATATTCTTCATAGGGAAAATAGTTAATATGAAACTTAGCATCCCAATTCCTCTGAAGTTAAGAGGATCTTTAGGTAGGAGTTTTAGATATGTTTAGACGAACTAAAAACCCAGAATAATATCCTATGTCTATCACATCAGGAACCTGAAAAGATATATGAATTGAAGATAAATCAATTCATCTCCCCTAAACCTATAAAGATGCATTATGTGAGGTCCTATGAGTTATATTAGTAAGGTGATAACCCTAAACATACTAAGTAAGAACCTTATTAAACAAAATTTAAGATGGCAACACCAATTAAGCTAAGGTGCACCAAACCACAAATAGAATTTGAAGGAAAAATATATATGAAAAGACTAAAAAAGATAATGATGATTAGATATAATATCATAATAAGGGTGTTATACAAGATCCTAGGGAGTGAATTTATTGAAAATGATAATCATTATCGAGTAAATTCTGATATCCCCGCTATGTTTATAGCTTTACCTATTCAAATAGACCTAGATCTATGCTCAATAGGAAGATTATACAGAAGGATCTTCAAGAAAAAATATCTGTTAGACCTAGACAAAGTGACTTAAAGTATTAAGGAGGATCTGACCATCCCTAAGCCAAGGTACTATAGATGCTTTTCAATCAATGATAGATGGGTCCCTTCATTTCCAATCCTAGTAGTGGAGGATTGGAAAAGGTATATTGAGGAGAACCCAACTATTGGCAGGAACCTAGATTTCCTCTTTTATTTCATGCATCTAAGCACTCCTCTATCACCAAAATGGTTTGACAACTTCATCTTGGACGAGGAAGTGGGTTTAAATATAGATTGGGAAGAGAAATAGGTGGAAAATGCATCATGTTCCTAAAATGACAATATGAGTAATATATATGATGTATTAAGAAGGTTTAAGGAAGGTAATATCTGAGTTACATTGAAAAGGATTTGGAAATGTTATCAGACTTTGAAGAATAATAGGAAAAAGGAATTTTGGTGTATCTTTACTTAAGTTTTCAATTCAGATCTTTTAAACATATTTTGCAAATATAACATATATACATATATAACTATTTAGATACATATCTCTTGCTTCTTGAAATTACTTAAGAGAAGCAGAGATATATATAGATATTCAAACATTCATAAATATAAATTTCAGCATATACATAAATATATACTTTTATATATGTATATATTGATAAACTTATATGTTTATATCCAAGTAAACACATATTTATGGATGTATATATTTAAATATTTGAACATACATATGGTTACATTTAAATGGATGTTATTTTATACACATACAAGGAAACTTTCAAATGAATATACATATATTAAAATAGAAGCATTGATACATGGATACAAAAGAATACCTAGTAGAAGGAGATATATTAACCCATATGTATATATAAATATATTCATTGATATATATATATATATATATATATATATATATATATATATATATATATATCATCTCTAGGAAATCATATATTTATATCCATATATGAAGTTTTTTTCAATCGACTATCATAGGTTGTTTCCCCTAAACCAATTTATATCGACTCAAATATTCATATATATGTATAATATAGATACATATTCATATTGATAGATTAATAGAGATATATACAGTTGGATATAGATAATTTAATAAGTAATAACCTAAAAAAGGTATTGAAAAGGGAATTAAATATACTTGAAATTGATTATAAATAATGTCAATAAAACCATAAACATTATGAGTTTATTTCCCTAAAAAAACTTGAAATATCCCATAAGACTCGGCTTAGTAAGGATGTAGTCTTAAAAGAAAATATCATTTGTGCGTAGGACAATGGTGTAAGATCCTAGTTATCAGTTATAGAACAAGGTATTTGGTAGCTCATTATTCATTATTACATTATCATTAGTTTCACTCGTGAGAATGAAGGGCATTATTTACATAAAAAGTGATTCACCTTCGCACATTTTTGAATAATAAAATTTAAAATGATGGATCAAAAGGTGTCAAAATATCTAAAGTCTAGACATCGTTCACAAGGAAATTATACTAATTTTAGGCCTTTATTACACAACACAACAAAGGAAATGACATGTACCATTGAGTGGTCGATAACCCTCACCAACGACATTCAATGTAGTTATGGAAATTAACAGCCTAGGTAATTAGCACAAGAAAGATATTATTTAAACCTATCATTTCCCAAACACTTCAAATTTTGATAAAATCTTGGGCCGATACTCTAGAAGTCTGTGTTTTTCATCAAAAAGATTAGTAGACACACCAAAGTAGTCTTAAACTGAGGTATGCCATTATTTTTCTGTGATGTTTGTTTTTTCCTTAACTATTAGAGGTCGTTTAATTCCTAATATGTCTTTGTAGGTGTTAGTAAATAGATTTGTCCCTTTTGAAAATATTCACAAAATGACTTACAAATGCCCAAATAACAAGACAAAATCTAGAACTAATAGTTGAGTCACTTGCTATAGCTATGTGCAAGTGCTCTTTGAGTTTTGATGTGAAGGCTCAGCTCCCTTCTTTTGATTTGCAATGAATAAAATAACTGGGCATGTCTTTAACCAGAAGACACAAAGGCATACTTACATTCACCCATTAATATAGAATGAATGCGATTATCACATTTATAACTTAGGAAAGAAAAAAATTAATGGCCAAAAGACCACTCATTCAATCTTCCCAATAACATAAAAATGAAGAGAAGACCTAATACTTTATATTGCATATATGAATGCATAAAACCAATAGATTTCATAACATGCACACACTTGACATTGTGAGATGGTACTGCATCTAAAAACATAAATGAAGAAACCAATAGATTAACGTCATTCAAAAAATTACATTTCCAGATCAATAGATCTGAAGACACACTTCTCTTTATTTTCAAATGCAAAGAAAAAAAACAAACAGATCACTTTATCCCCTGTCATTAAACAAGCTGCAAAAATAATAAATATATCTCCTCTCTCACTGTTACAATACTACTCATAAAATGATCTCCCTTCTTGTAGCCAACTGACTACTAGAAAAGAAGTTGAAGAACCTCGATTATGCCGAGTCTTTTAAAATATATAATGTCTTGCACAGTTATTGTAACTGATTCTTGGAAATTGATTTTGTTTTACCTTTTACTTCTCATAACCTTTTCAAATTTTTTTTTATGTCATGATGTAGATAAAAGCATTCCACTAGGAAGTAGCTATCAGGTGTCCTCGGTTATCTTTTATATTCCTCATTTCATTAAATCACACACTCCACACTTATCATTAATATTTTATGTGTGACATGGCCTTAATAACTCTTTCATTCTGTTCTTTGAAGAAATTCTTCTGCAAAATGGATACTTGTTGGATTTCCATGTAGACCTATACACAATCCTTCATAACTTTCAGACCAAGAAATATTTGTTCAATATCTCTAGTGAAAGGCTTCAAAACTTGTCTATTAACAACATATCCAAAAAAATTCCAAATCCAACGATGGAGTAAAAAGTTATGGCCCCCGCACTGAGACTAATTTTTCTGTCATCAGAAATAAATCTGGAAATATGTTTCATTTTACAAACTTGTATTATGTTATTTATATCTTTCAAACTAGATACAATTTTTGAAATCCCTGTTGTGAAAAAATTTATAAAAATAGTTTTTCTAAAACATATAAAAAAATTGGCCAGATCCAACGGTGGAGTTGAATGTTATGACCCCTGCAACATGACTATTTTTTGTCATCAACAAATTTTGGAAATCCCTCCACTGAAAATTAGAAAAATAAGTTTCCTAAAACATATCCAAAAATTGGCCAGATCCAACGGTAGAGTTGAAAGTAATGACCCTTGCAACATGACCGGTTTTATGTCATCTATGAATCCATGATTACCAGTTGTTGAAGAAATATTTTTAAAAGGTTATCATCTGGTATCTTGCATGAGTGCCTCTGTAATGTATTATGGGGTTGCAAATGATTTGATATATCCTAATTTTTTTTCCTTAAGGTATTTGCACAACAAACCCCTCCAAAGGATGACCAGCTTCCATGCTTGGGTCAACATTTTGTCAAACAGTTTACATGCATTACCTATACTCTCCTCATAACCATGTCAAATTCCCTAGGGTGCTACCTATTGCTGCCAATGTTTGAATGCATTTTCATTTTACAAGAAAACATTATCTACTGGAATGCTCTGGGCTGGAAATTGTTTTACGAGGCCATACTTTAAATTTTATTTGCATCGGTGCCTCTGTCAAAACATGATTGACACAAAAAAACCATGAATGTTCCCATTTGGTCTGCATATGCCAATGTATGTGACTATCTTGGAAGCCTTTGAAACATAGTCAATTCCTTTAAAGAAATTTGGAAATCATGACAAAATACCTTTGCCCCAATAGCACACAACTGAAAGTATTTGGATAAAATTCAATGCTCTTATTTTTCACCAGATAACTGTATTCTCATGCAGAAGCATATTTCTAAGAAATCCTCCCAATATTTTATTTATATTATCAATTTCTCCATCAATATATTATATCCTCTAGAAAATTCCTTGCCGATGATGGCACTTTCATAATACTCTACAAAAAGAATATCCACCATTGTCACTATTCAACCTTTATGATGCAGGAGCATCTCGGGTCCTTGGCAATCCTTTGTCACCAAAAATAATTTGGATTTTGTCTATGTTACTTGGTTCCTACTTTCACTGAGTTGGTCAATTTCCTTTAGTTATCGAGTATGGTCAGTTATCTCCTGGGCGGTCGGTTGTTTCACTGGTGCTCAACATTACTTGTCTACTTCTCGGTTATCTTCCTCACCGATGGGTTTAGTTTTAGTTTCTATTGTGGTTGACTTGTGAATTTATATTGGATTGTAGATTTAATGTTGGAATCCATCATTGGGAAGTGTGTGGTCCCAGATCTGACTGTTCCTTCCATTGATTATGGATCTAAAGGCCGACTCAGCTCGGTAGCTTCTTGTATAAATGTAGTTGTTGGTTTAGAGTTTAGGGAGGGCAGTTTGGAGGTAGTTTTTGATAGGAGTTGGATAGAAGATAGAAGTAGAGATTTGGTCAGATCCTCACATGTTTGAGGACTTCTATAAATCATTGTAATATTTGGCCCTAACCGGGAAGGCCTTACAGCTTGACATGTATGGTTCTATTTGAAATATATGAAAGATCTTGTATTCTCTCTCTCACTATTGTGTTTTTTTTCTTTCGCATGTGTTGAGTAGGCTTGGATCATTAGGGTGTGTCATTTTTTGGTGCCTCTTGCTCCCTGCCCTTGCGTCAGGTGGTATCAGAGTGAGGTGAGATCTTGATCTAGGTCTATGGATCTAGGTTTGTAGGTTCATCTTAAAGCCCTAGTTGATTGTTGTGGGGTAGTAGATTGCGATCTGACCCGCAGTTGTAGAGGGTTATCAAGATGGTTCATGGGAGGCAAGATGCAGATCTAGGATTGGTAGATATGCTAAGGCAAATTGTGGCTAGGTTATAAGCTATTGAAATAGCCCAAAGAAGAGGCAGACATCTTGAAGATGTTAGAGATGATGAAGTTGAAGAAGAACAAGTGAATGTAGAACCTGCACCTATTATGAAGGCCTTGACAAGTTTGAAATCAACACCACATTTTAATCCTCCTGATTATGGTGGAAAGCTATATTCTGATGAGTTAGTGGACTGGATCACCGAGATGGAAAAGTATTTTGAGTATGAAAACATTCCTGAAGACAAGAAGGTGAAGATTGTAAGCACAAAGTTGAAAAGTCATGTATCCTTATGGTGGGAACATCTGCAATTGGATAGGAAGAGGAAAGGAAAAGACAAAATCAAGGTATGGAATAAAATGGTGAGCAAATTGAAAGGAAAGTTCTTACCTTGTGATTATCAGATTAACCTAGTTCGGCGAATGCAAAGTTTGAGCTAGAAAGATAGCTTGGTAAAGGAATATACTGAGGAATTCTATAGATTAGATATTAGATCTAGACATGATGAAGATGATGTGGAAAGAATTAGTAGACACCTGAATGGTTTGAGAGTTTCTATCCAATAGGAAATTAGTATGGTCAAGTTGGAGAACACTGAAGAGGCTTATCAATTTTCTTTGAAGGCCGAGGATAAATTGAACAATAGACATGACAAAAGACAAAGAGGTCAAGGTGGTAGATTCCCTAGAGGAAGAGGTAGATCCAATGGTGAAAATGGTAGATCTATACCAGAAAAGACAAATCTGGACAAAGGCAAGACCGAGTGGAAAGGTGAAAGTTCATCTAGAGGTAGAGGCAGTAACTACCAAGGTGGTTATAGCAGAGGAAGTTTCCAAGGAACTTGTTCTAATTGTGGAGAAGAAGGATATAGATCTTTTGAATGTACATAGGCTAGTAAGAAGGTTGGTAGCAGTAGAAATGCTTTGATACAAGAAGAGTCACCGAATGAACTTGATAAAAAAATAACTTGATGGTAAGGAGAGCACTGTGGAATGAGAGCAAGAAGGAAGATCCGGTAAGGAAAAGTTTGTTCAAGACCAGATGTAGAGTTTTTGACAAATTTTGGAAGGTAATCATTGACAGTGGTAGCTTGGAGAATCTGGCATCTGAAGAGATGGTCACAAAGTTGCAGTTGGAAAGGTTGGTACATCTGAAGCCCTATCAAATTTCATGGATCAAAGATGAGCATACACTCCTGGTAAGTGAACAATGTTATGTGAATTTGAAGATTGGAAAATAATATGATAAGGTTCTATGTGATATCATGCCTATGGATTGTTGTCATATTTTGTTGGGTAGACCTTGGAAATATGATAGACATGCTATATATGATGGGAGATGGCATAAGTATACTATTGTGGCTGATGGAAAGAAACAAATCTTGTTACCATTGATGTAAGAACCTGTTATTAATGTTTGCACATCTATAAAATTTTGTTTGATGGAAGGAAGAAAGTTTGTTAACTCTTTGAAAAAGAATGATGTATCTTTTGCTGTGATCCCTAACAAACTGAGTAAGAAAATAGAGGATAATGTCTCTGAGGAGATTGATAAGTTACTCATCGAGTACGGTGAAATAATTTTTGATAATGTACCTGATGGTTTGCCACTGAAAAGAAGCATTGATCATTGTATGGATCTAATCCATGGAGCTAGTTTACCCACTAAAGCACCTCATCGGTTGAAACCTACCGAGAATCAAGAATTGAACTGATAGATTCAAGAGTTACTAGAGAAAGGTTTGATCAGAGAAATTTTGAGCCCTTGTGTAGTACCTGCTATTTTGGCACCGAAGAAGAATGGATAATGGAGAATGTGTACCAATTCCAGAGCAATCAATAAGATAACAGTGAAGTATAGGTTTTCTATACCGAGAATGGATGACATAATGGACAGTTTGACTGGAGCAAATTATTTCACCAAAATTGATTTGAAAAGTGGGTATCATTAGATCAGAATCAGAGAAGGTGATGAATGGAAGACTTCTTTTAAGACAAAGGAAGATTTGTATGAATAATTGGTTATGCCTTTTGGTTTAACTAACGCACCGAGTACTTTTATGAGGTTGGTGAATGAAGTTTTGAATAAATTCTTGGGTAAGTTTGTGATTGTATATCTTTATGATATTTTGATATTTAGTAAGACCAAAGAAGAACATTTGTTGCATGTTAGACAAGTTCTGCAGAGATTGAAAGAGGAAAAGTTGCTGATAAATCTAAAAAAGTGTTTGTTCATGAAAGAGGAGATTGTGTATTTGGGATTTGTTATTTCAGTTGATGGTTTGAAGATAGATCCTGAAAAGTTTGAAGCTATTTTGAATTGACCTACACTTGTGAATGCTAGTGAGGTAAGATCATTTCATGGTTTGGAAAGTATTTACCAAAAGTTTATAGGGAATTTCAGTTCAATTTGTAATGCTATGACTAAAACTATGAGAGGAGACAAAAGAGAATTCAAGTGGACAGATGGAGCTGACAAAATTTTTGAGACTCTAAAGCAGAAGGTTGCTAAATTACCTATTTTGGCTTTACCTGATTTCAGTAAGGTATTTCAAGTGGAATGTGATGCAAGTGGAAGTGCAATTGGAGTTGTGTTGAGTCAAGAAGGTAAACCTGTTGCTTTCTTTAGTGAAAAGTTGAATGATGCTAGAAGAAAATATTATGTGTATGATCAAGAATTCTATGCTATTGTTCAAGCACTCAATAAATGGAGACATTATTTGATACCGAGTGAATTTGTGTTGTATATTGATCATAAGGCTTTACAATATTTAGGTAGTTAGAATAAGTTGAATTAGAGACATATAAAATGGGTTGAGTATTTGCAGAGTTATACATTTGTGATAAAGCATAAGAGTGGAGTCACTAACTGGGTTGTTGATGCATTAAGTAGAAGAAGATCTTTGATGACCGAGATGAAAATTGAACTTCTTGGTTTTGATGAGATGAGAGATTCTTATGAGTTTGACCCTAATTTTTTTGAGCCATGGAGAAAGTTCAGAGCACCTATTCAAGATCAACAAGACACTAAATGGGATGAATATTTTATTTAGGAAGGTATTTTGTTTAAAGGTATTCAATTGTGTATACTGAGATGAGTAATGAGAACTAATCTAATAAAGGAGAAACATAATAGTGGTTTGGTTGGACATTTTGGTATTGATAAAACATGGAATTTGCTTAAGGAGAAGTACTATTGGCTGTAGTTGTATAAAGATGTTTAGAAATTTGTAAAAAGTTGTGGAATTTGTCAAGTTGCAAAAGGAGTAAGTCAAAACACTGGATTGTATACACCGATTGTTGTTCCTAAGAAACCTTGGATTGACATCAGTATGGACTTTGTTCTTGGCTTATCGAAGATAGTAAGAGGTAATGATTCTATATTTGTTGTTGTGGATAGATTTTCTAAGATGACACATTTTATACCATGTAGAAAGACATCAGATGCAATACATGTAGCAGATCTTTTCTTTAAGGAAATTGTCAGATTGCATGGATTACTGAGGAGTATTATCTCTGACCGAGACAATAAATTTTTAGGTTACTTTTGGAAAACCCTTTGGAAGAAATTTGGCACTGAGTTGAAATATAGTTCTACATTTCACCCACAAACTGATGGATAGACTGAAGTTGTGAACAAAAGTTTGGGAAGTATTTTAAGATGTTTAGTTGGAGACACACCGAGTAATTGGGATTCTATGTTGGCACAAGCAGAGTTTGCATACAATAATTCAATGAATAGGAGTACTGGAAAGACACCATTTGAGATTGTGAATGGCACACAACTGAGGGAATATCTGATTTGAGAGAGATTGTTGATGAGAATAAGAAAAGTGTTGAAGGAGTAGAATTTTCTGAATACATGAAGACATTGCATGAAGATGTGAAGCTGAAGCTGGAAGACAGTAATTAGAAATACAAAGATAGAGCTGATAGATCTAGAAGACATAAAAATTTTGATGTTGGTGATGAAGTGATGGTTCATTTGAAGAAAGGCCGATTTCCTGTTGGAACTTATGGGAAGCTAAAGATGAAGAAGTTTGGACCTTGCAAGATTTTGATGAAATTTAACAGTGGAAATGCATATGAGATTGAGTTACCTGATGACATGGACATATCACCTATTTTCAACATTGCTGATTTATACGAGTATCATGAACCTGATGAAGAAGTGATAGTATCGACAGAATATCCTAAGAAGCAGAATGAAGAAATTGAACAGATTTTGAAGGAAAGAGTTGGCAAGAGTACAAGAGGAAAACAATATATGGAATATTTGGTAAAGTGTAAGAATAGACCAATGGAAGACAATTCTTGGATTTCACATTATGAGTTGGATGTAGCTTGGACCAGACATACCAAATGATTCAGAGAATCATTTCAAAATAACCCTAGGTGTCTGATGCAGGAGAATCTCGGGTCCTTGGCAATCCTATGTCACCAAAAAAATTTTGGAGTTTGTTTGTGTTGCTCAGTTCATGCTTTGACTGAGTTGGTCGGTAGTTGGTTGGTTTCCTTTGGTTACTAAGTATGGCTGGTTATCTCCTAGGCAGTCGGTTGTTTCACTGGCGCTTGGCGTTACTTGTCTGCTGCTCGATTATCTTGCTCACCGATGGGTTTAGTTTTAGTTTCTGCTGTGGCCAACTTGTGCATTTATATTGGATTGTAGATTTAATGTTGGAATCCATCATTGGGAAGTGTGTGGTCCCAGATCTGACCATTCCTTCCATTGATTGTGGATTTGAAGGCCAACTCAATTCGGTAGCTTCTTGTATAAATGTAGTTGTTGATTTAGAGTTTAGGGAGGGCAGTTTGGAGGTAGTTTTTGATAGGATTTGGATAGAAGATAGAAGTAGAGATTTGGTTAGATCCTCACATGTTTGAGGACTTCTATAAATCATTGTAATATCTGGCCCTAACTAGGAAGGCCTTACAACCTGACATGTATGGTTCTATTTGAAATATATGAAAGATCTTGCATTCTCTCTCTCACTATTGTGTTTGTTTGCTTCCTCATGTGTTGAGTAGGCTTGGATCATTAGGGTGTGCCATTGTTTGGCCCCTCTTTCTCCTTGCCCTTGCATCACTTGATGCCATTTTTGAATTATAACTTCAAACTTTGAACTGTGCCTTTTGAGTATTGAATCTTGAACTTTTAACTTGTGGTTCAAGATTCAAAATTCAATCCACAGAGTGCACATTATACTGAACAAATAGAAAGAATACCAACTTACTATTTGAGACCAAACACATTTTGAATCTTGAACCTTGAACTTTGAACTTTATGGTTCAAAGTTCAAGATCGACAATGCATATTGCACTTGTGAATTTGAACTTGCACTTTGAACCTTGAACTTTGAACTTGGGGTTCAAGGTTCAAGTTTGACAATGCATATTTCACCTTTTGAAATTGAATTTGAATCTGTACCTCCAGACCTTTGTATTTTGAATCTTGAAGTTAGAACTTTGAACTTGTGGTTCAAGGTTCAAGATCGACAACTCCTCTTGCAATGCTGCCCTTTTACAAAATGTCAGGTTACAAAGGCATTGTTAAAAAAAAGATATAAGATATGGGACCACTGAGAATATTTTTCCTTTGGGATTGGTTTTAAATTTTAAAAATTTAGGTGCCAAAGGAAATCCAACAACTATCTCTAACTGGGGAATATGGGCCAAGAGGGACATAGAGAATCCAACCATCTCTAGTAGGAGACCAGTGCTAAGCCATTGGGCAACACAGTCAAAATGCACAAAATAGGGAGTTGCTAGCAGAGAGGGGAGAGGGCACACACCAAAACAACCAAAACCACCAACAAGCCAAAAACCAAGAAAACTAAACTATATACGAGTATGTACATCAGCGGGAGACCACCGCCACAAGAACTAGGTGTTGCCACCTAAAAATTCATGTTCTAAATACGCAAGACATCAGGGAAGTATAATCCTCATTTTTATTTTTATGTAATTTTCCTATGTAAAATATTAACAAAAATCTAGAAGGGCATAAATATTTGTCATTATTCAATGTTCATGAAATAGGTGTTAGTTATTTTATTTCAATAAATTTAATGCATGTACATTTTGAAATAAAATAATTATAAAAAATAGTAAATAATAAGGTAGTTAAGTAAAAAAGGTGGTGAGAGGGAGTTGAACACTCGACCTCTCAAGCCAACCTTGTTTCCTACCAACCTACCCTCCTACCCTCTAACCAGTTAGTCTATTCACATTCTTCGAGAGGATTTGGAAGAGGAACTAATTTATTTACATCTTCATATACAGGTGAAAAATCAACACAATTTCTCACATAGGGAGTATTTCTTTCCTTAATAATTTTAAATTCAATAATGAAATATTCATTTCCTATGTATTATTTATTTGATTGATTTTAGAAAAAAAGAGTGGGGAGAGGGAGTTGAACACTCGACCTCTCGACCCACCCTTCTTCCTATCCTAACTACCCGACCTACCCAAACCGATTGTCCTATTTTATTCCTTGAGAATATGGGTAGAAATAAAGGGATAAATTTTAGATTATTTTATTTCCTTTTAATAATTTAGAAATAAATTATTAGGATAATAAATGTATTGATTTTCTCTTGTATGTGTGTTTCAAAAGATTTTACATTTCACGAGATTTAGATTGTTTTTACTAATGTGATCCTTTTTAAATTTAATTTCCAATTTACCCTCATAAACCCTAAAGTGAAAAGTGTAAAAAGGCAATTCATTTTAGAAAGAATTACTATGTTCATAGGGTTTGAAATTATTTTAATTAGCATAAATCTTTAATTTTCAAAATACCTAAATGTAATCTTTTATTTTCCCCTATTGTAATTTTAATTTTAATTTTAAAAATCAAACTAGTAGGGTAAAATGGGCATAAATGATTATATCTTACCTTATTTGATTTTAACTTTTTCATTTTTAGATATATTAATTTGGTATTTTGAATGTGTGCTTTTATTTTACCCTTCACCTTCATTTTGTAAATGTATGCATTTTTAGGGTTTTGTTTAGAAGGTAAAATTATTTTGCTTTAAACTTTAATGCATTTTATAAAATGGTTGTAAGATTATTTTTACATTAGAAATATTTCTTAACATTAGGGATGTTATTTTTCTAAGCAATCAATGCACTTGCTCTAAGTAAATTATTTTTTAATATTGTGATGTTAGGGTAAGTGCTCCCCTCTTTTTAGGGTAAGTTATAAAACTTTTGTACCCTAATGACTTAGAAATATTTCTTCATGTAATTTGTATTATCTTATGTTTGTGAAAGGATTTTTTTAAAAGTAAATGCATTATGGTAAATTTTTGTAAGCAAAAATTAAATTTTAAACATAAAATTATGTACTCCTATTAAATAATTTTAGGTGTTATCTTATTAATAACATTTTTTATGTTTTGATTATTAAAGTAAGTACCTATGATTAATGGTTTAAATTTTATTTGTACTTCTTATCAATAAATATTTGTATAATTATATCATGATTTTATTAATGTTTATTTGATATGTTATTAAATAATAAATGGATAATCTTAAATTGAGATCATTTTGAAAGCTTAAAACATTATTAAATGTAATAAATTTAATTTTAAACTTTATTAAAAGATTATCTAATATCGGGAATTTTTGTGTAGGAACTAAATATAAGGATTTGGATTTTCGTACAAAATACCTAAAGATATAACAAATTAAGTTTGTTATAAGGGAAATGCTTTTCCCTAAAACCATTTATATGGTTAAATGTGTAATTTTAGGGATTAGGTTTTGTGAAAGGGTATGTTGTGAGGCCTCACCCCGACCCATCATAGCATCTTTTCTTTTCTACATTTGGATACATTGATACACTTGTTGACCTATTTTGATAAAGACTCGAGATACGATATTTTGATGGTGATTATTATATTATGTATGTGTGGATGTGAATCTAGAGTACATCATGATTTTGATTATGCAGGGTTGATAAAGTAAATTATTCATTCTAGATTTGATTACTGCACATGACGATTATGTACGTATGATGTTTGAATATTATTGAATGGAAAATTGTGATTTGAATTTAGCTATACATATTGAGTTATGATACTAAATAGGAAATTGAATATGTATATTTCATGTAATGTAATCATCTTGAACTACTGATGCTCGATGTGAGGTGTGCAGGTATGAGAACCATGTGAATTATCGGAGAACCAAGGTTGAACACATGTGAACTGAGTAAGCCAAGGCTTCATCCAATATGGGATTACAAAGCCTCATTGTAAGTGAACTTGTCGTAAAATTGAATTTTTATGTGCATTAGTAGTTAGCTTCATGTTTTCATTCATGGCATTGTACGTGTTGTGCAATCGTTGGTGTCACTTGACACTTGTAATGTGCTCATTTAGATTCATTTTATTCCAGTCACTTCTAGAGGCCAATAAGAGGTTCTAGGGGTCATTTTTGGCATTATTTAAGTAACTTAATGTTAGGGGTATGGGTTAGGAAGGTTTTAAGCATATCCTAAATCCCCTGGAGACTTTGACAACCCCTTTTTGGACCCATTTACCCTTAGCCACGAGATTGTATGGATCTTGACCTTTAACCAACTTCACCTTTCCTTCCAATCAAGCATTAATCATGGGGGGGGACAAGGAAAATCAAGGAGACCTTAGAGTCAAATCTGCAATTATGATTGGTGGGTGGGTAGACTTTGGAGCCCTTTTTAGAGGCCTTGGATAGAATTAGAGGGTGTTCACCCACTCTCTAATTTTAGAGACTTTAGGGTTTTGGAGGAGGAAGAAAAAGTGGATAGCTCATCTCAACTATCAATTGCCATCACACTTGTGAAGGTTGGTCTCTCATTTCCATGGAGGTTTTCTTGTTTATGCTCAATAGATTAGTTGTGTTCATTCTCTTTCATGTGTTTGAAGTGTATACTTGTTGTGTTATTTCATTGTATGGGAAGGGAATTTGATGTTGAAATTTATGTGCTTTCCTTTATTTTGCTTGAATGAGGGTGTTCATGTGTATGGGAGTAAGGCATTACTCACCTCTTTGGGAAGAGGAAGAAGTGGCCTTGGGTGAAGGGGTTAGTTGGGCTCTCCATGAGGTGAGAGTCTCTTCTCTTGGAGAAGAGGGAAAAATTCATGGTGTATGGGCACCATGAAGCCATTTGCAATCTTTGTATCATGAAGATGTTGATAAACATTATTGAGTATGTGAGATGGATTTGTAGCCTTGAAGAGGCAATGAGATATTCTTGTAGAGGAAATTGTGAAAGCAATGGCAATCTCCCCTTGGAAAAGCCCACCTTCACCCTTCTTCAATGAGCTTGCAAAGTTCATTTGTGCAGCCTTGGAGGGAGTAACTTGTTTTTATTGCATGTGTGAGGAATTGTAAGTATCTTGTTGTTTGTTGTATCCCGTTTATCCTTGGTTCTCCAAGCTTGGGGGTGGTCTCATAAGAGACCTAGGTTGGGTGGTGAGCACCCATGGTTCTCTCTTCTCTATTGCAGGTTTGGAAGCCAAAGATTCATGTGGAAAAAGCTTGAAGAAATCCCCTCCTTGATATGCTTGTAGCAAACCTTCATGTGTTGTTGCATTGGTGATCTTGAAGAAGATCCCTCTCTCATTGTACATTGTGAAGTATTCCCATTATTGAGTCCATGGTGAAGTGGTGGATGTATGTGAAATGGCATATGTATTGTGATGAAGTGAAATTTGTAATCTTTATGTTTGTTCTCTCATTGAACATCTTCTTCAATTGTATCATGTAAAGAAAAAGTGAAGCTCCTTCATCATAGAGATTTTGTAATGAATTTGATAAGAGGACTATAATGAAAATACAATGCATTTCTATTATGTTTATTGGAATTGATTTCTTAAATAATGGAGTAGTTTTTTTAATGAAATGATATTCAAGATTATGGAAAGGAAATGTGATAGTTTTCAATGTCTTTTAAAGTTTAACTTATGCATGGTTATGATAGGCTCTCTATTATAGTTTGAAGAATTGTCATAGTTATATTAACAAATTCAAATGAACCTAATTCTATGCTCAGATCTCATCAAATGCAATAGGGAAATAGAGTGCAATAACATAATTGATATTATTGAAAACCTCTACAATAACACTCTAATTCATCAACCTCAATGGTTTATTAATTCTCATATAGTTGCCCTCAATAACTCAAATGAAACAAATGTGAAAGGATGAAGGAAACTATGTTTTTATTAAAATAGACACTTCCAAAATTTTAGAGAGCATTTTGCTCTCTGGAAATTGTATGGAGACATCAATATTCTCATATTACATAGAGAATATTCCATTCTAACCAATTAGACATTAATTAAAATTAAATTCATCTAAAACATCTCCTAAAACAACTTTTAACCTAAAGTCTTTGGCAATATAATGTTTATAAACTAACATGCCTTAAAGGTCCCTTTAATATCACCTCCCACTTGCTAGTGGACCCCACCTAAGCCTTCTCCATGCCTAGGTGATGGGGAGGGAAATAAAATAAGTTAAATTTTCCATCTTATAAGACCCCCTGCGTAGGTAGAAGGGCCACTTAGAAAAAGCACCAACTTATAATTGATTGCTTAGTCCTTGAGCTGACATGGCTTACTTTCTCATTCACTTTTCAAACTACTCCTCTTTCCAAGTGCACCTATCTCTGACATGGGGATTTAAACATACACTAGTACATTTGGGGGCAATTTGCGACGGCTATGTGTTGCAAATGCGACGGCTATGTGTCACAATAGCGTCACCCATTGACGTCGTAGTTTTTTAGTCGCAAATTGCCACGTCTATGGGTGTCCGTCGCAATTGCGACTCCCTCCCATCGCAATATCGCCCCTTCACTCATTCTGGGCCTCCGTCGCATTGTGACTCCAGGGCATCGCAATTGCGACGCTCCTACGAAGCAATTGCGATGGGCGTGGCCATCGCCCATACGGCCCTTATCCATTCTGGGCCTCCACCGCATTGCGACGGTAGGGCGTCGCAATTGCGACGGACCTTCGAAACAATTGCGACGGGCGTGGCCGTCGCATTGCTTCGGAGGGCCGTTGCAATTGCGGTAGGCTCCCAAGCAATTGCGACGGCCCTAGGTAAATTAAAAAAAAAAAAATTTAATACATTGCTAATGAACCACATTAATGCTTATTTCTTTCAACAAATGAGGACAATCACTGTAAAGACAACATGATAATGTACACTCACTGTAAGGACAGTCACAAATGAGGACATCTCACAGTGACTGTCCCTTGTGTGATTGCCACTTGAATGTATTGCTATTCAGCCACATTAATGCTTTTCTTCTTCAACAAATGAGGATAGTCACTGTAAAGACAACATGATAATGTAGTGTACATTATCATGTTGTCTTTACAGTGACTATCCTCATTTGTTGAAGAAGAAAAGCATTAATGTGGCTGAATAGCAATACATTCAAGTGGCAATCACACAAGGGACAGTCACTGTGAGATGTCCTCATTTGTGACTGTCCTTACAGTGAGTGTACATTATCATGTTGTCTTTACAGTGAGTGTACATTATCATGTTGTCTTTACAGTGAGTGTACATTATCATGTTGTCTCAATCTATACATAAACGATAATACAAATATTGAATGCATTATATTCTGTCATTCTATAAATGTACGATGATTCAAATATCAAGTGCATTATATTATCTCAGTTTATACATGAATGATAAATTTCATTTGCAACTTGTATAGGAGGATCAGATGACACGGAAGACAAAGAATCTTAGGATGAGGTATGGGAGAAGGCTATATCAGAGGAAAAGCTAGGGCTTTGTTACTGTCCCTTGTGACAGTAACAAAATTTGATGAAAATAATTTTTGTTTCACTCAACTTTGACATTCACAACTTCCTCTTTTATTATAATAAGAAAAAATACAGTGACTTTAGAGAAAATAATGAAACTAATACAATTGCAATACGGTGGTATTTAGAACAAACAAAGCTTCACAACCATCAAAGAAGAAAAAAGAACATGCATATATCGAGTACTCCTCAATCAGAGAGATAGAGAAGAATTCAAAACATACCCAGACTGAACATGGCCATACCAAGACCAGCATCAGACAATATTCTTATTGACTGCTCTAGGATAGCTGGCATTTCAACTTTCCATCTGCAAAATAGATTATAAAAACATGAAAATATATTAGAGATGTTTGATATTGATACAAAACAACACAGATTCATTTCTTCGTACACCTGTATATCATAAAAATCCTTGCACACTTTGAAAAATTGTATTGCCTTTTACTTACTCAAAAGTAATTTACATAAAGCAGTCATTTGATTAACATGGATCCTAATATTCACAAGTACATGGTCATGTGCTCCATCGTAGCATCTTATAGATTTAGATCTGTTCTCTGAAATAATTCAATGTTTTGTTTACAATCCACAAAAGAACTATTTTCCCTCGTCTACTTAATCCTAAACAAAAGGCCATATAGCAATATAGATAGAACTATATAACAGAAACCATAAACAATGGTAACCTTAGCAGCAGCAAGAAATTGTTGCAAAAACTTTACCTTATCATACCTAGATTGTTGCTTTGCCTGGCGGAGGGAAATTTGATCAGTAAAATTAACACAGAGTATGCTGTCTCCATTGTCATGCTAGATAACAAAACACCAACTTTAATGGGCATGTACTGTCCCTTGTGTAATTGCCACTTGAATGCATTGCTATTGAACCACATTAATGCTTTTTTCCTTCAACAAATGAGGACAGTCACTATAAAGACAACATGATAATGTACACTCACTGTAAGGATAGTCACAAATGAGGAAATCTCAGAGTGATTATCGCTTGTGTAATTGCCGCTTGAATACATTGCTATTGAACCACATTAATGCTTTTTTCCTTCAACAAATGAGGACAGTCACTGTAAAGACAACATGATAATGTACACTTACTATAAGGATACTCAAAAATGAGGAAATCTCAGAGTGACTATCCCTTGTGTAATTGCCGCTTGAATACATTGCTAATGAACCACATTAATGCTTTTTTCCTTCAACAAATGAGGACAGTCACTATAAAGACAACATGATAATGTACACTCACTGTAAGGATAGTCACAAATGAGGACATCTCACAGTGACTGTCCCTTGTGTAATTGCCACTTGAATGTATTGCTATTCAGCCACATTAATGCTTTTCTTCTTCAACAAATGAGGATAGTCACTCTAAAGACAACATGATAATGTACACAGGCTGTAAGTGTACATTATCATGTTGTCTTTACAGTGACTGTCCTCCTTCAAGTGGCAATTACACAAGGGACAGTCACTATAAAGACAACATGATAATGTAGAGAAACGTTGTCATTTGTATTTTCAACAGCGCCGAGAGAGATTCCCTCCGCGAAATCAGAGCTACAATTTCTGAGTATGTTGGGTTTATTTTTCTTTTGTCATTATTATGTAATCTGGTATTCAACTGTTACAGAGCTAAAATACCCAGAAATGAGGACATATCTGTGTTGAATTTATTGTTAGCGGCTTTGGTTATTTAGAAGTTTAATTTTATTTGTTTATCTTTCAAGCACAAATGTTTTGTGGACCGTAACGTCTTCATTGTTTCGGGTATGCAATGAAACAGCCCTAACTTGCGACTACCTTCACGGTACTTGTGTACATTATCATGTTGTCTTTACAGTGACTATCCTCATTCAAGTGGCAATTACACAAGGGACAATCACTGTGAGATGTCCTCATTTGTGACAAGGACAGTCACACATGAGGACATCTCACAGTGACTGTCCCTTGTGTAATTTCCACTTGAATGTATTGCTATTCAACCACATTTATGGGCCCGTTTGGACCACGGCACACAGTAGCATCTACAGAGAAGAATATCCCAGGTGTAACAAGTTGTAAGAATATACCAATAGTTCTAAGAAGTTCCCTAGCACATAGTAGCATCTACAGAGAAGAATATACAACATGAGGGCAGCCACTGTAAAGACAACATGATAATGTACACTCATTGTATGTGTACATTATCATGTTGTCTTTACAGTGACTGTCCTCATTCAAGTGGCAATTACACAAGGGACAGTCACTGTGAGATGTCCTCATTTGTGACAAGGATAGTCACACATGAGGACATCTCATAGTGACTGTGATGCAGGGGCATCCCTCATGCAAACCAAAAACCATGTGATTGAAGAAAGACACCATGAAGCCAAGAAGTCATCCCATCCTATTGAAACAAGCACCTACTTTCCTAAGGTTACATCATATCACCATGGAGCCTTGTGTTGAAGGATTGATAGACTAAATGTTTTAAGATGTTTTCAATGGTTTAGTATTTAAGTTTTCTTGTTTGTAATAATGGTTAAAGGATTGATTAACATCTCCTTGTAACCCATCCACATGTTTGGACTATGACCCCTTGGTATTGTTATAAGCCTTGGGTATCAATTAGTCTTTGGATGTAATTTGATTGCTAGGTGTCTGTTAAGTGTTTTAGGAGTTTTGGAAGATTAATAAAGGTCTAAAACTATTCAAAACACATTTTAGCCTTTCTCGGCAAGAATGTTTGCAAAATTGTTAACAATATGTAATGCAACTTTTAAAAGTTGCTTCAAAAGTTGTTATTTGTTGTATTGAATGGACATAACCATCTAGATGGTTAAGAAACTATCCACAGAGCCTTTTTAGGCTTCCAATGGTCGAAGGAATGGCAGAGGAGACTTGGAGAACCATTTTGCTTTCAAAATTTAATAAATAATCCTGTTTTAGAGCATTTCCTGTGCAAAAACTAACTCTGTACGGATGTACGGATGATGGTAATATGATCAAACTAGCTTGGAAATTGTATTAGAGATATTAGATACTCTGAGAGTTGGTTTGGAGGATTTAACTTGTTTTAAATCAAAGTTATTGTATTTTCTCTGAACCTTGTCTGCAAACCCTTGTTTTCAGGGTATTGACTACTCTTATGGCCATAACCTGAGTTTTAACTGTTGAAAATTCTTTATTCTCAGCAAGATGAAGGTTAGACATGTATATTTTCATATTCCAAAGGCTTTAGAATAGGATGTTAAGTCTGTGCATGGTGAAGGCGAGCCCTAGTTCAAAGACTCTATTGTTTTTTACTAGGATTTGATGAGAAATGAAGGATCAGAGTCTAGAAGTGTGTGAAGGACCCCTGATCTTGGTTTTTGTGAATTTCTAAGGTATGAAAAACAATCTAAAACTCTGATTCTAATTCCAGGAGCCCATTCTTCAACACTTGTCTTGAGACCCAAGCCTGATTGCATGCATTAGGTCTACGGACTTGACAAGAGAAGAGGAGTGCAGGAGTGGAGTTGGGGTCTGAGGTTTGGAGGTCTGAAAGAACATCAAAAATGGTTTCTAGAAATCACATAATGTCATTTAGTCTTTTGGCAATCTGCAGAGTTAATGGGGCAGAGCAGGTTTCATAGACCTACTAGAGCCACTAGGTCATTTTGCTATTCTGATGCCTTGGGTTGTTAGGACCAAAACTAATACATGTTTCTGGTTATTTAAGTGATATCTAAGTGGTTACTAAGTTTTGTTGAAGGGGGTAAGGTCTGGAACCTTAAGAACACCATTTGATCAAATTCAGAGCACTTGTCCCTAAAGAGAAAACTGAACTTGATTGGGTTTGAGTACATAAGTTGTTGTGTGATCTTTGAAACCTTTAAATTCATTACCTTGCAGAGTTCAAACATTCATCGATAAGAATCAGAGTCTAATTGTTTGGATTGATTCATTTTTGGTGTCTTGAAGTGGGTTGGGTAATGATCCATGTTTCTTTGCTGACCACTCTGCATCAGACTGTCCCTTGTGTAATTGCCACTTGAATGTATTGCTATTCAACCACATTTATGGGCCCGTTTGGACCACGGCACATAGTAGCATCTACAGAGAAGAATATCCTAGGTGTAACCTGGTTGTAAGAATATACCAACAGTTCTAAGAAGTTCCCTAGCACATAGTAGCATCTACAGAGAAGAATATGGGTCAACGAGGTTGACTTCAAAGCCATGCAATCTAATGGTAATAGTAATATCATAATTTGACATACTATCAGAAATACTTCCTAAATAGACTATTCAATCTTATAAGAGATGGATTCATGAGAACTATTATTTATGAAATATGAGTCAATGACTTTAATTAAAAAAATTACACAATCTAATTCTTGTAAAAATATCAAAATTTGACACATTGAAAATACCTTCCAAAAGTATCGTTAATTGATTAATATGAATCACTACTCATGAAATATAATTTTATAAACCTAATCTAAAAACTACACAATAAAAATCTTAATAGTAATATTGTAAGAAACTATTCCCAAAAGCAAGCCTAACAAAATTTGATGAAAATAATTTTTGTTTTACTCAACTTTGACATTCACAACTTCCTCTTTTATTATAATAAGAAAAAAATTGTCTTTTTAGATATACCTCATGAACCATACTCGAATAATCTATCATTTTTCTTCTCAAAAACATATTTGTAGAGCCTGCTTCTTTTACTTGTTTGTACTTTTATCTCTCTGATGGAAAGGGTTCCTTCAGGACACATTTTTCCAAGTTCACTGCTTGAGATATTTGAGGAGGGTTCCCCTGCTTGAGTATCCATCCAACCCATATTCGAGTAGTTCTACAATTGCACAGTCTAAATTAATAATACTGACAATTGAATGATGAATGATGATATATAGAATTGATATAAACTAATCCTCAAAACACTAAAATGTTATTAATATATTTATATTTCATAAATAAAATTGATATAAAAGATCTGGAAAGATACATTAAAAAATAGAAAAATAGTAATTTATAATAGAAGGAAACTTAAATTGCTATTTAAAAAAAAAAACAAGAGTCTTAAATCTTATCATTTTGTTTCATTATCATCCATAAGTACACAACTCTAGCATAATAATTATATTTTACCACCCATAAAATGAAAAAAAGATTTTCACAAGAGAAATTGAAGCTAGATTATAAAAATGAACCATCTTATTGGAAACTGGAACTGTTATCATACCCAAAAGGACTACAAAATTTCACCTTATCATACCCAGATTGTTGCTTTGCCTGGCAGGGGGTTGCATCTGCATTTGTTGAGAGCGAGCCCTAGATCAAAAACTACCATGTTTTTGGCTGGGAAGATGGTAATCAGATTAAAATCAGGAGCTTGCATCGTATTGAGGACTTGAAAACTTGTGCATTCTTGTTTATCTGGATCAGGAGAACACCCCAAAACTCTGATCTTGGTTTCATACACCCATTTTCAATGCTTTGTTTTGGAACCCACACCTAAAAGCATGCATTAGGTCTGCAGACTCAATGAAGACATTGATATGCTGGAGTGGAGTCAGGGTCTGGGAGTTGGTGGTCTGTTAGAAATCCCAAAAGGGTACTCAGAAAACATATAACTTCTTAGAGTCCTTTGGCAAGTTGCAGAGTTATGGCTGCAGAGCAGGTTTGGGAGACCTACTAGGGTCACTAGGTCAGTTTGTTATTTTGATGTCTTGGGTTGTTTAGATCACAACCAATGCATGATTCTTGTTATTTAGATGATATCTAAGGGGTTTCTAAGTTTTGCTACAGGAAGTAAGATCTAGAACCTTAAAAGTCTCTTTTGATAGAAAATCAGGGAACTTGTCCCTAAAAGGAAATTTGTTATTGAATGGGATTGAGTCCATAAGTTGTTGTGTGATCCTTGAAACCTTCAAATTCATTACTTTTCAGAGTTTAAACATTAACCTATAGAAATCAGAGCCTGATTGATTGGTTGAGTCATTTTGGTGTCTTGAAGTGGGTTGGGACATAGATCCAAGTTTCTTGCTGACTACTCTGCATCACTATTGAACCACATTAATGCTTTTTTCCTTCAACAAATGAGGACAGTCACTATAAAGACAACATGATAATGTACACTCACTATAAGGATAGTCACAAATGAGGAAATCTCAGAGTGATTATCCCTTGTGTAATTGCCGCTTGAATACATTGCTATTGAACCACATTAATGCTTTTTTCCTTCAAGTGGCAATTACACAAGGGACAGTCACTGTGAGATGTCCTCATTTGTGACAAGGACAGTCACACATGAGGACATCTCACAGTGACTGTCCCTTGTGTAATTTCCACTTGAATGTATTGCTATTCAACCACATTTATGGGCCTCTTTGGACCACGGCACACAGTAGCATCTACAGAGAAGAATATCCCAGGTGTAACAAGTTGTAAGAATATACCAACAGTTCTAAGAAGTTCCCTAGCACATAGTAGCATCTACAGAGAAGAATATACAACATGAGGGCAGCCACTGTAAAGACAACATGATAATGTACACTCATTGTATGTGTACATTATCATGTTGTCTTTACAGTGACTGTCCTCATTCAAGTGGCAATTACAGAAGGGACAGTCATTGTGAGATGTCCTCATTTGTGACAAGGACAGTCACACATGAGGACATCTCACAGTGATTGTCCCTTGTGTAATTGTCACTTGAATGTATTGCTATTCAACCACATTAATGCTTTTCTTCTTCAACAAATGAGGATAGTCACTCTAAAGACAACATGATAATGTACACTCATTGTAAGGACAGTCACAAATGAGGACATCTCACAGTGACTGTCCCTTGTGTGATTGCCACTTGAATGTATTGCTATTCAGCCACATTAATGCTTTTCTTCTTCAACAAATGAGGATAGTCACTGTAAAGACAACATGATAATGTACACTCACTGTAAGTGTACATTATCATGTTGTCTTTACAGTGACTGTCCTCCTTCAAGTGGCAATTACACAAGGGATTTGTGTTTTCATTTGTGTTTTCAACAGCGTCGTAACCCTCCGTGAAATCACATCGGGATATAAGGGCAAAAAAAACAAGAACCATGTCATTTGTATTTTCAACAGCGGCTTTGGTTATTTAGAAGTTTAATTTTATTTGTTCATCTTTCAAGCACAAACGTTTTGTGGACCGTAACGTCTTCATTGTTTTGGGTATGCAATGAAACAGCCCTAACTTGTGACTACCTTCACAGTACTGCAAAATCGAAGAGGGAAAAGCAAGTTAGGATGGAAATAAACAAACTTAAAACTTAGACTTAAGAAAGATGAAGGCAATGCTTCAAAAGGCCGATGCCCTAAACACAGGAAAACACAATACCACCATTAAACGATGCCCTAGTCACCGTATCAATGCTGCCAGCTCCGTACCAGTATGCTGACTGCTCACTTTCATCCTATGATAAAGGTAACTTCATTAATCATACTTGAAATGGCAGCATACGAACTAAAGCTGATGAACATTTATAAACTAAAAGTTTAAAACTACAGATTACAAATGTAGTAGTTTCATACAAAAAGAACTTGATGTCTGAAATTTGCCATTAGAAGTATCCAAAGGAATACCACAGTACTGTTGAACTTGGAGAATCGGAGATGATCTACACAACAAGGTTCAACAGCTGTAAGGACTGTTACACCATCTTTAGCATTTGAATACATTTTCTCCTTGGCTTCTGGTGGATCCTCAAAGACCGCCAATGATGTTTTCCCTACAATTATCAATTGTCTGTTAGTATGAGATATTAATAAATAAGCATTAATCACAATATTAGGCAAACAATGTTCTTGATGTCTGAATCTAAATCACATAAAGCTCTAATAAAGTAGTTCTCAGTTTCACATTAAACCAAGTTTCAATTTCAAATGGTTATAATAATTTTTGCAAGTTATAAGTAGCTGGTTACAGTATATGACATAAAAAGAAAAAAAATCATTTCTATTCTTTTCTTCTTTTTCTCTTTCAACGAAGCTTTTGCACCACACAAATGCATACCAAGAATTTCTCAGGAGGTTTCAAGACCATTGCATACCAAACTTCTTCTCTGTAGATGCTATTGTGTGTCATGGTCCAAATGGCCCCATAAATGTGGTTGAATAACAATACAATCAAGTGGAAATTACACAAGGGATAGTCACTGTGAGATGTCCTCATGTGTGACTATCCTTGTCACAAATGAGGACATCTCACAGTGACTGTCCCTTGTGTAATTGCCACTTGAATGAGGACAGTCACTGTAAAGACAACATGATAATGTACACATACCCTGAAACTAAGGGTTTTGCAGAGTAGAGACAAATAGTATTAACCAACTCCTCAATGCAAAGACTTGAAAGGACCAAATAAAGTTCAAAACATGCAACAAGGTCTCCTGTAACTTCTGGACCAAATTGACTCCCTTCAAACCATCCGTACGCCGTACTGTTGCATTGAAAGCACAGAAAATAGCACAGAAACAGGTGTTCTTGATTGATTTTTTGAAAGCAAAGATTACAATAGGATCTCTCAGATTTCCTCTGATATCAATAAGCCTAAATAGGCTCTGCAATTGCATTGGCTTAACCATTTATTTGGTTATAGCCGTTTACTAGTCTTAAAACTGAAATTGCTAAGCAACTTAAAAGTTGCATTACATTTTTGTAAACAATCCTCTTGCCGAGAAAGACTAGAAGATTTTGTTGAATGTTTTAAAGACCTTTATGAGCCTTTAGACTCCTAAACACACACCTAAGACACCAAACAAATACCTAACATGTAGATTTCATCCTAGGACCAAATGATGCCCTTAGTTTATAAAGCACTAAGGGGTATTGTGTCCCACATTTGGATGGGTTAGGGAGATTATTCAATCAATCCCATAACCTTTATTTTAAACATAAAACAACCTACATTAATGCATTAAGATCACTTTAAAGATTGTGCCATGAACAAATGAACCATGCAAGGAACACTGTTTGGTAGTTTGTTATTGCAAGGAAGTCTTTGAAAACTCTGATACCATCTGATGGAAATGCTGATAGGTTGAAAGTCTGACACCATCTGATGGAGTTGGTGATGGATTTTAGGTGCTCTGCACCAGGAAAGGTTCAAGACTTTCACCTGTATGAAGAATCCTTTCTACCTAACACAAAAATGCACCCCATAAAACATCTGATTGGTTCGAGTATCTTTGAACTATTTGGGTCTGTTGACAACACTAGACCAGTGTATACAGAATGACTAATTTCATGCAAGACAATGGCTCTATCTGACAGAGAGTCCATGCTAGGCTTCATGACTAACCTAGAGCACATTCCTTGTTATGGAGGAAGTTTAAATGGTGAAGAACTTATGGAATGGATAGAGGACCTAGATAACCATTTTGACTACAAGTATCCTATTAATAACCATTTTGACTACAAGTATCTTATGGATAGAGGACCTTGATAACCATTTTGACTCATTTAGTATCTTATTGAGCTTCACTTTGTTTTGAGAATATAGTTTAATATTCTCTACTAAACAGGGCCAACCACGTGAAGGTGGAAGCTCATTTGGCCCCACCCCCCTCCCCCTAACATCACTCTACATTCCCCGTTAACATCTAACATTCATTCATTCTTTCAACCATTAATAAAATGTAACATTCAATCAATATCACATGATAACATTCATTAACACATCAGATTCGTTAACACGCAACATTCATCAATATGAAAATAAACACATAATTCATGAACATTCATTAGCACATAATTAAATTCATTGAGACATAAAATTCAGTCATTATCAATTAAGGTATTTAGATGACAATCATTTCTTTTTTCTCTTTCTAATTTTTTTTTCTATGTAAGCTCTAAGAGGAGCATCAGTGTTATCATCAATTCCCCCCTCATCAGTTGTTTTGTTCTCTGTTCTTGATGATCTCAAATTCCTATGCTACTGCAAAGGGGGGTCCTCTGCAATAACAAATAAAAGAGTTAAATTAAAAATATTTAATTATAATTGTTACAAGTATTTAATTATTTTAAAGAACATAACTGTGGCACTCTTTAATTACCTGATCTGGCCACATCATCTTGGCTAGACTCAACCTCAACATGCTCATGAGCACCGACCCCTCGATCCTCTACAGTTGCTATACAAAATGTTACGTTAATCCAAACACCAATTGCAATTACATATAAAAATTTTAATAGCAAATGTATACATCCACCACTAGGATGCACATCATGCGAACCTTCATTATGCATAGATTGTGTAGAAAGATTGTCAGGCTGCATTCCAATATCCTACACATTGTTATCATTGCTTGCTTAAAACAGATATACTCACTTTATATTAGAACTTAACATCAAATAGACTAATTGGTAAAGTATTCAATTTGAAATAAATTTCATTTAGCTTATTTACCTGTGGCTCAGATGCATCATTATTTGAACCTTGCACACTGATTTCAGCTTGTAGCCGTTCAGCCATGGCTCTATAGCCTTGTTGGAAGCCAATTCTCTTGTCCTCTTCTGTGAGGCATCTATTGAACTCTGACCCCTACATTTTTGCTTGGTATGGTGAATTTTACTTGCATTGTTTGATAAAAAAAAAATTCCTTGCAATATATAAAAAAATTGATACAATTTTTCATTTACTAATACTTACAACTCGTGCTTGAAGTTTGGAAAAACCACCAGAGCCGAGCTTGTGTGTCCCGTGCATATCAAAGTAGAAAGATTGGATATAATCATAACAATATGGGATAAGGCAAGAGTTAATATCGATTGACTAAATACTAATGATAGTTAGACCAAACTAATACAAACACAGTGGATGTTAACTACTGGTTGCACTACCAATTAGGGAAGATTACCTTCATAAAAAGATTTGATATTGAGTCAATCTGGGAGTTATCTATGATTAGAAAATAATGAAATAATATTATGCGAACTGTCGGATTATGGAAAGGTGTGATTAACAAAGGGACATGGAGGAAGAAACAAGACACGTCTCATTCATAGCATCTCTTCATTTGTTAAAGACAATATAAGAATGCATTCTCGTCAGTCACTCAAGGCATCATTGGAACTTTATTTACTTATCCATATTTGGATATACTCAATAGAGCATCTGCATTTGGCAGTTTGGTTTCAAGTTTATCATTGCAGATCAGAGATAGCACCATGATTGCACAGATAGAAAGGATAGTCAGAAACAACATCAATATTTGAAGTTGCAAGCATATAATTCAAAATCTGAAATAGCAACATATCACTCATAGCGATATTACACATTTACATAATTACATCATCATATCAGACATAGCAAATACATTGCTGCAAGCAATACTTATTGATTGTATATCGATATTGTTTATATCAGACATAGCATTATTATACTATGACTATAAGTGATAGGAAACATCATATTCATAGCATATTTCATATCAATATATCCGACAGTGCTATTAAACATATTGGTATCAATATCATCTTGCACACATATTGTGATTGAATCTGAAATAGTGGTTGATATCTTAAGTAACCTCCATTACTTAGTTTAATTGTAAGTATCTGATAGAGTAAGTCTAAGAAGTGGAGTAATTGTTCCTATTTTCCAAGTTAGCCAAAAAGGGGACATTACAGACAATCACTGTGAGATGTCCTCATGTGTGACTGTCCTTGTCACAAATGAGGACATCTCACAATGACTGTCCCTTGTGTAATTCAAGCGATAATTACACAAGGGACAGTCACTGTGAGATGTCCTCATTTGTGACTGTCCTTACAGTGAGTGTACATTATCATGTTGTCTTCAGAGTGACTGTCCTCATTTGTTGAAGAAGAAAAGCATTAATATGGTTCAATAGCAATACATTCAAGAGGAAATTACACAAGGGACAATCATTGTGAGATGTCCTCATGTGTGACTGTCCTTGTCACAAATGAGGACATCTCACAATGACTGTCCCTTATGTAATTCAAGCAGCAATTACACAAGGGATAGTCACTGTGAGATGTCCTCATTCATGACTATCCTTACAGTGAGTGTACATTATCATGGTGTCTTTAGAGTGACTATCCTCATTTGTTGAAGAAGAAAAGCATTAATGTGGTTCAATAGCAATACATTCAAGTGGCAATTACACAAGGGACAATCACTGTGAGATGTCCTCATGTGTGACTGTCCTTGTCACAAATGAGGACATCTCACAATGACTGTCCCTTGTGTAATTCAAGCGGCAATTACACAAGGGACAGTCACTGTGAGATGTCCTCATTTATGACTGTCCTTACAGTGAGTGTACATTATCATGTTGTCTTCAGAGTGACTATCCTCATTTGTTGAAGAAGAAAAGCATTAATGTGGTTGAATAGCAATACATTCAAGTGGCAATTACACAAGGGACAATCACTATGAGATGTCCTCATGTGTGACTATCCTTGTCACAAATGAGGACATCTCACAATGACTGTCCCTTGTGTAACTCAAGCGGCAATTACACAAGGGACAGTCATTGTGAGATGTCCTCATTTGTGACTGTCCTTACAGTGAGTGTACATTATCATGTTGTCTTTAGAGTGATCAAGTGGAAATTACACAAGGGAGAATCACTGTGAGATGTCCTCATGTGTGACTGTCCTTGTCACAAATGAGGACATCTCACAGTGACTGTCCCTTGTGTAATTGCCACTTGAATGCATTGCTATTGAACCACATTAATGCTTTTTTCCTTCAACAAATGAGGACAGTCACTCTAATAAACCTTAGGTATCGATTGGTCCCTTGGATGAAATTTTGTTATCTAGGTGTCTTTAGGTGTTTTAAGAGTGTTTGAAAGTCTAAAACATCAAATAAGGTCTTTTAGTCTTCCAAAATAGACTTTTTGTCTTACCCGGCAAAAGTTGTTTTAAAGTTGTAATGCAACTTTTAAAGTTGCTAAGCAATTTTGAGTTTGAATTGGTTAAATGGCTACAACCATAAAAATGGTTAAGCCAACAGTGGGGAGAGCCTATTTAGGCTTCCAAATGACTGAGGAAATTGAAGAGATCCTCATTGTATTCAAATTGCTTTCAAATCAATAAAACTACCTGTTTCAGAGCAATTTTCTGTGCAAATCACGGTGACAGTACGGTGTACGGATGTGAAGGGGTGATCAAAACCTGTCTGAAAGTTGGAGCATCTCCATTTTATGCTTTTAGAATTGGTTTGATAACTTTGAGTCATTTTATATCAGAGTTATTCAATTTTCTTGTCCGCTGGTCTAAGAAACCCTTGTTTTCAGGGTTTAGCCATTCAAATGGCCCTAACTTGAATTTTGACCGTTGGAAATTCTTCTTCCTCAGTAAAATGCAAGTTAGGGAGGTCCTTTTTCGTATTCCAAAAGCTTTGAACTAGGAGGTTGAGGTTACACCATTTGGGAGCAAGCCCTAGGTCAAAAGCTTCTATGTTTTTGACTAGGAAAATGATATATAGTGAAAAATTAGAAGGTTGCGGTGTGTGAAGGACCTTAAAACTTGGTTTTTGTGTGGGTAGAAAATGAGGGAAAGGGGGAAAAATAACAACTAGGTTTTAGGCCCAGATACTCTACCATTGATCATCACATTATTTTGTAGGGACTTGATTGAAAAAATCTTGGACAGTCAAGGTGCATAAGATGCTTATTGTTTTGTGGACTTAAAGAAAGCATTCAACGTGGTACCCAGAGATAAACTATGGAATAGAATAAAATAATCAAACATCTAAGATTTATATAGAGAAGTTGTGCATGTATTTTATGATAAGGTTAGAGCTAAAATGATAACAAGAAAGAATATGTCTAAGTATTTTGGTGGTGACATTAGATTCAAATAGTTATTCCCCCTATATCATATACATTTATAAGTTAGAGGCATGATTAATGAAGATAGATGGGGAAGTTATTCAATTGGAAAACTATGGGTTGAAGGTTCTTTTATATGTTGTTGATCTTATCTTTTTTTTTTTTTTTAAAGACCATGCATTGAGAGAGCACTTGAAGGCCTTGGAACACTTTTTGTCAGAAGGTTAGAATGCAAGTCCATATAACCAAGACTAAAATAATGGTTGTATTAGTAAATAGAAAAGATAAAAATATTACCATTCTTTTTTAAGGTAGCTTGCTAGAAATAATGAAAGAATACAAATGTATTAGGATTATTTTCATTGTAAACTCAGTTAGAAGAGAAAGACAATAAAGGGAATGCATTAAGGTTAAACAACCTCAGACCTTCTTCAAAATGGGTGTAGGAGAGCCAAACTTTGGGATTAAAAAATGAGAAAAACCATATTGGTCTACTACCCATGTTGGTTGTCCTTTATGGTTGTCAAGTGTTGGGAAAAAATATGAGAAATTGAACAATTGGAGATAACTAGAAAGAATAAAAAAAAATATAGTAAAAAGAAATCTTATAATCAAATGTATAGTTTCTCATGAAATTCTTTTAGCTACAGTAGGCACTTTTCCTTTAGAAACATTAGTGATAACCCAAATGTAAGCTATTAAAAAAGGTTGAAACTATTAATGACAATCATTGGCTCAATTTGGTTTTTAAGTATTCTATAAACCATAGGAAGAAAATCTAGATGAAGCGTAATGAAAAATGTAAGAATGGGTGGGGCATCAAATTACAAGAATGGCATAACAACTATAAATAAATTAAAAATTATGTGATTGAAAAATTCAAAATTGACATGCAAGCACAAAAGATTAGGTAGATAAATTATACATCAAACAGTTCAATTCGGCTATAGAACATGGTGAAAAAATATATAGAAGATTTTTTCCATTGGTAATATATGATTTTATATTAATAAACAAAGATAAAATACATTTCAAGTTTGTTTTTAGTAAAAAAAGATAGAAAGAAAACTAATAAAAAATCCTACCACCAAAATTTATTTTAACTTGGTAAATTGTCACGTGGGTACTAATTACACTCAAGCTTACTTAGGGATCACATAGGAGTAGTTCGAAATTTTTCACTTTATGTGGTGTTATCATGTTATCACATTCCACTTTATGTCTTGACTCCACCTTTGTCACACATACTTTATTACACATTGGAGGATCATTAACCTTTGGTGGACATGTGATTCCATCTTAGTTGGGTGATAAGTTATCTATTGATTATCTATTGTCATTGTCTCATTCACTCCTTTGTACTAACCTTGGCTATATAACTAAGGGGTCTCCTATGTAATGACTATTCATTCTAATTCAAGTTGGTTCCAATTAAATCAATCTGTTATATTTGCATTATTGATAGGCATATACACCTAGGGTGAGGAGAACAACCTAAAACTCAGTGTTTGATCCCAGGTACCCATTCCTCATACTTTGTTTGGAAACCCAATCCTAAACCGCATGCATTAGGCCTGTGGACCTAACAAAGGAAGTGGACTGTTGGAGTGGAGTCAGAAACTGAGATTTGGAGGTTTCATGGTGGAACTGGGGTTTTCTTGGCCTAATTTAACTTCTTGACAATTTGAGTATTGTTTTATGGCTCGATCGGAGTTTGAATAATGAGACTGAATGCTAGGATCAACTCTCTGTTCTATATGTTGTTTCTCTTTGTATCGATGTAAAATGTGGCATCAGATTTTGGTGTATATTGTAGCCTCTTGTTAGGGGTGGTTGTAGATTATGATGTTGTAGTGACATTGTAAATAATTACACCCTAGTTGAAACGGTTTGGGCTGTAAATTAGTTTTGTTTGCAATGAAGGGTGAAGAGAAGCATTTGTGTCAGCTTGGCATAAATTTTTTGGAGAGAGCTCAAATGAAATGAAAACAAGGAAATAAATATGGTTTCCTATCCTCAGGAAGGAGATTATCTAAGTGGGTATGGAAGAATAGGATTAACTGTGGCAAGAAAGACAGAAGCATGAAATGTAGTTGTTTGTATAAGTGCTGTTCGGGCAAGGCAGCATTGCATAACTATGAGAATTTTTGTAAGAGTTCAGTTCCCACGAGGGTGATGTATTTTTGGAATGGCTCATGGAATGATTTTTCTGTCCAAGTTTTGGATTCACTTAGAGAGGAGTTTTTAGCTGGCATGCCCACTGTAGAGTTGGCAATAGATGGCTCTCCATATCTTGTTGATTTTTTGCGAATGCTACAAATAGATTTGAGGGCCGGCTGTCAAAGGTCCATTGCTTGGATTGATGAGAATGGTTCATGCTTTTTCCCCAAATTTATCATTGAGGGTAATGCCGATGAAGAAGTTGCCTCTAAAGTTGAGGTCGAGATTGAAATTCGAATAAGTCCAACCGAGGCCTCAAATGCTGAGAATTGTGATAGAGTTGCTGCTAGTATGGAGGTTTCCAAAACTGAGCAAGTTTGTATTCCTAGTAATTTGAAGCCTGTGGCTGATGTGGTATCCATGAATGTTCCTAAATTAGATGAATTGATCAAGAAATATTCAACCGAGGGCCCCACTGGCGCAAATGAATTGTATAGAGATTTAAGAGATTCAAACTTGTTTAAGGATACAAAGCCACAGCCTATAACCGAGTTACCTATAAAGACTTTCCAAGAAAAGCAGTTGCTTCATAAAACATCAGCTAAGGTTCAAACAGGTACATATGCAACTCAGTTGGAGAATGGTCAGATATTGCGTGATGAGGTTAGGGATGGTGTCATTAATCACAATTTGCTTTCTGAATCCCAACAATGTTCTAGTTTTGTGGCTCGTGAATTTGAACAGCTGGGGGACAAATTGATCAAATTAGTGGATTGCGATATAGAGTATGTAGTTGTGAAAAATTGTTTCCTTACTGGCCTAAATAAAATTGGACTTACAACCAATGTTACTATTATTTATCAAAATTCACATACAGATAGGTTGGGACAGGCTCGGCTGCAGGTTTTCAACAAACAGGTTGAGATAACAAGAAATTCTCGTGGTAATGCAAATGTTAAATATGCATGTCATGGAGCATCCGATACAAGCATATCATCAATTATGCTACATGGTTTTAGCAATAACAGATTAATGAATGGAGGTCTGGCATATGGTGTTGGTGTTTATCTTGCTCCAGAAGATTGCTCGTACCTGAGGTAGGAAAGATTATATTCAAAGATAATCTACAAATAGATTTAAGGGCTGGTTGTCAAAGGTCCCATTATGATATTGTACACAAGTACCATGAAGGTAGTCGCAAGTTAGGGCTGTTTCATTGCATACCCGAAACAATGAAGACATTATGGTCCACAAAATGTTTGTGCTTGAAAGATGAACAAATAAAATTAAACTTCTAAATAACCAAAGCCGCTAACAATAAATTCAACACAGATATGTCCTCATTTCTGGGTATTTTAGCTCTCTAACAGCTGAATACTAGATTACATAATAATGACAAAAGAAAAATAAACCCAACGTACTCAGAAATTGTAGCTGTGATTTCGCGGAGGGAATCTCTCTCGGCGCTGTTGAAAACACAAATGACAACATTCTTGTTTTTTTTGCCCTTATATCCCGATGTGATTTCACGGAGGGTTATGGCGCTGTTGAAAACACAAATGACAACGTTGCAAGTTAGGGCTGTTTCACTACATACCTGAAACAATGAAGACGTTACGGTCCACAAAATGTTTGTGCTTGAAAGATGAAGAAATAAAATTAAACTTCTAAATAACCAAAGCCGCTAACAATAAATTCAACATAGATATGTCCTCATTTCTGGGTATTTTAGCTCTCTAACAGCTGAATACCAGATTACATAATAATGATAAAACAAAAATAAACCCAACGTACTCACAAATTGTAGCTGTGATTTCACGGAGGGTTATGGCGCTGTTGAAAACACAAATGACAACGTTCTTGTTTTTTTTGTCCTTATATCCCGATGTGATTTCGCGGAGGGTTACGACGCTGTTGAAATGTCTTCAACGGCCCCTACTATTCTATGGCAACCACTCGATCAATAGGTTCTGATTCAAGCTCGGCTACTCAGTCTCTATCACACCTATTACACCAATAGACCCACCTATCACTGCATCTAGGCACACCTATCAATCAGATATTCATCACTGCATCTATGCGTACTTATCACTGCTCTCCCACAAATGACAACATTCTTTCTTTTTTTGCCCTTATATCCCGATGTGATTTCGCGGAGGGTTACGACGCTGTTGAAAACACAAATGACAACGTTCTTGTTTTTTTTGCCCTTATATCCCGATGTGATTTCGCGAAGGGTTACGGCGCTGTTGAAAACACATGCACTTATATCCCGACAACGTCGCAATTGCGATAGTGCCAAATGTATTGTCGTCACAATTGTGACGGTGTCGGGCTATATTTGAAAAAAAAAAGCCAAAACCGCATGACATTTGCCTGCCGTCGCAATTTCACCCCAAATGTATTAGTGATATTTCCTCTTGTCAAAAAGTACCTCCTTCCTTGGCAGGCGCACCCTCCACTTGGCTTGTCCTTGGGAAAACAAAACACCTTTTTGGAGCCTTGCTTTGACTTGCAAATCAATCTTAACTTATGTTTCCCTTTTGTACTCCTTGGTAGCTGCAAAAATTGCTTCATGATGGGAGTGGGACCCAATTAAATCTTGTCCCCCTTGTTCTCTCCTTGGGATGCGCCCCCTTTTGACTTGAGTCTTCTTGTATGAGGGGGCACTTAATAGGTTGGTAGGTTGGCTAGATAGTAGTAGATTAGTCTTTGGTGTTTTTTTTTTAATTGTTTTTTTTTATGATGATATTATATGTATAATGGTAATTACTTATTGTTTTAGGTAAATAGTTTAGTAGAATTTTATTATATAAATATGTATTGGAACTTTCCTATTAATTTAGGTGATTAAGTTTGTAGGGAGAGTGTGATAGGATATTAGGTTAGTTAGGGATTTAGTAGCTAGTAAGGGTTACTTGATATTTGTAAATTATGGGTGAGATTAACTATTTTCTTTGGCATAATTCCTTAGGTAATAATTTTAGTTAATTAGTCAATACACTAGTTTATAGTCTTGGATTATGGTTGATAGAATATTCTGATAATTGAATAATCATTGTAATTTGTTAAATGTATCCTAGTAGAGTTACATTATAGGTTAAGGGAGTAATGTGTTTCACTCTAGCCAGTCATGATATAATTTGTTAACTCGATAGATTATTCTATTAAGTGAAATAAGAACTTGATAGTAGAACAATTATTCTAGGATAAGTTGATAAATCTTTTGGCTATTAGAATTGTATACTAATGTATGATTTAGGACCTCTAATCTTACCTTACTTGAGTAACTTTAACATGTATTAATCTTGAATGACATAGACAAAGATCTTTGGTCAGTAACGAACCAAATCAAACCCTGTCGGTATGAAATAAATTATTAACATGATAGCATCCTTGTTTTAACTAATATTTTGATACGTGAATTTACTCCAACTTCTGATCCTAGAAAGGAATGAACACACGACATTTGAACATAATGACCTAGGTATACTTCACTGTGTTAGTGATTAGACATTGACATTGATTAGGGAGTAGACCGATGCCCTAGACATTTGGATTGCACCCAGAGCATGAGCTCTTTTGGATGTTATGAACTCTAGGGTCCCCGCCTTTCGAGGTCTGACTCTTACTACATCAGTTAATAACTTGAACTTGGATTGCACCTGGCATAGCCGATGTTTAGTCTCCTTTTAACTTTTCACCCCCCTTTGTCCTTTAAAAAAAAAAATTAGTTACATTTTTTTTGTTGTTTATTTTGGGCATGACATATGTCTTTTCACAGAAAACCTTTGAATAATATATTTATATGGAAACATTTGTAAACAATGGGAACATCAAATAATTGGGGCAAAAAATTCTGCAACTCCATATTTGAACCTCATATGCAATTTTTCAAATGTTATGTCAGATAAGTTGTTTTATGCCTTTTGAAGGTATATATCATTTATTTTCAATTAGTTTTTCAAATACTCTTGTAATAGGGTTTTCTATTGTGTTCTATTCCCTGATTTATTAATTCAAAGTTAATTTATGCAATTTGAATAGCAATTGTATGGTTTGTGAACCTACCGTTGTTCCTGTTGGCCTCTTAATTTGGGTTAAAATTGATAGGATTAATTGTGTGAATTTTTTGAATTGTGGATCAAGCAGAAGCCTGTAGGATGATAGTCTTACTTTAAAGGAGTAAGTTGCCTTAAAATTGTCTCTGATTATACATAGGATTGGAAATATTTGACTCTATAACCCAATTTTGCATTAGGCACTGATCTCATTTCATTTGATAATTGTTATCTGGTTCTTCTTTGTATTTTTCAAATCAATCTAATTTCTTCTTTATAAAGCATTCATAATTAGGTTTTAGTAATAGTGCAATCTTAAGTTTAGATTTCATACAATTCAAATATTAGGAGATTATATTATTTCTTCCAAGGATTGTTTACCCCTTTGGAAAGATGGTTTGTCTATGCATGCGTTTGTGTAGCATAGGGCACTTGTAAATTTAGGCCTACCAACCTTGGCTCATTCAAGCCAGAATTGTAGAGGAACTAGTGTGTGCCTGTCACTTGGCCAAAAATGGTCAAACATTTTTTAGCACCAACAAATTGGTGACTCCGCTGGGGAAGCTATCAGTGAAAGGAAATTTTAGAATCTTTGGTTACCATGATAAAGACTCTAATGGGATAAAAGACTCAGAACAGTTATATATTCCTCATAGAAGGTGAGGTGGTGACTCTAAAACTCAATATCAAGAAAAGCATATGTTAGGGAGAAGATCTCTAAAGAAAAAATTGTTCATTGAATTGGAACCAACAAGAAGAAACAAGAAGTTAGATAGGAAAATTTTCTATGTGCCCCCTGAAAAGAAGCCTGACAAGGATGATCAAGAGTTTTCTCGTGAACAGTTTCCTAACTCAAGCCATCGTAGCCAAGAGGGTGATGATGAAAATTGGAATCCTTTCTCTCAAAGAAATAATTGGATGCATGATTCTCAGGATAACCAAAATCAGAAAAAGAATAAGAGAGAGGAAAGGATTAACAAATGGATGGATGTATTTTGTGAAATGGCTGAACTAGAAGAAGAAATGGATGTGGCCTGCGAGAGATAACCAGAAGAAGTATTGAAAAGAATGGGAATAGAAAGAGATAAGATCAGATCACCTAGAGAGATGAAGGCTCTTAGGGATAATAGGAATTAAGTTTACACTCCTCCCCATAAGAGGAACAATGGGCATCTTTTCAATGAACATACCAATCCCCTGTTTGAATTAAACAATGGGGAAAGGATTGCAGAAAATGACAAAGATTTGTTCAAAGTTTTCTCTAATCCAATGTATAACATGGATAATGAGTGGGGAAACACTAATGATCACTATGACAATCAAAACAATGGGGGATGAAGGAATAGCAATGATCAGGGAGATGAAGATCATTGGAGAAAAGGGAGTGACAAAGAACCACATGATTACAACAATGGAATGAATTTCTCAGGTATGATCAGCATAAATAGTCTAAGTGCCGGGATAAAGTTTATCAGAATAATGAAGATCAAAACTGGGATAATGAATATGATTTGCATAATATTCAAGGACAACCTGTGAATAATGGAAATATCCATAGGTTATTCAATGATGATAAACATAGTCACTCCCAGTATGGTGGAGGTGGACAAGAGCGGAGAGATAATGATATAAATCATTTTGGTCACAATTATAATAATTTTGAGAAAAAAACATAATACACAACACTATGCGCGGGCTGAAAATCATATACAAGGGCAACCAAACAAATATATTAATGGCTGGCCCGAGATGGAAAAACATTGCCTGGAACCTGGCACCCAGCAGGTTGATCTCTTTGGGCATGATATGGGATACAAACCTAACTTACATAGCAAGGAGTTAAAAATGCATGATATAAGTTATCCAAATCTATATGCACAGAAAATTCATAGTAAGAATGCACCGTTTAATAATATTGATCAAAGAAAACCTGTGCAAGAATATATACATATGATGAGTTTGCAAAAAGAGAATATGCAATATAATAATATGCATGATATAAATAATGGTGTATTTCAACATACACACAAACTGGGATGTAAAATGGGGCACCAAGTCCAGCGTGGCATGAAGCAAGAGGAGTCTACACATCTCCAAGAGGATTTTGTGCAAAACCTAAAACAACTCACAAATCAACCAAAGTGTGCACAACAGGATGATGTTCTGGCATGTGATCTAAGAGAACAATACAAACATAACTCGTAGTGAGGAGTTTCAAGTGCTTGATATCATTTATCCAAGTGTATATATGCAAGGCATATATAATAAAAATGTGTGCATTAAAGCAACAACGTGCGTGACCAAATCTGCTTGCGCAACAAGCCAGTCATGAAAATTGTATCAGTCACCAGTAATACGACACACAATATGATAGGGCCCACACACAACAATGTGGTAAGGGAACATGTCATTTTCCTCAGCAACTCACATTCCAACCAAATTATGCTCAACATGCTAATAATTACTAGACAAATAATATGCTGGGCAATAATAATAATCAACAAAACCATTACAAGCAGCAGTCTGGAAACCCACATGAGCAGCCAAATAAGACTCATAAATTTGTGTAGAAGGAGAAATTTGTGAACACTCACAATGAGCAATATAATAATCATTTTGGTAAGTAGCCAGGTGAAATGCATCATTTCACACAAATAGAGGATGAACAATATAAAAGATATACCCACGCTTTGGATAGTAACTCACAACACCAACACGATGGGGTCCATGAGCAGTCCCAAGGCACGTGTCATGAGCATGGGGATTGGCATCATTTAGAATACCATGCACAACAAAATGGACAAGCACGCCCCCAAAACCATAATGTACATGGTGAAAGTAGTCTTTATTTACCATAGAACACTAAATTGCATGGTAATTATGCAAGTGAATTGCAAGATTTACAGTCACAAGAAATGGCGCATGGCTGGAAAGTTGATAATCAATAGGATAATTTTCTAGCACATAACATAGAAATGCAAACTTATAATATGCATCACCCTAACTTCCACGCGCAAAAGGAGGATGAATGTTGTGAAAAGAGAGTTCACGCAAACAATAAATATATGCAGCCACATAACCAAACACAACAAATAAGAGGTGAAAAAATCAATGATATGCAAGGAAAGAATATGTATTATCCTGCACAAAAAAGGCATGGAGACCAAATGAGAATCTACAATTATTATCCAACCTGACAGTGCAGACATAATGAATATGATATGGCGGATAAAAATGATGTGCCGTATAATAACCTAAATATGGATAACTGGAATAATAATCAGCAGTAGTATATACATCACAATAACCAAAATCATGAATATCATGATCCTTATCAGAATAATGGTGACATGAAAGATAGTATGAATTATAAAAACCAACACGGTCATCATCATAATAATCAGGCACAAAACCATGCACAACATTATGATGTGGGCACGAATCAGCAATTCGGGCATTCTGGACAACAACAACAACATCAAAAAAATGGAGGGTGGGTGCATAATCTGATGAATACGACTCAACAACCTCACACAAGTCAATATGGTAACCAAGAAAATCAACACCAAAGAGGTAATCCTATGTGCAAAATTCAATACTTTCAGAATAATAATCAAAATAGAAATATATTTGATGTCATATTTCAAGAGATTAATGAGAGATATAAACAATTAGATTTTTCAAATATCATATGCTCTCCTGATCCAATACCTAATAAGTTAAAAGCTTCTATCCCTAAATTCACTGGTGATGGATCACAGTTAGCAGAACAAAATGTTATAAATGTAAAAAATCTTGTTTATGAATTTGATATAACATATGAAGATGTGCGTATAAAAATGTTTGTGCATTCACTCAAGGATAGCACAGACAAGTGGTATAGAAATTTTCCTGATGGATCTATTAATTGTTGGAAAAGTTTCATTGATCAGTTTATGGAAGAATTTGGGGATCGCAGAGATCCATCTTTTACATCTCATGAATTAACCAGTATAAAGAAAAATGTGAATGAGACAGTGAAAGAATTTAACAAAAGGTTTAACAAGGTGTTGAATAAAATTCCAAAAGAAATTCGTCCTATTGATTCCTTTTTAATAAATTTTTATTTGACATCCTTTGATGTCAAAATGAATTATGAGATAAGGTCTCATAACCTAAAAACATTACTGTATGCACCCTAAAATGGTCACCTAGACTTTGGGCCCCCATTCAGCAATTTATCAAATCCCTGAATCAATATTTTCAAAAATCAACATTTTTCAATTATATCAATTTCCTTGATCAAATCCTATTTTATCATTTTAAATTATTTACCTTGGGCTAACCATTTTATCCTAAAGTATTTATTTATTTAAAAGGAATTTCCTCACCTTTTATTAAATAAAAAGCCCCCCCTTTTCCTCTTATCCTAAGTTGCACAAATAAAGCATTATTCTTATTTTATAAAAAGAAGAAAAAGCCTTTTTGTCTCATATGGACACAAAAGTCAACTCTTATTTTCCCATTAGAGGATATTTGTGCACATGGATTGCTCCTCTTTCAAGCTCCACCCTTGATTAAATGTTTTGCCTCTTAATCTCCATGGTCCATTCCTTTTCAATTCCTTTAAAAGGAGAGCTCTTTTCTCATTCTTAGACACATCTTTTGAATACTAACCTTATGCTGTAGGATTTCTTGGAGACTTTGGAGCTTTTGGAGATCATTCTTGCATTCTAGTTTCATTTCTTGCATCATAGCTTTCATGGCATCTAGATTAGTTTCCTTTATGCTTTAGATTAGCTCACATAGCTTAATTAGCAAGGGTTTGTAATACTTTCATTCTTAGCTTAGCTTGCATTGCATTGCATTCTCATATTGATTCTTGAGGATATTGGCATTCTTGCCCTTGTCTCTTTGAATCTCCCATTGTGTGGTTTACTAGCAAGGTTGCATGCTTCAATAGCTCTAGCTGAGAGCAATATTCAAACAATCTTGTGACTCCGTGCCTAGGGAGCTCTAGGTCACTTTCTCAAGGTTTCCCATTCATGGATTCCCTTGGAAGTAATGACTTAGAGAAGTGCACTATTTAGTGTGTACATTTTTGGCACCCACCATGGGGCAGAACACTCTTGTTTTGTCTTTTATTTTTATGCATTTTTGCACTTTTTTGTCACTTTTTAGATTACTATTTTTCGCAGATTTTTTTTTCTTTTTCTAGAAGATTATTGTACGATAATTCACTAGTGTCGTGCGATACTTTGTCCTATACTGGTGTGATACTTTACCAGTTAAAGTATCACTCTTTGTGAGAGATTCTGTCACACTGGTATTCTATATTCTATCACCTACAGGTAATGCGAACTATCGTACAGGAAGAAACTATCACACCCATATGATGGAAACTATCACACGATATTTTTGGTAACTATACTATCACCTGTGCCTAGCAGAGAGTTGTTTATTAGCCTTTTCTTGCTAAGTTTTGATCTAATTAGCTTGCTAGTTTAGTTTGCTATGGTTAGGTAGAGTTTATTTGCAGATTTCATTTGGTTTTTGATGTGCTAACCCTTGTAGGGCTAACAAGTGGTGCTTGTAGGTGCTCCTATTGCTTGATTATTTTCTTAAAAGAATGCATGTCAAAGCTTCAAATGCATAAGGGCTACTAATGGTTTTTGTAGGGCTTCCCAAAGCATAAAAACAAATCAAGTGCTTGTTTAAATTGCTTTTGTTTTGAGTGTGGCATCTACTAGTTGTTTCATTTAGTAGGTACTTAATATCTTTTTGTAGGAATCTTTGGGTGGTAGGAGAAGTATGCTCTTCACCCTTATGGTGAACTAGAAAATCTTGACCCATATTTAGATTTTGAAAGCAAGAGGGTAATTGAACCTTTTCTTGGTGTGTTTGGGAGATATTTTTGAGCTAGGAGATTATGCTCTTCACCCTTGAGGTGAAACAAAAATCTTGACACTCAAAGGTTGATCCACTCTTTCTTTAGCTCTTAGAATCCTTTAGTGGGCCTGCTCTTGAGCAATCAAGAGGAACAACCCAAGTGGGGACAAGCTTTTCACTGGCTATTCCAACCCACTATAAACTCAAGGCTATCAAGGACACAAAACCTTGGTAGATATAGTACTTGTCTTCTCTTGATGTGAGTACTTGTGGGATTGTGACCATGAGGAAAGTGTTGAGCAAGAATGCTTAAGGTACTCTGGTGGCCGTGAGGTCCCAGAGCTCCCAGTCCTTTTTGAGGAGCAAGATGAGTATTACAAATGGAAGCCCTTATTAAGAACCATAGATAGAAGCCACCCTATTTTTGCCGCTTAGCTTGTTGGTGCAAGGATTGATCCAAGTGGAATAACCCAGATCACCCCAAGATTACTCACCATCTTTGTGCCTTTGGTTGTGTCATTAGCACTTCCACAACAAAGCCAATATCTATTGTGGGTAACCACTTTGTGTGAGGCAATGGGATATCAAGTGTGGGCCAAGTTGTTAAGTATTGAGCCATTGAATTTTTAGGCTAGTAAGTGCTTGAAGTGTTCTTGCTGTGATCCACCCATGTAAATGTTCTCAAACATCAAACATCACGGTAACATTCATAGGATTTTACTACTTTGATATCACAATTGCTTGTCTTGGCAAGGTTGCTTTTTCCCTTGTTTCAAGTGTTCTATGACATTTTTGATCACCTACTATTTGCAAACCTATCTATTTACTACTGTCACTATGCTTGAAATTGAAAAATCCAATCTTCAAACTAAAATTTTGAACAAATTGCCCTTAAAACTAAAATTTTTAGCACTCACTAGTCAAGAATCGTACAACACTGGAATAGTATCACTTCCTGTACTGAGAAATATCATGCAATAGTTCATCACTAGAAGACTATCGCACCGCTTGCTTGGAAACTATCATAAGGGCTACCTAGAAACTGTCGCCCTGCTTACTGAGAACTATTGCCCGCTGAGAAATTATCGCCCTGTTAGCATGGAAACTTTCACATAGAGTCTTTTTGCTGCCAGTCTGGTTTATGCAATTTTTAGTCCTTCCTTAGTCGACCAGATTTTAGTGGGTGACTTACTCTGCTACTAGAAACCTGTTTGTACCTTGGGTTCCTAATTTTAGGCCCCTTGAACTAGTGTTCTCTAATTTTACAAAGTAGTCTTGTTTGACATCGATAAGTTAGAGATTATCCTTGTTGAAAATGTACGCCTTTAGATTCTTTAGTAACACGCTTGGAGAGTTTTAGTACTCTTTTGTCCAATTCACTTCCATCAAAATTTAATTTCAATTTCAAAATATATTTGGTTAAATCCATTTTCTTGGCCCATATGTGTTAGGATACTCATCCTTTTATTATGTACCTCTATGGCAGGATTGGTTTACACCTTTTGCAGCTTTCTATCTTACCATTTCTTTTTGGACAACTGAACACTTTCACTATCCTTGTTTGGTATTGACATTTCATAAGGTCATCTTATCACCAAGGGTCTTTTCCTTTCATGTTGGTTACAACAAGATACCAAGTTAGTCAAGGAAAATGACCTCAAGTTGTCTTTGAACAATTACCCTTAGTCCAAACTCATCAAAAGTAAAAGGGGAAGAAACCCATCTTTGATCAATCACCTAGGAGTGATTCTGAGGCTTGGTTTGACCCAAAGAGCAATCCTAGTGAGTTGAGTACTTCTTTACCATCCTCTGAATCAAATATGGACATGAGCTACACTTTGACTAGGAGACAAAGAGAAGCAATGGATCAAACTCTTGATGACATTTTCCAAAGACATAGGGGTAACATGTCATTTGGTGATGACAATCAACCTGAATTGCCCCCTATTAACTCAAGATATTTAGATGCCCATCAAAGAGCTGAAAGACATTTTGGGCAAGCTCACCAAGATGCACGGTCACAACATGAAGACCAAAACAATGAATCTAGTGATGCTCATGTGAATGCTGATTTCACTAATGACTTGTTCAAACACTCAAGGTCCAACTCTCCGCTCAAAACAACCTCAAGATATGCTAATGAAAGGCTTAAAAGAATTAAGCATGAAAAGAAAGCCTTCTTGGATGAACAAGCCGTTAAAGAAGAAAGGTTTAGACACCTAGAGGAAGAGCAACAATCCTTGTTGGAATTAAGAAGAAAAGCATTCCAAGAGGAACACGATAGGTTGTTAGCTCAACAACTTAACAACCAATTCAACAACAGGGGTACCAACAGTGGAAACAACTCTCCACCCTCTACTCCCTCAAGAACCCCAAGAAGTAGAAGGTGGTCAAGGACTCCTTCAAGATCTCCTAGCCATAGAGGAAGAAGGATTTGACAACATAGGAGATGAACACCTCCTAGGAACTCAAGACAACCCTCCCAATGAGCTCATCATGGCTCTCAACATGGAGGAAGTAGTACAAGTTTTAATGATCAAGATTTCATGAAAATGCAACAAGAGCCACTATTCCAACAATATATGGAGAAGTACCTTGATCAAAGTAAAGATAGGTTCCTAGAGAGTCTGATTAACAAAGGTGCTAGAGTCCCTTACAACTTTGATGTGGATAGGAGAATCAAGAAACAAGGACCTTCTCAAGAGGAGGAAATCAAGAAACTCAAATGAATGATGGAAAAGGTGTTGGCACCTAAAAGTTCATTTTCACTTGATTTTATTTGTCCCAATTCTTTTGACAAAAGTGTGACTATGACGAATTTTCCTAGGAAAGTTGAAATTCACCAATACAACAAGTATGATGGCAATGGTGACCCACATGATCATGTGCATCAATTTTGTATCATGAGTTTTGAGTTCCATGAAGATGACTCTTACCTTATGAGATTATTTCCAAGAAGCCTCAAAGGCTAGGCCATGGAGTGGTTTACCAACATAACCCCTCCCGTAAAAACTTTCAAAGAACTTGTCCATAGATTTGTTCAACATTTTGCATACAACTTATCAAGATCAGTCACTATGTTGGATTTATGCAATTTGAAATAAAACCAAGGGGAATCCTTTGTGACCTTCTTGCAAAGGTGGAGATGATTGTGCTCCCGCTATTCTAGGACTATTCTTGAGCATGAAAGGATTGACATCATTGTTAGTAATTTGGTGCCTGAAATGCGTTATGAGGTTTGAAAAATGGTCTTTGATTCCTTTGATACTATGGTTGAGACAACATGTCGAATAGAGGATGTCTTAAGAGAACAAGGTATTTTGACCAACAACAATAAGAACAACAATAATGGTCAAAATAATAACAATGCTAACAAGGACAAAAGCAAGCACTCACACTGGAACAAGAATAAACAAGTAGTCAACGATGGAGTTGTGGACTCTTCCCAACCCAAGGATCAAGGAGTCCTACATTTGTCTAGTGCAGTCCAAGCTATGAAGCTCAATACATCCTCTAACCAACAAGAGAGTAAACCTAAGTATCAAGAAAAGCCCAAGAAAAAGTTGAGACAGTTTTCTAAACTGGTTGACTCCTATGAGGATGTTTTCAAGACCCTTATTGCTAATAATCTTGCACAACCACAAGATCCAACAAACTTTCACATACCTGATGTTAAGCCACATTGGTGGAATGAAAAAGCTTTCTGCAAATACCACAATGACATTGGACATGACATGAAATTGATCCAGGATCTTATTGAAAGTGGTAAAATTCAGATTGATGGGTTGAATACAAATGCAGACCACAAGGCATTCAAAGAACCTTTGCCCAAATATGAAAAGGGGGAAACCTCTCAACCCAAGAATGGCAAAGATATAATCAACTATACCTACACAGGTGCAGAAAATGTGGTTAATATGCTTGAGATTATTGAGGAAAATGTCAACATGATGCAAAACAAAGATTCTTATAGTCATGATGTGGGCTCTCCTCCTATATTTGATGAAGAACCCATGGTGGTCCTTAGGGGTCCTCACTCTCAAAAGTCATCCCAAGCTCTTAATGTTGTCACCAGAAGCCAAGGTCAAGGTCATGTGATCATTAGAGGTCTCAATTCCAACTAGTCTAGCAAACCCAAGCAAGTGACATCCAAGAATGTCACCACCAAGTCAGCAGTCAATCCTGAAATGAGTTACAATCTTGTTGACTAGTTACAAAGAATACCAGCTCAAATCTCAATTTTTGAACTCCTAGAGTTGTCTCCTAGACATAAGCATGTCCTTGAGGATGTTTTGCGTACAACCAATGTTCCTAACAATATAGATGTTGACCAATTCCAAAACATGGTTAACCACCTTTCCAACCCTCACTACCTCACATTCTTAGAAGAAGATGACAAAGCCTTGAGCCATCTGCATAATCTTGCCCTTCATATTGAATTCATGATTCACAAGACCCGTGTCAGGTGTGTGTTGATTGATGGGGGTGCTGGGCTCAATATTTGTTCCTTGAGTTTGTTGAAGATATTGGGTTACTCGGAGAAAGTTATTAATACTCGTAAGAAAATCACCATTAAATCCTATGATGAGGTAGAGAGAAGCTCCAAAGGTTTGGCCATCCTTCCTGTTAGGATTGGCCCCATTGAAAAGGACAATTTGTTCCAAATTGTTGATGCTAGTCCTTTAGCCTATAATATTCTTCTTGGTACACTGTGGATCCATGACATGCAAGTAGTGTCATCCACCTACCATCAATGTGTCAAGTTCCCCTATAATGGAGTAGAAGTTTGTATACCCGGGGATAGCACATTATCTGTTAATGCAATTTTAGCAGGAACCCATGTTCCTCTCAATAGGGAAGTAGAGAATTTTGATGCAACTCTAGAACAGTGCAAGAACAAGTTCAAAACCATAAACCTTGGTATGGGGGTTATCAAATTGACTCCTTCACAAAAATGCCAGTCTCACCTAGGTCCTATGGTAAACCTTCATAAGAGATGCATCCCTCATCTTCAGCAATGACTCTGTTTGATACATTTTTAGAGTCCTCAGTACCCATACATGATGAAAAAGAAGAGGTAGCTATTAGAGATTGGATTTACAAAGAATAAAAATACAAGCATAATGAAAATTTCTCCCCATCTCCTAAGGCTTATGGGAGAGGATATACTTTGGTCAAAAATATGGGTTACCTAGGTCATGGTCCTCTTAGTCATAGATTAGATGCTAAGGTCGAGCCACTCAATCATGATCTCTTTGGCCGTAGAATTAAGACAACAGTTGGCCTAGGTTTTGAAAGTCAGAATAAGAAAACTGCTCCTATCCTTGCTGCAATAGATAGTGATGATGAATCTAGCTACATACGCGATTTGCAAAATCAACAAGATAGGTATGAAGATTGGGTCCCTTCCACCAATCTCCTTTGGGGAGATTTAGATGCTCTAGTTATCAATCCAATAGTTTCAGACCTAGAACAAGAACAATCCACTATTGAAGATCATGTTGAGGATCCTATTCAAGAACATCAGTACACAAATGGCATTCAAGAAGGTGTTACCCTTGGTGACATCAAAGCCTCTACATCAAGGCTTAAAAAACATGCTTGGTGTAAACATCCCAGCCGAGATTCAGATATAGACTCACATGAGTATGAGTGGGAGACTCTTTTTGATTGTTCTATAGTTGACATGGACATTGATGTTGTCCATACATATGGTTCCCAACCTGAGGTAGCTAACGAGTCTAGAGTAGGATTAGAAGATTGGAATCCATGAGTTGCTTTAGTGGACGATGCTTCACTTGGTAGGATAAATCCTGATTTGGGTACCTTAGAGGGATACTTGATGGATCCTAACTCTGTAATCACCAGAGATGATACCATTCGCATACACAATATTGAACTAGTCATTGATCTACCCCTTGCCAATCCTCACCTAATTGATTGGTCTCAGTGCTATCAAGAGCCTCAGCTCCTAACTTTCCAAAATGACTATGAGATATCATGCTACCTAAATGCCCTTGAACCTGTAGTCTCTTCCACCAGCGAACCAACTACAAGCATGACAAAACTAGATAACAAGTACCTTAGTCACAAAATGAAAAGAAAAGAAAAAAAGAATAAGAGTTTTGATCGCGAAAACCACTATGTGGCAGTGTCAGAACCTAAAAAAGTAAAAATAAAGGATGTATCCAAAGGATAAAACCTCTTTGAGGCACCTAAGGATGGGGTACTTAATCATCTTCCTAGCTATTTTTAGGATAGGTCTTCAGTGCTTGTTGAGCCTACACAGCCAGTTAATTTGAATACACCAGAGGCTCCAAAAATTGTGCATTTAGCTTAGTCTCTATCAACATAAGAAAAAGAAGCATATACCAAGTTCCTACAGAGAAAGAAAATTAATTTTGCTTGGACTTACTTAGACATGCCAGGGTTGGACACTAGTCTCATTATGCATCACTTGTCCATAGCTCTAGGTATTAAACCAGTAAAATAGAAATTGAGGAAAATGCATCCTCACATAGCTCTTCTTGTCAAAGCTGAATTAGAGAAACTCCTCAGTGCAGGATTTATAAGAGCCATTGATTATGCTGAATTGATATCCAATATTGTACCAATTTCAAAACATGACAAGTCCATTTGTGTCTGCACAGACTTTAGAGATCTTAATAAAGCATGCCCAAAGGATGACTTTCCACTTCCAAACATAGAAATGATAGTGGACATGACCGCAGGCTATGAGATCTATTCTTTGATGGATGGTTTTTTTGGGTACAATCAAATCAAAATAGCTCCTGAAGACCAGGAAAAGACTGCATTCACTTGTGCATGGGCAACCTATTGTTGGAATGTCATGCCATTTGGATAAAAAAATGCCAGAGCTACTTACCAAAGAGCTATGACTACTATCTTCCATGACATGATGCATAAGAATATGGAAGACTACATGGATGACACCTTGGAAAAATCCCAGAAAAGGGATACACACCTAGGTGATTTGAAAGTAATTCTAGATCGTATGGAATAGTTTCAATTGAGATTAAATCCCAAAAAGTGTGCATTTGGAGTCACCTCTAGAAAAATCCTAGGATTTATCATTTCAGTTAAAGGTATAGAGGTGGACCCAGAAAAAGTTCAAGCAATAATGGATATGCCGCCTCCCAAAAACATCAGTCAAATGAGGAGTCTTCAAGGATGCCTTCAATCTATAAGGAGGTTTATTTCACAACTGGCTGATAGAGCTCAACCCTTTAACAAGACTTTACACAAAGGGGTTAAATGTGTCTAGAATGAAGATTATCAGTAAAACATGGACCAAATCAAGCAATACTTGGCCAATCCTCCAATCTTAATGCCTCCTATCCCAGGAAAACCACTCATATTGTATGTGTTAGCAACAAAATCTTCCCTGGGGGCACTATTGGCTCAACTTGATGATACTAGAAAAGAAAGAGCTATATATTACATTAGTCGTACTCTTGTGTCATATGAGGTTAACTATTGAAAAATCTTGCTTAGCGGTGGTGTTTGCTTCCCAAAAGTTGTGACATTACATGCTTGTACATACAATACACCTCATTGAAAAAACTGATCCTCTAAAATACTTGCTTGGTAAGGCTGCTCTTATAGGTAGAATTGCTAAGTGGATGATGATCCTATCTGAATTTAACATAGAGTATGTTGAGTGTAAGGCTATAAATGGACAAGCCATTGCAGACCAATTAGCTGATTTTCCAATTCAAGACAAAACACCAGTTCAAGTTGAATTTCCAGATGAGCACATAATGTACATGACTGCAAGAACATGGAAGATGTTCTTTGATGGCTCTTTCATGCAAAATGGTTCAAGAGCAGGAGTGTTGTTTGTCTCTCCTCATGGGTACACAATTCCAAAGTCCTACAAACTATTGTTCCCATGCACAAATAATATTGCTAAGTATGAGGCCTTAACAAATGGACTAAAAATGGCTATAGAGTGGGGAATCACAAAGCTGCATATTTATGGGGATTCACAATTGATAGTCAACCAAGTTAATGAAGAATACCAAACCAAAGATGAAAAATTGGTACCCTATAAGAAAATGGTTGACTCATTACAAAGATACTTCACCTTTGTTACATTTCAACAAATCCCTAGAGTAGAGAATAAGGCAGCGGATGCTATGGGTACATTGGCTTCACTTCTTCAGCTAGAACAACATGAGTCTAGATTTGAATTCCTGGTGGAAGAGCTACACTGTCCTATTTATGACTCCCAAGAAAGCCAAGTTGTTTGTACCCTTATTGGACATGAGTCATCCCGCTATGGTGCCATTTACTCATACCTCTATGATGGTACTATTCATGAAACCTTCAACCAAACTAAATGAAGAAACCTAATTTGAAATGCCTCTTGCCACACCCTTATCTCTGGTGATCTATATAGGAGGGGTTTAGATGGGACACTTCTTAGGTGTTTAAAAAAGGATGAGTCCAACCAAGTGTTAGTTGACATTCATGAGGGTATTTGTGGAGGACATTCTAATGGTCTTGCCATGGCCTGAAGGTTTCTTAGGGTGGGGTACTATTGGCCTACCATGCAGACAGATGCAATAGCTTTTGCTAAATCTTGTGAAAAGAGTCAGAAACATGGAAACCTGATACATGCTCCAAGCAGGGAGCTTATTCCTTCTATTTCTCATTGGCCATTTCAGCACTGGGCCTTTGACCTTGTTGGGAAGATTCATCCCAACTCATCAGGTTGACACAAATTCATTATCACTACTACTGATTACTTTACCAAATGGGCAGAAGCTGTCCCACTTTTTGTTGCCTCAAGCAAGACAATTTCTTTATTTATTTTGAACCATATCATCTATCAGTATGGAGTGCCTTCTAAGATAATCACTGACAATGGAGGTTAGTTTAAAAACAAGGACCTTAAACACCTCTACAAGAAATTCAAGATAAAATAGCATTGGTCCTCCATTTACTTCCCACACGGAAATGGACAACAAAGGCTTCAAATAAAACCATTCTCAAAATCCTCCATAGAACAATTCACAAGAATGGTAGAGATTGGCATCTATAGATAAATCCAGCCTTGTGGGCCTACAAAAAAAAGTATTCATACTCCAACAGGGGCTACTCCTTTTTCCCTCACTTATGGTGCTGAAGTAGTGTTACCTTTAGAGGTGGAGATTCCCTCTCTTAGAGTTTCCCTTAAAGGTCTAGTGATAGATGAAGACTACCATGCTATGAGGTTACAAGAACTGGAACTTCTAGATGAAAAGCATAAAGCATCTTTTGATCACATGAGATTTTACCAAAAGTGTATGTCCAAAGCATTCAATAGGAAGGTTTTCCCTAGAGAATTTCAAGTGGGGGATCTTGTCCTACGATAAAACCCTAAGAACCAACAACATAGAGAGAAAAAGGGGAAATTTGAACCTAATTGGCTTGGACCATACATCATTACTATAGCTTTTCATACAGGTGCTTATTTACTATCTGATCTAGAGGGGGAACAACTCCTTGATCCTATCAATGTGTTGCACCTAAAGAAGTTCTATCCATGATGCCTATTCAGTCTGGGGGCATCCCTTGTACATATTTTATGATCCTAAAAAAATTCTAAAAAAATTCATATACGATGCTAAAAAAATCCTAAAAAGCATATAAAGTCCTGAAAAAATACAAAAAAAAAAAAAAAATGCAAAAAAATTCAAAAAAAATAGAAAAAGTGCTTTGGTGAAAACCTGGAAACAGGCGACTTGGTAGCAAAAATACAAAAAAATCAAAAAAATCAAAAAAATCTCCAAGTGGTGAAAACCTGGAAATAGGTGCTACTTGAGGCCTTTGCACCCCTATTTCTTAGTATGCATCCTCAACACTTAGCCTTTCTCCATCATGCCTTGTCCTTGTTGCCTTGGTTTGGAATTGGTCTTTGTCTTTGTCTAGGGGGCATAACTATGTTAGCTTTGGTCTCTAGGATGCATTGGTCTTTAGTACATCTTGCAAACGGTGTTTTTTAACACCACCCCCAAATTGTGTTTTTGAACACTACCTTAGCGTCAAGTGTTTCTCAACACTTATCAGATAATCCTATCCCATAGTCTAGCATGATATGATATCTCTCACTGGCAAATGTGATACTCAAAGATTGATTCTATGACCTACACACACACACTTAAACGCTTGACTCACTGAGACTTGTTTTACTTTATTTCTTTGTGTGCTATCTATGATGATTTCTTTGATAAGTGTTCTCTCCCTAAGAAGTTTTCAATGATGCATAGCTAGAAGACTGAGGGCCTGAGGACATGTTTTATTTCTTTATCTACTTGTGGGTATATTTTATTGGTCCTCACTGTCATTAGCATTTATGCTTGTTCCACTTGACAATGGGACCTACAAGGTATTATCCTTGACTATCTTCACAAGTGCATACTTCTAGTCATCTTGACCTTCCTTGTGTCTCGATGCGAGTATAATCTTGCTATATCAAACTTAGGTAATCTCACTACACTAGTCATCTTGACCTATATGTCTTTGATGTCTAGGTGGGATTCCCACATTCATATCTGATATAGATCATATTCAGATTCACATAGTCATACTAGTGTGCATTGTATGATCTTGTGATGCTACCAATAATGCTCGATGATGAATATTAAAGTCTAAAAGCTTTGTGACCTTGCAAGTAAACCACTTTTCATAGTAGCTTGCATTCTTAGGTTCATATTAGATTAGTTTTTTTCATTTTGCATATGGAGAGAGCTCTCCTTTCATCTTTCATGGACTTATCGGTCAACTGCACTCACCTTTCCTTTTCTCGATCATGTCTTTTGCTCCTTCTCTTTCACATCACATCCTTTTCCTATCATCACAAGGGGTTAATCTTATCATCATATCTATCCTAAAGAGATCATTTTCAGAAACCTGAGTCTATATCATACACATGAGAATTAAACATACATCTATGAGAGAGAATATACATGAGCATTTATAACATCCATTTTGAGCAATATGACAAGACAATATAAAAAACTAATACATCCATCACAAGTGGGACAAAAACACATGATATATCACCAATCCAGTAGTCTCATATATATATATATATATATATATATATATATATATATATATATATATATATGTCATGATACAATGTGAGATACAAAAATATGGATCAAAGTCCCAGGATATGTCTCTATACATCTATCCAACCTAGACTTAGGACTCGCTACCACCATCATGTGGACCTGGTGGTGGAGGAGGTGGTGCTACATCTGGTACCATATCTAATCTACCAACTATCACTGAGTAGGGAGGAGCTCTCTGACCTACTGGTACTGCCTGTATATAGAGCCCATGATAGTATGTGACTTGCGCTACCTCTCTCTGACTCTCTGCAATGACACCCTATAGACCTCTCTCTCACCACTCTATCTCAGCCCTCAGACTACTGCTCTCTGACCGCTATGGTGATATGTAACTATTGCATCTCCATCTCTAGATCCTAGATCCTAGCTCTTAGGTCCTCTCCCCCCATAGGATAATCCTGCCTAGCATCCACCTAGTGGTGAGCCGGTCTCCTCTTGTCATCACCCTCATCTATGAAACCCTATCCCCATGGCCATTTCTGGTCACCTGATTAAGAGCTATGTCCAGTCTCTCTCCCTCTCCCTCCTCTATCTCCTCCATCTCCTCCATCCCCATAATCTCCATCATCTCCCTAAGCTACTGACTATGCATCAGGTACAGTGAATCTAGGAAATGGAGCCCATCGTTGCTCTGATCTGTAGGTTGCATCAACCCCTGCATCTACCATGTCTGGGAGGTAGTCCCATGGCTCCTTGCGAATCACTGCCATATCCTATACTACCTGCTGGTAATCTAGCATCGACAGCCAACCCTAGCCCTCCTCATCTCTCACCCGAGCATAGGTAGTGGTCTCAGTAGATACCTGCTGCTAGTGCCCGAACTGTCTCTAGACACAAGTAATAACAAACCTCTCCACAATGTCTGAGTGCCAACCTACTAGTGGCCGGCTACATAACATATAGCTCAGCTCATCCTCTGCATCACCCCATGCCTCCACAACCCTGTAAGGCCTCCACTGGAATGAGGTGATCTCATCCAGCACCCTCCTATAGTATGTCACATCCCCGCTATGAGGCTATGATAGGAACCCTCCATATCTATAGATAAAGGGATGTCTCCTCTTCCTCAACTACACATGTGGATGCACCACATCGATGTCCTCTGATGCCCATACCTGAGCTAAGATAGCACCGCATGTCTAGGTCCTACTCTCCCGATAGACTATCTCATGGAGCTCATGGTACATATCAACCAATATGGTCAGCCCCCATGCCATTCATCATGGGTGCACCACCAGATCCACCAACAACCTACCCCATCCTAGTGAAAAACCCTTCTGACTCCTATCAGTGATAAGGGCTTGTGCAATAATAGAAGCAACAATGCAAGACACTTGGAAGTCCCTGCCAAAATCATCCATTAGTTGATCCTAGTTGATGTGTCTGTCAATAATGGTGACATCTTGGAACATGCCCTGGATGGCTTGTCGTCCCTCGGTAGGATCCTAGTCATAGTATACCTGTGCCAATAAACAATTATGTCAGTTTCTATCATATGGAAACTTTACATTTATGACTATTTATAAATATGCTTATACTTACAGGATCACCATGGCTAGGCACTCAGAGAATCTGATAGATGTCCTCCAAAGTGATCGATGCCTCTCCAATAGGCAGATGGAAGGTTTTGTGCTCGTTGTGCCATCTCTCAGCTAGCACAATCAACAACCCATGGTCAGCTCAAATTTGGGGCAACTTCAACAAGTAGCCAAAGCCCATCGCTCTCAAGTCTACCCGACTTGGATCATCCAGATCTCGGACATACCGTAGCCTAGTAACCTTTGGCGCTCTAACCAATAGTGCTGGGAAGAACTCTTGCAAGCCATCAATCCAAAACTAGATGTTAGAACATATCATGATGGGTGTATAAAATTAGTACAACACATCTTAGAAAGCAAACATTGTCTAGACCCATGTCATTTTTCTCAAAAACACTAAAACATGTCAAATTTTTAAACTGTGCGATACTATTTTTTTTTATAAAGTATCGTACGATACTTTTTCTTATAATAGTGTAATAGTATCTTGAAGTGCAATACTTCACATGGTGTCACATGACATTTCATCCAGTATCGTGTGATACAAGACATAATGCCAGTGCGATACTATGTTGACCCACGAAGTATCGCACGACATTTTCCTTCAAAAGGTGCGATACTTGCAAAAGATCGTACGATCTTTCATCCAGGTTAAAAATTTGAAAATTTTCAAATATTAAAAACATGTTTTAAAATGTATTAAATGCTCATAATGACTCAAAAAGGGCAAGTTTTTTTGAAAAACATACTGGGGTAGCATACTGTGGAGGCCGATTGTGCAACTGGGCACACTCAAATCGATGCCTGTGAACCGGGACTACTACTTGCTGGGCCATTTTCTCTCTCTAATCTCTTAAGATTCTCAAATCGCTAAAAGACAAATGATTTTTGAAAATGACCTTTTTACCCCTTTTATAGCATTTTGACTTTTTGACCTAATTTTCAAAACACCTTAGAATTGTGCAAAAATTACACCCCTAGCTAATTTTGACATCCTGGATCCATTTTTGGGATAGAAATCAAAATCTGAGTTCATCTTGATAGTCAAAATTGCATTTCAAAACTTTTCTCCTTCTTCTGCGTAGTTGGTTGAGCATTTGAGGCCTGATCCTTTGATCTTCGCTGGGGCATCTTTATTTCTTCATCCTCATCTCTTTCAATTTCCTAGTCTTTCATTCATTTTCATTCACTTCATCTCTCTAAGGTTTGACTTGATTTTTATCCTATAGCTTTCTCAGTCAAACCTAGTCAAACTGGGGCATATCTTCACTGCTTAATGGTTATTCTTTCACCTTCGATTATGATTTCTAGTGACTTGATCAAGTTTATCAATTTGCTATTCTCCTCTACCTAATTTTGATTTTGATTCCAAGGGGGTAGTATCTATCAGCTTCAATCCTTGATTTAGCTTATCAATCAGCTTTGCTTGAGATTCTTATCTCTTATTTAACTTGATAATTACTTATATACAATGGTGATTGGCCTTGTCTTTCAGCTTATGCTTATCCTTGTCCTGATGTGTTCCCATCTGTCGAACACACATCTGAGTTGTCTTGTGATCCCAAATCGATCTCACATTTCAATTCTTCTTTGGCCACATGTGATCCCAAATCGATCTCACATTACCCAAAGAGGGGAAAATGTATGCACCCTAAAATGGTCGCCTAGACTTTGGGCCCCCATTCAATAATTTATCAAGTCCCTGAATCAATATTTTTAAAAATCAACATTTTTCAATTATATCAATTTCCTTGATCAAATCCTATTTTATCATTTTAAATTATTTACCTTGGGCTAACCATTTTATCCTAAAGTCTTTATTTATTTAAAAGGAATTTCCTCCCCTTTTATTAAATAAAAAGCCCCCACTTTTCCTCTTATCCTAAGTTGCACAAATAAAGCATTATTCTTATTTTATAAAAAGAAGAAAAGGCCTTTTTGTTTGATATGGACATAAAAGTCAACTCTTATTTTCCCATTAGAGGATATTTGTGCACATGGATTGCTCCTCTTTCAAGCTCCACCCTTGATTAAATCTTTTGCCTCTTAATCTCCATGGTCTATTCCTTTTCAATTCCTTTAAAAGGAGAGCTCTTTTCTCATTCTTAGACACATCTTTTGAATACTAACCTTATGCTGCAGGATTTCTTGGAGACTTTGGAGCTTTTGGAGATCATTCTTGCATTCTAGTTTCATTTCTTGCATCATATCTTTCATGGCATCTAGATTAGTTTCCTTTATGCTTTAGATTAGCTCACATAGCTTAATTAGCAAGGGTTTGTAATACTTTCATTCTTAGCTTAGCTTAGCTTGCATTGCATTCTCATATTGATTCTTGAGGATATTGGCATTCTTGCCCTTGTCTTTTTGAATCTCCCATTGTGTGGTTTACTAGCAAGGTTGCATGCTTCAATAGCTCTAGCTGAGAGCAATATTCAAACAATCTTGTGACTCCATGCCCAGGGAGCTCTAGGTCACTTTCTCAAGGTTTCCCATTCATGGATTCCCTTGGAAGTAATGACTTAGAGAAGTGCACTATTTAGTGTGTACAATTACAACAAGCTTTTAAGATTTCATTAACCATTGAAAATAATAGAATAGCTGCCGGGAGAGTGGATAAGAGAAATGATCCTGGGCTTTTCAATTCTACATCCCTGAAAAGGAATGAAGAAGGTGATAAGATGGATGAGTTAGTGAGCTTAATGAAAAATTTGCAACAAAATAAAAATCATTTTCAAGAAGGAAAAAATGATAGAAATTTCAACAAGAATGATAGATACAGGTTGCAAGACATGCCTTATCGTACCAAATGGAAAGATGGAAAGCCTTTGAAAAAAAACCAGATACTCCAGACCCTCTTAAAAAGAATAATCATTTTATAGGGGATGAAATTTGGTGTGACATTTGCAAGATGCCCCACCCCCAAGAAAAATGCCTTATAGCACTGAAAATTCTGGAGGAAGAAAACCAAGGGTGTGAGGAGAGACCTTTGATAAATGTTTTATCATCCACCCCCTTTTGGTCAGGAGACAGTGATGACTCAGATGGAGATTACATGTCAGATGAAAGTTGCAGGAGGTTAGGATACCAAAAGGAGCAGAAATTTTTTTCAGATGGCGATGAGAATCTAGATATTAGAAGGACAACAAAAGAGGAAATAGAGGCATACACAGTGGCAGCAATGGAACAAGTTCTTAGCAACTATTGCCTAAGGAACAGAGTTGTAAACTTGGGTAATGAACAAGCGACATGAATGTTCAAAATTTCAAACAAGAATGGTGAGATAAAGAAAGTAAAGGTAGATACTCCTAAAAGGAAAGTTGATTAGACATTAAAGATAAGCAAACCAGTGGATAAGCAAAGCAATGGTAAGAAAGTTTCTAACTATACCTCGTTCATGTCTCAAGCATTATCTCAGGTAAAAATTTCTATCCCTCTAATGGAAATAGTGAAATTAACTTATTACAGGAATGAAACGATCAAAATAATAAATGATGTTGTTAAAAAGGATTCAAAGGAACAAAAGGATAATGAAGAATTGCCAGTTATTTACCTAGGAAATTCTATTAATGAAGATGCTACTAAAGTAGATCCTTTCTTTTTGACTTTATTGATAAACAATAAATTAGTTAAAAATTGTATGTTAGACTCTGAAGCAATAGTTAATAGATCATGCCTCATGGAGTGATGAAAGAATTAGGAATTAATGTGGATACTACTTATGAAAAATGCTATGCTATGGATAATAGATTGGTTTCGGTTATTGGAATAATGAAAAATGCTTAATTTAAGTTTCCTTCTTGTCCTAAAAATTCCTATAAAATTGATATTACTATTGTAGAAGTACCACCTAGTTATGGAATGCTATTATCTAGATAGTGGTCTAATTTAGTAGGTGGTAATGTCCAATTAGATCTATCTTATGCTTCTATCCTAGTGAATGATAGGATTATAAGGATTAACAGGGAACCAAGATCTACTTATATCATTGAAGATGATCCAAGCCAGATTACATACTTTTGCCACACCAACATGGAGAATTTCCAGGTAAGTATTCATAAAAATGTCATTGAAAATACTAGTCCTATTGAAATATATGCTAAGGAAAATAGTGATTTCATTTGGAAAATGTTTTTTGATGGATCATGTAGCAAAAGTGGTAATGGACCAGGTGTATTTTTCATATCCCCAAATGGGAAATCTTTCAAATATTCCTTTCTGTTGGCTTTTGAGTGTACTAACAATATTGTAGAATATGAAGCACTTCTACTAGGTCTAAAAATAGCAAGTAAGTATGGTATCAAACTTCTTTCTATTTATGGGGATTATGAATTGGTTGTATCTCAGATTCAGGATAGGTTTGTTACTAAGAATCATACTCTAAAAAGGTACAAGAATGAAGTTTGGGATTCTATAGAATGTTTTGATGCTTTTTCAATAACTTGGATAGATAGGTCTGAAAATATTCTTGCTGATTTTATGGCTAACCTAGCAATTAAGCATAATGATATTCCATGTGAAGATATTACACAGGTAGAGATCAAATCAAGACCATCAATACTTGATAATGTTCATAATTGGCAAGTCTTTGAGGACGATAGTGACATCATAAAATTCCTTGCATGTGAAGAAAGGTATGAGGATCAGTTTATTGATTTAAATGCTTATGTTGAAAGGATAGATGAAAATAATACTTTATTTGGAAAAGAAGTAATTCAACTTAAGACTAATAAAATCCCTAAGGGCCTAGTGGCATTATAGAGAATGTTTGATAATAAGGATTCTAATAGTAGAGTTAAAATGGATAATACTACTATAGAGGAAGTAGAAAAGATAAATTTAGGAAATGAACATACTCCTAAAGTGGTTCTCATTGGTAAAAAACTAACTCCTAAAATTAGAGCTGATATTGTTAGTTTATTAAGAAAGTACATACATGTTTTTTCTTGGTCCTACGATGATCTTAAGGCCTATAGAGAAGATTTGTTCCAACATGAGATATCTCTAAGACCTGATGCCAAGCCCTTTAGACAAAGGCAAAGACCGATCAATCTGACTTTGGCTCCTAAGATGAAGGAGGAACTCATCAAGAAAAGGGATGCTGGTATCAAGCCGATTAGACACTCTACTTGGGTTTCAAACTTGGTACCTGTTAGGAAGAAAAATAGAGATATCAGGCTTTGTGTGGATTTTAGAAACCTAAACATATCTTCATTAAAGGAAAATTATGCATTACCTAATATGGAGGCATTATTACAAAAGGTTATAGGGAATGAATTGTTATCCATGATGGATGGGTTCTCTAGGTACAATCAAGTGAAAGTTAAAGAAGAAGAACAATACAAAACAATGTTCACTACACCATGGGGTACATACGTTTATGTAAGAATGCCTTTTTGACTTACGAACGTTGGAGCTAATTTTCAGAGAGCCATGGATGTGGCTTTTGGGGATTTCATTGATATTATCATGGTAATACATCAGGATGACATCACAACTTATTCCAAGAAGGCAGAAGACCATTGCAAGCATTTAGATAAAATTTTCAAGAGAGCCCTTGAATATGGAGTATCCTTAAATCCAAAGAAATGTCATTTTGGATTAACCGAGGGTAAACTTCTTGGTCACATTGTTTCTAGGGAAGGAGTCAGAATAGACCCAGAAATGATTGAAGCAATTGATAAGGTTCATATTCCTAAAAATGTTAAGGGGATTCAATCTTTCTTTGGACAAATCAGCTTTGTGAGGAGGTTCGTCCTGGATTTTTTAGAAATTATGAAACCTATTGCAAAGATGTTAAAAAATAATGTAGTTCTAAATTGGACAGATGAGGCCTTAGAAGCTTTTTCCAGCATTAATAAAGTGATCAAAGAAGCTCCAGTTTTGAAATCTCCTGATTTCTCAAAACCATTTCAGTTGTTCTCCTTCGCTTCTTTCCACACTATTGCAACGGTTCTACTACAAAAAATTATGAAGGGTATGAGAAACCAATAGCTTTCTTCAGTAAAACTTTACAATCTTCTGAGTTAAACTATGATATACATGAAAAGCAAGCTTATGCATTAGTTAAAGCAGTGAAATCATTTAGATCTTACCTAGTTGGAGCAAAGATCGTGGCATATGTACCTAATGCAACAACTAAGGATATATTAAGGCAATCAAAAGTCATAGGTAAAAGATGTCGATGGATTAATCAGATTCAAGAATTTGATATTGAAATTCATATCACTAAGTTAATCAGGGGACAAGGATTGGCTAAACTCATGGCAGAGACAAATTTGGATGCAGCCCAAGTAAACCAAGTAGATTTGGAAAGTGTAGAAATGAGCATCGAATATTATCCATGGTACACAGACATAGTCTACTTCTTAAGGCATATGAAATGTCAAGGTCTAAGTGATAATTAGAAAAGAACTATAAAGTTACAAGCATCAAGATATGTACTCATTCAAGGAGACTTGTATTGGAAAAATAATGATGGTATCTTCTTATTTTGTCTAGACACCTATCAGGCTAAGTCATTTATTAATGAGTTGCATGATGGGGTATGCGGTGGTCATTTTTCAGTTAAGACAACAGCTCATAAGATATTGAAAGTTGGGTATTATTGGCCCCATGTATTCAAGGATTGTTATGAATATGTCAAGAAGTGTGAATCTTTTCAGAAGTTCTCTGGAAAATTGAAATACAATGGTCCTTTACCCCTTATTCCTTTACAAATTGAGGAACCCTTCAAAATGTGGGGAATAGAATTTATTGGGGAAATTACAGATGCTTCGAGGTCACAAGTGAATATTGGTTGCAATAGACTACTTTACAAAATGGGTTGAAGCTATACCTATGAGACAAGCTACAAGAAAGGTGGTTATCAAGTTTTTGACAGACAACATACTTACCAGATTTGGAGTACCTTGCAAGATTCTTTGTGACAACGGTATGTGTTTCAGATCTAAGGAATGTTTAGAATTTTGCTAAAAATATGGTATCAGTCTATCATACTCATCTCCATATCATCCGCAAGGGAACAGTCAAGCAGAATTAAGTAATAAGAATATACTAAAGATTATCAGAAGAATGTTGAGCAATAATAAGAAGACATGGGATTCAAAGCTAGGTCTAGCTTTGTGGGCAGACAGGGTAACAATGAAAATATCAATAGGTTTTTCTCCTTATGAATTGGTTTATGGAAAACAAGAAAGGTTGCCATTAAATAATCTCTTGCCAGTTTACAGATTCATTTAGGAAGAAGAGGTTGAGGACGTAAATTTTATGGAGGATAGGTTGAGCCAGTTATCAGAGCTAGATGAGATGAAAAGAATAGCACAAGAAATGAATCTTCAACAACAATGACAAATTAAGACCCTTCATGACAAGAAAGCATCAGACAGGCCTTTCAGAGAAGGTGATTGGGTACTAAAGTGGAATGTAAAAGACCAAGATAAAGGAAAACATGGTAAGTTCGAGGCATTATGGCTAGGACCTTACATGGCCATTTCAAAGGCAGGTGAGAATTCATATTATTTGCAAGATACTGATGAAGTTATTCAAGAGTTTCCAACTCATGGTCAGTATTTGAAGCCCTTTTTCTCTTAAAATAGGAAGTATTCTCTAACTTGTACATTATTTTATTTGTTTTATTTTTAAGCCTCGTGATTATTTGCTTACTGTGGTCTTCTTTTCCAGAGATAAATGGACTCTCACTACATCCAGGCATGAATGCACATCCCCAATAAGAGCCACTGTTGACACCTAAAAATTTAGGTTCTAAATATGCAAGAGGGAAGTATAATCCTCATTTTTATTTTTATGTAATTTCCCTACGTAAAAAATTTAAAAAAATCTAGAAGAGCATAAATATTTGTCATTATTCAATGTTCATCAAATAGGTGTTAGTTATTTTATTTCAATAAATTTAATGTATGTACATTTTGAAATAAAATAATTATAAAAAATAATAAATAATAAGGTAGTTAAGTAAAAAAGGTGGCAAGAGGGAGTTGAACACTTGACCTCTCAAGCCAACCTTTTTTCCTATCAACCTACCCTCCTACCCTCTAACTAGTTAGTCTATTCATATTCTTTGAGAGGATTTGGAAGAGGAACTAATTTATTTACATCTTCATGTACAGGTGAAAAATCAACACAATTTTTCACACATGGAGTATTTCTTTCCTTAATAATTTTAAATTCAATAATGAAATATTCCTTTCCTATGGATTATTTATTTTATTGATTTTAGGAAAAAAGAGTGGGGAGAGGGAGTTGAACACTCGACCTCTCGACCCACCCTTCTTCCTATCCTAACTACACAACCTACCCAAACCAATTGTCCTATTTTATTCCTTGAGAATATGGGTAGAAATAAAGGGATAAATTTTAGATTATTTTATTTCCTTTTAATAATTTAGAAATAAATTATTAGCATAATAAATGTATTGATTTTCTCTTGTATGTGTGTTTCAAAAGATTTTACATTTCACGAGATTTAGATTGTTTTTACTAATGTGATCCTTTTTAAATTTAATTTCCAATTTACCCTCATAAACCCTAAAGTGAAAAGTGTAAAAAGGCAATTCATTTTAGAAAGAATTACTATGTTCATAGGGTTTGAAATTATTTTAATTAGCATAAATCTTTAATTTTCAAAATACCTAAATGTAATCTTTTATTTTGCCCTATTGTAATTTTAATTTTAAAAATCAAACTAGTAGGGTAAAATGGGCATAAATGATTATATCTTACCTTATTTGATTTTAACTTTTTCATTTTTGGATATATTGATTTGGTATTTTGAATTTGTGCTTTTATTTTATCCTTCACCATCATTTTGTAAATGTATGCATTTTTAGGGTTTTGTTTAAAAGGTAAAATTATTTTGCTTTAAACTTTAATGCATTTTATAAAATTGTTGTAAGATTATTTTTACATTAGAAATATTTCTTAACATTAGGGATGTTATTTTTCTAAGCAATCAATGCACTTGCTCTAAGTAAATTATTTTTTAATATTGTGATGTTAGGGTAAGTGCTCCCCTCTTTTTAGGGTAAGTTATAAAACTTTTATACCCTAATGTCTTAGAAATATTTCTTTATGTAATTTGTATTATCTTATGTTTGTGAAAGGATTTTTTAAAAAGTAAATGCATTATGGTAAATTTTTGTAAGCAAAAATTAAATTTTAAACATAAAATTATGTACTCCTATTAAATAATTTTAGGTGTTATCTTATTAATAACATTTTTTATGTTTTGATTATTAAAGTAATTACCTATGATTAATGGTTTAAATTTTATTTGTACTTCTTATCAATAAATATTTGTATAATTATATCATGATTTTATTAATGTTTATTTGATATATTATTAAATAATAAATGGATAAGCTTAAATTGAGATCATTTTGAAAACTTAAAACATTATTAAATGTAATAAATTTAATTTTAAACTTTATTAAAAGATTATCTAATATCAGGTATTTTTGTGCAGGAACTAAATATAAGGATTTGGATTTTCGTACACAATACCTAAAGATATAACAAATTAAGTTTGTTATAAGGGAAATGTTTTTCCCTAAAACCATTTATATGGTTAAATGTGTAATTTTAGGGTTAGTTTTAGGGATTAGGTTTTGTGAAAGGGTATGTCTTTTCACAAAAAACCTTTGAACAATATATTTATATGGAAACATTTGTAAACAATGGGAACACGACACAATTGGGGCAAAAAACTCCTGCAACTAGAGATTTGAACCTCATATGCAATTTTTCAAATGTTATGTTAGATAAGTTGTTTTATGCCTTTTGAAGTTATATATCATTTATTTTTAGTTAGTTTTTCAGATACTCTTGTAACAGGGTGTTCTACTATGTTCTATTCCCTGATTTATTAATTCAAAGTTAATTTATGCAATTCGAATAGCAATTGTATGGTCTGTGAACTTACCATTATTCCCGTCGGCCTCTTAATTTGGGTTAAAATTGATAGGATTAATTATGTGAATTGTTTTGAATTGTGGATCAAGCAGAAGCCTCTAGGATGTTAGTCTTACTTTAAAGGAGCAAGTTGCCTTAAAAGTGTCTCTGATTATAAGTAGGATTGGAAATATTTTACTCTATAACCCAATTTTGCGTTAGGCACTGATCTCATTTCGTTTGATAATTGTTATCTGGTTCTTCTTTGTAGTTTTCAAATCAATCTAATTTCTTCTTTATAAAGCATTCATAATTAGGTTTTAGTAATAGTGCAATCTTAAGTTTAGATTTCATACAATTCACTATTAGGAGATTATATTATTTTCTTCCAAGGATTGTTTACCCCTTTGCAAAGAATGTTTGTCTATGCATGTGTTTGTGCAGCATAGGGCACTTGTAAATTCAAGCCTACCAGCCTTGGCTCATTCAAGCCATAATTGCAGAGGCACTAATGTGTGCCTGTCAGTTGGCCAAAAAAGGTCCAACATTTTTTAGCACCAACACTAGGGGCAAGGAATACTTACACAAAGCCATTGACTGGTTGTGAGAAGAATGAGCCTTTCTGGAATAACAAGCTGCATGCAAATGAGATAAACCAACATAACTTCCATCTGGTAATCCCTTCATTGTTGAACATCAGACCAATATCGTGAAATTTTTTTAAGAATAAATAATAATTTCCAAAGAGCCACATCTCATCATAGATTTCTAAAGTTTCTTGTGTCTCATGCACAATGTTTCTCAAATAATTTTCTATCTCATACTAAAAAGAGTAATGCTCAAAAAGTTCAAAAGAATAGGCTGCAAGACCTCTAATGTTTCTATCAACATGACCATCATTTGAAAAGAAACTTTTAGATTTTTCATTATGTTGGAAAAGATAGAAGACTTCATCAAACATAGGATCAATCTTTTCTGAAACAACCTCATCATTCTTGGTAGAAATCAAATCTAAAAATTCTTTATCCACACCCGAGACTTGAAGAGAATTACTGCCTGAATGTTTTTGGCTGAAATCTTCTCAATTGATAGATGATAAAAAATTCTTTATAACTTTCTCCTCGCAAGAAGAAGTATCACACAGGTTGTCCATCACTTCTTGGGGCTACAACATTTCATTAGTTTGATTTCCATCTTGCACCATAATTAATTTAAAATTCTCTTTTCCAATAAAATTTTTAGAAATTGAAAATACTTACTAGAGCATGATTTGATCTCATTTTTGACACAATCTCCTTTGAATAAGAAAGTTTTAAAATACATTCCTTCATTCTTAAAATAAAATGATTCTTTAAGGGGCTGATCACAAAATTTTAAACATAAAGAATCATCTTTGTCCATTCTTTCAGCAAAACTAAAAGTTTCATACTCTAGTTGCATGTAAATCTGAAAATTATTTTCTTCCACTTTCAAAAACAAGATGACTTTCTTCATTTTCAAAACTGAAACTTTCTACTTCTGGAAAGAAAACATCATTCAATGAATCCATCTTATTAAAACTCACACATTTTTCAGCTTCATTTCGATCATTTATGCTTACCAATGATTGATTTTATGGAGGCTGAATGACTTCTTGCTGAACTTTTTGCTCATTCATAACAAGGTAATTATATGAGTGAGATGAAATCTAATTGACTGGAGCTCCATCATCATCTACTATGAGTTCTTCTTTCAGCTTTGATACCCTTTTTTCATACTCTTGCGGATCTTTTAATTTATGATATCTAACACAGAGACTTCTCCATAGAAGTGTAGATGTATGATCATCTTCTACACTCAGCTTGATTTTTACAACATGAGAAATTCTTTCTTTGCATCGATCCTAGAAGTCATGCAGCACTTTGTCATCCATTTTAAGAATGTCTAGGATAGTGGGGTTTGGTCTTTTCCCCTTTCTTACAACCCTTTGGATTTGCATGTTATTTATTAGAGTCGCCAATCCTGCATACACAGAGATAATTCTAGAATCTAGAGAATAAAAAGAACTGATCTTTGATTTCAGTCCCCAGTAGAGTCACCAAAAATTTGTTAGTAAACAGATTTGTCCCTTTTGTAAATATTTACAAAATGACTCACAAGTGCCCAAATAACAAGACAAAATTTGGAACTAATAGTTGATTCACTTGCAATGGCTATGTGTAAGTGTTCTCTGAGTTTTGATGTGAAGGCTCAACTCCCTTCTTCTGATTTGCAATGAATAAAACAACTGGGTATGTCTTTAACCAGAAGACACAAAGGCATACTTACATTCACCCATTAATATGGAATGAATGTGATTATTAGATTTATAACTTAGGAAAGAAACAAATTAATGGCCAACATACCACTTGGCCAACATACCACTCATTCAATCTTCCCAATAATAGAGAAACAAAGAGAAGACTTAATACTCTGTATTACATATATGAATGCATAAAACCAATAGATTTCATAACATGCACACACTTGACATAATGAGAGAGGACTGCATCTTAAAACATAAATGAAGAAATCAATAGATTAATGTCATTCAGAAAATTAAATTTCCAGACCAACAGATCTGAAGACACACTTCTCTTTATTTTTAAATGCAAAGAAAAACAACCAACAAATCACTTTATCCCTTGTCATTAAACAAGCTACAAAAATAATAAATATATCTCCTCTCTCCTTGTTACAATACTACTCATAAAATGATCTCCCTTCCTATAGCCAACTAACTACTGGAAAAGAAGCTGAAGAACCCCGATTATGCCAAGTCTTTTAAAATATATAATGTCTTGCACAGTTATTGTAACCGATTCTTGGAATTGATTTTTTTACCTTTTACTTCTCGTAACCTTTTCAATTTTTTTTTATGTCATGATGTAGATAAAATCATTCCACTATGAAGCAACTGTCAGGTGTCCTCAGTTATCTTTTATATTCCTCATTTCATTAAATCACACACTCCACACTTATCATTAATATTTTAGGTGTGACATGGCCTTAATAATTCTTTCATTCTGTTCTTTAAAGAAATTCTTCTGCAAAATGGTTACTTGTTGGATTTCCATGTAGACCTATACACAGTCCATAACTTTTAGACCAAGAAATATTTGTTTGATCTCTCCAGTGAAAGGCTTCAAAACTTGTCTATTAACAACATATCCAAAAAAATTCCAAATCCAACAGTGGAGTCAAAAGTTATGGCCCTGTCATTGAGACTGATTTTTCTGTCATCAGAAATAAATCTAGAAATATGTTTCATTTTAAAAACTTGTATTCTGTTATTCATATCTTTCAAACCAGATATAATTTTTGAACTCCCTCCAGTGAGAATTTAGAAAAATAGGTTTTCTAAAACATATCCAAAAATTGGCCAGATCCAACGATGGAGTTGAAAGTTATGACCCCTGCAACATGACTATTTTTCTATCATTAGCAAATTTTGGAAATGTCTAGTTTTAAAGACCTGTATTCTATTATTCATATCGTTCAAACCATATAAAATTTTGAAAATCCCTCTAGTGAGAATTTAGAAAAATAGGATATCTAAAATATATCCAAAAATTGGCTGGATCCAACGGTGGAGTTGAAAGTTATGACCCCTGCAACATGACCAGTTTTCTGTCATCTGTAAATCCATGATTACCAGTTGCTGAAGAAATCTTTTTAAAAGTTTATCATATGTTATCCTGCATGAGTGCCTTTGTAATGTATTATGGGGTTGCAAATGATTTTATATATCCTGATTTGTTTTTTTCCTTAAGGTATTTGCACAACAAACCCCTCCAAAGGATGACTAGCTTCCATGCTTGGGTCAACATTTTGTCAAATAGTTTACATGCATTACCTATACTCTCCTCATAACCATGTCAAATTCTCCAGGGTGCTACCCATTGTTGCCAATGTTTGAATGCATTTTCATTTTACAAGAAAATGTTATCTACTAGAATGCTCTAGGCTGGAAATTGTTTTACGAGGCCATACCTTAAATTTTATTTGGATCAGTGCCTCTGTCAAAACATGATCAACACATTAAAAAAAACATGAATGTTCCCATTCAGTCTGCATATGCCAATGTATGTGATTGTCTTGGAAGCCTTTGAAACACAGTCAATTCCTTTAAAGAAATTTGGAAATCATGAAAAAATACCTTTTCCCCAATAACAGATAGCTGAAAGTATTTGGATAAAATTCAATGCTCTTATTTTTCACCAGATAACTGTATTCTCATGCAGAAGAATATTTCTGAGAAATCCTCCCAATATTTTCTTTATATTATCAATTTCTCCATCAATACATTATATCCATTAGACAATTCCTTGCCAATGATGGAACTTTCATAATACTCTTCAAAAAGAATATCCACCTTTGTCACTATTCAACCTCGATGCCATTTTTGAATTATAACTTCAAACTTTGAACTGTGCCTTTTAAGTATTGAACCTTGAACTTTGAACTTGCGGTTCAAGATTCAAAATTCAATCCGTGGAATGCACATTACACTGAACAAATACAAAGACTAGCAGATTACTATTTGAGACCAAACACATTTTGAATCTTGAACCTTGAACTTTGAACTTTGTGGTTCAAAGTTCAAGATCGACAATGCATATTGCACTTGCGAATTTGAACTTGCACTTTGAACCTTGAACTTTGAACTTGTGGTTCAAGGTTCAAGTTTGACAATGAATATTGCACCTTTTGAAATTGAATTTGAATATGCACCTCTGGACCTTTGCATTTTGAATCTTGAACTTTGAACTTTGAACTTGCAGTTCAAGGTTCAAGATCGACAACTCCTCTTGCAATGCTTCCCTTTTACAAAATATCAACTTTACAAAGGCATTGTTAAAAAAAGGATATAAGATATGGGACCACCAAGAATATTTTTCCTTTGGGATTGGTTTTAAGTTTTAAAAATTTGGGTGCCAAAGGCAAGCCAATAGTAGGCATGTATACCAATGTCATAGCTTTCCATGTCTCTGACAACTGAGATATGGATTTTCTTGGTAATATTAAACCAAAGTGGTGGAGTTAAATTTTGAAAAAATTGGATGATATGACTAGAAGGGTTGTTGAGTTATCCCTAAGAGACTCCCAATTTGATTATAGCTTCACCTGCCGAACTAATGGGGATTTGGTAGGTATTTTTATCTCTTGCCTACTTAGAGATGGAGTGAACAAAGCCAACACAATAGCTCTTTGAAGGAAAAATTTTAAGGATACAATCCTCAAGGGGTTGGAAGAAGTAGTCTACATCATTAATTTCAGAAATTTTAATCCTTATCTAGAGGAATAAATGACTACAGAAATTGGTAGTTTGGAACATAATCGCTATATTCCTAGGAGACCTTATTTAACCTTTAAATACCTAAATGCATTCGATGATCATTGGATGAAGATTAAAAGGAATTTTAACTTCCTCCTCTATTGGACTCAGACCATACCCTCTTTCGATACAAAATAGGTATACCAATATTTAGTTGCCTATGGTTTCTTGGTTCCCCCCTCATTCAAGAAATCTGACCTGGAAACATTACAAGTAGTGCCTCCAGTCTTTATTAAAAAGGATGGTTAAGAAAGATCCCAAGAAAAAAATATCAAATAGGGAAACACACTGCATTTTCCCTACTAGAGGAAGTTGAGGATTCAGAGGAGGAAATGATAGTTTTTAAGAAGGAAAAGGAAGAGACCCTTTAAATATATGGGCTGAAATGTTGTAACATTTTTGATAAACTTTCTTTATATTGTATCTAAGTAGGATTTTATACTCTAAGGGTACTTAGAAATTTTAAGTCTTTTAGACAAAAAGGTTTATAGAATACTAATCATATGTTATAGTTAAGATACTCTATTAGAAAGTATAGTGGGTTAATAAAGTTTTGATAGAATCAAATCATGGTTGTAAATTTTATACAAGTAATTATATAAGATATTAATGAGAAAAGTAGTGCTAGTAAAGTATCTTTTGAAAGTGCCTTTCAAATTTTGGTAAAATATTGGTGGTTGTGGATAACACAACATAAACTTAGTTAAGTTATTTGATCTATGTGGAATATTCTACAAATTGATTAAAATTTGTAGGCATATTATCAAGGATTTGTGCAAAAGGTTGAGGTAATCTTGTGTAATTCATTACCTTTCATTTGTTGTGTTACACTAGTCCTAAAAACTAAGATTTGAACATTCGTGTTGACTTGAAGAAAAAACCCTTAGCATATTCCTATACGAATTATCCTCATAGAAGTGCATGATATATTGGATCTTTTTACCAATATGGTTGACTCAAGGAACATAGATGCATGGTTCATCTTTATTCTTTCTTCAGTTATCATTTATTTTGTAGTTCTTGGGAAACCATTCATTTAAAGATATATCTACTTTTATACAAATAGTCTAGTAGAATGATCTTAAAAGGGGTCATTTATGGTTGCATTAATAATGAGATTTATGTCCAAATGAATCCAAAGAGACAAATAGTATGCTTAAATTTTGAGAGTGATATAAACGAAAGATGTGAGTTTACGAGAATTTTACATATAAAATACTCAAAAAATATTGTAGGATTAAGACAACATGATGGTTTAATCAAAAAAATTTCAAATCAATGGGTTTTTTTGTAGACCACCCTTGGATCTCAATGGACTGTTATATATCATACTTCTTCCTATCTAGATTAGTATTAGACTCATTGGCCTTCCATGAATAGGGGAGCCTAATATGTTGGCGGATTACAAATTGGTAAAGTTAGTATTATGTTTTCAAATATATTGGATGAATAACGTAGTTAGGAATAATTGAAAATCTGGGAGTTAATGTTTTTTAGTGTATGATTAAGTAGTATGAGGTATCTCAGCTAGTTCAATCTTTCAGAGAAGGTTTGGTTTAAGAAGAGGATTATGCTTCAGTTGGTAAGGAATAACACCTCACAATTTTTTAGTTTAAGCTTATAGTTATATTTTTGTTCTTTCTTTGATTAAGTTTGAATGTTCTTCCACTAGAGATACTCTCAAGCATATTAGTATATTGTGCTCTTAATATTTTTCTGGATCTTACCTGAAAATGATAACTTACAATTTGCATTTTTGAGTAAAATAGAGAGAATTTTTTAGAAAGATTGATAATTATTAGTTTATCTATTGGTATAAATATAAGCATATCTACTTATTGACATACTGAATAATACATATGTATCATTATATATGTTTTAATTCATGTATATTATTATATTTATAGAAATAGATAAACTTATTTTTCTTGTGCATATACACACATATCAATTTTAATTTTATTTTTAATAAATTCTTTTGTTAAATACATGTATATATAGGTTTATATATATACACACATATATATGTATATCTATATGTGTGTATATATATATGTATATATATATGTATATCTATATGTATATATATGTATATGTATATATATATACATATATACATATACATGTATACATACATACATACATACATACATACATACATACATACATACATACATACATACATATATATATATATATATATATATATATATATATATATATATATATATATATATATATATATATATATATATATATATATATATATATATATGTATATATATATATATATGTATATATATATATATATATATATATATATATATATATATATATGTATATATATATATATATGTGTGTGTATATATATATATATATGTATATATGTATATATATATATATATGTATATATATATATACATATATATGTATATATATATATATATACATATAAACTTATAATTTTTACACACAATGTCCCCAGTCTTACATATATTACTCTTAAATATGTTCTTTTAGATTCAAGTTAAAAAGTTTTATCAGAAGATCCTATGTTCAGATGGTATGGATATTATATGTGAGTTTTAATTTTCTAATTAATCACAAATGTTTTTTTGGCCTTCAAGATTATCCCTAACAAAAAAGAGGATCTTCAGACATATGTCTTCTTGCTAAAATGTATCTCATAGATATAATATGTGGTGTTGAGACTTGTGCAGGAACATGTATAAGCAGATATGCAGAGGATAAAATGAGAAATCAAACTCACTAAATACACATGGAATGGAATTATCAGTTGTCACAACATACCAAAATACAGTTATAATTTTATATAAACTTAGGTATATATAAATACTAAGGGAATTCCCTTATAAGGTTAAGAAAATATATATTTCATAAACAAAGGAAACCCTTCACATGTATCTGTACTAATCCTATCTGGATAGGTTCGTGATCCCTGGTTACAATGTATAAAGGATCTAAGTGAATATGGTCATGATCCTAAAACTCTGAGTCATAGAATTTAGGTTTGGTCCATATTGTTATAAGGTCATTGACTTATTGTAATGAAATTTGTAAACTTCTTATTGTATATGATCTTTCAGAGCCCAGGCTAGACTAGAGGTTTTCTTTACTCCGTTCTTTCCTATGGATGCCCACACTGAACAAAGTTGTACTTTTAATTTTTTTCAATAAAGTAAATTAGTGGCCTAGGCCTATTACCTATCAAAAAAACAAAAAATAAATGAAAAAAAGTGGTAACAACTAAGAACTATGGTACCCCCTCAAGTAAATGAGCAAAAAATATAATGAAGGGCTCATTTGGTTGACAATGTGATCAAGATCATAACTTATGGTACAAAAATGAAGGTCATAGGAAAAAGTTATGGCATTTAGAAGGTGGGAAGCATCACAACCAATAGATGTGCACATCTATTGAGGTGAGGGGAATAAATAGAATTGGGTGGTCATTTTCAAAATCATCAACACTCTTTTTCTTTTGATAATTTGTGGAGAAGGATCCTCTGAGCGTGTTTGCAGAGCAATGATGGAGTATGAGGATGACATGCACATCGGGGAGTGGGTCAAGACTTACTAACATCCAGTTGGCACCCCACCTTTAGTGAGTTTCGATAATTTTTTTGTCTCATGTTTTGTGCATTTTGGTGGAATAGGTGTAGGTTGAGTAGGGGCGAAATGCCACACTTGTGGATCAAAATAGATGTAGTTATAGGTCTAGAATGATGAATTTAGTTAGGGAATGAATTTTTAATCAAGTTACACTTATTGGTCTAATGCAATACAATTATAGTCTGTGATTGATGCACTTAAAGTGTGTGTTGAACAAACATAATGTAGGGTTTCAATGCACATGAACTCGGAAGCGACACACTTGCTTTATTTAAATATGATATAAATATATGTAAATGATTTTTTAATTTTCTCATGTATTTTGACATGTGGTTTGTAAATGATGTAGCATAGATGCATTGTGTAGCTTTTATTTTTACTTACACTTGGATTGACAAGGTAATTTCATTGGTACTTGCAAATTAGGGATGTTTTCCTTATTACTCAAGAGAAACAACCCAACATGCTCCCCTATAGACATACACTAGACACAAAGGAGAGAGAACACTTAGAGAGTATAGAATTATTGTATATTACATTCATGCCTAAGATTAGGGAAAATAGGGCCCTCATCACCGCTTTATGCAAGAGGTGGCACTCAGAGACTTCTTCTTTCGATCTATCGATAAGAGAGTGTAGTATCAATTTATATTATGTATATAGGATTCTCTGGATACTGATCAGAGGAGATAGGGTGGCCTACTATGTCAACGCAGAGAGAGTAGCACTATGCAATTTATTCGATTTCACTATGGCAGACTTGGGTGTTAGAGTTAATGAGATAAGGTGAGTAGACATGGTTGAGTATGATCCATACTTCACAATTATTTTCATGCTTGTGGCTGGGATAATAGTGGTTCCAGATAGGAGAGGGCATGGGTTCCCTATTGGGTGGGGAGAGATTGGGATTGAGGCATGGTTGAGAGGGATAATGCATGCTTGGGGGCCATGTGTACTGGTCATGGTTTATCATCAGATGCATAATATTGCTTATCATGAAATTCAGTCATTGGGGTGCAGAGTGACTCTTCTAAAGGTTTGTTCACTCGAGCATATAGTTGTATTCAAGCCAATTTTGATAGACTAGTTATTTAGGTAGGACAACTATATAGTTATTACTATGAGGCAGTGACATACATATAGGTGGCTCATGTGAGGTATTGGAGACAATTGTTAGATACTTTGAGGGACTTCACATTGAGACCTTGTATTGGATTCTCCATGTGAAATGGTGAGGATGATCATCTCCAATTTTACTGAAAATAGAGGTATTTGATTGGATGATCAATTCACTATTTGCACAACATTGAGATACAACTTCTAGACCAGATTTTGAGGTAGTATGGTGAGAGACAAGGAGTACCTATTGGTTCTACATAGTTGGTGAGATGCTCTTAGGATGTGAGGGGATGTGGACTGGTTATTCCTATAGAAATGACAATGGTACAATTTACTACATTAGCACCAATGAGATGGGACTGGGGATTAGCTGTAGCTAATGAAGGAATGACATTAGAGTATGATGCATGGTGGGTGATACATAGAACCATACCATATACATATATAGGTATCCCAATTCTGTTGGATATGACCCAAAATATCAAGTTTCCCCTTAGGAGAGATGATAGATGAGGCCAAAGAGGATGATGAAGTAGAAAAGGTTGAGGAGGAGATGAAGGATATGTTGAAGGAGGACAAAAAGGATAAGGTGAAGGAGGAGACAAAGGATAGGGTAAAGGAGGAGAAAAAGGAGATGGTGGTGAAGGATACAAAGGACATGGTGGAGGAGGAGATAGAGGATAAGGTGAGGACATGGGGTGATGGGGATGATTGGGGTGGTGGGACCATTGGTGCAATTTCCCCAGTGATTGCACCTATTATTGCCCTCATGATATTGAAAGCATGAGGTAGAGATGAGGATGTTGATGTTACAGGCAACAATGAGGAGGAGATTGATTCTAATAGTGAGACTAGTAGAAGTAGTGGAGATGAAGATATGGGGGAGGATTCAGGTGGTGATGAGATCAAAATCATGGATGTTTCTATGGGTGGTGATGATACTGGACTAACAAATGTTGCTATGGGTGGTTTTGATGAGGTAACATAGGTTGTCCCTATTCAAGTTATAGTGGGAGGAAGTGGGGATGCTATTAAGACTATTGACGTAGCCAACATAAGAGAGTAGATCCAATATCTAAAAGGGAGGCTAGATGGAACCCTTATATTGGTTACATAGGTAGATTTTGAGGATTTTAGGCTGAGTGGAGGAGGAGAGAGGTGGAGGATAGGGAGACAATTGCAAAGACATAGATCTAGTGGTACTCCTCTATGGTTTTCATTTTGGAGAGGAGGATGGCCCAAATATAGTAGGACATGGGCCAAGAGAGAGGTGATCTTAGGGATAAGATTTAGGAAGAAAAGGGTAGGGCACACAATTTTATTAATAGTGTGTAGGATTTGATCCTATATGGAGCCATAGAGAGGCTATGCTAGACATGGGTTGAAATGATTAGACAGACTCATGAGGTTGGGAGGGAGATTTAGTACTAGAGGGGTCATTATGAGAGTGTTGCCCTTCCTGATTAGAGGGTACCTAGTTACACATCATCTCAAAGATCTCAACAAACATAGATTCCATAGGGTTCATAGAGTAGTGGAACAATGATGGAACCACTAGCTAGGCCATCTCAATAGGTGAAGGTCCATCCTCTAGTCAGGCATAGGAATGACCTCCAAGGCCATCAAGACCATCAATAGATCCTCATCCTAGACCCACCCATTTAGAGGGAAGTGGAAACACTAGCTTAGTGTTGACATGTAGACATATATTTTGTGAGCTTGAAATCTCTCCTTATGACATTGTATCATGACACATTTCAAGTTATATATATATATATATATATATATATATATATATATATATATATATATATATATATATATATATATATATATATATATATATATATATATATATATATATATATATATATATATATATATATATATATATATATATATATATATATATATATATATATATATATATATATATATATATATATATATATATATATGATGTAGTTTTGGTGGCCTTATATATTTTTATGTGATTATGCTTATGATGCCTACTTTTATGATGATTATGATGCACATGTTATGTTTACCTTCTATGATGATACCTATGATGTCTATGAGATGAAATGATTCCTTATATGCTTCTATTTTATGTCTATGTGATGGATGTATGTATTTCCTATATGATGTGATGTCATGTTGATATTCAATGCACTTATATTTTTTGTATTTTTATATACATTTTATATGACATGACTAGATGTGATACATATTAGATAATAGATTATGCTTAATGAGTTTCATGATTGATATGCATTTCTATGATAGATGGATGCATTGTATGACATGTACTATAATGTATAATTTATGATATATGTGTACTAACATGATTATGGATGCAAGATGTAGTATTCTTGATGTATCGTGTTATTCTATCACAAGGATTTGTTAGGATTGATAGAGAGAATTGTTAGTAATGATAGGATAGCTAGGAGACCAGAGAATGAGGATGAATCTTGATTGAAACCTTAAATTCCATTAGCCATATTTGAATTCCAACTTATTTGAGAAATTTATTTCATCATTGAGCCACTTAATTATAGAAAATTTGGATACCATCCTACCAAGATATGAATGATCTAGGTATGACTATCCCCTTTCATTTTAAAATGAGCTTTGAACAGACAAGGAATGTGGGACAATCCATCTAGGTCAGGAATTAAGAGTTGAAATATATGTGGCATATCACAACTGAATTATCTATTGAAATATATTTTTCAATTGGATATTTTTATGTTGATGTGAAGGCTCTCACCACAGACACCCAAAACGCTCTTTTAAGACTTAATGGAAAATATCCAACAAACAATAGACAAAGAAAAATAAGTCATGAACTATCTTGGCATCTCTAATCACTTGTGGATATCCAAGAGATTCATAGGAACATACCTTGCAAATATAAAGACGTAATAAGACCAATTTTTCTCAACAAGTTAACAACCATACTAATTATATGTTTATGTTTTTGTAGTAGTTTGGACAATGACATTGACGATTGATGATGTTGTTTGGTTTCAAGAATGAGGTTCTTTGCTTTAGATTGACTTGTCTAGTTTCAAGTGTTTTCATCCTTTGTATAAGACAAGATGATCTTTTGACAAAAAGACTTGATGTTGATTTGATTGATAGATAAGACAGTTTGGTCAATTTGATTGAGGACCTATTGACTACTTGACAGTTTTGACTTGGTTTCATTGAGCTCATAATTGTTGTATGACATCATTTAATGCATTTTAACATGTGAAAGATTTGGTTTATATACAAAGGACTTTATTGTAGAATTTTCAAAGTTTTTTGATTTTTTGTTTGTCTTTAGTAGTTTTTTTAGGAATTTTTGCAATGTTTGGGTGTTTTCTCAATACATTTTTTTTCTAGACCTTTTTATGTTTTTTTTATTTTTTAAGGATAATTTTCAATTTTTTTTTAATTTTCTTAGAATATTGATGGATCATGACATTGTACTTCCCCCAATTAGGATAGACTAGGAAATTTATTATGGAATGGACATGATGGACTAATTTGGTGTAAGACATGATGAGAGAATGATAGGACAAGGAAAATTGATGAAATTCAAGCCATGAATAGATGACCAAGGCTTTTTATTATGGAATATGGAATTAAATACCAAGTGATATTAGATTGGAGTGATGATAGATAATGGAGTAATAATATTTACACATAGCATCAAATTGCCTGGTTTTCACCATGGTACTTTCCAAAGGTGCCATCGAAGTGGTTTTCACCATAGGATGAATTTATTTCTTTTGAATTTCTGATTTTGTATCATGGTTGATGCCTATTTGCCAAGTTTTCATCAAGGTAACCATTTTTTTTTCTTTTTTTAAAAATTTTTTTCTTTTTTTTTTGACATTTTTGAAGTAGGTCTACTCTGAGAGTCATGAATAGTAGTTGAGCAGATGAAAACCATTGATGGGATCTAATAGAGGCTATCCCTATGATGTAGCTAGCTGATATACTCTAGACCCATAAACTATTGTGATGATGTAGGGACCCAACTAGTTAGGTTCAAACTTACCTGGTTTCTCTCTTTCCACATGATTCTTTTAAATTTATATGAGTACCAAGTCCCCTACCTCAAAGGATCAGGGTATGACCTTTTTATTGTAGCTTCTATGGAGACTCTGTTGATATGCCTGCAAATGGGTTAATTCATTCTGTCTTTTTTCATTGAGTAATTCTAGTTCCTATAGTCGAGATATACAATATTCCTCATCTGAAATGATGTTATGAAGGGATACTCACAATAATGGAAGTTCAAACTTAATTTGAAATATGGTTTCAAATATGTACACAAGTTAATATGGAGTGGCTCATGTGAGTCTATGGAAATTAGTGCAATATTCCCATAGGGATGAATTTAGTTGGAGGCTCAAATCATAACCAACATCATTGAATATATTTTTCAAGATTTTTAGAATGGTTTTATTTGTAGCCTCAGCCTGACTATTACTCTATGGATAGTAGCATGAGGAATAGTGGTGGTGGATATGGAAATTTTCAAAAAGCTCATCAACTTGTTATTTTTTAATGGAGTTCCATACTGACTTATGATGTAGTTTAAGATGATCTTAGAAATTTGTTTGCCGATGGTATAGGTCATTGGGATTGATTCAACCCACTTCCTAAAATACTCAATGGTTGTGATTATATACTTATTACCATCATAGGATAATGGATGAATATTTCCAATGAGATCAAACCTCCATTGCAAGAAGGGTCATGGTGAAATGAATGGTTGCAGTGCCTAAACTGACACATGGATGAGGTTATCGTGAATCTAACATTTTTGACACTTATGAACAAATATGCAAGCATCTGTCTCCATAGTGGGCCAATAATACCTAGTACTCAAAATTTTATCTAAGGTTAACTACTCGAATGGGCACCACAAATACCCTCGTGTACTTATGATAAAATTGTTTGTGCTTCGTTTGAGTTGAGATGTTGTAAGAGTGTTCCATCCATAATTTGTCTATAAAGTGTATTGGCTATGATGGAATAATGGGAGGCTTTCACTATTAAGGACTTATTTTAGTTGTGGGAAAGGTCAAGGGGAATGGCTTGGTTTTTTAGATAAGCATAGATTTCTTCATACCATGGGGAATTGGGACCAAAAATTTCACAGACAACCTCTGACGTGGGGACTTTGAAGGCAAAGACCATGAATTTTTTGACCAAGAACTCATAATATGTCACTTAGGGAGGCATTTCCAACAATGATCGTACAATGGCCATAAAATCTTCTACCTTATTCTTGATTCTAGGGATTTTATCAAATGACATTTATTCAAAGTGTTTCTTGATGTCTTCTTCCATGGACTTGTATGGAATCAAATTTTCATCCTTGGTGTTGTAACTTCCATCAACTTGATTGATTATCGATTGGGAATCTATGTATACTTGTAGATGTTGGATATTGCATTTGACTTCGGTCTTTAAACCTATGATAAGTGATTCATACTTGACAATATTGTTTGTGCAATCAAATATTAGCCTATAGGACCTAGGGATGGAGTCTCCTTGAGGAGTGATAAATACTATATCAACACTTGAACCTTTATGAGTGTGAGAGCCATTAAAGTATAGCTTTTATTGTTTCTACTCTTTTAAGTAAAATATGCCTTCATCTAGGAATCCTATCAATGTTGGATGATTTGAAGGTAAAGGTGCATCTACCAATTGATCAAAAATAGCTTAACCTTTAATTTCTTTTTTTCTACATAGTCTATATCAAACTCACTCAAGATCATGACCCATTTGGATAGACATCCTGTCAATGTTTCCTTTCTCAACAAATATTTTAATGGGTCAATCTTATTATTTAAGATCATATTGTGACTCAACATGTAGTGTCTAATTTTTTGTGAAGCAAAAACTATAGCCAAACATTCTCTTACAATTGTAGTATAATTTAGGTTATAAGTCACAAGTGTCTGACTGATGTAGTATACAACCCTTTCCTTTCCTTTTGAAACATTTTGATCTAGTAGCTCCCCCACTGAGTACTCTATAGCTAAGATATACAATAGTAGTGGCTAATCTGAAATAGGAGACATCAAGGCTGGTGTTGAGAGAAGATAGTCTTTTAGTATTTGAAATGAATTCTGACAATATTTTATCCATTCAAATTTTATTCCCTTGTGAAGTAGATACTATAATGGATGACACTTTTATGCTAGTTGTGAGATGGCCCTTTTGAGTGATTATTGTCTTCCCTATAGACTTCTTAGGTTCTTCAGAGTTGTTAGTGGATGCATCTTGATTAGTGCTTTGAATTTTTTTGGGTCCATCTGTATTACTTTGTGTGAGACAATGAATCCCAACAACTTTCCTGATGTGACTATGAAGACACAATTCTTTGGGATTAATTTGACCTTGTATTATTGAAGTTTGTCAAATATGGGTTCTAATATAGATAGGTAAAAATTCCTTTCCAGTGACTTTGATAATATGTCATCTATGTAATCCTCCATTTTTATGTGCATCATATCATGGAAGATAGTTGTCATGGCCCTTTTATATGTGACACCAAAATTTTTAAAACTGAAGGGCATGACACACCAGCAATAGGTTCCCCATGCACAAGTAAAACTTGTTTTATGTTGGTCTTTAGGTGCTATTTTTATCTAATTATATCTAGAGAAACTATCCATAAGTGATAGCATCTTGTACCCAAAAGCGAGTTCTAAAATCATATCAATATTAGGTAAAGGGAAATAATCTTTTAGACATGCCAAGTTCAGTCCCTGGAGTCTATGCAGATTCTGATGGATCCATTGGGTTTGGACACGGACACTATTTAGAGATCTAGTCAGCGTAGTTGATGAGTTTTATAAAACCTGTATCTAGTATCTTTTTGAGTTCTCCTTTTACCAATAGTTCTATGTTGGTATTTAGTTTTTAGAGCTTCTATTTATAAGGCTTTTCTCCCAATTTCAATCATAGATGATGAAACACTAGATCTAAATCTAACCCAGGCATGTCAGAGCATGACCAAGAAAATTTTATTTTCCTATCTTTGAAGAACTCTATGAACCATTCTCTCTCCTTTTCTATTAAAGACTCTTCCAAGTGAATTAGTCTTTGTGTCTCTTCAATTCCTATGTTGATGGTCTACATTTTCTCTATAAGAAGTGACAACTGTGATTCAGTGTTAGGGAGTATATAAATCTCTCCATCCTTAGGCACCTCAGGGAGGTTTTTGCCCTCAGTTACATCTTTTATTTATACTATTTTAGAACTAGAAGGTGCCTTTTGGTTTTCACCTAAGAGCCTTACATTTTATTTATATTCATTTTTTGACTAGAAGACTCATATAAAGTCCCCCAAAGTATGATTCTTTGTCTAAATCAACACTGAAGTTTTCCTTATGGTCTCCAATAGGAACGCCTTGTCCAAGTCCCAAGAACTTAGATCTTACTTTTTCATTCTAAAAAATGTCTATGGTTGGTGGATTTTGTTGTTCCCAATCAATAAGATTGGGGTAGACCAAGGCTATTTTATCCTTGGTTTCAAAAGAGGAAATGGGGATTTCAGTCAAGGTGTTGATATATGAATTAGATACTAATTCATGGGTTTTTTATGAGGATGACAATGAGGGTTAAAATTAGTTATAGAATTGTTCAATCTATTCTTTTTGATTTTTTGATCTATCTTGTAGGGATATGTGGGAAATGATAGTATTAAGATGTAGGGTATCCCACTAATCATCATTCAGACACATACTCATAATCATTTGATTCTATGTCTAAATGGTATTCTTCAAATGTCTCAAATTTGTCATAAATACAAGCATTAATATTAGTGGGCAATGAGATATTTGAAATTCCTTCCTTAGGAGGCCTGCAACCAAAATATCAAAAGCTTGGATTTTGAGTAGGTTCAATTGGCTCTACAATTCCTTGACCATTCTTTCCAAGGCTAGAGAATCCATTATATCCCTTCTTCTTTACAATAGTATACCCCCATCCATATTCATGAACCATAATTGTGACCTTAGGGGGCTCTTCATCTATGTATAACCAGGAAGATAAATCATCTTCATTTTTCTCTTCATGTATGTCAGCCCATCTTATGAAAATCATTGGGTGATAGACATTTTTGTTTTCTATCAAGAAGTTGTCATGGTTTTCCATAAGTACATGGTGATATAGGTAACTTGAATACAAAATGAGTTTTTATAGGTGTACTCTCTACATCCCTTTTCCTAAATTTGGATCTTGATTTTCAATGTGGGTTCAACAATTGTTTTTGAAAGATTGGTGGTTGAGTAAATGCTTTGGAGGTACCTGGTACTATGATTTTGGAATGACAAGTGATGACAACATAATATTGTTTAGACCTCAGATAGTGATGGTATTAATGATCAATTTGGGGTCTATGTTGACATAGGTTAGGTTAACCTTGTTATATTTTCCTACGATTGAGACCTTTCCTTTTCCATGGTCCATCAATGGATTTGTAAAGATCTTATGATCTTGGTTGGTAGTACCGAAATTGTTGACAACTTTGATTTCATTGCATTTGATGAAATACTGGTCAATTTTATTTAGCTAAAAATAGTTGGTCATTTCATCTTCTTTGGTTTTGTGATAATCACAAAAGTTATTATCATCCCATCAATATGGCTTGAAGGGACCTAGTTTGTATGATCTAATTTTGGCTAGGTTTATTGAATGAGACTGTAAAAGTTTCTTCAAGATGTTCTCAAGAGGTTTTGAGAGAGGAGTATAGTTCTGATGTGGGTTGGTCCTTCTTGCAAAAAAATTGGTTTTTGTTTGTCTGGTTTGATGAGGGATTCTCTCTAGGAGTAGTTGTGTTGGTGCTTTGGATATTTGTTGGTGTTTGGATGTGATGGACATTTGTTGATTCTTGGATATGAAGGACTGGATGTGCTACTTTAGCATCAACAATGTCATCATTTTTTACATTCTTATTCTTGGACCAATATTTAGATTTGTCATAAGATGTAGTATTATTGGTTTCTTTATTAATTATTCCCTTTAAGGTGAGGGATATTTTTTCCTTTAGCCCTTTCTCAGCTAGTTCTTTGAATGAATCGATGCCTTGGGAGATTAGCTCACACATCATATCCAATTGACAATTTTTAATGAAAATTTGGATCTTTTCCTTTGTGGGTATGTAAAAGGATACCTTAGAGGAAAAAATCATCTAACATTGTATAAAAGATGAAAATATTTCACCACTCTTCAATTTGGTAGTTCAAAGATCCATTGATTTTATTTTGATGACAATGTCATGTGAATAATGTGATATGAACTTTTTTGTAAGTTAATTCCATGATCTTATTCCTTGAGGAAGTATTTAAAACCAATCCATGGATGACCCACTAAGAATATGTGGAAATACTCTCATAAGATATGTATCATCATGCACCATGTCTATACAATCCGTGAAGAACTCCTAGATTTGGTCACAAGAATTACCCTTTTCTTTGTACCAATGAAATTTAAGTATTTCAAAGTTGTGTGGAAAGGGTGGCTCAAATGGATAAGGATTAAGATCACTTGATGTGTAGGACCTTTTGAGAGTGCTTGTTTAGAGATTTGTGATATGTTGTTGGAGGGTTTGAACATGTTGAGAAAGGACTTTAGTGGGTGTCAGTGTGGATGAAACTTATTTAGGATCAACAAATGGATTCCCATTGTTATAGGATGTTTCTTGATTGTATGGGGGTCTGTACCCCATGTGTATATGCATTGAAGGTACATAGGACTGTGAGACATACCGGGGTGGTGTCATAAAAGTGGAATTGTTGGATCCAACATTTCTGTATTATCCTAAGAGGTTTGAAATAATCTCTGGATAGTTAGGGTAGACAAGAGGTTGTTGTGGAGGTACCCCCTAAATTATTAGGGCTGGTCCTTGATTAGGTGGGACAATTCATTGGAGACCACTAGTATTTGGACCTTGGAGAGCTATATGGGAGGAAATTTCTACCATTGTTTGAGAACCACCTATTTTATGGCTTTGTGATAATATAAAAGGGATAATTGTGGTAAGCGGTGCACTAGATATAGGTGGATGGTTGGTGAATAAATGATTATTGTATTGGATCCCAAGTGTAGTGGAAGATGTGGTAACCTAGGTTGCACTATGAGTAGTGTTGCTAGATGGTATTGGAAAAAGTGAGTTGAGAGGGGGGAGTTGAATATTCCCATGATGATGGTATGTGTGTGTCCTCTACTAAGGTGGATATGTCAAATCTAGTGGGTAATTTAGCACCATTTTGTGTAAGTGGAAATACCAGTTATGATATTTTGACAAGGTATCCATAATTGTCATTACCCTAGGGTCTTGTAAAGTTTTGTCAACCTCTTCTTGTGTACATGCTTGCCTAAAATTATCAGTTGAGAATTCATATATGGGTGGAGAAATGGGAAGTAATTGTGGAATGTCAATCATTTTTTTTTGCTAACGTTGCACTGTCTTAGGTGCATTGAAATATAGTTTTAAGGTTCTTGGGATAGTGAAGTCAATATCACTAGTGGGATTATAAAGGGGGTCCCTATTGTGGTTCATCTTGTCTTTACCCTTTTTGGATCTTGTGAATGACATATGCAATAATTCTATGCAAGACTAAGGTATATGCACGCCGGCTAGGACAACTAGGTTAGGACTCTAATTTTTTTAGTATTTTGGATTTTGAGAAACAAATATGGGAAATGACAACAAGGGAAACTAATTTTTTTGGATTGACAACTTTTGAACTCTAATGAAAACTATGAATGAATGACTAAAATAATGTCTAAGGTGTAAGTAATATACCCTAAGAGAGTTTCCAATAAACTTTGAATGTAAACCTTCTAAGAAAAGGCCCAAATGATGCTAAGGACTATCTTGAATTCAATTTTTGAACAAATAAAATGACAATTTTAATAATGATGCCTATGATTAAGATAAATTTTGACAAGACTAGCAAGTGCCTAAGACAAGGCTAGTAGAGAAAGATGATAACTAGATTTCAAGAAAGTTGAGACAATGCACAAAACCACTATAGGAATGTCCTAAGAAAATACACCCTATGATTTGGTAAATGACTCTGAAAAGTGTAATACTTGGCCTTAGGATATGCAAGCTATGTTTTTGGATTTTTTTGAATTTTGGATCTAAGATGAGGACTATGCAATATGCAAATGACTAAGAAAGGTTCTCAACTTTAAATGTAAGAATTCCCCCTAAAATGCAAGGTATGAATTTCTAATATGAAAGGGTATGTTGATCACAATAATTCTGGATAAAGGATAAATCATATGTTTAGGACATGTTATTTTGTTTCTCTATGTAGGAAACTGTTTAGGACAAGTTTGGATGATGTACAAACACAAAAATCACATAATCAAAATATGGATTCAGGACTGACTAAAAAGAAATGCTCTGTGTATATTTAGTAAATTTTTCAAGTTACAAATTTTCATGGGGTCCGTCACAACAAAAAATAGAAACAATAAGTCTAACCTAATCAAATTGGCTTCAATGAAATATTTTAGGCTCATTTTTTGGTAGTCCATAAGCTCACACAACCATGTCACACTACTAGAACTTTAATAGTCCTCTTGTAGGCACTTGTGTTTTTCCTTTTACAAGGTATTATTTTTGTGTTAATAAAGATCTCTTTCAATAACACAATAATGTGGGACACATATGATGGGGATCTTGTGGGGAGATTATTCCCTCCCTTGCACTAAAATAAGACAATGATTTGGAGGTGAATTGGGTGGATTCTAATTTAACAAGGTTTTAGTTAGATCAGTGTCATCTCCCCAATCAATTTGTATGTGTGAGAGACACTAAATTTTCTAGTTGACCACATCAAATCCTTAAGAACTATTTTCCTGATCCAAACTATCATTAACAAACCTCACCCAAGCTTGGTAGATGAGACTAGAGTTTACTTAGATTCTTATTTATATACTAATCACATGTATTTTTATGGTTTTAGGTCATCCTCTACTGGTTAAATGCACCCCCAGAGAGGCCTCTCTAAAAAAAAGGTTTTTACTCTAACAAAATGTGCAAGTGCGCCAAAAAATCAAGACACAATGTTAATCAAATTAAACACCAAAAACCAAATGTGAATTAATCTACAGGTCATCCACACATGAATATGAGTTCATTTTTAAAGCATCAAACCAAGTGAGATTTTCTATGTTAAATTTTAATGCACTAAACACAAAAGTATTTTTCCTTGTTCAATTTTGAAACCCACGTCAATTTTAAGAACCAAATCAAAAGATGAGTTTCTGATGTGCATCCATACAATGTTTTTTTTAAGTGCACTAAAAAGGAAAGTGGATTTATTTTAGATTAAAAAGTTAACACTGCTTCCAAGACACAAGCTACAAAATGATTGTTAGTAACGAAAACCGATCTAGTAATCGAATTGATAGTCCATAAAAAAATTTGCATTAATATGAAGACATTTAAAATTTTGAGTGAATCAACTTACCTTATCCAAGTATGTGTTGAAGAGTCATTCATATCTGATTTATGCTTCCAAGTCTATGATTCATAATCTGGGAGCTAGTCCTTTTTTTATTGATCTCTCTCTCTCTCTCTCTCTCACACACACACACACACACACACACACACACATTGTTCTACCAGTTCTTGGATCTCAACTTTTTTATGTTTCACCATTTGACTATGTTGTTTCATTTTGACATCTGTGGCTTTTCAAAAGTGGAAGTGCACTATTTTCCAAATACAAAATACAGATTTAAGACATAGAAGATGTATAATTATGACTGCATCATTTAAATTATGTAATTGCAACAAACTGGTAAGACAACTTTAGTGATTAAGATGTGAAAGTGGGGTGATTTAGGTATATAACTATGGTGAATGAGGTGTTCAAGAGTGTCAATTCTTCCTGTTGCCTTTGTTGGGTCAAAAACCAAAGATAGAAAATAGCAAGATTTCAAGTGTGAAAATTAAGACATCAATGTTCAGTAGTCCAATAGAAAAATAGTAGATCTAACTAGAATAATTAGGAATTAGAGTGAAAAAGACAGTAATCAAAATAAAAAATAAGATAGATAGAATGAGAATTGACAATATAAATGCAAATAGTAAAAGGAAAGTCTGATGCATTAAGGTGTTAAGTGCGTCATTTCTCTATACCATCTATGATGATTTGACTGGGTAAGTGTATTTTTTTCAAAATATATGTGCATTGATTTAGTATTTTTGTTGCATTGATTTAAGGGAATAAGTACAATACCTAATATCAAAAGAGGAAATGAGATAACATAATGCATAAACAAATAATAGATGAAATCAATTCAAAAAATGCATGTGCAAAGTCCTCTTTTTTTGTTCTCATTCTTGACGCAATGTGAGCTCTCTATTTCAAGCTCAATTATGACATCATAAGAATTCAAAACATGTATGTGGTTTTTTGAAATATGAGAATTAACTCTCTATTTATAAGAATTTTTGGGTTTCAATTAGGATTCTTTGATTGATGAGACTGATTATCTATGAATTAAGAGTGATCTTAAACTGATTGAAGAGTTGACTAATTAGATTTATTTGAAGACATAGATTGATTAGTTAGAAAGGGTGATTGAGGAGTAGGCAGAGGTCCCATGAGGGGGGCTACAGGTCTATTTTTTAGGTACAAGAGGTCCCATAAGAATTTTATTTTGGGGCTATAGGATTATTTAGAATCTTTTCCTGCAAAATAGGAGCCCCTCTTTTTAGGCCTCTAAATTGTAGCAGGTGAAAATGGGGTGGGGCTGGAAATTGCCCTAGCAGCTTAGGAAAAAATCTTCCACATGTTCAAGATTTGTACACTTTATTCTCACCAAAACCAAATAAATCTTGTCAAAAAAATAAAATTTAAAAAGTTATTCCTTAAATTTAGGAGTTGAAACTTCTAAGCTGAAGCACGTTACAAAATTTATAGGATCCCTCACCTTTAAATATGCCTAAAAAATCTTAGCGGACACAACTCTATTTTTAAGGAAGCACCCTCCATGGGACCCCAACCTTAGAAAGTGTGAATGATTACTAAACTAAAACTTAGTATTAGTGGAAGATTAAATACAATTAATAAAATAAAAGAATTTATTTAATTGCACATGGGAGAATATAAACAAATAAATAACCTTTATTTATTTATGAGAGGAATATTAGTAAATTAAATAAATTAATATTTATTTAATTATGAGTGGGAATTAATTTATTAAATGTTATTGTTAAATAAATGTAATAATAACAAAGAGGGAATGTTAATTAAATAATGTAATTTTATTTAATTAATTGTAATGACATAGGGAATAGTTAAATAATGATAATTATTTAATTACTTTATAGAAGAATAATTGATGAATATTAAATAGATGATTAATAATTAATTAAAATTAGGGAGAAATTGTGAATTCAAAGTCAGAATATAGTAGGACACAAATTAATAAATAATAAAGATTATTTAATAATTTAAGAGGAATGTTAGTAAAACCATTGCATAAGAGTAACAAGTCAGTTTTAGGTGTCTACAATTACATTAAGAGGGATGGAGATAGTCTTGAAAAACTTGATCCCAAGTCTTATGAGGGTATCTTCTTAGGATATTATTCCAAAAGTAAAGCTTATAGATGTTTTAATAATAGTTTATACAAGATTTTTGAAGGTGCTTTCATGTAAAAGTTCATGAAAACACTAACACGTGATAAGTTACAAAATGGTGATGATAGCTTCCAAGGAGATGAAGTAGATAGTGCTATTCCAAAATCTTCCTCAAATGTACAAGAAAAGAATGTAATAGGCACAAGTGGGTCTATAGAAAAAAGTTGAATTAAGATGGCCAAGTGGTGAGAAACAAGGCAAGACTCATGTGCAAAGGTTATGCACATGTATAAGGTATTGACTTTGATGAAACCTTTTCCCCTATTGCAAGTTTAGAAGAAATTAGAATGTTCTTACATTTGCTTCATTTAAAGGTTTTAAATTTTTTCAAATGGATGTTAAATCTACTTTCCTCAATGGTAATATGAATGAAGAATTTTGTATAGAGCATCCTGATGGGTTTGTGGTATCAAAAAGTTAAAATTATATGTTTACAATTTGAAAAATGCTCTTTATCATCTTAAACAAGTCCCATGTACTTAGTATGACAAACTTCATAGTTACCTACAACAACAGGGATTTAGAAGAGTGATAGAGAACAATATTTTATATGTTACAGAAGAAGGTAATCACATGTTGATTGTTTTGGATTAAGGTAAAAAAAAAATTGAGGGGACCCCGAAACCCCTTACAAAAAAATTACATCAATTATCCAATAAAGCCCATCAAAACCAAAAAATGGTGAAGAACACTCCTGGAAGCACATCACATGTTGATTTTTATAGTTTATATTTATGATCTGACTTTTGGTAGCGATTGTGTACAGATTTGTCAAGTTTTGACTACCATGAAGCAATTTGAAATGTCCATGTTGGGTGAGTTTTCATTCCTTCTTGGTTTGTAAATTCATCAATCAGATAAAGGTATTTATGTTTTTCGATTCAGTAATATTAGAAAAATGTTAAAAAGGTTCAAAATGGAGGATTGCAATCTAGTAAGCACTCCTATGGTGACACGATGTGAAATCAGTAAAATATTACGTCTCTAAATGGTAATCAAAATTTGTACGGGTCTATGATAGGAAGTTTATATATATGTCACAACTACTAGACCTAATATCATGCAAGTTATTGACTATGTTGCTAGATTTCAAGCTACTGCTAAGGATAATCATGCTCATGCAGTTAATAGGATCTTCAAGTATCTTAAAGGTTCTATGAATCATGGGTTATTATATCTTAAAGGATCATTTTATACTCACAATTTATATAAATGTTGATTGGGGTTGTTTGTTTGATGATAGAAAGAGAACGAGTGGAGGTGCATTCTTTCTAGGTGGTTGTCTTGTATCTTGGTTGAGCAAAAATAAAGCTTCTACTTCACTATCTACAACTGAAGTGGAGTATATAACAATGGTTTTTTGTTGTACATGAGTTCAATGGATGAAGCAGACACCAAAGGAAATCAAGGTAGATTTTGACCGTCATATATCTATCTTTTGTGACAACACGAGTGTGACAAATATCTCTAAAAATCCTATTATGGATTCTAGAAGTAGGCATATTCCTATTAAGTATCATTTTCTAAGAGAACAAGTTAATAATCAAAAAGTTAAGTTGAAATATGTTTCTAATAAGGAGTAAATTGAAAATGTGTTTATTAAGCCCCTACAAAAGGAAATATTTTAATTCTTGCGAGAAAAGTTGGGAGTGATTTCACTTCATCACTAAATTGCAAATTGGACTCATGTGGAGCTTTAATTGTCACATTTTTCAACCCCATTTTTAGTTTTTGCAAGTTGATTTCAGTCATTGATGTCAAAGGGGGAGAAATGAGTTAGGGGGAGAAACTTTATTTCAGAGTAAGTTAACTTGTTTTATTTTATTTTAGAGAAGTTCTTTGTTTTAGGTTGGCTCCAATGAGTTTCCATTAATGAAAAAGGGTAATATTGGTTAATATACTTTCATTGATGTCAAAGATTGATAATCAAGGTTGTTTTAATTTTAGAAAATTGGATTGAGTTGTTTGACATGTTTGAGGTGCTTGAACTGGGTGAATGTCTGGTTGTGTTGCCTACTTGTCTAATAACTTGTCAATCTATCTTTCCATGTCAAATTTTTTTTATTCATCCCATATATCCATGGTTGTCGCGACCTTAGAATTTAATATTTGATGTTTTTGTTTGGGAATAAAATATATTACTAATTCTCCTCATATCTTGATGGCTTCAAAATTAGTCGTAGTGGCTCCTAATATTTGTTGGATGGTGAGTTAAAGAAGAAAAGGAGCATGCCAATGAATTATGAGTGTGTGTAAATGTTTTTGGCATGTGCATTAATAATGGATGAAGCTTGGTGTAATGATTTTCTAAAGGCATGGAATGATTTAATTGGATGAAGGAATCCTCTTTGTATGATTTAACTATTATTGGGATAGAGGAGTGGAGTGTCTTTGAAGCCCATGTTTATAAATTATTGAGTTTTTTAAGACTAGGGTTGCAATTTTAGAAAATTGGTATTGTGCATTATTTTTTGGAATTTGTGCGATAACTTTTAGGAGTTGGTGCCACTTCAAATAGTGTGATGCAACTACATTTTGGAGAGCTATGAAGGATTATTTCAAATAGGTTAGGTGATTGTATTGTGGGATGGTAGTTTTCTAAACAAATATTCTTCTTGTTAAAAACATCGCTACAGATTTCTAAAAGAAAATGAGATTCTTGTTTGTGGGGAAGGTGTAGAAGGCAATTCTAGAGATTTTTCATTTTGGAGAATGACATGTTAATAAAGAATCAACATTAAAAAAAATTGAAGACAAAGGTAATCATTGGTATTGAGGATGTTATTTTGATGAGAAGCAATTTATTGATCACAATAGTGATTTTGAATATATGGAAGTGTGAAGAGTTGATTCTTTTTGGTGTGTGAGAAAAGATGAGTTTTTTTTAAGGAATTGTGCATGTTCTAAATTTGATTCTATTTGCATTCGAGTTGGTGCTCTAACTGAGGTTGGTGCCTCAACTATTTGGAGTTAGTGCTTTGAAGAGGGTCAGTGCTTTCCTTGAGTTGGTGCTCACTTTTGTAGTATTTATTTAAATTTTTTTGGTGTGTTGTGGTTTTTTATACCTGAAAGGGTTTTCCATGAGAAAATTTGGTGTTATTGTCTCAATGATTTGTTTTCATTTCTATATCTCTATTTAATGTGATTTCATGAAATTTAAAGTTTAAAATATTGATTCAACCCTCACCCTCACCCCCTCTCATTCTCAATATTTTCTATGTGCTCTTCAATTTCCTTATTACTCACATGATAGTTTTCTCTTTCAAACAATTCATCTTATTTTTAAAAAGGTGTTGTATATACCACTTTATTTCTTGATTTTGGTGTTTTGTCATCAATAACCTACTTGGTAGTTCTTTTTCATGTATTTCATTTTGTCTTTTTCCATATAAACTCTCCTGATCTACCTTCAAGTTGTTTCACATTTTCAAAGGAGCCAACTCTAATATCAATTCATGAGAACAAAATTATATTAGAGGGATGGGGAGAGTGGTGAATCAATATAACAACAATTTTTATTAATTTAAACTTTATCAATAAGAAAAACATCAATTACTCAATTTAAATAATCAAGAACATGAGAAGAACACAAAAACATAATATTTACATGGAAACACTTACAAGAGAAAAAATCATCGCATATCACTTTGTATACATCTTTTCTTTATGTCTACATAATCGTCTTCTATGTCTAAATAGACCTCTCCTCTTTATCTTCATGATCTTTTTTGTAACTATATGGACTTTTTTCTATATCATCATTGGTCTCTCTTCTATGCCTTCATACATATAGATCTATGTATGTTTGATTGATATTTTCTTTTTTCCACTGTCTTCAAATATAATTAACAAGATTTTTAAGATATCTTCTCAAGGAGAAAAACTTCATGAATGAATAGATTGTAGATACCAAAAAATGAACACACTTGTGGGTTCATATTTAATGCCCTAATTATTCCTCTATTGAATAATGGTCCTTTAATCGTTAATTAATCATCTGCATTCTTCTAAAATTGAATCTTTGCATCATTTAGTCATTCTCATTATATTAATTAAATAATTAATATTATTTAATTAATTAACCTTTAATTAATTAGTTTTCACTAGTTAATTAAAATCCATTTCCAAAGTCCCCTAATTTAAATAATTATCATTAAATATTTAAATTAGCTAATTTTTTAATCTCAATTTCCCTCGATTTCAATTTCCTTTTAATTTCAACTAATTCCATCTTTCTAATTTATTTTAAATTTTAATTCAATTAAATCTTCTACAAAATAGAAAAATAAAAAATATGAGGCAATTATAATTTCTAAAAAATTCAAAATTCTCATAAATTGAGAAAAACAACTTTCTCAAAATCAAATCATTTTAAATCAGAAAATAGTTATTTTCTTAAATTTCAATTTTGGAAACTCTTATCTTTCAAAAATCAACAAAATCCTCTCATCTTTATCTTCTTCTTTATTTCCTAAATAACTCTCTTATTTTGAGTTAAATTGGAATTAAATCTTTTATTTTGGAAAGTTACCCAAATCTTCTCTAGTTCTTACTTATCTCGTCCATTCAATTTGTTTTTCTCAAATCAATCTTGATCATCCATTAAAATCATAATTTTTTATATAAACAACCCTCATCTCTCACATTTTCATCTCTGAATTTTGCATCAAACTTATGTCAGTTTATTATTAGAGTATCATAACTTCTCAGATCTTTGAGTCAAGGTGCTGCCAGAATCACAACTGAGTGCCACACCTCAACAAGGAGAAGAGAAGCAACATAAGCTTCAAAGTGTTGAATGATTTTCTTTGAAATTATTTATTTCTATTTGATCATTCAAAATTATTATTATGTTGTTCGTAGGACTTTTATGTGTTTAGGAGCTGATTATTTACAATTTTTAGATAATCTGGTGCTACTAATACTCTTGCTTGAGTCTCTAGATTTTCCCTATGACATAGACCTATTATTAAATCTATTCTTTACTAAGGTGATGCAACAAAATTTCTAGAATGTACTATTGTTTCTTACACACAACATAATCAAATACTCAAATATTTTTGTACATAATCCAACTATCTTGCATGTTTTCTACATCAATTTTTCATAAGGAATCTTGAATTTTAACAATTTTGAGGACACATTTTTTAACAACATCAGATTATTTATATACATTTAACAACTTAAAGCCTACGAAATGTATATGTTTTCCTATTCCAAGGTACTAGGATTAGATAAAAACTTTAAGGAATTATAAAAATAACAAGAAAAATTTGTTCATCATCATGATACTCCCAAGAAAAAAAGGAGATGAGAAGGTAAAATGAGTGTATTTTTATTGATCTAAGGTATTGTAGTAGTAGTAAAAGCCTAAAAATGCTTTCAAAAATGAAAATACATTTCTATTTTTAGTAAAAACTGACTACATTATAAGTTAACTAAACAAATTTATAATAAAAAGAAGCTAGAAAATTAGCATACCTTTCATAAAGAAGCTCACAAGTCACTGAAAAGAAGGAAAAAGGTGTACTCATCCAATAGTAAAGAGAAAATAGGTCATACATTGAAGGAAACTAATAGCTTTTCTTTATTTTATGCTGACTAGTTTAACTCCATATTGGTACTGGAAAATGTCTTCTCCTTGTTTGACTACTAGAAAATCTCTAAGGTAGTTTTTGGAGAGGATGAGTACTAACCCTTTTCAAACTAGAAAGTGTAAAATAGCTCCTCATTATGCCCAATAAATGTCTTCACTTATCATTAACCGTGGCTAATGGGGGCATGTAATTGCAACTGCCTTTACTAGTCATCAACTTCATTAAAATGACCTTTCATGTTTATTGGATCATGCCTCCATTATTCTCTCCACAATCATTTGATAAATTTCCAATCCCCTCATTGGAATATAATAATCCACTAGTCAATCTTACCAATATGCCCCATCCTTTTTTCTTTCATGAATATTGTACCTTTCTCAACTCATTATAATTTGTAATTTCTCCACCTCTCCTTTGTCATGGTACTTATGCTTTTATTTCTTTATACCACTTTCAATTTTCATAGTCTTACACCTTTGCACTAAAAAACCTTACATACTATACTTAAAACTTCATAATAGTATAAAATCCATATAAGCCTTCCATCAATGTCACTATATTTATTTATTTAACATCTCCATGTCTTAAAAAATTCCCTTATGCTCTAATGTGCCTCATAATCTACTAAATTAAGCTCTATTATTCATTCTTCTCCATGTCATGTCTATGCTATCTATGGTTAAGAGTTTTGTCACTATGATCATTCCCACTTTTTTAACTCTACCATTACCTTTCCTCTTAGGGACATTTGCAATTTTCTATGCTTAAACACCACCCTTAAAAACTTGTAAGCATATCCTTGATTTGTACCTTTGGTATGATGACAATCATTCAATGCTTTCCTTTGGATTTTATTGTCCTTATCATGCTTGGAAAGGGCACACCATTGTGTATTCATCTTTGTAATAGTTATCACTCATTTTTTTTTCAATGGGTTTTACTCTACCCTATCTCCTTCTAGTGTTCACTCCAAACTAACAATTTTTTTTTCATATTACCCTCTTTACTATCTCTTATGTTGTTAAACATTTTCCCCTATGACAATAACCAAGTCTTCCCATCACATATTTGTTTTCCTTGATAATTTCACCATGAATGGGTTCCTTCTCTCTCTATAGAGTGACTTTAGACTTGTCAAAGCATTTTCCTTCCTTGTCAATTATACCTTCCCACCATCAACTAACATGCCTACTTTGTGAGGAATGTCTTTGTTTTCTCATAAAAAATCTACTTTTGAAAAGGATCACTACATACTATAAGGATCTTTCTCTTTTTGATAATATTGGAGATATTTCTCTAATACCCTTATTGGCCATACATGACCATTATGTTTTATTTTTCTCCCATTCTATTTATGCTTTATGTCCCCTACAAAGATCCTTTAATAATAACTATTGTTCCTTCATCTTTTGTATGGCTCTACTCCTTTTTCTTATGTAGCCTATATGTATTTTCATCATTTTATTTTACTTTACTTTTGTCATTTTTGTAGGCTTCAAGGCCCTCTTTTGTAATGGTCCCTTCATGGTTTATCATATTCTTTACAAGGAATGTCTTTTAACATGAAAAATATCAGTATCATGAAGGATATGAAAATATATTTATTTGTCAGTTGTTGCCTTTCTCCATGTTTATAACATTATTTATCCACAAAATTCATTGATGAATAGATTCTTCAAATCTTTATGTCCCACCACTATCTCATATATCACAATCATAAGTATCATTGTCCACCATTTTTTATAGTGAAGATGCTAGAAGATTACATTGCTTGATTACCAAGAATTGTATGTGTAGACAACTAAAAATGGTCAATGCCCCTAGTTTCCCTTTTTAGTTGTCTTTTATGCCTTGTGTCACATTGAGTCATTTAAAGTTATCTTGGATTGTTTTGAATCATTTTGATTTATCTTTTATCCTCTCATGTATTTTGGTCATCCTGCCATATATTGTCATTTTGGCTTATGTTTAATTAAATAATCTAGATAATAATTTAATTAATTTCCTAATATTTGTTCCTAGGGAATTAATTATTAATTAGTTTCTCTATGTCCTATGTCCCCTTAGACTTAAATTAGTTCCATTTATTTATGCTTTTTTTCATCATATGGATTTTATTTTCTCATTTTATTTCACATTTAAATATGCTTTTATTTAAATGTCTTTTGGGCTTTTGGAGTGAAATTTTCAAGTTAGTTTTCTTATTTAACTTTTATTATTGACTATTGGGTCTTCTTTTCCCTCTTGTTTGTTTGTTTGTTTGTTTATTGTGTTTGTTCAATTTTCAAATGACATTTCTATTTAATGGGTTTTTTTTGCCTAAACATGATTTGAGTATCCTCATTGTTATTACATTTTTATACTTTATTTTTTAGCGAATTAGTGCACTTGTCACAACAGAGAAACATTTAATTGGAGGAGAAAGAAGAACAATGAAGTTGAGTTTGCATAATTTAATTTTTACGTTTTCATATTATTTTTTATGCAACTTTTTTTATATATGCTTCATTAAATGATTAGGATTGGCTGAATATGATTTATTACTTTTTGTGGTTGATTTTTTATCATAGTCTAATACTAACACTTTTCCTAATCTATAACTGGTGAACCCAACACAAATGATATGGAGATTCCTTGATTGGAGGTTGGAGCTTCAAATCACGATATCAAAAGTTGTAGATTTTATGTTGGCAAGAGGAAGAAATAGATATAGTTTGGCGTATTTTCCTTAATTATATATATATATATGTGTGTGTGTGTGTGTGTGTGTGTGTGTGTGTGTGTGTGTGTGTGTGTGTGTGTGTGTGTGTGTGTGTGTGTGTGTGTGTGTGTGTGTGTGTGTGTGTGTGTGTGTGTGTGTGTGTGTGTGTGTGTGTGTGTGTGTGTATAAAATTAACATATTGTTTTTAATATCATATCATGTGCATCATTTACTTTCATATGTCATATGTATATGACATCTTAATATCATATGGATGTGACATCTTAATAATATCTTAATATCATATGAATTTGACATCTTAATAATATTGGGAACGTGAATAATAATTTTTCTATTGTCTCTAAATTTTTTGGATGTACAACACCAAATTACGTAAAGAATAATAAAAACATGAGCTCATGTAAATCTTAAGAATTTCAAGAAAGGTAGAGACCAAGTTCATCAGGTATACATTGTCATAACCTTATCCTTATCATATTTTCCTTTGTCCTCATTTTAGTAGACCACCATTTTTAGAGTCCCATACAATTTCATTTTTCAAATTTGATTTGCATTACCCAAAGGACCTTAGAGCTATAGGTACATCTTGTCTCCTTTAGGTTTGATTTTTCTTCCACCCTTTAGAATCATATTAGGCATATGCAATATCTCATACAGTCACATACCCATGGTTGAAACAAGGTTCCAAGCTAGTAGGAGACAAGAAAATTACTCACAACCATCCATGGACAATTTCAACCCTTGACCATTTCAATTGGATCCCACACAACTCATGTATTTTTATGCTAATAGGGAATCACTTATAGAGTTACACATGGATCTATTTGGAGTGCCACAAGAACCTAACTTTGGAAATAATTCACAATACCCTAGGACATTGACATTCGATTTTGAGAAATAAAATGCAAATCTTACCTCACACACTAAACCTAGTAAAGGTAAAAATCAACAAAAATACCCTCTCAAGCATCAAAAGGAGTCCCATACCCACCTTTAATATCAATCATCTTCAGACTTAGAATCATTAGTAGGAGGACACAATCATCTAATAGAAAAAACCATGAACCATCATAGGCTTACAAAATATTTGGACACCTCGATGTTTTCTGATCCTATTACATATGCCCTTCACCTTCAATAAAAATAGATTCAAGTTATGATATTAAATCCAAAGGGTATGAGGCTCAATCACACATTGACAAACAAAAGGATCTAGCACAAACCAAGCACAACTCCCAACAAAATCAAGAATCCCTTCATTGACAGAAGATTACGAGAGAAGCACATAAATTTTTTCCTAAAAAATTATCCCCAATCCATTTGGTAATCCAAAATCATCCTCATATCAAAAGGACACTCATACAAATATGCACACAATGATATTTTGATCTCAAACACATCCTCGAGCTTGGATTGATGCTTTTTGGGATCCTAGCACCAATTCATCAAAGGTTCCCTAAATAAATCAACAACCAACATAACTGAGAGGGGGGTGAATCAATTATACATATTAAACAACTTTGTGCCCAACTATGGATATCATTTACCACTTTTATACTAGCATACAATAAAGTGTTGAAAAGTAAAATAAAGCTTAACATAATGAAACACATAACACCATATTTTGTTAACTAGGAAACCCTGGCCAAGGGAAAACTCTGGTGGGGATGGTACCCTCAAAATGATCCACTAATCAAAAGTATCTTGTAAAATATATTGACCCTATGAGGAGTCTATTATATCCATATAGTGTATCTGTCCTTGTGAGGAGACTAGGCCCTGTTAAAATCCTTTGACCCTGTGAGGATTCAAATATACAATACAAAATTGAAGCTCACTACCTATGCAAGGTGCTCACTGTACATACAAAACATATACAACTTGGCCAGTCTAAATACAAAACTTTGACTACTGTTGATATCTTCAATATGTAATCAGTCCTTGTAGGTGCTCGCATAAAATTAAACATACAACTATCCTACTCTGCTCTGATCATAAAATTTGCATTTATACATATCATACAAAGTGCACATATGTCAATCATAGCATTACAATATAATCAACAACCTCACTTAAACAAAGTGCCTTCCTTTATACCTTTCTCTTTGTCCAATTGATCTTTAACTTAATTACATGTTACCAAAACTTTAATATCTCATTTTTCCAAGTTAGGATGGACATCTAAGATGTCATTCCAAACTAATCCATAAATTACTTTTACAATAAAAAAATAACTTGTTAGCTAAAAACTCGATATACTCTTACTTTTCCTATTTCTGTGATATACAAGCTATCTTAGGAAAGCCTCAAAAAACATGACCAAAACATAGTATCTTCTTTAGAATGATTGTAAACATCATCAATGATGTACATACTATCTTTAGTAAATCTTTCTAAAGTCCAACTATCAACACTAAACCTTGTTGAATAGATCTTTGTACCTGCTCACTGTAAATGCCTCATACTTAGACAATTTTCTAAGTATTCCTTATCCAGACTTCAACTATAACTATACCTGCTTCATAGATAATTATATCTATCTAAAATATGTCTATATGTTTCCATTAGTGACAACCCTATCATATCCCCTTAGCCTAATTTCCATCAATCTCCCCCTTTGGCATTGATGGCAACATATGAAAAATTGGCTAAGCATGCATAGTTACAAAATCTTCAAAATTGGCCTGTGAAAAATTTATGTGAGAAATTTTTGGATCATCTATATGTTTACCATCTTATACATAATGTACTCTCTCTTTCTATATACTCTATACATTTCCTTATGCAAATTTTCTTGTCTACTTCTCCCCCTTTGACATCAATGACAAAGGTAGGGTAAAAAAGTCTATATACATGTCAAAATTTTGCTTCTTACCTTCATTTGTATCCTTTATGGCTATGAGATTTGTGGAGGTGGATGAATGAGTCCCATAAGTTGCATACAATCCACAAATATAGTCTTCAAATTGGCAAATTTTGTGTCTCAAGAGTTCTTCATTGTTAACCCGCCAAGTGACCCACACAATCCATAAGTTGTTATTTCTACTCCTCTTAGATATATAAATGCAAATTTCCCAAAATCTTTCCTTGCTACTATCAAATCTTCAAGTTATTTCTATAATAGATCAATTTTTGTGGATAATTGGCCTCTAAATAGGCTGAATCTCTTTAATAGAATGTTCTTGTTTTGATGGAGAGCAATCAACTTTTCATATGCTTGGTTTATCTTATTTTCCTCATCAATTATCCTTACCTCATCGCTCTTGATGTGCTCATCCATATCATCTATTTCCTTTTCTTTTTCTTCTATGGTATTTGTTGTACTAAAAATGTGTTTGTGTGCCCTTGCACACTCAAAAAAAAAATATTTCCCTTCTAAAATTATGGATCTTATATCCTTTATGCACTTATCTAAGTGTTCCAAGTCTTTCTTGATGTTCTCATTTAACTTTTTGAATAATTATGATTCATACTTTGTTTGAGCTATTGTCCTTGTTGTTTCTTTTAATGAAGAAAATTGTGCATCAAATTCTTCAATAAATTTTTCTATCTTCTTCTCCTTCTCATACTCAACAAATTGAATTTGATATGGTAATGTTTTCTCTAGTCTATCAAGTGTTAGATCTACACATTTGTCTACTAGTTCTTTTTTTTTTTTTGTTTCCTCAATACCTTTTTAAAATGCAAGTGCTGACAATTGCATATACTTTAATAGATATGTCATTCCTTTGAGTAAATCTGAAAGATCATCATGTGATGAAGATGTTTCCACTTTTTCTTTACCTTTTTCTATTTGTGTAGGAATAAGTTATTTTATCTTCTCTATTTCTTCCTTGTTCTATTCTGCACTCTTATCTTTTGTCTTTGACTCCTTTTTTATTGTGGGAGATGTGGTAGAGGGAGATTTAAGTGTCTGAGTGGTCTATATAGCTGATTTCCTTTGTAACTCACCTCATTGATTATCTTCTTGCTCTTAATCTTCTCTTTCTGCTGGTTAGGTTCACTAATTTGCATATCCCCACCCAAATTGCCAACATCCTTTATTTGATCTTTAAATGGGTCCTCTTTATCATTGATGGGGTCCAGTGTAATTCCAAATCCTTTAATATTATAATATGGTTGTTTACTTGCACTTGGCTGATCATCCTTTGTAGGTACTTGAATTGAAGCTTCAACCAACTTCATCAATGCATTTTTCGCTATTTGTTCAGTCTCTTTGGTAATTTCAATGTATTTTCCCAACATGAATAAAATCATTCTTTTCTTGTTCCTTAGGGAATTATCCATTATGCTAAGTACCTTCTTTAATTTTTCTTCTATGATATTGGGATTGCAACTTCTCACTACATCATTTATTAACTTCAAATCCTCTTCCTTTTCTCTATCCTTCCTCACTTCTAATTTGTCATAGATTTCTCTAGGTATGCTTCTATGAACTTCTATAAGTTCTCTTTTGTACTCCAAAAGATAATCCAATACTATAATTTCTAAAGATGTCTTCGAATTAAGGTCATAGCTATCAAAGAATTTTAACTGATCAAGGTTACCTTTTTTGAGTATTTTATTATTTAGTTTCCCAAGGTGAGGTTTCCAACCTTTCCTTGTGCCAGTAGAAGGTTTTCTATGTTCAATGACATTTTATTTCTTCTTACCTTCTTTTCCCTATCCAATCTTTTGTTCAATTTTATCTTCCTCTTTTTCTAATTATTCTACATCCAAGTCCTTAGTGTAAATTACCTTAGACTTCTTTGTTGTAGGTTTATGCGCCATAGCCTTTTGTCTCTTAGGTCTGCTGAGAGAGGTAACAACTAGTTCTATTTTCACTTTCACTCCTTTAGCTATAGGAGATGTTCTTGTTGATCTGTTTGTGACTAGTGATGATGATGAGATTGGTTGTACATGAATTATTTCTACATCTGATGTACTTGCTGTTGGTAATGGTGTTGCTAGTTCTGACGATAATAGTTATGAAGGCCCTTCTACTATAATAGGTTGAGATGATATTATATTTGATCCTCCTTCACTCATCAACCTTGCTGAATGATTTGTCTATTTCCATTCTTCCTTAGACATACCTTCCTCTCTACTTATCTTATCCATGATTTTATCCATCTTATTCTTTACTATAGAATATTCTTCTTGCCCTTTGATTTTATTAAACCTCTCTTCATAAGTCCTACATCTAGGATTATCTTCATCTTTTTCTAATTTTGATAAAATATCAATGCATTCTTCCAAAAAATCATCTAAAACTTCATACTCCAAAGGTTTGATAAAGTGAATTCTAGGTTCAACTGTCTCTAAACATGTTTTATCAATCTCGACCATGATGCAAATTTCATTGTTATACTTGTCAACTATACATGGTGAAACTCTAAATCTTTATTTCATCTAATTCTAAAATGCTTTCATCATTCTAGTAATGTCACTTTCAATTCTCTCCTTAGGCTTCCTTCTATAATAGTTTCTAAGTTTCTCCACTGTGCATCTATTTGAATCCCATTCAGATGTAGGCATTGTAGGAAATGTTTTGGTAAGCTGGAAAAATAAATATACAAGATATTATCCAAGTCTAAATGGTGTATACTTATCTTGTTTGATCCTTCTAATATTATCTATCAGTTGATTTCTGAATATCTCACAAATATTTACATCTTCACTATCAATCACTATATTATAGGCTGCATGAAAAAAGTACGTAGAAATAGAATTAGATCTTGAGGTGTAAATCATCTTATAACCTAATATCTTTCTCAACAATCTCACATTTTTTTTTCTTTATTGTGTAAAATATCATGCCTCTTCCATCATACTCTGCCTCTGTGTTCTTTTCCACAAGCTTCTTAACTTATTTTTCTAATACAAGATTGATTATAGTCATGCTTAGACCAGTTAGGGTATGGATAATTTCATCTATTATCTCCATAGGTTGATCCCCAATCTAAATTTTATCATTATGAACCTACTTAGTATCAAATCTTATCCATTCCTTGTTGTCAAAATTAATATGAAAGATATGCTTCTTTAGGTCAATTTTCCCTAAATGTTCAAAACCCTGTTTGTATTTCCCATCATGTAGGTTGTAAAATTTATCATTATCCTCATATATCTCATTGTAGACCATTGTTTCAATTTTTCAATGTATGTATGTCCATGTGTTGTCTATGTATAGTAATTTCATTACGAATTTGCAAGAAGGCTCCCACCAAATCATCCAAAAATGGAGTAATAGATCTTTTCTTGAAATTATGTCTAGGCTCATTCCTAATATCTCCAAATACTTGATTTTTCATTTTAACAACTGAATATCCAAGATTAGCAACCAGGTTAAGCTTGCAAGATTGATAAATACCTTTCTCTTCTCATGCTAGGGTTTTGTGATATCAAACTCAAAATTGCTTTGACCAAACTCAAAATCTTCAAATCATTTGTGCTCTCAAACTATCTAAGTAAAAATGGTGAGTAAATCCATGGATCAAAACCCTTATATTTACCAAAAATTTGAATATGCATTAATTTCTCAAACATGTTTAAAAAAAACTATTCACGTAAGCCAATAGCCTTCAATCCTTCGGGGCTGTCACATATGTGAATATTATTTTTTGTGCAGTTGACTATAGCTTCCTTCAGTCTATTTCAAGGTGTACCCAATTGTGCAAAACTTCATTCAACTAATATTTTGATAAGACGTTAACCCCTATAAGGTGTATTATTATTTAGTTCAAGGTGCACTTCTCATCAAGATTTGATAAGTTCTTCTTTTCTTCATGTGAATCTTTTGTCTTCTTATCCTTTGATGTATCCTTATTTTCAATGGGAAAATATTTGAACTTGTAGATAAATTTACTTCCACAAAGGTCTTCTTAATGTCATCCACTTGATGCTTGTTCACATTCTGATCATTCCTTTCATTTTTGTTCATGTTTCTTCTAGGATCTAGTGATCTTATATCCCGTGGTCTTCTATTTCCAATGAATCTACAAAATCTTGTTGTATGTCCCAACTTATAGAAAACATTACATGCCAAAACTTTGTTTCCTTGTCTAGTTCCAAACTGGTTGATCTAAAGTTGTTGCATTTGTAACACATAATAGGTCTATTTCTTGCCTTCATTAGTCTCCTTCCTATCATGTTATTCCTTTCATGCATTATACTATCATATCTAGGTTTCCTACATTCTCTAGGTCTATGTCCAAAATTAGAACAATTATAACAATAACCAAAAAATGGTTTAGAATACATAAGTCCAACTTCATTGCATACAAAACAATTTCCATTTAATTTCCTTCTAGGTGGTTCAATTTGATCTTGCGCTTTCTTTACTAGATATGTTGTTTGAATAGGTTCTTTAATCATAATAGGTTCATTCTATATTAGATCTAGTTTTTTCTTTTCTTCGAGATCTTTAGATATTTTAGATTGCTTTGATGATTCTCCTTCATAGTAATTAATTCTTGTCTTATCTCCTCTAGGTCTTTGTGCCATGATCTTTTCATCAAGAGTTTCTGTACTTGAATGTAACTTCTCAATATGTTTCTTTTCTTGTGTAAGTTATCCTTTGATGTTATAATTATACTTCTCAAGTTCAGAAAACTTTAATCTAGAATCTTCAAGTTCAGATGTTACTTTTGTAAGTTTCAATTTCAGATCTTCATTCTCAGATCTCAATTCTATATATAATTTTATCTCTTCAGGTGTCTTGCTTGTCTTCTATGTAATGATATCAAGTTCATGTCTTAAGACTTTGTTATCCTCCTTAAGTTTTGTAGCTAACTCACAAAATTTAATTTGATCATGTAGCTCTTTCCTCTTCTTCCTTGAGTGTTCAAGCTAATCTTTTAACTTCTGAATGTAATCTTGTGCAAATCTCAACTTGTTCTTTAATATGTCTCTTTCCTAATTCGCTTGATCTAATTCTTTAAGATTTTCCTCAAGATTTTTCTGAATATACCCTAAATCCATAGTGATCTCCTTCAAGCTATTAGGCTTATCCATCAAGAAACTTAGGCTTTGATACCAATTGTTAGAAAGTAAATATCCCTTGGTGTAACTGAGAAGCGGGGGGGTGGGGGTGAATCAATTATACAACTTAAACAACTTTCTTCCCATCTATGGATATCATTTACCACTTTTATACTAGCATACATTAAAGTGCTGAAAAGTAAAATCAATCTTAACATACAAAAACACATAACACCATATTTCATTAACTAGGGAAACCCTAGCCAAGGGAAAACCTCGGTGAAGATGGTACCCACAAAATGATCCACTAACCAAAAGTATATTGTGAAAGATATTGACCCTATGACAAGTCTATTACATCCACATAGTGTATTTATCCTTGTGAGAGGACTAGGCCCTGTTTAAAGCCTTTGACCCTATGAGTAGTCAAATATGCAATACAAAATTTAAGCTCACTACTTATACAAGGTGCTCACTGCACATACAATACATGTACAACTTAGAAAGTCTAAATACAAAACTTTGACAGCTATTGATATCTTCAATATCTAATCAATCCTTGTAGGTGCTCACATAAAATCAAACATACAACTATCCCCCTTTTCTCTGATCATAAAATTCATATCTATACATATCATACAAAGTGTGCATATGTAAATCATATCATTACAATACAGTCGACTACCTCGCTTAAACAAAGTTCCTTCCTTTATACCTTTCTCTTTGTCTAGTCGGCCTTTAACTTAATTAAACCTTACCAAAAATTTAATATCTCATTCTGTTGTGTTAGGATGGACATATAAGATGTCATCCCAAACTAATCCATAAATTACTTTTACAATAAAAAATAACTTCTTAGCCAAAAACTCGATATACTCTAACTTGCCTTGTTTTTGCGATATATAAGTTGTCTTAGGAAAGCCTCCAAAAACATGAACAAAACATAGTATCTTATTTAATGTAATCATACACATCATCAATTATGTCCATACTATCTTTAGTAAAGCTTGCTAAAGTAAAACTATCAATAGTAAACCTCACTGAATAGATCTTTGTACCTACTCACTATAAACTTCCTTATACTTAGACAATTTTCTAAGTATTCCTTATCCAATCTTCAACTATAACTATACCTACTTCATAGATGATCACATCTATCTAAAATATTTCTATATGTTTCCATTAATGAAAACCCTATCATATCCCCTTAGCCAAATTACCAACAAACACATCATCATAAAAGGCCTCAATTTTGATTCCAACAACCATTATTATTTCTGTATGTTGGACAATCACATCAAGAAAAACAATGACATTATTTTATCCAACTACCCCAATCAACACATGATAAATATACACCCTATACAAAACAAGTCCCATAAATAATGCAACATCAAGAATGAGGATCACAATTTCAATCATTTTCTCAATCCAAGGTCCAACATCAATCACATCATCAACAATAGGATCCTATGAGGATACATTTTCCTTTGTATCAACCATATCCACTAATTGCGAAACAAACTCATCTTAGTCTACAATATAAATTTGATGAATCTCAAAACTCATCACCCATGAGTTTACCAAGGATATGTATTTTGAACCACCATGATCAAAATCCACTTAGAGGCATAGTCTATTAGCAAAGGGGTAACCCAATCATAGATGATGGTTTGGAAAAATCAACACCTTCATATGAGATAGTACACATAGTCATGGAATTAACTTGACAAGTTGAGGAATTGAAGATTAAAGATACTAAAAGGAATATATAGAGAAAGATTTATGTCCAAATTCATTTTCTAAATATTTACATGCCTTTATTCCCACCAAATTTTTAAGTACCTAAATTTGATAAGTAAAAAGGAAAGGAAAACCTTAAGGATCATATTGGAAAATTTTATGCATCATGCATAGAAGTTGTCTATAATGACACCTATCTTATGCCCCCATTCCCTAGGATTCTCACTGGACAAGCCTTGGAATGGTATTCTCACCTAATTAGAAATATTAGACACTAGATCCCACTAGCATGATTCCCAAAATATTGATTCACCTCATACACCTATGGATTCTTTTCTTCCCTTTGACCAACCCATGCTTGAGACAAGGGAGGAAGTTCATTTGAAAAGATAAAATTGAGAAAATGTGACAATTATGTTCATATCTTGGATACTATTATAATTAATTTGGATGAAGAAGATACTCTTGATGATGATTCTTTTAATGCTAACAATGATATCCATACTATTGGTTTTGATGACATGTATGAGCTTATTAATGTTAATCATAATTTTTCAGTTATGTTTTTACAACAATTATCTATCACTCCTAGTGACAAATAAAATGACATATCTTCATAACATGGTCCTTGTTTGGAATTGGGCATTTTTCCATCTGTCGTGATTGATGTTTCTCCTCTTGCGAGTTTTCCACCTTCCCTAAACAATATAGACCAAGATGGGGGGAGGAGGTGATACACTTGACTACTTCCTCTAGTACGGTAGATTTTGTGTATTTTCTTATTGTAATGTACTTCCCTTATGATGTGTTTCTTTTTATATGTTTTGTTTAGATTTCTTTAAATGAACCTTGTTTCTCTGTTGGTGCAAGGTGATAAAAGAATCAAAATTTCGTAAACATTCCTCTATTTTTATATCACTTCTTCTATATGGTGTTACATGTTATGTCATGCATGTGCCATTTTTCATAAATGTGCCTTTGTGTCGTATGACTGAGGATGATGCAAAATGGTAGCTACCTATTCTTTTTGTTCTTCATGATGTTGGCCCAAAAATATTCTTCTTTGTAACTCTTACATGTCATTCTTCCATTGTTCTTTTAGTTCTACTAACTTTGGGGGATGATGACAACTCATTTTTGATATAATATATCATGTATTATCTTGTGATCATACTGACCCCAGAGTTAGTAGATCCCTTCTATGATCTCTTTTGTCATGTGCATATTTCCCTTGATTTGTCCTTTCTTAGGGACATCTCTATTGGAAATTTGGCTGAGTAGGATATCATAGTGTTGTCATTATGGAAATATATATTTAGTGTTAAGAAAATATGATCCAAGGAGGAGGTTCTAGATGAGAACTTGAAAAAATTGTCTAAGTATAACCATGTTTATCTGTCTACACAGAGACTACTTTGATCAACGAAGTTCACATAAGTATTTTTAGGGCATGCAAACTTGAGCATAGATTATATGAGGTATATTGAAGCTACATCTAAGAGTGTGAGACTATACGACATGTACAAATAGATACATTAATGTTTTACAAAAACAATGTTGAGTCAACCAAAATAGAGCAGAAATTAGTAAATGATTATTTTGAATTAAGGGATTATTTTTTTATAAAAATAATGAATTAAATAATTAGGGATGACATCCTAGATGTTAACCCTAAGGAAACAAGAGTTAATGTTATGTTTTGATAACATGGAAGCCGACTGATAAGCTATATTTGAGATAGCTGGTATAAAGGAGAATATTATGTTATGCAATGTTATGCATAAGGCTAATGCGAAGTTGTAAAAACATTTGGTATTCATGTATTGATTTTGTATTATGAAAAATATGATATATGATCAGATCAGTGTGAACTGATAGAAATTTTTGTGAAGAGCCTATAAGCTAGATCAAAATATTGAAGATATTCAGCAACAGTAAAAGTTTTTTGTATTCTATCTTTTGTATTGAAGATAATTATTGTATATTGCATATTTGGGTAGTGGGCTCATCTTGCATACATTCATATTTTTTAATAGTAATGCCTAATAGGTTTGAGGCTTCTAACAATCCCTAAAGTCCTCTAACAAGGACCGAGACACTATACAAATGTAATAGATTCCTAACAGGGTCAATATCTTTAACCAGATACTTTTGATTAGTGGATCATTTGTGGGTATCATCCCCACTAGGTTTTTACCTTGGCCAGGGTTTCCTCGAGAAAAATCATGGTGTTATGAGTTCCTTTATTTTATGGTTGTGTTTATTGTTCATTTTATTCAGTTTAGTTTCTTATGCAAGTTACAAGTTAATTAAATATACCCATAAGTGGGAAAAAGTAAAAGTTTGTGAAATACTAATTCACCCCCCTCTCAGTATTTCCTATTTCTAACAATTGGTATTAGAGCTTAGGTACTCATAGAAGGTCTAACAACTTGAGTAAGATCTCTATGGATATGTATTAGTTGCATAAAAAACTAGATGAAGCTCTTGAATAGATTAATATTCTTACTAAAGAAAGAGATACTCTAAAGAATAAATATGAAAGTGCAAAAGACTACATTGAGAAAATAAAAGACAAGATAGAAGATTTTAAATCAAAGAAAGAACCTACAAATCAGATCAAGGATAGTGATGAAATTTCAAAATTGAAAAAGGAAAATGAGATCCTAAAGCATGAACGAAAGATTGTAGATCTAAAGTTAAGCTTGAAAGATGATAAAACTGAAGTTGAATCAGATCTAAAGTCTGAAAATGAAGATCTAAGATCTAAACTTACCAAAGTAACATTTGGATTTGAGCCTACAAAGTTGCAGCATGTTGAACTTGAGAAACATAATACAATTGTGAAAGGAGAACTAACTCATTCCAAGCAACATATTGAGAAATGATATTCTAGCAATAGAAAGATTGATGAACAAATCTCTTATTAGAAACCTTCTTATGATAAAACTGGTCTTGGATATTTCAAAAAAAATCTCAAATAAGTTTGTAGAATGTAAAGAACTAGATCTGGAAATTCAACAATCTGAGAACAAAGAAGACGAAAAACAAAATAAAGTTGAGTCTAACCAATCTGAAGATGTACCTAGACAACATAAGCAAGATGGATCACCTAAAGAAATGTGAAGTGAATTCAAAGGTAGATGTTTTACATGCAATTCATTTGGACACATGAAAAGAGATTGTACATGTAAACAATTCAAACCTATCTCTGGTTATTATTATAATTGTCATGGTTTTGGTCATAGAGCTATTTATTATAATAAACCTAGATCTAATAATAAAAATAATAGTAGAATGTTTAGAAATACTAACCCTACAGATAAACAGCCTATTGGAGAAACAAATAATACAAGAAATGGAGTTGTGTATTATAGATGCAACAATTTTGGACATATTGCCAAAAATTGCAGATCAGAGATTAGTCAGTCAGGACCGAGATATGGAAACAATGTCATAGTTTGTCATATTTATAATAACATGGGTCACACAATGAGATATTTTAGAATGAACAACTCGAGGAATCCTAGTCCTAGAAGAAATGTGAACTACACCAGAAGAAATATGGATATCAATAATAGTAAAAAAGGAAACAATAGTAACATGGAAGAAGTTATATTTGTCAAAGCCATAGGTCAAGAAAGTGCATCCACAATATTAGGAAGTCAGTCAGGTGAATCATTTGAGAGTTAGTTGGAATCAATTTTGAATCCATCTCAAATTGATTAAGCATCAAAATTCATTGAATTTAGGATTAGATTAAGCACCAAAATAACATAGAGTTTAGAAAAATTTAAATCAAGCCTTGAAAAATTAATATGTGATAGAAAGTGATTTAAGGAACCTATGGTTAAGAGTACATGTAATTCTAAGAATGTATGCGAGCACACGAAGTGAAAGAAGTTTGTCGTCAACTGGGAACACATTTTTGGCATGAATACACTTATACAATTAATGCGAGGACAATGTATTGAAGGATTTGTTAGATAAAAGAGGTTTATTGACATTATTTGATCATTCAAGAGTTGACAAGAGTTTTAGAGAGCTAATTAGTATAGATTGAAAGTAGTTTGAAAGATTTGGAGACAGATTCTCTCCAGATCTACGTAGAAGCCCTAAATCATGA